>BSBM01000938.1:17060625-18523750 GCA_027924585.1 Larix kaempferi
CTATCATATGGAAATAAGTGGGGATGTAACATTTGATGAAGAAGCAGCTCTCAAGAGATCTAGGAAGTGCCAGTATGAAGAAGTATATGAAGAAGATGCACCTTCCAGAACTGCAGAGGCTGTACCCATTCCTGAAGATGTAACACCTGAAGACCATGACATTATATAACCTCAAGAACCCCCTACCATGAACATATCAAGAAAGAGAAAGCCAGCATGGGCAAGAGATATTATACTAGGAGCAGAAAAGTATGGAGCTCCTGAAGGCTCCACCAGAGTGAGCAATAAACCAAAGTCATTTTCCAACTAGATGGACTTGATGTGTGATCTTGTAGATCAATAACCCACTAGTTATGAAGAGGATTCTCATAAGAAAGAGTGGGTAGAGGAAATGACCGAGGAGTACCAGTCAATAATGAAGAATGATGTTTGGGATATAGCTCACAAACCAAAAGACAAAAGTGTGGTATCCTCCAAATTGATATACAAAATAAAGCATGCTGCAGATGGTAGCATTGAAAAATATAAGGCAAGGTTTGTGGCCAGAGGATTCTCTTAGAAGGAGGGAATTGACTGTGAAGAGACATTTGCACCAGTTGCAAGGAACACTTTCATTAGAGCCATCATGTCACTTGCATCCATGATGAAGTGGGAATTACACCAGATGGATGTAAAGACAGCTTTCCTGAATGGTGTGATTGAGGAGGAAGTGTACATGGAACAACCTCGAGGATTTGAGGTGGAAGATGGAAGAACCCATGTGTGCAAACTGAAAAAGGATTTGTATGGGTTGAAGCAAGCTCCCAGAGCTTGGTATGGAAGAATTGACAGTTTCTTGACAAGCTTGGGATTTACCAAGAGTATAGCTGATCCTAACCTTTATTTCAAGGTTATGGATGATGAACTTGTTATATTGTTGTTGTATGTGGATGATCTATTTCTGACCGGGAATGAGAAACAGATTGTCGAGTGCAAGAAGAAACTCTCTGCAGAGTTTGAGATGAAAGATCACGGTTTGATGCATTACTTCCTAGGACTGGAAGTATGGCAAGGATCAGAAGGAATCTTTCTCAACCAAGGAAAGTATGCTATAGAAATCTTGAAAAGATTTGATATGTTGGAATGTAAAGCCATGGCTACTCCCATGGATTCCAACTTGAAGCTGTTAGCAGATGACTCATCAGAGTTAGAGGATGCAACTCTGTACAGACAGATTATTGGGTCACTGATGTATCTGACGAACACTAGGCCAGATATATGCTTTGTTGTGAACACCTTGAGTCAGTATCTAGTGGAACTTAGATGTGTTCACTTAATAGCTGCAAAGCATGTGATGAGGTACCTGAAGGGTACGATAGACTTTGGTCTATATTATCTTGAAGATCATGGCTTCAGATTGTATGGCTACACAGATGCTGATTGAGCTGGAAGTGTATCAGACAGGAAAAGTACATCGGGCGGATGTTATTGTCTGGGATCTGCCATGATCTCGTGGTTTAGCAAGAAGCAGTCTAGTGTTTCTCTCAGCACAGCTAAAGCGGAATACATAGCTGCTTGCTCTGCTAGTTGTGAAGTGATATGGCTTCGGAAGTTGTTATCAGGATTGTTTGACTTAGAGATGGACACCACTGTGATATTGTGTGACAAACAGAGTTGTATCAAGATGACAGAGAATCCAGTGTTCCATGATAAGTCAAAGCACATAGAGATCCGATATTTCTATATACGGGATATGGTGCAGAAAGGAGCTATCAAGCTCGAGTATGTGAGCATTGACGAACAAGTTGCCGATATATTGACCAAACCTCTGTCTCGAGTAAAGTTTGAGTATTTCCAAGACAAGCTTGGTGTAGTTCAGAAGGACCCTCCTCGAAAGGGGGAGTGATATGGTCTATGATGATATTTGGATATTGGTATTGTTGTGGATACCTGTATCGATGATGAGATTGCCTATATCGACGTTAAGGTCGATGATAAGGATACCTGTATCGATGAGGATACTTGTATCAATGACAAGGATACTTGTATTGATGATGTGGATACTTGTATCGATGATGAGGATACATGTATTGATGATGAGGTTACCTATTCCGACGGTGAGGTCGATGATGAGGTTACCTGTCCCAACGATGAGGTCGATGATATCAACGATAAGGTTGATAAGTGGTCGTAAGACTTGGTCTAAGATGATGAGGGGATTGTATCATCCATGGACTTCTATCCCTGAATTGATCCGTAGACATATGTCTCCGAGAAGTGGTCCCCAGTGGACGTGATAGGACTGCATCGTCTCTGAACGTTTGGTCCAAAATGTACGTGATAGGACTGCATCGTCCCTGAACGTTTGGTTCAAAATGTACGTGATAGGACTGCATCGTCCTTGAACAATTAGTTCAAAATGTATGTGATGGGGATTGCATCATCTCGGAACCCTTGGTTTAAAATGTACGTGATGGGGATTGCATCATCCCGGAACCCTTGGTTTAAAATGTACGTGATGGGGATCGCATCATCCTGGAACCCTTGGTTCAAAATGTACGTGATGGGGATTGCATCATCCCGGAACCCTTGGTTCAAAATGTACGTGTTAGGATTTTATCATCCTTGGACTTATGTCCTAAAGTGAAAAGGATTGATCATCATGTAATTGGATCATGTGTGTTGGAGGGTATGCTGCTATCATGATGATGATCTGAAGATCCAGACGATGAGGCTGTTGATCGAGAGATCTAGATGATGATGTTGATCGTGATGATCTAGATGACGATGTTGTTGATCATGATGATCTAGATGACGATGCTGTTGATCGTGATGATCTAGATGACGATGTTGTTGATCCTGATGATCTAGATGACGATGTTGTTGATCGTGATGAACTAGATGACGATGTTGTTGATCGTGATGATCTAGATGACGATGCTGTTGATCGTGAGGATCCAGATGTTGATGTTGTTGTAGCTGTTCAAGTGCTGCAGAAGATGAAGACTCAATACTAACAATGCTACTGTTCCAGTATTGATTATGTTCCAGTAACTGGTTGAGTTACTGATGATGATGTATGAAGAAAGCTTTCGATGATTTATAGATGTATCATGCATCATGTAGTTGATGACTCCTTGCTCCTGCAGATGTTGTTATAATATCCTTCTCGTTAAGGGGGAGTGTTGAAATATTGTAACTTCTAAGAATATTATATTTGTATTTTATTATTCCGGAGATGTTCCATTCCTCCGAGGAGACCCTATTGTATATCCGGAGATGTTTATTCCTCCGAGAGAGTGTGGTAACTAGGGTTATTAGATCTCCCATGTGAGGTCGGCCCTGAGTTAGTTGATTAGGGGTTATTAGACTCTCTTAGGAGAGGTCAGCCCCATTAGGGTGAAAAGTCAGTTAGAACACAAGTATATATAGAGGAGGTGTGTTCCTCATTCATACCATTCATTCACTCACTTGTGATTGGCGTATGAGAGAGAGAGAGATCTGCATAGGAGGAGAAGGAGCTCTTGTTGAGAACTACATTTTGTATTGGGTTGATTATCTATATTGAGGAAAGCTTTGCTGGGTTTTCTACCCATGAGGGTTTCCCAGGGTAAATCATTGTCTATCTTGTGATTGTGTTTCTTTCAATGATCTTGCTTGTGAAATTAGGCTAAACTTAACATACACCAGGGAAAATTTTAGGGGCTAATCTTAGCCCATGGGCTAAATTTAAGGGTTTTAATTTTTTAGTGGGCTATTTTTTAATTAAACCATCATTTGCTATGATTAACCCAATTTTTATATATTTATTTTTAATAAATGGCACATTAGCCCCATAAAATATATAAAGAGACCATAAATCTTAACCATTTAGCCATTGTTTGTTTAGATTTGGAGCTCCCATAGCCCGTAAAATAAGCTAGCTCCCTCTAATTAGCCCAAATATGTAGAAATGATAGTTGTGAGGTAAATTCGCCCTTGAACGATCATGGAAATCGGATTTTTTTGGTAAATTCACCCTTGAACAATCATGGAAATCAGGTTTTTTTTTGGTAAATTCATCCATAATATATGGAATGAAATCGATTTTCAATTTTAATTCACCCCAAATCAGGTTTTTTTTATAAATTCCTCCAAGTATTATGGAGTGAAATCGATTTTCAATTTTAATTCGCCCTATATATATATATATATATAATTGATGTTTTCCATTTGATTGTTATCATAGCTTAATGATTTTGGGTTTCTTCAAATTTTAGGATTTAGGGCGTGTGGAGTGAGAAATCAAGGATTTTGGGTTTGTTTTTGCCCAATCACTTTCTGCGTTTTCAAATCCGTTTCATACTTGGCACCTTGTTGTTCTGTGCAACTTAATTAAGAATCGTTCAAGTGATGCATCTCTTATTCGTTCGGGGGATGGCGGTAGAGAATGGATTCTCATGTGATGAAGGATCTGGTCACATCGGATAAGTGTGTCCACACGCACTAATACTAGCAATCCTATATCTCTCATCCATCCTCAACATGAGAATCTAACCGCTGTCTGACTGATGATATGTCTATGCGCAGTGGACAACGGGGTTCTGGGATAATTATTAGAGAAGTCTCGCTTAGGATGTAGTTACTATGAGAATTACGAGCTATGGACCGAATACCGAAAGGCACTTGAGCAGCCCCGCCATAGCCATGGGAGGTTCAAGAAGAGTAATACTTGCCACTCACCTATCCGGTTCAAAAAAATGATGTGGCCACCAACTGATCAAAGGACCTCACTCATTGGCTTGGTTTTAGGGTTCATAATTGTCATCGTGGAGCAGCTATTATGAATTAGGCGAGGATCATCACTATGAACAAGGTAACGTTGCCTTCCCAATCCCTTCATTCGTGCTCGATCCGTGCAACCAACCACTATAGGGATCGGTCTTGTTGGGCCAGGCCCTCGACTCATACATCTCTATGACTGGAACGAAGAGAACTGGTCGATCTTGATGCAAGCAACCTCTCTCCATAATCGTTCAATACACTTTAGGGTGATTAAATTATGCTCCCGCTCGCTTCGGTCCAAAAAAACCACCACGATGCATCTGGGCTCTTCAAGCAGATACACGTATGAAAGCACTACATGCAGAGGTTTTTTTTACTTGCAGCATCGAACTAGGGTCCTAGCTATGAAGGTATAACCAAGAACAATTAAGGAAAACACAGCAGTGCCACACGAAAGCTACCGGTCCATTTTACTTAACCAGAGAGAACCCAACGTTATTAATTAGAGTGTTGCTCACCCTGCATGCAATAAAACCAATACAACACTTTTTTAACTTGTTTCAAAATAAACAAGGCTGCATGGTAGCGGATACCTGCCGAATTGGTAGGTTGAAATGTACTAGGTTAGCTTTTGCAAATTGCACCTGCTAAAGAACCGCTATCGCTTCAATACACCTCTGAATATCTTGATCTACTCCTTCTGCACCCGAGGATATCCATCAGCTGCAAATAACCGCTAATCACTATGCGCTCATGGAGAATTCTTGTCCTCGTTGCAGGTTGGTGTCCATTTTAACTTCAATGCTCACACCATTAACTCGATAGCTAACTTGGACCGGTTTGTAGTAATGAGCTTAGACATGGTGAGAATTGTGATGTTCAAGTAGCGTTCCTTTTGAATTTTCGAAATAACTTTGTAGAAATTTGAAATTATTGATGAGTGTCTGTATGAGCATCTTGGTTCCAGCCATGGGAGGCGTGGATAATAGAGTTTCTAACTGTTGGATGTATATCAACGTGAAAGATCACCTTTTTCATTGAAATTTTGAAAGAAAATTGTAGGGCTAATCCAAACAAAGAACTAACATCCACTCCAAGAACTAACACGTCGCAGACAAAAGTAAAGTGGGCACTATGTAAAATTCAGGTTCTATCCAGTCTCATTCCCATAATTACTGCAGACATGAAATGCTTCCACATCGCCAATGCACGTGTTGAGCTTACATGTGGGCGATTTCCAGCCAAAAATAATAAAAGTCGTGAACAATTTTCTTTGTGGTGCATCTCAGTGCATGAAAAGTTCACTCTACTCATCTTGTACACTTTCATCATGTTCAACCCGTGGCCGAGAATTGTAGCCTATGACTGTCTCGTCTTATTGACTCATGGAGTTGGTAGGGAAAGAAAATTTCGTTTGGAACTTTCCAGCAATAGATTGGATAAATAATTTATATGGTTTTAATGATTCAATTTGTCACTTTGAAATTTATAAAGTTTTCAACAATTATTGAAAGTGGACAAATTTGACCAATTTATTAAGAGAAACTATTGATAAAGCCCCACAGTTTCAGACAACAGATTCAAGTTAGATTTAAAGAAAATTACAATTTTGTTAATGATTCCATTTAAATTCTTGTTTTGATTATAATTCCATCATGTCCTCGAGGATTTTTTGCATTTCCAAATTGAACCAGTACTTAAGCCATTCAAATCATGAATTGTACTCAAGGGAAATTCCTGTGAGGACTACTGGAAATGAGGCATTTTGTCAGCGCTTATAATTCCATCATAGCCTAAAAGATATTTTGTATTTCCAAATTGACCCAGTACTTTAAAAAAATATAAACTACACTACATCTTTTCAAACCATGTTCAAACCATTAATTGTATTTGAGGCCAATTCCTGTGAGGACTGCTGGAAATCAAGTCAGATTTAAATAAAATTACAATTTTTTTAATGATTCTATTTAAATCCTTGTTTGGATTATAATTTCATCATGTCCTCAAGGAATTTTTGCATTTCCAAATTGACCCAGTACTTAGAAAAAAAATTGTTTTAAACTACATTACAGCCATTCAAGCCATGTTCAAATCTTGAATTGTACTTAAGGACAATTCCTGTGAGTACTGCTGGAAATGAGGCATATTGTCGGCTCTTATAATTCAATCAAATGTGTTTGTATTAATAAACTTGGATTTGGTATAAGTGAAATTACAAATCCAAAGAAAAATAAATCTGCTTAAAAGACAAGGTTTTTAGCAATGTCAACAATTTAAGGACGTTAGAAAATAATCTTTGTTCTTAAACATCACTATTCAATCTGTTTGGACATAAGTTATTATTTTTATATATGTAATAGAAATGACACAATTTGTATATTTTTTTAATTATTTCGAGTAATTGAATTCATATAACATTTAGACTCTTTATTTATGTAATTTTTTGAAGTTTTTAATCTTTAATATATTAATGATGGCAATATATGTCTCATGGTTCAAAACATATTAATGATGTGATGTGCGATGTATAACGGAGTTGCTTGGATCATCTCGTAACTTGGAAACTTTGGTATGCTCTTATGTGTTATCATGACACTCGAAAGTTTGGTTCATGTGAAATAAATCAAATTTTTTATCTCATTATGCAGCTGGACGCGTAGGGACTTTATATCTGTCACACACTTGTCATTTGTAAAAATAATTAGGGTGCAAATGGACATCTTTCTGAACACGCGGTATGTACTATGCATTAGTTCTGACGTGTGCACATTAAAACTTGCCCACCTGCCATGACTTCGTTCACCATCTGCGATGAACCTATAGACTGTTTTGCACGCACTTTGAGTCTTTTGTTCTGCAAGTGAAAATAATAGATCTGAGACTTTGATTGTTCGTCAATGACATTGCAAATTATCTAATTAATTGCTTTTGTATCCAGCACAAGGTGAAATATTCATGGAGGACGAATGACAAAGGAGAGGTAGATAAATCAAGTCTAGATGTGACTGGTTCAATTCTGGGGCGATATAAGCTACATATGGTGAGAATTATGCTATAGAAAATTCGAATCTGGGGATTAGCCAGTCCCTTCTGTATTGTTTCCACCAATACGTTCAACCAGTTGCACGGAAGGAAATACATTGCGAGGGATGAACACCTAGAAGTAGAGAGCAAATAAAATCAACAACATTTATTCATAGACAAAATGAGGTAAGAGCAAAGATTCTCATATGGGATACTGTGTTAACTCTATCATCTACAGCTGCAAAGATGGATGGCGGTGAGAGTAGCATGGAGATAAACAAACACCGCTTAATTCATCCAATTTGTAGAGTGATAGCTTCATTGGTAAGCACTATAATTCAGAAAGCAGTTGCCAACATCCTCTGCTTGGAGAATTCGAACTATTATGTTTTTGAGTCCAAGGGAATTGCCCGTTTGTTGATGCTTCAATTGTCCATGGTGAGAAGTTTAAGCTAATTTACAGTAAGGTTAATCCTTTAACAAAATTCAACTAAAAGGCTTTTCCCCTAGTTTGAATTGGAGTTAAAGATTATGCGCTCGAGTCTCTGAATGTAGCCAAATGGAGAAATTTCGAAGATAATTGCGATATCATCGACAAAATGAAGAGGATTATTCGTTTTGTAAGCTAAAGGTGCGGCAGTTTCGTTTTTTCCGTTTACTAAAATGACATTGAATGTCATCTTGAAAATTTCGCGTTTGAAATAAAGCATGAAATAGTGTATGCGAATTTGGGCTTAAAAGGTTGTCTTGTATAAATTCAATTAATTAAAAATAAAAATAAAAATTGTTTCCTGAACCGACCGTTTTTCTCTGCAAAACCGGTTTTGTCTTGAACCGGCCGGTAGCTCTCTATTACATTTCTTCCTGTTGGATTGAGGTTTGTTAAAGATATCATTGTAGACCTACCAGCTCTCATGATCTAAACATGGTATCAAAGTTAGTGTGACTCTTTCTTTCTTATCTAACGCTACTTTAAGGTTGTTTTTCCAATCTGAAAGTAAGCTTTCAACACTATTTCAAGTTTGTTATAGATCTGAAATCACGGTTTTCAACACCTTGTTTTTTGGACAACAACCACTTTTAAAGGGTTTTTTACCCTTATCTTAACCAAAGAAATCCTTGGCATATTTTTTAGTTTTTTTGAATTTAGGGGAAGATTCTGCAGCTTTGTGCCCCTTTATAGTGCAGTACACTACTTCCTCCACTTATTTTCAGCAGAATCCTACACAGATTTTATAGGGCAAGGCTGGTAATGTATGATCCATTGATAGAAAATGGTCCAAACATAGATGGACTCTTCATGATCTTAGAATAGGACCAAATCTTCTATCTATATATAATATCACCTACACCAACAAAAAGGTGGATTTTTGGCTAGATCAATGAGTTACCAAGGACATAAATGATTATTTTAATATGATTGCTTCTATTTATTGTGACGAAACTAATCATAAGTTGGTGAATCTTCATCCCCTTCAAAGCAAAATGGATTCTTTGCAATGGCTGCCAATACTAAGGACACCAACAAACTATGGCATTAACGCTTGGGTCATACCAAACTTTAGGACCTTGCATTATATGAGTCGTCTAAAGATGGCAAATGGCCTTTCACTAATTCAAGCACCCAATGGTGACTATGAAGGATGTATGCTAGGAGAATCATCATGAGTCAATTCCCAAAATTTTCGCAGGAAAATCCCCTTGCCCTCTTCAATTGGTTCATAGTGATATCTATGGTCCTACAACCACTCCTTTTGGTGGGTCTAAATTAGTAAATATATCCTTTAGCTCAATTGATGATTTCTCTCTCTTTCTTTGGATATATACTATTCAATCCAAGGATGAATCATTCAAGAAGTTCAAGGAATTTAAACCATTGGTGGAAAAATACAGGATCAAACCTATCATAACTAATCATGGAGATAGACACTTTGGTGATGGCTTTCATTCATTTCTCATATCTCATGGCATTATTTGGTAGAAGCCAATCCCTTAGCAAGACGAAGTAACACATTGAAGAAGTGGAACCATTGTAGAAATGGCTCCTCGTGTGTTGATTCTTATCAAACAGAACCATTGTGGAAATGGTTCCTTGTATGTTGCATTCTCATCAATTGGAGCTTAAGTTCAAGAAAAGCAATCTTTTGTGTAGTGTATACAGTGAAAAGTTGTGATGGACAATTTATGTGTGCTTTGAGCACAGAAGCAAGAATTACACAAAATATTGAAATTGAAGAACTAACGTGTTTGTCTCCATAAATGTGCCCTTCAATTAATGACTTCAGATTTTATTGGAAGAGGAAGAAATGTCAAATAGGCTAAACCTGCCAAAGAGACGTTATGAAAGAAATTGGTATAGAATCCATTAGGAAGGGATAAGATCATTGGAATACTATTAGAGGATATAATTGAAGTAGACTGAACAAATGCCAATTGAAGATTTTAATGCAAGTTGATTGAAATTATACCAACCGAAGGCTTTAATACTAATTCACTGAATATCGATTTAGTCAATGCTAATTAACTGAATACCGATGGAGAATATCGATTTGAAATTAGCTTTAGGATCAACATAAGCTTCCACAGAACCTTACCCTGCAAGATGCTCAAACTTACCATGTCTCTCAGAAAATAAGATTTTTAGTTCTCAATGTAAAATGGTCAATTGATGACAATGAGGATTGTCAAAGTTTAATAGATCTGCATGTGCAAGCCCACCTTTACTCATGTAACTTGTTAACTTCATATCTGTGGTCAATATAAACCTTTTCTATGTTTCTAAGAGGGTACTGTCCCTATTGGCACCAAAGGCAGGGTGTGGTCAACGCAAGGTATAAATTATGGAGTATTCTAAACAAATGAAGAATTCACCTTTTCCAGTTGCTCAAAATACGGAGAACGTATTTTGTCTCAAATACGGCATGGATCATTTTGGATTGATGAAATTGCAGATATCATATGCTAATGTTGCACAATCTGGTTGTTGTAGGGGTATTTGATGTGTTGAATCAATTTTTGTATTAAAAACAATTTCATGAATGCAAAATTGCAATTTCAGTGAAGATTCCCTAATTGGATTCTGGTGATGGCTAGCCAAGAAAGGTCATAAACATAGAATGTTTAGCCACTTTTATAATTTATGTATCAACTTAACAAGCTAGTAGAAATTGCAGTTGCCTATCTATTTGTGAATGCATGGATGCATTTGAGATTGGGTGTGTTAGCCAACAAAAATATATGTATATTGGGGCTGGCAATGGATTAAGTTTTTCCCTTAAATCTAGATGAAAGCATTCATGCCATTTTTATGTGCAATTGAATGCTATCTATTTTCTCCAATTAGGTACAAACATATTGCTTTGTGACCAGATACGTAAGACACACAGTATAAATATTTTGGGTGGCATGTGTTGTTTATACTAGTATTCTATCACCAAAGCATATTGCTTTGTGACCAGATACGTAGGACACAACATGAAGATTTTGGGTGCCATATGTTGTTTATACTAGTATTCTATCACCTTACATTGGGAGGTGTTTTGGATTCTCTATGTTTCCTTGTGCTACTTCGAAATGTTTGCTTGTTGGATGATAATGTTTTATATGAACTAATGTGGCAGGTTAGCCTGCTGATTGAATCTAGACTGACCAAGGATGATCTCAAGCTCCCTACTAATGAGCATCTACTGGCCCAAGTAATGAGATCAAGTGTCTATTTTATTTTGTCAAATTGCAAATTACCATTTGAATTTTATATTAAACTTTATTATTTCTATTTACTCCTATATTCACTTGATTCAGATCAAGGATGGATTTGATGAGGGGAAATACCTCGTTGTAACTGTTATGTCTGCAATGGGAGAGGAACGGATTTGTTCCCTTAAAGATATTGTTCCAAAATAGTGATACACTCATGTGTCTGGACTGTAGAATCTCTTGGGCAACTCTCCACCTGTTGGATTTTCTTTCTTTTACAATATCCAATATTCTAAAAAAATATTTATATATCCTTATGCACATATGATTTAGAGGCAAGTGGAGTGATATCCATGGTATTGGTTTACTAAGCAATCTGAAACTTGCCATAATTTCCAATTACTTTTATGCTTATTAGATTGATGCGCATTTTAATTAATGCAGGAAAACTAACTTTTGTTGAGTGTCATCCTAATTTCAGATGGTTTTATTTGTATATTGACTTCACTTTTTAATGTATGATAGATTTAAATTATATAATTGATTTTTTGGCTTCTCCAACTTCTTTCCAGTGATAATCCCAAATATGGTCACAATGTTGCTACAAGCACGTATGAAGATTTGATGGAAGTTGGAATAATGTACACCATTTCTCTTTCTTTGGCCATTTGTTGGTATTTTATACTTGGTATGGATATATGTTGTTTTTTGGTGTGTTGTTAATTGCATATATGACAAATTATGTAGTATCTTTGCTTCAAAACATTCTCAATTGCTCTGCTTGGAAGCAGGTGGTTAGGTGTTGCTTTGAGCATTCAAAATCCATGGAAAATACCTTTCTAACATCGAATGTTGTTGTGGTTGACATAAAGGAACTAGGACTTGCTACTTCTCCAAACCCCATGGAGAACTCAGGTCTAGCATAAGAAACATTTGATTTTGTGGCTGTTTTTCAATTATTATTTCTTTGAATGAAGGGATTGCATGGGTTTAGTCGTGAATTTTATCTAATAGTCAGAATATGATTTTGTTGCAGGTTATGGGTACTAGATACAAATATGACCAATAAGCCAAAGAAAATGATTTTTTTATGTTTTTCTTTGGAGACGAGCCCTTATTGAAGGGGGTGCTTTAATTACATAGTGAATGGTGTGCATGACAAACATGACAAGAACTGTATTTCAGCCAAAAGGGCTGAAAATCCACATTTTGTAGAAAGGGGATGGGTAGAGTATGTCTCCTTGCATTTCTTTGGCAAGTGCTTTCTATTTGAATGGAAATTGTATGGTTATAATATAGTTGGGTATGATACTTGTGAGTTGCATTGTCAAATGGAGTGTGGTTCTATTGTTGTTTTTGAATTTCATTGTTGTTTTTCAAGAATATTCCTAGAGTATGGTGAATTTCTATGTACTGTGATAGTTAGAGTGAGGTACCAAACTATTACCAAAAGAGGGCTTGCTATGTGATGATTTATTAATATTTATCTCCTATTAGTATTTTTTAAATATGTTTCCCTATTACTGTATATGGTTTTAAACTTTATTGAAAAATTCGCCAAGACTTCATAATATTTTATAATTTAGTAAAATATTCCCCAAGTATTTATAAGGTTTTATGATTTTGTGAAAGATTCGCCAAGACTTTACAAAGCTTTATAATTTAGTGAAAGATTCGCCATGATTTTACAATATTATATAATTCAATGAGAGATTCGCAAAAAAATTATATATAAATAATATAACATTGATAAAATAGCCTTCATATTTTCCTATATATCATAGGGATTCACCCAATTATTATATATAGAAATTTAGGGGGGGTCTTAAAATTTTCCCTGACATACACAACCTCTTCAAATATACAGTTACTTTAGGATGTGGTAGGTAGAGTAAACTTGTATCCCTAGGTGCAGATACATCAAACAACCCACACTATCTCTTGGTTTGGTTTGGATTCTCATGTGGTACGTGTCTCAAGCCAACACACAAACAACCCTTCCATTCGTTGATTTGTTCTCATGTATGTCAATAGATCTAGAGCATCGTGGCTCTCTATAATCATTCCTATGCTATAAAATTCCTATCCTATGAATTCGATTCGCCATTCAAAATATTGGAAATATCATAAATTATAATCATTCACTCACTCATGTCATGCACTCACTGCTTAGCTTTGTTTTGATTAGCTTTGCTTTGCTTAGCCATTAACAAACTTCTTTTGTTGTTCTGGTTCGATTTAAAAGGTAGATTATTGAGACTCAAACATGTAGCAAGCCCCAGTTGACTTAGGCTTGATTCCCTTTCCCCTCCATCCCATACCTGTGTGTTGTCGCAACAAGTGTTGAACAACTAAATTTGATGCCCAAGCCCCTATGATGCTAGCGTTGCTAATAAAAATGATATTGAAATTGAAATTGGAAATTGAAACTGGAATTGAAATGTAAATTTGAAATTGAAAATGAAAACGATATTGATATTGAAATTGAATTTGAATTTTGAAATGAAATTCGAATTGAAAATCGAAAATTGAAATTGAATCGAGAAATGAAAATTGAGAATTGGAAATGTAATTAGAATTCAAATCGAAATTGAAACTTGGAATTTGAATTTGAATTGTGAAATTTGAAACAGAGTTTGAAATTTGAATTTGTATTTGAAATGCGAAATTTGAAATAGAATTTGAAATTTGAATTTGAATTTTAAATGTGAAATTTGAAAGAGAATTAGAATTAGAAATTGAAATGTGATGCAGAGAGTTCTGAAGAGAGAACTTCATTGCTTCGTGCTCTGCGACGCACGAGAGGATCTGACGTCGCCCAAGAGGGAGACCATCGGTAGCACTCCCGTTCGCTGAGGAGTGCAGCCACGCCGGGGTCGGCCGTCGCTGGTGGCAGCAGCAGGAGAGCTAGTGTGTCAGTTCATCTTGACGACATACGTGTTGATCCCCAGGTGGGGGATGGGCGGAAAGAATCGAGTGCATCATGTGCATATTTTTTTTTAGATACATTTTCAGTAAATTTTTAGTATATAATGCATTGAATTTCAGTTGCAAGTTATAATATATATTTTTAGTAACATTTGTGTTTTGGTTTGGATCGCAAGTGACCCATCAGGGGGATTGTACAACGATGAGGTCGCACGCATCACTCTTGTTGATATCACTACCTAGCGAGAGTGGGTGCACTCATGTGTGTGCACATTGAGGGAGGATTCTCCCACACAACGATCTTTATTCATGATGATATCATAAGTGGATGAGATGTTGGTCCTCTACAAGAGGGTGGGACCTCTTAGTGACATTTGGCGTCATTCATGCCAGAGGAGGAGACGGGATGTCATTGGGATCCACAAATGGGAGGATGTCAAAGTCGCCATAAAAGGGCTTGACATCAAGGGTACTTTGTTCGACATCCCTCCTGACCGCCCTTCCGGTCAACCACTTAGACTCAAGGAGTTTAAGTTGGAGGCTGCTGCACCATATCTATATGATAGATTTGTCGGAGCGTGGGGCATGTTCCCCCACCATGACCAGGTCCCATTGTACTTTGCAAAACATATTTATGCAGAGTTTGTTTTGGATATGCACCCAGATTACACCAGCACAGGGTCCAAGTTCTTTGGGGCTGGTAGGGGACGCTCCTACCAACGTCCTAGAGCTCGGAGAGACCCTGCCTTCGTGCCACCCCCTCCGAGGTTGGTACCGTTGGTACCAACCTCCCAGCTTGCTGCAGAGGCTAGACATGACCTTGCAGAGTCGTTGTTCACTGCCATGGGCAATGTTGTTGTTGCTTTGCATGGAGAGGCATCTAGACCACCCCCTGTACCTGCAGAGCCAGAGATAGAGTTTGTCGATAGTGACATGCTCAGGAGTTTGGATGGCGAGGCCCTACTGGGGTATGCTTAGTCAGCCCGAGATGCATACTTTGAGTTGTATCGTAGATGCGTTGCTCCAGGACATGTATACTTTTGTACAGTTATGTATATATGTTCTTCATGTTACATCGTAAATTGAATGGTTAATAATACTTAAGGGAGTTGTATTCTATTGCTCCATGCAGGGAAGCACATTCATGGATCAACTCTTTGCTAGTGAGCCATCGGTTGGTCCATCCGCTCATCCCAACCCGCGGACGACAGTAGTCGAGGTAAGCTATAATTTATTTCTAATTTAATTTGAGTTTATTATTTCCCAGTTTAAATAATTTATGTTTTATTTCTTAATTTTTGAGATTTTATGTTTTAGATCTTAACTTCAAATGAATTCCAAATTGTACAGGGCAAAGGAAAGGGCATTGCTCCTGATGATAGACATGAAGACGGCGAAGGTCTTGACCAGTTGGGTCCAGACAAAGAGGTGAGTTTTAATTTATGTTCCAAATCATGTTATTTAATCACATTTAGTAGTTTATTTTTGTATTTTATGTTTCAATTTTTGAATTATAACTTAAATTATGTTTTAGTTTTAATTTTTAATAAATATAACTTATTACATCTAATGGCATATTACATAGGCATCGCTACGGGTGGGTGTCGATGCTGCAATGACTTTTACATATGATTGGGATGCAACTCGAGCACGTGGTCCTGACTCGAAGGGCCATCTACCCAGATTCCTACCCAGATGCTAGATATTACCATTGACTCGATGGAGATCGAGGCATTCTTTCATAGTTTACCGCCTCAGAGCCAGCATCGGTCTACTACACACGAAGGCAGCCATAGGGTCGATCAAGGGCCTCGTGGGGGTAGTGGCCAATGAGTTGATGATCTATACATTTCCATGTTTTGGATATTTTCATATTTTATATATTTCCATGTTTTGGATGATCTATGTATACGTTTTCATGTTTTGGATATGGATTTCTATCATTTACAGGGATGATTTCAGGGGCGAAATTTATCCCAATGGCGAATTTAGAAGGTTTACCATTTTTTTAGGGCGAATTTTTAAGTAAAAGAGGTTTTTGAGAATTAATTTTAATAGCCCACTATTTATTATTTTGTAAATATTCAAAAACTATATAGCCAAAATCGTATTTAGGAAGAATTTATAAGAGAAACCAGTCGCCCGCGATTTTTGTGGAAGAAATAGGGAAAAATCGATTTTCGCTAGTTTATTTTCAGTGATTTTTCCTTGGATGCGCCAGTCGCCCTCGATTTTTAGGGATGGTGTTCCCTGGAAACTCATTCGCCCGTGATTTCTGGCATGGCTGTTTTTTGGAGCTGTTGTTCGCCCTCGATTTTAGCATGGATTTTTTTGGAGTTATGGTTCACCCTCGATTTGAAGATATACCATTTTTGGAGTCCGATTCGCCTGCAATTTAGCTGCTAGAGTGCCAATAAAACCCCTAGCATCGCCCATGCTAAATCATGTTGGTAAAATTCTTAATTTTCACCCATACGAGGCTCATTTACTGTTTTTTTCAAAGATTACCAGTTTGTAGCGTGTATCTGGACTCCTGGAGGTTTGCAAACTGCTTTGGCTGTACATTTCAGATTCTCAGAAGGGTTTCGAGCATTAAGAGGTATGTGACAATGTGAAATCTCCGCAATTCATTTTTTGTTGCCATTTTAGACCCTGCATGTTTCATTTCGATCCATGAATACGCTGTGAGTTTAATCCCCAAATTCTTAATGCTGTCAGACTTCGAAATCTTTTATTATAACTCGCCCTTCGTTTTTCATAGTCGATGGAAGCTGAATTGAGTCTGAATTCTACTTACAATTAAATAGGATGTTTTCTTGATTTCATAAAGAAGTAAGTGTTCAAATCCTGGCATTACCAGAGCATTGGTATGGATTGGACACGCCGATGTTTAGACGATTGATGATCTTTAGATTTGATATAAAGTATGCTTGTAAGAGGTATAAAGTATGCTTGTATCAACTTTTCATATTGTAGGTTCTGTGTTGTATACTTTGTTGCTTTTTTTAAAAGAATGCAAGGGTTATATAAATGGCGTGTAGTAAGCCTTTTATATTTTCCAACCCCTCATTCATTCATCAGTCTTGGAAATGAAGCAGTAAGATGTCAGCTATTTCAACAAGAATATAATTCTTTCTGAATACATTTCAGGCTGAGGGGGTGCTTATTTCTGCCCTTTGGTGCCAGCTGAGTTTTATCTTTTTTGTTTGCCTTCGTCTTTCACTATGGGTATTAGAGCTATGATTATGTTAAGGGTAGGCAGCATAAATTCTTTGATGTCACTTTGCCTCAAAATTACCATATTGCACATCAGTTATCTCACGATTATTACTTGAGTAAATTCTACTAAAGAAACTGCAAAAGATATCTTTGATGGCTTTAGTTGGTTGCCAGTAGTATTAGGGATTTGATTATGGTAATGATTGGTTAGGGATAAAACCCTAGAAATACTATGGTCCTGTTTGTGGTTAATATTGTATAGAAATTGAAGTTACCAAAAAAGACATGATTAGTTTGCGTTCATACTATTTTATGACTTCCTGAGATAATTGAATATTACTTGGCCTGATATTGCTTAGTCAGTCTGTTGGCTGGAAGAAAGCACAATCCTTCTGAAATAGAGAGTCAATCTTTTTTTACAAGGACTGAGAGATTTGTTTTATGATCTTCAGATTTGATATCTGATATTTTTACTCTCTCTTTCCAGTCCTTCAATGCATCATTCTTTCCAGTACTTTTCACAATAATTTGAAGCATTCATTTCATCCCACATATTTCATTGAATAATTGCACACTGCAAAATTCAACTTAAATTGCAGCATAAACAAAGGACCATAGAAAGATATCCATGCATAAGAGACACAAGAATTTTATCTTGGGAAACCCAATAGGAAGAAAATCCTGCCAATTTTTTTTAGAAGAAATCCGTCCAAATACAGTACATTACCATTCATGAAGAGAAACTGTAGCACATAGAGGTTCTCCCTTCTTCACAAGAAACCCTATCAAGGGTAGTGAATCTTCTAGAGACAATAAGAAACCCAAAATTACTTCTTGTTATCTTCAAAAGAATTGACTCTTGATGTTGTTTGCTATCAATAGTCGGGCTAGATGTTTCCCAAAATGCACAGATTGTGCTCATCATTGCTTCTTATGGTTGTTTGACAATTAAACCAGGCTGAAATATGCCCAGGAATGCCAACTAGGGTCTGAAACAAACCCAGAAGTGCCCATAACCCTCTCAGAATAGCATAGATTCAATTAAATTGCTCCGTACTATTGGTTGGTTGTATTATGAAACTACCTCATTTGTGCACAGGAAGTAGCCCAAAGTTGATGCCTAGGATCTCCTTCCACAATCATCATCATCATGATAAGGACAACCCCTTACCATGCACAGGACACCCATGCAAATATGGGGGTAACGGTTGGCAATTGTTCATCTCCACTCGCTCAAATTGATATGGAATTCTTAGTAAATCTACCAAGTTATTTCCATAGCTGACACAAATTTCTCAAGTTGTAACACAACTCACAAAGGTACCATTCCTTTCTAGTTTCTCCATATAACATTGTCCCATTTCCATGTCTCCATCAAATATGCCAAGCTTCCAACCAAGTCCAATAGTTGAAAGATATGAAGAGCAGAAGAGACTTCTCATTTCGAAAACTTGGATGTGCTAAGTTTAGTTTGTACCTCATACTAACATCAAAACTCAGGTCTGAGCAAATCTAAGAAGGACAGGTTACCAACATTGCAGTCATTTGGGTTAGAGTATCTTGGAATTCAGTTCTATAAGCAAAAATCCAAGTTGTTTGCAAGGAAGATAGACTTTTAATGCCAAAGAATGGTATGGAAGCCATGTCCAGTGCCAAGGCCTTTTGTCAAAGATATTGACATAGAATATATGGAAGCTTTAGTTTCAGTACTGAATAGTTCAAAATACATATTTCAGAGAAATATGGGTGAAATTCTAATACATGAACCTTTGGACAGAATTCATGGATGATTATAGTGATCAACATCAAGGCACTTCAGTTGTTATTATTGTGTTGGGATAGCAAATTTAAAAAAATATGTAAAATTCGAACAGGGTAAGGTATCAAACCCAAAATTTATAACAGATTAGGCATCAAACACAAGAATGTAAAAACCTATAATTCAAAGCATAGCAGCAAGCAAGATTTGGTCATATTGTTCACAGTGATAGAATCTATAAGGTTTGAAACAGGGTCAGCATCAAACCCAGTGATAACATCTATAAGGTTTGAAACAGGGTCAGCATAAAATCCAAGGACGTGAAAACTTATAGTCCAAAGCATACCAGCAAGATTTGGTCAAGCATAGCAGCAAGCAAGATTTGGTCATATTGTTAACAGTGATAAAATCTAAAAGGTTTGAAACAGCGTTAGCATCAAATCCAAGAACATAAAAACTTATATAGTCCAAAGCATAGCAGCAAGATTTGGTCATATTAATTTCTGGGCATAATTTCTATTAGTAACAACAAATTTTGGTAGTTCCACGGTAGTTCTGGAGTAGATATGAAGCCACAATAAACCTCAATCGTAGGTGAATTACAGAGACCGTCCTATCTTTTCTGAGTGTGTGATTGGTCAAGGTTTTCAAATTAGAACCATGTACGGCATCCTTCATATTTGACTGTGTCCTAAGCAATCTACACAATAGTTTCTTGTATCAACAAATACCTTATAATCCTTGATGCCCTATTCCATGTATATCATTGATTCTACCATCTTCATCCTTGGTAATGTCTATTTTATTGCCTTTCTTGCCAACTCTATTGGTAATGAGGGTGTCGATAAGGTTCTACCTTTGATGGTTTTCATTCACTCTCCATAACCTTGTCATCAGTCTTATTTATTGGTACAGTGACATGATCTACTTTCTTGAGAGAGAATGCCTTCAAATATTTTTGATGATTTTTCCATTTTGGATTTTATCCTCTCTTGTTGGATATCAATATGTTCAATGGCCTTTTGGTTCTGTGTTGTATACTTTGTTTCTTTTTTTTAAAGAATGCAAGGGTTATATAAATGGCGTGTAGTAATCCTTTTATATTTTCCAACCCCTCATTCATTCATCAGTCTTGGAAATGAAGCAGTAAGATGTCAGCTATTTCAACAAGAATCTAGTTCTTTCTGAATACATTTCAGGCTAAGAGGGTGCTTATTTCTGCCCTTTGGTGCCAGCTGAGTTTTATCTTTTTTGTTTGCCTTTGTCTTTCACTATGGGTACTAGAGCTATGATTATGTTAAGGGTAGGCAGCATAAATTTTTTGATGTCACTTTGCCTCAAAAATACCATATTGCACATCAGTTATCTCACAATTATTACTTGAGTAAATTCTACTAAAGAAACTGCAAAAGATATCTTTGATGGCTTTAGTTGGTTTCTAGTAGTATTAGGGATTTGATTGTGGTAATGATTGGTTAGGGATAAAACCCTAGAAATGCTATGGTCCTGTTTGTGGTTAATATTGTATAGAAACTGAAGTTACCAAAAAAGACATGATTAGTTTGAGTTCATACTATTTTATGTCTTCCTGAGATAATTGAATATTACTTGGCCTGATATTGCTTAGTCAGTCTGTTGGCTGGCAGAAAGCACAATCCTTCTGAAATAGAGAGTCAATCTTTTTTTACAAGGACTGAGAGATTTGTTTTATGATCTTCAGATTTGATATCTAGTAATGTTGACACAAGTTGATTCGAGTATGATCTACTAGAGAGTCAATCTTGTGCCAAACCAAGTTGATTCGAGTATAAGTATGACAACTTTAGACTAGAATAACTAAATTTCTTAGAGGGTATGGAAATAAAAAATAGTAATACAAGAATAAGAATTCAAAGTCTTTAGGATGAAAACTCTAAAATTTGAAGCATCCCACTACTGTAGCCTTGCGAGACTGAGTAACCAAATTAACAACACTGCCAACCAAGGCATGAAACCAAACCGTAAAAAAGCTAGGGCTAGAATACACTAGTTGAAAGGGGAATTTTTAGAAGCACTAAATAGAAAACACAGTATTAAGAGATGTTAAAGTCTTCTACCTAAGCATGGAAAAATTGCTTCCCAAGCAATGATAGCCAAGGAATTTATGAACTGCTTTATACAGGTCCTTTGATCCCAAGGTAAAATCCTTAAGAGAGGCTACTAGTCTCAAACTTACAAATCAGACGTCCAAAAAAGTCACATGCTTCTCAAGCCACATTTTGTGATTGTTTCTTTTACTTAATGAGCTTACAAAAGAAATTACAATGATGGCAAAAGACAGAACCTTGGACTGAATTGCTTTCCTTCTAAATTCCAAAATCAAACATGGAACTCAACACCTAATCTCCTTAAGGTTCAAGAGTTTATCAAGACAAAGTAGAAATCAATCATTAAAAGACATCATCAATAAGGCATCATAAAACTTACCCAAACCAACCAATTCTAATAATCATCAATTCGGGGTGCATTCCTCTGCTCAATATACAGAATAAGATTGTCAATAAAGCCTTGGCTATCATATTCTAGCACTAACTACCAGGTACAGGAAGTCCAGTACATTGGTTTTAAGTTTTGGACAAGGCAAATTCCTTTTGGAAAATCTAAAAGCAATTCAAGAAGCTGCAAATTGGGCAAGAATCATCACAGAAGATGTTGAACTCATCAAACCACTGTGAATAATCCGATGATGGTTTAGAGTGGCACTTCCTCATGGCCATAGCTTAAAAACTGTATTCCTTGCAAGTCATTGCACCAAACCATATTAAATGTCCTTCTATTTGTTGCATTGCTATCATTCAAGTGCAAGTCAAGTATATGTTTGCCTTTGACAGCATTATACCATGTAGGTGTAGCTGTCCCACGATATTAGTTGAACAACTCAAAGACATTGAGAACATGGGAGCTAATTATTGTCATTGACAGAAAAACATGAATGAAAATATGAGTGAAGAATGTGATTTATTTTCACCATTGAGGAAAGACTTTTGAGTTCATTAAGTTGGCTAATCAACTAATTATGTTCCAGTGCTTTCAAACCATGTTGTAAGCCAATATTTCATAAGCCGTGATAATCGAAAAACCTATCAATTAAAAAGAATCAAATACTTAACTCTGTTCATGTAAGCCAAAAACTAAAGGAAAAGGTGACAAGAATCAGTAAGTCACCTGTAAGCGCGAACAACCACTCTTGTTGCCTTGAAATAGCGGGCGTTGAACTAAGCTGTTCCAATAGGATTTGATTGAAAATGGTTCAAAATGCAAGAATGCCATCAGTGTAAACAAATCAAATGTCGTGTTTTGAATCAGAGTACCAGTAACTGCCCATCTCCTTTCAACATTCAAAGCTATTGCAGCCTTGGCTTTTTTAGTACTAGCATTTTTTATGAAATGCGCCTCATCCAAAATTACTCTCAACCACTTGAACTCTTTAATAGGCGGGCTCAACCACCTTTTTCTGTGATGCTTGAAACCAATGAAGTGGTTGCTTCTAAATGATTCTCATCTTGTATAGACAATACAGGAGTTTGAGACACTGACCCATTTCTTTGCAGAATTGAAGCCTCTTGGGCTTGAATGTTGCTAGGCTGCTCAACAGGTACATTCTGAGACTCATGAATTCCAAGCATGTTGGTACTCCCATATATGGATTTTGGGGGAATTGGGTGGTGGGAACCATACTGGAAGATGACAACTTCATCCATAGCTATCCTAACCATCCACACGAATTCTGGAAGTGATGTTCATATTCAATGTTCAACTTCCCAGCTTGGAAGTGATGTTCTAAATAAAAACATGCACTTGTACTTTAGGCCTTTCGTTTGTGATACATATCATTTCATTAAAATAGTGAGACTGTGCAACATTAAATAGAGGACCACATGCATCAAAGAAAAGTGCAATTGCGAGTTCAATTCTCTCCCTTTTATCACTATCAAACAGGAAGAAATAGAGAAAATGACTTGCCTTTTACATGTAGTGGGATTTCTTGAAGAAACTAGGAGAATTTTCAGGATTTGCAGCAGATATACCACTGATGGAAGATGGAGGAGTGTCCCTCGGCAGCATTTTGTTCATTCTACATTTTATCTAAAAAAATGGGGTGGGACTTGTCTCTTGAACAGCTTCCTTGCCATGGCAGGTGGTCATATAAATTGTATAGAATTTCCTTTGTGCCTACTCCCTTAGCTTCAATAGTTGTGCAATACTTCCACAATGGGGTCTTGGAGTCAACCTTCGGTGCCATTGTTACTGCCTGCAAACAAAATATCGGTGCCCACACAAGGAATCAGTGCACACAGCAAGAAAATTGCATCCACACAACAGTAAATTGTTTTCCCACAAAAGAATGGTCCCCACTGTAAGAAATCAATGGTCACAGCAAATTAATAGTGCCCATTGTATGAAAATGTTGCCATCATCAAGGAAACTAATGCTTGTCCATAGTTACATGCTTGTTAAGAGAAAAACATTTCCATTTTGACCTTAATGTGAGACATGAGATGTTGTCTGATAGATGTATAGCTGCAGCATTATTAACAAAGTTATTCTTTTTTTAGTCTCTCCACCATTGTTTCTATGAATATGTGAACCCTAGATTCTTACAGTTGGCAGGCTCTGCTGGTTCGTCAACAGATACATCCTCATGAAGGTTCCGATAGTGTTTCCGATACCTGTTGGGGCAGATTGATTTTAGAAGTCTGTTGGTAGAAATGACATCCTGACACAAACCAGAGCCTTCGCTGAGTTTTCTTCTCTAGGATCAAAAGTTGTTTCCCCATATCTGTACAAAGAGTAGCGATGTGCATCTACAGCCCAGGGAGATATATCACACTAGTAACACTAATAAATTAAATTGAAAAAACATTGATGTCCATAAAAAATGAAAAACTATACAAAAACCAACTAAATATAATAAAAATTTATAATAATAAAATAAACTGGCAATGATCCATCTTAACCCTGATCTTTTAAGCACCAATAGGTTTGTGCTTCAATTTCTTTTTGATCTCTCTTGGTGCTCAATAGATCTGGGGTTAAGATGAATCTATGCTGGTTCATAAACAGACTTGCTCAATTCAGGAAACGTGGACCCCATGCAAACACCAGTTGTTTGTCCTCTGGTGAATTGAAGACTACAAGAAAGGTCCCTTCCTAGAAGGGGTGCATCACAATGGTCCCTAAGATTCCAGCTGTTGATAATCCATTCAAGCTGACTTTTTTCTTAGGGCCAAGGCCCAGAAACCTACAGATCAGACCATGCCATTTAATATGAAATAACCTCCTTTACCATGGTTTCTGGGTCCAATCTGAGGATTGAGGTTTCTTGAACCTTTTACAGGCAGTTCTTGTTGATAGGTTGAATCAATGTCCTTTCTGACTGCTTGCTCGAGGATTGTAATAAGACCCTCCACAGATTTATGAGCAGTTGAGCTATTCAGCTGGTCTTTAATATTTATTCATCGTTAAAGGATGGGGTTTTGGGCTGCATGAAGAAATTTCCATAGCAAGGTCAGACTATCAGAAGGATGACAGCTAAAAAGGGAGAAAAAGAAACAGACCGGTGAAGTTGGGATTGGCATGCATTCAAGATTGATCACAAGATGAAGAGCTAAAAAACCAGTATATCCAAAGAAGAAGATTATTCTAATTTTGGTTTATTATAACCTCCTCCAAAATTTTTGATTGTTTTATATCAACTAAAGCTTGATGTGTTAATTCTGATGCTCTAGTTACATGCATTGTTCTCATTGTTTATTCTGTCTTTCCCTTTGAACTGTGCGTTGAACGCAGTTTCCATAGTGAGTGAAGTTGATGCTCATCTCTGATCTTGCCTCCTCTCCTTCTACGGAAGAAGCGTTGATAACTTCTCAAACTTAAGTTGAGTCTCCGCAATCAGATGCAGGGACTCAACAAATGAATCAAAGGATGGTGACAAGCTACACATCACCAAGGCAACCATATCTTCATCATCCACTAGCTTCTTAGCATCAAACAATTGATCCCTGAGATCTTTCTGCTGTAACAAATATCCGGAGACTGACTCTCCTTCCTACAACTTAGTAGAAAACTAAAGATTTTTCAGATCTACCCAGCTTCAAACCCCCAATACTTATTTTTGAGAGTGTTCCACAACACATATGCTGCAATGAAATTTCTTATTTCTGAAACTAATGTGTTTGACATGTAACCTACAGCTTTAGAAGCATTAATGCTTCTTTATGCCTTTTGTCATAGTCTTTTGCATCATTTACAGGGCTATGTTCTTTATCCAAAATGATTCGATCAAGATCTATCAACTCATTAGTGCTCAATACCGTATGACTCCACAAGCTATAATACTTTCCAGTAAATTTTTGGACACAAGAAACAATACATGGTGTGTACCGGCCATTCTTAAATGTTAAAACACAACTAAACCATAGTACTAAGTAGAGTGACAAGACATTGATTTTTGCATGTAACATTCTAAGCATATCGTACCCAGGCTATTCTAAACATTTTCCATATCTGTTACAAATACTATATATGTATCCATACTTGGAAAAAGAATAAACACTAGCTCATATTTTCGTAGTAAAATCTTGTAAATTTCTGTGTTCAATGGTTTACATGTTTAATTTCTGATTGTATCTATAAATTTTCATTGCTTTGTATATTTGCATATGTATTTATTCAAGCTGATTTCCTTCCTGTTCAATTCTTTCTAAATACTAAGTTTGTAGTCTTATTTTGAATATACAAATTTTACACATACACAAATGCAAATATATATGTATGTATGCATGCATGTATTTGTAAAGTGGAAAGTACAGTATAGTACTAGTTGTAAATACTCACCCTGTAGTGACCCCCCTCATTTAGAAGTTTAACCATGCAGATAGCCAACTTGCAAATCACTAAACCAAAGTTGGTTGCAGATTGTTGTACTTGTATATACATATAACATGTGCAATATCCATGGACCTTATTTACTATTCATTGACTACTGCTAGTTGAATTTTAGTTGAAATTTGATTTTAGTGGTTGGAAATTTTTAATTTCATCTCATGTTTTTTTGAACTAGCAAGAATTGGCTGCAGAATGTTCTAAACTGATCCATCATGAAGATATTGCATGTTTCCCCAGAGAATATAGATAAAGTAAAATTAGGGCTGTGATAGTATTTTTTCATTGTGCATTTCAATTAATTTGGTTTTTGCAATGATCCTTTCTTTGTATTATCATGTCCCGTAGAAACACTGAAAGCTCAAAATATAAGGGAAATATTTTACGAAGAGTTGGTTACATCGAAGAAACACGAGCCTTAATTAGATTGTTTTCAAGATGGCTCATAACACATTAGTAACATGTTGAAATTTCTCAAAATACCTATACATTGAGTGAAATGGTGCAAAAGCTAAAGGAATCCTAAAGTTGACTGAAATGTCATGTAAAGGGTCAAGTGCTTTTGATGAGTTCCCTAGTGTGCTTTTTGGTTCTTTAGACATGCAGTTTCCTGTTCAAATATGTATTTCAGATTTTATATTCTAGAGACAATATTGAGTAAAAGGAGAGCTAATGGCAACGTTTATGATTCTATATAGCCTAGACTTTCTGTTTTAGAGTGGTAAGGTGCATTAGTGCATTGTATTCAGGAGATGGAATGATATAAATTATAACCTTGCTTTTGTTATTATGGCAAGCATTCCACTTAAAATAAGTGGAGCTAGCAACACACACAATTTCCTCAATATGAGTGTCCTGGTTCAATATGGGCTCACAACAACCACACAATTTCTAACCAGTCTTCACAACAGATGTCAATCTGAGCCTCACACTAGGTTACAAACTAATTGGTTGAATCAGTATTGTGGGGAAGATAGTAGCTCTGATACAAACTAATTGGTCTCTATGGCGTGTTTCTTGCACACTATTTTATTCCTGCACTCTGTCTTTTGGTTGAGATTTTATATTATGGTTTTATGTCTTCTATAATTGATGTGTGTTGATTTCGTTCAATGCATTTCCTCCTGAAGTTGTAGGATAATTCTGTTTTTTTTATTGATTGAATTCATTGATTTGTAGTCAGGTTTAGTATTATTCCTTGCATTTGTGTCTCAGGTTGACTGATTTTGCTATTACATGTTTGCATTTAGACCCTTTATAGTCATTTTTTATTTTTGTCTGTACTTTATAGTATGATTAGAGTTAAAAATATAAAATAAAAACAGTGGTTGTTTCTGTGCCAATTAGTCTGTTAGGTTGATCATAGTATAATTCATTCCTGTAGAATAGATTTATTCCAACTCAATTTTAAGTTGTAGGTTTGCATTAAAATCGATCCTTCTTTGGCATTCGATTTAGTCCATTTTCCAGCACTTTGTTTAGTGATTGATTCTTGTACTTAAACATTGTTTGTGGTCAGTTTATTGAATCATAATTTAGTTGATTGTTCTTTTATTCTTTCCAGTAAATTAAAAAATGAAAAAGAGCTTTGTTGTAGAAAGTTTTGATTTTATGGCACTTTTGTTTCCTTGTTGCAACCACGCCACACAAAAGCACTACCCTTTTTGAGTAATAACAGCCCTAAAAACTTTTTAATAAAATGAAATAGAAACATTTTTCTTTTTTAGGGTACACTACACCAACTAGTTTTGGTTAGGATCTTGAGTTTAAATCACCTTAAACCACTCAAGATCACACATTACGCAAAAATCGTAGTGAGACTATCACAGGTAAACCCATTTCACTCAAAACTTGCCTGGGATCTATGCAGTAGGTCATTGCGAGATCAGATTGTTGGGAATACTTCTCCTACTTTCTGTTCGAGCATACGCAAGGATTGGATTGCGTATTGGGGACTCTTTCGAGTTTCAGGATTAGCTACCCTGCCCACGCTTTTTGATTCGACCGGTGACTGTTCCCCCGGGAGTTTTTGGTGTTGTGGTATCCTTAGTATCTGACTCTAGGTTCATACACAGGTGACAGCAGAGGGTATATCTGCTGTACCTAAGACAAACGTGGGAGGAAATCCCTTGCAGGTCTTTGGGAGGGCGGTTGGGTGATTCCAGCGCTTGCACCCTTAGTGATTGTATTGTGGACCCCGGGTAACTGTCTTTCTTCCTTCGTTGATCTGTTCTGGGTCCTCATCATCCCAGACTCTTCTCTGGAAGGCATCTTTGTTTGCCTGGTTTGTATACTTAGGACTTTTTAGTTGGCGTGTTGTTTGCCCCCTAGTTGTAGTGGCCACCAGGTTCTAGTATGTTATTTTATATTTATAATCATGGAGAATCAAGAGCTTCGTAGATCGAGGAGGTTTCAAAACCTTCCACCACTTAGAACAGAACCTTTACAGCCAGCTAGACGACAGCAGGTAAACCCCGGTATTTCTTCAGAAACTACTCCTGAAACAGAATTTCCTGAAGAAATTCGTGCAACAGAAAACCTTGAAATAGAGGTTCCTGAGGAACCACTACCATGTACCACAGATCATCGACACTTTAGTTCAGTTGAGGTTGAAGATCTTACATCTGCAGAGTATAGCACTCCTTTCAATCCTCCTTTAACCAATACTAGAATTCCGCTTCTGTCACCTGTTGGTTTCCAGCAGCCCCATTTCAGTGCAGACAATTCCTTACCCGGACATCTGATGTCTAATCTAGGAGGTGAACAGGGAGTTTCCCAAACTCCCACTTTAGCTATGAACACTAACATGGTAAATCCTTCTTTTACTGCTACACCAAGTCAGGCACAAACCACATCTGTGTCCACTCCGTCTTTCAGTTTCAATACTGGTACATTAGGTATGCCAAGTTCAACAACGATGGCATCTATTCCTACACCTACTGTTGGACCTAGCAGTACAACCAACTTTGCACCACCTCCTGCTTCTCAACCGTTATATCAGATACCTAGTACTTGGATTTCCACACCTATTGTAGGACCAAGTGATTCTGCAACCATGCCAGTCATGAGCACCATGACTGCACCGTCCACATCAGCTTCTATTGGTTTCAATACCTTTGTAGGCCCTAACGTGAATCAATGTAGTATGCCTACATGTAATGTCCCTTTTTCCTTATTCATAATATGTGCATCAAATTTATAGAATTTTATTAGGAAAAGTTGTTCACTAGATATCAATAGTACCCAAGCTGTTCACTGTATGTCTCTCTCCAATCCCAAATAGAAATGTGACAGAGACAAGAGGAAACCCTTTGGAAGCATAAATCACAAATTAGATGGTTGAAAGGAGAAAAAAATTTAAAACACATCCTTTTATCAAAATTTCTTCAAAGTGGCTACTCTCCCGACCCGCCAGTCACGGCGGCAGCGAGGTGAGTTCATCAGGAGCACAAGGGACCCCATCACCACAACCTTAGGAAATTTTTTATTGTGGTGTGTTGTTTGTTCCCTGTTGTTCTAGTGGCCCCTAGGTTAATCACTTAGTATATTTTTGGTGCAATTGTGGAGGACCAACCTCCTCGTAGGGAATTGCAGTTGTACTAATTTTATATCATTTTTCTCATGCAGGCCTCCTTCTCGTTTCTATATTGATTTGGAATATCAATTGTGGAACATTAAGTAAGAAACAAGATGTCAAACATGGATCATGGAGAGAAAAATAAAACATTAAGACAAAAGGATGTAATATCATATTTTCAAAAACATCAATCCAATCATCCACATCATATTCATGGTTCAAGCTCTTTTGAGCAAGGTATCGGTGAGAGAGATGTCAACACTTTGGAGGATGCATCTGCAAAACATACAATGGATGGTAGAATACATTCCTCTAGTGATCAAAGTGAGGCAAATGCATTTTCATCAGAAATTGGTAGCTCAAATGTTGAAGATTTTTCCTTGCAAGGTGACATAGACCATTCACTGAAGAGGAAAAAAGGCCGATGGGACTTCGGGAGACAATTCCAATCTGATTGGGTATCAAGATTCCCATTTATTGAACCGATACCTCCAACAAATAAGAATGAGACCTCACGAGAAGTTAAATGCATTTCATGTAGTTGGAAACTTGGCAAGGTAGTGAAATTGCAAATGAAGCTGGACACAATAGAGAAGCATGTTGGGAAGGTGTATGATAAGAAAACTGGAAATGATGAGAAGAAATCTACTGCTAGATGGAAATCTGTTAGCCGACATCTCCAATGTGAAGAGGAATACAATAAATACCTAATAAATAAGAGAAAACTAGATGAAAGTGGAGGAACCATCACTTCTCAATTCGGAAAGATGATGGAAAAAAATTTGTTATCGAAGTCGATACAATTAAGCACTGTATTTCACATCCTATCCAATGGTCGTCCTATGACAGATTATCCAAAAATGATGAAATATCTATCTTTTATTCAAGTGCCAAATTTTCCATCTTCTCATTGGTCTTTAACGAGTGGTTGGGAATGGGGAAAATATCTAGCTCAAGTAGAAAAGGATGATATGAAAGAGAAGATTGTGAATGCAACATTTTTGTCACTGTCCTTGGATGAAGTTACAGCTGTTGATAATACTGCATGGATTTGCATGAGCATTTATATGGTCAATTACCATATCAGGAATTCCTATCTACTTGGAATTCATAAAATGAGCAAAAGTTCTACAGCAGAAAACATTTATGAACTTGTTATTAATACTTTGAAGGAAACTGGTGCTATGGATCATTCAATGATCGCAAAAAAGTTGGTATGCGTTGGAGCAGATGGAGCATCAGTAATGCAGGGACAAAGGAACGGCCTTTGTGCTAGACTACAACTCTCAGCTTCACCGTATATGATTGGTATTCATTGTATGGCTCACAGAATGAATCTTGCATTTAAAATAGTGAGCAACTTTCCATTGGTTTCAAAAGTTGAATACCTTGTACGTGAGGTTCATGCATACTTTTGTTGGAGTCCCAAACGGTTTTCAGAGTTTAAAAAATTTGCTGACGGTGTTACAAATGGAAACAAACTATTAAAAGATGTTGATACAAGATGGATCTCACTGAAGGGACCAGCTCAAAGACTATTCAATGAATATGCATCCTTGGTAGGGGTGATGTATGAACATCGCCTAAGTGTAGAAAAAGCTCAAACTCTTCTCTTTCTATTAACTGATATATAGACATATTTAACATTGGCTGGAGTTCTTCCTCTGCTTCATGAAATGAATAGCCTCGTGAAGATGTCTCAGAGTTGCACGATGTATATTGCTGAATACACAAATGCTAGAAAACTAGCATGCCTTGCATTAGATAATTTGTATATGATGGCAGATTCTTTTACAGGTCTAGCATTTACAAATTGGGCTAAGATAATCAATATTGAAAATGATGAAAATTTATTGAAGTTTGATGAAAAAGGGTTTCTATGTATGGCAGTGCGTGGGTATATGGTTCCTTTTTATTATAATGACAAAATAGGAAGAACCACCAAAGAGTGCCCTGTGTCAAGAGAACAATTTGACAATGTTGTGATTTCAGTGAGGCGCAGCTTGATAGAAATTGCAAAATCACTATCATAAGAGATAAGAGAACGATTTCCTCGAGATGAATTGTTGGAGGCCATGTTTGTGGTATACCCTCAATATTGGAACCATCGTCAATGTTAAAAAACTATAAAGGTTGACTTTATAGCTAAAATCAAGATTTTGCAGAGCCATTTTTGTCGAGAGACCGAGATACAAGGAGAACATATTCAAGGTATTTTAGATGGAAAAAAATTGAAAGATCAAGCCCAATGCTTTGCTGATACAATGTGGGAGCAATTTTCTAAGTTGGATAATGCTCTAGAATATGGTGCAATTACAAAATTGTGGACTACACTCAGTGGTAGTGAATTTCTACTGCAAAATATGTCAGAGTATTTCAAATTAGTAGATTTATGTCAAACCATGATTTTGGGATCAGTGGAGGATGAGAGAATGTTTAGTGCATTAACATTTTTGAAGTCAAAGTTGAGGAATAAGCTTGATAAAAATGTGGATACATGCTTAAGATTATATGTAACAAAGTATGAGGTTGACAATTTTCCATATGAAAGAGCAGTAGCTCTCTGGCGATCAAATTGTGAAAGAAGGGGAGAAAACAATCTGGCAAATTTATCTAATGAATTTGATATGGAACATAATGTTGTTGAGGATCATAATGATGGCTCATTCGAAGAAGGTCATGTTCAGAGTGCCGAAAATGAGGACCAGTCCCAGAATGTGAATTGGGAAATGGATTTCACCTAAGATTGTATATGATCCAATACACATGAGAGACTCTTGAGTCTTATTTTGGTATAGGTGTTCCATGGACCCTTGCGGGTGATCATTATATGTAAATTTGAGCTAGCATTTTAATTAAAAATAGATTCTACATTGTACTTTTTTGTTATAACATTGATGATATCACATACATTTCCTTGATGCAGTTTATTTTAAGATTGATGTTTTTATATTTATCTTTTACATTGTCTTTTTTTTTTATGTGATAGGAAATGACACTGGAATTTGACAAAGCTAGGCCTAGGAGCTATCTCTTCACATAGATAGTGTCCTGACATTAAAGGATAAATAACTAATTTGACTACACTTTCGCTAAGCAAGAATGAGCTCATTCAAGTACATGAAAGCATGTTGGTGTTTATCTCAAATATTTTGTGCAAATTTTTATGGTTTGTTTATTGCTTTTATTTGAAACATTTTGTCGATTTGTGGAGTTTGCATGTATTTTGGTTAATTATTGTGTTAGACCCTTGAATGCTTCTAGTTCTCATTTGATGCTTGATTTAACCCTTTGTTGTAGCTTGAATCAATATTAGATTTAGTTGATTTCCATTGATTTAGGGTTCGAGAAAATAAGTTTTTATTACCTTTTATTTGCATGAATTAATTGTCTTCACTTTTTCGATTTGTTTATGCTGATTGTATATTTTCTTTGTAAATACTTATCGTTATTCAGAAAAATAAATGAGCTCTACATAGCTAAGCGAAGAGAAAAATGGTCTATGCACTAGGTTCCTATGCATTGATCATAGGAGACCTATTGGCACGAGACCAACATTCCTCTAGTCCAATTGGCATAATTACATTTCAAAATTTTCCTAGCCTCCATGGGCATAATTGGCTAGTGAAGGCCAAAATGATGCATAATGTCTGATTCTATTAGTTTATCGGTTTGTCAAGGTCCAAGTCCCCACATGTCATGGAAACTCTAATCAATAGAAAAAAACAATTTGTAATAAAAGCTCTAACATGGGTTATAATAACATCTACACACCAATATCAACAAACAATACAACATCTACAATCAAAATCAACTACTAGACACATTTAGATATGGTATCAACAAATGGTATAACATTTAGATATGGTACTAGTGTTGAGGAATTTAGATGGAAAAAAGTTACATTGTCCAAAAGTATGACACAACAATAAGATATCCCCCAATAGTCGACACTACAGGATGCCAACAAAATCACTATAATGTTATTCAAAGTATGTGCCAAGAAAAATACTTAAGGAACATGCCTAGCTTAAAACCTATGTACAAACTTGCCTTGAAGTATCAAAAACAGTCTAGGGTAGCCACACAATCTATTGAAGGATAGTCTATGGGTGCAATTCCTTTGTTGATTTAAGCAATTCAAAAAAGTCATCTCCCAAGACTATTAAAGAAGAAAAAGAAGAAATCTCTAATAATTGCAGGGAGGACTACAAATAGATTCTAGAAACTCAAGTAGTAGAGGAAAAAATTGTAAGTAAGAAGAAGATGCAATGCTAACGTCATCAGAGCTATGAATGACAATCTCCACCCGAAAAACCCCTCTGATAATGTTCCTCCCTGCCATGTCCATGTTGAGCACATCTTGAAAGCATTGCATTCAATGAGGCTGTATTTCGCTTTGGCACTTGGCCAAACACTTTATGTGCATCCTCCAAACACCCACATTTAGAATACATGTCTCCAAGATCTACTCGGCTTTGCTTGGATATCAAGGCTTCATTAAGGCCACCACCATTTGGTATTGAGACCAAAACTTGAAATAGAGCAATTGAACTCAACATTTGAAGAAGCCTTGAACTCATAATTAACAAGCAGAGTGTCATTCAATGTGTTTTATAGATCAATGAAAGATTCGCCAAATTTTTACAATATTTTATAATTCAGTGAAATATTCGCCAAATTTTTACAATATTTTATAATTTAGTGAAATATTCGTCAACTTTTTACAATATTTTATAATTCAGTAAAATATTCGCCAAGATTTTACAATATCTTATAATTTAGTGAAAGATTCGCCAAGATTTTACAATATCATATAATAAAATGAAAGATTCGCCAAAAAATTATATATACATATTATATTATTGATAAAATCGCTTTCAAATTTTCCTATATATCGGGGAGATTCGCCAATTTTTTTTACATATAAATTTGGGGGGGGTTCTTAAAATCATCCTTGATCATTTATACATGGACTTTTATCATATATGTACTTTGGATATGGACTTTTGGATATTTAGTATATTTTATCATATTGATGTTTTCATGTGTATTTTGTATTTGATTTGAAATCAATCAAGTTTTTTATATTACATATGGATATAGTTATTACAGTTAGAAATTTATGTTTTGTCGTTTCAAATGCAAATTTAATGTGCAGTGATTGCAATATAAAAGTTTATCTTGATGTGTAGTTACAATTTAGTTCAATTTAAAATGCAAATTTCAACTACATTACAGAACATCTTCCAAAATTTAGAATTGAATACATACATTACAATTTAAAATTGAAATTCCAATTCCAATTCAATTACAATATAAAATTTCAAATTTAATGTGTAATTTCAATTCCAATTCAATTACAATTTAAAAGCTCATTTTCAACTACATTACAATTGCATAAATAAAATCAAAATTTCAAATTAGAATACATTTGAAATTAAAAATGAAATTACAATTACATTATGTTGTATACACATTACAATTCAATTACAATTTACACATTCCAATTCAATTACAATTTCAAATTTAATGTGTAATTTCAATTGAAAATTCAATGTGTTGTTCCAATTTAAAAGTTCAATTTCAATTACATTATAATTGCATTTGAAATAAATTTTTTAAATTAGAATACATTCTACAATCTAAAATTTAAATTTTACAATTTTACATTGTATATATGTATTTTAAATTCTCAATTACATTATGAATGTATTTGAAATCAAAATTTAAAATTAGAATACATTTGAAATTGAAAATTGAAATTATAATTGCATTATGTTGTCTACACATTACAATTCAATTACAATTTCCACATTCCAATTCAATTACATGCAAAATTTAATGTGTAATTTCAATTGAAAATTCAATGTGTTGTTGTATACAAGAATGTTTTTGTCCATTGAGAGTGTGAAATATCCCTTGAGACAAAATTCTCTAATTACAACCATCCAATGATTGATTGATGCCATTTTGGTATTGTTTGTGATAGATTTATATCAAATTAAAAAATATTTGGTGTAATAACAAGTTCTATTGTATGTAGGTGATCTTTATGTTCTTTTCTTTTAAGTGTGTGCTCTAATCTAGATGAAAAGAAAAAAAAAAACACCAAATCTTATTTAAAACATATGATACTTACTATTATGTTTCTTCATTTTATTTAGCAATCATTTGAAGGGTGGTGTTTGTGCTAATAACAATGGAGTATTATGCATCACCTCATTTTTTAATCCACACAGTCATTTAAGGTTTTCAGAAAGGAACAAATTTTTATGTCAAAGTCTTTCCAACTTTCATTATTACTTTTCCCTTTCTATCAAAAACAAATGCATGTACAAGTTGTGTTTTGGTTTGATAATTGAGGTTTTTTTACTCAAGCAAGGCCATATAATACAAACTAATTTCCCTCAAAGAGGTTCCATGCCTATGCGTGCAAAACTGCATCATAAAGATGGTTTTTGATGCATGCAATCCAAAAATTGAGAAGGTTTGATGGTTAGAAATTATAGTGAATTTTTGTGAGTTGTGCCAACAATGGGTATTGTTTGCATGAAAATATATTCAAGGATTATGTGTAAGTGGCCTTTAGTTGAACTGTACCCTCTATCTCCTATGTTATATTCCATGTAGCACCAAGTGCTAATATTTTTATTAAATGGAATGATGAGACACACAAAAATTTGGTCCTAACTTTGATATGTTCAAGAACAAAACTAATTGATTATTGTTGAATGAAACATTTTTTCAATACATTGGTATTTGATAATATTTTTATATAATTGATAATGAAATACAATGTAATTGATGATGAAATACAATGGATGGATTGTAATGTCTATAATTTTGCATTTGAAATCAAAATTTAATATTAAAATACATTGTACAATTTAAAATTTTACATTGTATAGATGTGTTTTAAATTCTCAATTACATTACAATTGTATTTGAAATCAAAATTTAAGCTTAGAATGTACATTACAATTACATTATATTGTCTAACATTACAATTCAATTACGTTCAAGTGTATTCACATTGGAGCACCATGACCCAATTTTCACAAAAGCCTCCCATCTAGTATTTTTATTCTTAACATTAAAGCATCTACAAAAATACATTTATAAAACAACCTCCACAAAAATCTCCAAAAAAATATTACACAAGACAACATGAAAACTATGACAATGATGCAAGTGGCATACATGTAATTCATGCATCTGGCAAATGGGTTATAGGAATGCAAGTCTCCATAATACGATCATGGTCAGCTTCTGTCATCTTCCATCTCTTTGGCTCACCTCTCTTCACCTTGATTTCTGTTAAATGTATCCGAACTGCCACCACCAAATGATTGTATTGACATGATATATATTCAGGCATAAAATCTTTGTAAATAATATGCGCACCCAGTTTTTTCACTCTTTCAAAAAAGTGTCCCATTAGAACAATGTCTCCAGTTTGGTATGTGAATTCTCCATCTTGGTAAGGTCGCACCAACCTACTTATTATTTGTGTGCATCGCATCAAATAATATGGCACATTTTCTTCGTTGTGGGGGGGTGCAATGACAATGAATACATCACCTGCAAGATACATTACAAATATTATTCAAATGTCCTACATGCATTTCTACAACATTTGTATATGTGTAATATATAATGAACTAATTAACTTAATGAAGTCTCTTGTACCTTCCCTAACCATATCAGAAACTTGATCATGATCTAATGAGACCATTGCCTCTTCAGTGTGCATCTCTTGCCATGTTGGAATTGGATCTGGGCACTTTGGATTAAGAGAGACATATTTCCATGGTTTCACATATACATCATTTTCACAGTGATCAAGCTCGCATCCATTTGCATCAATGCAAAAATCGCAAAAACAAGCATAATTCCTCGTTTCAATGGAAAATATGTCACCCGTGTCTTTACTTTGAACATAATGTAATTCCTTTGTACCAGGTATGGTCTCATAAGACCACAGCATGGATCTATTCACATCTCCAAGGGCGACATCCCAAAAGAACCTGCATGGAATTTAATTTATCATATGTAAATTCCTATCGGGTATGTGTTCTTTTGGAAATGATGATATTGAATGTTATTAGCTTATTAATTGAGTTTGTAGTTTATTACCTGCACACCGGCCATGCTTGTTCATGACCTTGATGTCCCAAATGACGTGTGCACCAATCAACTACTTCCATGGAGCATTTGAGTCGAGTTGCACCTTGACTCATCTGGTACCTCCGAAGTACTTGTTTCACACATGCACCTGTGCCATCATGTTCACCCTTTCCATGCCCTGTTTCAAAAAAGCTCCAGGTGTGTCGGATTCCTGTCTTTTTGTGAAGGAGACTCAACCAATAAAATGAACGTGCTGATTTGAATTTCCATGTACACCCATCTGACCAAATCCAATGTTCAGCAAATGATACGCCTCTCTGCCTAAATGAATCATAAATCAACCCAAAGCAGTGTTGAACGAACAATGTGTCATGCTCACGATCATCACTAACATAAAAATGGTACTCCTTGATCACTTCACATGACTGAGGAGTGTTATCCCTACCATCAATGCTTTCCTGAGCGTGTATGTACAATACATGTACGAAGATAGACACCTAGTCGGAGTGATAGTACTCACTCTGTATCTCTCTCTGAGGATCAAAAGTGTAGTTCTCCGCAAAGTCTACCACTGATAAGATTGTGCCCGGCTAAAATACCTCACGAGAATGTTTGAATTCTGAAGCTTGCCACCTGGACCTATGGGAGTGCTTTATGTATTTATAAATCTGACTTTGAAACTTCTCCATGAAATCTGAAACAAGAATCTCATCCTCGAGCAAGTCGATCCTCTTAGATGGCGCAAATGAAGAAGATGATGGATTCATGGAGGCATACTCGTACCTCTTCCACTTAACTATGATATCTGACAATCCATGGTGTGTTGGATTGATAGGAAAGTTCCTATGGAACAATGTCAAATCACCGCATTCATGGCATTTTCTCCCACCTACACACCTCTTATTGAAAAACACGTGTTCAGGATTCCTGTTGCATAGTATCATACAAATAAAATCTCGTACTGTGTGAGGAGCTAGTACATCGTTCCAGTGCCTTTTGCAAAAATCTAGAAATGTGTCATAGTATAGTTCAAATTCAACGTGGTACCCGGCAGCAACAAGTGTCTCAAATCATATTCGACCTAATATACCACAGTTTCAATTTGTTGAACATGCTAAATGATATTTGAACACCAAGATTGGTTTCTTGGAATTCCTCGTAAAGTGCAACTCCCATCATCTCCATCACATGCTTACAGTGCTCTTGATAAATGCCTATAGATAAACGTTGTCACATGACATGCTTTCGATCTGGAATAGCACGAGAATGGATCTCCCAAAACTCTATCACCTTCTCTCTAATTCCTGCTGCCATCCTGCCTCGATAGGGTTCCCTACAAATAAGATCCCAACAAGCAGCTTCATCATTTTCATCTATCTGGACCCTGAATTTAGTATATTTGAGCAATGTTCTTTTTGAAACATTGAGCAATGATGCCATTGTTGATACCATTCAATTTCTTGAGGTGCTTTGTGCCACAACAGCCATTGTAATTTCCCTACGAGCAGCTCGGGTATCATTGTTTCTTGATTTTCCAAACGAAGATAATGCAGTTCTTACATTTTCTATTGCTTTCTCGCATGTCTTTTTTTTTAACATCTTGAAAACCCAACAACTTTGTGGCACGTTTCAATTTTTTGTGTTTTATCAACCCATTTAGGATTTGAGCTTGTGCCATCATTGAATGTTGTTCAAAATATGACTTGATTATGTTACTGACATGCTCTCTAACTCTCCGACTACGGATCGAGTTCCCAATCTCTTCTTGTGCAGAAACAACTGCACAATCCTCTAGAAAATTTCCACCCCTTCCAACCCCACTGCAACTCCCAATTATACTTTCAATGTGAGAGGGAAAGGTGTCATGTGATGGTTGATCAAGATCATGAGGGGGCACAGGGTCATGTGATTCTTGATCATCATGATGTGATGTCTGACCATAATCTCTCTCTACACATGTAAATTAATAAATTGAAAGTTGGTTACTTGATGGTTATGCATTGAACTTTAAAATTGCTAGTAACTTGAAATTTGATGTGGAAATTGAAAAATTGAAAATTGCGTGTGAATTGAATTTTCCAACTAATACATTTAGCTTGAGAATTGTTCTAAGTAAAAATTAAAATTTCTAGTAACTTGAAATTTGAAATTGCTACTAAAGTTTGAATTTGCTAACTTAATTACTTGAGAATTGTTTTAGAAGTAAAGTTTGAAATTGCTAGTAAAATTTGAAATTACTTGTAACTTGAAATCGGTAGTAACTTGTTCATTTAAGTTTAACATTGCTAGTAACTTGAAATTTGTTACATGTAAATTAACAAATTGAAAATTGCTAGTGACTTGAGAAAAATTCGGTACAAGTATTGAAAATACATTAAAACAAGAAAATTGTTTGTAACTTAATTTCAAAATAACTAAATATGTACATGTAACTTGAAATTGTACATTTAGTTTGAGAATTGCTAGTAAAGTTTGAAAATGAAGTATATATATTTAACTCAAGATAATTATTAATAACTTGATACTTATGCATTGAACTTTAAAATTGCTAGTAACTTGAAATTTGATGTAGAAATTCACAAATTGAAAATTGAGTGTCAATTGAATTTTCCAACTAATTACACATAACTATCAATTTAACTTGAAAATTGTTAAAATTTTTGAAATATAAATTATATACCTACTATAGGAAAAGAAAAAGTTAACTTATCCCTACATTAATGCATAGAAAAAATTGGTACATGAATTGGAAATACATTAACTATGAAAATATTTTGAAGTGTAAGTTGATTTTATTATAAATCTAAGAAATTTAAATAAATAGTCTCAACAAAAACACAGTTCTCTCAAATTTACAACATTGCACCTGTTAAAATCCTTATAGAAATTCACCCTCAAAGATTTTTGAAAATAGTCTTAACAAAAACACATTTCTCTCAAATTAAAAATGGAAGGATAAAAGATAATAAAATTCATAATGAAACCAATCTCTGAAACCCTCGCTCACAATTTCCATAAATCAAACTCAATTTAAATAATGCTTCACATATCAATGCAAGGTTGCAAACATTGCAAATAATCATTTCCAGTTTGTCCTAGCAAAATATATGATTCTAATCATTAATCTTATCATTTTAATTGAATTCAAAATTATTTTTTTATTTGAATTTTTTACAATTATTATACTATAGTCATTTTATATATTTTTAAAATTATTATTTTAATATTGAATTTCAATTTTCTTTTTTGTATATTAGAGTTCTTTATTATATTATATTTATTGAAATTACATGTAATTCTATATATATTTAAATTATATTTTATAATTCATTAATACAATGAAAAAAATTCCAAAAATTATATTTTATTTATAATTTTAATTTTTTTTAATATATTAAATTACTAATTCTATCATTCTAAAATACCATAACAATATACATAATTATTTTGGTGATGTTATGTTATGTAAATAAAATTATGTGGTAGATGGAACTGTTAAATGGAATTTTTTTAAAGTAAACATTATAATTTAGCTCTTTGAACATTCATTTGTTTTCAAATATTCATAACTATGAAAATATTGTCAACCACCATAACTATGAAAATATTGTCAACCACTATAACTATGAAAATATTCATTCATTTGTTTTCAAATTGAATTTTCTAACTAATACATAACTACCATAATGTTCATTTCAAATAAAATGAAGGTAAGTTAAAATTAGACATTAATAGTTATTTCAATCAACAAATGTTGAGACTTGGAGCTCATATTGAGGCTATACATTTATATTTTTTTAACAAATAACAAAACAAGAATTAAAATTACATTTAACTTGAAATTGTTAGTAACTTAGAAAATTGCAATTAGTTAAATATGTACATTTTAATTTCAAAATAGTGTCCAAGTGTACATTTAATTTGAAAATTATTCTAATAACATTGAAAATTGTTAGTAACTTAGAAATTTGAAAATAGTTAATATGTACATACATTTTAACTTGAAAATAGAATTCAAGTGTAAATTTTATTTGAAAATTGTTGGATAATAAAATTGAAAATTGTTAGCAACTTTGAAATAATTTGAAAATTGTTAATTGTTAGCAACTTTGAAATCATTTGAAAATAGTTAAAAATATGTACATATTAACATGAAAATAGAATCTAAATGTACATGTTTCATTTGAAAATTGTTCCAATAACATTTGTTAGCCACTTGAAAATTGTTCATTTAACATAAAAATTGTTGCAAACTTTAAAATTTAAATAACAAATGGATGAAATAAATAAGAATTTATCATTACAAATAAATATGAAACAAATTAAATTATGAAATTTAGTTAAATTTATTGGAAAATTGTTACTAATTTTGTAAATTATGTAGCATGATATTTAAATTATGATAGCATGTAATTCAATAATTTACCTTGGTTCTCCTCCATTGGAATTTGTTGCACCAAATGTGCATCTTCTTCTCTTCTCAAGCTTGCTCTTTGTTGTCTCATTCGTTCTCTATTCCTCTCACACTCTTCATTGTCATTTTGTTGTCTATCATGTTTTCTTTGTCTTTTTCTTTTACTTCCCATCAATCTACAATGAAAGCAAACAAAAATTTCTTCAAATTGTTATAACAAACAACAATATGTTAGTATGAAATCTTGAAATATGTCTACAAAGAAATCTTACATGTCTATTGAGCTCTAATTCAACAATATCAAAATGACAAAGCTCTAATTCAACAACATCAAAATGACAAAGCTCTAATTGAAAATAAATTAACAATGAGTTAAATTAGTGTTTTTGATGAATTGTTTGCTAAATATATAGAAGTTGGTTGATATTTTTATGAGGGAATGGTAGTTGGCAACATTAATTGTCCAACTCCTTTCCCGGGTTTGTTTTTGTTAAGTTTAAATTAGTCTGACTAGCAAGATCACTGAAAGAAACACAATCACAAGATAGACAAAGATATTACCTTGGGAAACCCTCATGGGGTAGAAAACCCAGCAAAGCTTTCCTCAATAAGATGATCAACCAAAATACAAGATGTGCTCCAAAACTTGACCTCCTTCTCTACCTCCTATGCAGACTTCTCAAACACAAGTGCGCCACTTTCTGAGCTGAGAAAGTTTGTCAAATGAGGAGCTCTCCTCCTCTACTTATATTGATTCCCGACTGACTAAAATCCCTAATGGGGCCGACCTCTCCTAGTGAAGTCTAATAACCCCTAAATAAGAAACTCAGGGCCGACCCCCACATGGTGGGTCTAATAACCCTGGTTACTACAATTCATCGGAGGAATAGACATCTCCGGATACATAATAGAATTACCTCGGAGGGATGAAACATCTCCGAAATAATAAAGTACAAATATAATATTCTTAGAAGTTACAATATTCAATAGTTTTTATATTTTTTTTACACAGACAAACCCTCCGATCGAGGGCTTGAACATACCTCGATCGAGGTCTTGTTAAAACCCTTGGTCGAGGTTTTGTTAAACCCTCGATCGAGGTATTGATCGAGGTATTTTAAATACCTTGATCGAGGGCTTAAAAAACAGGTCGAGAGCCCTTTTCACTGTAGAATGAAAGTGTTGACTGCCTTCTAGAGGGTTAAACCATGTCATTAAATGCACATTAATGGGAGGACTTGATACCATTGGATTCGTCAATGAAAACTCTATCCAGATACATAAAATTTACGAATTTTTATCTTCGTATGTCTTTTGTTTTTAAATTTCTACTAAAACTTGCCTTAAAAAACCTTGTCGACAACTTCGATTGAGCTCAAAGATAAATCCACAACATTCAAAATACACATCCAAACAATTTGAAAAAATACACAAGCACTAGATAAACGCGTCCTCTTCAAAAGGGTATTTTTAGTTTTGCAAATTATGTAAACAATCAAAAGATTTCGTGCACACACACATGTGTGCAAAATACGACTGAAATATTCATTGGTCAGTTTTGAAAAATAATAATAAATATATTTTTTCGAGAAAAATATCTAAGCACTAGTGCATTCTGTTTAGATCATGTTCACATATTTCATTTTTTTAAATTATTACTTTAACATTAAATTATCGTGCACACACACAAACTACTTGTTAATTGCTTTTCGAATTTTTAAGTACACACGTTTCATTAAATGAAAATTCGACACGACAAATGACATTGGTATATTTCAAAAAAAAATCATTGGAAAACCAACATAATTTTTTACATTTCGTTTTTCAACCGTATGTCAAAATTCATTTGGAAAATATGAGTTTTGAGGGCTTCAATTTAATACATGGGAAAATTTTCGGTCATATTTGACCAAAAAGAGTTACCCATCTTCATGGAATCGCCCATTTTTTTTAATATCGATAGATAAGTAATGGAAATTTACACATAAAATTGGGGAAATTGTAAAAAGAATGTGAAGAATCCCAAAGTTTGCATGAAGATGTGTACAAGAACTTGAATGATCAAAGTAAAAAACTGAGGCAAACATATTGAGAATATCGTAGGATTAAGAGTTACAATGAATATTTTAGGTGATATATACCAAAACCAAAAAGGATGAGTAGGACAAGTCAAGCAACAACTAACATATTGAGAAAATGATAGGTTCAAGAGGTGCAATGAATATTTGAGATAATATACACAAGAACACTTTGTTAGGATGACTAACAAGGATGCTTACAATAGGTTAAGCAACAACAACTAATAATTATGTGAGTTGATAGCTACACCAACACCTTTGAAGGTAAGGTGAACTAAATAGAAAATATCATTATAATCATCTATAAAGATGGAAGAGTGGGCAAGAGAAGACACCAAAGAGAAGGTCATAGAGGAATTCCAAAGGCTTAAGTGAGGTACTCACTTTTAAAGGAGGATAAATGTTTATCTAAAAAATTATTGTTTTTATGAAATATTGTAATTATGTATTTTAAATATGAGTGATGATTGAATACTTATACATATCGTGATGTAGAGTTATACATTTTTTTTAATAAGGATAGATAAGTTATGAAAATTTGCACATAAAATTGGGGAAATTGTAAAAGAAATGTGAGGAATCCCAAAATTAGCATGAAGATGTGTACAAGAACATGAATGATTAAAGTAAAAAACTGAGGCAAACATATTGAAAATATCATAGGATTAAGAGTTACAATGAGTATTTTAGATGATGTATTCCAAAACCAAGAAGGATGAGTAGGACAAGTCAAGCAACAATTAACATATTGAGAAAATGATAAGATCAAGAGGTACAATAAATATTTGAGACAATATAGACAAGAACACTTTGATAGGATGATTAAGAAGGATGCATAAGTCAAGCAACATCAACTAATAATTACGTGAGCTAATAGCTACACCAACACCTTTGAAGACAAGATGAACTAAATAACAAATATCAATATAATCATCTACAAATATGGAATAGTGGGCAAGAGAAGACACCAAAGAGAAGGTCATAGAGAAATTCAAAAGATTTGAGTGAGGTGCTCAATTTTAAAGGATGATAAATGTTAATCTAAAAAAAAGATCGTTATTATGAAATATTGTAATTATGTAATTTAAATATGAATGATTATTACTTAATATATATGTCGATTATCTAACACTTAAAAAATAATGGATCATTTTAAAATGTGCTAAAACCCTTAATTACAAAGTTTCTTGATGAAAGTTCCCATCATTATCACTTTCTAACTAAATTTCTTGGAAATTTTTTCTAAAAGAAAAATGATTGAGTTTATCCACTCTTTAAATTACATCTAAGAAAATTAGTATATGCATCATTTGTATATGTATGTGCTTGTGACACTTATCATGTGAGTTGTTAAAGATATATATTTTTGACGATTGTTACATGAGGGTTTGCACCTCTCGACACTTAATAGATCTATAGTTAAGATGTAGTGATTCCCTCTTTTAGTTTTTCATTTTCACTTGGGAATATTTTTTACATATGGTTATAGATACACCTAATTATTTCCTACTGCATATAATTGTAGTTGTAGCTAATCACTCTTTGTGTAATGCTCTTGATTAGAACATTATTATTCTCAAGCATTATTATTTTATTATTATTATTATTACAATTTCTCTACTCACCATGAGCTCTGTTTGTCATATACATATACCTAAAGAAAAAAAATATATACTTTTATATTAAAAAAAAAATGAAAATACATTCAAAAGGTATCCACAGTACATAAAAACCAAAACAGAGACTACTCTATCTTCTATACACCATCTTACATGGATCTTAAAATATATCTTTATAGTCTTTCCTTCAAATAAGTCAATTAAAATATCCATAAAAGTTTTATTCAAACAATCCCAAAAAGCAAACAACCACAGCTCTTCTGAAGATTAAAACATTATCAACTCATATAACTGGCTTGCAGACAATCTCTCCTCGTCACCTAAGTCTGAAGAAACTTGATAGGAACTAGGCCCTGCATTGACAAAGCATCTGCCAAAGTATTATGTTCACGGTATATGTGTTGGTAATGGATTTGGAATAAGAAATTTGAAATATCTAAGGTCTGTTGTGCAGGAGAGAGCAAATTGATGTTCTGAATTTGAGCCTCCTTTTTCATCCATTTGATTACGAGAAGTGAAGCACCCATCACACTAGATACTTGATATTTTCGATATTTGAATATCTTAAAAGAGATAAAAGAGATAAAAGAGATAAGAATTATGCCCGGTTATTTGTGCCCTCTCCAGCGTTCGCCTTTAAGGAAAAGTAATGCTAATCATTAATATATTGTAGAAATCCAAGCCCTCACAAATGCTCATTCCCTTGGCATGCATCGTCCACGATCGAACATCAACTATTGAACATATCTACCAGCATTAGAGTAAAGAGAGAACATGGGGACAACTCTAATGGCCGCGATCACTGCAGGCATATATTTCATTTCAAATATTTCAAAGTTCCTTTCTGTCCATATACACCAAGACACCACCAAAGGGAGAGCTCGAAACCGTTTTACGTGTCTCTTTGAGAACCAATCCTTCAAACACTCCTCGACATTATTCTTAGACCATGTGTCCTGAATACATAACATTTCAATACCTCATCCCAAAGAGCCACAAAGAATTTATAGTGTACAAACAAATGAGATATATCTTCTCCATTCTCCCAACATAATGCACATATACTAGGACCGCTCCAACTTCTTTTCTGAAGAGTATCCCAAGTTAATATTTTTCCCGATAGGATCAACCACATAAGAATAATACTTTTAGGTGGGACATTAAGTATCCACCAATATCTCTAGTGCTAAACATAATTCTAGGAATTCAATCCCTCTAGAGCTAGATACCCAGATTTAGTAATGTATTGAACGCTAGATACATCATAAACCTAAACCAATTCATCTTTAGACAAGGCCAACAGGAATTGATCCGAAGTCTCGTCTCCAGATGGAGGTTGAGCTCACATCAGTAATTAAATCTAAGGTGGCCCTCCCCCGAAGTTGAAGCCAATGAACCAAATTTATTGGAAGAAAAATATCATTGTTCATCTCATAATGAACCAAATTTACTGGAAGAAAAATATCATTAAACATCCCATAATCGCATCTAATCACAATCTAATAGCCAAACCTCTACCCACCTTCCATGTAAGAAACTTCCCAATTACAGGAAAGGAGAGTGAAAGTGCTTTCAACTGATTTGAGACTCCTTGAATTCCCTTATGTTCTTTCCTAACCCACTCGATGATAGAGCCATTCACCAAGTACTTATCAACAAGGGGATCTCTACATAGGCTTGGTTCATTGGAGATGAAGCTCTAGATCAAATATATTCTTGGCATTACTTTATATCAATGCATATACATGAAATATGAATATCTTGATACATACATTTATTTTATATCATGTTTTTTATTTTAATTGAAAAATCTTGATTTAAAATGATGATGATGATGGGATACTTATTAACATCCATTGAGACCAACTTTGGTCTATCGAACCTTAAAAAGGTAAGGAGTCACTTGGTTTTTTTTAGAATTTTATTTCTATGCTCGAAAAGCTCAAAGAGAAACATTCCTAAATCACTATAGTTGTGATGACTTAAAAGGTTAGGATGGTCAATATTGTAGCAAATATTTTGAAATTGCACCTAATGTGGAAGTATTCTATGAGAGTTTCTTTCCTCTTCAATCCTCTTGGTGCCACAAAGACGACAAACTCTTTCATCCCTTGGCATTTTAGGAATTGTTCAATGTCCCATTTCACCGTGGGAGTTTTTTTTTATTTTAACAATGTTTGTTTTCTTTTTTACACTAGTTAAAACATAGATATACTTTTGATCTTTTAAATTATGGTTGATCACATGATTATAATATCTTAATTTTCTCTTATCCTCTAATTCTTTATCACATCACATCTTCTCCTTAAATTTAGATGTAATAATACTTTTAATATTATCATTATTATGTAGAATGACCTCTTTCTCGACTCCCTAATGATAAATTGCCACTAATTTTGACTAGAGTATAGAGTATAAAGCAATTTTAAGAAGCTTTTGTTTTCCATATTATCTATTTTCATATTTAAATACTCATTCCATAAACATTCAATTTTAAGCTCTATGTAATCATAGTTATAAAAAAATATTATAGAAAAGTAAATATTTTACCTTGGGCAGATAATTCTAAACAATAAAAAAAAAAACATAAACTCACAATTTACGAATGGATTCCATAAAAAAAAAATCCCTTAAAGATTCAAAATTGTCCCATTGTTAAACAACTCCATTTTGATTTTGAGTAAAACGTATTTCTGGAAAGTACATTACTAACGACGCATTGTTCGCAGTTAAAATTAAAACCAAATTCCATACCACCATCACATCCCACCTACTAAGACCGAGAGAAACATGAGCTTCGAGGGCCACCTAACCAATAAAAGCCACGGCATGCCATCACCGCAAAATTTGGCTGCAAAGATCGCCAGTTTCGCCACCCAAAAAACCAGTAGCCTGGATGGACTCTGTTGTGTACGCATGCCGCGACTAGTAACGCACGTGTCGAGTAACGCATGTGGCGACAATGGAAACTGGTGCGCTGCCTAAAATTAGTGGTGACTAAAGCGGCTACACCATTAGATTAGGCCGAAGCCCTACTGCCATGTGACAGAAGAACAGTCTTCCTGCGTACGTGTAAAAGGGATGTTTTGGAAAAGAAAGCGACGACACCGTCGCGCCACTGCTTTCCGTGCTCTCGACTTTGACCGCCTGCCCAGAAACCATCAAAGCGATGTTGGGCGTAGGATAAAAGACAACTAAAACGAAGAAGGTACCATGACATATTACTTGAAAGTAAGTTAAAAAGGTTCCATTGTTCTCTCAAGTAGACTCTAAGGGTTTGGTAAAATGTGAAGGCTAGCTTGTAGATAGACATACGAAGAAGAATTAAAGTAACCTTTGAGGATGTGGTTGGTAAAGGATTAAGGATATTTTTTGGCTCGCCTTAAAAGTTTTTATAAGGACAACGTGCTTCTTATGTTGGATGCAAATCAATCATTAATGGTCTTCTTTAGTCTTTTCAAGTCAAAACTCCTATCACAAGATCAATCAATTGAATGGATGCCTTCTTGCACATAGCTTTGAATGTAGTGAAAATGGGGGTTAAATTTGGTAGATGTCAAAGCTTACTAATAATGACATTCTATTATTCCTAATTTCATTTAAAAAAATTGATTTAATTTCAATCGACTTTCTTAGATTTTAGTGTTTAATGCTTAATTCACACATGTTTTTTACTTATTCGCCTAAATTAACACTGTTGTGATTGTTCATAACTCTTCATTTGGCTTTTTAATCAATCATGTAACTTCATGATCATTGGTGCTATAATAATATTTGGAGAATGTTGTGACAATGGGAATTAAATAACTCTTTGTGGGTATGCTTAAATATGCAGTCTTTTCTTAATTCATATTCTGCTATGCATTGTCTATTTTGGATATGATGTTTTTATATGAAAGGATTAGTTGCCCCATTGCTTTCCTACTGCATTCTCATAAGGTTATACATTGTTTTTCCTTGATGCATGCTCATAAGGTTATGCATATTTTAAAGTCTTTTTCATTGTATAGCATTAATCTCTATCTATTATGAGCATATTGAGTGATATATCAATCGTAGTGAAACAATTTTTCTATTATTGTTATGGATACAAGTGCAATATTCAAGAGCAGGATGGGAAAATTCTTCGTCATGAGGCAATTTGATCGTCAAATATGATGTGAAATTAACTTAACTGTCACAAATCTTCAATAAAATGCTAAAACGCTTTACAAAATGGTTGAAACTGTCAAATTTAAAGGGTGAATTGGATTTGAAATTCCAACCTTGTTCAATAGTAGTTTATAGGTATGTAGATTTTTGGCATAGAGGATATCTTTAGTTTACATTGAAAATAAATAAAAACTTGCTTGTTTAACTCCCTTTTTGAGCCACCTTGATCCGACTAAATTTATTGTTCACTCAATTTATCCACAATATCTTGTGACACTTCCACGCACTAGACTTATCCTCTCATAGTCAGACTCTCCAATTTGTCTTAAGCCTTGAACTTCAAAACTTTATTTGACTTCTTTTACATAAAATATCCAAATTTATGCCTCTTCCTAAACATTATCTAACTTGAAGCCTTCTTATCTTCATTCTAATTATTGACAATATGTTACTATCTTCTATTGATGCTTCTAGCGATATTCTTCTTGTTAACTATGTATTTTCTTTTCTCTTCACCCTTTACTTAAAGAAACCAATTTGAACTTTAAAAAGCTTCCTTGGAAATGACAAAGGTTCTTATTCTTCTACTTTTAGGAATTAGCATTTGCAAATATTCAACACACATTATTGTGGTCCTTGTAACGTACCCTTAGGAGTAAGATGGATTAAGGTGGTATAGGGCTGCATCTCCCCTTATAGACCCATTTGCATCAACTTTGGTTGAGATAGAGCACAAATTGTCTTTATATATTCTTTTGAAGATTTTTATGTATCTTCAATTCAACTTTAAACTTTTCATTGGCATTATAAACAAAGATATTGTAGAATCGAGGCCTTGGAATGACTACCATTCTATGGACTTATCGAAGGATGTCATGAAACACATTTTTTTAAAATGGCTCTTTCACAACTCCAACAATAAAAGCATCAATGCCCTTCTTAAATATTCACTAGGCTTGGTATCAACAAGTGTAGCCCCCTCTGTCCTCATACCACCTAGAAGCTCAAGAGATTGGGCATACCACGTCTTCATATTCAATGTCATAACCCAAGTTCTATTGAATGATAAAGAAGCCACCAACAGTTTCTCTCTTGACTCACACCACTTCAATAGAACCCCGTCATCAATCACTAATCACCACTAGACAACTTGATCCTCATATGCTTAGGCTCTTTGAAGTTCCTCAACAACTCACAGGGTGAATTATACAAATTTTCTTCTAAAGTAGCTCTCACGTGCCCCAAAAACTCTTGCAGATCCTACATGAGCTTCATAATAGGGTTTCCTATGATATGAGAAAACATGAATTAGTAAAGGGCCTCTTACATTAAAGGAAGAACATTATTACTCCATCTCCAACACACGATAGTAAACAAATAAAGGAAATAAAGACAAGCACAAGAAACTATTAAACTAAGATTTTACCTAATGACCAATTTTGTTGCAAAGGAAGCTCAAAAACTAGTAGCACCCTCCTCCAAAATCAATCTTTCATCGCTACTTTGAAGTTTTGTAAAAGGAAATGGTTTTCATAAGATGTAGGAAAAAATATGAAGCCCTAACCACCGCTTCAAATATTAATATGGGGTTTAGCTGCTAACCTTTATCTACTTATTATCCATGTTTGTTATATTGTTGGGTTAATTCGAATTTATTTATACCACGTTTAGGGGTGCTTCATGATATTTGGGGTACATGGTGTATGTTTAGCCCTTAGATGGTTCGAGATTGATTGTAGCATGAGAGATGGTCCGTGATGGATATGCATACTTGAGATAGCTTGATTAGTGAATGCTTGACCTCATTTGATTGTTGGCTCAATGTTCTTCCCTGGGCATTCAAAATCAGTTGCCTGAATGGTGGATACACTTCATGATGGCCAATTAGAGGATTCACTTGTTGGGAGACCACCCTACAGTGGATGTGGAGTATTGCGTATCGTGGAAGAGGGCTTCAAGACCTATGGCAGCTTGGATTCATGTTCGAAGGATTGTAGGTGGATCAAGGATGCTTGAGGCTTCGACAATGTTCTTGTAGGGGATAGCTGACACAATGGAGTACCGTTGCTTTGGAGGATAGATGGAGTCTACAGAGGCTTAGGAATTGACATTTTTAGATTTTATTTTCAGCATGTGTTCTTCATTTTTTTTTTTCCTGGGAGCATGTGTTCTTCATATTTTTTACTTACATCTAATTATAATCTTGGTTAGACATAAGTAAAATGACAAATTGTTAAGTGATTTGACATCTAAAGAAGAAGATAAAAGGGTTGATTTCATTGTTGTAATACTATTGTAAAAGTACAATTGCATATTTGAATATTGATTGGCGAGGTTCCCTAGAAGTGTTGTTAGTTTATCTCAATGGTTGGTGTCTTTTCTCCTCAATTGTCAAGAAGTTTAGGGTTGTCTGAAAACAAATTATTTTACTTCTTCCAATGTTGTTTTGTATGTTAATTTACAATGGTCCTAGGGCATAAAATTGTAGGGTTAGGATATGAGTAACCTTCTAGAAAGAAGATGAAATTTTTGAACTGCACTAAAGTGTCATTCCGATGAAATTTCCAACAATCTTACTAATATGTACCTCGAGGAAACTAAAATAATATGGTCCATGTGCATTGCATTCAAGGTCATAACACTTGCATTCAAATCCATACTAAGGTAACGTGCAGATTTAGAAAAACTTCACTATAAATTGTTTTTTTATTCCAACTTTGACAATTGATAGCCCTCCAGGGATATATGTATCATCAATAATGTCGTTCACCAATACAAAAATTGAATGATTAAAATTTAAACACTAATAAATTTATTTTTAATTATGAGTAATTTTTTTTTTAAATATTTTTTGGAAACATAATAAAACTTAATGAAATTTTATGTTAAAAAATAAAGTAATGTAAAGTCACCAAAGTGGAATAAAAACAATATTGAAATCATAAACCTAGGTATTATGAAATCCTTTTAACAATGGTTTCAAGTATTTTTTAAAGATGACTCGTAATTAGTGGCACCAAAAGTAGTGAGGTGCTCTACAACCTAGTAGGGGGGAGATGCCATGTACATAACATGCATGATAAAAAAAAATTAAAACCAACATAGATCCATTTGAAATTCAGATCTATAAAGTACTGAGAGGGATCAAATTTCTTGAGGTGTAAATTGTTTTACACATCAAGAAAAAAATACACCTCGAAAAAATTGATCCCTCTCGATGCTTGATAGATCTGGGTATAAGATGGACCTGTGCAAGTAATAAACCTGAATGACAAATCTACAAAGAAGACTATGCAACAACTAAAATATGTATGTTTCCCCAAAATCTGGTGATTGGTAGAATTACAAAATTTATTATATACATTATTCAAATTGCAATTTAAAGTATTTAAATCAATTCAAAACATGATTTTAATTTAGAATATTTAAATCGGTTCAAAACATGCTAAAATCTTAAGATGCAATTCTCTATTACAAAAATTACATAAAATCATAATTACAATTACAAAAATGAAGGATATGATCGTCAAAAATTTCAACTAGAACATAGATAGCAAAAACAGAGGGCGAAGACTAACCATTGAGCCGCACAACATTAAATGCGGTGGCTCAGTGATTAGTGACAGTTAGATCTAGAGAATCCTCTAGATCTAACTATCACTAATCACTGAGCCACCGCATTTAATGCTCTGCGGCTCAATGGTTAGTCTTCGCCAACTCAAAACAGAGTGTCTTAGCAATGGACAAAGTATCCTTGTACTATGTACATATTGTCCCAAATATTCATTATACCTCTTGATCTTATCATTTTCTCAAATCATCTAGATCTAACTGTCACTAATCACTAAGCCATCGCATTTAATGCTCTGCAGCTCAATGGTTAGTCTTCGCCAACTCAAAACAGAGTGTCTTAGCAATGGACAAAATATCCTTGTACTATGTACATATTGTCCCAAATATTCATTATACCTCTTGATCTTATCATTTTCTCACTATGTACCTCGAGGGCCATGCCTCTAAAATGTTAGCCAATAATGGCCGACATCACCGCCAACTTTGGCTGAGAAGATCGCTAACCATAAAAATACCAGCCTGTATGGGACTATGTTGTGGACGCAGACCACGACAAGTTGTCCTCGTGTGAGCAAGAGTTAAAGGCCAGGCGTACATGAGCTGACATGAGGCGACAACGGGAACTGGTGGGCTGCCCAAAATTAGCGGTGACTAAAGCGGCTACACCGTCAGATTCAGCCGAAACGCTGTCATGTGACAAAAGGCCTGCGTACGACGTGTAAAGGGAACACTCTAGAAAAGAAAGCGTGGACGCCACTGCTTTCAGTCACCCGTGTACTGGACTTTGATTTCACGTATATTTTTTTAGCTTAGTGAAGAGTATAAAACTCATCACTCACAAACAAACAAACATGACTGGAGAGTGCCAGTTGCATTATGTCAAACAAATCGTGCTAGTGCTAGTGCAAGAGATACTAACCCAATTGAACTAAAACTCAAATAGTGTTCAGTTGGAACTTTAGGTCTTTCAAATTTGTGTTCTTTTAGATTCAAATTGTTTGAATATTTGATGGAGTATCTTGATTTATTGGACAAAATTCAATTGTTTGTTATTCTCGTTAAAAAACAAAGAGTTCTTGAGAATCTACTTCTGGTATGAATTGCCCCATATTTAATATTCAAAAGATGGCCATATTTAATATTCAAAAGATGGTGTATAAATAAGTATTAAAGTAATTATGGATAATCAAATACTTTGTTTAATAACTCATTAATATATTTGGTCACATTAAATATTTTTTTACATATAATATAAAGTTATTTTTTTTTAATATTGATAGATAAATAATGAAAATTTCCACACAAAATTGAGGAAATTATAGAAAGAATGTGAATAATCCAAAATTAGCATGAAGATATGTACACAAATTTGAATGGTCAATTAAAAAAACAAACATATTGCAAATATCATAAGATTAAGAGTTACAATTAATATTTTAGATAATATATTCCAAAACTAAGAAGGATGAATAGCATAAGTCAAGCAACAACTAACATATTGAGAAAATAATATTTAAATGGTCAATTAAAAAAACAAACATATTGCAAATATCATAAGATTAAGAGTTACAATTAATATTTTAGATAATATATTCCAAAACTAAGAAGGATGAATAGTATAAGTCAAGCAACAACTAACATATTGAGAAAATAATAGGATCACGAGGTACAATGAATATTTGAGACAATAAATACAAACATATTGAGAAAATGATAGGATTAAGAGGTACATTGAATATTTGAGACAATATGTACAAGAACACTTTTTGTTAGGATGACTAAGAAGGATGGGTACAATAAGTCAAGCAACAACAACTAATAATGTGAACTGATAGCTACACCAACACCTTTGAAGACAAGATGAACTAAATACCAAATATCAATATAATCATCTATAAAGATGGAAGAGTCGGCAAGAAAAGACACCAAAGAGAAGGTCATAGAGAAATTTGGAAGAGTGGGCAAGAGAAGACACCAAAGAGAAGGTCAAAGAGAAATTCCAAAGACTTGAGTGAGGTGCTCATTTTTAAAGGAAGATAGATGTTGATAAAAAAAATGATCATTATTATGAAATATTGTAATTATGCATTTTGAATATGAGTGATGATTGAATACTTTACATATTGTGATATAGAGTTATACATTTTTTTTTTATATCGATAGATAAGTAATGAAAATTTGCACATAAAATTGGGGAAACTGTAAAAGGAATGTGAAGAATCCCAAAATTATCACGAAGATGTGTACAGGAACTTGAATGATCATAGTAAAAAACCGAGGCAAATATATTGAAAATATCATAGGATTAAGAGTCACAATGGGTATTTTAGGTGATATATTCTAAAACCAAAAAGGATGAGTACGACAAGTCAAGCAACAAATACAACAACTAACATATTGAGAAAATGATAGGATCAAGAAGTACAACGAATATTTGAGACAATATATATAAGATCACTTTGTTAGTATGACTAAGAAGGATGCGTATAATAAGTCAAGCAACAACAACTACTAATAATTTGAGTTGATAGCTACATCAACACCTTTGAAGTCAAGATGAACTAAATAACAAATATCAATATAATCATCTACAAAGATGGAAGAGTGGGAAAGAGAAGACACCAAAGAAAAGGTCATAGAGAAATTTCAAAGGCTTGAGTGAGGTGCTCAATTTTAAAGGAGGATAACTATTAATCTAAAAAAGATTGTTATTATGAAATATTGTAATTATGTATTTAAATATAAATGATTATTAAATACTTAGTATATATGTGGATTATCTAACACTTATAAATGTTAAAACCCTTGATTACTAAGTTTCTTGATGAAAGTTCCCATCATTATCACTTTCCAACTAAATTTCTTGGAAAAAACTTCCAAAAGAAAAATGATTAGGTTTATCCACTTTTTAAATTACATCTGAGGTATATGTATGTGCTTGTGACACTTATCATGTGAGTTGTTAAAGATATATATTGTACACTTTAAAAGGGTTTGCACCTCTGGGCACTTAATAAATCTATAATATCGATTTATTCAATAATTATATTTATGTTTGTCATATATATATATATATATTAAGTAAGCAAAAGGATTTGAACTTGTGACCTTTCATTTACAACTTCTCAACTCAATTACTTATTATCAATTTCTCTACCCACCATGGGCTATATTTGTCCAATATATATAACCCCCCAAAAAACATATTTTTATATTCATTGAAAGTACAATTCCAAGATGCCCATAGTACATAAAAACCAAAACAGAGACTACCCTACCTTCTATACATCATCTTACATGGATCTTAAAATATATCTTTATAGTCTTTCCTTCAAATAAGTCAATTAAAATATCCATAAAAGTTTCATTCAAACAATCCCAAAAAGCAAACAACCACAACCCTTATGAAGATTAAAACATTATCCTTCAACATTATCAACTCATCTAACTGGCTTGCAGACAATCTCTCCTCCTCACCTAACTGTGAAGAAACTTGATAGGAACTAGCTCTTCTGAAGATTAAAACATTATCAACTCATCTAACTGGCTTGCAGAGAATCTCTCCTCCTCACCTAAGTGTGAAGAAACTTGATAGCAACTAGGCCCTGCATTGACAAAGCATCTGCCAAAGTATTATGTTCACGGTATATGTGTTGGTAATGGATTTGGAATAAGGAATTTGAAATATCTAAGGTCTGTTGTGCAAGAGAGAGCAAATTGATGTTCTGAATTTGAGCCTCATTTTTCATCCATTTGATTACGAGAAGTGAAGCACCCATCACAGTAGATACTTGATATTTTCGATATTTGCATTACAGTAAATACTTGAATATCTTAAGAGACATAAAAGAGATAAGAATTATGCCCGGTTATTTGTGTCCTCTCCAGCATTCGCCTTGAAGGAAAAGTAATGCTAATCATTAATATATTGTAGAAATCCAAGCCCTCACAAATGTTCATTCCCTTGGCATGCATCGTCCACTATCGAACATCAACTATTGAACATGTCTACCAGACTGAGCATTTATAGATTTAGAGTAAAGAGAGAACATGTTGACAACTCTAATAGCCATGATCACTGCAGACATATATTTCATTTCAAATATTTCAAATTTCCTTTCTGTCCATATACACCAAGACACCACCAAAGGGAGAGCTCGAAATTGTTTTTAAGTGTCTTTTTGAGAACCAATCCTTCAAACACTCCTGGACATTATTCTTAGAACACGTATCCTGAATACATAACATTTCAATACCTCATTCCAAACAGCCAAAGAGAATTTATAGTGTACAAACAAATGAGATATATCTTCTTCATTCTCCCAGCATAACGCACATATACTAGGGCCGCTCCAACTTCTTTTCTGAAGAGTACCCCAAGTTAATATTTTGCCCGATAGGATCAACCACATAAGAATAATACTTTTAGGCAGCACGTTAAGTTTCCACACATATCTCCACTGCTAAACATAATTAGGAATTCAATCCTCCACTAGAGCTTGATAGCCAGATTTAGTAATGTATTGAACGCCCGATACATCATGGATCCAAACCAATTCATCTTTTTGATCCAAGAGCCTTATGTGCACTTTAGACCAGCCTCAAAAGGAATTGATCCTAGATCTGTCTCCACTCAATAGGGATCCCAAGTTGGTCAGTTGTATACCAGCCTTGTCTCCAGATGGAGATTGAGCCCGCATCAGTAATCAAATCTAAGGTGGCCCTCACCTGAAGTTGAAGCCAATGAACAAAATTTACTGGAAGAACAATATTATTGAACATCCCATAATCGCATCTAATAGCCAAACATCTACCAACCTTCCATGTAAGAAACTTCCCAATTACAGGAAAGGAGAGTGAAAGTTCTTTCCACTGATTTGAGACTCCTTGAATTCCCTTATGCTCTTTCTTAACCCACTCGATGATAGAGCCCTTCACCAAGTACTTATCAATAAGGGGATCTCTACATAGGCTTGGTTCATTAGAGATGAAGTTCTAGATAAAATATATTATTGGCATTACTTTATGTCAATGCATATAAATGAAATATGAATATCTTGATACATACATTTATTTTATATCATGTTTTTTTATTTTAATTGAAAAATCTTGATTTAAAATGATGATGACGTTGGGATACTTATTAACATCCATTGAAACCAACTTTCGTCTATCGAACCTTAAAAAGGTAAGGAGTCACTTGGTTTTCTTTAGAATTTTATTTCTATGCTCGAAATGCTTTAAGAGAAACATTCCTAAATCATTATAGTTGTGATGGCTTAAAAGGTTAGGATGGTCAATATTGTAGCAAATATTTTGAAATTGCACCTAATGTGGAAGTATGCGAGCCATTCTATGAGAGTTTCTTTCCTCTTCAACCCTCTTGGTGTCACAAAGATGACAAACTCTTTCATCCCTTGGCATTTTAGGTATTGTTCAATGTCATGTTTCACCGTGGAGCTCATGAGAGTTTCTTTTTATTTTAGCAATGTTTGTTTTCTTCTTTACACTAGTTAAAACATAGATATACTTTTGATCTTTTAGATTATGGTTGATCACATGCTTATAATATCTTAATTTTCTCTTATCCTCTAACTCTTTATCACATCACATCTTCTCCTTAAATTTAGATGTAATAATACTTTTAATATTATCACTATTATGCACAGTGACCTCTTCCTCGACTCCAAAATGATTTAGCTGACTTGGCATCGATATGTCAAACTCACTTAAATTGCCAGTGGTTTTGACTAGAGGATGAAGCAATATTAGGAAGCCTCTCGTTTCCCATGTTATTTATCTTGTTTTTGTACATTAGGTCCCTAGACATAGCCATGCTCTCAATTAGGGAGACATTCGCTTTTATGAGGAGGATAAGATATGGTGTATTGCCTTTAATTTTGAGATTATAAGTTATAAAGTGTTTTTTTATTTGCTTTATCCTTCTCCATGATTCTCTAAAGATGTTGCAGCCCCAAACTTCACATCCAAATAAGCTAATAGGAATGACAAGAGTCTCAAAGAGGAGTTTCTTCCTATCCCAAGGCCAAAGGTTTGTTGATTTACAATTGTTTCCAAGTCGATAATAAGCTTTCCACCCTCTATTTTAATCATTTATCAATGCTATAGTTCCAATTAAGTTTATGGTGAAGATCAATTCCAAGAGATCTGTATGAAGTCACTTCATTTGAGTTACTGTTGTCATTCATGAAATTATCATAAGTGATCTTTTGGGATTTGATTCTCATAATCTTTGTTTTGTTAGTGTTAACAATCATACCCATATTAGAGCAAAAATACTTGAGACTTTTTAGTTGTAAGTGTTGAGATCATAGGGACTTCTCACCATAAGAACATTATCACCAACATAGAGAAGAAGGATGATGACTATAGCAGCCAAAGTTGTGCCAGCACAACTTGCCTCTTCCAGAAAACCCTTTAGCTTGTTGATATAAATACCAAAAAAGGTAAGGGATGGGGGAATTTTTTTTATTTTTGTAAGCTGCAAAGTTCTATTAGATAGTTAAAAACAAAATTACAGAGTAATGGGCTAGTAATGGTGATCTAAGAGTGTTGAACCACCAGCCCAGGAAATCAAAAAGATCAAAATGGGTGGAACTGGAGTTTTCACCCTTCCACTCAGTACAAGGAGAGTCATAATGTTCAAATAAAAAACAGTGGCTTAGAGAGCCCATATGAAAACTGTTGAAATAAACAAAAAGAGTAAGCAAACTAAGACAGAAAAACTGAAAGTCGAAGAGAACCTTTGGAACCTCATTTGCTTGTCGTTGTTTCATTGGGGGGGATTTCTTCCTGAATTGGAAAACTAAAGTTGTCCTCCTCCGTTGCCTCCTGAGTTGGCCTTTTAATAGGCTGGGGGGCCGTTTTGCGCCAGGGGAGAGCAGTCTTCTTTGTGTCTTCACGAACCCTCTTAAAAACCGGCTAACCAAGGGATGGGAGAAAACCTTACTTGACTCCTATATTGCAATTAATTTCTTATGGTTTGTCCTTAGAGTTCTTAAATTTCGAGGAGAGACGTGATGGTTCTGTCTCCTGTGGATTGATCCTCTTTTTCTGAGAAAGGTTTGTCTTTGGATGTGGATGGTTTGTTTAAGAATGTTTTTGAGTTTCTCTATGGGACTTTCTCTTTGGCCTACGTTCCATCTCTATGTTCCTTTTTGTGATCAGCTCTGTATGCTTTTGATACATTTTGTGCTAGTTTTCTGAAGCATCTCTTGAACGATATATGCATAATTGTTTCCTCTTTAATAGAACTGTAGTACTTTTTCTGTGAAAAAACATTTACATCTCAATCACCTTTTCTATTTCTGCATGTTCACTCAGGGGTTTCATAGTCTACGATTTTTTATCTCGAGGTGTAAATGGAAGAAGGTCACCCAAAGCATCATCATTTTGATTTGTTTCATTCTTCCATTTTCCTCTCATAGAAGACTTGTCATTTTCTCTCCCACTTTATGGATTTTTGAGGTTCAAGTCCATGAGGAGGACAACAACAAGATACATGTTGACAAATAGTATCTTCAATATATATATTATTTTTTAAATTTGATATTTGGGTCTGAAGAGCTTTGCGGTGCCAAGGTCCTATGAGAGGCAGTAGATGAGCGGGGCTGCGGCTGCAACCCCGAATTTTTTTTAATTTTTTCTTTTCGGGCTTATTTCTCCTTTTTACATTTTATTTTTTGTCAGACCTGTGTTCTGCGCACATGTTTACACAACTGGAAGAAGTCAATATGGAGTGTGTCAATGAAGAACTCGTGGACTATACAACAGAACCAGATGACGAGGAACCGGTTTTCATCCATAATTGGGGTAGACAAATGGCAGATTCTCAGGCGGTTTCAGAGAGTGGGGAATTTTTTGAGCCGACAGATGGGACCATGCTCTCGACTCCGTTAACGATGGAAATGGAAACCCTATCTTCTTCACCGGAGGAAATATATGACACTTTCACAACCCCCCTAACGAAATCACTAGCGGTTAGGGTTTTGGGTAGTAACCTGGGAGGGAATCTGTTCTCATTATTCAAAAAAGAGGTGCGGGATGTTATGGTCATGTAATGCCAGTTGACTCAACCATTGTGCATACGGATGTGAACCTAGTGTTTGAGCAACATTATACACATTTCGAAGGTATATACGCCCCTTTTGTTGTGGATCCTTTGGAGGTAGGATGGCCAACAATGGGAGGAGGGTTTCTGGAGCTACCACCAGCTGACCACCAACTCAATGAAGACCTTGTTTTTGGCGAAGAAGGGTTCATTGCTTCCCTTTTGAAGCCAATAGACTAGAGTGGAAACCCTATCGAGCTGAACTAAGAAGGATATCGGACTGATACCGGGAGCCCTGGTAGGGGAAAAAAATAGTGCGGGGAGTATCAATGGGGGTGCACAAAAGAAGCGAAGGAATAAGTGTGCAAAATCCCCCGAGGACCTCTTAAGATTGGTGTGTGGGGTGGATGTTTCAGTAGCCCAAATAATGACAATGATAAAAACAACAGTGGTTGTAAAGGCTCGAGGTCAATATTTCAGTCAACAAACCCTAGAGGCCTAGGCAAGCACGAATTAGTTTGAAAATATGGGATATACTCCTGAAGCAAGGATTTTTTCAAAAGGATGGTTTACTTACAAGTTCAAAAAGAAGGAAGATGTAGACTTGATAATGCAGAAGTATTGGAATATAGACTCTACCCCTGTGATGTTCAAGAAATGGACTCCAATGTTCGACTCAGATAGTGAAAGGATGGATGTGGCGCTTGCTTGGGTAAAGCTACTAGGATTGTCAATGGAATTATGGAATGTAGACTCACTAAGGGACATCAAAAACTCCTTAGGGGACTTTATTGATGCTGACATGTCTTTCGAAGAAACAAAACGAATGACGGTGGCCATAATCCTGGTCTCTCTTAACATTAGAATATACCTTAGAAAAGAGTTTGAATTGGTATGGGGGAAACAAGCCAGAAGGCAGAAGTTGGACTATGAAGGGATTCCCTTCCGATGCCACTGATCTCATGTATATGGACACATTGCAAAACAGTGTTTGCTTACTCTCCCTCGGAATACTACTAAGGCAAGGAAATGTATGGTAAAGGGAACTGGGGTCAATGTTGAAGGGAGAAGGAAAAGAGTTGAATGGACTATGCGATAGAGCTCAGTCTTTCACATTGAAGAGGAAACCAAGTGTATTGAAAGAAGTGAAGAGACTAACCAAAGAATCAAGGAAGGATTGGGTAATGAGCACACAGATGCATATATGGAGGGGGTTGGGGAAGCTACAGATATGCGAGTGCCAAATCAATCAGCTTCTCTGGGTAAGAAACATTTTCCTTCAACCTATATTATTTCTTTAACAAATTCGCTTAATCAAATGGGAAATGATTGGTTGGATATTGGAAATGACAATGTTGTGGAAACAAGAAACACTTACCGTGTTCCTGACACAGAAGAACCTCTCCCTTTTACTGAAACAATTGTACCTCCCCTGGGTTCCCATAGACCCCCTAGTCAAGTATGCATTGCTGAGCTAGAACCCACCACTGTAATAAATCATTCACCCTTGCCCCTCTTCATTCGATTTATGGGTCTGAGGTCTCCTCTCACTCAAATTCATAGGTTTCAAACATTAGATTCCATCTTAGATCCCAAGATGTCCCGGAGGATGTGGGATTAAATGTAATCAATAACGGGATTGGAAAAAAATCGATAACTTCAGGAAAGGGGAGAGGCAGAGGAAGACCTCCCCAACTCTCGAAAACTCAGGAAAAGGCTAGGAAAGAGCATATATCCTTGAAAATATGGTAGACAATAATGCATCACAAGGGAAATTAGAGAAAATATATCCTTGTGAGGGGTTATTTAATGAAAATCTTATCTCTAAATTGCAAGGGTTTAGCAAGTTCCACCAAAAAGCTTGCACTTAGGAGGGTGGTTTCAAAAAATCAACCAGAGGTCATCCTATTACAGGAGAGAATGGGCAGTGCTGAAGCAATTACGCAGTATCTCAAAAATTCCTTAAAAGATTACCAATTTATTGCACAAGATGCAACTGGCTTATCAGGAGGGTTAGCAACAGGTTGGAACCCGAAATTTGTTAAACCCTCAAGGACTTGGAGTTTCTCATCCGGATTAGGTGTGGAATTTTTCTCTTCAGAACTGGATTCTTCTTTCTATATGGTAAATGTTTATGGGTCATATGAAGAAAGGGTGGCCTTCTGGGATCCCCTATTTAGGAAAAATATGTTACAAGCCGATAATGTGATCCTGGGGGAGATCTAAATTTCACCCTCGGGGCACAATAAGTTTGCGGGGCGAGAGAAAGAATGGATCCTCTGGAAGATTATTTGAAGCAAAAAATTTGCGAGGGTGGTTTGTTGGACATAGAAATGATTAAGTTAAAACCCACCTGGACAAACAAAAGAATTGGAGATCAGAATATAGAAAAACGATTGGATTGTTTTCTAGTTGTGGAAAGTTTACTGGCTCAAAACCTTTTTTTTCATCTGTGGGTGGATGAGGGAGGAGAATCAGATCATAACCCTATTTTTCTAGAAGTAAAAGGGGGGACAAAAAAACCTACAAGTCCTTTTAAGTTATGCGAAGCTTGGCTCAAAGCTTAAGAATGTGTGCAATTAATCAAGTCAACTTGGACCCTTTTTACTCCCAGGGAAGGAAATCATGCTGCACTACATTTTGCACAAAATCTTGCAAAGATAAAGAAAGCTATCCAGAAATGGGCTTATGAAAATAGAAAAAGGACAAGCAGGAATTAAGACAAACTGAAGAAGACTTAAAAAACACGATGGAATCATAAGGAAGAGGTTTTGACTCCTAGGAAGCAAAGGAGAGGATGAACAACTTGGAAGGAAAAAGAAGAAATCTTTTAAAAGATCAGGAAGAAGTATGGAGACTGAAAAGCAGGGCACTCTAACTGGAGAGTGGTGATGCAAATACAAAGTTCTTCCAATCTTACGCCAAAAGCAGAAAAATGCAAAATACTACACGGGGATTGAAGAATCAGACTAATGAAACTGTATCGTCCTTTGAAGTTATGGCCAGTTTGGGTAAAGAGCACTTCCAGACACTTTTTAAGAAGCTGAAGGAGTGTCTATTGCTGAAGTAATAAGGATGACACAATTTTTTCCTAGTTTTGTTACTCCTGAAGACAATAGAGAATTAATGGAAGAAATTTCAGAAAAAGAACTCAAGGAGGTCCTCCATAGCTTCCAGAAAGGGAAGAGCCCGAGCCCTGATGGGTGGACCATTGAATTCTACTTCGCCCTCTATGACACTATTGGACCTGATCTTTTGGGTGTTGTTGAGGAATGTAGATCCCGTGGTTTCATGCATCCCCCTTTAAACTCAACCCTAATCGCACATAACCTACAAAGTTATAGCCAAAATTATAGCCAGGAGATTGAAAAAAATCCTCTCAAAAACTATCTCCAGTGAACAATTTAGCTTTCTAGAAGGGTGACAAATACATGAGGCTATTGGAGTAGCCCATAAAGGATTGCACTGTATGAAAACCAAGAAGATGAAAGCGGTTGTGTTGAAGATAGATCTATCAAAATCATATGATAGAGTAAGCCGATTGTATATGAGACTCCTTATGACTCATTTAGGCTTTGACTAATCCTTTGTAAAATGGGTTATGAGTTGTTTAACTACAATCTCTTTTGCGGTTCTCATTAATGGATCTGCTTCCCCTTTTTTCACAGCAGAGAGGGGTCTTCGTCAGGGGTTCCCTATGTCCCCACTTCTCTTCTTGCTGGTGGAAAAAGGACTAAGTAGAGCCATTGCTTAGGAAAAAAGAAGAGGAACATTTGCAAGGATAGCCATAGCTCAAAACCTCTGAATCACCCATTTATTATTCGTAGATGATGTGCTCATCTTCTGTGATGGATCACGAGGTGATGCAGAGAAACTATGGGAACTATTGGAGTTTTTTGAAAAGGCCACATGTATATAGATAAATGCTAGAAAATCTTCTCTGTCTATTATTATTATGGAGCAAGGTGATATTTATGGATACACAAATTTCTTTCCATATGAGGTCAAATTCTTCGATGAGGGACTAAAATATCTGGGATTCATGCTCAAACCAAATAGCTATAAGAAGGTGTACTGGCACTGGCTAATGTCAAGACTAGAAAAAATATTGGCTCGCTGGAGCTATAGGTGGCTCTCAAGAGCGGGAAGGTTGGTATTGGTAAAATCAGTCTTGGAGGCGATCCTGGTATATTGGATGTCATTGGCATGGATTCCAAGAGGGAGTCTATAAAAGTTAAGAAAAATTTGTTCAATATTTTTATGGAGTGGGAAAAACAAAAATTCGGTAACCCCATGGGTCTGATGGGACAAAATTTCCCAACCCAAGATATTGGGGGGATGGGGCTTGAAGAATATTTTCTACTTCTCAAAGGCTCTAGCGGTGAAGCTAGGATGGAGACTCATCTCTACAAAAGGCTTGTGGACCGAGGTCGTCACAAACAAATACATTGCCCTAGACTTGTTGATGGACTAGATCTGTAGGCCAACGAAATCTCATCAGGAAGCCTTTGCTATCTGGAAAGCACTGATAAAGTCTGTTCACTTAATTGAGGAAAATATAGCTTGGAAAATTGGGAGGGGCTCGAAAGTTAGAATTGGGGCGGATCCATGGCCTGGCTGTGAGGATATGCATATCCTTCCTCAGCAATTGCTACATCATTTGCAAATGCATGATATTACACATTTAGAACACATCGCAGACCCAACGTTAACAACACTATGGAGTCAAGGCTGGCTGGAGGCAGACAGATTAGGATTAGCGATGGAATATCATGGGGATTGGAATTCATACCTACGGGCTTTGTGTACCTCACATGTTCGGTTAACTAACAATCCAGATAAACTTATATGGATGGCTTCCCCCCACAGAACTTACACTCCAAAATTGGGTTACACTAAACTTGCAACTACGGGTCTCAATGGAATCTTACATTGGTGGTGGAAGGGTATATGGAAGACAAAGTGCCCTCACAAGGCCAAATTATTCATGTGGTGTGTGTTATCTAGGAAAGTACCGACATGGGACCGGATGAGCAGAAGGATGGAGGGTCCTGACTGGTGCTCACTATTTAGAGGCAAAGAAGAAGACATCAATCACCTGTTCAGTTCACAAGTGTGTGGAGAGTGTAAGTGCAAGCTCACAATTAATACAAACCGGGAAGGTGAGAATGTCAAAGATGCATGGAAGTCATGGAATGTTGCACCACCGATTGCAAATATTAGAGCACTTTAGCTGATTATAATTTGGGGAGTGTGGACAACTAGAAACAAATCAATTTTCCAAGACAATGCTTCAGTTCCAGAGATGGCGGCTATTCAAAGCTTAGAGATTCTCTCTCATTTTCCCCAACAAAAAGACTCTCCTGTTCTTAGAAGAATACTGGCAGAACAACTAAACAAAAATTAACCTTGGGCCTTTTTTGATGGGGCCTCCCAAAACAACAGATGTGGGGAGAGCCATCCTTTTTTTCTAAGATAGTAATTTTTCCAAATTACAAACGGGACTGGGGGAGGGAACAAACAACTATGTTGAATTAATGACTCTGAAACTGTTGTTATGTTTCGCAAAGGACAAGGACTGTTAAAACATCCAAATTTTCGGTGATTCAAAGAATGTTATAAACTGGACAAACATAATTCAAAAGTGTCAAAATATTTTTCTACTTAACTTGGTGGAAGAAGTTTAGAGACTCGGAAACACTTTTGACTCTTTCTCTTGCCGACATGTTTACAGGGAAATGAACTCCACAATAGACTCTCTCTCAAAAGTAGGGCTACAATTAAAGTATGGAACATGGAAAGTGGCCAACGCACAAAATGAGGACTTTTTTGAATTCTACCATAGGTCCTTTGTTGAGGGAATTACAGATTTTTAAATGCACGGTTTGGAACAAGAATGGATCTGCACCGAGTTGTTGAATGATGCTTGGACTTAAAAGTCTGATAAAGACTTTTTAGAAGTCATATGTATGTAATTTAATGGATAATGTTTTTTGGGGCTCCTTCTTAGGAAGGATACTGCGGGGTACCTTTCTTGTCATAAAAAGTCAAAGTCTTTTTTTATGATGACTTATAAGAGTCAAAGACAAGAAATGCATGATATTCATGCATTATGCAGAATGCAATTTTGTTTATATAATAAAATTACGTTTTTTTCCTCAAGAAATAAATATTATTTTTTAAATTTACATTTTATTATATTATATTTTTATTTTATTTGAAATTTACATTTTAGTATATTAGATAATGAAAGGAGTCAATAAGCATATACGAAATTTTAAATTAAATCAATGAAACAAGTTTATCATCTTTCCCAAGTTGGATATAATTTTTAAGTTTGTTTTAATTTATAAATTAGATTAGAATAAAACTTTAAAAAATGTTTACCATCTTCCCCAATTTAGAAGTCAATGTCAAATGATATAACCTTTTGTTGGATTTGGTTCCAATTATTTTTTTAAAAACTAGAGTTTGATGAAAGCATAAAATTCAAAACAAATCTTTGTGGCGTTGGAATGATGAGACCATCTTTTCATTATTTACTTCCAAAAATTATGCCAAATGTATAGAAAATCCAATTATTTTAGGCATTCTCATTACCACTTACGCAAAGATCGTTAGCTTAATTAATAGTAGAAGGGGATTTATTGATATTTTGTATTTTTTAACTATCACAAATAAAGTTTTTAGATAATGGGGTGAATTCAATTTTCAATATATATTTATAATTTTTTTTGGAAACTCTTGTTTTTTGTATGGGTGTAAAGTTTAGGGTTGTAGTCTTTGTAAAAAATTTTGGAGAAGGATTGAACAAATCTAAAAGCATTTTATAACTTACAATTTTAAAATTAAAAGCAATATGCCATATCCTATTCTCTTGATTGAAGTTGGTCTTTCTCCCATTGAGAGCATAGCTATGACTAGGTACCTAATGTACAATAAAAAATTAAATAACTTAGGAGACCAAATAATTTCGAAAATTGCTTTAAATTCCATTCAAAACCACCTAAATCTCAATCGAGGTTGGCATAAAGATGTCGTGTGTTGGCTAAAGATGTGGGGGATTGACGAAAATGTCTCTTTGCAAAATATAGGTGATATTAAAAATATTATTACTTTGAAATTCAAAGAGAAACTACGGTGAGATGAAAATTTAGAGGATAAAAGAAAATTAAGATATTGCAAGGAGGTCATTAACCCTAATCTCGAAGATCAAAATTATCTCTATATTTGAAGTAGCGTAAATAAGAAGATCCACTAGTTAAAATAAGAACGAACTCTCACGAGTTGCATAGTGAAACAGGGCGTTGGAACTTTCTTAAAACTCCATGGGCTGAAAGGATCTATCATATTTGTGAGACTAGAGCATTGAGGATGGAAAACACTTCCTCTTAGATTGCCCTGTGTACACCCACATAAAATTCCTGTTTCAAAATTTTTGTTACAATACGAGCTTGCCCAACCTTCAATTTCATCAAAATTATAGTAATTTAAGAATGCCCCTCTCCAAGCTTTTTGAGCACATAAATAAAATTTTAAAGCAAACCAAATAGTTCTTTAACTTTTTTTTTTGTCAAAATCTAATAATTTAATATTGATTTAAGTAAATGTTAGTATCATCGTTATTGCAAAATAATTTATTAATAAGCATATAAATAATTTTTAATTTATTTATTATTATCATTCATTGTGTGAAATAAGTTGATAACATAATTCGGATGAGATGCATTTTTCCGATACATCTTTATAATATAGATTAAGTTTAATAAATAAATTACATGAAAGTAGAAATGAAAGTGTTCAAAGTCAATGTCTTTAATGTTTAATAATAATTTAAATTGGTTTATTATAAGAATTTTTATTAATTATTAAATTAAAAAATATTAATTATGATAAATCTTTTTTCTTTGATGATATTGTTTTTGTGGTTAGATGTCTCTTTGATCTTGATAAGAAATTAAGAACTCTCAAGGATTTATGTTCTAATATGGGTATGATTGGTAACACGGACAAAACAAAAGTTATGATTATCAAGTCTAAGAAAGTCACCTATGCTAATTTTGTATATGATAATAACAACTTGGAGGAAGTGGCTTGTTACAAATATCTGAGAATTGATATCCATCACAAGGTCAACTAGAACTATAACATTGAGAAAACGAGCAACGAAGGGTGCAAAGCTTATTTTGGTTTTGAAAACAATTGTAAAACAACAAACCTTGTGATGTGGGATAAAAAGAAGTTCCTTTTTGAAACTCTAGTCACTCCCGTTATCTTGTCTGGTTATGAAGTTTCGGGTTGTAGCATCTCTAGAGAATCCTAGAGAAATATTGAACAAATCCATAAGTGTTTTATAACTTACAACCTCAAAATTAAAAGCAATACGCCATATCTTATTTTCCTAATAGAAGCGGGCCTTCCCCCAATCGAGAGCATCGCTATGACTAGGTACCTAGTGTACAAGTACATAATAAATAACATGGGCGACCAGAGACTTCTTAAAATTGAGACAGGACCAACTGCGGCTCAAGAGAGGTTGGTATAAAGACACCATGGCTTGGTTAAACCACTGGGGAATTGATAAAAATGTCACTCTCCAAAACATGAATAACATTAAAAATATTATTACATCTAAGTTTAAAGAGAAATTGTGGGACGAGAAAGAATTAAAGGTTAAAAGAAAATTAAGGTACTATAAGGAGGTCATTAACCCTATTCTAGTAGATCAAACATATCTCTCTGTCTTAACTAGTTTGAAGAAGAAAATTAATATATCCAAGATAAGAACGAACTCTCATGAGCTTCATAGTGAAATAGGGCGCTGGACAAATCCTAAAACACCATGGTTGGAAAGGATTTGCCATATCTATGAGACTATCAATGTTGAGGATGAAAGACACTTTCTATTAGAGTGTCCTGTGTATGTCCATATTAAATAGCAGTTTCATAATTTTTGTTACAATACATGTACTTCCCCAACCTTCTAACATGTCAAAACTATGGTGGCCTATGAATGTTTCTTTTTAAGCTTTTTGAGCATATGAATAAAATTTTACAGTAATAAATAATTTTTTCTATCTTCTTAAATTTCGATAAACTGAAATTGAACTGAGTAATTGTTAACTACCACCACCATCATTATATCATATATAAATAATAAAATAAATTTAAAACGAATATGTTGCACTTGCAAAACCCTTACCTACCAAGGACATCCTAATTCTTTCTTTAAGAATAGACATGGCATGTTTATAATTAGTGTTAGGTGGTGTGTTATACAATATTCTTTCTCTTCAATTGTATACATTCCATCTTCATGATTTGAATTAAGTACTTCAAGACGTAATAATTCTTTCTTCATGGCATGTTCATCATACCATTTTCATGATTAAAATTGAGTGCTTAATGACATAATGATTCTTTCTTCATGGTAGGCGCTGTGTGATTTTGATTTAGACAAGGAGAATATTTTATAATTATAATGTTGAAATTTGATGTTAGCTATAAAAAAATCGTTTATTGTATAAAAATGAAGTCTATTTTAGAAAAATATATTTTATATTATAATATTTATAAATTAAAATGAAAATATATTTATAAAGCATTTAAATATTTTATGTTTTTATTTTTTTTAGTATAGTTTATATTTTATTTTGTTTGAAGTTTAGTTAGAAATTAAAAAAATAAAATTAGAATCATGTATATTAGTTATGGAATTTGTATAATCTGGGTGTTATGGGGTATTTCATGGTATTGAATTTATTTATAGATTTAGAAACATAATTTAAGCATTTCCAAATTTAGATTTTACCAAAAAAAATTACTGAATTCTAATCAAAACTTACTGTAAAGTCCAAAACATAAAATAAATAAACTACTCTCGTGTGTATATATATATATATATGATTTTATATTTAATTTTTTTATAAATAAAGTATAAAATTAAATTAATTTAAATTTTACTTTATTTTTAACATTATTTTTTGTTTATTAACTTATAAAGTATATAATTATTGATTTGATTAATTAAATAAGTTATTCTCTTAAATCAAATAATTGAAAATGAAAATTTCTAGTTTTCTTTGTTTTCTATGGGTCAACAAGTTATGAAAATTTGTGTTAATATAAATGTTATGAAAATTATATTAGATTTAAATATATAGGTAAGAATTCTATGTTAAAGTGTTTTTCATCCTCTACTTTACTTATCTAATAAATTTTATAAATTCTTTAGTGTCAAACTGCTTTAAATCTTGTTCACTACCCTATTTCAATATGAAGTTCAAGAGAAACTGTTCTTATCTTCACAATATTCATTTTCTTTTTTAGCCAACAATAATAGTTTTAGAATTAGCTGAGATTCCGCTGTTAACCTTGTTGGCATCAATTGGAGATGTTGCATTAGCCCTCTTCCAAGGACTGACTTCTATGGATTCATTCCTAAACTAGGGAACTTGGGCCTTCAAATCTTGCCAATGTTGTGTGTTGCAATGTGTCTTCTTCCAAATCCTTTATGCAGAAGAATACCCAACTCGTGTTTTGTTTCTCTTATCAGCTTTTCAATCTCTTCCCCCATTTTCTCAATCTTGGTTTCAAGTTGATCATGTTTTTGTCCTGCAATTCAATGTGAGCACTATTTCATTTGATGAATTGCTCTATTCCTTCCGCCTAAGACTTTATCTGTTAAATGATCCCCTTAATGTCCCCTATTTCGCTTTGAGCGAAGCATATATTCAACCCATAGTTTAAGGGTTTGACCATTTCAACCCTCGTCCCCTTTGAAAGAGCACTACTCCCACACCCAAGGGAAACATAACAAACATCCGGGGAGGGGGGTGAGCAGTATGACCTACGTCCCTCCAGGATCAACAAGACAAATAACCGAGGGGTATATATTGCATTCCACTCTGTAGCATAAACTATATCGACAATCGAATCCTTACTCGGAGAGCTCATAGAGTAGAGAAGTTTGGACTAGTTCTCACGATTTTGTTCTCTCCCATTCTTCACTTTGGTGTCATCCCACCACATCAAGCTCTTGTTTAACAAACTCGCGGTGTCCAAATTTATCCCACCTAAGCATTTGAGAACATAGGATAAGGCCATAATTCCCAATATGTATGCATGTGCAAGTAAGGGCATGCAAAGACGAATAAACACATGGGAGAGAGGTCTCATTTTGTTGTGGTAACTACGATCAGACTTAGCATCAAGTGCATGGAATATAACCTTTGTTTGGAGGCCACATGTTGAGTGGCTCAAATACTTAACATAAACTAATTGCTTTTTGTGATATTTAACCTTTCTAACACATCACTGTAAATTTTTGCAATGAATTCATGGTAACCATCTTGGTTCCAGAGAACCTGTGTTGCCTACAACCACTCCTTTATCGAGCTTGGTCATGATATTTGCTAGTTGATCTGCAAGGCTATTGTTCTATTTTTTGATGTGCAAATAGTTTACTTCTTTAACTTTGTGAAGATTTTAGGCGATTCTACTATAAATCTTGTTCTGAACCTTACCTTTCTTCTTTGTTTGGCTTCTCACCTGTTTGATAACATGCATGGAGTTTCTAAAGATCATGATTTGTTGCAGCCTAAGGCTTTTAACATATTCAGATCCTAGAAATAAGGTATACACCTCTACGTAGTTGTTGGTGGTGACACCCAATCCCTAAGAATACCTTGTTACTTCTTGTCCATCAAGACCAATGAGGACCCCCCTGCACCTACCACCTTGTATTCTCAATGTCTATATTACTCCATATTATCTCTTTAAATTGTTTATGATAAACATTCTATTGGCATCATTTGATACCTTGAAGAACGATCTCCTTCCGTATATTTCAATTATTCAATTAAGAAATTACATCTCTAGTCCACCTTTTTTTTTTTGAGTATGCATGAAATCTATCATTCTTCCAATTATTTAATAAAAAAACTACATTTTTTATCGCCTTTTTTGGTATGCATTCTTCATGTTAAGAAAAACATATTCTTAAACATTAAATACATATTTGATTATAACTTAACTTAAAAAGAATAGATAAAATTTATTACTTTAGTATTAAGGTGGAAATGTTTTTGAATTTACTCAATTTTTAAATATATTATAACTTAGAGTTAAATATACACTCCGCATCAACGCATTTAATGTTGTTGTTGCAGGATTATGAATCGTTGAATTTATTGTTGATTTAGATCCAATAACTCATAATCCTATATCAACAACATTAAATACATTGCGACATGGTACTTATTTAATGTCCATCTTACAACCTCAATTTTTTTTTTTAATCTTAAATCTATGGAGTTTTAAACCATTAGGTATGTAGGTTATAAACCCAAATTTTATATTTACGCCGAAGGCATTCTTTAAGGGGCCTGCTCCTCTCAGGCCTTCATCGTTTGTCGACAGCCTATGAGGAGCCGCTCCTTGTCCATGACGTAATTGAATTCCCAACACATCGTTGACTTTTGTTCTATTGCTGCCTTCCGAGACTTGCCACGTCCTGCATTTTTGGTGTATTAAGGAGTTACCTCCTGCACTTGTATCACGACCCTGCAGAGATAGCTGAGGATGTGACCCTTTACATTTGCCAAGTTGAAGTTCCCACTGCCAAGGTTAAACCGTATAGTGCTCTGCAAATTCCATTTCCAAATGGTATGGTGCTCTGTATGTGTGATCGTATTACCATATGGAGCATAAAGAGCACACGTACCAAACTGCATGACCGTCAAGCTCGTGCACAAGAGCCGGAGTCCAGTACACATTGAGCTATGCATCCATACAACCATAGCCGAAATAGGATATAGGATTAAACATATGCAAGGTAGCCGTATTTAGGATTACATAGGAAATGTAAACGCTGAAAGGGGGAACAACTCAAATAGGCTACGGTCTCCACCCTCCTCTTGTGTGCACCATCCAAAATGAAACCCCCCAAGAGACCAATGTTTCCATACTTAATAGCTCTTCTTCCACCTTACCAATAGGTGTGTCAAGCAAAGGAGAATGCAAAGGGAAGAAATCAAATTTCCAAAGCGGGGGCCATAAGTTGACTAGCAAAGCATTATCACTGTGTTTTTTGGAATGGGGTTTTACGAAACTAACTTTTTGAATTGGGTATGATGCATTGCAGGTTGAAGCATCCACAAACCAAGGTGTTGATCAGTGTATGCCTTTGTTTAACCTGCCCTTCAAGATCGTTTGCCGCGTAATCAATGTCCAACTGAAGGTAAGTTGTTTTGATTCTGCAGCTGTAGACTACTTGAATTTGGCATAATTTTGCATGGGTTTCAAGGTCGAGTTTTGCTTTCAAGCTCTGTTATGAATAAAAGCAGCATGATCCACGCCACAATTGTGTTTGCTATCTCTGCAGTTTTTGTTCACAGCTGCATTTACTATCCTTTGCTGAAATTGATATAGATGAAGTCTTTTCTTAGATTACCTTGGTTCCTCTAAGTCGTGTTTTACTATCCTTTGCTTTTGATAGCGATTTTTGTGGGCTGAAATCGATACAGATGAAGTATTTTCTCAGATTACCTTAGTTCCATTATGAGTTATGTTTTACTATGCTTTGCTTTTGATGGCGATTTTGTAGGATGAAGCTGATACAGATGAAGTATTTCTCAAGTTACCTTGGTTCTAGAGGCAGAGGTATGTTTTCTAATCCACATTTAAGACTACTAAAGTTTGAGATCTTGAATGGAATTAGCTAGGACTATGATATGCATAACTACGACATATGACATGGTCATTGGAGCCTAAAATCTAAATACTGGTAGAGCAAAAGCCATTTATGATTTTACACATAAACTTAACTTTCATCATGAACTGGATGTGCTGATATGAAGTTGTCCCCTTCATAGCAGGACAAGTCTTATGTTGACAAGGAGCCTCTGCCTCCACTTCCTCCAAAACCTTTAGTGTACTCTTTTTTCAATACCTTCACTACATCAGATACAAGTACCCATGGAGGGTTTTCTGTTATCAGGAGACATGCTAATGAATGTCTTCCAACTATGGTGAGCATTTTGTACCATCTTCTTCTTGAATATATGCATTCGCATTTACCTTGAGTGCAGGTTGAAGATATTCAAAAACCATTAGCATGTACCTATCTAATGATCATTTTCTCCTTTTACAGGATATGAGTCATCAACCCCCATCGCAAGAGTTGGTTGCCAAGGACTTGCATGAAGTTGAATGGTGTTTCCGACATATCTTTCGAGTTAGGTTTTACAACATTTTCCTGCTAGGTTGTGTTGACCCCTTGATCCCTTGTGAGAGAGAACCCTGGCAGCTGAGTTTCAAGGGACCAACAGAGGAGGATTGAGCCTCAGTGACCAACACCCACTAATGACCAATCCAAGATTACCAAACTAAACCTGAGCATGAAAGAGCTCGAGCGTGAAAGAGCTCACCAGAATACTACACCTTACCAAGAGTTGCACCAAGCAAAGGAGAAGGCCTCGCTATGGTCCCTTGTGAGAGAGAAAACATTGGTAGCTGAGTTGCAAAGGACCACCAGAGGAGGATTGAGCCTCAATGACCAACACCCACTAACGACCGAGCCAAGACTACCGACCTAAACCTAAGCGTGAAAGAGCTCAACAGTACTCCACCTAAACTGCATGCAATGAGGTTTCAAAAGCTGCATGGTTTCTTATTGCTTAGTGGCAGGCTCAAGAATGGCTTGACGCTTAGCTTTCACTTCCAACTAATGATGTGGAGATATATCGTAATCTTCTGAGTAGAAAAATCCAATGACAAATTTTTTTACAAGGCCATCCATGTAATTAACAAAGAAGTTACCCCACATAATCATAACTCATAACAAGCATTTGAAAAGTTGTCCGCGTTCTTTAATATTTTTCATCATTACAGTGTGCAATACTCATGTCAAGGGAAACTTGGAAGGATCCATTTGAGCATAGCACATGATGGAACCTACCACTATCAATTGCATATTGTCTTCCATTTTAAACTTCATCCTTTTCAACAACTCAGATCATTTCATTACACTTCTTAAGATATAAAGCCAGCATATACATTGTGTCTAGAATGAAGAGCCACTACTTTCAGTTGGCAAAAACAATTTCAAATCTCTCCAAAACCTCTGCAACCACAAGAAGACCTTTAGTGGCCCAATTTTCCTTCCATGTTTCCGTTCTAACCTATCATCCTAATCTTCTTCACCATGTATAGTTAAGCAATATCCTTTGAATACCATAAAATAAAATAAAAAATAAAGAAAAAATAAATTAAATATTTCACATAGAAGTGGACTACTAATTTCATGTTTAAATAAAAAGTACTTAATGTCTTTTGGGGGAGGCTTAATGCCAACAAAGGCTATAATTAAAGATTTATGCAAGTGGTTGATAATTAACAATTATGTTTAATAGTATTTTTTTAAAGTTAAACCATTTTTAATGGATAGATAGTTACCTCGCAGGATTATAAAATAGGTAGAACCTATAAACAAGAAAGTGTTGCGTGGAGCTTAAGAAACATTACAAGAAAAGTGTGATTCAATGGCCAAGTCAATCAACGGGTCATTTGAAGATGAAAGTGAAGACGATGATGGAAGTGGGGTATCTTTTGAAGACGATGGAAATGGGCATCTACTTTTTTTATACTATGAAGAATAAAATACAAATATGTGTAAAGCATCCATGACATAAGGGCATTTAAAATTCTACCCAATAAGATACGGCTTCTATATGCAACACTAACCGTAATATGCTTACATTATAGAGATAGGTAGGAGAAGATATGTTGCAAAGAAAGATTGAATAAAGAGAGTTTGAGAGACCACAATGTATACTAAACAACAACCTCTTTTGGATTTTCCAATAGGTACTCTTCAATATCATGGCCATCCACATGCTACCCAGTCTTTCTGCAAACGGATTGATGCCTTGTCTATCGTGCATACATGTGCTACTTGTATGGAATCATATCCTACCATTCTTACTCATCCATCTCTCAATGAACACATATGTATTGTCGATGCCATAGAGAAATTGATTGTCATTGATTCTCAAAATGGAATAATATGGACCATGGTGACAAACCTATTGTACTATCCATATTCAAATTGAAGAAATGCTCATTCTTTGTGTTAGCCCAATTTTGCAAGTTAGGCACGCTCGTGGTGGACAATACAAGTATAGTGGTCACATTATTAGTTCCCCCAACAAAATGTTCAAATTGCAAATTTCCTTCCTCGCCACCTTTTAGATATAATGATTGATTTCCGCAAACTGTTGACCCCAAAAAACATTTTTTAAGTCCTCAAATGGGTCTTAAAAGGTTATGGACCCCAAATATGCAAAATAAGACCTACCCCTAAAATGTTTCCTACAAGCCAATTCATCCAATTTCTCCACCTATAAAGCACCAAAATAGATGAAAAAAATATATTGATTTAATTCAGATCATTTAGACTCAAAGGATCACCATTATTTGTCTTTTATTACTTTCTTATGAGTTAACTCCTTAAACACATAAAATTATATTATCTACATACACACAACTTTCTCTATTTTACAACATATTGAAGTTGCATTTCATTCCCCGCTTTCCAGGTATGATAATATCATAAAACATCATGGACGAAAACAAACCCATAATACAAAACGATTTATTAATGCCTGTACTCCATGGTTGTCGTGGCATCCCTATCTACAGCGCAAGCTAACGTTTTGACTTCTTGCTTCATGTCGTGGCATCCGTATCTACAACACAAGTTAACGTTTTGCGTTTTGAATTCTTGCACTGTTAAGGTAGATCATCTATGAAGATGCCGCGTGGATAAATGAACAAATTTTTAAAGTTGTTGGGAAAGAAGAGTGGTTTGCAAAACGTATTCGATCAACCAACTGATCTCACACAAAACATGAAGTATTAATGTAATTTTTAAAGTACAAGTATGTTTGAAATTGACGGTAACGTATTTTATTCTTTTATATATTCAAGTACAATTTAAAAAATAAATAAATATTATTGATAAAGTGTAAAATTTAACTTTACTCGTTATTTTTTTAATTTATGATTTGAATTTTACAAGTTATTAACATTTTTTTGGGGAGGCTATTAAGTTTAATATAATTATTTTGTAAAATTAAATGTTATTTATATATTGTAAATTTTAATTTTATAAATTATTAATATTTATTTTGGATGTTTGTAAGGATAACTATTATTAATGAGGTAAAGAGGTAGATTAATTTGTTTCCTTATGTTGATGAACTCATTACCAATTATAAGTAGTTTTAGTTTTGGATTTTACTATAAAATTAATACATTATTATTATCATTAACTATTTTTTAAAATTGATTATTTTTATTTTTGTTGATAATATTTTTATTTTTGTTGATTATTTATGAGTATTTATATTTTTTCTATTTGTTTTATCATGTGATTTTAGATGTTTTTATAAAGAAATTTTATAAATTAATATAAAGTAGAGTTTAGATATTTTTATAAAGATTTTATAAATTAATATAAAATACTAAGAATAGGTAGTAATTTTTTTTTAAGTTTTGTTTTGTTTTGTTTTTAATTTTGAAAATAAAAAAAATTAATTTATTATTTTAAGTCTTATAATTATTTGGTTTACTAGTAAAATCTATAATTGCTTTTAATTGACTAAAAACTAATCTTTCTCGCAAGCAAATGACTCATTATATCAATGGATTCCGAGAATGCAAATTGAAGAGTAAGGTCCCCCTTTAATGATGGATATAACAAACAACAAGAATGCCATAATTATTCCCTTGAGGTGGTAGTTGCAACTAAATCCCCCTTAGGAGGATGAAGCAACTTCATGCATTAGAGCAAACCAATTCGGATAAGGAGTTGATGCACCATCCAAACCTTGGACGTGTCACTTAGTTTAGATGGAACCTTCTTTATGTTGATGGATTAGGTAAAAAAAGATGAAGTTAAGAAAATGTTAGGTAAAAAAAGATGAAGTTAAGAAAATGTAGGATGGTAATGATTTTACTCATTAATTCTTGATTCTTTTTCTTTGGTGTTTTTGCTTTGTATCACCAGTAAATGTCTACTTGCATACTTCTTGTATATGAATTTTGAATTTTCAAGAATGCTCTCATAACATTGTACCTAAAAAGTGTAATTTCTATTCACTCTTTAAATATAAATAACTACTTTTTATTGATTTTTTCTTTCTTGGTGCACCATCTCACCATTCACTTAGCACTTTACTAAGTTGAAAGAGTAAGTTATAAATTATTGTTGGTTTTTAGAAACTATGTAAAATATGAATATACTTCACCTCACCAACTCACAATGGATAAGAAATATCTTTTAGCCCATGTAAGTTATGCTTTTAAATTCTCTCCACAAACTAATACAAGTTTATTATATTTTTACTCTTTCTCATTACATTATGAGATATTTGGAAAGTGACTGCTTTGCTTTGGAGTTCTAGAATTTAAATCATTTTGAAAGAAAAAAATTCTAACTATCATTTTGACATGTAAAATTAAGTTTTAAAAGTGAAATGAAAGAGAATATTTAAATTAAAAAGTTACATGAAAAAATCTTCATGAAAGTGAAATTTCCCCCACCATTCAAAATGGAGTTTTTTATTAAAAAACTGCAAATGAAGATATTTATTTTACCAACATCCCTCAACACTTTCACTTAACCTTAATTGTTATCACAAATACATACACATAATAAAAATAAACATCTTTAAAGAGACTTCAACTTTAATGAGGTGATCAAAACAACCCTCTTGTCCCCTATGTAACAAACAACCACTAGCATTACCTTCATAACAAACTCCTCATAACCAATAACATGTTACATACCATGCTTGATTTTTGTAACATAAAAACATTGTTTTATCTACTTTTTTTTCAGCCAAAAAACCATACTATTGGTATTCTATTAAGAATCAAATATTACAAAATATGTAAGTAAAAAAGACTTAAGTTCAGAAGAGCCAAAACAAAACTGTCGAAATATTACAATCATCCTTTACAAAAAAATACCCTTATCCACAGTTATCAAAACATCAAACCAATGATCATATGTAAAAAAAACTAACAGTGCCCATCGCAGCAACCTGAGATTCAAGGAATTCCTCCCAGTAGATAACACCCTCATCGCCCTCATATGCATCTTTAGATAGTGAATCAGCCAGTGTGTTGAGATGACGATATATGTGCTCAAAGGAGATCTCGCTGAAGAGTAGGATTTTCTCCCTAGTCCTGCAACACCATTGATGGAGAGAAGTAACATTTAAATTGTACTCCCCCTGCGCCCATTTGATGGTTACTCTAGAGTCCCCAAAAACCATCAACACTTGAAGGCCAAAAGAAGTTGAAACAGTAAGTACACACCACAATGCTAATAGCTCAGCCTTAGTATTTGTGCCCTTCCCATAGTTTAACTTGAGTGTATAGTAGTGATAGTCCTTATTCAGAAAAATAACTCCTCCCACGACACAAAGACCGTCACTTGCAACCCCATCAAAGAATGCAATTGGTCTATAATAGTCAAGGACAAGGGAATTATCTTTTTTTTAATGTTCTGCCAATATCCGTGCACTGATCCTTGATAACCCGAACAATCTTGTTAAAAGAACACAATATACTGGGAGACCCATTTTCAAAGATAATTTTGTTCCTATTGTGCCATATAGCTCATGAGATGATCGCAGGCAGAAAAGGGTATCTTAGGCACTTCCTATACCAGTTAAGAGCACATCCATCAAAACGATCAGACCCCCACTGAAGATCAATACAGTAAAAGTTTGCCACTGTAAACCAAAGAGCTCTTGCATAATCACATTCAACAAAAATATGATTAGCAGATTCCAAATTTTTAAAGCATAAAAAACACACACTAGAACCCGACCAACCTATCTTTGTAAAATTGTCCCATGTTTTCAATTCTTCCCTAATTGAATTTCCAAAAAAAATTAAAATAAATAAATTTACTAATCAAAATTGATAAGAATTTATTAATTTGCTTTAACTTTTTATAAGATTAAGGAAAAACTTTAATAATATTATCACGAAAGTAACCAATTATGAAAATAATTTATATAAGATTGATTTTATAATTGTGTTATTAAAAATAGTATATTATATTCTAATTATATAATTTAAAAAATTATATTATATATATATATATATTAATTCAATATGCTGTTGTTATTAATATTGTTGATCATGTGACTAGTTTATATTTATAAATATTTAGGTCGAACTTCCATAAATAAAATACATTATCATAATGAGTGAATGATGTCACAAGATACCAATAATATTATTAATTTTTTTTTCATTTAATTATTCTAGAAAAATCATTCCAAGATTTTGTTGTCCGGACAAAATCATTTCTTCTTGCTTTTTATTGTAATTTTCTAATTAAATAAATGTAGATTGAATGGCTGGAAAATTAAATTATGATTCCTCTCACCTAATTTCAAATCTACCTCCAAAAACATGTGCTCTTGTAATTCCATAACACGAGAAAGATGTCAGCCCTCTTCCATTAAAAGAAAAACCCTTCTCTTCCCATATGATATGGTAACAGAGTATTTTTTGTGCGAGTTCCCACTCATGGCATGTGATAACTGGTGCTCAAATTGCTTTGGTATTTTGGTGATTGGTAATGGAAATTTTTTTGACAAGGCATAGTTCCATTTTTTTTGGTTTTTGTTTTGGAATTTCGATGATCTGGGTCGTCTTAAAATGGGCCAAAACCCCTAGGAACATAAGGCTATGGCATAGTTCCACAGCAAATGAGATAGAACTACAATTCTGCCAATTTTTATAACCGGATCCAGAAAACAAATCACCGAAAAAGCGAGATGATTTGAGTGCCACTTATCCCACGCCCCCACTCGGATCACGTTGTTTGCACAAGTTGTGGACTACATTCACCACCTTTAAGATGTTTAGGGTTTTTATGATATTTATGGCAGAATATGTGGATGAAGAATGTTGGGATTTTTGACAGAGCCCTCATATATTTTACTCCAGAAGTCTTGCTCGTGAAATGGTCCCCATTCTGATATGGCTAGATACCCTTGGGCCCACCCAGACATCATCCACCTTAGAGGAATCCCGCTTCTTGAGACCTGGAAAAAACATACTTATCCAGTACCTATAAAGAGAAACAGCCCACAATATCGCCAAATTTGGCTGGAAAGAGAACTATTCCCAAAAATACCGCCAGATTAGATAGACCCTGACGTGGTAGTAGAAAGACAGGTAGACCACGAGTCGAGGAACATTCAAACGGCCGCCGCCCTCGAGTTGCCATGTGGCGACAATGTAAAATGGTGGGCTGCCCATGTGCCAATTTAGCGGGGGACTAAACCGGCAGAACCGGCGCCGACGGAATGAATCCATAAACAGATTCCCGTCTACTGACGGAGAGAGGCTGAAACCCTCCTGTCGTGTGACGGAAGTCCAGCTTACTGCGTACGTGTAGGGGGATATTCTAGAAAGAAAGTTGAGGAGGTTATTTCTTTCCGAGTTCACCGACTTCTTTCTTGACTTTGGCCGCCTCCTGAGCAACTATTAAATAGACTACCGATTCTTTCCACGTCTCATGGTTTACATTGTCCGGTTAACTGCAACCAATCAAACCCTTGCTTCTGGTGGGCTCTCTTGATTCCCAACTTCCGGGCTTTCTGAACACAGATTCGAGGTGGGTTTCGCGAAGAAATTATTTGGTCGAAGGAAGATTGCATCTGGATGTTAAGAAAATAGGTGTGCCAGTTTGAAAATAACGATTCGGTTTTCATGTGTATTTGAAGCTTGATGTCATCAATTCAATTCAGTCTTTGTTTCAGACTATATTGATTAAGGCGGGACACGGAATCTTTGGATAGGAAAGTTGCCCGGAAACCATTTGTGGGGTTGTCGTATGGTTAGAATTCAGATTTTGTTGTATTGGAACGTGGGCAGTAGATTTTAGTCCTGTTTTGCTGAATTTGGGACAGCGGGGATTGCAATTTTGGTGATTGAGGTACTGAAAGCTGAGAATTCATGGTTATGGCTACCCCCATGGCTCTGTATGCAAGTACCCCTAGTTCAGTATGCTCAACCCCACATGCCTGCCAGAGCACTAACTCTTCTCTAACAGAGTATGACATGCATTCCAGACCATCGTCAACTGCTCCAAAGCCCATAATTGGAGGTCTGTCCTGTTTATTTGCCACCCCATCCATCAAACACTCCGCTTGCCTTGTGAATGATGGTTTGGATTCATCTTCTCTGTCGTCTTCCTTTTCCTCTGGATTGAGCAGGAGAGGATCCTTCAGTGAACTTGGCAGCCTCTGGCATGGTAGCAGTGGAGAAACCAGATGTGAGGATTTGACAAGCCATTATACTCCTTTGACCTCCTCTTCCCTAAAGCTGAGAGAACAACAGAGTCCTGTTTCAGTTTTTCAAGGTCCTGTGTCTTGCAACAGCAGTCCTGCAAAAAGTTCACCCGGGAGAAACTGGTCTTTACCGAGGGAGAGGAGCGGGAATTCACAGCAGAAATGGGAAGGTTTCAAGATTCCAAGAGATGGCAGCTTCTCCTTTGTACGCAGTGCGCTGGGTTCGTCCATCGAGTGCGAGCCGATAAGCCTTACTAAAGATCTGCAAATGTGCTCAGATCATATTCCTGAAAATCCCTCTTTTGATGAAGAATTCACATTCAATCTTGAAGGGAGTTTTGTAGAAGCATTCCCGTCTCAACATGAGACCCTTAACAAGTTCAAGAAGGGAAGCCTCGTAAGTACTACAGATCGCTGGCGCCTTGACCCCTACGTCGATGAAATTCTGAGAGATGCACAGTGCAGGCATGAGGTTTTTCGTGATGAGTTTGTCGTTAAAGCCTTTTATGAGGCTGAGAAAGCACACAGGGGTCAGGTATGTTGCGTAATTTCTGCCTTCTAATGAATAAATTATGTACCTGGTCATGTCGATATATATACCTGAGTTAGAAGGGTTAGCTATAATCTATATCTTTACATGAGAGTAGCAAGGTGTGTGATATACATACAGGAGTTGAAAGGGTTGGATAATGTCATATAGAGCATTATGTTATTCTTTCTGGAAGGTATTAGTTGGACTAAATATTTGATCATCTATAGAAGTCAATTATGCATTTGATTGCCTGCATTATGCACTATGACTGAGATTTAATCGAGTAAAATTAATTGCCAGAACCTTCCATCCACCTAATTTTGTTATTATTCACGTTCTGCATAAATCATGACCTATATATTGACTTCATTTGTTGTTTAGGTGCGAGCTAGTGGTGATCCATACCTTACACACTGTGTGGAAACTGCAATTTTTCTTGCATCAATTGGGTCTAGTAAGATTGTTGTGGCAGCCGGATTGCTTCATGACACACTGGATGACACACCGATGGACTATAAACGATTGTGCTCTCATTTTGGAAAAGGTGTTGCGGAATTGGTGGAAGGGGTTTGTGACTTTTCTTCCATCCATACTATTTAGTATTTACATATGGCTGGCTTGAAGCTTATGTGGAAAACAAATTCATGCAAGAAAGTTTGAAATGGAACTTATATCTAAAACTTCAAATCACTATCCACTGAATTTATTTCTGAATGGGATTCCTTGTGGGGCTGCATGACTTGTCATTCTATCATTGGGTTCTTATTCTTTAATCTTTTATTTATGCCTGTTGCATTCTGTTGTTTTGAATATATTTTTCTGCAATTCTGGTCATTTAATTACTTGGACTCTCGATGTCTTTGAATAACTTTCATTAGTAGTTGGCTTTAAATAATGCCATTGCAAAACTTTCAATCTTTTCAAACTGTTGTATCAATTTTTGTTTTCCCATTGATAGTTGGTTTTTGTCTTTTCCATGTCTTTGAATTCCCTCCATTTCAGTTGGTTTAAATTATGCCATTCAAGTTTCAGGTTCATTGTTTTATGATTGGTATGAACTGTCAAACTAGCATGACATCCATGTGTTTGGTAGATTTTCGAGGCCTTCCAAGTTGCCTTTCTTTTAGGTTCTAAGTTTGAAGGGTTGATTTGATCCTTGTCAGACATTTAGGCTTATACAATTGCACTCTGTATACGATGGTTGCTTTTCCAACAAAGACATATTGTAAATGTTTTTTCTGTTTGCTCTGGCTAAAAAACTCTCATGCAGAAAAACAAGAAGAAACACATTCAAATTGCTCTCCTTTTCCCTTTCCCGGGAGCGCCCTTTATTTTTAGTGGTCTATACTTTTTTGAAGTTTACTCTGTTTGAATATCACTCCTATTTGTTGTTATGTGGCACTGTTTCTATGTGTCGTTATCTTATACTAATTATGAGTTGATTGGTTTTGGGGATATTTAGAATTGATCCCAGCTACTTTTTTGGTCCACTGTCTCCCAAGTGGTTGTGTCATTAAGTCTTGGGGAGGTGATGTGTTCATCTTCAGAACAAGTCTTGTATTCATCATTTATATATAAATATTATTAAATACATAATGTATGTATAAATGTACCGATTGAACTCAATGAAAATCAATTCCATCATGTGAAATATATCAAGTATTGTTCAAGAAACTTTCCCTCCTATCGTTTTTGTAACATTCCGGACTTGTAAAGTCTTTGGATCACTCTTTATTTTGTTGTTTTGAGTCTGTAGTTTGTGATTTGGTAGCTTTCACTTTTTAATATCTTGGACGAACATAATTTTGATGCACTTTCCTTTTTGATTTTATGTTTGTCCTTCCTTTCTAGTTGGTCTGTAGAACCAATGATCTACAGACTACAACAATGTGCCTATACGATTTATAGGTTTCAAGGCTTTGGAACTGCTCTCCAGTTCAGTTGGTTTGATGAATAAAGTTTTCAGACCTTGACTTTGCCATTATCAGACTTTCAAGATCTCTAAGTTTCCAGGCAATTTTGTTGGATTCAAATTTTAAATATAACAGAACATGATTTGGTTCTGATTTGCCATTGTTTTCTGGTTATCCACAGGTGTCAAGACTCAGTAAGTTCAGTAAGCTAGCCCGTGATAACAATACGGCTAGTAAGACTGTTGAAGCAGACCGCCTTCACACCATGTTTCTGGCAATGGTGGATGTCAGGGTGGTTTTGATTAAGCTGGCTGATAGATTGCATAACATGATGACCCTGGAGGCTTTACCTTACAAAAAACAACAACGTTTCGCAAAAGAAACATTGGAGATCTTTGCTCCTTTAGCCAACAGGCTTGGAATTTCGAACTGGAAAGCTCAACTGGAAAACCTCTGCTTCAAGCACCTTAATCCACAGAAGTATCATGACATTTCTTCCAAAGTTGCTGAGGGTTCCAGGGAAACAACTATCTTGTCTGCAATTAAAAAGTTGGATGAAGCTCTAAGGAAGGCAAACATCCCCTATTATGTGTTGTCTGGCAGACCAAAGAGCTTGTACAGCATTCACAAGAAGATGTTGAAGTGAGTCTTCTTTTAAATCTTGCTCATCTTTCACAAGATTTTCATGAAGCTTCTTGTTTGTATTCTGTTTCTAACTTCAAGCTTAATCAAAGTTATTCCCGATCTGAGATTTGTCTCATTTTAATTTCCAGGAAGAAACTGAGCATTGATGAAATTCATGACCTCCGTGGGCTTCGGTTAATTGTCCTGAATGAGGATGATTGCTATGCGGCTTTGCGAATTGTTCATGAGTTGTGGCCCAATGTACCTGGGAAGCTAAAAGATTACATAAATAAACCAAAATTCAATGGGTATGATTGTCTTTTGAAGTCTGAACTAGAATGTCACAGTCTGTCATCTTGAACACTTTCTAGTTTATTATTATTAATTTTAATGCCTTCCTTATGGTACTTAGTGACATTAATTGCAAATATTTTCTGTATGCTTCCAGATATCAGTCATTGCACACTGTTGTATGCAGTGAAGATATGCTTCCATTAGAAGTACAAATTAGGACAAAAGAAATGCACCAGTCGGCAGAGTTTGGACTGGCTGCACACTGGAGATACAAGGAAGCTGATTCCAAACACTCTTCCTTCATTCTTCAGATGGTGGAGTGGGCAAGATGGCTGATAACATGGCATAATGAGACTATGGACATTAAGTTGCGACTTGCACGGAAGGATGCAGATTTGAGACCTCCTTGCCCTTTTCCTTCTCATAAAGATGACTGCCCACATGTTGATAAGCTTTGTGGACCACCATGCAGTATGGATGATCCAATTTTTGTAATAATGGTGGAAGATGATAAAGTGAGTGCTCTTCACTGCAAATTGTATTTATCACGTACATTTTAGCTTATCATGTGACTGTTGCCCAAAACATAGATGCAGATATGAAATATTTATTTATTTTTGCATCCATAGTTAAATTAAAATAAATCTGGAATTGATTCAGAGCAGTTTTGCACAGTATTCTGTTAAGGTTAAAGTGGATAACTTCCATTATCTGCTGTTCTTGATCTAATCTTATTTTCTAGAATTTCTTACACAGTGCAAAATGCTGAAGTGATTATAGTTAATGATTACTGACTTGTAGAAGTTCTTGGATGTTGTTTTGCAGATGACCGTGCAAGAGTTACCCCCCAATTCAACTGTGAAGGACTTGCTTGAGAAAATAAGTAATTGCAATTCACCTTTTATATCGTATGGCGTCCCAATCAAAGAAGAGCTTAGGCCAAGACTGAACCATGAAACTGTCAGCGATCCTAATCAGAAGTTAAAAATGGGTGATTTGGTGGAATTGTCTCCATCAATACCAGATGAGTCTTTGACTGAATACAGGGAAGAAATAAGGCGCATGTTTGGTAAAGCGGATGGCTGCAAGAATGAACAAAGTGAAATTTTAAGAAGAAAGTCACAAATCGGAACTGTGCCATCATTTGTTTAGTTATTCACATATACTTTTTGTATTTCTAGATAGAAATGTGCTTGGAAGAATATCCTATAGAAATGTACGAGTCTTGCACATAGTGTACAGTGGTCAACTTCAAGGCTGTGATTGCCTGCTTCAACTAATCATTCTTTCCCTTCAAAATCTGGGCCATTATGTATAAGATGGTTAATCTTGAAGATTTTTTGGGGAGGCAACTTCTCATTTGATAGTTCAAGAAAGACGAAGTAGTCTGAAATATCAGCATTTTGTATAAGCATTGTAACAATGTATTTTTGTCATTGCACTTTAATCTACTTGATAGACTTGTTTCATGTCAGTCTCCTTTTGCCGAGACTTGTTTTAGATAGGTTTTACTTTTCAATTTTAATCGATTATGACTGGCTTGCAAATTCTTACTTCAAAGGCCAGGCCGAACTCTATACCTTTTATAGAAGTGAAGTGCATAGCTCAATGAGGAATGCTCATCTCTAGCCTATTGAGCGAAACCGTAAGCACATTCTGTGATCATATTTTTTAGAGTATGGAGGTGAATTGCATAGCTCAATGAGGAATGCTCATCTCTAGCCTATTAGCGAAATCATAAGCACGTTATGTGACAATAGAAAAATTGGAAGTATAGAGGTGTACTGCATAACTCAATGAGAAATGCTCATCTCTAGCCTATGAGCGAAATCATAATCACAATCTTTGATAATAATTAAAGCAAGTTTATATCAACGTGCTTAATTTCTATCAATGTGAGAAGGAGATTGTTTCATAGATATTGGGTCATGTTTAAGAATTGACAGGAGAATTGGAATGGATAATCTACCATAGTGAAAGCTTGTTGTATATCTATATTTTTATGAATGAGAGTATTCAGTGATGTATCCTCAAATACCTTAAATTAGAACAGTGATAAAAATCAAATGGAATGTGTACCATTATCTAAATATATACTTTAAAAATGAATCCGTCTTAATCCCTCTTTAGTGGGGAGAATAAAAGGCAACTCTATTGTGCCTGAAGTAGTTGGTCAGCTTTACGGAAACCTTATTGTTGCTTAAACATCCTCTCTAGAGGGCCTTTTTTAAGCCATGTTCCATATTATAGGGCCAAGGCCAAAGACACAGTTCTCTTAGTACAATATAATAGTGGATGGACATTAAGAAGTCTTTTATGTGTGGGGATTCAAGATTAATTGTGAATATTATGGAAATTAAAGCCTACCATACCAAACAATGTGATCCCATGTCCTCCATCACATTAAACATCAAATCTTTGATCCTTGTATTTAAGCTTGTGTCGTTTCTACATGTTCTGCATGTTCTTAATCAAGAGACCGATCATCTTGGCAAATGAAGGTTCAATGTTGGATGGACATATCAATGTAATTGATCATGAGGGTAATGAAAGTCGAGTTGGGGCATAGATCCCAAGCCAGTGGAGATTCTTGCTGAGAGATCTAGAGCGTAACTTGAATTGGCTTTGTGTGGCCCTGTTTGTGTGTTTCTTTGCAGGTGTCTGATGTCTTCTATTCCAAGTTACCGGGTGCTGCAGCAGCTTCATGATGGCCCTGAGAAGAGGCAGAACCTTCAAAGTAATGGTTTTGGAGGAGTTTAAGCACTTGAGTCAAGTGTTTGGCAGATTTGCAAGCCAGTAACAGGGAGACCAGAAACTTGGTATAAGATAATAATTTGGAGGTTAGAGGCATTCTCGAACAGCATCATAGACAAATAGTGAGACTTAAGACAGAGTCGGAGAATATAAAGGAATGGCTTGGAAATCTGCAAATGTTTAAAGGTTGATGAGCTCAGGATTGATGGTGTTAGTGCTAGAGTAAAACAACCGGAAGAAGGTGACAAAGATGCTAATTCAAACACAAACACTTGCGTGAGTTCCAGTATTGTCTCCACGGACAGTGAAGAAGATGAGGGTGCGATAGAAGGGCATATTATCTTCCTTGACTCTGTAAGCTCTGCTGCCGATATTCTTAGAATTGAACCATGCAACGTCCTTGGCATCAGTACTATTTGTATGTTCAGGGTCTGATTATAGTTCTATTCATTTTACTCAATTCCTGAGAATAAAATCTGAGCAATGTTGAATCATGTCACCAAGTATTAGTTACTCTTTTCTGGTAGCCACAGCCAGAAGTTTGGTGCCTCCTGGTTTAAAGCAGATTACAGCCAACTTGTGGCATCTACTAATTTTGATAGAGACCTGCTAATGAGTTCAGAAGCACATAGTTGTTTGGATCCGATAAAACCAACCAATACAACTTCCTGAAAGATGATAAGAAACCAAAGAAAACCAACTTAATCACTGGTGTACCCATAATGTTGCAGTCAGTAACAAAACCTTAGTAATGAGGTCTGTGGGAAGCTCGACCTGCAGATGTCTAACGGTCGGCTGAAATCTAAGGAATGGTATCAACCTTATGCATCCTCTGTGCATCTTTCAGAGTTTCATCCAAATAGGAATCTAGTTGACAGAGGCATGTAGCACCAAGAAGGCTTTCCTTCTCAAACTTGAAAGTACCTAATCTCGAGTCCCTTCTGGATTGCTTTCTACATAATTCCCTTGCAGATTGAATGTGAATTCTCCATCGAGAGCTGAGGACGAGGAATTTTCTGGACCGTCATCTCTGCATACATACATTTGCAGTTCTTCAGCTAAGCTTGTCGGTTTGCAGTTCAGGGATATGAACCACGCACACTTGTGGACAAAGGTTGAGAATCTGTCATCCGTGGTCATCTTGAAACCTTTCCTTTCTGTTGTGAATACCTGCTCTTGTGCTTGGATATTTTCTGCAAGGTGTGCTTTTTCGTAGGTCTACTGGTGCAAGACACAGGCCGACCTTGAAAAACTGATACAAGACACTGTTCTCTCAGCTTCCGCAAAGACAAGGCTAAAGGAGAGTATAAGGGCTTGCACAAACTGCACATCTGGGTTTTCCATTTCCACGATGACAGAGGCAACCGAGTTCACAGTGGGATCCTCTCCTGCTCATTCCACAGTTAAAGAAGATGACAGCAGACCATAATAGCAAGATTCAGTACAGAAGAAAATGAAGACGATGACAGCAGACCATAATAGCAAGATTCAGTACAGAAGAAAATGAAGACGATGACAGCAGACCATAATAGCAAGATTCAGTACAGAAGAAAATGAAGAAGATGACAGCAGACCATAATAGCAAGATTCAGTACAGAAGAAAATATTACCGAAGAATATATCTTATAAATACAAAAAATATGCATTTTGGTAGGAGAATTTCAACCACAAACATGCAATAATTAAGAAATAAATCAGAGATATCAAGTATATCATCAAAGACAAAAAAAATTATGTACCCCCAACCATATCTTTACTGCACAGAAAATTCATCGGATTTTAATTCTCGCATGCACTCTTCTTATGATACAAATGAACCACAAATGAACCACTTTATATTTTGTTATTTTCTGATCTACCTGCTGAGGATAGCCTTTTAAAAGCCAAGATATATCCTGCTCAAATGAAAAATCTGGTTTACAAGACTAGTTTATATTTTGTTATTTTCTGATCTACTTGCTGAGGATAGCCTTTTAAAGGCCAAGATATATCCTGTTTTAAAGGCCAAGATATACCCTACTGTGATATCCTTATTTCTGTTTCTTAGGATGGAAATATATATGTTCCCAAGTGTTAGAAAAATCCTTATTTATGTTTCTTAGGTTGGAAATATATATGTTCCCAAGTGTTAGAAAAATAAGATCACAGGGCAATAACAATAAACATAAATGCAAATATAATCACACAAACACATTACAAGAGAGACACCAATATATCGTGGTTCAATCAAGATGGGCTACGTCCACTCTGAAATTGCTCGCCCTTATTATTATACCATCAAGCAAATGAAGGGATACAACCTATAGCACATCCGCTGCACTTCCTCTTCACTATCTCACAGTCTCTTTTCACGATCTCAGAGATCTTTACAATGCATAATACCTAATACATCTTCACTAGCCGTATTACAATGTCTTTCTTTTATAGGGGAAATACAATGGGAAAATATCACGGGATACCCAAAACCATGGGTCTGTAAAACTGTTGACCAACAAACATCCCAAATTTTTTTCTCGGGGTTTCGCCCCCGAACCTCAAGGTTGGGGAACAAGTGTCAGTCCTTTTGCATATCATATAAAGCTGGGGCACACAACTGAGGGAAATACAATGGGAAAATACCACGGGATACCCAAAACCATGGGTCCGCAAAATTGTTGGCCAACAAACATCCCAAAATTTTTTGTCGAGGCTTCGCCCCTAAACCTCAAGGTTGGGGAACAAGTGTCAATCCTTTTGCATATCATATAAAGCTGGGGTACACGACTGAGACAATATCATATATGAAATTGGAAGATCCGGCTCCACAACCAACACTAAAGCATCTATTGTACTACGACAAAAAGATCTCAATGAACAGTCATGACTATATAACAGTCTCTGTGTAGTGTGTTTTATTTTAGTAATGAAGTGCAGCCTTTTTTTCAAGGAAAAAAAACAAAGACCAATACGGCCAATTGTTGATAATGTTGCTACTATGGGCCAGAGCATTGTTCACAAGGCAAGCAGTGTATTTAATAGATGGAATGACATCCGGGTTTGAACAAACCAGGAAGTCTCCGGCAGGCATGTGGGTTTGAACATAACATACACGGGCATTAACATCCTCAAGGGCAACCCAATAAAGTTCGAATCTTACGATAAAAATGGGAATTAACCCATCTCGGGGGAAACCCTTCAAAGTATAAACCTGAGCCAAATTCAATGTAAAGATAATGGTCCTGTAGCCTTCAAATACCCACTTAAAATCGAAAGGTTCGAAGACTACTTGAAGAATACTACAACATATTGGTGCTTGGATTGCGGCTACATGCATAAAGAAACATGCATAAATGATTATGGAAACCACCACTCAAGTTCGAATGCAAATCAACATATTGAATGCTTATCATAAATTCAGACTAAACATTTTTCATTTTTTAATTTACAAGGCATGCAAGCTAACAATGCACATGCATGCGAGCATATTGTACTCGCTATGAATTCGATTTCCAAATTCATTTGTAAGCAAATTTCCAAATTCATTTGTAAGCAAAATACAAGCTTAGATTAAAAAATGATATAGAATTATATAACAAAAATTCAACACTTAAAAACAGTGGTGTAATGAAATTCGTCATTAGTGTAATTACACCAAATGGTCTTTATATCTTAGAATTTGGGGTGGCATAAAGAACATGTAGTATATAACTTGTTCAAGGCACATAACTTGTGATCCATCGGTGTTCACCGGCCACAAGTTAAGTGGATGTGTTAGTTAATGAACATACACCACAACAACAATAATAATAATAATAATAAATAAATGATGTGACACATCTTAATTAAAAGAAATAACATAACATAACTCACGAACATGACCTATTAACCATGGTGACTAGTAAATGTAGAAATATATTGTCACTTGACATTGTAATAATTCAACTATCAATTATTTATGCATTATTTATATTACTTGTCATATATGGATTTCAACCTACTATTCTTTTTATGTTGGATATTGTGTAGTAAATGAACTTTGTTCATTTCATTTGGTATTAGAGTTATGTTCTAATTCGATCCTTGGCCACAATTCTTTTTAGGTTGTGTATGATCCAGCTTTTGGCCACAATTCTTTTTAGGTTGTGTATGATATGTTTGACAACAAAAATTGATCCCTTTTCCATTTACAATTCATTAAAAGTAATCTTGCAAATTCCAAGAAAAATAAAATAAAATTTTATTAAAAGAAAGATTTTGTCTACCATAGTTTGAAGCACAAAGAATAAACCAGAGTAAATTAGAGAAATAAAATAAATAAGAAAATATGGGGTGGTTGAGTGTTGTGAATTGCAAGCAGGAGGATCTTTAAATGTTCCTACTGGGTTAGGCTACCAAAACTTCAATTGAACAATTTACCCCATGTACCATCCTTGAAATGAGAGGAAGTGCTTAGAGGATTTCCCGTGATATGTTGAAAAATATGAGAAGCTTTCTAAGTTCATCGAGGAGGAGGCTTGGGATTAACCTGCAGTCACTTGCCTTGAATAAATATTTGGTAAAGGAAAGTGAAAAAGGAACCTTGATACCAACCGGTTTAGCTCCAATTCACATAAACACCACTCCAAACTTGGAACAAAGTAAAGAGAATTCAATGTTAAATCCCTCCCTTTTTCCTCTGCAATTTTTTTAAAATTTTTTTTTTAAAATTTGATTCTATAGAAGGCCAATTGGTGTCAAACAAACCTCAAGAATATGGAGATTTTTTCGATAGTTTGTTGTGTTAAAGAACCTTATCCATCTTTTATGGATTATCTTCCTAATTATCTAAGGAAAAAAAGGTACAAATTAGCCTCTTCCTTTTGCACAATTAACTTTAGTGATGATAAGGTGGATATGGTTGAGAGTATGGATGAGGAGACCTCTAAAGGACACAAATATAAATTAAGACCGAGAAAAAAGAACCACTTAGACTTGCTAATGAAGTAGTACAGGGTTTGGGTTTTCTAAGGGAGAAATGATCAAAAGGATCGATGAGGGAGGAAGTCCTTTTATCCATGGTTAAAAAACAAGGCAATAATGAAATTGATTTTGGGAAATAATTGTCTTTAAAAAGGGTGATTAGAGCTTAATCCCTTGTATGAGGTCCAATAATGATTATTCTAACCCTAACTAATTGTTGAGGGTTAGTCAATCCCTTAAAAAATTGGCACTAAAAATATTGGTGGAAACTTGGAAATTGTATTTTTTTCTTTTACAAGAATTAATGATAGAAGGGGGTAGATCTTTAGGTGAACTAAAGAAATTATTTCAGGACTGGGAATTCTCTTATGTAGATTCTCAAGGTAGGTCAGTGGCCTGATTATGGGGTGGAAGACTCAATCCTTCAATCTCAATAATTCTTGTTATGTGTCTTCAGGTTTGGGCATAGTCCTCTCCTCTTCGGAGTTGGGGAAAGGCATCCTCTTCAACATTACAAACCATATGTGGAAAGAATTAGCTTTTGGGATAAAGTTGTAGGCATTGGATCTTTCATGGTTTACTTATAACAGGGGGGGATCCAAATCTGATAAGAGGATCCTTTGAAGTGCGATGTCCAATTGCTTAGTTGGATTATTTATTAGGTTGCTTCTTACATAAATGGGCTAAGGGATGGCTGGTAGATATGGTGCCGGTTCAACTCAATATGACGTGGCAAAACAACCATTATGAGAGGCAAGGATTACCAAGAAACTTCATAGATTTTTAGTCTTAAAATCCTTCATAGAAGAGAAGGTCATATTTAAATAGTGGGTTTCTCAAGGAGGAGAATTTAATCACGCCCCAATTTTGTTGGCAATTGCTTGCAAAGAAACAAAACCTCACAGCCTTTCAAGTTAAACCTTGAATTGGTGAAAGAGGAGGATTACCTTAAAGTTGTTAAGGAACTCTGGATACATTTTAATGTACTTTCCACATACTTTGCGACTATACAATTCTTGAGTAATCTAAAATGAGCTAAGCATGTATCCATTACTTGGCCAAGGGTGAAAAAACATAGGGAGGAGAAAATATTACAATAAGTGGAGGACAAACTGGCATCTATGTACAATAGTAATGGTTTCATATTTCTCTCAAAATTTTCAAAATGAGTTACACTTACTAGATGCAAAGAAGAGAGAACTACTCCTCAACGAAAATGAGTGTAGGTTGAAAAGTTGGGCTCTATGGCTTCAAGTCACGGGGATGAGAACACAAAATACTTTCATAGATTTGCAAAGATGAGGGAAAGTAACAACTTGGTTTTGAAGATAGTAAAGAATAATGAGAGATGGTCACATGTTTTAAAGGTATAGCACAAGAAGGTTTTTTTTTTAATATCTACCAGGAAGAGAGAAGAGCAACAATAGTAGAGGTTTTACAATTGGGATTCGAATTTCCATATATATGAGTAATTAGAGTAACCAAGACTTAATGAATGGAGTTAGTAAAGAAGACGCCACTTTCATTTTTTCAAAGTTTTAAAAAAGATAGGAGTCTAGGATTGGATGGCCTGTTAGTGGAATTTGATTTTATTGGGGAATATTTCAAAGCAATGATTGAAGAATCTAGAATAGTGAGAAAGATCCTACCTATTTTCAATGCAACCTTTCCAGTTCTTATTCCAAAGATTGATAAGCTTTCATTTTTTGATCAATTTAGGCCTATCTCAGTTGTGAAATTGTATTTACAAAATCATTTCTAAAATAATTGCTAGGTGTTTAAACATTCTCTTGTCAAACAATATCTCTAAAGAGCAATTATGTTTCCTAAAGGGGAGACAGATACATCAAACTATTGGTGTGGCACAAGAGGGTGTATGTACTATCAAGCTTAAGCAACAAAAGGCAATGGTTCTAAAATTAGACCTCTCAAAATCCTATGATAGAGTTAATTGGCTTTACTTGAGGCTTATTTTGATCCAACTAGGTTTCAAAGCTTCTTTTGTTTCATGGATTATGAGCTGCATTTTTTTCAATTTTATTAAATGGGTTAGCCACTCAGTTCTTTAATTCAGGTAGGGGGATTTGACAAGGTTTACCCCTTTCATCTTTATTCTTTCTTCTATTTGTAGAAGGATTGAGTAGATTGATCAAGGCAACTCATATTGATGGGAATTTCAAGAGTATTAAAATTGTTAATCTATGTCATTTGATTCATAACAAGTTATACAATTTGACAAGAACCCGACATTGTTCTCGGTTTTTTGTAGGTCAATTTTAGTAGTTGTTTTTACCTCCGTTTCAAAAAGTGTGTATACTAATAGCACCATTTTTCATTTTGAGACATTTTTTTGTAATTTTGAAGCTTCTTGGACATAAAGAAACTATAATTTTTATTTACAAATGTGTTTTTTCAAATTTTACAAAAAAAATACATTTAGTAGCTAGTTATAATGAAAAAATACACACATTTTTGAATTTTTTTAACATTTAGAAGCTAGTTAGAACAAAAAATATACGCATTTTCAAAGTTTTTCATTAAACTTTTATCTTAAAGAAGTCATTTTTTGGGCAAATTCTAAAAAAAATGAGAAAAAAAGACATTACAAACCATTTTTCAACGTATTTTCAGCTATTTGATGTATAAATATGATACAACTTAACATTATTTTCCATAAAGTGACGATTCACATAAACTCAACAAAACGTATACCATATATTTCTAAGTAGCATATTAAAAAACATAACAATTATTCTCAAAATAAAATCTTAAAGTCAAAACATTACAAAAATATCTTATCAAAAATTTGTCAACTTTGACATTTTCCTCAACGATATGAAACTAATCAACAATATCATGCAGGCCGAAATCTTCATCGAAATTGACATTTTCTACTGGTTGGCTCTCTTGCTGGACTTCAATGTGTTCTTCCATTGGGTCCTCTACTTCGGCAAAATGCCTAAAGTGTTATTTTCCGAACATCCCTTTTAAAAGAGGTTGAGGCTCTTTTGACATCTTTGCCACAAGTGACTCACTAAATTCTCCTTTCTTCAAACCAACTTCCTGCATTTCATCTGGAAGGACTTTCATAGCATTAATTATTTGCTTGATATAATTACACTGTAGTGGATCATTATCAATGGATATGCAATTTTTTCCTTTTTGTAACGAACATATTATTGTTGTACCTAATCACCACATACAAAAAAAAGAAGTTAAATAGCATAATAAAACATAAATTTAAAAAATATATATTACTGAATATAGATTATGGCACTAGTTTCATATGTAATATCATAAATATTACCTAATCCCGAGAAAAAATCTAAAACCCAATCTCCTTTTGAAAAAGTATCTATGAGATAATTAATCAATGCTTGTGGCTTTTGGTAGATGTTTGCAGTCTCTCATTTCAAATCTCTTTCTTCATATTTCAACTTTTTAACCACGACATTATAAGACAATATTTGACTATATTTTCCTTCACTATTTTCATTGATTAAAAGAGATTCATAGGTTTCATCTTTTGTCCAACATGCAAGATGTATGTTTTCAGTATCACTCATAAATGGATCACTGTTGGAGCTACGAATATTAGGCTTATGCCTGTAACGCAAATAACTAAGAATCTAATTAACTTATAGAAAAATAAATTTGGTTTCTAACTTCAAATGTTTAATAATACACTGCAAATATCTTACCAATACAGTTGTTTCCCTGAGTTTGTTTTATCCTTGAAGGTTGTTAGCATAGCTCCTCCTTGTACATTTGAATTGAAAACAAGAAATCTCCATAAAGGTTATGTTGTGACATCCAGAAATCCGGAAGCACTTTATTGAATGACTGGTATGTATAAGGCTCACAATCATAAGTAATGTTTTTGATATTGTATCCATGAGGGATATCTACAATAACTAAGGAGTACTCCTTTTTGGGAACACGATTTGCAATGTTTGCACAATCACCCAAAATCACTTTATATTGCACAGTGTCTATTACATTCCAAACGTGATGATCAAGGGTGTCATCAACTTCAACGTTTGCAAGACGTCGTCTTCTTTGTCATTCTATTTTGGCTTTTTGAATATGAATTTTGAAAGACTCGGGTACTGTACTCTCCTTTGGAATCTTTGAAAACAAAATTATATCTATAAGTAATAAAATAGAAATGAATTGACTTAGAATAAATAAAATAGAATATATCATAAATCATCATACCTTTTTGTATGCAACAAAAAGATGTTTTAAGTTTTCTATGGAGTTTGAATATGGATAGTTGCATTTGACATCATCCCAACATTATAACTACATCCTCTTGTATTTTCATGTAAACCTTATGACTACATGATGTAAAAATAAATGACGTTTACAATCACATCTAATAATAACACAATGCTTAATTAATAAAAAATATTAAACTCAAAAAATAAACTTTAAAACATAAAAACAACCTACAAACTTACTTTCCAAATTCATTGCACATTTCCTCCATGGATAATTCACCTGACTTTACACATGACAATATTGTAGATATAAGTGTTTCACCTTCACACCTTGCAATGATCTCCAAGGTGTTATAGTCATATTTTCTGGCAAATTCTTGACGTCAGGGCCTCCTTGACTGCTGCTCCATGCAATTGCTTTAATTTGTTTTACCTTTTATTTTTTATGCCAATATTCTCCCACATGGTAAATATGTCATAAATCAAATCCTATATAGGCCCCATTCTAAATGCCAATTGAAAATAGTTATCTACGACTCTGAATGCATCACTTCCTTTCAAACCTTTATGTTTCACATTGTCCTCTTTAATAGGGATACCTATTTCCATACAACATTGTTTCTGGAAATTTGCATCAACTTTCGATCTATCCCCACCACATGTTTGTTCAAATTCACTGTGGATAAATCTAACCCTTTGAATGAATGTCATGGACATCCTATAGTCACTATCTGTGTTGTGATCCCATGCCAATAGTTTTGCTTCCACATATGTTAAACCAATGTAAATGATGCATTTCATTGTTTGAAAAATAGGGTTTTTATGAAACTCTTTCATCAATTCTCTTCTAGCCCCTGCAAAATGATTCATCGCCAAAACATAGTAGTTGTAATCAAAACATCTTGATTCATCAAATGCATCTCTAGAAGGAACATCTGTTGGGTCAACAAGAACTAGGCAGTCAACCACATGCGCATAGGGATTGTGCCTCATCAATGCTTTCAAGTTATGAACATGCAAGCGGTGTGGTTTCCTAATTTGATACTTCTCCTAGCCTTCTATGGGTCTATAAATTTACTTCACATTTCAATCAAATGTATGCCCATTGTGAACCAACTTATCCCTCCATAATTGATCTCGAATAGCATTTTGTGTTGTCTTGACAACACCATCATCTATATCACCACCTGGAGTGATGATTTCCAAACTGTTCCCCGAGTTTTCACTATGATTTTCAACATTAGATTGAACATCTTGTCTCCTCCTTTTATGTCTTGAAGCAATTGTATCTAAAAGAACAACCTGTTGATCAGAAATGGAAACACCCTCATCCATAGGTCTTTTGGAAGAGTGTTTCTTACTCTTACCAGCAAAAGTAACATCCTTATCAACAACAATTCGTCGATCATGTTCAGTTGGGAGAGATATCATTTTGAATGAAACCTTCCTAGGTACTTCATTTGATTGTTGGACGCCTTTTCGTTTATATGCTTGTACTTTTTCAGTATGAACATTTTGCACGCATTTCTGCTTTGATGTTTCTCCCTTCTTTGGTGATTTTCCCTTATGAAGAGCGGCATTAATGACATCCATCGGATTTCCTTCTGTAGAATAAATTCCATTCAAAATATGGGAAAGTGGCATAACAAAATCTTGTGAAATAAAAACATTATTGTATTAAATCTATTACATTGTCATATAATCCAAACTATAAGAAATTCAAAAATATATAAAAATATAGAAACTTACACTCTTGCACTCAATATCATGCACAACTCCTGCACAAAATTCTATGAAAATTTCGTCGACCTTATAGTTTGAAACCTTCAAAGAAAATCAGATTTTGACATAGTTTTTAGCTTGTTTCATTACTGAATAAACCATGTCTTTACATGGCACCATACAAATATCTTGCAACAATCCCAATGAGTGATAATCATTTTTAAGATATGTGAATGTAGTACAATATAAGTAAATATTGTTTGGGTTACCTTGATATTTCTCTTTCAGAAACCAAGAATAGTCCATTTTCTCTTCATCTGGTGCTTGTTTCCATTCTCTAGCACTCTTGGTTTTTAAATCATCACTGGATACGATTTCATCACGCACAACATTCTTACATGGCTCAACTGTTGTTATTTATGAATTCATTGACGATCTCGCTCCAGAGAGGTTTACAAATAGATTTCTTGATGCCATTTTCCCTATAGTCAGAAATTAAAAAAAAAAAGTATATGTTTAAAAAAAATACTTGCACTTTAAAAAAAAGTTAACATATACTTACAAAAAATATAATTTTTTTTAAGTTTTAAAAGGGGCACGAGAAGAGGAGTTTAGCTCTACCCTCGTGCGCCCAAAGGGGCGACCCTAAAACTCATCCCTTTGTGCGCATGAGGTAGAACCTCCTCCCCTTAGATCCTTTGGGCGCCCATGGGCTATGCATTCCTTTTGGGGTATGCATAGCCCATGGCATATGTATAGACGCCCGTATGCATAGCCTATGGGATATGCATTGGGCGCCCCTTTGGATGCTCCCAATGCATAGCCCAAAGGGGCGCCTAATGCATAGCCCATGGGCTATGCATTGGACGCCCCTTTGGATGCGCCCAATATATTGCCTAAGGGCTATGCTATGGGCGCCCATAGCGCCTGCCCAGATGGGTGGGCATTGTGGGTGAAAAAAGGGGGCTTGGGGGAGGAGCTCTGCTCCCCCCAACCCCCAAAGCTCCTCCCCTTGGCCCCCTTTGGGAACCCACAACGCCCACCCAAAGGGGGCGGCGTGATTAAGGGGGTCGCCCACAACGCCCACCCAAAGGGGGTGACTGAGAATCGCGCCACCCAAAGGGGGCCCAGGGAAGGAGCTTTGAGGGCTGGCGGGGAGCTCCTGCTGTTGGGTGGGCGATATGGGATCTCAATGCATATCCCACGGACTATGCATTGGGCGCCCATTGCATAGCCCATATGCAATGGTCGCCCAAAGGGCACCCAATGCATAACATGTGGGCTATGCAATGGGCCACCCAAAGGGCACCCAATGCATAGTCCAAGGGCTATGTAATTGGGCGCCCAAAGGGCGCTCAATGCATGGGCCACCCAAAAGTCGCCCAATGTATAGCACGTGGGCTATGCATTGGGAGCCCAAAGGGCCGACCTATGTATAGCCCATGGGCTATGTACAGCCTGAGGGCTATGCGATATGCATACAAAGGGGCCCAATGGTAGGAGCTTATCTCCTCCCTCGTGCACCCAAAGGGGTGTTCCTTAGGGTCGTCCTTTGGGTGCACGAGCCCTCATGCCCTAAAAAAAAATTTAAAATTTACCCAAGTGTTTCCAAAGGGCATGCCGAAGCCCAAACAAAAAAAATTAAAAAAAAATTACATTAAACTTTAGAAATTAACAATATTTATAAGAAAAAACATTTACATTACAAAAAAATAAAGTTAATTAACCGTCACAATGTTTGAAGCTTTTCAGTGGTCTTGACAGTCTTGTGGATTGTTCAAATGTCTTTGATTGTTGTTTGCAAATGGTGACTGTAGAAAACCAAATTGAGTTTATATAGAATAAATTAAGTTTTTTTACTACTTTATGAATGTGGGATTAAAAAAAACGATAAATGCATGGAAAAAACATCGCCAAAGGAAATATAAAATAGAAACATTTATTATAAAAAAACTAACCTTCAAAGCACTATTAAAATGTTCGAAATTCAAACGTGAATGATAGAAAAACAAAATAGTTGATATGGCTAATATTAAGTTTTGCATTATTCGTTTTGCGAATGTGGGATTAAAAAATGTGTAATTAGCTAATGCATTATTACTAAATTTAAAAAGGATGGCATTAAATGATATTTGATTAGTGTTATGACTGCGGGTTTAAAAATTAATGTAAATAACTAATATTGTATTACAAAGTTTGTATAGCATTGTTTACATGTCATTTAATTAGTATTATTACAATTTTTTATACGAAAGATTAAATTATTTTTACTAGTGTTATAATTGCGTCAGAAATGTGTGATTTATTTTTGGAAGGAAAATTTTGAAGGGAATGTTTGGGAGGGAAATTTTTGGGGGGAATGGGAGGAAAAATTCCGTTCTTTTAGCTATAAGATTGTTGGGGGTTGACAGTTGCACCATTGTACTTTTTGGTGAGGAGTGTGAGAAAATTTTATTCTCTTTTTTCTGTTTTGAGTTATCATTATACTTTTTAGTGAAAAGTCATGGACCCACCTGAATTAATCTCAATGTTTAAAGATGTACATGAAGATGGTGGAAATTTTCCTTCGAGGATTTCAAAGGCGTTGATGATGATTTTCCTCCGAGTGAGGAATTTAAAGGCAATAATGATGATGATGAAGACCTTCCTCCGTGTGGGGATTTTAAAGACACTAAGGAAGATGATGACAATTTTCCTCTGAGTGATGATTTTCAAGGAACCAATGATAATTTTGCTCAAAGTGATTATTTTCAAGGCACCAACGATGATTTTCCTCCAAGCGATGATTTTCAAGGCACTATCAATGATTTTCCTCCAAGCCGGATTTTCCTCCAAACGATGATTTTTAAGGCACAGACAATGATTTTCCTCCAAGCGAGGATTTACAATAAAACAAACTTGATTTTCCTCCAAGCGAGGATTTTGATGGGATCGTTGATAATTTTGGTGGGGATGAAGGCACCAACGATGGTGTAGATGATTTTCCTCCTAGCGAGGATTTTAATGGCACTGATGATGATTTTAATGGGATTGATAATGTTTCTCCCCCAAGTAAGGATTTTGATGGCACCGATGATGATTTTCCTTAAAGCGAGGATTTTAATGGGACTGATAATGTTTCTCTTCCAAGTAATGATTTTGATGGCACCGATGATGATTTTCCTCCAAGTGAGGATTTTAATGGGACATATGATGATTTTGGTGAGGATAAAGGCACCAATAACGTTGAAGATGGTTTTCCTCCTAGCGAGGATTTTGATGGCTCTAATGATGATTTTCCTCCAAGCAAGGATTTTAATGGGACAAATGATGATTTTGGTGAGGATGAAGGCACCAATAGTGGTGAACATGATTTTACTCCAAGCGAGGGTTATGATGGTAGCGATGATGATTTTCCTCCTAGAGAGGATTTTGATGGCGTCGATGATGATATTCCTCAAAGTGAGGATTTTAATGGGACAGATGATGATTTTGGTGAGGAGGAAGGCACCAATAATGGTGAAGATGAATTTCCTCCAAGCAAGGATTTTGATGGCGTCGATGATGATTTTCCTCCAAGTGAAGATTTTGATGGCATTGATTATGATTTTCCTCCAAGCAAGGATTTTAAAGGGACATATGATGATCCTAGTGAGGATGAAGGCACCAATAATGGTGAAGGTGATTTTCCTCCAAGCAAGGATTTTAATGGCATTGATGATGATTTTTCTCCAAGCGAAGATTTTAATAGGACAGATGATAATTTTGGTGATGATGAACCCGCCAATGATGTTGATTTAACCTCAAGTGATAAACTTGATACTTATGAGGATAACCATTCTCCTACTAATTTTGGTGATGAGAATCTCAATGAGAGGGATGATATTCCTCATAATGATGAGGATATTCATTCTAGTGAGGATGATTTAATGGTACATGAAACACAAAGGAAAATTGTACCAATGAGTAAGATTAAGTGTAGGACTAGGCCATTTTATATCAATCCAAAGCATTCTAGTTATACAAGGTCTAGAAAATATTTTCTCACAAGTCCCAATTCTCTTACTGATTTGATTTCAAGTGAGTGTTGCCAAAAAAATTGTTTGAAACAAATACATTACAATTATGCCTTAGAGAAGAGGCGAGCATATCTGTCAATGAACAAAAATATGCAAAATTCATATTTGGTAGGGTGCATGATTTCTACAAAGGCAGGTTATGATTATCGCATTGAAAGTATTTTCCTTTGCAGAAGGGCATTCAAAAGAATCCACTCAATTGGTAATCTTTGACTATCAAGAATCCAAACAAGGCTAGAAAAGGATCCTACATTTTATTCTAATAAATATCATGCACGAGCTAGTGGGCCGATAACAAACATTCGAATGGCATGGATGTGTGACTTCTTTTGTAAGCATGGAGAGAGTATGCCAGATAGAGAAACCATACACATTCCATATAATTTCTCAAGGAAGGAAATCTACAACTTGTACAAGGAATTTGTTCAAGATGACGAAGGAAATAATAATTTCATTAGATATGCATATTTTACAAGACTATGGAAAATAGAGTTCAACAACGTCTGTATTCCTAAGAGGTCAAGGACAGGGGTTTGCAGTATATGTGCTTCTCTTAAACAAAGAAGGGATAGAGAGAAGTACATCTCTAACAACTTTAATTTTTTTGGAATAAATATCAATTACGAAAGGTCATCAATGTTTTCTTTTTATTTTATTTGTAGATTCCATTGTCAAAGAAATTCAATCACATCGCAATAAAAAATCAGTTTAACGGAAAAAGTTATACAAACATTGCAAGAAGTGTTACAATGAACCACATAAGTATATGGGTTTGATAATTGATGGCATGGATAATAAAAAAAACACTTTTGCCACATTTTGTTTGTGTACCAAAGAATTTAAAGGAGGAAATTTTTTATTTAGTTTCACTTGGTTGGTTGTATGGTTTTTAATGGTCAAATGTCTCTAAGGATTTACTTTACAACTCCCAATATTCATAATGATGCAAACCTGACCATCACCATAATTCACCATGTGCTGACTCATTGGTCTGGTAATCTTCCTCAAGTTCTATATCTGCAATTGGACAACACCAGTCGAGAAAACAAAAATCATATCGTGTTTGGTTATCTAAACATGCTTGTTGAATTGGGAAATTTTCAAAAGGTTAAAGTTGGTTTCCTTCTTGTTGGGCATACACATGACCATATTGATCAAATGTTTAGTCGTTTTGTAGTGACACTGGGGAGGAAGAATGTTGGGATTCTGCCATCATTAACTGAAATTATTAGAAGAACATATAGTCCATAGCTTCTTGTACTAAAGTTGGAGGAAACTATTGACATGCAGGGATTTATTTTGGGATTGCATGGTGAAGATAGGTGCATTGAAAAACTTAATGACATTAGCTTACAGCATCAATTTCGGATAAAAAAATATTGATGGGAAAACAATACTATGGGGCAAGAAGTACTCAACAAGTGCAGAATGGGGGCCTACATCAGGTTTAGCATTTATGAAATTCATCCCAAGTCATTAGATGTATGCTTCAAAGTTATTGTTGCTGCAATTAGCTATTGAGATTCAAAATGCACGCCGACACAATAGAGATGTTGATTCTTCTCAATGCTTGAAAGAAATAAAAAAAGTCTATCAAAGATACATATGACTATTTTGATGTTGTCGATTCTGTTTGGTGGGAGTCTTTTTTCATGGAGAAAAATGACATAATTTCAAACTCTACAAATGGAGTATTTTTTTTGAAGAATCCATTTAATTGGCCACAAAGTATGTTAAATGAAAACGAGGAGAGAAATGTTGAACCTAAAGGTGTCGAGTCTTCTCAACTAGAAGAAAGGAAAATGTATGTTGGGTCTAAAAGATCATCTGCATGACATGAGGCGATGGAAGACCTTTATAGAGGCTCAGTACAAGATATTAAGGAGGGTTGCATGATTGCATTTTTGGCCACAAAAGATCCATGTGGTTATCCATTCTGGATTGCAAAAGTTACGAAGGTCAATAAATAAAATGAAGAAGTTATATTTGTTGAAGTACATTGGTATGCAACAGACACACACCCATTTGATGGTGTGTACAAGCTGGAGATAGTGATTAAGAAAAAGGTTTGAAGAAGATAAAAAGAAAGGGTCAATATGTAAATCATTGTTGCATTGACATTTTGAAATTAGAGGATGTTGATATACTAGTTTATGACTTCCAATTGAAAAAGAAAGGCACTCTTCGCTCCAAGACTAAAGATATTATCAAAATATTGTTGGCACAAGAAATAGTTGCAACATGGGAGTCTGCTAAACCAAGGCGTAGATCTAGAAGGAATATGGAATATGAAATGTTGGGCGTACACAAAGACTTAGATTGTGCACTCATTGATAGTAGAGAAGAATACAAGTCATCTACATCTTCATCCAATCATTCATATGAAGACAATGTAGTTTTTGATGGTGTGTTAGAATCCATGTGTTGATTTGAATACTTGCACATGAAACATTTTGTCTTTTTTATTAAGATGACATTGTTTGTATGACAACTTTGAAGGAATGCTTGAATATTGATATGAATTACTTCTACGTCTTATGGTTTAATATATGATTTTATGATGAATATCATAATTATTTTTATTTTATATTGAAAGAGTGGTGAAATAATTTATTGAATAATTTGTGTTTAACTCAGTGCAAGTTTTATATAGTGTTACTAAGAGATTAAATAAGTACAATTTTAAATTATGATAAAATGATATAATAATGCTATGGGTTTTTATGGCTAGAGTTCTCATTTTGAGTATAAAGTTCTCGTCAAGTTGTATAACTTGTTTCATATCTCCTATTTGTTGATGACATTTATTTTTAGTGTTGGGGATCTAAGAGACATTGCCAAGCTCAAACTAATTATTGATCTTTTCTTTACATCTGCAGGCATGAGGACTTCAACATGTTGTAATTCCATAGATCCATCCTTATGCCCTCACATTTGCCTTTCAAGTATAAGACATTCTTATGTTGAACCTGATAGGAAACTAGTTTGATGCTAGTTTACTTGCACATATTCCATCTTTTTATTTTATATTAATAATTTTCCCTCCTCGTTTTTAGCTCTTGATCATGTCGGTCACCCTTTACATTTTGCTTTCGCTTTTCATCTTTCAATTTTTGACTTGTAGGGTATCTTTGGTTTTGTTCCATTATATCTTTGCTTGGTCCTTTTGCTTCTGACACTTCATGATCTTTTTGCTCTTTTGCCTTAGCCTTATTCTTTGTTAACTTATTACTTCTTATTTTTATATCTAAGTGACATCCCCTAGCCTGCCTTCATACTACCATTATCTAAGACATCATTAACAAAATGATTGACTAACACCTAAACCATGTTGCATCCATTCTATCTAATGACCCAAATGACACCACTTCTCAGTTCTATAGATATCCAAATAATCCCAGCTAAATTTGTGACCACGCTATCAACTATTATTATGTTGATCTTTTCTTTACATCTGCAGGCATGAGGATTAATGTTGAAAAGTAAACTATTATGTTCTATGGGATCAAGGCATTAGATAAGGTCTATATAGCTTCGGTAATACCTTATCATAATTTGACCTAGAAAATAAAGTTAAATACCTCAGTTTCTATTTCAATGATGATGACTAGAAAATGGGAGATTTCCATTGGTTAATTACAAAAGTGGAAGTTAGGTTAAATCTATGGTGTAACATCAGGTTGTCCAGGGGAGGCAGGTTCGTACTTGTGAAAGTTGTTTTGGAAGCACTACTCATTTATTGGATTTCATTGTCATTGACCCCAAAAGGGGTATTAGAACAAATAAGAAGGTTATGATTTAGATTCATATGGCGGGATAAAGACAAAAAATGTTTACACTTATTAAAGTGGAATAACTAGCTACCCCTAAATCTTGGGGAGAATATGGGGATTAAAGAACATTTTCTTGTTTTCCAAATATTTGGTTGCAAAAGGAGTGTGGAGACTTATCCTAAAACAAGGACTCTAGTATAGGGTGGTCCATAGGAAATATATACACCCAACCTCGGCGGAAGATTGGTTGAGAAGTCCTACAAAAATATCCCACAATGTATCTACAATTTGGAAGGCTCAGGTTGATGCTTTCCCCTTGGTGGGTATAAGTTACAGGTTGGTTTGGACTCATGGGTTGGATGTGGAGGAAACTATAGACTACCTCTACACATGATATTACATTTGCGAGCTATAGGAAATTATGCACTGTCACACAAGGTAGGTCTTATCAACTCAACTATTTTGTAACAAGCTTGGTTGATTGGAAAGACTTGGGATTTAATGATGATGATGGTGTGATCTGGGAGCATTAGACTAACAATATACACTCAGGCTTAGTAAGGATAAAGGCTGAGGACTCTCTCCTTTGATCCAAACATTTAAATGGTTGTTATACACCAAAGGAAGGGTACAAGGCTTTGATTGAACATGATGGCATGGCACCATTGAAATGGTGGTGGAAGGAGATATGACATTTCAAATTCCCTTGATCAAAAGTTTAAATCTTCATGTAGATGCTACTCAATAATAAAGTTCCTACATGGGATATACTAAAAAAAAGGACCTTTGTAGGTCCAAGGAGATAAGTGTATGTCAAATTTAAGAGGAGATAAATTATCATATGATCATGTGTTGTTCTTACAAACAACATGTCTAGGATGAGGTCACATGTAGCATTAGTTTGGTGGGTATTTGGACATGAGATTTCATTGAAGAGGGTCTGAAGAAGTGGTGTGACTATGTTGGAACAAAAAGTTTAGAGCTTTTCCACTAATTGTGACATGGGGTTTATGGATGGTTAAAAATTCATAAATCTTTGAGGACAAAATGGTACATCCTTTAGCAATGGCAATTCAAGGAATCAAAATAATGAAATCCTATAAACAACAAAGAATTGTTAAAATTCTAAGAGTGATATTAAAATAAACTATTGCCAAATCAGGGCATGGGCCTATTTTGATGGAGCCTCCTAAGGGGAACCTCAAATAGCTAGAGCTACTGGGATTTTACACGTCATGGAAATCCATTCTATTAGTTTTAAACCAGGGAATGGTTAAGCATCAAACAATCTAGCATAGTTGTGGGCTCTAAGGCTAACTCTCATCTTGGTAGTGGAATATACTCAACCCTCTCTACAGATCTCCAGTGATTCATTGTTGGTAATCAAATGGATGAAGGGGGAGTATACGATGAGAAATTTTCGTTTACCGCCACAGTTGGATGAGACAATCATCCCGTAAAATACTTTCAATAGTCTAACTATCTCTCACATCTTTAGAAAGTGGAACTAGGAGGCAGAGGTTTTGCCTAAAGAGGTTCTACACTTGCTTCAGGGTGGGGGGGTTGGTGTATTATGGAGATCAAGGATTGTGTGGGATCAGAATTATAACATGATTCATTTCTATACTTATCTTAATATGGTATATTGGTTTTTTTTTTGTTTTTTTCCCTGGATGGTGATTTCACTTTGATTAAGTTCTAAAGTAGTATTGTAATCTACAACCAAGTTCTACGGTGCCATGTGAGGAGCTATGTTTTTTTTTTTTATATATTTATTTATGGCACAATGTTGTCTTTTCTTTTGAGCCCGACAAAAAAACTTGGTTATTTAAATGCTTTTATGCATCTTTTTTATGTAATTTTAATATGAAAAGAATAAAATTATTATTATTATTATTATTTTCAATGGAAAAAAGTTAGAAAATACTATAACGACAATGAAAGAAATATAAGACAATCATCCAAACCACCATTGGATCACATAACACCATTATGTCCCTACAACTGTGTAATACCCCCAATTTTGACATGGATATATTGAATAAAAATTATGTAAATGATGTAAATATGCTAGTATGGATTCCTAGTGCAAAGCTTAAGGCCAAGGCCCGACTAGTGAATGGCTAGGCATGTATGATGTAAAATATTTTTAATTGGACCGTATGGTTGGCTTGTCATGCTAACTCGAAAGTTATGCAAATATTATGTTGGAAGAATAATAAAATGGTCCAACATGGTTCTGTAAAGAACACTAGAGGGACTATGATTCCACTAGAGGGGAAGAGGAAAGGGGGCCTATGGGATATTAAATCTTCTATTGTCAAGAGTCAACCTTGGAACTAATCCAATGTGTGCCTTAAATGAGCCAATTACTCCCTTCTGACTATTAAATCCAATTATTGAATGCACGTGTGAGGTTGTTGGGAAAAGTCCCTTCATGTAGGTACCGAAGCATGGGAGTGAATGTACTTCTATGACATCTATGTTAGTTGTCAAAAGTCCTTTCTTTTGTGGTCAGAAGTTATTTTGGTAGTCTTTTCATCATTCTCTCATATCCTTTGGAGTCTACCATTTTTAGGATCATTATTATTATGTAGATTTACACTACGTAGAGCTCTCTCTTGTTGTTGATTACCATTACTAGACTGTGTATTACTCATAAATTCAAATTTGGAAATAGAGTTGCAGATTTGAGGGGAAAAGAGATGGTTGTAAGTGAGCATAGAGGTTAGGAAAGCTAGGAACCTTTATCCATTGATATTTGCTACTTCTGCATGCTTAAGAAGCCATGAATTAACATTACAAGAGGTTCTCCAGCAACATACATCAGATTGGACTCTTACTACACACATTGGTAAGCACTGTAAGGGTTGGATTTCCTGAGAGCATTGTGGATCAGTGAAGGGAAATGCATTCTTTGTGTTGTGTGGGGTAGTTGGAAGGAGTGCCATGGCTATGATGGCCGAGTGAGATTCCTTTAGAGCTATGGATGAGCATTTGGCTAAGCATTGAGAGTAGAATGGATTGTGGGCTAAGAGAGAGAAGCCTGTAGGTGATTTCCTTTGCCTTGGTGGCCTCATAGCCTAGCTTGGGGGCGACCTCTTAGCATAAAGAGTATATTTTAGACAGAGTGCCTATGATTGGGTGGAAAATTGGTCTTACACAACTAGTTGCTTGGATCTTCTTGTTTTAAGATAAGTATTCTCTTTCTATTTGGATGTGCAATGATTTCCATTTATGTATTTGTACACGTATTTATTGTTTATGAATTCATAATATGACCATGGAGCAAAATTTAGAAGCCTAGAATTCGTAAATGTTCCGCTCTCTTGGCTAAACACATAGATGGGGACACTGTGTGCTGCTACAATTTCTGCAAGGTTTTTCATATAGCCTTGGGAAGTATAAAGGAATTGGAATGAAACTACAATAGAAAACAAAACCACCCACAACATTAGATTACATGAAACTGGGATATCTAGCGATTTGTTTCCCAAGAATAAAGAATCATGTTATTCCAAAGTGACACCTATTGAATATTAACAAGACTGCCACCAAAATCATGGGAGAAACTCATCATTAGGCGGCCACACAAGAAGCCTCCCACTGAAATCGTGGGAGAAACTCATCATTAGGTGGCCACACTTTGTAAATAACACAATTTCAAGGCAATACGTGGATTTGTTCTCATTTATAATACAAGGGTTAAAACAATAATAAAGTTACTTTAGTTAACATGAGTTTCAAAAATAATTATTTAAATTAAAATTAAGGTTAAAAAACATATTTTTATTTATTATAATTTATTTTTAATTATAAGTAAAATTACCATTGAAAAGATATTCAAATTTTAAGTCAAAGTATTAAAAATAAAATAAAACATTATTATTGGTAAAAATAAAATTATTACCACTGAAAAGATATTCAAATTTTAAGTCAAAGTATTAAAAATAAAATTATTACCACTGAAAAGATATTCAAATTTTAAGTCAAAGTATTAAAAATAAAATAAAACATTATTGTTGGTAAAAATAAAATTATCACTAATGTAAAATTGAATTAAAAAGTTTAAAAATTAAAATATATTAAAAAAATTTCAAAGTTGAAGTTGAGGTATAAAAATCATGTTTTTAATATAGAAAAAATCAATTGGTAAGTTAAAAGAATCAGATATATTAAAAAATATCTAGTATAAAAGTCAATTAAGAAGTAAAAAGGAAGGAAAGATAATTAAATTTTTTCAAAGTTTAATTAATTTAATTATTTCGAAGTTTAATTAAAAAGGATACGTTTGGAAAGGATTATCACATTATCAAGTTTGAGGTATAAAATTCAATTAAGAAATTAGAAGAGAATCAAAGATATATTTAAAAATTTATAAAGTCAAAGTTGACGCATAAAAGTCAATATGTATTAAAATAATTTTAAAGTTAAATTATAAAAGGAGAAATTAGAAGAGAATCAAAGATATATTTAAAAATTTATAGTCAAAGTTGATGCATAAAAGTCAATATATATTAAAATAATTTTAAAGTTAAATTAAAAAAGGATATTTTAAAAGACATTATCATATTATCAAATTAATTATAAATGTCAATCGAGAAGTAAAAATAATTTACGTTGCATTCAAAAGTTCAAAGCTAAATTAAAAATAAAAATAAAAATAAAATACTAAATTAAAAACAAAGTTTTATTTTTTTTTAAAAGTATTTAGGTGTTTTTATAATTATTAAGAAAGATAAAAAAATGATTTAATTAGTGATATCAAAAGAAAAAAAAGGAAATAATGATTAAAGTATATTATATTGCATTTTGACTGAAATTGATATTATATTGTTTGTTGAAACTTGAGAGTATGATGAATTTAAGGTTTTTAACATGGAAGGATTTGTCTTGTGGTTGGTACGGAGTAAGAGATTTTACCGTAAATGGGTAGAAGGCATATCCTATTACATCAAGAAGAACATTTTCCCTCATATTAGGCTTCATAAAATTTTTTATTTCCATTAGTATGTGGATGGAGATTTCAAATATCAATGCTAAGAAGATTTATATAGCAGTATGTCATTATGCACCTATTAATTCTACCTTTAATAAGAAGCACAATCTAGATAAAAATTGTCTCTACAATGTTTATAATATGATATTACAATCTAAGAAATGAAGGCAATATCCTCTTGCTAGGAGACTTTAATACTAGAACAATAACTAACCATACTATTATCTTAAGCAATGTTTCCGACCCTAATCCTCTATGGCTAGATGAGGACCTTGTTTTAGCTAGCATATACAAAATAAACCTTGAAGACTTCGTTGAGAATTTGTTCAGTACCGAGTTAATCAAGCTTTACAATTCTCAATATCTAATAATTTGCAATGGTCTTATGAAGTGGTCGAAATCCAACCAGGTGACTTGTATCCTTGGGCTTGGTAGTAGTGTCATAGATTATGCGATATCTGATATCCCCGTATGCAACCAAATAATAAATTTTGACATCTTAAATGACCATGAGCCCAACTCCTTGTGTGCTCCTGGCTTCAACAATGGGAAGAATGTGATAGTGTATGGATGCTTAGAAAAAATGCGTTGCTTGTTGGTGATTTAGATGCACTATGTGTTGGAGGTCTCATCCTAACCCACATTTGGGATAGGGGTAACTGGTTTGGTTTTTTGCATGCAGTGTTTGTTTTGTTACCTTTGTCTATCGTGATATTTGTATTGTATGTTACAAGTTCTCTACCTGTTACGAGTTTCTATTTATTAGTGAAATGAGTTTCTATATCCTCTTACTATTTCTTTGGTTTATCTATTTGTTGAGGGGATTACCCTATCTACTAAGAGTGTGGGGGTATTTTGTGTCGGAGGAACAGACCATAGTTTCATTATTTCCATTTTTTCTTCCACTCACTTGTTACAGCCTTTAGATGGCTTTGTTGTTAAGTGTAAGGTCATGCAAAGCAACTCTTAGAACCAAGCAATCTAGAGTTTGAGGTAGTCCTCGAGCTAGGCTACATTCATGGACATGCCTTCTATAGTTGGGGAAAACAATGATGAAGGGAACTATGAGGGTAAGAAGATATTAAGATGCTTATCTAGCTGGGTGAATGGCATGAGGCAGGCTATTGAGTATTTAAGTTTGCATGTAGAAAAGCATGAAGCCAAGCAGTATGTGTTGGAAATTTAGCTTGGGGACTAGAGGACTAAAACTAATAAAATGACAATGGACCTTGAGATGTAGAATAATATGATATTGGGATTTGATCAGAGCTCCCAATTGATGGCAAAGATTCCTTCGGTCTTCGTTGGATTATAAAGAATCAAGAAGTCAACGAGGACACGGTGTAGCAGTTCAAACCAAAATCAACAGAAAAACAAGGAGCATTTGGTGATCCTGGTCCCAATATGGAAGATATCTCTATGCAGGAGGCCCACGCCGACCATGTCTTTAACAATAACTAGTTATGTTTACGATGTTTAAATGTATTTTGATTTTGGGTCAATATGTTAAGCAATACAATCATAAGTTCAATAGGTTTGACTTAGATCCTACATACAATAAGTTTAAGAATGAGAAGAATTGTAGTATTTTGATTTGCTTCTGCAAGACTACTTTGTATATATAAAATTAACCCCTATATATATATATATCAAAATTAAAATATATATATACACACACACACACACCAAACTTTAAAAATATATTTTAAAAAACATTTAATAACAACATTTAAAAAACAAATACATAAAAAATATGTAAAATAACAAAGTTAAAAAAAATACATAAAAAAATATAAAATACCGAAGTTAAAAAAAACATTTAAAGAAGATTATAGTCACACGGAGCAACGTGTTGGAAGGGAACTGTGGTGGGGTAATTCCGAGTTGGAGGGAAAGTAGTGGGGCAATTCTCAAAATAATCTCCCTTCCCCCCCCCCACACCAAACTTTAAAATTAACCCCTATATTTATATATATCAAAATTAAAAAATACACACACACACACACACACCAAACTTTAAAAATATATTTTAAAAAACATTTAATAACAACATTTAAAAAACAAATACATAAAAAATATGTAAAATAACAAAGTTAAAAAAATATAAAATACCGAAGTTAAAAAAAACATTTAAAGAAGATTATAGTCACACAGAGCAACGTGTTGGAAGGGAACTATGGTGGGGTAATTCCGAGTTGGAGGGAAAGTAGTGGGGCAATTCTCAAAATAATCTCCCTCCCCCCCCCCCCACACATATAATTCCTATGGAGGTTTCAACATGTCTACATTTGATGATTGATGTTGTCTTATTTTGATCCATGACCAAACACAAGGGAAACAGATACGACCATGATGAGATGTCAAGGTGGCTACATTGATAGTATGATTTTACTTGACATGCTCACTTCTCATGCTTAGAATAGGTATGTAGGAGAAGAACAAAATCTTGCATGAGCATTTTATTTCATGTCTCTAGCATTTTAATGGCTTGTGCCTTACCTGTAAAGCCAAATTTTGGCACTCTAAAGTCGTGGATGTAAATTTAGTGTTTAGGGATGTTGAGGTCATCCATCTCGCTAAGTGGTTTTCCGTTTGGGTTTTGGATGGTCATTGTTATCATGTACATGTTGAGATTCTGAGGTTCTCATGCACTCCCGATATGGGCACATGTCTCGTAGTTGGAGCCAAATGTTGACCCCCATTTTGCATGGGTGTCCACTTGTAACTTTCATCACAATTCTCAATGGGGATGATATTTTGATGATGCCTTGTATGCTAGCCCATGGATGATTCCTGGGATTTGATGCCTTTTGTTCTTGTTGGTTGATGAGGGTTTGAATGGTATGTTGATGATTTTCATGGTGGTGATAAGATCTTGGCATTTGTTCACATTTTGTAGTTGGTTTTTCATATTCTAAGGTGAATTGAGCAAAACAAGACCCTACTTTCAAACCCTTCGTTCTCCAACACCTTAGCTCAAATATGATAATGGTTGGAAAGCCCTTTCCAAGCCTTTTCACATGGTACAAAATGCTCATCCAGATTCCTAGTAGTTTGGGAGTGTTGGAGTCATCTTTCAAACTATTTTTGCTGGTTTTTGGATCGTTTTTCAACAATTTGGTACTCTATCTCATCAAGAGGGTTGATCTCTCATCCTAGCTATAATTGGGAAGTGTTATATATGGTTGGAAATATCTTTTTGAGACCTTTCCAAAGGTGTAGAATGATTGGGAATATTTCTAAGGATTTGAGAGTGTTGGAGTCATTTTCCAAGCCGTTTTTAGCCTTTTTGGAGCTATTTCCAACACTTGGGTATCATCTACTTCATGTTTGAGAGGTTATTTTATGGATTTCACCTTTATGGAGCTGCTACTACATAGTTTTATGCATGATGGTGGTCCCTAGGAGTGTTATTGAGTGGGAACATCACCATCCCCCTTGCCTAACCATTTGTTTGACTATTTGAGGAGGGACCATCTCCTTGTTGGGTTTTCTTGTACATACATTCATCTTTTGGAGTTTGTTGCCATGTATTGAGGGCTTCACACGTGGGTCCATGGTTTGTTTAGGACATCCCACTTCTTTGGAATTATTTCCTCCTTGCATGGAGAATCTTATGGGTTGATTCTTGTACATGTGGCATTTACTACCTCATATTATGGATGTCGGTTAGAGTTGGTTATATTTTAGATGTTTTTTTGTTTGTTTATTCCTCCCTATGGTAGATCTAGGGTTTTGGTAGATCTATGATTATTTTATTATAAAAAAACTTGAGCTCATCTCTTATATAAGATAGAAACTTCCTCATTTGTACTCGCAATTGGATTTTGAGAGCTCTCTCTTTTGGAGCATAATAAACATATTTTCCATGGTGCAAATCAGTAAGGGTTTTCTTATTCTTTGCAAGTGTGGTTTTCCTTGTTCTCATCTTTGTTGTTGATAATTTTTTGTAGAATAACTAGACTTAGGCTTGTTAAGTAGGGCCATAGAAAGACAAATCTGCCTTATTGGAAGGGTTTTATGTGAGAATTGTATTCCTCTATCCCCCTTTGATGTTTTATGCATGATTTTATTACATTGTTTCGATCATCTTTCAAGAGTAAAAGTTGTAATACTTCATTGTATGCGGCACACCCTTGTTGGCATTGTTTTGATGTGGCACCACTTTTGGGACAACTTAGTTGACTTCTACATTCATTTTTCACCATGCTAGGGTTTATTTGTGGCATGCACATGTAGTCCTAGTTTCCTTAGTCTTTCATGAATTAGCCCCTTTCTTGGACTAGCTTTCCCTTGACTCCATTTTCCTTGGGGATTGGCATTAGTCTTCGTGGTCCTCCCATCACCGCCTTTGTTTCTATATACTACAACATATAAAATTGTTTTGTTGGAGCTAGTCTTCCAAATCACCTTGTGTGTGATTGTCTAAAGCTTTAGTAATCCTATCCTAGGGAACCCCCCCTTGAGTTGGAGAAGAACTAACCTAAACTATAGAGAGGTGGTTATCGAGGTGGTAGTGGGTAAGACCTCTATGTTATAGTTAGGCTAACTTTGTTCTTTAGGGATTTAGTCATACATGTTAGTTCAAGTTGTAATAGGTTGTTTTGCTATTGTTATATTTGCTAGTTTATTGTTGTTATAACTATTGCAAAAGTGATTTTTTAGATCTGGTTGATATATAACTAGCATAGATCCATCTCAAACCCGGATCTATCAATCACCAAGAGGGATCCAATTTCTTGAGGTGTGAAGTTTTTTTAATCTTAAACGTTTTGCTCCTCCAAAAAAAATTTACAGTCAAGAAATTGGATTCCTCTGAATCCTTGATAAATGCGGGTTTTGTAAATTTTTAATTCTCTGACCCCAACCCGGTTTCAAGTCTCAATAAATCATAGTTTAATGCCCAACCCAATTCTGCTACCTCGGATAAAATATATAAGCATAAACATATATTTATAACTAGAAACACATGAAGTCTTTTACTCTTTTAGATCAACAATATCCACACACATAAATAATTGACACAAATATTTTTGGTCAATATGACCCTAGAAAAACCCCTGTGGGAAAACCAATGAGAGAGTAGAAGTTATTTTATTATCTCAAGCATATTTACAATGAAGTACAACAAAAAGTCTTCCAACAATCACACACTGAACCTCCTACCTCAAAGTTCATGCCTGATACTAGCTGGACATTCTGGGAGTTGCACCCCTCTCTTCTATTGGATGACTTGGGATTTGCACCCCTCTCTATCTGCTCTCTGACATGGGTTTCACACCCCTCTGTTGCAGAATTTCCCTCTCAAAAATTCACTCTCTCTCTCAATGGCTGGTGAACTCACTCTTAGAATTCACCCTCTCTCCTCATGTGAAGTGTGCCCTCTCTGTCTGCTCACTCTCTGAGCTCTCTGTGCTTCTCACAATCTCTCCTATATCCAACCTGTTGTGCGCCAAATTGCACACCAGCAGCAGAAATCTTTCGAAATCTTTCTCCCTCACTGGAAGTGGGGAGAAGTGTAACCTTGGGGGCAAGCAATGAGCCAGGTACTGTCACATGAATCCCAGATCCCCCTTTTAGGCTGCAAGATTGCACACCAGCAGCAGAAATCTTTCGAAAGATGTCTCCCTCACTGGAAGTGGGGAGAAGTGTGACCTTGGGGGCAAGCAATGAGCCAGGTACTGTCACCTGAATCCTAGCTCCTCTGTTTAGGCTAACTCCTAACGAAGCCAAGGGGGGAAGTCCCTACAAAGAGTTTCACTAGGGCTCTTAAATGTTTTTTAGAGTTTAAGTGTATGGTGATGCGGATGAGTGTTGTTTAAGAGTTTTTTTATTGATGAGAGATCACAATTTTAACAATTGAAATAAACACAAGATAATGAAGCAATCCACGTTGCCATATAAGACAAGAGATTTGAGAAACAACCACTTTGGTAAATTTAAAGCAAGACAACCATGGAAATATAAATGCTCCAGATAGATAATAAGCAAATAAAATGATGTCAAGGACCAGTGCCTTATGGAGTCAAAGATAGTCTTGAGTGCTTGGGTTGCTTGATATAAGAGTTCAAAGTGATGATGTTCGTGAGATCGTCCTGTGAATTAATCTTGGTTTATTGAATATTTTAGTGGTCTTGATTATTAGGCTAAGAACAAGGATATCAAAAGTAAAAACCAACCGAGAATGATACTGGCAACCTCTTAGATGATAGATCGAGAGCAACCAGATTCAAGAGGATAGGTGTCCAATGTTTGAACCGCCCCCGAGTTTGACCAGTGGATTCTCGGCACCACCTGTTTCAGGAAGCAACCTCAGTATTTAACGCCGGTTTGCTTGTTTGGAGTAAAATTTTATTAGATTATCAATTGTAAAATTAGCAAATTCAACACCTTTCTGAGTACTAGCCCAACCTTTTCAGGTTGGCAAAGCATACGGGTGTTGGATGATCGACCAAAGTAAATTAATTAAAGTGGGGGTGTGAATTGGAATATTTTATTATTAGAGCACCGTTCAACTCTCCGATAGAGAGCGCTCTTGACTTAGTCTTAAGACCAAAGTTCAAGAGACTTTGATTAATCTAAATGCCTAATGCAAGGGAAATGCAATAACTAAATGCTCTCCGACAGAGAGTGCTCTTGACTTGGATTTGGCCAAGTTCAAGAGGCTTTGTTTATTTTACGAAACTGGGAGCAGTTGTAAAAAATGAAGAAACAAGTGAGGCTTAAATTACTGAAAGTAAAGAGATGACAATAAGATACGATAAGAAGCTTGATAATAACTGAAAGCAAGACTTAGTATTCTACCACACAATGTTAATCTAAAGTGGGATCTACCTCCGAACAAGGTCGATCACTAAGAACCACTAGTCCTTGAGACTTTCTAGCTAGCTGGAACTTCAGCAAGGAGGCTAACGGGGGAACGAGAAGCTACCACAAAACTATGTGGCCTTTGGGATACAATCTCAAAGTTAGCTTGCTCTGGTCAAAACTTGGAAGTAGAAAATGATGAAAGTAAACAGTTTAATCTAAAGCATACAGAAAGAAAAGATCTAAGCTAACCAACCACAACACTCTTCCCCAAATGGGGAAGAAAACCCCAAAAAGTGGAGGACTCCTCCACTTAACCTTTTATTAACCTGATACAAATGCCTTTGGATATGATTCCTTGAAAGGTATTTAAAGAAAAGTAAAACAAATTAATGAAATGAAACCTAAAAGCCCTTAAAGGCTAGTACAAAAGGAGATTGATTTTGGTTTTATGGTGCTTTAAGTTTCTCCTTGCTTTTAAACTTCTTGATCTTCTCTTGCTCTTCCTCTTTCAATTTGGATCCTCTTAGCTCTTTCAAATACCTACAAGAACTCCAATAAACTCAAGCAAGGTACCCATTAGACATTAATAAGATAAAACAAGGCAAACTTGAGACTAACTAAGTATAGATTTGGAAAATAAGATCTAAAATGTGAAAAGCATGAGATTTTATTTTGAATTTATGAGAAATGTAAAACGGACCAGTGAATAACAAATGCCTAAAAAGTGATGGGAAAGAGATCTAAAGTATAAAAATTTTGAAATATTTTTTGGTATATATGATCTATCTTTCGAAAGATGCGAAAAATGCAAACAACTTACAAGCTAAATGCAACCTATCACTACCCTATATGCTCAACAAACTACTTGCAAGGTAAGACTTAAGCTTCTAGAAGAGATCTAAAATGCAAACAAAGAGATCTAAGATTGAAACTTTGAAACTTTTTATGAAATTTTAAATATTTCAAGAAACTAGAGGTAACCTACAACAAATAAACTAACCACTAACTTGTTTCTTTTTTGTGTTTTGTGTGTAGTGTTTAGGGCTTCTTGGAGATGGACGAGAGGAAGCTAGGAAGCCAAAAACAAAGGAAGAATGTAGGGAAAAACGAGGGTAAGGAGAAGGAATGAGGAAGTCGACGAATAGGAGGAGATGGTAGGGTAGTAGGGAGACGAATAGGAGAAGAAGAGGAAAAACGAATGGGAAAAGAAGAGGATGGATAAGTGGGAGAAGAGTTGGACGAATGGAAGAGATAGTAGGGAAAAGGATGAAGACAAAAGAAGGCAAGAGGGAGGTGAAATGGCTAGAGGAAGAAGGCTTAGCAAGACAAAGGTAAAAATGGAGATCAAAGAGAAAAATAGAAGGTTTTGAAGAGGTAAACCCTTGAGAACAATGTAACCAAATGGAAGCTTGTTGAAGTTTGATGGGAAGAGCTAGATCCTCTAGTTTCTTTGAGTTCAGAAAGCTTGAAACTACTTTAGCCTTATGTGGAGTGAAGATGTACCTGCACGAACCTTAAGCATTTGGCAATATATGTGAAACAAGAATATTTAAGCGAAAAGAACTAAATACATTGTTTGCTTGTGCTAGATTGTTAGCCCTCTTGAAACAAGATCTACAACTTAATAATCTCAAATACAAATGCAAGAACAATATCACCTCTTTTATAAGGTGAAGCAATGGCCACCAAGAGGCTCCACGTTTTGACCTCCAAAGTCTCAACTTTATTAATAATGAAAATCGTTTACAAAATGTCCATAGTTTCTTTGCTCAAAGGTCCATGAGGAATGAGGAAAGAATGTCTCATTATATAGCAAAACAACAGCCTACCTCTACCCTAATTCGAATTGGCTTGTATGAGATCCAATGGCACAATCACAAATTCGTACTCCAAGTCTAAATCTCAATCAACACCGAGTTTGGAGCTTAGACTCACCAACAACTTGAGTTCGAATCTATGTGGATGGGGAGGTGGCCTCCACCTAGGCAAGGCGCCCCCATCTACCTCATGGAAGCTCCACCATACCACACACTCATTGCCATGTGGCAAACTCGACCTCCAACCAAGATATTGACGTGAGGATGAAGGAATGCGTGAGCTTTAGTGATGGAAAGCTTGGAGTGTAACTAGCTCTTGACTTGGAATCTTGGTAGTTGATATGGGGAGGTGGCCTCCACCTAGGCAAGGCGCCCGCCATCCCATTCAATGCAACCAAAACCAACACCAAATCACATTAATTAGCTTGCCACATAACCAAATCGAGCTTTGCATGCAAGGTGGGCGAATTCTCAATTGGAGTCTGGCTTGTGCTAACTGTATACTCAACTGAATGATGACTGAGATGATTGGAATATTCATAAATGCTGAGTGCCATGTCAATTAGCCTTTTATTTTATCCAAATTGACTTATTTTGGAGAGATTTGGATTATCTCCAAAATATTCATTTTTTATTTTATTTTATTTTAATTAATAATTTCTCTATAACGTTTTTTGAGAAATCATTAATTATGAGGTCTAATTGACATCTGAAACTTAGGATAAACTGGTCCGGGGATCATGAATGATTTTTGGCTTAAGGTTGGAGCCTTCAATCACTGAATTCGAATCCCGGATGACTGACATATTACAAACTGAAATTTCTCTATTTAAACTATAGAGAAATTTATTAAATTTTAAAAAACAATTAAAAACCCAAAATTCGACGGACCCGGTAAAAAAATTTTGAAATTTTTTCTGAGGGTTCTAGGGACCTAGGACATGACTGACACTTATTCTAATAGTGTCTAGTAGGCTTATATACATCAGTTGGACTCTAATAACCCCCCATGGCTAAAATTTTCAAAAATCGGGCATTCCAGCTTTGGAGGAAGCGAGAGAAAACCTCATCGATTATAGCTCGACTATAGGCAAAGTATAATTGACAAGGGAAAAAACTCCCTGGAATACCTTAGTTGCTTAATCAAGTCATGGGGAACCGAGACACTCAAATCCTACTAGCACACTTTATTACAAACCCCATGGGGCCATGGTCATGTCAACTGAAAAACAAAAATGGCTAGGCACAAATGCTGGATCATCTGATACACTAGAGTACAAACATTCATCATGTTTGTCAAATGGCGGCTCTTCAGATAATCCAACTATGGTACAAATAAGTTGGTAACACAACCTTTACCCCTCCGCTCTCTTTTATAACACTTCAGTGCCTTTTAGGGTTCCAAATCCCTATTTTACTTTTCATGCAAAAGTACATTCCGCATTAAAAAATTACACTTCTACATTAAAAAAATTACATTTCTGCATTAATAAAAATCACTTTTATCAAACATGAAGAAAGGGCAAGGTCTGGACAAAGCACTTGTCCTCATTAACTTTTTCAACACTCCCTCTTAACTAGGAAAGTGTTCTTCACCACTCCCATATTGTCCTGGAAATAAAAAGCTTTCCCTTCATCAGTGACTTCGTGAGAATGTCTGCTACCTGCTCATCTGTAGACACATACTGAACCTCAACTGCTCCCCTTCGAACATGATCTGGGATGAAATGGTATCTGATCTCAATATGTTTCGACCGATCATGAAATATTGGATTCTCCGTGAGTTTTATGCAACTCTGATTGTCATAGTAGATCACAGTTGGCCTCAACTACCAATCAAATAAACTCACTAGCATCTTGTGAATCCAAATAACCTCACAACTAGCTAGACTAGCTGCCATGTATTTTGTCTCTACAAAACTCAATGCCACTGACTTTTGTTTCCTATTGAGCCATGAGACCACTATCGAACCCAAGCTAAAACAACACCCAGAGGTTTTTTTCCTATCCATTGCACTACTTTTCCAGTCAAAATTTGTATATCCAATCAAATGTATTCCATCCCCTCTGACATAGTTCAGTCCATAGTCCACTATACCTTTAAGATACCTAAGCACGTGCTTTGCTACCACCCAGTGCACTCTCATGGGATCCACCATATACTGACTCAATGTGTTTATAGCATAGCACAGATCTGGCCTAGTGTTGACCAAATACATCAAAGATCCAATAAGCTGACGATACCTAGTGGGATCAACCAACTCACTCTCGGAATCTACTAGCTTCTTCCAGTTGGTTGTAATAGGTGCGGCAATAGGCCTACATTCCTCCATCTAAAATCTCTTCAGAATGTCAACTGCGTATCTACCATGTCCTAGAAAGATATGCCCATTCTCCTAGCAAACCTCCATACCCAAGAAGTAATGCATCAATCCTATGTCTTTCATCTCAAACTCTGAAGCAAGACCGCTCTTGCAGCTGGCTATGAGTTTCTCTCCTCCTGTAATAAATAAATCATCCACATACAGTACCAAAATGAGTGGATCCCCATCAACCACAATGAAGTAGAGGTTGGGATCTACCTCGCTCTTCTAGAAACCCATCTGCTGCAAGTAAGTATATATCCTTGAATACCAAGCTCTCAGAGCTTGCTTATGTCCATACAATGCCTTTCTCAGTCTATATACATGAGAATCTCTCCCATGTACCTCAAATCCCTATGGATGTTCTATGTACACCTCCTCCTGTATAATGCCATTCAGAAAAGTAGTCTTCACATCCATATGGTGGATCTTCCAACCCATATCTGTTACAGTGGAGATCACTGCTCTGATCGAAGTATACCGAGCAACTGGAGCGAAGGTCTCATCATGGTCAACTCCCTCTACCTGTGAGAACCCCCTTGCCACAAACCGAGCCTTGTATTTCTTAATGTTGCCATCTGCAACATACTTTATCTTGTAGAGCCACTTGGAAGTCACCATTGATTTCCCCTTAGGTCTCGGTACAACCTCCCAGACATCATTCTTCATAATGGAGGCATATTCTTCCACCATGGCATCTCTCCAGAATTGATCGCATGTTGCCTGCTCATAAGAAGATGGCTCAAATTTACTAATACTACTCACCATACCTAAATAGCTACAAAATCTCTCTGGCACCTTACTCTCTCTCATAGTCCTCTTGGGAGTCCCCACAGATTCCTAAGCTTCCTTCAAGGTATCTTGAAGCCACTTGGGATTCCTCTTCCCTGAAGTAACCTCCTATTGAGGGAACTGCTCTTGTTCATCCCAATCAACTTCCTGAGATTGTGTACCTAATGAAGTAGCACCAGTGGTCTGCGACCCTAAAGCGCGTGAACCTGTAACCTGTGAACCTGAAACTGGGGGCCCCATTAAATTTTGAGCATTAATTCACAATACTCTAGGATCTTAACTGAGAGAATAACATATACAGTATATCAATGCATATCAATCATAACAAGCATGTCAATCATCACAAGAATCAAAAGCATGAGAGACAAGAGACACAGAGTTTCCGTGGGGAAAACCCTAAGGTGAAAAACTCCACAACTTCCTCATAGATAGAGAGAGCAATGGCTCAACCAAAGTACAACCAAAATACACAGAGATAGTCTCCTAGTAGTGTTGATGTATATGTAACTTCGGAATGTATTTCACATATATGTATATTGTATTCCTATAGAGATGTTATTATTCCTCTATACGGAAGTGTCGTCGTTTATATTGTAAGTGTCGTAACTTATACTTGATGGGTTATTAGACCACCTTGTTGGGGTCGGCCTTGTATAAGTCATGTGGGTCAAAGGGTTATTATACCACCCTATTGGGGGTCAGCCATGTGGGTCAAAGGGTTATTAGACCACCCTAGTGGGGGTTAGCCCAGTCAGCATTATGTTAAGTGGTTAAGTTGAGGCTGACCTAGTTGAGTAAATGTCAAGTCAAGTTAGTGTATAAATAGAGAGTGTGTCTCTCTCATTTTACACATTCTATTTTCTCACTCACACTTGGGAGAGTGGCGCACTTGTGGAGGAGGAGGCTCTGCTGCTAGGAGAAGACTATCTCTTGTATTCTGGTTGTATCATTGCTCTATCTATCTCTGAGGAAGTTATTGGGGTTTTTCACCTTTATCGTTTTCCCCAAGTAAACTCTGTGTCTCTTGTGTGCTTGCATTATTGTGTCCATGATTGATATGCTGTAGATTTGCTATACATGTTGCTCTCTCAGTTAAGATCCTAGATCAGATTGAAGTAAATTCTGAAAATTTAACATGGTATCAGAGCTAGCCTGAAAGAAGGCCTGATATGGCATGTATGACACTTGTTGCACTTACGATGCTAGAGCTTGATATAGCAAAAACCAGTCATCGTAGCACTTTCATTATAAATCCGTTTTGGCAAAGTTTTCGGATCTGAAACGTTTACAGGTCGAAGATCAGATCCCCATGTACCTTGTGTCCAAAGGACAACCTCTAATTCATTGTACTTTGTGATTTATGATCTGTACAATATAGGGTTTCTGCCTCTTCCAGATATGAGTCAAAAACAGGTGACCTTGGAAAAAAGGTCATAACTTGGGCTAGGAAGCTCCAAATGAAATTTCGTAAAAAGTGACAGGTAGTACATAGATTGTACTATCTCAAGAAAACTTTTCAGAGGCCGAAGTTGAACCAATGACATGTGGCACGCCGTACAAGTTCGCTCTCTTGTTTTACCCCATAAATAGGTCATGTTACGACACTTGGCATAACTCTCTCTTAGAGAATCCAATTGAGGTCAGACCTGTCAGGATGGAAAGATGACAAGTCGGGATATCTCAAGAAAAATTTTCAGACCTTGTGGATCGAAAAGTTCGGAGTTACACCAGAAATAATCAGGTACATATTTATGTCAAAACAAAATTATTTTTTAGCACCTTCATTCATGGCTTCCAGAATTTAGTGTTTCGGATAAACTTGGAATTTTTGTAATCAGAGACCACGGCTGAATGTTACTCATCAAAATCGAAATTTAGAGACCAAGATTATAATTTTTGGTTGGGCAGAAGGCCGGGCATGATCAGACCCTAGTTCGGGACTTTGATCAGAAAAGTGGAAAATTAGGGCTTCTGTAAAAATGGGAATTTTTGAAATCTGTGACCACGGCTGGAAGCTCCTCATAAAAATAGAAGCTTAGAGCTTTGGATCAAACCTTTTGATTGGGCAAAAGAGTGGGCTTCATCAAACCCTAGTTCGAGGTCACGTCCAGTGAATCAGAAAGTTTCAAAGGCAAAATTGAGAAGTGAAACTTTGCAGTTTTCAAATTCTGAATATACCAGCTTGATCAGCTCATCAAGGCACATATTTCTATCCTTTCGAAAGTTTGAAATTCAAAGTTTGAATTTTTGGGGTTTCTTTGACAAACCCTATTACAGCTCCAGATCCAGTTCCTACAAATCAAGTGGATTGGGTTAATCCTAGAAGAGGATGGATTGGTCACCTGCATAAGTGAAGAAGTTCCTGTTTCAGAGGGAGATGAGGCTTAGGCCTTTCATAAGAAGATTACAAGCAATCTTGATAGGTATGGCTTACTGGTATGTTTCATGGTTAAGTTTATCATATGTTTGTCTTCATATCATTACAGTACAATCTTGATTAATTACTAGACTTGTCGTATCACCTTAATAGAAGATATTCATTGATTAAGGTTTTGACACTTATGAATGTACTAATGCATTGTGATGTTGTATGCGGTTTATGTTGTTCGCTAACATAAAAGGTACACCAAGAAAAACAAATCATGTTCTACTTCAAGAACATATGATCATGGTGACATGAAGACAAAGATTCATCCATTGTCATGGATCACATATAAGATCTACTTTCGAGGTATGTATACCTTGGTCCTACAATGGTTAACCTATGAGACATGCAGGTTACTAGCATAAGTCACCGAAGAGAACCAGAAGACATTATGCGGGTATGTTAGACATAACTAGCTAGCATGCTAATCCAGGTATGTTTTTCCTATATCAAGCTAGAATCCTACCTTGTGTTAGGGTCTTATATTGTTGTGTTGTTGATGATGATTATTCATGAAGTCATAGGTTTGAATAGTCATGGATGTATGCATATTATGTTTCTTACCATAATTGATGATATGACTAACCAAAAGAATCATGAAGGTATAGGTTTGAGTAATCACGGGTTTATGCATTGATGATTTAACTAATTAGAAGATTCCTATGATCAAATAAGAATATGCATGAATAAAAGAAGACTTCCCTGAAACCTTGAATACTAATGTTTATTATCTGTGAATGATCATGACTATATATGTTTAAGATTATTGTGTTTTGATAGTATTAAGATTATACTAATAAATGTGTGATTATGTATGAGACCTTAAGGATAACACAATGATGATACTGATAAGCATGCATAGTGATTAAGGATGGATGTAAGTTCAAGGACAGGTAATCCAGGAAGCAAAGATCAAGAGGAAGCACACTCCAGTTGTTCTTGCAAGAAAGCAAAGGAGCACACTTCAATAGTTTCTGCAAGGATGCAGATTTTCAGAGGGAGTTGACCATCTTTTTTCATTCCACAACAAAAAGGTGTAGAAAAAGCTACTTCAGCAGCTCCTGCAAGAAAGCAAAGACTCAGAGGGAGTCCACCCAACAAACAAACAAAGATAAGTATTTTAATTACCACTTCTTACATATTTGTTTGTTTAAATAAAATTGTTCAATGATACATATGCTTATGTTCCTAGACTTAGGATATGTATTTTGCATATTTGCATTAATGAACAAGATACTACTAATATGCATATGATGGGTAAGTGGCCTATGGCACTGTACAACATTCCATTGCTACTTATCTAGAATGAAACCTCTTTGCTGACATGTTGGGAGTTGTGCACACTCTTAACAATGTTCTGGTAGAGACTGGAAGGCATCTAGAAAGTTGTGGAACATGGATAAAATTTGTATTGAAGCATTGGCTAAGATAATTGCATGACTGTATGACATATTTCTTTATGTGTAATAATTTGTCTGAAAATTATGAGATGTTTCTAATCATGCAATTTAACTTGTTTTGTAGAAAAGACCGTATATCTTCACCTACAAAAGAAGGACTACAACATTTGTTCAAGCAACAAAATTATCTATTGAAGATATTGAAGTTCCTAGGATATGGGAAGAATGCCATGATCTGTCGATCATGAAGAACGATGTTTGAGATGCGGTCCCAAGAGCTGAAGAGAAGTCTGTTGTGACTTCCAAATGGAACTATCAGATCAAGCATGCTGCAGATGACAGCATAAAGAAATATAAAAGTGATAAAATAGAAGATACACCAGGTGGATTTCAAGACAGCCTTCTTGAATGGTGTAGTCATATACGTGTGCAGAACTTGGTAGGATAGACAACTTTCTATCCAGTTTGGGCTTTACCAAGAGTGAAGCGGATTCCAACCTTTACTACAAGGTTGAGGAAGGGAATCCTGTGATTCTACTCCTGTATGTGGATGACCTGTTTATAACAGGAGATGACAGATTGATTGCCGACACACAGCGGAAGCTTGCTGCCGAGTTCGAGATGAGGAACTTGGGGAAGATGCACTATTTGTTTTTTGGCATGGAGGTGTGGCAGAGTGCAGATGGAATCTTCCTTGGACAAGGGAAGTATGCAGTAGAGATCCTGAAAAGGTTCGGGATGATGGACTGCAAGGCTATGTCCACACCTATGGTATCGAATCTGAAGCTTCTTTGTGATGCTTCATCTAAGCCGGTTGATGTCTCTACGTATCGTCAAATGATTGGGTCCTTGATGTACCTGACGAACACGAGACCAGATATTTGCTTTGCAGTGAACACATTAAGCCAATTTCTGACGAATCCGAGAAGTGTTCACCTGGTTGCTGTAAAGCATGTCCTGAGGTACCTGAAGGGTACAATGGATTATGGGCTCAAGTATGAAGTGAATCAAAAGTTTAACCTGCAGGGTTATGTTGATTCAGATTGGGCTGGCAGTGTTGCAGATAGGAAGAGCACATCTGGATGCTGCTTCAGTCTGGGATCAGGTGTGATCTCTTGGTTTAACAGGAAGCAGTCCTGCGTAGCACTGAGTATAGCTGAGGCAGAGTATGTTGCAGTCTGTTCAACTAGTTGTGAGGCAGTATGGCTACGGAAGCTACTGTCTAAGTTATTTGATCTCCCGTTGGATGCTACGGGTATCTTTTGCGATAACCAAAGTTGTGTGAAGCTGTCTGAAAACCCAGTGTTTCATGACAGGTCGAAACACATAGAGATCAAATATCATTATATCAGGGATATGGTGCAGAGAGGAGCCGTGAAGCTCCTGTATATTGCGACGGATGAGCAGATTGCAGATGTGCTGACGAAGCCACTAGCCAGGGTGAAGTTCGAGTACTTCAGGGAGAGGCTGTGTGTTCTTCAGATTGATGACACTTCGAGGAAGAAGTGATGGACACATTTGCAGAATCCATTCCAAGCATGTTGGAAGGAAGATCCTTCACATGGTTGTGGATGTAAGCGCTGGATGATGAGCATCAGGACAATGCTCCAGTTACTGCTATGTATGTACGCATCATGTTGGATGCTGGATATGATCAGTTGGATCATTTATATGTATGTACGTGTCATGTTGGATGCTGGAGATGATCGGTTGGATCATTTATATGTATGTACGCATCATGTTGGATGCTTGATATGATCAGTTGGATCATTTATATGTATGTACGCATCATGTTGGATGCTGGTTATGATCAGTTGGATCACTTGTATGTATTTTTGTATATGCATCATGTTGGATGCTTGGACCATGTATCTGTATATGTATCAGGTGGATCATGTATGGTGATATGTATCATGTATGATGATATGTATCAGGTAGATACTTGGTATGCATCAGGTAGATGCATTGTATGATCAGGATGATCATGGATGACGAGCTTCAGGATGTTGCTCCAAATGACATGCAGCAGGATGTTGCAGTGATGATGATCAGGATGATCATGTGTACATTAGGATGATGTATGGTGAGTATCAGGTTGATACTCTGTGGTCGTGGAACAGGTTGTGCAGATAAGCATGTAATTTGTGCCCTGGGAGATTTGCAGATAGTCTTTCGAGGTTTTTCCTATGGCATGTAATTTGTACCCTGGGTTATCTGGCAAATGCTCTTTCGAGGTTTTGCTTGGGAGGACATATAATTTGTGCCCTAGGAGATCTGCAGATAGTCTTTCGAGGTTTTGCCTATGGCATGTAATTTGTGCCCTGGGATATCTGGTAGATGCTCTTTTGAGGTTTTGTCCTATGGCATGTAATTTGTGCCCTGGGAGATCCGATAGGTTGAGCCGTGTGCTCGTAATCAGTCCTGGGATGCTCTTTCGAGGTTTTGCCATGAGCACATGTAATTTATGCCCTAGGAGATCCGATAGGTTGAGCCTTGTGCTTGTAATCAGTCCTGGGATGCTCTTTCGAGGTTTTGTGGTGACCACATGTAATTTGTGCCCTGGGAGATCCGATAGGTTGAGCCTTGTGCTCGTAATCAGTCCTGGGATTCTCTTTCGAGGTTTTGTGGTGGGGTCACATGTAATAAGTCCTGGAGATCTGGACAGGATGAAAAAGGCCTTAGATGCTCTTTAGGGTTCCTGCTAGTCAAGAGACTCTTTTAAGGTTTTGTGACGCAGGTAATAAGTCCTGAGATTTCCACAGTATGGCCAGTGATGACGAAGACCTGCAGGTGGTGGGCCTACATCCAGTATGAAAAAGGACTGGCTCTGTAGAACTTCCTATGACAAGTAGATTCAGAGATTGATTGAGATAGCAGCAGCAGTGACGATGATGATGACTCGATGACGATTATCCAGTGACGATGATCCAGAGAAGATGACTTGTGCTAGAAGACCTGTGTTGAGAAATACCTTCCTAGTTAAGAGGGAGTGTTGATATATATGTAACTTCGGAATGTATTTCACATATATGTATATTGTATTCCTATAGAGATGTTATTATTCCTCTATACGGAAGTGTCGTCATTTATATTGTAAGTGTCGTAACTTATACTTGATGGGTTATTCGACCACCTTGTTGGGGTCGGCCCTGTATAAGTCATGTGGGTCAAAGGGTTATTAGACCACCCTATTGGGGGTCGGCCATGTGGGTCAAAGGGTTATTAGACCATACTAGTGGGGGTCGGCCCAGTCAGCATTATGTTAAGTGGTTAAGTTGAGGCCGACCTAGTTGAGTAAAGGTCAAGTCAAGTTAGTGCATAAAAAGAGAGTGTGTCTCTCTCATTTTACACATTCTATTCTCTCACTCACACTTGGGAGAGTGGCTCACTTGTGGAGGAGGAGGCTTTGCTGCTAGGAGAAGACTATCTCTTGTACTCTGGTTGTATCATTGCTCTATCTATCTCTGAGGAAGTTATTGAGGTTTTTCACTTTTATGGTTTTCCCCAAGTAAACTCTGTGTCTCTTGTGTGCTTGCATTATTGTGTCCATGATTGATATGCTGTAGATTTGCTATACATGTTGCTCTCTCAGTTAAGATCCTAGATCAGATTGAAGTAAATTCTGAAAATTTAACATGGTATCAGAGCTAGCCTGAAAGAAGGCCTGATATGGCATGTATGACACTTGTTGCACTTACGATGCTAGGGATTGATATAGAAAAAACCAGTCATCGTAGCACTTTCATTATAAATCCGTTTTGGCAAAGTTTTCGGATCTGAAATGTTTACAGGTCGAAGATCAGATCCCCATGTACCTTGTGTCCAAAGGACAACCTCTAATTCATTGTACTTTGTGATTTATGATCTGTACAATATAGGGTTTCTGCCTCTTCCAGATATGAGTCAAAAACAGGTGACCTTGGAAAAAAGGTCATAACTTGGGCTAGGAAGCTCCAAATGAAATTTCGTAAAAAGTGACAGGTAGTACATAGATTGTACTATCTCAAGAAAATTTTTCAGAGGCCGAAGTTGAACCAATGACATGTGGCACGCCGTACAAGTTCGCTCTCTTGTTTTACCCCATAAATAGGTCATGTTACGACACTTGGCATAACTCTCTCTTAGAGAATCCAATTGAGGTCAGACCTGTCAGGATGGAAAGATGACAAGTCGGGCTATCTCAAGAAAAATTTTCAGACCTTGTGGATCGAAAAGTTCGGAGTTACACCAGAAATAATCAGGTACATATTTATGTCAAAACAAAATTATTTTTTAGCACCTTCATTCATGGCTTCCAGAATTTAGTGTTTCGGATAAACTTGGAATTTTTGTAATCAGAGACCACGGCTGAATGTTACTCATCAAAATCGAAATTTAGAGACCAAGATTATAATTTTTGGTTGGGCAGAAGGCCGGGCATGATCAGACCCTAGTTCGGGACTTTGATCAGAAAAGTGGAAAATTAGGGCTTCTGTAAAAATGGGAATTTTTGAAATCTGTGACCACGGCTGGAAGCTCCTCATAAAAATAGAAGCTTAGAGCTTTGGATCAAACCTTTTGATTGGGCAAAAGAGTGGGCTTCATCAAACCCTAGTTCGAGGTCACGTCCAGTGAATCAGAAAGTTTCAAAGGCAAAATTGAGAAGTGAAACTTTGCAGTTTTCAAATTCTGAATATACCAGCTTGATCAGCTCATCAAGGCACATATTTCTATCCTTTCGAAAGTTTGAAATTCAAAGTTTGAATTTTTGGGGTTTCTTTGACAAACCCTATTACAGCTCCAGATCCAGTTCCTACAAATCAAGTGGATTGGGTTAATCCTAGAAGAGGATGGATTGGTCACCTGCATAAGTGAAGAAGTTCTTGTTTCAGAGGGAGATGAGGCTTAGGCCTTTCATGAGAAGATTACAAGCAATCTTGATAGGTATGGCTTACAGGTATGTTTCATGGTTAAGTTTATCATATGTTTGTCTTCATATCATTACAGTACAATCTTGATTAATTACTAGACTTGTCGTATCACCTTAATAGAAGATATTCATTGATTAAGGTTTTGACACTTATGAATGTACTAATGCATTGTGATGTTGTATGAGGTTTATGTTGTTCGCTAACATAAAAGGTACACCAAGAAAAACAAATCATGTTCTACTTCAAGAACATATGATCATGGTGACATGAAGACAAAGATTCATCCATTGTCATGGATCACATATAAGATCTACTTTCGAGGTATGTATACCTTGGTCCTACAATGGTTAACCTATGAGACATGCAGGTTACTAGCATAAGTCACCGAAGAGAACCAGAAGACATTATGCGGGTATGTTAGACATAACTAGCTAGCATGCTAATCCAGGTATGTTTTTCCTATATCAAGCTAGAATCCTACCTTGTGTTAGGGTCTTATATTGTTGTGTTGTTGATGATGATTATTCATGAAGTCATAGGTTTGAATAGTCATGGATGTATGCATATTATGTTTCTTACCATAATTGATGATATGACTAACCAAAAGAATCATGAAGGTATAGGTTTGAGTAATCACGGGTTTATGCATTGATGATTTAACTAATTAGAAGATTCCTATGATCAAATAAGAATATGCATGAATAAAAGAAGACTTCCCTGAAACCTTGAATACTAATGTTTATTATCTGTGAATGATCATGACTATATATGTTTAAGATTATTGTGTTTTGATAGTATTAAGATTATACTAATAAATGTGTGATTATGTATGAGACCTTAAGGATAACACAATGATGATACTGATAAGCATGCATAGTGATTAAGGATGGATGTAAGTTCAAGGACAGGTAATCCAGGAAGCAAAGATCAAGAGGAAGCACACTCCAGTTGTTCTTGCAAGAAAGCAAAGGAGCACACTTCAATAGTTTCTGCAAGGATGCAGATTTTCAGAGGGAGTTGACCATCTTTTTTCATTCCACAACAAAAAGGTGTAGAAAAAGCTACTTCAGCAGCTCCTGCAAGAAAGCAAAGACTCAGAGGGAGTCCACCCAACAAACAAACAAAGATAAGTATTTTAATTACCACTTCTTACATATTTGTTTGTTTAAATAAAATTGTTCAATGATACATATGCTTATGTTCCTAGACTTAGGATATGTATTTTGCATATTTGCATTAATGAACAAGATACTACTAATATGCATATGATGGGTAAGTGGCCTATGGCACTGTACAACATTCCATTGCTACTTATCTAGAATGAAACCTCTTTGCTGACATGTTGGGAGTTGTGCACACTCTTAACAATGTTCTGGTAGAGACTGGAAGGCATCTAGAAAGTTGTGGAACATGGATAAAATTTGTATTGAAGCATTGGCTAAGATAATTGCATGACTGTATGACATATTTCTTTATGTGTAAGAATTTGTCTGAAAATTATGAGATGTTTCTAATCATGCAATTTAACTTGTTTTGTAGAAAAGACCGTATATCTTCACCTACAAAAGAAGGACTACAACATTTGTTCAAGCAACAAAATTATCTATTGAAGATATTGAAGTTCCTAGGATATGGGAAGAATGCCATGATCTGTCGATCATGAAGAACGATGTTTGAGATGCGGTCCCAAGAGCTGAAGAGAAGTCTGTTGTGACTTCCAAATGGAACTATCAGATCAAGCATGCTGCAGATGACAGCATAGAGAAATATAAAAGTGATAAAATAGAAGATACACCAGGTGGATTTCAAGACAGCCTTCTTGAATGGTGTAGTCATATACGTGTGCAGAACTTGGTAGGATAGACAACTTTCTATCCAGTTTGGGCTTTACCAAGAGTGAAGCGGATTCCAACCTTTACTACAAGGTTGAGGAAGGGAATCCTGTGATTCTACTCATGTATGTGGATGACCTGTTTATAACAGGAGATGACAGATTGATTGCCGACACACAGCGGAAGCTTGCTGCCGAGTTCGAGATGAGGAACTTGGGGAAGATGCACTATTTGTTTTTTGGCATGGAGGTGTGGCAGAGTGCAGATGGAATCTTCCTTGGACAAGGGAAGTATGCAGTAGAGATCCTGAAAAGGTTCGGGATGATGGACTGCAAGGCTATGTCCACACCTATGGTATCGAATCTGAAGCTTCTTTGTGATGCTTCATCTAAGCCGGTTGATGTCTCTATGTATCGTCAAATGATTGGGTCCTTGATGTACCTGACGAACACGAGACCAGATATTTGCTTTGCAGTGAACACATTAAGCCAATTTCTGACGAATCCGAGAAGTGTTCACCTGGTTGCTGTAAAGCATGTCCTGAGGTACCTGAAGGGTACAATGGATTATGGGCTCAAGTATGAAGCGAATCAAAAGTTTAACCTACAGGGTTATGTTGATTCAGATTGGGCTGGCAGTGTTGCAGATAGGAAGAGCACATCTGGATGCTGCTTCAGTCTGGGATCAGGTGTGATCTCTTGGTTTAACAGGAAGCAGTCCTGCGTAGCACTGAGTATAGCTGAGGCAGAGTATGTTGCAGTCTGTTCAACTAGTTGTGAGGCAGTATGGCTACGGAAGCTACTGTCTAAGTTATTTGATCTCCCGTTGGATGCTACGGGTATCTTTTGTGATAACCAAAGTTGTGTGAAGCTGTCTGAAAACCCAGTGTTTCATGACAGGTCGAAACACATAGAGATCAAATATCATTATATCAGGGATATGGTGCAGAGAGGAGCCGTGAAGCTCCTGTATATTGCGACGGATGAGCAGATTGCAGATGTGCTGACGAAGCCACTAGCCAGGGTGAAGTTCGAGTACTTCAGGGAGAGGCTGTGTGTTCTTCAGATTGATGACACTTCGAGGAAGAAGTGATGGACACATTTGCAGAATCCATTCCAAGCATGTTGGAAGGAAGATCCTTCACATGGTTGTGGATGTAAGCGCTGGATGATGAGCATCAGGACAATGCTCCAGTTACTGCTATGTATGTACGCATCATGTTGGATGCTGGATATGATCAGTTGGATCATTTATATGTATGTACGTGTCATGTTGGATGCTGGAGATGATCGGTTGGATCATTTATATGTATGTACGCATCATGTTGGATGCTTGATATGATCAGTTGGATCATTTATATGTATGTACGCATCATGTTGGATGCTGGTTATGATCAGTTGGATCACTTGTATGTATTTTTGTATATGCATCATGTTGGATGCTTGGACCATGTATCTGTATATGTATCAGGTGGATCATGTATGGTGATATGTATCATGTATGATGATATGTATCAGGTAGATACTTGGTATGCATCAGGTAGATGCATTGTATGATCAGGATGATCATGGATGACGAGCTTCAGGATGTTGCTCCAAATGACATGCAGCAGGATGTTGCAGTGATGATGATCAGGATGATCATGTGTACATTAGGATGATGTATGGTGAGTATCAGGTTGATACTCTGTGGTCGTGGAACAGGTTGTGCAGATAAGCATGTAATTTGTGCCCTGGGAGATTTGCAGATAGTCTTTCGAGGTTTTTCCTATGGCATGTAATTTGTACCCTGGGTTATCTGGCAAATGCTCTTTCGAGGTTTTGCTTGGGAGGACATATAATTTGTGCCCTAGGAGATCTGCAGATAGTCTTTCGAGGTTTTGCCTATGGCATGTAATTTGTGCCCTGGGATATCTGGTAGATGCTCTTTTGAGGTTTTGTCCTATGGCATGTAATTTGTGCCCTGGGAGATCCGATAGGTTGAGCCGTGTGCTCGTAATCAGTCCTGGGATGCTCTTTCGAGGTTTTGCCATGAGCACATGTAATTTATGCCCTAGGAGATCCGATAGGTTGAGCCTTGTGCTTGTAATCAGTCCTGGGATGCTCTTTCGAGGTTTTGTGGTGACCACATGTAATTTGTGCCCTGGGAGATCCGATAGGTTGAGCCTTGTGCTCGTAATCAGTCCTGGGATTCTCTTTCGAGGTTTTGTGGTGGGGTCACATGTAATAAGCCCTGGAGATCTGGACAGGATGAAAAAGGCCTTAGATGCTCTTTAGGGTTCCTGCTAGTCAAGAGACTCTTTTAAGGTTTTGTGACGCAGGTAATAAGTCCTGAGATTTCCACAGTATGGCCAGTGATGACGAAGACCTGCAGGTGGTGGGCCTACATCCAGTATGAAAAAGGACTGGCTCTGTAGAACTTCCTATGACAAGTAGATTCAGAGATTGATTGAGATAGCAGCAGCAGTGACGATGATGATGACTCGATGACGATTATCCAGTGACGATGATCCAGAGAAGATGACTTGTGCTAGAAGACCTGTGTTGAGAAATACCTTCCTAGTTAAGAGGGAGTGTTGATATATATGTAACTTCGGAATGTATTTCACATATATGTATATTGTATTCCTATAGAGATGTTATTATTCCTCTATACGGAAGTGTCGTCATTTATATTGTAAGTGTCGTAACTTATACTTGATGGGTTATTCGACCACCTTGTTGGGGTCGGCCCTGTATAAGTCATGTGGGTCAAAGGGCTATTAGACCACCCTATTGGGGGTCGGCCATGTGGGTCAAAGGGTTATTAGACCATACTAGTGGGGGTCGGCCCAGTCAGCATTATGTTAAGTGGTTAAGTTGAGGCCGACCTAGTTGAGTAAAGGTCAAGTCAAGTTAGTGCATAAATAGAGAGTGTGTCTATCTCATTTTACACATTCTATTCTCTCACTCACACTTGGGAGAGTGGCTCACTTGTGGAGGAGGAGGCTTTGCTGCTAGGAGAAGACTATCTCTTGTACTCTGGTTGTATCATTGCTCTATCTATCTCTGAGGAAGTTATTGAGGTTTTTCACTTTTATGGTTTTCCCCAAGTAAACTCTGTGTCTCTTGTGTGCTTGCATTATTGTGTCCATGATTGATATGCTGTAGATTTGCTATACATGTTGCTCTCTCAGTTAAGATCCTAGATCAGATTGAAGTAAATTCTGAAAATTTAACATGGTATCAGAGCTAGCCTGAAAGAAGGCCTGATATGGCATGTATGACACTTGTTGCACTTACGATGCTAGGGATTGATATAGCAAAAACCAGTCATCGTAGCACTTTCATTATAAATCCGTTTTGGCAAAGTTTTCGGATCTGAAACGTTTACAGGTCGAAGATCAGATCCCCATGTACCTTGTGTCCAAAGGACAACCTCTAATTCATTGTACTTTGTGATTTATGATCTGTACAATATAGGGTTTCTGCCTCTTCCAGATATGAGTCAAAAACAGGTGACCTTGGAAAAAAGGTCATAACTTGGGCTAGGAAGCTCCAAATGAAATTTCGTAAAAAGTGACAGGTAGTACATAGATTGTACTATCTCAAGAAAATATTTCAGAGGCCGAAGTTGAACCAATGACATGTGGCACGCCGTACAAGTTCGCTCTCTTGTTTTACCCCATAAATAGGTCATGTTACGACACTTGGCATAACTCTCTCTTAGAGAATCCAATTGAGGTCAGACCTGTCAGGATGGAAAGATGACAAGTCGGGCTATCTCAAGAAAAATTTTCAGACCTTGTGGATCGAAAAGTTCGGAGTTACACCAGAAATAATCAGGTACATATTTATGTCAAAACAAAATTATTTTTTAGCACCTTCATTCATGGCTTCCAGAATTTAGTGTTTCGGATAAACTTGGAATTTTTGTAATCAGAGACCACGGCTGAATGTTACTCATCAAAATCGAAATTTAGAGACCAAGATTATAATTTTTGGTTGGGCAGAAGGCCGGGCATGATCAGACCCTAGTTCGGGACTTTGATCAGAAAAGTGGAAAATTAGGGCTTCTGTAAAAATGGGAATTTTTGAAATCTGTGACCACGGCTGGAAGCTCCTCATAAAAATAGAAGCTTAGAGCTTTGGATCAAACCTTTTGATTGGGCAAAAGAGTGGGCTTCATCAAACCCTAGTTCGAGGTCACATCCAGTGAATCAGAAAGTTTCAAAGGCAAAATTGAGAAGTGAAACTTTGCAGTTTTCAAATTCTGAATATACCAGCTTGATCAGCTCATCAAGGCACATATTTCTATCCTTTCGAAAGTTTGAAATTCAAAGTTTGAATTTTTGGGGTTTCTTTGACAAACCCTATTACAGCTCCAGATCCAGTTCCTACAAATCAAGTGGATTGGGTTAATCCTAGAAGAGGATGGATTGGTCACCTGCATAAGTGAAGAAGTTCCTGTTTCAGAGGGAGATGAGGCTTAGGCCTTTCATGAGAAGATTACAAGCAATCTTGATAGGTATGGCTTACAGGTATGTTTCATGGTTAAGTTTATCATATGTTTGTCTTCATATCATTACAGTACAATCTTGATTAATTACTAGACTTGTCGTATCACCTTAATAGAAGATATTCATTGATTAAGGTTTTGACACTTATGAATGTACTAATGCATTGTGATGTTGTATGAGGTTTATGTTGTTCGCTAACATAAAAGGTACACCAAGAAAAACAAATCATGTTCTACTTCAAGAACATATGATCATGGTGACATGAAGACAAAGATTCATCCATTGTCATGGATCACATATAAGATCTACTTTCGAGGTATGTATACCTTGGTCCTACAATGGTTAACCTATGAGACATGCAGGTTACTAGCATAAGTCACCGAAGAGAACCAGAAGACATTATGCGGGTATGTTAGACATAACTAGCTAGCATGCTAATCCAGGTATGTTTTTCCTATATCAAGCTAGAATCCTACCTTGTGTTAGGGTCTTATATTGTTGTGTTGTTGATGATGATTATTCATGAAGTCATAGGTTTGAATAGTCATGGATGTATGCATATTATGTTTCTTACCATAATTGATGATATGACTAACCAAAAGAATCATGAAGGTATAGGTTTGAGTAATCACGGGTTTATGCATTGATGATTTAACTAATTAGAAGATTCCTATGATCAAATAAGAATATGCATGAATAAAAGAAGACTTCCCTGAAACCTTGAATACTAATGTTTATTATCTGTGAATGATCATGACTATATATGTTTAAGATTATTGTGTTTTGATAGTATTAAGATTATACTAATAAATGTGTGATTATGTATGAGACCTTAAGGATAACACAATGATGATACTGATAAGCATGCATAGTGATTAAGGATGGATGTAAGTTCAAGGACAGGTAATCCAGGAAGCAAAGATCAAGAGGAAGCACACTCCAGTTGTTCTTGCAAGAAAGCAAAGGAGCACACTTCAATAGTTTCTGCAAGGATGCAGATTTTCAGAGGGAGTTGACCATCTTTTTTCATTCCACAACAAAAAGGTGTAGAAAAAGCTACTTCAGCAGCTCCTGCAAGAAAGCAAAGACTCAGAGGGAGTCCACCCAACAAACAAACAAAGATAAGTATTTTAATTACCACTTCTTACATATTTGTTTGTTTAAATAAAATTGTTCAATGATACATATGCTTATGTTCCTAGACTTAGGATATGTATTTTGCATATTTGCATTAATGAACAAGATACTACTAATATGCATATGATGGGTAAGTGGCCTATGGCACTGTACAACATTCCATTGCTACTTATCTAGAATGAAACCTCTTTGCTGACATGTTGGGAGTTGTGCACACTCTTAACAATGTTCTGGTAGAGACTGGAAGGCATCTAGAAAGTTGTGGAACATGGATAAAATTTGTATTGAAGCATTGGCTAAGATAATTGCATGACTGTATGACATATTTCTTTATGTGTAAGAATTTGTCTGAAAATTATGAGATGTTTCTAATCATGCAATTTAACTTGTTTTGTAGAAAAGACCGTATATCTTCACCTACAAAAGAAGGACTACAACATTTGTTCAAGCAACAAAATTATCTATTGAAGATATTGAAGTTCCTAGGATATGGGAAGAATGCCATGATCTGTCGATCATGAAGAACGATGTTTGAGATGCGGTCCCAAGAGCTGAAGAGAAGTCTGTTGTGACTTCCAAATGGAACTATCAGATCAAGCATGCTGCAGATGACAGCATAGAGAAATATAAAAGTGATAAAATAGAAGATACACCAGGTGGATTTCAAGACAGCCTTCTTGAATGGTGTAGTCATATACGTGTGCAGAACTTGGTAGGATAGACAACTTTCTATCCAGTTTGGGCTTTACCAAGAGTGAAGCGGATTCCAACCTTTACTACAAGGTTGAGGAAGGGAATCCTGTGATTCTACTCCTGTATGTGGATGACCTGTTTATAACAGGAGATGACAGATTGATTGCCGACACACAGCGGAAGCTTGCTACCGAGTTCGAGATGAGGAACTTGGGGAAGATGCACTATTTGTTTTTTGGCATGGAGGTGTGGCAGAGTGCAGATGGAATCTTCCTTAGACAAGGGAAGTATGCAGTAGAGATCCTGAAAAGGTTCGGGATGATGGACTGCAAGGCTATGTCCACACCTATGGTATCGAATCTGAAGCTTCTTTGTGATGCTTCATCTAAGCCGGTTGATGTCTCTATGTATCGTCAAATGATTGGGTCCTTGATGTACCTGACGAACACGAGACCAGATATTTGCTTTGCAGTGAACACATTAAGCCAATTTCTGACGAATCCGAGAAGTGTTCACCTGGTTGCTGTAAAGCATGTCCTGAGGTACCTGAAGGGTACAATGGATTATGGGCTCAAGTATGAAGCGAATCAAAAGTTTAACCTACAGGGTTATGTTGATTCAGATTGGGCTGGCAGTGTTGCAGATAGGAAGAGCACATCTGGATGCTGCTTCAGTCTGGGATCAGGTGTGATCTCTTGGTTTAACAGGAAGCAGTCCTGCGTAGCACTGAGTATAGCTGAGGCAGAGTATGTTGCAGTCTGTTCAACTAGTTGTGAGGCAGTATGGCTACGGAAGCTACTGTCTAAGTTATTTGATCTCCCGTTGGATGCTACGGGTATCTTTTGTGATAACCAAAGTTGTGTGAAGCTGTCTGAAAACCCAGTGTTTCATGACAGGTCGAAACACATAGAGATCAAATATCATTATATCAGGGATATGGTGCAGAGAGGAGCCGTGAAGCTCCTGTATATTGCGACGGATGAGCAGATTGCAGATGTGCTGACGAAGCCACTAGCCAGGGTGAAGTTCGAGTACTTCAGGGAGAGGCTGTGTGTTCTTCAGATTGATGACACTTCGAGGAAGAAGTGATGGACACATTTGCAGAATCCATTCCAAGCATGTTGGAAGGAAGATCCTTCACATGGTTGTGGATGTAAGCGCTGGATGATGAGCATCAGGACAATGCTCCAGTTACTGCTATGTATGTACGCATCATGTTGGATGCTGGATATGATCAGTTGGATCATTTATATGTATGTACGTGTCATGTTGGATGCTGGAGATGATCGGTTGGATCATTTATATGTATGTACGCATCATGTTGGATGCTTGATATGATCAGTTGGATCATTTATATGTATGTACGCATCATGTTGGATGCTGGTTATGATCAGTTGGATCACTTGTATGTATTTTTGTATATGCATCATGTTGGATGCTTGGACCATATATCTGTATATGTATCAGGTGGATCATGTATGGTGATATGTATCATGTATGATGATATGTATCAGGTAGATACTTGGTATGCATCAGGTAGATGCATTGTATGATCAGGATGATCATGGATGACGAGCTTCAGGATGTTGCTCCAAATGACATGCAGCAGGATGTTGCAGTGATGATGATCAGGATGATCATGTGTACATTAGGATGATGTATGGTGAGTATCAGGTTGATACTCTGTGGTCGTGGAACAGGTTGTGCAGATAAGCATGTAATTTGTGCCCTGGGAGATTTGCAGATAGTCTTTCGAGGTTTTTCCTATGGCATGTAATTTGTACCCTGGGTTATCTGGCAAATGCTCTTTCGAGGTTTTGCTTGGGAGGACATATAATTTGTGCCCTGGGAGATCTGCAGATAGTCTTTCGAGGTTTTGCCTATGGCATGTAATTTGTGCCCTGGGATATCTGGTAGATGCTCTTTTGAGGTTTTGTCCTATGGCATGTAATTTGTGCCCTGGGAGATCCGATAGGTTGAGCCGTGTGCTCGTAATCAGTCTTGGGATGGTCTTTCGAGGTTTTTCCATGAGCACATGTAATTTATGCCCTAGGAGATCCGATAGGTTGAGCCTTGTGCTTGTAATCAGTCCTGGGATGCTCTTTCGAGGTTTTGTGGTGACCACATGTAATTTGTGCCCTGGGAGATCCGATAGGTTGAGCCTTGTGCTTGTAATCAGTCCTGGGATTCTCTTTCGAGGTTTTGTGGTGGGGTCACATGTAATAAGTTTTGGAGATCTGGACAGGATGAAAAAGGCCTTAGATGCTCTTTAGGGTTCCTGCTAGTCAAGAGACTCTTTTAAGGTTTTGTGACGCAGGTAATAAGTCCTGAGATTTCCACAGTATGGCCAGTGATGACGAAGACCTGCAGGTGGTGGGCCTACATCCAGTATGAAAAAGGACTGGCTCTGTAGAACTTCCTATGACAAGTAGGTTCAGAGATTGATTGAGATAGCAGCAGCAGTGACGATGATGATGACTCGATGACGATTATCCAGTGACGATGATCCAGAGAAGATGACTTGTGCTAGAAGACCTGTGTTGAGAAATACCTTCCTAGTTAAGAGGGAGTGTTGATATATATGTAACTTCGGAATGTATTTCACATATATGTATATTGTATTCCTATCGAGATGTTATTATTCCTCTATACGGAAGTGTCGTCATTTATATTGTAAGTGTCGTAACTTATACTTGATGGGTTATTCGACCACCTTGTTGGGGTCGGCCCTGTATAAGTCATGTGGGTCAAAGGGTTATTAGACCACCCTATTGGGGGTCGGCCATGTGGGTCAAAGGGTTATTAGACCATACTAGTGGGGGTCGGCCCAGTCAGCATTATGTTAAGTGGTTAAGTTGAGGCCGACCTAGTTGAGTAAAGGTCAAGTCAAGTTAGTGCATAAATAGAGAGTGTGTCTCTCTCATTTTACACATTCTATTCTCTCACTCACACTTGGGAGAGTGGCTCACTTGTGGAGGAGGAGGCTTTGCTGCTAGGAGAAGACTATCTCTTGTACTCTGGTTGTATCATTGCTCTATCTATCTCTGAGGAAGTTATTGGGGTTTTTCACTTTTATGGTTTTCCCCAAGTAAACTCTGTGTCTCTTGTGTGCTTGCATTATTGTGTCCATGATTGATATGCTGTAGATTTGTTGTACATGTTGTTCTCTCAGTTAAGATCCTAGATCAGATTGAAGTAAATTCTGAAAATTTAACAAGTAGCAGATGATCCTCCTTCTCACTAGTGCGCCACTTTCTGAGTGAGAGAAGTGTGAATTTCCGAATGATCAAAATAGAGATCTCCCGATCTCTATTTATACTTGTCTATTTTCCCAGTGACCTTATGGGGCCGACTTGTCTAGCTAGGTACATCAACCATATAATATATATTTCAGGGCCGACCCCACACATGGTGGTCTAATAACCCATCGACAAGTTCACACACTTGTGACACTTGTTAATACACATGACGACACTTCCGTATAAAGGAATGACACATCTCTATAGGAGTACAATAATATATAAATGAAATACATGGATGAAATACATTCCGAAGTTACATATACATCAACACTCCCTCTTAACTAGGAAGGTATTTCTCGACACAGATCTACTAGCACAAGTCTTCTTCTCTGGATCATCGTCATCGATGCATCAATCTCGAATCATCGTCATCGTCACTGCTGCTGCTATCTCAACCAATCTCTAAATCTACTCGTCATAGGAAGTTCTACAGAGCCAATACTTTTTCATACTGGATGTAGGCCCACCACCTGCAGGTCTTCATTATCACTGGCCATATTGTGAATATCTCAGGACTTATTACGTGCGTCACAAAACCTTAAAAGAGTCTCTTGAGTAGCAAGAACCCTAAAGAGCATCTGAGGCCTTTTTCATCATGTCCAGATCTCCAGGACTTATTACATGTGACCCCACCACAAAACCTCGAAAGAGCATCCCAGGATGTTACGGGTACACAACTCCAACCTGAAGGATCTCCCAGGGCACAAATTACATGTGGTCACCACAAAACCTAGCAAGAGCATCTCAGGATGTTACGGGTACACAACTCCAACCTGAAATCTCCTAGGACACAAATTACATGTGGTCATGGAAAAACCTCGAAATAGCATCTCAGGATGTTATGGGTACACAACTCCGACCTAAAATCTCCCAGGGCACAAATTACATGCCATAGGACAAAACCTTGGAAGAGCATCTCAGGATGTTACGGGTACACAACTCCGACCTGAAATCTCCTAGGGCACAAATTACATGTCTTCCCAAAGCAATGTCTCAAAAGAGCATCCCAGGCTGTTACGGGTACACAACTCCGACCTATAGGATCTCCCAGACATGCTCATCTGCACAACCTGATCCACAACCACAAAGTATCAACCTGATACTCATCATACATCATCCTGATGTACACATGATCATCCTGATCATCATCACTGCAACATCCTGCTGCATGTCATCTGGAGCAACATCCTGAAGCTCGTCATCTATGATCATCATGATCATACACTGCATCCACCTGATGCATACCAAGTATCTACCTGATACATATCATCATACATGATCCACCTGATACATACATAGATACATGATCCACACAATGCATCTAACTGATATATATCAACATACATGATCTACCTGATCATACACAGTATCCACCTAATACATATACAGATACATGGTCCAAGCATCCAACATGATGCATATACAAAATACATACAAATGATCCAACTGATCATATCCAGCATCCAACATGATGCATACACACATATACATATAAATGATCCAACTGATCATATCCAGCATCAACCTGATGCATACATACATATACATATAAATGATCCAACTAATCATATCCAGCATCATCCTGATGCATATACAAAGCAGCAACTGAAGCATCGTCCTAATACTCATCATCCAACACTTACATCCACAACCATGTGAAGGATCCTCCTTCCAACATGCTTGGAATGGCTTCAACAAATGTGTCCATCACTTCTTCCTCAAAGTGTCGTCGATCTGAAGAACACCAAGCCTCTCCCTGAAGTACTCAAACTTCACTCTGGCTAGTGGTTTCGTCAACACATCTGCAATCTGCTCGTCCGTTGCAACATACAGGAGCTCCACTGCTCCTCTCTGCACCATATCCCTGATATAGTGATATTTGATCTCTATGTGTTTCGACTTGTCATGAAACACTGGGTTCTCAGACAGCTTCACACAACTCTGGTTATCCAGAAGATACCAGTAGCATCCAACGGGAGATCAAATAACTTAGACAATAGCTTCCGAAGCCATACTGCTTCACAACTAGCTGAACAAGCTGCAACATGCTCTGCCTCAACTGTACTTAGTGCTACGCAGGATTACTTCCTGCTAAACCAAGAGATCACACCTGATCCCATACTGAAGCAGCACCCATATGTGCCTGCCCAATCTGAATCAACATAACCTTGTAGGTTAAACTTTTGATTCCCTTCATACTTGAGTCCGTAATCAACTGTACCCTTCAGGTACCTCAGAATATGCTTTACAGCAATCAGGTGAACACTCCTCGGATCTGTCAGGAACTGACTCAATGTGTTCACAGCAAAACAAATATCTGGTCTCGTGTTCGTCAGGTACATTAAGGACCCAATCATCTGACGATACATAGAGATATCAACTGGCTCAGATGAAGCATCACACAGAAGCTTCAGATTCGATGCCATAGGTGTGGCCATGGCCTTGCAATCCATCATCCCGAACCTCTTCAGGATATCTACAGTGTACTTCCCTTGTCCAAGGAAGATCCCATCTGTACTCTGCCACACCTCTATACCTAGGAAATAGTGCATCATCCCCAAGTCCTTCATATCGAATTCGGCAGCAAGCTTCCTCTTTATATCTGCAATCAATTTGTCATCTCCTGTTACAAATAGGTCATCCACATACAGGAGTAGAATCACAGGATTCCCTTCCTCAACCTTGTAGTAAAGATTGGAATCCGCTTTACTCTTGGTAAAGCCCAAACTAGATAGGAAACTGTCCATCCTACCATACCAAATTCTGGGAGCTTGCTTCAAGCCATACAAGGTTTTCTTCAATCTGCATACGTATGACTCCCTGTCATGTATTTCAAAACCAAGTGGCTGCTCCACATATACTTCCTCTTCAACTACACCATTCAAGAAAGCAGTCTTGACATCCATCTGGTGTATCTTCCATTTCATCGCTGCAGCCAGGGAAAATACTGTTCTGATGGAAGTATACCTGGCTACAGGTGCAAAAGTTTCTTCATAATCTATTCCCTCTTTCTGAGAGAAGCCACAAGCTACGAATCTTTCCTTGTATTTCTCTACGCTGCCATCTGTAGCATGCTTGATTTTGTAGATCCATTTGGAAGTCACAACAAACTTCTCTTTAGGTCTTGAGACAACATCCCAAACATCATTCTTCATTATTGATTGGTATTCCTCGACCATGGCATCCTTCCATTCTTTCTTTTCCGCTGCTTCTTAATAACTGGAAGGTTCTTTATTCATGATGTCATAGAGTAAAGCAACATAGCTGGTATGTGATCTAGTTCTCTTATTTGCTCTGTGTTCTTCTTCTGGAATGCTGAATTTTTCTGTATCTTGAATGAGCTCTCTAGCCCATGTAGGTTTCCTCTTGTGAGAGTTATCTTCACTGGGTGGATCTACAGGTTCTTGTGGATCTTCAAACTCACGAACAACTTCTGGAATTGCTTCAGTCATGGTAGTGTCTTGAAATCTAGTTTCCTTAGGTTCTTCATAAACTTCAACAGGTGCCTTCCTTGATTTGATGAATGCTGAGTTTTCATCAAATGTTACATCCCTACTGACATCAATCTTCTTGAACCCTGGAAAGTATATTCTGTAAGCTTTTGAGCTTTCACTGTAACCCACAAAGATACCCTTCTTTCCTGAAGGATCTAGTTTGGTCCTCTTTTCCTTTGGGACATAAGTGTATACTGGACAACTAAATATTCTGAGATGGTTGACTTCAGGTTTCTTACCAGAGAAGACCTCTTCTGGTGTCTTGTTGTCCAATATCTTGTGGGGTGTTCTGTTCTGTACATATACAGATGTTCTAGCTGCTTCTACCCATAGGTGCATAGGTAGATCCTGGTCATGCAGCATTGCCCTTGCTTCTTTCATGATTGTTCTGTTCTTCTTTTCTGCAACTCCATTCTGTTGTGGATTGTAAGGAGCAGTCAACTCCCTCTTAATCCCTGAATCACTGCAAAACTTCTTGAAATCACCTAAGGTGAATTCTCCACCATTGTCAGATCTGAATGTTTTGATCTTCTTATCAGTTTGATTCTCCATCAAGGTTTTGAATTCTTTGAACTTATCAAACACCTCATCTTTGTTCTTCAAGAAGTAGACCCGAGTCTTCCTGGAGAAGTCATCAATGAAAGAGACATAGTAAACATACCCACTCAGGGAACTGGATGACATGGGACCACATACATCTGAGTGGATGATTTCCAAGATACATTTTTCCTTGCTTTCACTGCTTGTGAAAGCCTTCTTAATGTTCTTATCTTTTGCGCATCCTTTGCAAACACCTTCATGCTTGGTCTTGATTTCAGGAAGACCTTCTACAGCCTTACTTGCAATTGGTAATGCCCTGTAGTGCATATGTGCAAGTCTTCTATGCCAAAGTTCACTTGGCTCCATGGAGTCATGCACCATGGCATGTTAAGGTTGTCCTTTCAATTTATACAAACCTCCCTCTTGCTCTCCAATCACTACTGCATCATCGAATGTGTTACCCTTTGGCCACTTGGCCATCTACAAATGCAACCCTCATACCTTTTGCATCCAACGTAGAGATGGAGAGTAGGTTCTTCTTGAGCCCAAGTACATAAAGGACTTCTTTCATCTTCAAAGATTTTCCAAATCTAGGTTGTAGGAGGCTTCACCAGTTCCTTTGATAGGGTATTGATAAGCATCCCCAAGTTTCACCTTATGGGGTGACTCATGTTCAAATAGGCTTACAAAAGATTCCTTAAACTCAATCATGTGTTTGGAAGCCCCACTGTCAATTAACCAATCATTACAACCATGGGAAATAGTACCTGTGAGAGCAGAGATTAGAACATACTCTTCTTCACTTGATGAGTCATCATCACTTTCTGCCCTAGCTTTCTTCTTTGGAGGTTCATCATTTTCGGCAGCATGATCATGGTACCTTCTTTTGCTACCCTTCTTCTTTTTGTTGAAGTTGTTATTGTTGTTGTCCCTTTTGTTCTTGGGACAATCTGAAGCAAAGTGACCCTTCTCATTGCACGTAAAGCACATTAGATCCTTCTTATTCTTTTGGTGATAGTGAGTGGACTTCTTGTAGTGAGAGTGCTCCTTCTTGGGCTTGCTTCTTTTGGTGTGAGCTGCGAGAGCTTGATCTTCACCTCCCATCTTTTCTTCTCGAGCTACAAGCTTAGCTTCTTTTTGAGAGCATTCCTCCCACAGTTTACTGAAAGAGATCAATTTCTTTCTTGCACAGATTCCTTGAATAAAGAAGTCCCATGACCTAGGTAGGCCATTTAGAGTGGTCATAACAACTTCACCATTGTCCACTACTTCATCCATAGCTTCAAGTTGTTCCTTGATCTGAGAGACCTTAGAGAAGTAAGATTGAATAGTCTCTCCATTCAACATCTTGACCCCTTTCAATTGATTCCGTAGGGTCATCTTCCGATTTATGTTCTTCCCTTCAAATAACTTGGTCAAAGAGTCAAACATCTCCTTGGGTGTCTTCAGAGATGACACATGTGGTATGAGATGGTCTTTGATAGAATCAACAATGATTCTCTTTGCCTTGACCAAGTTCTTCTTATGCAATATTTTAGCCTCTTCATCCTCTAGGATAGGGATGTCTTCTTTTATGTATGAGTCCAACTCATTCTCTTCCAGGATTAACCCAATCCTATACTTCCAGGCTTGGAAGTTATCAGCCCCTTCAAGCTTATCCTCAAGCTTGGTGTGGTGAGACATCTTAAAGAGTACTTCAAATGGAAATAGAAAAGATTTAGGTCTTACCACTTGAATTGCTGAAAACTGGATCTGGTCCTGGATTAGGGTTTGTCAGAGAAACCCTAAAAATTCAAAATGTGAATTTCAACTTTCTGAAAGGATAGAAAGATGCGCCTTGATGAGCTGATCAACCTGGTGTATTCAGAATTTGAGATCTGCAAAGCTACACCCTTCAAAACTGTCTTTCTGTCTTCCCGGATTCACTAAGGAGGACCTTGAATTAGGGTTTGAGTTTCTCGGAGATCTACCCAGCCAAAAATCTCGATCCAAAGCTCTAAACTTCGATTTTTGCAAGGAGCTTCCAGCTATGTCTTTAGATTCCAGAAATTCCTATTTTTGAGTAAACCCTAATTTTTAGGGCCAAATCTGAAAAAGCTCAAAATTGAATTCTGATTGGACAGATAGATTCTCCTTGATGAGTAGAGTCAATCTACTATATTGCTTTTCCAAAATCTATGGAGAGAAACCCAATAAACAAGAAACCCTAGTTTCTGTCACTGCACAATGTCTTCTTCTCAGGTTAGCTCTGATACCATGTTAAATTTTGAGCATTAATCCACAATACTCTAGGATCTTAACTGAGAGAATAACATGTACAGTATATCAATGCATATCAATCATAACAAGCATGTCAATCATCACAAGAATCAAAAGCATGAGAGACAAGAGACACAGAGTTTCTGTGGGGAAAACCCTAAGGTGAAAAACCCCGCAACTTTCTCAGAGATAGAGAGAGCAATGACTCAACCAAAGTACAACCAAAATACACAGAGATAGTCTCCTAGTAGCAGATGATCCTCCTCCTCACTAGTGCGCCACTTTCTGAGTGAGAGAAGTGTGAGTTTCCGAATGATCAAAATAGAGATCTCCCGATCTTTATTTATACTTGTCTATTTGCCAAGTGACCTTATGGGGCCGACTTGTCTAGCTAGGTACATCAACCATATAATATATATTTCAGGGCCGACCCCACACATGGTGGTCTAATAACCCATCGGCAAGTTCACACACTTGCGACACTTGTCAATACACATGACGACACTTCTATATAGAGGAATGACACATCTCTATAGGAGTACAATAATATATAAATGAAATACATGGATGAAATACATTCCGAAGTTACATATACATCAACAGGCCCACTGCCCTGTAATCCTGTACCTATATCTGGGGAACATGTAACCTGTGAACCTGTCACCCCTGATACCTATGACCCTGAACTCTGCAATGTACCATCCTGAGGTGTAGGAGCTTGTTGCTCCCCCTTCTCTAACTCACGTGACTTCCTAAAAGCCTTGTCCTCCTCAAATCTCACATCCTGCCTCACAATTGTCTATCTTTGTGCAAGAATGTATATGTAGTAGGCCTTCGAAGTCTCATCATACCCAACAAAAATACCAATTTTTTTTTTTTTTGTCTGTAGGATCTAACTTTGTCCTCTTCTCAAAAGGAACATGTGAGTAAGTAAAGCACCCAAAAATCCTAAAGTGCCCAACCTCAAGCTTCTTTCCGGTGAAAGCCTCTTTGGGAGTCTTACATCCCAAAACCTTATGGGGACTCCTATTCTAAACGTACATTGTTTTGTTGCAAGCCTATACCCAGAGAAAGAATGGAAAACTCCGATCATGTAGCATAGATCTTGTTGCACCAACAATTGCCCTATTCTTCCCCTTTGCCACTACATTCTGTTGTGGGGTGTATGGTACTATCAATTGTCTCTTAACTCCCTGCTATGCACAAAACTCATTAAACTCCTTGGAGGTATACTCACCCCCATTGTCTGATCGCAACACCCAAATCTTTCTTCCTATTTGGTTCTCCACAAGAGCTTTAAACTCCTTGAACCGCTGAAGAACTTCTTTCGATTCTTTACTCCTTAGAAAGTAAATCTAGTTCTTCCTAGAGAAGTCATCAATGAAGGTCACATAATACTCATAACCCTTCAATGATATAGAAGACATCATACCACAAAGGTTAGAATGTACCAAATCAAGTATCCCCGCTGCTCTGTTGTCACTGCTTGGAAAAGCAGTCTTGGCATACTTGCCAAGAGGACACCCCTTGCATACATCACTATGCTATGTGCTAAACTCTGGCACGCCTGACACCATATCTCTCAACATCCTCAAAGCTGGATGGTGCAAATGGGCCATCCTCCTATGCCACAACTGGCATAAATCACAATTGTCTCTGTTGTTGCTATGTGCCAAGGCATGATAAAGTTGTAAATTGAGTTTGTATAGCTTTCCACATCGAACACCAATCCTCACTGCTATAGTGTCACTGGATCGCTTAGGATGAATGAGTACATGCCCATCTCGGAACAGTACCACAAATCCCCGATCCTCAATGGTGGAAACTGATATCAGATTCTTCTTCAACCCAAGGACATACAAAACATCCATCATTGTCATGGACTCTGTGGACTCCCTTTGAAAGGAGACTGTCCCTCATCCAACAACCTTGACAGAGGTGTCATCTCCAAGTACAACTTCGAGATCTAAACCACTCTCAGTAAGATTTGTAAAGTACTCACGAACACCAGTCATGTGGCTGGAGGCTCCACTATCTATGTACCAAACGCTAGTAGTAGATGCACTTAAGGACTGACAAGTAATTAAGGAAAATTCCGTGTCAACCTTAATGGAATACGCTTCCACATCTGTTGAAGTCAATGAATGAGAAGTAATCAAGGAAAATCCCTTTTCAAACTTAGTTGTATACTCATCAACTTCAACCAAAGCTACAATTTGTTACTTCTTCTTCTCCTTGTTAGGACACACTACTACATAGTGCCCCATCTTGTTGCAAGCAAAACACTTTACCTTGCTCATATCCTTCTTTTGCTCACCATGCTGCTTCGCCCCACCCTTGGGATCCTTCATGGACTTCTTTCCTTTCGCTGCAAGTGTCACATCCTCCTCATCATTACCTGTAGATGAACTCCCCTGAATTTATCCTCTTCGGGTCTCTTCCTGAATGAAGTCATCCCAAAGACAATCCCACTTGGCAGATTTTCTCTTGCAACAACAACCTCAACGAAAACAACCCATTGCTCGGTTACCCCATTCAAAGTTGTCCTTACCAGTTCATTGTCAGCAACCACCTCCCCAATCGCTTCAAGCTCATTTTTAACTTGTGTTATCCTGGTAAGATAAGTGGCAACATTTTTAGTCTTGATCATTTTAATGCTCTTCAATTTCTCCCTCAATACCATATTTTGATTTTCATTGGAACTCTAGTAAAACTTAGTTAAGGAATTCCACATCTCATAGGCATTGTCCTTGCCTGTCACACGCGGAATTACATGGTCCTTGATGGAATCAAGGATGATCCTTTTGGCCTCTATGTTCTTTTTGGTGTACTCAGCCAAAGCAGCAGCATCTGTAGGCACTGTAAATTACTAGCCCCATCCAATCTATCCTCAACTCTCAACATTGTAGCCATGATCTTCACAACTGAAATATAACAAATCCAAGTTTTGCCTTGGTGAACAAGTTAACCCTCTCTTTCACAAATCTTGTCTCTACTCTCACGGATCTGGTCTTCGCTCTCACAGATCTGATAGATCTGGTATTTAACCACTCTAATCTTTCAACTGCGCTCTGATACTATGTAAATTTTTAATTCTCTAGCCCCAACCTAGTTTCAAGTCTCAATAAATCATAGTTTAATTCCCAACCCAATTCTACTGCGCCGAGAAAATATATAAGCATAAACAGATATTTATAACTAGAGACACATCAAGTCTTTTACTCTTTTAGATCAACAATATCCACACACACATAAATAATTGACATGAATATTTTTGGTCAATATGACCCTGGAAAAACCCTTATGGGAAGACCAATGAGACAGTAGAAGTTCTTTTATTATCTCAAGCATATTTACAATGAAGTACAAGAGAAATTCTTCCAACAATCACACAAACTTATCTATGAAACTCTTGCCTCGAAGTCCATGGCTCATACTAGCTGGAAGTTTTGGAATTTGCACCCCTCTTCTGCTGGACGTCTTGATTTGTGCTCCTCTCTGTTTGCTCTTTGACGTGGGTTTCACACCCCTCTACTGCAGAATTTCCCTCTCAGCAATTCACCCTCTCTCTCAACACGGGTGAACTCACTCTCTGAATCCGCCCTCTCTCCTCCAGTGAAGCATGCCCTCACTCTTTGAAGTGTGCCCTCTCTATCTACTCACTCTCTGAGTTCTTTGTGCTTCTCACAATCTCTCATATATCGAACCTTTACCCCTCTGCTCTCTTTTATAACACTTTGGTGCCTTTTAGGGTTCCAAATCCCTAATTTACTTTTCATGCAAAAGTTACACTTACACGTTAAAAAAATTACACTTCGACATTAATAAAAATCACTTTTATCAAATATGAAGAAAGGGTAAGGTCCGAACAGAGCACTTGTCCTTGTTAACGTTTTCAACAGGTTTAAGATGGATCTATGTTGGTTTTAATTTTTTAATTTTATGAGCCGATATGGATTTTTTTTAGTGAAATTCTTTTAATCTTAAACATTTTACACCTTCAAAAAATATTCACTCAAGAAATTGGATCCCTTTCAATCCTTGATGGATGCAGGTTTAAAATGGATCTATGATGGTTTTAGTTTTTTAATTTTATGAATCAATATGGATTTTTTTAATTATTTTTTATTTAGATTTTAATTTTTTATTTTATGAGCTGACATGCATTTTTTTAATAACTTTTTTTATTTTTGGGAACATTACGTTACGAAACGTAACGTGACAACATCCCCCCCATGCTGGCCTATAGAGCACCTCGCTACTCTCAGTGCAATAAGTTGCCCTTGAGAGCTGAAACTTGTCTATCCAATTTGGTATCTTTTCTCTTTGGATTGCCTAGAAGATAGGTTTGTTAGATGGTGAAATATTGTATCTTTTCCACTCTTGTTTTATACTCTATTTCATTATAGCCCTAAAGCTAAATTCACAAGGTTAAGATCCGAGAAACCCCTAGTCAAAGAGCTGAAATTTTCTGTTTTGCATTAAATCTCCAATTCAGAGAAATTTCTACATGTCTCCTCTATACATGAACCAATGGATTCTTTGCAAGTGCAAGCAACTCTAGTTGTCACCAAATATAGTTGTCAGTGCCTTTTGATGCTGCTCCATATCTTTCCAGAGTCCTTTTAACCAATTAGCTTCACATACACCCTGAACTATGTAAGAAACTAAAACCTGTAGCAGATTTCCTTTTATGCAAATCTCCTACTCTAAGACTCACCATCTGTTCTTCCATACATTATATCATAATGTGCTGTACCTTTAATATATCTAAGAAGTCATTTTGCTGCTTTCTAGTGTGTTAACTTTAGACCTCCCATAAATTGATTGACCATGTTGACTGCATCACTAATATTTGGCCTTGCTATGCTCATGTATAGAAAACTTCCTGCTATTTGTTGTCTACAAAGAATCACATCCACTTTCCCATGTTCACCCTTGGACAAAAGGTTTGGCTGTATGTTTATCAATTAAACCATCAATTTTGAATTTAGATAAACCCACTCACATCCAACAGCATTCTTTCCTTGTGGAAGTTCAAGAACATTCCAAGTTTTATTTTTCAAAGCAGTTTCATCTTCCACTTTTATTGCTTCTTGCGAAACTTTATGTTTTTGAGTTTCTTCAAAATTAGATGGTTCGCATACACTCAAAACACTTGACACGAGTGCTACACTTGTCTCCTGATGACTTGCTGGTAGTTGTATCCTTGTAGACATCTGCATTCCTTCACTTGGCTCAGAAATACTTTTAAATTTTGATTCTTTCAACGTGCCACTGCCTTTGCTGCTGCACTCCTACCAGCCCATCTGGGTACTATCTTAGATCTTCTCACCTTTCCTTTTTTGCTGCTACATGCTTCTATTGCCAATGTAGACATATACTCAAACCCTCTGCAAGGCCATCGCTTTTCAAGCACTAAAGGCCTCAAAGACTCTAAAAAGATGTCGAAGGACCAACATAAATGACAAAAACTTGTCTCAGAATTTCAAAGAACTGAATTTATTTCAAAACATAACAGCAGCATACATGCTAGTCCTTGCTCCATACATTTCTGAAGGTAGCTCTCAACTATGTAAGACAGCTAGTGTAACTACGATAAACATAACCTTTATTTAGTTACCTGTACTTCTACCTTTACAAGTAGGCCAACCTTTAAGTTTGGGCTATACCTGCTACCATGGGCTATTTTTGAGTCACTACATGCTCAAACAGACATCACTGTGGTTATAGCAGTCATTGAGATGATATGATCACTGTGGATTGATGTAAATATTAAATTTCACTTCTTTTTCAGTTGTAAAAGCTATCTAAATTTCTTCCTTACGCATCTAAAGTTAATAATGAAGCACAATGTATTTTGAATTTTCTCTTCCTATGAACTTCCACATCCATAGGACTTCTGTCCGATCTGCTGCATGCATCACTTTCATTTTTTCCCCTTCCTCTCATGAAATGTTTGATAATCTTAGCACTCCTTTTCTCCATTTGTTATAACTTAGGCTCCATTGTAACTTGCATAATGCATTCCCTTCGGTGACTTAGTGTGTCCCTTAAACTTCCAAGCATTGAATTATGGTCTTGCAGATTGCCATCCTTTCTAGTCCAGTTGTGGTGATCTATGTACATTTGTCTGTGTTCTACCCTGAGCTTCCTGCAGTGTTCTTTGACATTCACAGCTACGCGTGTGTTGTCTATCTCCAATTTCTCCTCTATGCAGTAAATTTCATTTGCTTGGCCTCTGTTTGATTTTTGTGGCTCTGTGTTTTGACCCACCAAAAACAAGCATGTGATGGTTATTTCCATATATTCAGCATGTGTGATGAGAAACGGGAGAAGGTGCCGTTCCTGATGTAATATTTGGCTGAAACCATTAACATAACATGATAACACTGCTTGGGAAACCAATATATTAGACGACACTATAAGCAACAAAACTGAAAACCAGGAACCTCGATTCAAGGATATTAATATTATGTATAATGAGACACTTGAAGTGCAAGCAAAATGAGTTTAGAAATGCAGAAAGAAATGGCAACCAGACTGTTGGTTGTTTTACAATTTGTTCACTAATACTTTCAGCAATTTGAAATTCCCTGTAGACACAGTACTATAGACATGGAACCATCACAAGTGAAAGAGGCAGCAAGTTCTAGTGCTGTGATTCCCGAATGCCTTTGATTATTTACTGAGTTTTTCTTAATTATAAAAATATTTTTATTTTTTTTGTACTTGCTACTTCCCTGCCATATCAAGGTCCCGGCTTTTCAAAAATCTAGCAGATCTGTATCCATATCGTGGTAACTTAGTTTAAGTAAACCCTCTTATAGAAGGTTCTAATTTCTAGTATTTGATGCCATGTCACCATTGACAAAACTAATTATGATAACATCATTCTACTACTGACTCATCAAAACTGTTAACTCATCATGACCACTGACTCATTATCAAACATGGCAACCTCAGCCACTTGAACACAAAAAAAAATATTGCATTCTAACACAGCTTAAAAGATATTGAAAATAAGAGTAAAAATAAAAAGTCAATAGAGTCTACCTCAGGTGTGGTTAGGGAGGAGAAATGTTATCCTCCCCACGTGGGTTCAAATCCCACTCATGACATGTTTCGCTCTTCATGAGCCAATTGTTGCTGAGACTGTGAACCATGAAGAATATCTTACCCTTGCTTACGGGCTGGTGAATGGGGTGCTTGGTCACATGTAAAAAGAAAAATATAAAATGCTTCGATGAGAGCATTCAAATGAAAATAAATATTAGTAACTGTTGTCTCTCAAAACTGGCATGCGTGTGTTGAAGCCCAAAATGTAACACACCAGCTGGATGACAACTCTCAGGAGAGAGGCCAATGTCACCACACTCCTCTCCTCTTCGCTTCAGGTTGGCTCTTCTCCAACAAGGGGGGTATCCCTAAGGTAGGATCGCTAAGGCAGGTGCAACGGAGGGCAAGGTGAAATGAAGAGGCTGCCTTAGAGAAACAAATGTAACAGAAAAATGAGTTTTAAATAGGTGATGGGAAAGTTGGGAGGATCAATCCTCGAGGAAAGGCCAGTGCCAGTATATCAGAGGGGCGAATGAAGTCAAAAGAGAGATCAAAAGGCATTGTGTCATATGTGACTGAGGGGGAAAGATCGCATCATTGAGCAAGCCCTGCTCAGTCTAGTGTTTGGCAATCAGAAAGAGTACTTCTTCTCTAGCTGCGGGAGGTGCGCTATGCAAACCAAAGATCAATATTGCACAATCAAACTAGATAAAATGCAAAAATCAATACTTGTGTATGCACGCTCTCAAAGGGAAAAAGAAAGCAGACGCCAAGAATTCTTTGCCAAAGGGAAAAAGAAGGCAGGCTGCTAAGAATTCTTCACCTTCCAACGTGGTGGATTGTCACCCTTCTATGGCCTCTTACACAAATGCCGAAAAGAATACGTAGAATCTGAAAAGTATTCACACTTACAAAACACTCACAAGATTATGCCAAGAGATTGCTCAGTTTTTCCAAAAAGGCCCATGGTATTTTTGTTTCTATTATGCTCAAGGGAAAAGATCCCAGAAATTTTTCCATTGTTACAAACGAAAGCCTGCTAGCTTAAATAGAGCAAAAGGTAATTTAGGGCTTTGCTGAGTTAACTCGGCACTCAGGTTTGGCTACCAAATCGACTGAACTAAAATCTTGGTGCATTAGACGCCTCATTATCGGAGATGCCCACAATCCACGTGATCTATCTAAAGTTGAAAAAGCTCCGAGCACACTCCAGGTGGATAGCTTTCTCTAGTCGTAGCTCTCTCAAAAGGCAGCAGAATGATGGAAAGTTTCGATGGATTTTGCCTTTTGTTCATAATTCCATTACATCTGTCAAGAAAGAAAATCTGTGCGTAGCTGCTCCAAAGGTTTATTATAAAGGTGTTTCTTTTAAATTCCACGTGGTCAGCATAAAACTTGGTGGGCAATGATCGTGTGTCCACATAAGAAAGGACTGTCGTGAAAGCACTGCCAGCTGCTCGTCACTTTTTAACAGTTGTTCCTTCAATCGGCTGCAAAAAAAAAATGTGGATGTAGGCTCCACCTCCGATCAAGCCTTTGTCGTGCTGTCTGTTTTATTGAACCTGTGAAGATTTATCAGTCGCTGGGGTCGGCTACCAATGAAAAAAGTAGGTCAAAAACTCCCTATCGAATATGCAAACGGTTGTCATTCAAAAACGCCGATAGTCTCCATATTTCTGTCCTCGGAAATTTGTCAAATGTGGAGCTACAATGGACGCCGAGGGGGAAATTGCCCCTTTTTTTAGTGTGTTGCACTGTGGCGTTGATTGACCGGTCGAAAAACCCGAGCACTAGCATCTAATGTAACTCTGCATCGAAAAAATGGCTGTTAGTGTAACCCGCGATGATCTTATCAGCCGCCAAAGACGCGTGGATCCGGAATTTGAAGTGAAGAACTGCTACCACTGACGGGTGGATTCAAGTCGCGTCGAATTTACACATGAATCACGTCTAGCAGTGGCCCGATTTCATTTAAAAATGCATCCTGCTGTGTTCAAGCTCACGTAACCCATTTTGTCAGCTGCAAAATTTTGGGCATATGCTACAGAGGATAGAGTTAGCGGTCTCGATCCCCTAGCAAAAGCCGACACCAAACAAACGCGGGACTCCCTCAGCTGTCAAGACAAACGCTGGATGTAAACTCCACGTGAAAGATCCTGTACCAGTTTGGCCCCTTTTTCCTAGATAAAATTTAAGCTGTGAAGACACGACAGCTCTAGAGGCATAAATATTTGCAACAACAATTTCTTTACTAGAATCACATGCCTTTAGAGAAAACGGATCCACACAACCCAGGAGCTCTATACCATCTTGCAGCAGCATAATCTGTCCAGAAGATTGTTGTGGGTGTATCGTAAAAGGCTACTCTTGCTAAGCCAAAACTACAAATTTTGAGTATGCAGTCTGCATTTGCTAGGATATTCTTTGGTTTCAGGTCCCGATGAAAAAACGTTTGCTGTGTGAATAAAGATCAATAATCAATGCAGGTCGGAGACTGACAGAAGCAGCTCCATCTGTGCCAACCATGTCTGAGCTTGAGATAGTAGAAGTGCTTGAATTGGTTCTAGAAGTATATGAAAAACTTGTTGATGTTGGATTTGCTGATGTTACCGTCTCCCACCAAAGTCTTTACCAATTCACTGCAATCAATCGCTAATGAAATAGTTGAAATATCCTCAAGTTCATCCTGCCTCTCCCTGTCATCATCGGAATCAGTAACATTTCCTTCACTGTACATCCCACTTCGACTAAAAAGGTTTATCACACCAAGCCGGAATTCTTCTCATTTTCACTAGAGTCATATCCAGATGAGCCGGTACAGCTACAAAGATGGTGTTCTGGCTTGCCAAAAACTTCTGCTGGCTGAAACCTGGAGGATTTGGTTTGTAACAGCTTCTGAAAAGGAGCTCCAACCCTTTGAAAACTTACCTGTGGACAACCCCGTCAAATGGGAGGGTAACATCTGGGTCCATATGGGGACGTGTGCTCTCCTCGAGAGCATACGAGAACCTCAGACTCTGAGTATTCGCAGACCATTTGAAAGAGAGAGGTACTGTTATCACATATATAGTAGTCGGGCTACCATACATTATTTTTCTGATTCCAGTACACTATTCAGCCAGTTCCCTTACATTTGAGATGCTGAGATGAGCATCTATATTGGATCACTATCAGATTTTGGACAGCAGTTGTATTCCCCATGCCATGACTGAGTCTCAGGACACTCAAAGAGATGACCGATATAGCCATTATACCGTCGGTACAGAGCAGTCAGTAGTGCCCAGAGTTACAGCAGTGGTTTCAAAGGACAAATGATGGTACAGGTGATGAGCATTCAGGTATATGACTCAGCAAGTATATCATTGTGTTACGGTTATATTGCTTTTATACTTATTCTTATAGCATGTCTTAGCACTTAGTGTCATGATCTGGCGATCATATCGATATATGGACCTGGTTGATCTTATTATATACATGATATTGTCCCTACTCAGACTTAGAAGTTCATTATTCATACTCATTGGTTTTACCCTCCTTGGGGAGAATAGAGGTGATCATTCCACCATACCTTGGCTTGCTAGTGTTGGCACCATTATTCATTGTCTTCATCCATCCATTACCTACCTTTTAGTTTATCACCCTGACTTACTACTTGACTAGTGGCATGGAGGACTTTTCCCCACTGTAGCCTCTGTATTGGATGAGCTTCCCTGTTTATTGTGTCTCAGCTCTGAGTTGGTGACAAAACTTACCTATGGTGAGTTGGAGTTCCTTGTGAATTCCCCCTAGTCACTAAAGTTGTGTTGGCTAAACCTGAAACTTTTAGTGCTGCCATGAATACAAAATCTGAAAAAATGAAATGCTATATCTTGTATGAAAAGCCCATTCATGCAATGTGTTTTTCAACACACATGAATGAAAGGCATACCAAATGAAAATGGCCATGAAAATAAAATGTTATATCTTTTGGAAATGTAAATACCTAGGTAAACAAGCTGTCTATGACACACCTAGAAGTGCTCAGGTAAACAAGTGCCTTAAAAACACACCTGTAGCAGAAAGCCTAAATAAATGTAAATCTATGCAATGTGTTTATAAACACACATAGATCAAGGCTATGGAAACTTCAGGCCCAAAAAGCAATGGAACTTAAATGCTATATCAAAACAATTGCTGGCCTTATTTGTATTATGGATTGTGCGCATCTGTTAAAGGTGAATAAACCTTTTTTGAACAACTCATCCATTTGTGAGACACCGCCATTCCCTATGTTGTTGCTCATTCAGTACATACTATGGTGTGTATTCCCTTTCCCTTTGCCAAAGTGTCACAAAGTTAAGTCAGTCAAGTCATCCCTTAGCCTAGCCAATTATTTGAGCCTTCACCCTCCACTAGCAAATTGATCACAGCGATGAAGTGAGTATGATCTTGAAAGTCTAATCTGAGTAATAATAATAATTAATGACATTATATATTTGGATTTAGATCGCCAATAATGATTACTTTGTGTTATACTTGTTATTTGAATAAGTTCTAAAGCATGCATTAACCTTTGACACTTTGCAGCAGCTTCTGATGATGATCTGAGTTATATCTGGTCATGTTGACTTGGTCAAACCTAGTTTGACCAAGGTCAACCATAGGACATGAGATGGTTGGACCTTGTGATGATATGGATAGATGATATATGGTCTATGTACATGTACATGATGATTCTATGCAGGAGATACAGGTTTATGATGATGATTCATGGTTTACAGCAGTATTTGATCATTTACAGATTATTATTATTTGACCTGTTCCGGTATATTGGATATATATTTTGATCATGCAGAGATTCATATGGTGTATGAGTACACATCTTGGACAGATTTGGACCTTTTGAGTCGAATGAGACAGTCTGTTTTCAATTCCGGGCACTTACAGTGATGATTGAGCCTCAGTAGGCTATCCCAGTGCAGTTTTGGTCTGTCGGAGACCCTGTCAAAGCAGATGTCATTTTTATCCGGTTGACCTAGGGCGCTGTGCTTGGAGGGGGTGGTCCAGCCACTTGTTTTTACCATATTACCCCCCTCCCGGACACACTGGTGCCCTCACCTTGACAGCGCATGCACTCCAGGAGGCAGTTTGGGGCAGTTTCACGCTTCCCGAGGCATTCCAGGATTGGTAGAAATGGCTATTGAGGAATTCGATTTGGGCTACCGAGGCAATGTATTGGCATGGGATGATCAGTGATGATGGGTTGATGTCTTCCACACCTCCTCCAGCAGTTTCAGCTTCATCGGGGCCTGCATCCATCACTTATGGCACTTTTTGATGATTTCTGAGGTCTTTTGAGGCCTACGATTTGACCATAGAGGCACGATTTGGTATATTGATGACTTTTTATTATTATTGTGCTATGGGGATTGACCAAGGGTGGCTAAAATTACCCCTTGGACCCACCATAAGCTTCTTATTATATTTTGTCATCATGATTTGGTGGGATTCCCCTCTTCTAGGGCGATTTTGTCCACTTATGTTATATTTTATGAGTGATCCATGTATTTTATTGTTGAGCTCATCTCAACCATTGATTAGACATTTGTATCTTTTAATCTTAGCCACTTATTCAAAAAGTGGTTAGGATTTTGATGCCTCTCCTTCCTATTTAAAGGAGAGAGCTTCTCATTGTAAAGGGGACTTGTGGCTCTGGATTATTGGAATAGAAAATTATTATTGCATCTATCTCCAGTGTTGTGGTGAATGTTTTTGGTGTTCGTTCGTTGGTTCTTCCTTTGCACTGAGTTATTGGAGATCTTGCTTTGCCATATCTTTTGTACCACGTTTTTGCATCTACAGGTGGAGACCGATTTGCTTTGAGGAGAAAGTATTGGTAGGGGAAGACTCTCCCTACTTCTTCTTTGGATCTCTTCGTTGGTAACAGGGAGCATAACTGTCCCAGGACCTTCTATTTCATGTTATCATTGCATTTTACTTGTATTTCCTCCATATTTGATCTCTCTGATTGAAATCGATTTTCCTTGGATTGACAGGTAGAGGAGGGCGCACTTGTGGGCTAGGGCATCAATTTGGCAAGCAAAATCAACAATCTCTCATTTGATCTCTGCGGGAATCTTCCTCAACATCAAAGCATCTCTCTTCATCACTCAGGTATGATCTCAAGGTAAGTTCTATCTCCATGATCTATCCACTTGTCTAAAAACATTTAAAACCCTAATTAATCAAAATCCCCATTTTTACATTTTTTCAGATCTACTAAGATCTAGTGGCTTCTTGGGTAAGATATTTAAAACCCACCTCTATAGTATCCACGGCATCCCGGATCTATAGTTTGGTGAGGTTGGCCTCCATTTGACCCTCTTCCCAAGGCATTTAGCCTCTCCAAGCAAGGGCGCACTTCCTAGTTTGGGTGGGTTGACCTAGATCTAGTATGTGGGTAGTTGAGATTCCACTTGATTCATCATCTACACATCCAATAACCTACCCCCAGATTGTCACTTTTCTGATTTCTACCTTGTGGGCCCTGTTATCACACCATAGTAGCAGGACTACTATTCTTGTACAGCAGATATCTGCACATTCCAGAGCTTCCTTTATTCCAGAGCATGGCTATATATTTTGGATCACTCATGATCAGAGCAGTACATTATTCAGATTTGTATAGGACCTTGTGTCAAGGCTGAGCCTTGAGAGTTCAGATTTGATGACTGATGTGACCACTTATCCCATTACAGTTTCAGTTCAGTGCCTAGTGATGTATTGCAGCAGTGTTTCAGATGATACATGATGATTATTATTATGATGATGTTGTATGATCTGTGGATATGTTCTCACTGACTGTGGATTATTAGCTTGTTGATTTAGTCATGATCATAGCACGTGCTTGGTATATTATTCCTGATGTGGCAAGTTATTTAAAATGAACTGTAAATCATAAAATGGACAATTGCTTGCACATGTAGGTCATTTAACAAACTTACTGGTTTTTCACCTTACATAGATATGGTCTTTCCCGACACCAGTTGTCTGCTAGTGTAGGCTCCATATTCACTTGTCTCCATCCATACATGACCTTCCTATTTGACTTTAAGCCCTGACTTGTCTCATTTGACTTTCTGATACCGAGGACTTCCCCATTTTTCTACCTCTGTGTTTGGACCGCATCCCTGTTTATCCAGTGTCTCGGCTCTGAGTTGGTGACAGAACTTACCTTTGGTGAGTTGGATTGTAGGCCTAAATCATTCTGGTCGGTTGTCCCGATGTTTGGCATTGGCTCGAACTCCCTCTAGTCACTTGAGATGTTGTTGACTAAAACTGAAAGCTCATGTTCTACCTATGGAAACTAAAATTCGCCCATGGAAACAAAAAAGGGCAAGAGCAATGAAAAGCTAAAAATACTCCTCGAAGAGTATAAGAAAGGTCCAAAAAGCAATGGTTCTTAAAAGTTATATCTAAACAATTGCTGACCTTATATAAATATATGAAAAACATGCCCTGGATGCAAGCTGCAACTAGTTGTGCTTCTCAGCACATCTGAAATCCGAAGGGTTATGTAGGCCAAAAAGGCCATGGAATAAAATTGAATGATCCTAATGAAACTGGATCAACTTGATGTAAACATGATGCCTAAGTTGAATAAGCACTCTCTAAACAACTTATCCATTTGTGAGGCACAGCCATCCCCCGTGTTCTTTTGTCCAGCACAGAGTTTGTAGCTTCCCCCTTCTCCCATTTCAAAGTATTTTTGAGTTAAGTTAGACAAGTCAAACCCTTGGCCCAACCTTGCTCCTAGCCTTCATCCTTCACTAGCAGTTTGACCATGTCCAATGGGTAAGTTTGTCATTTGAACTATTGTGCAAGTAATTTTATATAACAACGGAATATGTTAACTCGATTAATGCCACTGAATGGAATTTATACTTTGAGCTTAGCGGTGAGAATGATTAGAGAAGCATTGTCTTAGTCTACTGATGTGATTTATCCTTGATTATATGTTCTTGGGATCCGTGATGATGTGGACCATGTATGGATGATTATTGATGATGATTTATGGCCCCACATGTTTGATGATGATATCATATGATGGACATATGATGCAGATGATGTTTGATCCAGTTCAGCAGGTTTATTACTACTTCAGATCAGCAGATTATACATTGTCCATATATGGTGGACCCTACAGCAGGCCCATTAGGGCAACCCAGGGTGTATGAGTACTCATTCCTAGTGGATTTGGGTCTTCTGGATCCATTGAGACACTTATCTTTCAGTTCCGGGCACTTCTGACAGTGATTGATGCAGTTTTACACTTGTTGACCAGATTTGGGGCTGATTTCCCAGCCTGAGCAGCAGGGGCCCCGAGAGGCCAGTTCACCTAGGGCACTGATGATGGAGGGGGTGGTCCAGCCACTTGTTATTACCATTTATCCCCCCTTCCGGAGAGCCTGGTGGGCTCAGATGGACAGCGCTAGCACCCTAGGAGGCAGTTTTGGCACTTTCACAGTTCCCGAGGCAGTTAAAAAAATGGAAAAAGTGGTCACTGAGGAAATCGATTTGGGCAATTGAGGCAAGGTTTTGGCATTTGGTCTTCACAGAGGTCTTCCAGGGTGGCATCACTACCTTCCAGTCAGTTTTCACCATGTGGGTATGCCCAGATTGATCACAGGAGGACATTTACTGCTTGACTGTCATGGATTCTGAGGACAGTTTTGATCATTTATATTATATTGGACATATTTTATTATTTTATTGTGCCTTGGGGATGAGCTAGTAAGGATTAATACCTCCTAGCCCCACCATGAGCTTATATTGTCATGTCCCAGTCACCATGAGGTGGATTTTGGTGCTTATATTTCCTCTAGTGGATGACGTCACCCCCTTTATGTACCTTTTAGTGGGGGCGCTATCATTATATGGGTGATCCATGTGATATATTGTTATGATTTATTATTAGCCATTGATTAGATCTTGAGATCTTTTAATCTTAGCCACTCATGTAAAAAGTGGTTAGAATTGTACTCTCTCCCCATCCTATTTAAGAAGGGAGCCTCTCATTGTAAAATTCATCTAGAGATTTTTGGCTCTTGGCTCTTGGAATAAAATTTCTATCTTTTGGAGTACATGCTTGGATTGGAGTGGATGTTGGTTGTTTCGATTGTAAATGCTATTGTCCATTGCACTGGAGGATCTATTGTAGCTATCTTGCATATTTGCCATATTTTATTTACAGGTTAAGAGGGCGATTTTGGACAAGGGCGAATTGGTGGGGAGGCTTGCCCTTCAATCTTGGAAGAAGTCGCTTTGGTTTGACAGGGAGTAGTTTTTTCTTTGTGTCAACTATTCTATGTTTCTCTCTCTCTCTTGCTTGTATCTACCTTCAACATGTTAGACTGATTGATGCTTTGCTCCTTGGCTTGACAGGTTAGAAGGAATCATATGTGGCTTGGAAAAATCGATTTGGCAAGAGGGCTTCAACAATTCTCCATTTGATCTTTGGCAAAGTAATCCTCGTCTCAACTAGCATTCATCTCTTCATCCAGGTATGTTCCAAAAGGTATGATCTTCTACTTCCTTGAATCTTCCATAATTTCTAGATCATTAAAACCCTAATCAATTAAAACCCTTGTTTTTGGTATTTCTTAGATCTACATAGATCTAGCCTTGTTCTTGAAGAGATATTGAAAACCCACCTCTATAGCATCCACCCCTAGTTGGATCTATAGTTTGGTGGCGATTGGCTAAGAATTGACCCACTTTTCAAGGCAAAAAGCCCTCCTTGACCCAAATCGCACTTCCTAGAGAGAGGCTTGTTTGGTTAGATCTAGCACATGGGTAGGTGAGATCTCACTTGATTTGCATTCTAGACACTTGATTTGCATTCTAGACACTTGATAACCTAACCCCAGATCCTTACTTTGGTGAAAACTACCTTGTGGACATCTCTCCATGTTTTAAGGGGTTGAAACCCCCTTTTGATCTTCTTGGTACCTTAAAACTCAGATCTACATAGATCTAGCCCTTGGATTGACTTGATCTTTTGAACATACATAGATCAGGGTACTAGCATCTCGGATCTATAGTTTGGTGGCCATTGGACTTGATTTGGTCCACCAAACCCACTTTTTGGGCCTTCCTTGAGCAAGTCGCACCCCCTTGAAGATTTGAGTTGGTCCACTTCTAGGAGGTGGGTGTTTGAGATTTTCGTGGATTTGGAATGTCCATGCCTTGAAACCTAGGTCTATACTGTCCTTTTGTCAAGATCCGCCTTGGGGATTGCATTCCTTGTTTCAAGGGATTGTGGTCCACTTAGGGTCATCACTTAAAAAACCTAGATATAGTGAGATCCAACCATTGGATCTCATCCAACCCACTTGACTTGGCTTCTAGGTGTCCCGATCTACACTTTGACATACTTTTTGACCCCATTAGCCCATCCAACAAGGCACTAGTCCTTCTCCAAGCAAGTCGCACTCCTTGGGATTTGTGTCAAACCCTAGATCTAGTACATGGGTACTCCTGAAACCAACTCAAACTCATAGATCTAGCCTATATCTAACCTATAGTACCAACCTCACACCTAACTTCACCTTGTGGGTCCACCTAGAACCATTTCACACTTCCCAAGAAAACAAGACCCACTTGTGCAAACACATGGTACTATACCTAGTAATCATACCCCATCATGTGGCCTAAACCATACATAGGTTGAAACACTAACTATCCATTTACACCACCTTCAACCATTCCTTAACTCTTAGGACCACTTAGCCTTGCATTGGTTTCCGTAACTCATCATTTATCTACCCTTAGAAACCTTTGTTTGGATCCAATCAACTGTGATTGGGGTATAGGGTCTCCCCCTTGGTCTAAGTACACTTTGACCTAAAGCGAAGAGTGCCTCGGTTGACGTGACTCCCACATTGCATTGGGAACCGTGGCATCTCTTGGGTCACCTCTTTAGTTGCATGTCTCCTCTACCGTCCCGGATGGGATACCTCTAGGGGCAACTACAAGTTGTGTGATAACAGGCCCTATTCCACATTTTAAGGGATTTAATCCCATTTTTGGACCACTTGGTATCTTTAAACTCAGATCTAGTAAGATCTAGCCATCGAATTTCCTTGAAACTATAGATCCATATCCTCATCTGATCAACCTACTTGGATCTAAATTTTGGATGCCATTGGACTTGTCTTGATTCATTTATCCCACTTTTTAGCCTCCTTGGGTAAAGTCGCACCACCTTGGAGAAGTGTGTTGGTCCACTTCTAGGATGTGGGTACTTGAGATTTTTGTGGATTTGGAATGGGCATAATTCAAAACCTAGGTCTAGTATGTCACTTTGTCAAATCTTGCCTTGGGGATAGCATTCCTTGTTTTAAGGGATTGTGGTCCACTTAGGTGAAACCTAGATCTAGACCTATTCATCCATCAAGACTTTAATTGCCCACTTGTCTCATGCAATAGGAGTTATCAATCACAAGTTAACTGCACTTTGACTCCATTATCCCAATTCCCAAGGCACTGGTCTCTCTCCAAGTCAATTCGACTTTCCTAGATTGTTGGATTAACTTGTGGTTTGACCCTTGTGTGGTGAACTAAACCCTTGGATGTCATCATGTATCATGATCAAGCTTGTCACTTGTACTAGTTAGCCCCAATTCAACCCCTAAACTACCCTGCATTGGACACGGTTCCCAAGGCAATGGATTTTGCCACATTGAACTAGTACATCAATCCTGGATCCTATTTCACAAATCATAAGTCACTTTCACATCAATAATGAACCAAAGCTATACTCATTGAACCCCTCACTTGTCTTGTGACTTAATCCTAAGGTCTAGGATAAACCATACACCTTACTTCACTTAGAATTAACTTGATTTGGTGTCTTGGTTTTGATCTCTCCTGTCGGGAGTAGATCGGGTCTCCCTCTTTGTTGTCTGGGCTAGATAACATAAAGCGAAGGTTGCCTCGACTGGCGTGACAACCATCTATTGGAGGTCGAGGTGATCGTGGTTGCACCTTTTGAGTTGCCCTTCCCTATTGCCATCCATTAATGGATACATCCATAGGGGTAACTACAATTTAGGTGATAACATTTTGGCACCGCTGCTGGGGAGGCAATAGCTTACTCTGGTTTGACATATATTTCCTAGAGCCCTACTCCCGTTCTTCCTGCCTAACATTTTGGTATTGAAAGGCATAGGGCTTACCTTGGACAAACTAGTAGTTATTATTCACTCTCTCCTGCATATACAACGACACATATCTTGGTAGAAGAGTTTAAATCTACCTGGCGACTCCCAACCATGACTCCACTGAGGAGCGAGCTCATTTACATCCTTATAACACGAGAAGTAAAGCAAACTTGGATCAAGTTGAAGGAACCCCAATTATTTATCGTAGAAGAGATCCTAAAGCATAGTCATCTAACTTATTTTGGAAATTGATTAACGATTCTCCAAACCGAGCTTCAAGATTTTGGACAACAGTTGTATTCCCCATGCCATGACTGAGTCTCAAGACACTCAGAGAGATAACCGATATAGCCATTATACCATCAGTACAAAGCAGTCAATAGTGCCCAGAGTTACAGTAGCGGTTTCAGAGGACAGATGATGGTACAGGTGATGAGCATTCAGGTATATGACTTAGCAGGTATATCATTGTGTTACGGTTATATTGCTTTTATACTTATTCTTATAGCATGTCTTAGCACTTAGTGTCATGACCTGGCGATCATATAGATATATGGACCTGGTTGATCTTATTATATATATTATATTGTCCCTACTCAGACTTAGAAGTTCACTATTTATACTCATTGGTTTTACCCTCCTTAGAGAGAATAGAGGTGATCATTCCACCATACCTTGGCTTGCTAGTGTTGGCACCATTATTCATTGTCTTCATCCATCCATTACCTACCTTTTAGTTTATCAACTTGACTTACTACTTGACTAGTGGCATGGAAGACTTTTCCCCACTGTAGCCTCTGTATTGGATGAGCTTCCCTGTTTATTGTGTCTCGACTCTGAGTTGGTGACAAAACTTACCTATGGTGAGTTGGAGTTCCTTGTGAATTCCCCCTAGTCAATAAAGTTGTGTTGGCTAAACCTGAAACTTTTAGTGCTGCCATGAATACAAAATCTGGAAAAATGAAATGCTATATCTTGTATGAAAAGCCCATTCATGCAATGTGTTTTTCAACACACATGAATGAAAGGCATGCCAAATGAAAATGGCCATGAAAATAAAATGTTATATCTTTTGGAAATGTAAATACCTAGGTAAACAAGCTGTCTATGACACACCTAGAAGTGCTCAGGTAAACAAGTGCCTTAAAAACACACCTGCAGCAGAAAGCCTAAATAAATGTAAATCTATGCAATGTGTTTATAAACACACATAAATCAAGGCTATGGAAACTTCAGGCCCAAAAAGCAATGGAACTTAAATGCTATATCAAAACAATTGTTGGCCTTATTTGTATTATGGATTGTGCGCATCTGTTAAAGGTGAATAAACCCTCTTTGAACAACTCATCCATTTGTGAGACACCGCCATTCCCTATGTTGTTGCTCATTCAGTACATACTATGGTGTGTATTCCCTTTCCCTTTGCCAAAGTGTCACAAAGTTAAGTTAGTCAAGTCATCCCTTAGCCTAGCCAATTATTTGAGCCTTCACCCTCCACTAGCAAATTGATCACAGCTATGAAGTGAGTATGATCTTGAAAGTCTAATCTGAGTAATAATAATAATTAATGACATTATATATTTGGATTTAGATCGCCAGTAATGATTACTTTGTGTTATAATTGTTATTTGAATAAGTTGTAAAGCATGCATTAACCTTTGACACTTTGCAGCAGCTTCTGATGATGATCTGAGTTATATCTGGTCATGTTGACTTGGTCAAACCTAGTTTGACCAAGGTCAACCATAGGACATGAGATGGTTGGACCTTGTGATGATATGGATAGATGATATATGGTCTATGTACATGTACATGATGATTCTATGCAGCAGATACAGGTTTATGATGATGATTCACGGTTTACAGCAGTATTTGATCATTTACAGATTATTATTATTTGACCTGTTCCGGTATATTGGATATACATTTTGATCATGCAGAAATTCATATGGTGTATGAGTACACATCTTGGATAGATTTGGACCTTCTGAGTCCAATGAGACAATCTGTTTTCAATTCTGGGCACTTACAGTGATGATTGAGCCTCAGTAGGCTATACCAGTGCAGTTTTGGTCTGTCGGAGACCCTGTCAGAGCAGATGTGATTTTTATTCGGTTGACCTAGGGCGCTGTGCTTGGAGGGGGTGGTCCAGCCACTTGTTTTTACCATATTACCCCCCTCCCGGACACACTGGTGCCCTCACCTTGACAGCGCAGGCACTCCAGGAGGCAGTTTGAGGCAGTTTCACGCTTCCCGAGGCATTTCAAGATTGGTAGAAATGGCTATTGAGGAATTTGATTTGGGCTACTAAGGCAATGTCTTGGCATGGGATGATCAGTGATGATGGGTTGATGTCTTCCACACCTCCTCCAACAGTTTCAGCTTCATCGGGGCTCGCATCCATCACTTATGGTACTTTCTGATGATTTCTGAGGTTTTTTGAGGCCTACGATTTGACCATAGAGGCACGATTTGGTATATTGATGACTTTTTATTATTATTGTGCTATGGGGATTGACCAAGGGTGGCTAAAATTACCCCTTGGACCCACCATAAGCTTCTTATTATATTTTGTCATCATGATTTGGTGGGATTCCCCTCTTCTAGGGCGATTTTGTCCACTTATGTTATATTTTATGAGTGATCCATGTATTTTATTGTTGAGCTCATCTCAACCATTGATTAGACATTTGTATCTTTTAATCTTAGCCACTTATTCAAAAAGTGGTTAGGATTTTGATGCCTCTCCTTCCTATTTAAAGGAGAGAGCTTCTCATTGTAAAGGGGACTTGTGGCTCTGGATTATTGGAATAGAAAATTATTATTGCATCTATCTCCAGTGTTGTGGTGAATGATTTTGGTGTTCATTCGTTGGTTCTTCCTTTGCACTGAATTATTGGAGATCTTGCTTTGCCATATCTTTTGTACCACGTTTTTGCATCTACAGGTGGAGGCCGATTTGCTTTGAGGAGAAAGTATTGGTAGGGGAAGACTCTCCCTACTTCTTTAGATCTCTTCGTTGGTAACAGGGAGTATTACTGTCCCAGGACCTTCTATTTCATGTTATCATTGCATTTTACTTGTATTTCCTCCATACTTGATCTCTCTGATTGAAATCGATTTTCCTTGGATTGACAGGTAGAGGAGGGCGCACTTGTGGGCTAGGGCATCAATTTGGCAAGCAAAATCAACAATCTCTTATTTGATCTCTGCGGGAATCTTCCTCAACATCAAAGCATCTCTCTTCATCACTCAAGTATGATCTCAAGGTAAGTTCTATCTCCATGATCTATCCACTTGTCTAAAAACATTTAAAACCCTAATTAATCAAAACCCCCATTTTTACATTTTTCCAGATCTACTAAGATCTAGTGGTTTCTTGGGTAAGATATTTAAAACCCACCTCTATAGTATCCACGGCATCCCAGATCTATAGTTTGGTGAGGATTGGCCTCCATTTGACCCTCTTCCCAAGGCATTTAGCCTCTCCAAGCAAGGGCGCACTTCCTAGTTTGGGTGGGTTGACCTAGATCTAGTACGTGGGTAGTTGAGATTCCACTTGATTCGTCATCTACACATCCAATAACCTACCTGTTATCACACTATAGTAGCAGGGCTACTATCCTTGTTCAGCAGATATCTGCACATTCCAGAGCTTCCATTATTCAGAGCATGGCTATATATTTTGGATCACTCGTGATCAAAGCAGTGTATTATTCAGACTTATGTCAAGGCTGAGCCTTGAGAGTTCAGATTTGATGACCGATGTGACCCTTTATCCCATACAGTTTCAGTTCAGTGCTTAGAGATGTATTGCAGTAGTATTTCAGATGGTGTATGATGATTATTACTATGATGATGTTATATGATCTATGGATGCTTTATCACTGACTGTGGATTATTATCTTGTTGATTTAGTCATGTTCACAGCATCTGCTTGGTATATTATTCCTGATGCGGCAAACTGTTTAAAATGAACTATAAATTATAAAATTGACAATTGCTTGCACATTCAGGTCATTTAACAAAACCCACTGGTTTTCCACCTTACATAGATATGGTCTTTCCTGACACCAGTTGTCTGCTAGTGTAGGCTCCATACTCACTTGACTCCATCCATACATGACTTTCCTATTTGACTTTAAACCTTGACCTGTCTCATTTGACTTTCTGATACTGAGGACTTTCCCATTTTTCTACCTCTGTGTTTGGACCGCATCCCTGTATGTTCAGTGTCTCGGCTCTAAGTTGGTGACAAAACTTGCCTTTGGTGAGTTGGATTGTAGGCCTAAATCATTCTGGTCGGTTGTCCCGATGTTTGGCATTGGCTCGAACTCCCCCTAGTCACTTGAGATGTTGTTGGCTAAAACTGAAAGCTCAAGTTCTACCTATGGAAACTTATAAATTCGCCCATGGAAACTAAAAAGGGCAAGAGCGATGAACAGCTAAAAATACTCCTCGAAGAGTATAAGAAAGGTCCAATAAGCAATGGTTCTTAAAAGCTATATCTAAACAATTGCTGACCTTATATGTATTTGAAAAACATGCCCTGGATGCAAGCTGCAATTAGTTGTGCTTATCAGCGCACCTGAGATCCCAAGGGTTATGTAGGCCAAAAAGGCCATGAAATGAAATTGAATGATCCTAATGAACCTGGATCAACTTGATGTAGACATGATGCCTAAGTTGAATAAGCACTCTCTGAACAACTTATCCATTTGTGAGGCACAGCCATCCCCCGTGTTATTTTGTCCAGCACAGAGTTTGTAGCTTTCCCCTTTCTCCCAGTCCAAAGTATTTTTGAGTTAAGTTAGACAAGTCAAACCCTTGGCCCAACCTTGTTCCTAGCCTTCATCCTTCACTAGCAGTTTGACCATGTCCAATGGGTGAGTTTGTCATTTGAACTATTGTGCAAGTAATTTTATATAACAAAGGAACATGCTAACTTGATTAATGCCACTGAATGGATGTTATACTTTGAGCTTGGCTGTGAGAATGATTAGAGAAGCATGTCTTAGTCTACTGATGTGATTTATCCTTGGTTGTATATTATTGGGATCTGTGATGATGTGGGCCATGTATAGATGCCTATTGATGATGATTGATGGTCCCACATACTTGATGATGATATCATATGATGGACATATGATGCAGATGATGATTGATGCAGTTCAACAGATTTATTTATTACTTCAGATCAGCAGATTATGCATTGTCCATATATGGTGGACCCTACAGCTGGCCCAATAGGGAAACCCATGGTGTATGAGTACACATTTCTAGTGGATTTGGGTCTTCTGGATCCAATGAGACACTCATCTTTCAGTTTCGGGCACTTCTAACAGTGATTGATGCAGTTTTACACTTGTTGACCAGATTTGGGGCTGATTTCCCAACCTAAGCAGCAGGGGCCATAGGAGGCCAGTTCACCTAGGGCGCTGTATGATGAGGGGGTGGTCCAGCCACTTGTTTTTACCATTTACCCCCCCTTCTGGAGAGCCTGGTGGGCTCAGATGGACAGCGCAGATGCCCTAGGAGGCAGTTTTGGCACTTTCACAGTTACCGAGGCAGTTAAAAAATGGGATAAAGTGGTCACTGAGGAATTCGATTTGGGCAATTGAGGCAAGGTTTTGGCATTTGGTTTCCACAGAGGTCTTCCAGGGTGATTCCACAATCTTCCAGCCAGTTTTCACCATGTGGATAGGCCCACAGCGATCACAGGAGGTCTTTTACTGCTTGTCTGTCACAGATTTTGAGGACAGATTTGATCATTTATATTATCTTGGACATATTTTATTATTTTTATTGTGCCTTGGGGATGAGCTAGTAAGGATTGATGCCTCCAAGCCCCACCATGTGCTTATTATGTCATGTCCTAGTCATCATGAGGTGGATTTTTGGTACTTTTACCCCTTCTAGTGGATGACGTCACCCTCCATGATTATTTTATACTATGACGTCATCAGTATATTGGGTGATCCATGTGTTATGTTATTATGGCTCATCTTAGCCATTGATTGTATTTTGAGATGTTTTAATCTCAACCACTCATTTGATGTAGTATTGTAGAGTGGTATAGGGTTTTGGTCTTTATTATCCTATATAAGGAGGAGACCCCCTATTGTATAGCTCGACTTTGGAGCTCTGGAATAATGGAATAGAACACTTCTTTGTGGAGCATATCTCTCTTGTCTTGTGGATTCTCTTGCATATTGAGTATACAGTATCTCTTCTATGTATCATTGTGGATTTTGGTGCTTCTACTAGTTTTCTTGTAGGAAAGTCGAATTGATGGAGAGGAGGGCGATTTCTTGAGGGTTATTGTTGGAGGGATCCACATATTCTCTCTTGGGTTGATCTTGTGACAGGGAGTATCATTATTGTATCTTCGTGACATAGTTGATGCTTTCTATTACATCTTTCTATCATTTTCATAATCATCTTACTTGACTTGTTTCTTTGATCTTGTCTTGTAGGAGGAGGACGATTTGGCTACCTTGGAAAAGGACGTTTTGGTTGGAGCTCTTGGATCTCACTCTTGAATATACGCATAGGAGAATGCTATCAATTTGCAAGGTGGCCACAAGCAATTGAGGTAAGATCTACAAGGTATGTGCCTCTTTCATCCATTCTATCTTCATTGGTCACAAACCCTAATTAATTAAAACCCCAATTTTGGTTTTTCTTAGATCTACTTAGATATAGCCTTGCTTTTGAAAAGATCTTAAGAACCCACCTCTATAGCATCCACCCCTAGTTGGATCTATAGTTTGGTGGTGATTGGGTTAAAATTGACACACTTTTCAAGGCAATATAGCCCTCTTGAACCAAATCGCACTTCCTTGGAGAGGCTTGTTGGGTTAGATCTAGCACATGGGTAGGTGAGATCCCGCTTGATTTGTAATCTACAAACTTGATAACCTACCCCCAGACTTTTACTTTGGTGATTTCTACCTTGTGGGCATCATTCCACATTTTGAGGGATTACAACCCCTTTTTGAATTTCTTGGCACCTTAAAACTCAGATCTAGTAAGATCTAACCCTTGGATTGACATGATTTTCTAGATCCACATAGATCGGTGCATAAGCTACTTGGATCTACAGTTTGGTGGCCATTGGACTTGATTTGGTCCACTTAACCCCTCTTTTAGCCCTCCTTGAGCAAGGTCGCACTCCCTTGGGTGAGTGAGTTTGCCCACTTTGAAGAAGTGGGTGGTTGAGATTTTTGTGGATTTGGAATGGCCATACCTTGAAACCTAGGTCTAGACTATCATTGTGTGACGATCTGCCTTGGGGGTAGCATTCCTTGTTTCAAGGGATTGTGGTCCACTTAGGGTCATTTCATGAAAACCTAGATCTAGCAAGATCCAACCATCCAATCTCAATTAGCCCACTTGACTTGGCTCCTAGGTGTCTCAATCTACACTTTGACATACCTTTTGACCCCATAAGCCCATCCAACAAGGCACTAGTCCTCCTCAAAGCAAGTCGCACTCCTTGGGAATTGTGTCAAACTCCAGATCCGGTACATGGGTACTCCTAAAATCAACTTAGATCAATAGATCTACTCATCACATATCCACTAGTACCAATTGCATACCTCAACTTCACCTTGTGGGCTCACTTTAAGCCATCTCACATATCCCAAGGAAGTAGGTCCCACTTGTGTAAATCATGGTACTAGATCTTGTCTTTCTAGCTCCTCAAGTGGCCTAAGCCTTACATTGGTTGAAACACTAATCATCTCTCACACCACCTTCAACCACACCTCAACTTCTAGGTCCACTTAGCCTTGCATTGGTTTCCGTAACTCTTCATTTACTTACCCTTAGAAACCTTTGTTTGGGTCCAATCAACTGTGATTAGTTATAGGGTCTCCCCCTAGGTCTTGTTACACCCTGACCTAAAGCGAAGAGTGCCTCGGTTGATGTGACTCCCACCTTGCATTGGGGACCGTGGCATTTCTTGGGTCACCTCTTTAGTTGCCTGCCTCCTCTACCGTCCCAGATGGGATACCACTAGGGGCAACTACAAGTTGTGTGATAACACTACCCCCAGATTGTCACTTTTCTGATTTCTACCTTGTGGGCCCTATTCCACATTTTAAGGGATTCAATCCCCATTTTTGGACCACTTGGTATCTTTAAACTCAAATCTAGTAAGATCTAGCCATCGAATTTCCTTGAAACTATAGATCCACACTCCTACTTGATTAACCTACCCGGATCTAAAGTTTGGATGCCATCGGACTTGTCTTGACCCACTTAACCCACTTTTTAGCCTCCTTGGGTAAAGTCGCACCACCTTGGAGAAGTGAGTTGGCCCACTTCCAGGACATGGGTACTTGAGATTTCAGTGGATTTGGAACGGGCATAATTCAAAACCTAGGTCTAGTATGTCACTTTGTCAAATCTTGCCTTGGGGATAGCATTCCTTGTTTTAAGGGATTGTGGTCCACTTAGGTCAAACCTAGATCCAGACCTATTCATCCATCAAGACTTTAATTGCCCACTTGTCTCATGCAATAGGAGTCCTTAACCACAAGTTAACTATACTTTGACTCCATTATCCCAACTTCCAAGGCACTGGCCTCTCTCCAAGTCAATTCGACTTTCCTAGATTGTTGGATTAACTTGTGGTTTGACCCTTGATTGATGAGCTAAACCCTTTGATGCCATCATACTTCATGATCAAGCTTGACACTTGTACTAGTTAGCCCCAATTCAACCCTAAACTACCCTGCATTGGACACGGTTCCCAAGGCAGTGGATTTTCTCACATTGAGCTAGTACTTTAATCCTGGATCCTATTTCACAAATCATAAGTCACTTTCACATCAATAATGAACTAAAGTTATACTCATTGAACCCCTCACTTGTCTTGTGACTTCATCCTAAGGTCTAGGATAAACCATACACCTTACTTCACTTAGAAATAACTTGATTTGGTGTCTTGGTTTTGATCTCTCCTGTTGGGAGTAGATCACGTCTCCCCCTTTGTTGTCTGGGCTAGATAACACAAAGTGAAGGTTGCCTCGACTGGTGTGACAACCATATATTGGAGGTCGAGGTGATCGTGGTTGCACCTTTTGAGTTGCCCTTCCCTATTGCCATCCATGAGTGGATACATCCATAGGGGTAACTACAGTTTAGGTGATAACAAGGCCTTCAACAGAAGCCTAACAAGCTTGAAGGAATTCAGTAGACACAAGTCATGGAGGATTATTCGGAAGATGGAATTCCAGTATTCAATGGCTCAAATTATGATACTTGGAACATAAGAATGAGAACTCATATACAAGCAGAGGGATTTATTATTTGGAAATCAGTCAAGGATGGCTACACTCCTTCAAAAGACAAACCGAAGGAAGTAGCAGGTAGAAAACTACATGAAGCAAATGAAAAGGCTCTAAGCTTGATCATAAGTGGCTTATCTCAGATCGAGAAGGAAAGATTGAATGTTTGTGAGTACATCTCAGCCAAAGATCTTTAGCTCAAGCTAGAGGAAGAATATCAAAGAAAAAGTCAAAACAAAGAAGCCAAGACATTTGAAGATGAAGAACAAGAAAAGAAGGAGGTTCATGCTTCAAGCTCCAGTGAAGGTAAGAATTCCTCTATTGACAATAATTCTGAAGTTAATGATGAAGTTGTACTTATAAAAGAAGATGAGTTATTGAAAATCAATGAGGCATTTGCAAAAACCTTATTGGATAAGGATGTCAAATCCAACATAAGGCCCAAAAAGAAGATTATGGGAGCTTTTGAAAAATACCAAGAGGAGACAAAAGCATTGTTCATGAGTTTGAAACTCAAGAACAAAAACTTGCAAAGTGAATTAGAAGATAAACATCTTGAGATCAAAAAGTTAAAGGATGAACTAGGAAATGAACAAGAAAAAATTGATGTGGATTCTAGAGAATTTGAAGAGATAAGATGGGCAAATCTTGACTTGAAGATTCAAGTGGAAGAAGCTAAAAGAAGAGAAGAAATATTGAGAAGTCACTTCGATGAAAAGGAGAAGAAAAATAAAGAGCTTGAAATGGAAGTTGTTGGACTCAAGAAGAAAAATGAAAAGTTGAATGCATATGGCAAGTTCAAACACAGCTCAACTATCCTAGATGAAATCTTAGATTGTCAAAGGTCTCCCCTTGACAAATCTGGCCTTGGGTACAAGAAAGAAGAAGAGAAATCCGAGGGTGACTTACTATATCCCAAGACTTCGGAAGTTGGTCCATCAATGACCAAGGATGTTCCTCATACACCTGCACATGACAACCAAGAAGTTGAAAGCTCAAGAATGCATCAAGAAGACAGGTCCAGTCTTCAAGGCAAGACAAGAGGAGAAACAACTCCAAGATTGAATCAAGGTCCAAGGTATGAAAACAAATTTAATGGTTACTGCTTTGCTTGTTCTAACCTTGGTCATAAGGTTGTGAATTGTAGAAATGTTGGAAGTCTACATGACAAGGCAAGGTGCTGGACATGCAATCAAAAAGGACATATAGCTGCCAACTATCACACCTTGAGGTGTTACACATGTGGTGGTATTGGCCATAAAGCCAATGTGTGTGCAAGCCCAAGAAGACAGTATATGAGAAGCTTTTCATACACATCAGCAAGGAGATCCAATGAAGCTTGGAAGAAGAATGTCACCAGCAGAGTTAAAGATCAAAAGACAAACAATCTCAGTCAACTCGGCCAAGGAAGCTCTAAGGTATGGGTGAAGAAAAATATCTTGTTGGATCTAAATGAAGTAGAGGATCATGATGATAATGGCTACCATATGGCAAGCCAAGTTTGAGGTCTCTTAAAGACCTTGGCACACCATGAGTTCATTATGCTGGAGGATGAACTCAATGATGATTGGTGAGTGCTCCAAGTGTATAAGCAGGTCCAAGGATTGGGGCATAATGGATTCAGACTGAGGATGTTCGGGACTGATTTAGCAGCAGTATAATAACAATCTTTTGCAGCAGTGGACTTGTTTTTAAAAAGCTCTTAGTGATGGTTTGAACAGCAGTAGCAATGGTTAAAATTTTCATTAGCATGCAAGGACCCAAATCTAGATACATAAACAGTTTAACTCCTATACTTGATGCTTGATGTTGATGCCCTAGTTCCTATACATTGACAAGTTACACATACAGTGATGAAGTTTCAGATTGAATCTTCTTGATGAAGTAAAGCAACACAAGCTCAGGGGGATTATATATGTGAAATCTGAAGATGACAAGATCAGACTTGTTGCTTTTTACAAATGAATTGTTGAAAAGAATACCTTTCAGCCCGATCAGAAAAGAAGCTTGATGATGACAATCTGAGTGATGACCAGGTGATAAGGGGAGCAAAAATTATCTCATATGATATGATGATGAATGAAGGAAGTTGGTTATCGAGATTTTTATCATTGTATGAAGACAACTCCTGGCAATCATATGAAAGGAAGAAGGAAGTAATATCAATCTTGAAGACACTCATGGAACCCAAAGCACTTGCCTCACATATCCTTCAAATACTGAGTTATCCAGAAGTTGATCAAGTTTTGAAATTGATGACAGAGATTTATGGGATCTATTTGAGATGAGGAAGGCAGAATGTACGGTGGAGTATGGACTATGTTTTGTTGCATGCTGAGCAGCCAAAGAAGTGCGTAAATTTGAAGAAACATATCAGATCAGGGAAGCTTGTTCATCTACGTTGACTTGAAGTTACAAGTTGATGATGATAAGCGACATTTCCATTAAAAATTGGCATTTTAACTTGAAGTCATCATCTTCACACAATATTGCCAATCTTCCACGGTCCAATTTTGAACATAATGCATGAAGTTTGAAAAATTGAGGCGTAAGAGCTATGATGATGCATAAGTACATACAGTTGTGTGTGAGAAATGATGAAGCTGACATGGAAGAACTTAAGAAATTTTTTTTAGGGGTCTGCACACTTCTTAAAATTTGAAAATGGCAAATGTAAATGTTAGATCATTGAAACATCAGGACACGATGAAAGCAGCAGCATAAACTCAGTTTGAAAGGGGGAGCAGGAAGTATGCAATCAAGCATCCAAGGAAGATATGAAGTTGAAGATTGAGTAGCTGAAGCAGTTTGTGAATGATGAGCAGAATCTGGCGATGGCATGATGTGCATAAGCTGATTCCTTGTTGCCTTGAGCAGATTCCTTTTTAGCATGCATTCCAAGGACTTTAGGTGTTGACCTTATGACTGTTGAGAGCTGGTTTTGGAAAGTTTTGAAGGGTATTTGCTACAGCTAGAAGACAGTTATTGTGACTAATTTGGAGCAGATCTGAGGACAATTTTGTGACAGATCTAGGCTGAGATGTTAAGGACTGCTCAATGGTACAGTAAGGGCAGATTTGACAGTTACGGACAGACTTGTTTAAGTACTGAGCTGGATGATGACTTTATGCATGCTTACCTTTTATGAACTTACTATAGTTGGACAGATTGTAGGATAGAGTCAAGTGGAACAAACGTTATTTCTATGGTCTGACAACATAAGAAGTATGATGTGATACAAAATTCCCTTGCATCTTGGCAGCCAGAAAGGGGGAGTATATACACAAATTGAAGATGGCAAATGATCAAACTCAACATATCACTAAGGAGGGAGCAACTTGGTATGAAATACAACAACAAATTTTGTACCAGACTTGAAGAGAAAAGTTCATCTCGAGCCTGCTATTACTAAAGTAGACAAATTGAAGAACTCTTCAAGGAGAGTATGTATATATATCTTATGAAAAATTTGCAGATGGAAAGTGATGGAAGATTCATAGATACAATCTTTTGAGCACAGTCGGTGTATAAGTTCGTTGAGAAGTCTGATCAAGAGGTTGATGATGGAATTATAACATACTCATGTACTATGATAATTTTTGGTATCCAAAAGACATACTCAGTTTGACAAAGTTTTTGATGATGACAGCTTGTCTTGACAATAGATCAAATTGTCATACCGAGAAGGGAGAGTATGGTGATGCATGCTTACCTTTTATGAATTTACTAGATTGTATCCAACTATTGAAATGATTAGCAAAGAAACACTTATCTAATTTGGAGAGCAGGTGAACCATTTGCTCAAGCATATCCAAAAAAGATATTGGCATCAGAAACAACATGTAAATATGGGCATGCAAGCTTCTACTATAGTTTTTTGAAGGAAGAAACATTCAGGCATATAATCACAGTGAATTGAAGTCAAAGTCTCCAAAGGAAACAACTTATTCAAAGGATATAGCAGTACATCTTATAGGGGGAGCAATTAGACATGGAAAATTCAGCAGCAAGAATTTCATGGATAGTATGTGTGTGACAAGTGGAAAGACACAGGAATGATTTGCAAGAAACAACACCAAGCTCAATCAAAGATCAGTCAAAAGTTCATGCAGCATTCAAGGTTGAAATTTTTTTGTGAAGCCATTAATGGCTCACTGACCCTTTGTCATTAATGTCAAAGGGGGAGAAGAAGAAGTTGGTTGGTTGCCATCAATGACAAAGGGGGAGATTGATGAATATGTCTAGTTGTCATTGATGACAACATTAATGACAAAGGTGAAAAAGACACAGTGGACAAAGTGCTGGGTTTTGGCACACCTAATGAGCCAAATGACCCATACTGTGGTCATTTGGAATTGGGCCTAATACCCTAGACAAGGATCATGTGGGCATGTCTCTTGAGGTCATACGGGCAAGACAAAGGAAAGATGAACAAGATGGACAAGTACAAGCAAATATGACATGGCAATATGCCAAGCAAGCATAAGCTTGCGGGCATCACTCCAAGATAACTGCGGGCATAATTAAGGCAATTTGCGAGCATGCTGAGTACAAGCCCAATGGCATCTTTTATGAAGAACAACGGGCATAAGCAACACTCTCCTTGCGGGCAAGTTAAATGGCTTTTGTGGGCATTGGCATGTGGCCATTGTGGGCAGTGTTGATAAGCTCTTACATCTGAAAGAGGACATGCATATGAGCGTGCATTTGGTGAAGGAATATAAGCCTTGGCGGGCATAATCTGAAGAACAAAGATGGCATAAAAGATGCAAATCATATGGCCATTGTTGTCCTCCAGATTGCACACCAGCAGCAGAAATCTTTCGGAAGTTGTCTCTTCACTACAAGTGAGAGAGGTGTGGCCTTGGGGGCAAGCAATGAGCCAGGTACTGTCACCCGAATCCCAGCTCCTCCGTTTAGGCTAACTCCTAACGAAGCCAAGGGGGGTAGTCCCTAAAAAAAAGTGTCACTAAGGCTCTTGTGTTTTAAGTGTTTTTTGTATGGGGTGATGCGGATGAGTGTTGCTTAGGAGTTTTTGTATAATGATGAGAACACAAGTAAACATGCAATCCACGTTGCAAATTCCACAAGATACAATTTAGAAGATGAACAATATACTTTGACTTAGAATTAAAACAAAGCATCCACAAGATAAAGATCAAACAAATGACAAGGACATATGGTCCAGATTAAGAAGATACATAACAGTTTTTAAAGACCAATGCCAATATGGAGTCAAAAGAAATGCTTGTGATGCTGGAAAATGTAAGTCAAAAGTAGCTGTTTGTGAGATTGTTTTGAAATTGTTCTTGGTAAATTTTAAGTGTTTTAGGTGTTCTTGATTATTAGGGCTAAAACCAAGGATATCAAAAGAGTGTCCGGAAAGACATTCTAAGCGGCTCCTTTAAGAGACATGTCGGACTAGTTTGGATCACAGCGAGGCGCGCAATGCTAACCAGCCACTGTGTCACAGATTGGGCAACCCGGCGCCTCCCCTGAGAACTGCTTTGAATACTTTTTGAACAACGTCGGTTCGTTGGTTATGGGGGTGAAAGTTTTAATTAATTACCACTTATGAGCTTATCAAGTCCTTCACCTTTCTGAGTACTAGTCCAACCGTTTCCGGTTGGCAGAGCATACGGATGTTGGATATACAACCAAAGTAAATTAATTAAGAGGGAATGTGGATTGAAGTGTTTTATTATTAAGAGCACTTGTTCAACTCTCCGACAGAGAGCGCTCTTGACTTAGTCTTAAGACCACAGTTCAAGAGACTTCCTACTTTAAAATGCCTAATGTAAGGGGAAAGTGCAAGTCTAACAATGCTCTCCGACAAAGAGTGCTCTTGACTTGGATTTGGCCAAGTTCAAGAGGTTTTGTTTATTTTAAGAAAAAAGAAGCAGTTGTGAAAAACAGTTATGAAGCTTTGTAGAATTAAACCATGTGATAGCTCAAATAAAGTAAGAGACAACTAGCATGCTATTTGCAGAATGAAATAATGCTAAAAAAAAGACTTAGTGTTCTACCACAGTTTTACTCTAAGGTGGGATCAACCTCCGAACAAGGTCAACGACTAGAACCGCCTGCACTTGAGAACCTCCAGTTAGCTGAAAGCTCTACCAAGGAAACCGACGGGGAAGGAAAAGTAACCACAAAATAATGTGGTCCTGCCCTTGAGATGAAATCTCAAGGATACAACTTCCGGTCAAAGGCTTGGAAGAGAGATATAAGATGAAATAAAAACTATTCTAAAGCAAAAATTGAAAAATCCAATCTAACCAATCACAACACTCTTCCCCAAATGGGGAAGAAAGCCAAAAAATGGAGGCCTCCTCCACTTGAAAATTTTATTAATCTTGTACAATTGCCTTGGGTTTTAAAACCTTGAAGGACTTTGGAATGGAAATAAAACTTGAAAAAATTTAACTTAGCTCTTGATAGCTATTACAAAGGATAGTGAGTGATGGATTTGTAAGTTTGATCCTCCTTGTATTTGGTTTGAGTTCTTGCTACTCTAGCTTGTATCTCTTCTTTTCAAATTTTTCGAATCTTTTGCACTTCCAAAGTACCTACAAGAAAGCCAGAACCTCAATGCACCCTTTAGTGTTAGAAAAATAAAATAAAACTTGAATCTAAGTCTATATTTGCAAAATGAGATCTAAAACATGGAAATACATAAAAAATGCCTCAAAAAAGTTAAGATGGTAAAACGAACCAGCGAACAACAAACTCTTAGAATGTAGTGGGAAAGAGATCTAAAGTATAAAAATTTGAAATATTTTTTATGAAAAATTTTCTATCTTTCAAATGGAAATTAAAATTAAACAAAGAATGCTTCTAAGATCTAACTTTTCAATGCATAAGATGATGTATGAGAAGCAATAATACTAAAGATCTAAATCTAACAAATTACTTTTGCAAACTAAGAATGAAACTACAAACTAACTCATACAATTCGTTTTTGGTGTTTTGGGCTTGTTTTAGGGCTTTTTTTGAAGTGGACGAAAAGAGCTTGAAGAGGAAGGGCGAATGGAGGATGGAAAGTGAATCCTAGGGCAAAACGAAATGGAGGAAGAGAGTGAATCTAGGGCAAAACGAGAGGAAGGAGTTTTGAAGACAAGGATGAAAAAAAACAAATGAAAGAGGAAGGTGATCTAAAGCATGGATATCAAAGCAAGGAGAGATCAAGGAGCAAAATGGGAGCTAGAAGAAAAAAGCTCAAAGCTAAGTAACCAAGGTGTTTGAGAAAACTTTTGTTGATGGAGGAAGAGACCAAACTCTCTTAGTTAAGTGTTTATTTCCTTGAAGTGAAGAAAAGACCATGAAGACCTGCAAGACAGATTGTTTAGATGCCAATAACCACTGTTGAAGTAAAGAATGACTTAGTCTTTAATAAGCCTTTCTCCACCTTGGGAAACCCCTGCAAAAATCTTGTTATGAAACATGCAAGAACCGAAAGATATATTTTTAATCAAAGCTAAAACATACATCTAATATTGAAATTGCATGATCAATTGACAAAATGAAAGAGATATCACCAATAGTGTGAAGAATATCGCAATTGCTCCAGCATGGACCTCCAAAGTCTAAACTTTATTCAATATTAAACAGATATTACAACAATATTTTGGCAGAGTGTTCATGCTCAAAATATCCATGAAGAGAAAGCCCAAATGGCCTCTCTTATATAACAAAACTCAATGCTAAAACCCTAATTCGAATTGGTGATGAAGAGAGCCAAAAACTCCATCAAAAACCAATCAAATCCTTGTCAACACCAACCAAATCAAGCTTGGAGTCTTAACTCATCTTTAAACTTGAGTTTGGAGCCCATAATTTGAGGAAGGAACCCTACATGCATTGATTTCAAAATCCAACAACCCATTAATCAATTGCCAAATCACAAAAACGAATTTGCATGAAGGTGGGCGAGTTTCTCAATTGTAGATCACTCCCATTGCTCCGAAACTGATCTGAATCAGGTGGGTGAAGATTCCAATCATCATAAATGCTTTTTGCCATGTCATTTTGACTTTTACTTTATTCAATTTGGCCTTTTTTGGAGAGATTTAAATTATCTCCAATTTATTATTTTTTGAATATTTTAATTAATATTTCTCATTTTTTTATTTTTTGAGAAAATATTAATTATGAGGCCAAATAATTGTCTGAAACTTAGGGTTAGCTGGTCCGGGGATCATGAATGATTTTTGGCTTCAGTCTGGAGCCTTCAATCACTGAAATCCGATCCCGGATGACTGACATATTACAAATTATTATTTCTCTATTTAAACTATAGAGAAATTTATTAAATTTAAAAAATAATTAAAAAACCCAAACTCGACGGACCCGGTAAAATTTTTTTGAAATTTTTCTAAGGGTCCTAAAGACTTGGGACATGACCAAAACCTATTCTAATAGTGTCTAGTCGGATTATATATATTAGTTGGACTCTAATAACCCCCCATGGCTAAAATTTTCAAAATCGGGCATTCCAACTTTGGAGGAGCGGGAAAAAACCTCATCGATTATAGCTCGGCTATAGGCAAAGTATAATTGACAAGGGAAAAAACTCCCTGGAATACCTTAGTTGCTTAATCAAGTCATGGGGAACCGAGACACTCAGATCCTGCTAGCACACTTTATTACAAACCCCCATAGGGCCATGGTCGTGTCGACTCAAAAATAAAACTAGCAAGCCAAAATTGGCTAACTACTGCAATCTGAAACCCAGATACTCTGGAAGTGAACACTGATGTGTTCCAACACTGACGGCTCAATAAGGTTTCAACTATTTGTACAAAATAGGTGATAACAGGCATAAAGGCCATAATAATATATTTGATATGTGATATGTGGAACAAAAATTATGATGAAGTCGGCCTCCAAGTAAATCATGGAAATAAGAATGAATATTTTATTTTAATAAAATATTATTTATTGGACAGGTCGGCCCCTAATTCATGGTCACAAACTAGTATAAATACACGTGGAGAACCAGTGCGGGCCTGAGAGAAAGTAATGCCATGGCATAAAACAAAAAAAATGATGTGGGCATAAAAATCGAATTTAAATATATATATATTTATATTTGATATCATGAAAGTTGGCTCAATCATTTAATTGGAATAAATATCATTTGACAAATAATTAAAAGTGATGTCGGCCTCCTTAAGATAAGAACAAAATCAAAAGTCAAATTCGTTGTTTTAAGGGTGAAGAAAGTTGTAAAAGATTCGGTGGAGCAGTGGAGACAATTCGTATGTTCAGGATAGCTCGGTGGATGCATTGGAGCAGCATGGACAAAATGTTGATGTCATTTTTATATCATTGATTTTTCTGGGTCATACTGGTCAACAGCATGATGAAGATATGATTTTCTGGGCAGCTGTATGACATGGACAGTGGATATGTTTTGGGTAACATTAGAGACAGCCAAATGCTGAAGATTAAAATGATATGTTGATTGATACTGGACAGAATGAACATGATGTTGGTTGACTTGAACACCAGAATGATGATCTGAATGTGGTTAATGACAGTTTGATGTGTTTAAGAAAATGCTGGCCATGATGAAACAGAGATAATGATTGCTAGGGTAGCAGGCAGAAAGTTAATGATGACAAGACTGAATGCTGATATGACTGCTAGATGAAATCGATGATGCTGATATGTTTATGATGTTGATAATGGACAGTTTGATGATGTTACAAGGACAGAATGCTTGGTTGGGACAGAATTGTAATGATATTGCTTATTGTAAATGACATAGACAGAGATGTTGATAATTGTGATGTAATGTATGTTTGCTGACAAGCTGGGTCTTGTACAGAAATGTACTTGTAAATACAAGTAGGGTCTTGTATCATTTTCTTGGCTAGGTCTAAGAAATACTAAGCTGGGTCCTAGATAAGAGTTGGTGCTCTTGTATATCAGTTGGTGCTGATTGACCTCACGATTGTAGCCGTTGACCAAATACAAAAAGATTACAAACTCATATCTTGTCTCTCTTGCAATATTGATATGTTTTATTGATGAATGATATGTGATTAAATGAATACTGATATATATATACAATTCATTGATGAGTAAGATGCTTAAGTGAATGTGAAATGATGATTTAAGATTTATTGATAAGAGATAGAAATTTTAGTGGAAATTTGCATAAAGTGTAGGGTCACTGATTCACCCCCCCTCTCAATGACCCATTGTGTCTAACAGGGGATCCTTACAATGTTGAAGACAGAAAGATTGCCACCTATATTGAAGGAATAGGGAGTGTTGTCGCCTAGTTCCACACCTGGGAAAACGCAGCAGAAGTCTTCAAGCTGCTGGTGTGGCCTTGGGGGCAAGTCAGAGTCAAGTGCTGTCACTTGGGACTCGACTCCTCCATCTAGGCTTTTCTAGCGAAGCCAAGGGGGGTGGACCCTAAAAATGAAAAGAAACTATGGTGTCTAATCTAGAAGTTAGAAATATTTTTTTGAAACCAAGTTAACGCAACATACATTTATATATATAAAGCAAAGCATCATTCATCAACATTTCATTTGCAAATATTCAACATTGTCATCATAAACAACATTCATCAACAACATGAAATATGATAGTATAAACCAGTGCCTGAATGGAGTCGAAAAATATGCATGAACTGAAAAAGTAAATGTTGTGCAAGTGTTCTTGGTTTATTTTAAATTTAATGTGGTAGTGATCTTTTTATTAGGGCTGGTGGGTTCCCAATATACGCAAAGGTACGGGGAACATGTCCGAAATTTTGATGTGTGGCTTCTCATTCATACTTGGGCTGGATCGGAGTCTCAAGGAGGTGTTCAGATGCTGTACCAACGAGGGAAAGCCTAACGGTTTCCAAGAGGTCACTACCCAGTTTTGTCCCAAGTCCTCTGAAAAATTTGCCCACAACAACAAAATACTCGTGATGTGCCGGATTTTCACAAAAAGGTTTGTTTATTGGGGTGGTGTTAGATCCTATTACTAGTCATCTTCCCCTTTCTGATGCGTACCAACATGATCAGATTGAGCTGCAAATTGGCCACAGAGCATACGGGAGAAGAGGTTGGAAATTTTTAAATTTTTTTTATGAACCAAAATTTTATCTTTTAAAACCCCAAGAGTCTCTTTTCAGGCCAGTACTTGGGAAAGTCCTTGTTTTGAAACCCTACTTCAGGAAAGCAAGGGGGCGTTTGAGTTTGTAAAAAAAAAATGATAAAATCTATGTCCTGAGTGAACTTGTGGCCCGCCAGTGGAACGGACCAACAAGGTAAATTTTGAACCTAGTTAGTTTTATTAAATGCCGAAAATAAAAGAAGTAAACAACTCTAAAAAATCACACCACGAAAAGAGACGACACAAGCCACCCCTGGGGGATGGGGTGTGCGCGCTGACTAGCCCACTTGCTCTCGTTTAATAATATTTTACAATGATCAGAGAAGTGCCCCAATCTACTTGAGTGACTTGGCGGCTTACAATTTTTTAAGGAAAAATAACTGGTTTTTTCAAAAATTTCAAATTTGGTCCTCCGGATTGCCTGGATCCTTGAAATTTTGGCAACACTTCCTCCTACCTGTTCATCTTTTGCTGCAAACCAGCAAGCAAACATCAGTATAAGATTCCCAAAAACACTTTAAGAGTGTCTTTGGAACACCTCCTAAAAAACCCAGAGAAAAAAAAAAACTAAAAAAACTAAAAACTAAAAACTAAAAAAAACTAAGTGTTAAAACTAGTTAAAAATGACGAAATTTAACCAAGTAAGACAAGCAATGGGGCTTGTTTACTTGGGATCTTTGCAAGCTTTTAAGGGCTGCAAATTATGAGCTCTATTAACAGCTAGATGTACTTTAAAATCAGAATTATCATTACTCAACAAAACTCTGAAAAAAGAACCAATTTTTTGCAAGTTTGAAAAGAGTATGATGCTAAATGAAGAAAGAAATCTAACAGTCAAAAATATGAGCTTTGTAATAATCTAGACCAAACCTTCATGAAGCGATTTCTGATCTATTTAAGATATGCGACTCAGTATATAAATCAGAAATACAAGTAGCCAGTTAACCAAAGAGAAACTTTTAAAAATATGAGAGAAAGAGATAGAGAGGAAATGATTTTTTCTTGAGACTGAAAACTTTGGAATTCCGACTTTGTGTGATACCGAGGGACTACACCTACAAAACAGAGATTAGAAAAAGAGAGAAACAAACAAGATCACTCATTTTCCCACTTAAGGCCACCTGCACATCACAAACTTCACCAACACAGATCAAATGTAGACATACACTCACAAGAAATCAGTATTGCATGTCCATAAACAAATGAGAAATACAATCATAATCTCTTAACAAGCATATACCAATAAACTATTTCAATAAACAAATTGGAACAACCTATCTCATAAATCGGTAACAATCTTTCCAATGCATACAAAATATCTATGAAAATTGCAGCCTATGCACAAGTTACCTCGATAATACATAAGGTGGTACATCCACTCATCAATGGCCCAACACAAATTTGACCTCCAAAGTCTTCTTTTATTAACTCAAAGATAGAACAAGATTACAATAAAATTCCTTCTCACTCTCCAACTAGAGAAAATGTGAGAGAGCACCCTCAATATATAGAAGAGAATGGGCAAGGGAGGGCGCACTTATGAAGGGAGTGAGTGGCACGATCGAGGGAGTGGATGGGGCTGCGTTTTCCTTCTTATCGCTGTAATAATACAGCTCTATTCCAGCCATGATCCATGCTGCAAACCAGCCCCACGTGTGGGCCTCTCTTCAAGCAAATGTGCCCAAGCATGGGGGAAATGCGCCCTCTCTAAAATGGTAAGTCACTCCCACTTATTTGGCTGCCCTCTTGTCATACCAATCAGCCCAATACACTCCACAATAGGTGTTGATATAAATCAGACCTTCAATTACTCAAAAATTTTATTTTTTTTTAATTCATATTTTTCATTTTTTGCATTTTTTATGATTTTTGGGGGTTTTTTGGGTTTTTGGACCATAGGAGAAAAATTAAGTACCCAAACATTAGAAAAAGTGGTTTTAGGGGTTAAGGGGGTACTCTGATTTGGAAAACGAGCACCCCTAAGGCAAAAAAGACCTCTAGACGCCACTTCTAGGCCAATTACAATATTTTTTAATGAAACCATTAAAAAATGGCTCATTTACGGAAAAAATAAACTTCGCCGAAAAATTAAAAAACTACCTAGGGGGACTTAGCACATGTCCATATGACTCAAAAATAATGTCTAGCATGTTCATATATATTGACCCATGGACTTTAACAATCCCCTAAGGCCCGTTAGCCTCCCCAGGCATTCCAACTTTGGAGGAGCAGGAGAAAAACCCAAGAATTATGTTATGCAATAACGCAAGGCATAATTAATAGGTGAAAAAACTCCTTGGAATACCTGACTTAGCTAAAAAGTCCTAGGGAACCAAGTCCTTTACAAAACACCATGCTAGTACATTTTATTACAAACCCTGTAGGGCCATGGACATGTGGAAAAATTAAAAAAGGTGGCCCTTTAGAAGGCCTGCTGGACAACAAATCATTGAAAAATGAACACTGAAATGTTCAACTCTGCCCGCTCGCTTGATAATCCAACCAAGTACCACTTAGTTGGCAACAGGGAGGACATCTAATAATGTTATCAAATTATGGGCTCTTTTAAGATGTCTGAAATTGGCTTGGAGTGATTGATCTGAGCTAGGTTGGAAGGCAGGGCTGAAGTTTTTAGAGTTCTTACACACTAGGAACGTGTAGACAAGAAGAGTGGAAATTCAGAAAAGAAGAGGACTTTGAAATCAAGGGATGATTGACAGATAAAATGTAAGGCAGCATTTAAGGGCTAGCCTCTTATGTAATTGTTTTATCAGTTACAAATAGTAATGTTATTACATTAAAAAATATTGACTAATTAGCTGTAGAAATTTCTGTAAATCAAACAATTCAGAGATTTCACCTCTTAACTAGAGGTTTCCAGGTTCTTAACCCTGTGAACGTCAGCCTTAGGGTTGTTATGAAAGATAAATAAAACTGCAGCAACAGTGGACAATATTTCACCTCTTAACAACCCCAGTCCACTAGGCAATTTAAGAGAAAAGATAACAAAGAGTGCGAATAAGTTTCAGCCTTAGAGGGCAATCTTATCATGCACAAAACAGATCTGAAAATCACTAATGACAGCTGTAAATACAGCAGCAAATCTACCCTAGTTTCTTTGATATGATTGTTAAATCAATTAATAATTGTAGGCTTAACTTATGTCAAATCAACATGACATATAAGTGCTGAAAATTACAGAAGCGTGAAGAAATAGATGACCAAAAATCAAATCTGCAATAGAGATCATTTTGGACAGCTGGAAACTCTATTAATATGCATAAAGAACTACGAGAGAGAGGAAGACTAGAGTGCTCCTCCTAGTCACATCCTCTAACACAAGAGTGATGAGAATGATGAATGATAAAAAAACCATCATCTCCAACATCTTCTTTATAATACCAAACAATAGTATCTCACAAGAGAAAGCTCCCAACAAAGGTGTCTTCTTTCCCTTTCATAACTTCTCCCCGGGTTTCCTTATGAACCCTAGCATCTCACTCCAAGAAGACAAGTACAAAGAGAAGATTACAATGATGATGATAATGAAAGGAGTAAATGACTTATATGAGAGGTAAGGGAGGCCAACAATACATATGTCAGCCTATGCCCTTACAAGCAACCTACAAAACTACATGTAGGCGCACACATGTGGAGTGCTACACTCCAAGAATAAACATGCTGTTATCACATGGATCTACACCCATAGATCTGCCCAATAAGTATAGGCCCCCTAGACCTATCACAGCGTGGTGACTCTCCGTTTCGGATGGTGCTTTTCCAATTGAAGGGGAGTGTCCCTAATGTCGCACACTGCAATCTGATCTGCTAAATATGACAGAAATATTAATGAAAAACAGCGTACTAAAATCTCCCTTTTGACTGTCTTAAACAGTTTAGAAGGGAGGGTAGGTCATGCATTATTAGTTTAAAAGGTTGAGAGGATATTCTAAAGGATCTTTAACCGGGCAAAATGAAATAAAAATATGAAAGAATGCATGTATGAATGATCGAAGTAAAATCAAGACATAAGCAAGGAACTGCTAAACATTTACAGTAGATTAAATCATTAGCATCCATGAAACAAAGAGCTAAAAGCAAAGCATAATTGAATCTTATTACTTGTTACCAAAAGACTGCTTGCACCATGACGGTTGATGTGCAACAAGCTGCCAATGATCTCCTTGCCAGTAAATGCAGGTGGTGGTCAGAGAATGGTGAAAGAATGGTGAGAATTCTACTACTAAAGAGCACCTCTTGAAAATGTCCAACCCTGTCTTTCTGCTCAACCTTGAATATATAAACCTCAAGCCCTAATGTGCCGTTCCTTGATTGGTTGATCAGCACATAGTTGAGAGTTTGCATGCATGGCTTGTGCGCTATTTAACTGACTCCTTACAACCGTCCACACTAGTTTGCATGAGGATTTAACACACTAGGGCACACTTTTATTGCTGTCTTAAGTCAGCTCTTAACTGCTGCTCACACACTGTATACTCCAAAACCACCAGTCTTAAAACTAATCATCAACAATTTACTGAAGTGCGCCCTTACTATTAACTACAAACTGCTACTTGAACATGGTTCATAGTCTTTACTCCAACCAAATCTGTGTTTTGAATGATAACCATCTGCTGCTCTAAAATTAGCACCGGAACTTTCTTTGGCTGCACCTCTCCTTGCAGGGATGATAACTTAGCGATTTAACCCTATGGAGATTGATACAAATCTTCCCACACAACTGATGCCGGTCATGGGTTCACACGCATCTAACACAGCACTTAAGTCACGTTTTAATTTACCTTTTGTTCTACATATGATTTCTATTGCATGCAACGAACCATAAGTCTCAATGTTTAGTTCAACAACCCAACACATGCCAATCCCAATAGTTAACTTGTGTTGTCAGTATGCATGCGTTAAGTGATGGAGGCACTTTAGAGATCTCGTGCATTCTTACTTCTCAATTGCATGCCACGATATATGGCTGCTGGTTTAAAGCACATGTTAGGTATTTGGCACATATGTGTTTAGGATTAACTTAGGCACAGTTTCTATCTTAACTGTTGATTTGCCAATGATGCATGTGCCCTTCTTAATACTGGTTTGCATGCATGTTGAAGACCCCCTCTAACCACTGTCTCTGCCTTCTGCTCTAATCAACAACCTGCCCACTTGAATACGCCTTGTCTTGTGGACCCTGAATATGCCCCATCTTGTGGACCCCCTTTTTTTCATTAAAACATGCTCCTTCGCTCACCATCCATTTCAGGTGGATTTTGTTTCCTAGGGGAACTAGTTTTGGATCTGACGGACTAAGGGCTCAAAGCATGTAAGAGAAATTTGACTTTTTCTGTCATCAATGCAATTCGATAATAAGGTAAAAGGTCCCAATGCTAACTTTAAACTAGCAATTGCACCTGACAGTGCAAAAAGTACGCCGTAATAAGGGGGAAAGTAGTAGTGTACAAGATGTAAATGAATAAAAGCAAACATAAAGAGCAATAAAAATTGGTAGGAAAAATGTTTTTGAAAAGTAGATACGATTTAGTGTACATGTAAATGGCTTGCTATGAGGTTGTTCCAAGTAAAAGCCTATTTTTCCTATTGGTTGCATGGAAGGTGGGAACCTTTGTAGCTTGAAGAAGAAAAGAAGCTCTGCATAAAGGGAAATAAAAAGAACATTTGAGGCACATATTGACTAAGATCAAACAGCAACAATCTCTTTTCATAAGTTATGATTAATGAAATCTTAAACCAACAAGGAAAGTCATAGACAGAAATGGCAACTTTGGAATAGTCAAACAAACAACAATGTGTAGTAGAATTGATTTGGAAGCCACTAATGGCCAAGAAATCAACGGTTGTGTAGTAACTCAAATGATAGCTTAAAAAAAATGAAAGGTCAGATTAATTGACAATAATTTGAATATCATAGATGACATCTTCAATTGAATTGATGTGTATGTAATAGAAATAATATAAATGTAGTGTTGAGGACTCCGTTTCTCCATTTTGTTTGTCTTACTTCCCCTCGATTCGTGAGCCATGATTACAAACATAGAGCCTTCTGAAACTGTTGGAATCAAGAAAACAAGGGAACCTTTTAAGATTAACAAGTCATGGGATTCGTCGAGGTGCGGCAGGTGTCTACCATATGTTAAGAGGGGTCCCTAGCATCACCTAAAACCTTGTGCAAACAAATTGAGGTTGGCTCCATCTCCTGGAGGCAAAGAGCATCCTCTAATCTATCGAGTGGTGGAACTTGACGTGTCCTAGTATAGGAATTTAAATCCCCTAGATGAATGACCTCCCCGAGAGATGAGTATTAGATTATGCCAGGATACATGCCCTGATAAGGGTCCCCAGCTAAGTCTCTATGAAGAGAAAAATCAAAAACCTGAAGCAGTACGCAAGAAGTAACAAACCACAGAGTAAGTGTATTCTGACTCAATCATATTGTTGCTGTTGAAGACTCTTGATTTGTATATGGAATCAAAGCAAGATGGGATTTGTTTGCATCTATACACTATTAAAAGTGAACAGTGTGACCATGTGAATGCAACTAAAGGCTGTAGTAGAGGAGGCATGTTAAGAATCCATCAGAATTGAGGGTTATACTCAACAAAGTGCCACACATAGTAAACTACAAAATGCAAGATGGGAAGAAGAAGACGCCACCGAAAAAGATGCAAATAAAGAAAAAATTAAAAAATTAAAAATTAAAAAACTAAAAGGAATTCTGATTGGAACGTAAAAAAATAAAAAATTAAAGAAAAAGATGCAAATAAAAAGGAACTCTGATTGGGATGTTGCCAGCAAAAGATTGTAGAAATTTGATAAAATAGCAAGTTCTCTTTATGACATTTTGTCAAACACTTAGAATGCATCTTTAGGTTTAATATTTATCTAAGTTATAAATTATTGCACAATAAATCTTCTGATAACTAAAATATAAGCACTTATACATTCATCAATGACCTAGCTGAAGAACTGAAGACATAAGTATACACATTGAAAACTCAGAAATTTTTAGGGCCAATGCCCAGGGCAAAACCCTCACACTTCATGAGGGAAAACCCAGAGAGATGTATTATTAATGAGCAGCAATTAATTACAGCAGAGAAATTTACAATTTGAAATACATTGGAAAACGTGCCAGAAAACATAAATAAATACCAGCAATTAATGCAGCTATACGGCCTCTTCTTCCTCACCAACCTGCCTCGAAATCTGTGCCAATGGCAGCCCTTGATTTCTGTGCAATCTTTCTCAGCAAAAATAACATAAAACTGCCAAGAAATGTGTGCCAAAACAGACCTTGATTTCTGTGCCAATTAATGTGGCTGTACCAGACTGTACGGCCTGCTGTACGGATCTGTGCAGTACGGATTTCCTCGATTTCTGTGCAGAAAAGTGTTCTCCTTCTCCTCGGTATTTGTGCCTATTATCACATCCATGTTAGCTGGAGCTACCATGTTGCAGATTGTGTGGTCGGGGACCATACTATATTTTTTTTCAGATCAGAGATCAAATGCCTTCAGAGGAGGCATATATTTTGTTCAGATTGCCCCGAGCAGAGATATCAGTGGGACAGATGGTTTATTCATGAGTCCAGACATGTACACATTATTGCCTACAGAAGCACCCTTCCTTGCCAGGCTTTGCACAAGCCCATTGAGACAGTTGCCTAGCCATATTTTTTATTGAGAGTACGGAGTATTGTTGGTTGGCCACTTATTGCCCGGATTCAGTAGAGATCTAGTTTCAAAGTCAGCTTCAGCAGCAGGTATATGGTGTGGCAGGTATAGCATCTGATGTTCTATTGCTCATGTTGTTGATTAGACCTATTTATACATGATAGTACACTACCTTTACATATTATGTTGATATGGTGATCTAGTTGTTATGATGTGTTTGGCCCTTGGTGATGTCAGTCCACCCCCTTCAGTAGGCTCCTGTCTATGCACGCTGGATCATATCCCCACTACTGGTATAGACTTGGTCACTTAGTCCCCCTAGGCAGCTGACTTTGGATCCACTCTCACTTTCTCCACCCATCCGACTCATTCATGATTGGTCTTTCCCGACTTGGATTTTGATTTGTGACCTTGAGGATCCCCTTCCCCACTGACCTCTGAGTATGCCATGATTCCCTGTCTTTTGTGCCTCGGCTCTTTAGTGTGTGAGATGCACTCTCAAACCTGGGATTTGCTTTGTTGGTTGCCCCCGATGTTGCAATGCAGTATAGGAGTGTGTAGCCTCACCGGGTGTTCCCCATTGGTCATCGAAGCATGTACACTCACCCCCATTACTCTACAATATGAGCACCTTGATTATATCTATTGAGATATGTATGTAGCCCAAAAGGGCCTTGATGTAAAAAGAAATGAAGAAATGTAAAGCAAGCCAAAAAGGCTATTGTAAATGTAAAATCAAGCCAAAAAGGCTAAATGAAAGTCAATGTAAAATCCATGCAATGTGCCTGTAAACACACATGGACACAGCTCAGCCGTACATATCAGCTTTGTAGTGGTTATTTCCTCACCTAGTCCTGCAGGGCAAGGAGGTGAGAGGGAGTAAGGGACAAGCTCAAGATTGTCCCCTAGAGTCTCAAGTTACAGTTTGTCGGACACCCAGTTTGGCGGCTCTAGAAAAGATCCTCACGGAGTCTTCTTAAGGCACAGATATGAGTTGTGAGGTATTTGTCAAATGACCAATGGCGGTTTCCCTACACTATACCCATTTGTGAGGCACCGTCCTTCCCTGTGTTTTGTCATGGTATGCTTATCTCAGTGGGCCCCGCTTTCCCGATTCATCCAAAGGGTTGCATGATCTTTGTCCTTGTCATCCCTCATCCTTCACCTTGTGTTCCACATCACCTAAAGTCAGCTAAGCGGTCAAGTCTATAGGTTGTGCATAGCATTATGAGTCTTTTGGATGTGGTGGGCCCACCTCACCAGGGGCCTCGTATTTTTTATCACCATGTTGGCATTGTATTGTTTAGTAATGTACTAACATGTATAAGGAACCCTATTGCTTCAATTTGCATACAGGTATTCAGCCAACACCATGTTGACCAAATTTGACTTGGTCAAACTAGGTTGACCAGGCCAAAAATGGGCCCGAAAAAATGTTGCAATCAAGATTTCGATTTTGGTCAATTATTATCTTTCGGGGTCCCATATGAGCCTCCAAGCATCAGAATTTGAAAAAGTTGAGGCAGCGATGAGATTTTTAATTATTATGGGTCATTATTGACCTATTTTAATTAAAAATCATGGATTTTGGGCAAACAGTGCCTAAGTGATGGATCGTGGTCGTTCAAGTGACCATGTCTACTATTTTTGGGGTCAACGATCGCATTGCAATAGACGGTTCGACAATCCGGGCACTATAAGTGGGTCAAAATCCCAATTTACACCTTCAGCAATAAAAACCAGCAGTTAATTAAATGGAAAATCAAAATATGGTAAAGGCAACTATGGCAAATGGCAAAAATCAAAGGCTAGCTAACATAAGGGTGACTTCTAAGGTAATTTCATGATGTTTGGACACTATATTTGTGAGGTGGGGCCCTCATGTTGGACAGCTCGCTATGGAGGTCGAATTTTTCCCATGGGGCGTTTTTCTCCACCTTGGCAAATTCGATTTTGTGTTGTATGGTATGTGAGACCTTGATGTATTGGTTAGGGGGCTAAAACATCATATAGACACCCCCTAACTTGTTATTTGGTTATTGTATGAGCACCACAAGGGGACCCCCTCTCCACATGTGTGCTATAGATGGGCAATTCGCACCCCCTCATTGAGCTCATCTCCACCATTCGTTTGGGTTGGGAGAGAGTCAATCTCAACCTTCTATTTTGGAGGGAATAGGGTTTTGAGAGTGGTCTTTCTCTATAAGAGAAGACACTCACCCATTGTATCTCCTCTCTTGGCATTTTAGACTTGGAATAGAAGAGAAAACGTTGTTGCAGCTCTTGCTTGTGTCTTGTGGTGATGTTCTTTGAGATTGTTGATTGCCAAGCTATCTTGATGCACTAGAATAGGTTGTGGTTGTGTTCAGCATTATTTCTCACCATTGTTTGCAGCAAATACAAGTCTTGGAGAAGGGCGCACCATTTGGCTGCTTCTGTTGCTCCTCTCTTTGGGATCGGTCATCAAAGGGAAGTGTTTTTGCCATTTCAGCCAAGCATTTCTCTCATTTTTATTTGTGTTGCTGTAGCTTTCATTACTTGTTGTGCAAATTTGACTTATGTCCATTTGTTGTTGGCAGGCAAGGAGGGCGAATTGGTGGGACTGATCAAATCGAACTCATTTGGGGACTTCTGCAATCCATTCTATTTGATCTTCGGGACGTTCTAACCTCAGCAAATCAAAGATATCAGCTGGTTCCAAGTAGGTGCTTCACTTCTTTCTCTCGCATCTCAATTTTTGAATGGTCTTAGAGAGAAATTTACATTAAAACCCTAAAAAATTAAAATCTCAAAAATCCACCGTTAGAATTTGTTTTTATTGTAAACCCGCTTATGAAACGTAGTTAAAAGCCTATATCTTAAGTTTCATTTAATTCCGACTCCATTTACCCATAGGTCTGGCACTGGTCTTTTTGCAGCGTTTTTCTCTGTCTGCTTGAGGGGGTCACTTTGGGGTTTTGGGTACTCTTGATTTGGGCTTAAATTGTCATTTTATCCCAAGAAATCAAGTTATTGTTTGCTGGAAGTGATTACAAACGTTAATTTTAAACTGCCCTAGGTCCATCAATCCACTGCTTAACCCCATTCCTTGGGCAATTTACTTCAGCATTTCACTTCAAATTTATTGTATCTCCTTAGACTATTTTCAGTCATATAATCACTAAGCTAATCTTGTCATTTAATTACATTTGATTGTTGGCCACCCTTTTGCATCACTCTCATTCTATCACTTGTGTCCACCAGTTGGCTGAAACTGGACTTAGGAGTTCATCTACACTCAATCTCTTGTTTTATCTTTTTATCATGTGCGGGATTTGGGTGTATTTTTGTATCTCAGCCATAACCGGTTGAGCGGGGTCTCCCCCCCTGACTTGGCTACGTGCCTCGTCTGAAGTGACAATAGCCTTGTCCGGTGTGACTTCCGTTCCTTGAACAAAGGACTTGGCCATTGCTGGTTACACCTTCCTAGCTGCACTCCCTCTACCATCCCTATTGGGACACCTTCCACTAGCAGCTAGAGTTTGTATGATAACAATGCCCAATAAAAACTCAGTCTCCTTCTTGCTGCAATTAATGCTCTCTCTCCAAATGAGTTTGCTCTCCTTTGAAACCCTAGATCTCTCTCTCATTTTCTCTCTTTTGTCTTTCTCTCTTGTGTTTTGGCTCTTTTCCCAAGATGCATTAAATAGGTGACTTTACCCTCCCTAAACCCTAACTAATTCAAACTACCTTTTTGAATGGCTGAGATCACTTATGATCTAAGGGTTTACATTAAAAACGAATTAAATGTCCTTTTTAATCATTTAATGCACAAATACTTTTAATAAAGTCACTTAACTTTTAAAACATAAAGTCACTTTTTCTTTTATATTTTAAAAGTACATCACTAGGAAAGACAACTTGTCCCCACCATGATAAACACAAAAACATGATGGGACCTAACTCATTACAATATTTCAACAAAGATAGATAGAGAGGAAGAGTGCTGCAGTTGGGGAGCTGAAGACACGGGGATGCCTGGCCCCCTAGCTGCTCCGAGCAAGCCAGCATTGCCTATAAAGTCATGCACAGCAATGGAGAAGATAGGGAATGCATACAAAAATCCTGTGATTGTAATCTGTAATGTTCCATCCAGCCAATAGAAATCCAAAACACTGCCCACAGTCTATTCCTCAAGCCACTGTGATGGCCACGACGGTTAGCTGTCCCAGACCATTCAAATAAGAGCCAGGGGAGATCGACAGTTCATGGGACAGAACTGTTGACCACTGTTTCCTTTTCCAGAACAAATTTCCAAATCTCCTGCTAGAAATCAGCGCCCAAGTCACTCACTACCCATTGGTTACTCACTGATTCATATCTCAGTATTAATTTCTGTTGGATTAAACTGCTGGGTTTATTTGAATTTCTAGCTATGTCAAGTAGCAACCCATGGATTCTCCTCAACATCTGCAGGTTGGAAACCAGTTGGCTGAGCTCTGTTTAAACTACAAGTAGTCACTACACTATACTCTCCCTACGCAGAGCGTGCAAATATCTCCAGCAATTGTGTGGTCTGTCAAAACATCATACATCAATGCATACAAGCATGGCGTTGTGCCTTGTTAATCACCTACAGTTGGTTGAGCTCTGTTTAAACTACAAGTAATCGCTACACTATACTCTCCCTATGCAGAGCGAGCAACTATCTCCAGCAATTGTGTGGTCTGTCAAAATATCATACATCAATGCATACAAGCATGGCATTGTGCCTTGTTAATCACCTATAGTCATCCTCTTATAACTCGTGAATTTATTTATATGTAATGTCTCGAGGTTGTAGTGATAAGCATAACAAAGACAAAAATAAAAATAAAAAGGAGTGATGTACCTTGCTTATTGCTTGTATACAGATTTTGAATTGGATGTATTGTGAATTAGGGACCTGGGTTTGAACATATAAGTAGCAGAGTATGTTATTTTTGCTGGCATAACAGACGTGAAGCACACTTGGATCTATCCAGAAAATATCTCAAGGCCATAATGCTGCAATATATAATGCTTGTGTTGTGTTAACCTACAGCCATCCACATATGCAAAGATATAAATGTATATTGCTTGAACATATGTATACACATCTTGAATTGGCAGAGATATGGTTGATTGGGTGTTTGTTTGCTCTTTTAGATATACAGAATGCAATTGTATTTGTAGTTGGCCAAAGTCTTGGTATTACACACAAACAAACCAGGTATTGAAACCAAATCTGAAGAGAGATATTCATTCATCCCAAAAAAAAGTCATTGAAACTGAATCTGAAGAGAGATATTCATTCATCCCACTTGATGAATTCATAATGAAGAAGCTAGATCTCCGTTGACAACAAATTGCAGAGACATTACACTTTAATTCTGCAAAGAATAATCCATGTTGGCAAGACAGGCAGGCCTTGGGTCTACCGTTTTCAGATCACATAATCAAATTATATTTTTCATCAAGGGCATCTCCATCTCTATGAATCATCACTTTATAAATCCTCCTTCAAACTAGTTACCTCATATATGCTCGTGGCTAAAGCATAAATCTAACAATTTAATTGGAATCTTTCTAAGTTTGAACATCTGACCAATTCTTCTTGTCTTTGCTATGTGATCTGCATGTGTCTCCTTACAATCTTTTTCAGCATCTTATAAGAAGATCAATGTGAGAGCACATGTGTTACATCATGTGTCCCAATAACTCCCATTTTTTGACCATATACAATAGTCTCATGGAAAATTACATCATGACTAATTACAACTCTCCTGGTTTCAACAATCAATAATCCTTTGTACAATCATACTGCACCCCAATAATATGCACTTATCGCTTTTAGAATCTTATTTTTATTGTGTTTCTTTGGGTAGATATTAGATAAACATAGGCTTCCCAACCAAATACACTCAAGTATGTCACAAGCCATTTCTTATTGCTCCACAATTCCTCAAATGTCATCTTCTTAACAGCCAAGCATCAAGTACGGATATAAAAGTCAATGGGTTTCTTGCCACCAAAAGTTTCAAGACCACCACAGGGCATGCAAATCTATTAAGAAATTACCCATCAATTAAACACACATACAAGCTTGCATTGTCAAGCATCAATTCCAAATTAGTTATAAATCAAATGAGTTCAGATATTTTCAACAAACAAAAACTTGCAAGATATAGCATCTATTCCAAATTTGCTCTAAATCAAATGGTTTCAGTAATTAAATTGAATTCGAAGAATCAGCAATATATTCAATTCATGTCAAACAGACTTGGAAAGATATAGCATCTATTCCAAATTTCCTTTAAATCAGATGGCTTCAATGCTTAACTTGAATTTGAAGAAATCAGCAATATATTCAATTCATGTCAAACAGTTGCAGAAAGAAATAGCGAGCTTACATAGAGGCTATGCCATCCAATCAAAACTGTTAAGGTTGATAGCAACACAATTGAACAAGCATCTTCTTCCTCTCAAATACAATTGTCAATTACTGAATGCTAATGCAGAGTTCTAACGTCCTTGGATGGAGTCAAATTGAATACCTCCAGAATTCCAAAAACTCAAGAATAGTATTGGAGCAATGTTTGGCACAGTGGAATTAATACTTACAATAAATAGGTACCTCAGTTTCCAATGGCACTATATGTATACAAAAGATTCTCCTCAAACAACACCTGGCAGATTGCAAAAGGATTTGCAATGTGGCATACATTTTGCAATGGCCAAATTCATTTCCCCTGTATACTACTAAACCTCCAAAGAAAATAAGCATCAAATGGTTCCTAATAGAACGAACACAGTAATCCCCTCAAAAACCTGTAATATATTCACACAGAGTCTGCTCCTTTAGCTGCTTGTCTTGCCAGATATCTCTCTCTTCATTCCTTCTACAGCATGGCAAGAATTTATGAACTTCGGAATAAATAACAACTACATTAACCTCAAGGAAGAATGTAATGTAAATTTTCTATGATATTTCAGCTTGCTGGTTTATGTCACGTTTTTCATGGTTTTCATCCCCAACCGGTTTTGCATTGGCTGGCCACTGGAAACTACCTATAAAAATTGCAGACAATTAAACACGCTGTAAATACACTTTAATAGGCAGAAAATTAATTTAACCATGCACACCATAAAAAATCAGACACGGAAATTTTTGGCCAATAGCCCTGGAAAAACCCCCACGGGGAAAACCAGTCAGAGAGAGAGATATTTATATTTCTTCAACAATATTTCAGTACATTAATTTTCAGTCAAAAACTACTTATTTCAACCAAAAAATTTCCTGCCGCGAAATCTGTGCAATCACTGCCTCGATTTCAGTGCCAACACAGTCTTGATTTCTGAGTGGTGCGGTCCTCAATTTCTGTGCCCAGCTTGCCTCGAAATCTGTGCCAGAAATACTCCTCGAAAATTGTGCCCAAAATACCTCGAAAACTGTGCTGTATGGTACAGCAATAAAGCTGTTGTACAGCCCTCAAAAACCGTGCCACTGTTCAGCTGTACGGTGCCTTGAAAACCAAGCCAAACTCCTGCTGTACAGTCACCTTGGAAAACGTGCTGAAATAAATGCTGCCTCGAAAATCGTGCTGGTCATTAATGCTGCTCGATTTCTGTGCCCATTAAAAGCTCCTCGATTTTTGTGCTACAATAAATGTTGTACCCTCCTCAAAATTCGTGCCAATAATAAACGCTGGAAACCCTCCTCGATTTCTGTGCTGGAATCTCTCCTAAAAAATCATGTTGCTCTCTTTCTCTTCAGCTCACTCGCATCTCAAGAATGGAAACTTTTTGTCTCACTTGCCTTTTTTGAATAACCCCTAGGGTTCTCCAAATCCAACGGATGAGATTAGATTAGATCGACGGATGAGAATAAATGCTCTCATTTAATTCTCATGAATATTAAATTTACTCACCCACTTAAATTTATCAAAAAGTGACTTTATGTTCTAAAGTCAAATTAAATGTTTGTCACAAGTCATTTAATGCAAGGGTCACTTTTTCCCCCACTTAAGTGACTTAGGCAAAAAGTCACTATTGCCGCCTACTACACACCTGGGGGGGACGCGGCAGGAAACTTTCAAGCCGCTCGGTGTGTCCTTGGGGGCAAGTGAGAGTCAAGTGCTGTCACCTGATTACTCGACTCCTCGGTCTAGGCTTACTCCTAGCAAAGCCAAAGGGGGTGGTCCCTATGAAAAATAAACTAAGGCTTTTAATCTACAACAAAAGATAAGAGTCTAATCTAAGAGTTATGAGATGATGAGATGAAAAATTAACAACTAAGCACTGCTTGCAAATTAAATCAAAAGATTAACCCAACATGAGATAGATAAGCATTCACGACATTTATGATTGAAACTTAAAACATGGAAAATCAAAGACCAGTGCCGAGAATGTAAAAATGCTTGCAATTGTTGTTGTGTAGGGTTGCTTGTGTAGTCTCAGTGAAAGTATTGCAGTGTCTCAAGTGGTAAATTTTATAATTATTAAATGAGTAGATTAAGGAGTGGGTTAATTCTTGGTTTGGCCCAAAAGAAACCTAAACTTTGAACTGAGTGCTCTAGCAACCTTACCAAATGTCCAACCAGGCGAGGATGAACCTGCTGACTCTGTGGATTTAGTCCATGCAACCTCCCGAGTTCTTAGGATTGGATTCTAATGGATTGTCCTATTAACACTAAGTACCTTGCACCCATTTCTGATTGCGCCAACTGTTCCGACTAAGCTGCAGTAGTCAAGAGCATACTCCGGGTTTGGGGAGTTGTTCGTTTTATTAAAATGTGTGAGTGGATGATTAATCTACACTAAACCCCAAGCATATAGCAAAGGGGGGTTAATTTTAGGATTAAATTTTAAGAACAGAAAAATAATTGAATAAAACACAAAAACATATAAAATGATAAACGGGTCCTCGGAGGACGTTGTGTGCTTGAGTGAGTTGTTTAATTACTACTGCTCAAATGAAAACTAATCTAAAGCGAAAAATTTTAAAAAGAAAAAAGAAAAAAGGTGTGAATCCCCCCTGGGGGGATTGGGGTCAGGCGCTGGAATTGCCTGCTTACTCTTTTTTTTTTTTTTTTACAACTTGAAAACTTAAGAGAAATACTGCTTGCCCTTTATCATTAGGGAACAAGTCAGTTTACAATTTTTTAAGAGAAATAAAGATGGTGCTTGAAATCGGTTCTCTCCGGGGGGTTTTGGAAGCTCCAAATGCAAGTTTTATTTGATTTTCTTACTCCAACCTGTTATGAAATCAAAACAGATCAGTGAACTATATCAGTTAGAAAATAATAATCATAACACTTTAAGAGTGTTCTGACAATGCTACAAACTGTCAAAATCAAAATCAATGCAACTAGTATGCGAAAAACATGTTTTTGGGCAACTTTTTGAGTCCTTAAACTAACTTTCAATTAACTTTTCATGTGCAAAACCAAAAAACCAACGAGCTCATTTTATCATAAAATGGCCAAAAACACTTAGAAAGTGATTTGGCCACTTAAGTAAAATATGCCTAAAAACACTGTGATGCAAACTAGCTAAACTAAAATGAAATAAATAACTAAGCCTTCTTAGGATCTTTACTTGCCTCTTTAAGAGATAACAAGTAAATGATTTAGGCACTTTAATTGCTTGGCAAAAGACGTTGTAAAATGAAATACTCTATTATGCTTTCGATCTACTTCAAAATTGCAAAACAGAGAAATTAAACAACCTAGATCCAGATTATCAAATATATTGAAATTATTAGGTTGCAATTTGATTTTAGATCTATCAATCAATGAAACTTTATAATGCAAGATCTAAAAAAGATATAAGGAAAGAGTAACCGATTTAGATGAATAATTTTGGATCTTGAAGACTGAACCCTGGGGGGTTTGAGAAAATGAAGAATGGGCCTTGGAGTCAACTTCTTGGTGTGCCGGTGGGATCTATCAATCTGCCTAAGTTTGTTGAAAGAACAGTAGATCTAACATGTTCATCCGTTCATCCAACTTGAAGCAACCTGTGAAATCACAAAAGAGACTAGCAAAGGGATTAAAAGAACCTGTGCAAATAACCAAAAGAAAAGTAGAGATGATAGATTCAAACAAGAATGTTCTCTACCTCTAGCATTCTAATGAAGTTTGCAATAGATAAAATAGACTATAAAGCACTACTTGCTATTCTTAATGAAAATAATATCTCTTCAAAGACAGATGAATCCAACATATACTAGCATTATGTACGATACAGATTTACCTCATAAGATGCAAAATAACCGAGATCCAACACAACAGTCACACTAGGGTAGCCTCCAAAGCCTTCTTTTATTATTCAAACTTAGAAAATACTACAGAGAATGAGAGCAGAGGTTCCACCTTCCAAATGAATAATACTGGACCTCAGCTCCTCAATTTATAGCAAATGACAAGTGAGCTAGGGCGCAAAACCCTAAGAGACAAAGCTCCTAACTTGTAGAGCAAGAAAAGCTCTCATCCAATGGAGAAACACCATTTCAAATGGACAAAAACACTTTAAAACGGAAAATGCTGAAAGCTGCCCACTTGTAGAAGCACTCACACATGAGGCAAGAGGAGAGCATGTGGCAAGTCATTTGATGTTTCCATATTTGAGAGCTTTATGTTTGATTGGACTTTCAACAATAGAAACCTACCCACGTGGGTGGTGCCACCTCCTCATGGTAGCCACCCCCACTCCTTCGAACTCACTCTCCAAACATTGATTCGTATGGCTGTACGGCTGGCCCACGTGAGGAAGATATGAAACATGAACTTGGATATTACAATTCGAATCTCATAATACATGCCTCAAACCTTTAATCATTAATACGACCAACCTTATGACATCTCATGCCATGTCATATGATTCACGCATATGGATGAAGGATGGCCCACGTGAGGAAGGAGCCGTACGGCTTGGGTTTAATACAATTACTTCAAACTTTTGATTTTGACCATAAATTAAATGTTTTATCTCTTTAACATAGTCACCCTTCCTTAAGTGATGTCATGCCATGTAATTCGGCATGTGCTTATTCCTCTTTTTAAATATTTTAATCATTTGGCCAAAGTGCATTTTGATGCTCTTTTAGCATTTAAATGCTGATTTGTACCTCTGATAGGAAAAAATGCTCCACGGGGGTTTTCGGTCGCCTAAAAAGTAGAAAAACTGGGTAATGGGATAAATAGGATGCTCTGAGCTTGAAAACGAGCATCCTTGCGCCAAAATCCAACTCCGGATCACACTTTTATCACCTTTTGAAATTTTTTAATTAAACCATTAAAAATGGCTTAAAAATGCGAAAAAAAAATATTTTTTGTCGGAATTGACTGAAACTTCAGGGGAACCTAGTACATGACCAAACGATAAAATTCTAGCGCCTAGCATGTTTATACATGTTACAAAATGGGCTCTAATAATTCCCTAAGGCCTAACCACCACTTTGGGCATTCCAGCTTTGGAGGTGCAGGAGAAAACCTCATCGATTATACTCGGCTAAAGGCAAAGCATAATCGACAAGGGAAAAAACTCCTTGGAATACCTTCTTTGGTTGCCAAGTCCTAGGGAACCAAGTCACTCAAAAACCATCATGCTAGTACACTTATTACAAACCCCGTGGGGCATGGTCATGCATTACAAAACATTAACAAAAAGAGGCCCTGAACAGGCCAAACTTGGAACTTCTGAACACTGAAAAAGGCACAAGTAAATGTGCAATACTAGCGGCTCACTGAAGTCCAACTGTAGTGCAACTCAGTTGGTAACATCTGGCTCCAACTGCGGGACGTGTGATTAATCTTTCCTAGGAAATGAGATCATTCGAGAACTCCAGATTCTCAATTTCTTGCATGGAAACATAAGTGCATCAATCCCATATATATTTGAAAAATAACCAAATGAAACATTTAAGTTGCAACATTTATTCATAAAAAAAATGAAACTATGGTACATAAGCAAAATTCAAACTAATGTACAAAACAATAATATACATCAAATAAATCTAACTAAGAAATGAAATGCAAGAGTAGGGTTTAGAAATTTTGATACAAAGATGCCCCCATGGGCATCAAATATTTTCAGTGTAGAATAGTTTGAGAAGGCCCCCGTTGACTGGGAGGGTACACTTCTCGCCGTCCATACTGCTTAGGTATAAAGCATTTGTGCCTGCTACTTCATGAATGAGATAAGGATTCAATCCATGCAACCTCCCGAGTTCTTAGGATTGGATTCTAATGGATTGTCTTATTAACACTAAGTACCTTGCACCCGTTTCTGATTGAGCCAACTGTTCCGACTAAGCTGCAGTAATCAAGAGCATACTCCAGGTTTGGGGAGTTGTTCATTTTATTAAAATGTGTGAGTGGATGATTAATCTACACTAAACCCCAAGCATATAGCAAAAGGGGGTTAATTTTAGGATTAAATTTTAAGAACAGAAAAATAATTGAATAAAACACAAAAGCATATAAAATGATAAACGGGTCCTCGGAGGACGTTGTGTGCTTGAGTGAGTTGTTTAATTACTACTGCTCAAATGAAAACTAATCTAAAGCGAAAAATTTATAAAAAAAAAGAAAAAAGGTGCGAATCCCCCTCTGGGGGGATTGGGGTCAGTCGCTGGAATTGCCTGCTTGCTCTTTTTATTTTTTGATTTACAACTTGGAAACTTAAGAGAAATACTACTTGCCCTTTATCATTAGGGAACAAGTCAGTTTACAATTTTTTAAGAGAAATAAAGATGGTGCTTGACATTGGTTCTCTCCGTGTGGTTTTGGAAGCTCCAAATACAAGTTTTATTTGATTTTCTTACTCCAACCTGTTATGAAATCAAAACAGATCAGTGAACTATATTGGTTAGAAAATAATAATCATAACACTTTAAGAGTGTTCTGACAATGCTACAAACTGTCAAAATCAAAACCAATGCAACTGGTATGCGAAAAACGTGTTTTTGGGCAACTTTTTGAGTCCTTAAACTAACTTTCAATTAACTTTTCATGTGCAGAACCAAAAAACCAGCGAGCTCTTTTTATCATAAAATGGCCAATAACACTTAGAAAGTGATTTGGCCACTTATGTAAAATATCCCTAAAAACACTGATGCAAACTAGCTAAACTAAAATTAAATAAATAACTAAGGCAAGCTATAAAGCTTGCCTTCTTAGGATCTTTACTTGCCTCTTTAAGAGATAACAAGTAAATGATTTAGGCACTTTAATTGCTTGGTAAAAGACATTGTAAAATGAAATACTCTATTATGCTTTCGATCTACTTCAAAATTGCAAAACAGAGAAATAAACAACCTAGATCCAGATTATCAAATATATTGAAATTATTAGGTTGCAAATTTGATTTTAGATCTATCAATCAATGAAACTTTATAATGCAAGATCTAAAAAAGATATAAGGAAAGAGTAACTGATTTAGATGAAGAGTTTTGGATCTTGAAGACTGAACCCTGGGGGGGTTGAGCAAATGAAGAATGGGCCTTGGAGTCGACTTCTTGGTGTGCCGGTGGGATCTATCAATCTGCCTAAGTTTGTTGAAAGAACAGTAGATCTAACATGTTCATCCGTTCATCCAACTTGAAGCAACCTGTGAAATCACAAAAGAGATTAGCAAAGGGATTAAAAGAACCTGTGCAAATAACCAAAAGAAAAATAGAGATAATAGATTCAAACAAGAATGTTCTCTACCTCTAGCATTCTAATGAAGTTTGCAATAGATAAGATAGACTATAAAGCACTACTTACTATTCTTAATGAAAATAATTTCTCTTCTAAGACAGATGAATCCAACATATACTAGCATTATGTACGATACAGATTTACCTCATAAGATGCAAAATAACCGAGATCCAACACAACAGTCACACTAGGGTAGCCTCCAAAGCCTTCTTTTATTATTCAAAACTTAGAAAATATTACAGAGAATGAGAGCAGAGGTTCCACCTTCCAAATGAATAATACTGGACCTCAGCTCCTCAATTTATAGCAAATGACAAGTGAGCTAGGGCGCAAAACCCTAAGAGACAAAGCTCCTAACTTGTAGAGCAAGAAAAGCTCTCATCCAATGGAGAAACACCATTTCAAATGGACAAAAACACTTCAAAATGGAAAATGCTGAAAGCTGCCCACTTGTGGAAGCACTCACACGTGAGGCAAGAGGAGAGCATGTGGCAAGTTGTTTGATGTTTCCATATTTGGGAGCTTTATGTTTGATTGGACTTTCAACAATAGAAACCTACCCACGTGGGTGGTGCCACCTTCTCATGGTAGCCACCTGTTATCACATCTATGTTAGTTGGAGCTACCATACTGCAGACTGTGCGGCCGAGGACCACACAGTACTTTTTTTTCCAGATCAAAGATCCGACGCCTTCAGAGGAGGCACACAGTTTTGTTTAGATTGCCCCGAGCAGATATATCAGAGGGGACAGTTGGTTGTACAATGGTACAGACATGTTACTATCATTTACCACAGGGTCACCCTTCCATGCCAGGGTTTGATATGAGCCCATTGAGACAGTTGCCTAGTCTTGTTTTGATTGAGACTATCACAGAGTATTGTTGGTTTACTATTTGTGCCCGGATTTAGCAGAGATCTAGTTCAGAGATAGCCTCAGCAGCAGGTATATGGTGCGGCAGGTATTGCATTTGATGTATATTGCTCATGATTGTTGCTTAGACTTGTTTATACATGATAGTACACTAACTCTACATATGATGATTGATTTGGTGATCTAGTTTATGTGATAGGGCCCTTGGTGATGTCAGTCCACCCCTTCCTAGTAGGCTCCTGTTATATGCACATCCGGTTACACCCCTACTCTTGGTATAGACTTGGTCATTTAGTCTCCCTAGGCAGCTGACTTTGGATTCACCTTCACCTTCTCCATCCATCCGACTCATACATGATACTTTCCCGACTTGGATTCCGATTTGTGACTTTGAGGATCCCTTTCCCCACTGATCTCTGAATATGCCATGGTTCCCTGTCTATTGTGCCTCGGCTCTCTAGTGTGTGAGATGCACTCTCAAACCTGGGATTTGCTACTGTCGGTTGCCCCCGATGTTGCAATGCAGTTAGGATTGTGTAGCCTCACCGGGTGTTCCCCGTTGGTCATTGAAGCATGTATTGCTCACCCCCATTACTTTGCAGTATGAGCACCATGATTATATCTATTGAGATATGTATGTAGCCCAAAAGGGCCTTGATGTAAATTGAAGAAATGAAAAAATGTAAAGCAAGCCAAAAAGGCTTTTTGTAAATGTAAATCTAGCCAGAAAAGGGCTAAGTATGAAACTCATTGTAAAATCCATGCAATGTGTTTGTGAACACACATGGACACAGGTCAGCCGTACATGTCAGCATTTGTAGTGGTTATTTCCTCACCTAGTCCTGCGGGGCAAGGAGGTGAGAGGGAGCAAGGGACAAGCTCAAGATTGTCCCATAGAGTCTCAAGTTACGGTTTGTCGGACACCCAGTTTGGCGGCTCTAGAAAAGAACCTCACAAAGTCTTCGGGCACGGATGTGAGTTGTCAGATACTTGTTATATGACCAATGGCGGTTTCCCTGCAATATACCCATTTGTGAGGCACCACCCTTCCCCGTGTTTTGTCATGGTATACTTATCCAAAAGGTTACATGATCTTTATCCTTGTCATCCCTCATCCTTCACCATGTATTCCATATCAACCAAATTCAGCTAGGTGGTCAAGTCTATAGGTTGTGTATAGCAGTTGAGTCTTTTGAATGTGGTGGGCCCACCTCACCTGGGGCCTTGTATTTTTCCGAGATTTAATGCAATTTTTTATCACCATATTATTGTCATACTGTTTAGTAATGTACTAACTTGTATAAGGAAGCCTTTCACTTCATTATTGCATACAGGTATTCAGCTAGCACCATTGTTGACCAGATTTGACTTGGTCAAACTAGGTTGACCAAGCCAAAAATGGGCCCGAAAAAATGTTGCAACCGGAATTTCAATTTTGGTCAATTATTATCTATAGGGGTCCCATATGAGCCTCCAAGTGACAGAATGCTAAAAGATCGAGGCGTTTGTGAGATTTTTAATTATTATTGGTCATTAATGACCTGTTTTAATTAAAAATCATGAATTTTGGGCAAATAATGCCTAAGTGATGGATCAAGGTCGTTCGAGTGGCAATTCCTACTATTTTTGGGGTCCACGATCACATTGCAGCAAACGATTCAACAATCCGGGCACTCTAGGTGGGTCAAAAGCCCAGATTACATCTTCAGCAATAAAATACATGAAAAATCAAAAATTGACAAAGGCATCTATAGCAAAAGGAAAAAATCAATGGCTGGCAAATAAAAGGGTGATTCCTAAGGTAAATTGGTAATGTTTGACATGGTATTTGTACATTGTGGGTCCCTCCATTGGACCAGCTCACTAGATGGGTCGAATTTCCCCATGGGGGCGTTTTTCCTCCTTGGCAAATTCGTTTTTAAAGGTTCTTGTCTATGTGGGACCTTGGTATAGTGAGTTGGGGGGATAAAAACATCCTATAGACACCCCCAACCACATTGTATGTATTGTAGGGGCCCCACAAGGGGACCCCCTCTCCACATGTGCGCTCTCCTTGGGCAATTCGCACCCCCATGAGGAGGCATCTCCTCCATTCATTTTGATCATTGGGGATTGAATCCCAGCCCTCCATTTTGGGGGGAAACTTGTTGTGAGAGTGGCCTTTCTCTATAAGAGAAGGCACTCACCCATTGTATCAGGCTCTCTTGGCATTTTTGGAGTTGGAATAGAAGAGAAACGTTGCTACTCTTGTTTGGTTCTTGTGTGATACTCTCTTGGTATTGTTGATTGCCATACTATCTTGATGCACTAGTTGTACTTTGTGAATGTTTCCAACACCGTATTGCTCACCATTGTTTGCAGCAAGCACAAAGTCTTGGAGGAGGGCGCACCATTTGGCTACCACTGCTGCTCCATTCTCCGAATTGGTAACACAAGGGAAGTGTTTTTGCTATTTCAGCCAAGCATTTTCTCTCATCTTTTATTTGTATTGCTGTAGATTTCACTTGCTTATCATACTAATTTGATTTCTGTCCATTGGTGTTGGCAGGCAAGGAGGACGAGTTGGTGGGGAGAGAGCAAGTCGATTTCAGCTGGGGACTTCTACAACCGCTTCTATTTGATCTTCGGAACGTAAAACCTCATCAAAATCAAAGATATCAGCTGGTTTCAAGTAGGTGCTTCATCTTCTTCTTCTCTTGCATTTCCATTTCTAGATTGTTGGAGAGAGTAAATTTATGTTAAAACCCTAAAAATTAAAATCTTAAAAATCAACCGTTAGAATTAGTTTTTCTTGCAAACCCACTAATGAAATGTGCTTAAAACCCCATATCTCAAATCTCATTTGATTCCGACTCCATCTATCCACGTAACCAGGCACTAGTCTTTCACTGAATTCACCCCACTTGGGCAAACTGGCCAATCACGCTGTTGGATAAATTTTTGGGTTCTAGGTACTTCAGATTTGTTTTCAGAATGTCATTTTACCTAGGGAAATCAAGTACCATTGGCTGGAAGTGATTAAAAACGCTAATTATTCACTGCCCTAGGTCCGTTTGTCCACTACTTAACTGATTTCCTTGGGCAGTTTGACTTCACTTCTTGCTGATTTATATTTCTTCATTCTAAATCAGTTAGTATTCAATGTATGATTGCTAGAAGATGTGTTTCATTCACCTAATTTGCTGCTGCCATGTTTGAGTAGCCATAGAGAGCTTCATTCCCCATAGGCAGGATTTTCAGTCACACTTCTAGTCAATTTCTATTTTCTGATTTAGTTTCCAGCCTTCTAATCTTTAAAGAATTCATCATTTAACACTTGTAATCAGATCTGATATCACTATACATAGTCCATCTTCTCAATTCAGAGTCTCGATTTCACTAGGCTGGAAGAAAACTCACACTTAGGCATTCACCTTGCGTCTTGCTCTACTTATCTTTTGGGTTGGGTGTCTGATTGTTGAGTCTCAACCATCACTGGTTGAGCGAGGTCTCCCCCCTGACTTGGCTACGTGCCTTGTCTGAAGCGACAGTAGCCTTATCTGAAGCGACAGTAGCCTTGTCTGGTGTGACTTCCATTCCCTGAACGGAGGACCTGGCTATTGCAGGTTACACCATCCTAGTTGACCACCCTCTACCATCCCTGTTGGGACATTCATTATCCACCAGGTAGAGTTTGTGTGATAACACCGCCCCCACTCCTTCGAACTCACTCTCCAAACATTGATTCGTACGGCTGTACAGCTGGCCCACGTGAGGAAGATGTGAAACATGAACTTGGATATTCCAATTCGAATCTCATAATACATGCCTCAAACCTTTAATCATTAATACGACCAACCTTATGACATCTCATGCCATGTCATATGATTCACGCAAATGGATGAAGGATGGCCCACGTGAGGAAGGAGCCGTACGGCTTGGGTTTAATACAACTACTTCAAACTTTTGATTTTGACCATAAATTAAATGTTTTATCACTTTGACATAGTCACCCTTCCTTAAGTGATGTCATGCCATGTAATTTGGCATGTGCTTATTCCTCTTTTTAAATATTTTAAATCATTTGGCCAAAGTGCATTTTGATGCTCTTTTAGCATTTAAATGTTGATTTGTACCTCTGATAGGAAAAAATGCTCCACGGGGGTTTTCGGTCGCCTGAAAAGTAGGAAAACTGGGTACCGGGGTAAAGAGGATGCTCTGAGCTTGAAAACGAGCATCCTTGCACCAAAATCCAACTCTGGATCACACTTTTATCACCTTTTGAAATTTTTTAATTAAACCATTAAAAATGCAACAAAAAAAAATATTTTTTGTTGGAATTGACTGAAACTTCAGGGGAACCTAGTACATGACCAAACGATAAAATTCTAGCGCCTAGCATGTTTATACATGTTACAAAATGGGCTCTAATAATTCCCTAAGGCCTAACCACCACTTTGGGCATTCCAGCTTTGGAGGTGCAGGAGAAAACCTCATCGATTATACTCGGCTAAAGGCAAAGCATAATCGACAAGGGAAAAAACTCCTTGGAATACCTTCTTTGGTTGCCAAGTCCTAGGGAACCGGGTCACTCAAAAACCATCGTGCTAGTACACTTATTACAAACCCCGTAGGGCATGGTCATGCATTACAAAACATTAACAAAAACGGGCCCTGAACAGGCCAAACTTGGAACTTCTGAACACTGAAAAAGGCACAAGTAAATGTGCAATACTGGTGGCTCACTGAAGTCCAACTGTAGTGCAACTCAGTTGGTAATAGTCACCTAGGGGAACACTTCCTAGGTACAAAAACTAACACTCCCTCTTACCGAGGAAGGTATTCTGCACCACTCCCAACTTGTCTCTAAAGAAGACAAACTTGTCTCTCACCAAGGATTTCGTCGAGATATCTGCTACCTGCTCATCAGTGGATATGTACTACAACTCTACTGCTCCTCTCTGAACGTAGTCACGGATGAAATGGTACCTAATCTCAATATGCTTTGACCTGTCATGGAACATTGGATTCTCAGAGAGCTGAATGCAACTCTGATTGTCACAGTAGATCACCGTAGGCCTAAGCTCCTGATCAAACAAGTCTACCAACAACTTACGAAGCCACAGTGCCTCGCAAGTAGCCTGACTGGCTGCCATATACTCAGCCTCAGCAGAACTCAATGCAACGGACTTCTGTTTCCGACTGAACCACAACACTGCTGCCGAGCCCAAACTGAAACAATAATCGGAAGTGCTCTTCCGATCCCTCACACTACCTGCCCAATCTGAATCTGTGAAACCAACCAAACTGACTCCACCCGAACCCCTGTAGTCCAAACCATAGTCCATTGTACCTGCAAGATATCTCAGCACGTTTTGCGGCAGTCCAGTGTACACTCCTAGGCTCCACCATGAACTGGCTAAGAGTGCTCACCGCAAAACACAAGTCTGGCCTAATGTTGAACAGATACATCAACGACACAATGAGCTAACAATAAAGTGTAGGATCCACCAACTTACCCTCAGAAGTATGAAGCTGCTTCCAGTTGGTGATCATAGGTGTAGACATCGGCCTGCAATCCTCCATCCAAAATCTCCTCAGAATATCAACTGCATACTTCCCCTGTCCCAGGAAAATATGTCCAGGCTCCTGCCAAACCTCCATCCCCAGATACTAACGCATCAACCCAATGTTAGTCATCTCATACTCAGTAGCAAGGTCTCTCTTGCAATGTGCAATGAGACGCTCCTCTCCATTGATAAACAAGTCATCAACATATAACAAAAGAATGAGAGTATCTCCACCAACCACAATGTAGTAAAGGTTGGGATCAGCCTCACTCTTCTGAAAACCCATCGATGTCAAATACGTATCAATTCTGGAGTACCAAGCTCTAGGAGCTTGCTTCAGTCCATACAAGGCCTTCCTCAGCCTGCACACATGAGAGTCTCCCATGAATCTCGAATCCCTGTGGCTGCTCTAAGTAAACCTCCTCCTGTAGAAGACCATTGAGAAATGCGGTCTTCACATCCATCTGGTGGATCTTCCAACCCATCTCTGCTGCTATAGAAATCACTGCTCTGATGGAAGAATAACGAGCAACTAACGCAAAAGTCTCATCATAATCAACTCCCTTGACCTGTGAAAACCCCCATGCCACAAACCGAGCCTTGTACTTCTCCACACTGCCATCTGCAGCATGCTTCACCTTGTAGATCCACTTGGAAGTCACAACAGACTTCCCCTCTAGTCTCGGTACTATCTCCCATGCATCATTCTTCATGATGGAATGGTACTCTTCCATCATGGCATCTCTCCAAACCTGATGCTGAGAGGCCTCCTCAAATGTGGAAGGCTCTGAATCACGAAGACTCGCAACAAGAGCCATACCCAATCTATCTGGCATCACTACTATCCCGATCTCCTCCTGGGGTCTACCAAATGCCTCTGCTTCCTTCAAGGTCTCCTGAAGCCATGTAGGCTTCCTCTTCCTTGAAGGCTCCTCCCATACTGGTCTATCCTCATCTAAATAACTCCCATAAGCAGAAGGTCCAACACCCCGAGGACCAGTGACTGATGAACTAGTCCCTGAAGAACCTGTAACCTGAGAACCAGAACCTGAACCTGTCCCTAAAGTACCTATCACCTGAACCACTAAACCTGTAGAAGCTATGCTTGTACCCTGTGATCTAGACACTCCGGAAACCTGTGGACCTGAAATCTGTATCGAAGAAGCCTGAGTCACCTGAGGTGTGGAAGTCGGTGGCTCCCTTTGCTCTAACTCTTTGGACTTCCTGAAGGCTCTCTCCTCATCAAACTTCACTTACCGCCTCACAACAACCTTCTTTTGGCCAGGAAGGTAAATCCGGTAAGCCTTCAAAGTCTCATCATATCCCACAAAGATGCCTCTCTCTGCAGTGGGATCCAACTTTGTCCTCTTCTCAGAAGAGACATGAGAATAAGTCAAACTACCAAATATGCGGAAATGGCCAACCTCAGGCTTCTTTCCTGTAAACATCTCCTCAGGAGTCTTCCTCCCCAAGGCACGATGGGGACTCCTGTTCTGCAGATAAACTACAGTACTGCATGCCTCTGCCCATAGAAAGAACGGTAAACCTTGATCATGAAGCATTGCTTTCGCTGCTCCCACAATCGACCTGTTCTTCCTCTCTACTACTCCATTTTGCTCAGGAGTGTAAGGAACTTTCAGCTGTCTCTATATACCCTCCTGTGTGCAAAACCCATCGAACTCCTTGGAGGTATACTCGTCCCCATTGTCCGATCTCAACATCCGAATCCTCCTCCCTGTCTGCTTCTCCACAAGGGCTTTGAACCCTTGGAAGACTCTCAATACTAAGGGTGACTTCATGCTCCTCAAGAAGTAGATCCAGGTCTTCCTGGAGTAGTCATCAATGAAAGAGATATAGTACTCAAATCCAGTCAAAGAAGCTGATGACATAGGACCACAAATATCAGTATGGATCAAATCAAGTACTCCTGCTGCTCTGCTGTCACTGCTTGGAAAAGCAGTCTTGGTGTACTTTCCCAAAGCACACCCCTTGCACACATCACTCTGCTCAGTGCTGAACTCGGGTAAACCTGTAACCATGCTCCTCAACAATCTCAGAGCTGGGTGATGCAAGTGGGCCATCCTCCGATGCCATAGCTCACAAAACTCACTGCTGTTGCTGTGTGCCAGAGCATGTTACGGCTGAAACAAGAGCTTGTATAGCTTTCCACATCTAACCCCAATGTCCATGGAGGTAGATAATCCTATAGTCCTGGGAATACCTGCACTCATCCATCCAAGAAACAAACCCCAAGACCCCTATCCTCAATGGTGGAAACTGATACAAGGTTCTTCTTCAACCCAGGGACAAATAACACATCCCTCAGAGTCATGGGACTCATAGACTCCCTCTGAAATGTAAAGGTCCCCCGACCAACTACTCTAACAATGGTGTCATTGCCTAATACAACCTCCACATCTATACCTGTCTGTGAAAGCTCGGAGAACATCTCTCGAGCAACAGTCATGTGGCTCGAGGCTCCGCTGTCAGTATACCAGGTGCCAGTGGTGGATGCACTCATCTGATGGCCTGTCAATAAGGAATACTCGATCTCCATATCCACATCAGTGCTGGTAACTAAAGAGGCTCTCTCTCTCAATCTGTCCAGCACACAGAGAAAACTCTCTCTGAAATTTATCTCCGAAGTCATCAACCTTCGTTGAAGCTATAGTCTGCTGTCTCTTCTTCTTCTTGCTTGGACACTGTGAAGCATAGTGCCCAAATGTCTGACATGCATAACACTTGATTTTACTCAAGTCCTTCTACCCACCCTGTTGCTGTTGTTGCTGCTGCTTGGCCCCACTCTGCTTGGGACCCTTCTTCTTCTTCTTCCCATTTGCTGTCAAAGCCACATTCTCCTCATCTTCCCTACCCTGTGTAGAACTGCCCTGTACGAGACCTCTCCTGGTCTCCTCCTGCACAAAGTCATCCCACAGTCTCTCCCATGAAGGTAGGTTCTCTCTGCCCACTATAGCCTGTACAAATGCACCTTAGGGCTTGGAAGCCCCATTCACTGTTGTACACACAAGCTCAGTAGCAGTGACCACCTCCCCAACTACTGCTAGCTCATCTCTAACTGTAGATATCCTGGTAAGGTAAGATGTCACTCCCTCTCCCCCATTCATCTTTATACTCTTCAGTTTCTCCTTGAGAACCATCTTCCGGTTCTCATTGGTACTCTCATATAAACTGGTTAAAGCACTCCACATCAAATGTGCCCTAGCTTTACCATAAATGTGAGGGATGATATGGTCTTTAACTACATCAAGAATTATTCTTCTAGCTTTATAGTCCTTCTTGTTGAAGGTTGATAATGCTACTGCATCTATAGCAACGGGAATCTGAACAGGGTTTGCTATAGTGTTTCTAACCACCTCCTCCCATAGTTCATTCTCCTCTAAAATCAGTAAAATCCTAGCCTTCCATGGCACAAAGTTACCTATCCCATCTAGCATATCCTCCAACCTAAGTCCTATAGCCATCTCTACTATCAACCCAACAAGGTGTTGCCCACTAACAGAAGAAAATCACAAATCTGGAAATTTCTGTGTCTGCAAATTTCACTATTTTCTGCCCCCCAAGCTCTGATACCATGTAAATTTTATGTGATATTTCAGCTTGCTGGTTTATGTCACGTTTTTCATGGTTTTCATCCCCAACCGGTTTTGCATTGGTTGGAAACTACTTATAAAAATTGCAGACAATTAAACACACTGTAAATATACTTTAACAGGCAAAAAATTAATTTAACCATGCACACCATAAAAAATCAGACACAGAAATTTTTGGCTAATAACCCTGGAAAAACCCCCACGGGGAAAACCAGTCAGAGAGGAAAGAGATTTATATTTCTTCAGCAATATTTCAGTACATTAATTTTCAGTCAAAAACTACTTATCTCAACCAGAAAATTTCCTACCTCGAAATCTGTGCAATCACTGCCTCGATTTCAGTGCCAACACAATCTTGATTTCTGAGCGGTGCGGTCCTCAATTTCTATGCCCAGCTTGCCTCGAAATCTGTGCCATAAATACTCCTCGAAAACTGTGCCCGAAATACCTCGAAAACTATGATGTACGGTACAGCAATAAAGTTGTTGTACGGCCCTCAAAAATTGTGCCACTGTTCAGCTGTATGGTGCCTCGAAAACCGAGCCAAACTCTTGCTGTACGGTCACCTTGGAAAACGTGCTGAAATAAATGCTGCCTCAAAAATCGTGCTGGTCATTAATGCTGCTCCTCGATTTCTGTGCCCATTAAAAGCTCCTCGATTTCTGTGCTGCAATAAATGTTGTACCCTCCTTGAAATTCGTGCCAAAAATAAATGTTGGAAACCCTCCTCGATTTCTGTGCTGGAATCTCTCCTCAAAAATCGTGCTGCTTTCTCTTTCTCTTCAGCTCACTCTCATCTCAAGAATGGAAACTTTTTGCTTCCCTTGCCCTTTTTGACTTAACCCTAGGGTTCTCTAAATCCAACGGATGAGATTAGATTAGATCGACGGATGAGAATAAATGCTCTCATTTAATTCTTATGAATATTAAATTCACCCACCCACTTAAATTTATCAAAAAGTGACTTTGTGTTCTAAAGTCAAATTAAATGCTTTTCACAAGTCATTTAATGCAAGGGTCACTTTTTCCCCCACTTAAGTAACTTAGGCAAAAAGTCACCTAGGGGAAACTTCCTAGGTACAAAAACTAACATGTAAGGTACATAAAATGAGCAGCACAACAAAGTTTCATTGAAAATTGAGGTTGTTCCAATCCGTTGAAAGAGTTTTGAAAGCAAATAGCAATTGACATTAATAGAATGAATAGAAGGACAAAAGCCTTACCAATTCATCTAGGACACCTTTTAGAGGACCAGGGGTTTTGCAGCCTTGTCATCTATAGGCTTCTTTTGTGCTTCATTATCAGCTTCAGCTTTTGCTATAGCATACAAAAAATTATAATCTAAGAAATAGACTAAGTTCCAACTAACTGTCCAATTAAGTTCTAACTAACTGTCCAAGAAGCTGGTAGATTATAATTTCTAGTTAGTTAAAACTTAGTTAGTTAGACAGTTAGACAGTCACCATTCATTTCTCTGCAAAGACGGAGCTGGTAGATCACTTGGGGAAGGCTTACAAAAAGGTCTTAGCTACTCACAAGAAGATTCCACTTGGTGGCATACTCGTATTTATCACAAGACAAAGGGAGGTGGAATTCCTATGCAGGCAGCTGAGGAAAGCCTTTGTGAAAAGAAACAAAAGCAATGATAAGATACAAGGTATTTCATAAAAAACAAAGGCTACGGTAGATATAAATTATGTTGCAAACGAATCCAATCTTGAGGATATTCCTCAAGCTATGGATGGCACAAATGATAATGGGCAAAACAAATATGGAACTGACAGGTTTTTACATAAAATCCTGCCACATATTTGAATAAGAACCCTGTAATAGTTGGCATTTTAAGTGTTAGTAAGATTAACCAAGGTTTTTACACTTTAAGATAAGTATGGAGGCTTAAAATTTTCTGTTAAGAGAAAGAAAAAGGAAGAAGAAACGAGCAAAGCAATAATAGTTCACTACAATATATAAAACCCAAACACTTCCAATGGCACTTGAGTTTTGCATGGTAATGTTGGTTATTTCGCACTTGAGTTTTGCATGGTAATGTTGGTTATTTGTGAAGATGAGAGAACAGTTTATAGAGTGCAAGGGCAACAAGATAGTCAAACAATCACTCTTCACAGTAGAAACAAGTTATAAAATATTCCATGTGCAGAATGTGGATGCACACATCAAGTTACTGCATCTACAACATGCATGCTTAGTTACCATGTGTATGAGGTTTTTGGTTATGTAACATACAATTTTAGATATTGTCTTCTACCCTAAATGTAGTCAAGATACGGCAACAGCTCCCACAAGTTAATAAAATTTGACTTCAATGAGAAGCTATCAAAACTACCCAAGCCCTTAAAGCCTGTTGAAATTATGTGAGTATTCATAGAACAAAAAAGTTATAGCTTTTATTGGAAGGTCGCTTGGATAAAAGCATAAAAATAGAGTCATAAAAACATGATAACATAGATTCTTGCCATGAGATAAAAGATAGTATGATACATGGAGGAAGATCATCTTTGTCATCATGGATGAGCTTAAAACTATCATGAACCTTCTCAATATACCAAAGACAATACAACCCTAACCATTACTATTTGGATCAACATTCTTCTACAATTGCTCATTGTCTGAATGGAGAGAGCCAGAATATAATTCTAGACACTTAAAAAGGAGCTATAAGGCCATCTATGGCACCACGCCCACCTTTGTAAAACAGTTTGACCAGATCTGAGCCTCACTCCTCCATCAGAGCATTTCAAATTCTGGAAAAGAGTGAGTCTACATGAATGGGCCCGCTACTTTCCCTATGAGGAGAAAGCACCATGTCCAGCTCCCTCTCCCTTAAGTATAGGTTCTCTCCCTCTGTCCCTGGACATCATTCTGCATATGGAGATCCAAGTTGATCAAATAAATTTATTGCTACGTAAACAAATCATATGAAGAACAACTATGTCAAGTGGTTGTCCTCTCCCTCTGTCCCTGGATAACATGCATATGGAGATCCTGGCTGATGAAAGACGTTTAATTCTAAGTAAACAAATCATATGAAGAACAACTATGCTGAATTACTTGTGTTATAAGACCCATGAGATATCGGGGCATTGCTTTGATATCCTTGCATGATCTGTTGTACTTCATATGGCTGTTCACCATCTGGCCTGCAACGAAAGCAGACATGAGAGACAGCTCTCCAGCCAAAACTGCTCCTGCCACAATTCTGGCCAAGCGCTGAACATTCGAGCTGCGTGATTTCACATTTGTTCCTTTCACTCCAAGTAACTTCAAGCAAGCTGCTTGTGGAGCCAAGTGTGTTCCTCCTCTGGCTGTTCCCACCTGAAAGCAATGGGTACAAATATGCTCACATTCAGAACAATATGAAGGGAGGTTGAGAACAAGTGAACATTTTCCATCATTTTCTCTCTGATCTTTCTTGACTACTCAGAGAGATGGTCTAGCCTGAAAATTTTGGAACCCCAACCCGGTTTCAAGTTTTATTTTTCACAGAGTTTAATGCCCAAACTGACTGCATATTAGCTTCAATGCATAAAAAATTAACTTTTCTTGAAACACATGGAATTTCTTTTCACTTTTTCACACTCAGAAAATTTATAACAGCCACACACATAAAAAATTCAAACTTAGAATTTTAGCCAAATAGGCTCAGGAAAAACCCCAAAGGGAAAACCCGACAGGAGAGAAATTTTATTATATCAGGCAAATTACAAAAAATTAACAGCAGTACTTATCTCAACCAATTTCTTCTCGAAATTTGTGCCAAACTATCACAGTATGGCCTGCTGCAATTTTCAGTTCTTTTCCTCAATATCTGTGCCCAAAAAACAGCTGTACAGCCTCACACGTGTGACCTTGAAAAGCGTGCCAAATCTGTCCCAGAATTTCTGCCTTGATTTCTGTGCAGAACAGCAGTAGTCTGCCTCGATTTCTGTGCTGTTCTGTATGGTCTGCTACCAGCATTAATTTCTGTACTTTACCTTGAAATTCATGCCACTACTCAGCCTCGAATTCTGTGCCACTGTATGGCCTCCTCTCGATTTCTGTGCAATTCTTAATGCTGTACGGTGCCTTGAAAGCTGTGCTGTACCTCTTGGGATTCGTGTGATCTCCATAGCCTTGGAAATCGTGCCAGTTTTCCCTCTCTCTCTCAAGAGGTCGACTTCTCACAAACCCTTCTCTTTTCTTCTCTTCTTCTTGCTCTCCAAATCACTTGGGTAACAATGAAAATAGGTTTTGTGCCTTTTCCCTGGTTTTATATGAGGTAACCACTTCTTTTAATCCAAGGGTTAAGATCAAAGCTTGACTTGATGAGATCTATGGCTCTCATTAAATGCTCATTTTTCTCATTAAATGAATTTAATGCACTTCACTTAAATAATTAATGAGACATTAACTTTGCTCACATTTTTTATTTTCTCATAAAGTCAATTAATAATTATAACCTCAAACTCACTTTATAAAGTGACTTTATAATTATAAAGTGTTTCTCACTTTAATAAAGTGGATAGGGACCTCATTTAATGTTTTATCCACCCCTATGCACCACAAGGAAGAAAAACACTTCCTTGGTACTTTTTCAACATAGCCATCCAATTCTAAGTCCTCCCAGAGATGAACAGCCCATAAATCATAAAAAAAGACTCTGATTTAAATGCACAATATTACTAAGAATATAGTCAACCAAGGATTATATCCAGAATTCGACATAATCCAGTTACCAACATTAAGATTCTCTTTATAATTTTAACTAAAAGTTCTTTCTGTCATCTTCAATTTCCTCAACAACCCAAATAGATCTCAATTCCTTTTCTTTATTGACATTATCCATAGGTCTTCTTAAAAAAGTAATCAGTGGATATTTTCTTACCTCAGTACAAGGCACTGTGACTGATACATGCAGATCCTTTTCACCATTGGAAGCCTCCATCATTGTAATGCAATGAGAGCTCTCAATGATTTGGGCAGGATCTTGGCTGGTTGCAATAAATATAGCAGAGGCAATATTGGATGCATGGGCATTGAACCCCCCATGGCACCAGCTAGTGCAGATCCAGTTAAGTTCTTGAGCATGTTCAGCTCCAACAAAGCTGGAACAACAGTCTTCAAGAGCTTGCTAACAACTGCCTCGGTGATAACGGCCTCACACACTACTGATTTTCCACGCCCTTTAATCCAGTTCACAGCTGTGGGTCTCTTGTCTGCACAGAAATTGCCTGACCGCAGGAAAAAAATTTGCATTAAACAAAAAGCCAACACAGCAAAAGCCAGAATGTAATGAAGGCACAGGGAACCCAGAGTCTACAAAAAGTCAGGGATAACCCAAAAGCCAAATACCAATCATAATAGCATAGACAGACTCACTAGAAACACTGATAACATCCATGTCAGGAAACTCATTCTGAGGGAAATCCAAAACATTCTGCACATCCTTGGACGCCACATTCATCCCCATGGCATCCCTAGTGAAGCAAGAAAATCTCATGTACAGATTCCTCCCTGCAATTCCACACTGTATGCCTTGCAAATTTGCAATCTGGCAAATATGCTGGTGCTGTTATGGAGATCAGATCAACAAGAAAAAGTCAATACCCACAAAATAGTTATTACTCATGACATTTTTTAAAAATTCAGAATTTACCAAATCTCAATTACAAACGAAATTAATGGGAATTGACTCTCATATATATAATTTGTAAAAACACTTGCGAAATTTTTTTTCATGAAGGAAAATAAACATATACCATATGATTGGCATTGCACTTTGAATTAGAATAGCTAATCCTTCTCTAACAAATTCATGCTTGGACATCCAAGCTCAAGATCTGGTGAGATGGCGGATCCACTTTAAATATGGACATTGGCACACATCCATCTAAAACACATGCATCTCAAGTTTCGGAACCTCTGTGTGCATATCAAACCCTAATTTAGATGGGTGTGATAAACTGTTAATCATATTTATTTAGATGGCAAAATTTTCATGAATTTCATTGATGTTAAATTGAAACACAGACACGGCCACAACCAAGCAGCATATCATAGAGAATTTTGGAGGTATCAAATATTCCACATGAAAATATTTGAAAAATAGAAAGGAAAGAAATAGAGGGAAACTTTGTTAAAATTAGGGTTATGCTAGGGTTTTAAGCAAAAAATTAAAAATTTGCACTTTAATACAAAAATTAAATTACAAAACTAATACTGAAAAACAAATTAGTACAGCAGGCAAGTTTAGATCTGATAAATTAAAATATAATTTTCATCTCTTTCAACTTTAACACTCCCAAAGATCACTGTGTTAAAGAGTTTGAAACATACAAATTTAACAACTGAAACAAGGTTACAACCAGTAGAGCAGCAGCAGTAGTAAACTAGCAAAACAAGTCTGATAACTTACTTAATGAGTTGGACCTTCCTTATACTCAGAATTTAGCTTTCAGAACAGACTTTGCCTCTCAGAGGCAAGTCAACAACTGGAACAAAGCTGACCCTTACCTGAGGGTTTGTACATACCTGAGAGAGAGAGATAAAGTGCAGAAGAATAGTAGCAGCTCACTGAGGTTACAGTATATCCCGGATCAGCCCCAAGATTTTAACAAAGGCAGTTAACAAGTGTTCAATAGCAAATAGCAGTCCCAAAACCCTCACAACAGTGGGAGGACACCTCACAGCAGACCCTAGCAGTAGTAACAACCTTCAAACCCTCACAGCAGTGGGAGGACACCTCATAACTAGCAGTGGTTCTCTCACAAGTAGCAGTGGCAGCCTCAAGCAGACCTAAACAGGTCTCAGCAAGGTAAAGGTGGTCTCCAACAGACCCTTACAGACCTCAATAAGCACCGGCATCCACAACAGTCCCTCAACAAGGAGGCGGGGGTCACCTACAGGCCTTGGCAGGCCTCAAACCAGCAGCGGCAGCCCTAGCAGCCCCTCAACAAGGGGGACGGCTGCCCTAACAGGAAGCATACAGCAGCGGCAGCCTCGATCAAGAGGGACGGCAACATTACCAGGCAGCAAACAGCAGTGGCACCCTCCAGAATGGTCTTAACAGACCTCGGCCCCCTCTAAACAAGTCAAATAATAAACAACAGCCCTCACACAAGCCTCGGCCACCTCAAGACTTGCAAGTTGCAACATATGCAGCAGGTAGCCCCAAATGGCAGAAGAAACCCTCAAGAGAGTTCACACAGGCAACGGGGAGCTAAAGACAGCCTCAAACAAATCTTGACATCAAGTGGCATCCATCAAACAAGCCCTAGCATGCAGCAGCAGCCTCGGGAAGGTAAGACAGACTTCAACAAGGTGGCAGCAGCTCTAAGACAGTCGCCACCAGCAAAACAGCAGCCCAAGATAGTCACCAACAGCTTGAAACCCTTGACGTCACCCTCAAACAAAGCATCAAACCCTAGGACAGTCGCAAGTAATCAGATCTGAATTGTGTTAGATTGTGGTAACTTCGGGATGTCCTCCATGGTTCAGATGCCTTACATGGAGGTACATTAGCTGCATAGGCATCAAGATGGAGTAGAGAGTGAGATACACTCTACTCAGTGGCATGAGTCCAATGGTGGCTGCATGCGGACCTTCTGGAGTGTTTTGACCCTTGCATGCATGAGTTTTGCATGCACTGTCATGCAATTATTGGATGCATGCACCGAGAATTAGGGTTTTGGAGAACCTAATTCATCGGTGAGATTATTTATAGAGGCAGGGGGTCCCCAGTTGATGTTACTCAGTTGCATTGTCAGAGAGAGATATTGCTAGAGTGAGGAGGGTACAGCTGTGCATGCAGGGCGACTTTCTGAGAGAGAGAGGAGTTGTTGCAGGAGCTAGGAAGGTCATATTTGAGCTAGATCAGTGACCTTCAGTTCCAGAGTCACCAGACACCCAGTACTGTGAGCAGAGATAGCTCATCAGTGTGTTTTCTTATCAGTTTGGAGGAGGCCGAGTTCTCTTGGAGGAGGACGCATTTCCCAAGGAGGGAGAAGCTCGTTTGGAGCTGGATTGACTGATTCAGAGTCTGAGTCTTCCTAAATAGCCTTGCCTCGACATTTGAGGAAGGTTAGGGACGATCAGAGCTCAGATCCGCTGAGAACCGGTCCGGTACGAGCATTTGACATCTAGAGGGGAGGGCGCACTTTGGCATGCAAAGGAGGTCAAGTTCATCAGAGGGTAGTCTTCAGAGCGAGCAAACCAAAGCAAAGTTATCCAGAGGGGCAGATCAGTTAGAGGCACCTACAGAGACACTCAAATCCAGTTTGACAGTTAGGGCTTACTCATCTAGTGCATGCATCAGCTGGATGCATGCAAAGTAGAGTCTGTCCAGTTCAGGACTGGTTGAGTTACTTGCTGAGGTAATCCTGTATTGTATTGTCTCATTTATATATATGCTCTGGGCTCAAGAGAGAAGATAGCCCCACAATTTGTTGGTTTTTCCCGAAAGGGTTCCAGGGTATATCTGTTGTTTATGTGTGATTGCATTTATGTTTCAGTTGGTAAATGCAGATCTAGTTGTTTGAGTTTATATTCATATGAGCATGTATTGATATCGAGACTCATACCACTTGAGATCTCAGGGTGATTCAGAGGGAGTAGTGATCTCTGAATCAAATATTTACAAATTGCCACCACAAGATGATGTCATAATGAAGGGTTAGACTTGTATTTATAACCTTTTAAAGTCTTTTAGAAGGTTCACCCTTCTAATTCTTCTTTGACTTACGGTTTCATTACTAAAGTCAAAACATCCTATCTTTTAGGAGGGTTACCAAACATAAAAATATAATTTAATGTTATGATGACTTTAGGAGTGGGTAACAAAGACATAAGGGGTAGGAAAATCACAAGGGGGGGCGCTAGCACCTAGGACCAACAAAGAAGGGTCAACACAAGACAAGGCTAACCGCCATAAATCAAGGATGGGTAAACACCCCTTCAAACCACAAGACCAAAGGTGTAACCACAAAGTGGGAAGACAACCCGTTTGCCCACAAGACCAAGATTAACAAGGTAGGAAGACAACCTTTCTAACCACAAGACCAAGGGTGTAATACAAGTTGGGAAGATAACCCATTTATCTCTCTCTCAAATGTACAAGTGTTCCATACAATAATTGAAAGTTCTATCATCACCATATAAGGAAGGTCCCCACTGGATGATGCAATCCTGTGGTCCTCCTGACTGCTCCTGAGGTCAAGTGCTATTGACTCCATCAAGGGGTGGTCAGTCCCTTGAGAAGACAACCTAGCTCAAGCATCTCAATGACCCAAGAGAGGAGGGCATCACACATCATCATCTTGGTTAACTCACCAAGATCCACCTGGTTAACTGACCAAGTATGTACCTGCAGGAACTGCTTGGTCCTAGACCAAGAATCTACCTGGGCCCAGACCAAGATGTCTTTGTCTCTGCATGCAGGTTCTGTTTGGTCCTCGTGACCAAAAAACTGTTTGGTCCCAAACCAGAATACCATAGAGACAGCTAGAGGCCCTAGCCACATGCTAGGGACTTTGCCATGGCTCCAACCTGCTTGGTCCCAAACCAAGAACCCCAGTAAACCGCTGGAGGGCCTAGGGTACCTGCTAGGGACTTACTTTGCCTGGTTAACAGACCAGGAACCCTAATTAACTGACTAGGGTGCCATCCTCCCAAAGAATGGCTCTCGCGGCTGCATTATCTTTAACAAACTCATGGGCATACTTGTTGAAAATCATAGACAATTTTTCGGAGTTGTTGGGATCTTCAACGTAATACTTGAGATCTGCAGCTCTCTTGGCAGTGGCGAATCTAACCACAGGGGCCCTGGTCATTCGATCTCTGAGAAGGACACTGGCAGAACCAACAGAGGATGCAAAGACAAAGTCCTGTAGCAAACAGAGCTCGTGCATACAAAATCCAATATGTCAAACTCCAGCAGTACCAGCATTACTGTTTTTCTTTTGCTGGGTGAAAGACGGTGAAAGTGAGATATTCGTAGCACTAATTTTTACTTTGATTTTTGAGGTGGCAAGGCTGAGGGTTCAAACATGGAGTCATGTTTGAGGGTATTGGGTAGTGATGTTCTATCCATGGATAGGACCAAGGCCTGCATCAGTTGTTTACAAATAAAACATGTAAATACAGTTAATTGAAATAAATTATATTCTAGTGACGGTGTAAATGGAATGAAGAAGGGTTGTGGTCAAGCAGCAACTTGAGCTGTTTCTGTAGCAATGACCCAGTTTCAAATCTTGGGAAGTGTGTTGCATATGCCTAGGTGCTTGGTGGCTCAGCCGTAATCATGTGGTGGCCTTGACCTAGCCGCATTTGTGATATAGCCCGATGACTAAATAATGGTTCACTATCCCGATAATAAAAATGGAGGGAAGTACTAAGTTTTCCAATGAAAAAAAAAAATAATGGAGGAAAGTATTAAGTTTTCCAATGAAAAAAAATGGGATGGACAAGTACTGGAAGAAATTGAATTCTCTTCAGGTGCACAAATAACTAAAAGTGGTATTCTGCAAGCCTAAATTTAGCACAGAATATGGTAGTTAATTGTCCACAGCTAAATTATCCATCTGTCAACTGGAATCCATGTACCAAAATTCATGTTACCAGCTGCACATACTGTTGCAATAAGTAATCTCTAAAGCATCTCCAATTTAGGTGAATAGTTAAAACAGGTATAAACAATAAGCAAAATCTAATTTATGAAGCTCGCTGGCCCTAAAACCAGAAACCTAGAAAGAATCAGACCAGAAACTCAAAAATAAAATTACCAAATTTAGCACTCTGACTAAATTTCAACATTGTAACAGACAACTCTATCCTTCTCGTTAAATTTGTCAGACAAAGGAGACAAACAAAAAGAGAGGCCCAAGATAATTTACTTCATATTGAGTTGGATCTCCATTTGCATGTGTTGAATCCGGCACTTCAGCCATTTGTACAAAACACTTAACTGACAGGCCGTCCCAACTGTCGCTCATTCCCTGCCAAAAAGGCCAAGAAAAGTATCAAGAATTGTACACATGTAAAAATACCTATAACATGAAGTCACTCGCCGTCGATAGAATCCAAGCAGGTATTAAACATGTCACTAGATCTATATAATCAAACACATACTTTCTTTGGGCTGAAAAGCCAGAGTGGGTTTCAGTTTCTCACACACCCACAGAGAAGACAGTGAGCAATGTTATCTCTGACCAGAATTCTGATGAGAATTAACTTTTAAAACCTGTACCTGCAAAGAATGTTGGTCCACCTGACACATGAAATAATCAGCGCAGGGCTCCACTCACAAACTATTACTGCCAAGAATTGCAGTTGTGCAAGTGCATCAATATTTGCAGAACATGGGACATTCATGAAACCGTTAATTCAACAACCCAAAACAGATACATAGAGAATTAGATGAAACCAAATGCATTCCAAACACCACGTTCCTGTTCAATGGTGACCCAAACTCCATATTCAAACTCTGGGTCTCAGAATAAAAGAATTAAAAAGCATTCAAAAAGGAAGGATGGATGTCTGGTTTCCAAAAATGTAATGCATTTCAAGAAATTTTCAAAAACTATATTAAGATAAGACTGAATAATCTGAACAATGCCATAAAATGAAATAAAGAAGACTCAGCCTGGTGCCTGGTACCATGATCTTGGCTGTGGTGCCCCCACTTATAATGTTGAGGGGATACCATCTGGGAACCTGCCCAAAAATCAAAATTTCAAACATGGGTCTTCATATCTTCCCAAAACCAGACAACTAACAGACCCACTTGGCAGTGAAAGCGATGAACTGGGACTCCCGACTCACATTCTTTGATTTGATGAAGATCACGAACCTCAGATTGTCATCTTCGGCCTTGGGCACAGAGGGTGGAGGCCGTCGCTTGTACATTTTCTCTTGCATGGTCTTCCCTCCCTCAGCCTCCACAATCACCACCCATCCTCTCCTTATGTTTTTCCTTGACCACAATGCATTCGTTCTTCTGCTGGGAATAAGTGGCAATCCAGTGAGGAATTTGGCATAATGTGCTGATGATCATTGTCCAGATCTCTAGTCACCGGTAATGTGCTCTGCTGGAAGCCCTAAAACCACGTGAACGTCTTGTACTCTCCATGGTGACAGCATGGGCATACAGGGCAGTGCTGTGCAGGATGTGACACGATCTAGAAGTCCTACAACCAAGTGAACCTGCATTGAAGGAGCACAAAGCGAACCTGACTAACACAGAGATGCATTGAAGGAGAGCAGATTCCAAAAAGGACAAACATCGATGGTCGAGGAGCTCCCGATAGTCGTCTAACGGCGATCAATGGTTCTGAATGCTCCTCGGTTCAAAAAAAAACATAGACTCCACAATAGAAAAACGCCTTACAGCATAATTATCCCTGCGCAAGCAGAATGGGTGATCTCCACAAATTCTTGTCACGTATGCACTGCTCATACGCCTCAGAAATGGTGATACCCTATTATAATGTGATGTAGTGTTAAGATCTACTGCCCTAGTTTCTTCTCATAATTGAGACCTGTTCATTTATTTCATAATGTCTTGGTGTTGTCACAGAATTCCCTGTCAGAATATATGCCCATATGTACTTCAGCAAAAATTTAAAGAGCCTCAATCGCTGTAGCTGGAGTACACATATTCTAATCAACAGTAACCTTTTTTGATGCCAGCTCCATAGTGTTCGGAAGTATTCCATATTCTGTTGGTTATCAATATGATACTACATTCACGGAATCTGCTGTAAGTATCAATCCTTTGAAACTCCATCTCCAATACTTGTATGGCATAATTTCTCAGACCACTGCTGGTTACTTGGTCTTTCAAGAATTACGTCTCCATTAAACTGATTTCTGAACTTGTCTCGAACGGCTGGTGGAAACTACACTCTGGCATTGTTACAAGAATATATATATGATTGCCTAATTTATCCATATTTCTAGCTTAGAACCCAATCTTGACTCTTTACCCCTATTGGTCTAAAAAAATTGTGAGAAATTCGCACTGCACTAATTCACGAAAACTGTGACCCAACTGTCCCTGTTGTACTGAGATGCATTCATGATCCAGATTTATGTGAGAACGAAATGAAAGAGCATATATATACACATACACAGATATATGGTAAGAAACATAGCGATGCAGTAAACTCAGATTCTATTAAATGAATGAAATAGAACAAACTGTAAAATAAAAGCAGCTAGAATGGTGGTAGCTATATCTCTGAGAAGAGATGTGGCAGCTACGCTCATTCGTGACAAGTTGAATACAAGAAGAGGCCAAAAGAGCCTATTTATCATAAGCATGAGGGTAAGAACCCTAAACATCCAAAAACCTAACCCTAGAAGATGAACCGTCATAAAGTTTGCGGCCCCAATGTGGTTAGTTGAACAGTCAACTTCCCGGGGTCATAACTTTTGCATACGATCTCCATTTGGGGCGCTCGATAGCCCGTTGGAAAGGTCTATCCGAGCTATACAACTTTCCACTGGGGGAAAATGCATGTCATTGGCAACCATTTGCCCCTCGGAATCTCCAAAAAACGTCGTTTAGGACCTCAAAACGGCCCCGGAAGTTCAGGGCCCGAAAAACTGTAGAAAAATTACAAGAAAACTGCCAAATTGAAAAACCTTTTTGACCCAAAGGAATAGGTGGGTGGCCACCTATATCCATCTGGATCAGTCCTCCCCCCATAGGAAGCAATGGTCTCCATTGCGTTGAGTGCCCCCATCAAGTGGGGAAACTTCTGTTGAACTTGACTCTTGGTGAGCCACTTGCCTTGGTGAAGTAGTTGCCCTGCTTTAACAACCCGATATAGCTGGATCTTCTGCTGGCAGGTTCCCTTAACCTGTGTCCATGATCTAATCAATGGTTGCCTGTTCCATGCAGTCAGGATTAAGCTCTGTAGGTGTCAATTGCTCTGCCACCTCTGAGGTGTCCAACAATGGTGGAAAATATGGGCGAAGGAGCTCCACATTGAATACTGGGTGCAGGCCAGGGAATGGAGGAATGCTTAGCTCGAAGGCAATGTCACCAACTGCCTTGGTGATGGTGTACGGCCCATATCGAAGTGGACAAAGCTTGCGATGGGGTCCTATGAGCCTCTCTTTCGCTACTTGTATCGAGTGTTGGCCTTTTCCAAAATTTCATGGACATGCTGACAGATGTGCTGGATTCGTTCAACAAATCTGGTGGCCTTATCAGCCTCAGTCTGAGCATGGGAAGATTCCTCACTTGTGGATGCAATGGGAAGAGCTACATCAATTGGTGCAAGTGGTTGGAACCCCAGACACACTTGAAAAGGGTTGTGGCTGGTAGAGCTATGAAGGGCTCTGTTATAGCTATGTTGAACATAAGGAAGGCTCTCATCCCATGTGCGGGGATGTTTAGAATTGTACATTCTCATAATATGCACAATCATCTTGTTGACTACCTCTGTTTGTCCATCGGTCTAGGGGTGGAAGGCAGTTGATTTGGTGAGCCTGGTATCCATCAATGACCATAGGCTGGACCATAAAGTGCTCAAGAACCTATTGTCCCAATCTGAAATGATAGTCTGTGGCAGCCCGAAATGAACCCAAACACACCCGAAGAAGAGCTTAGTGGCGGCTTTAGTAGAGACGTTCTTCTTGCAAGCTATTAGAATGGCCATCTTAGAGAAACAATTCACAACCACAAACACACAGTCTTTTCCATGCTTGGTTGAAGGTAGTCCAGACATGTAATCCATGGAGATGGATTCCCATGGCCCATTAGGAGTGGGTAGAGGGGTGTACAACCCCTGCTTTTTTATGGCAGGTTTCGCGATGGCTCAGGCAATGCAGGATCTTATGTATCGACCGACGTCTTGACGGAGCTTAGGCCAATAAAAATACTTCTGTAATATGGCCACTGTCTTTTCGGTGCCGAAGTGCCCTGCCACCCGACTGTAATGAGCTTCCCAAATCATCTTCGCACGCTCGCTTGAAGGAACATAGAGATGTCCCAAGTGGCATAGCAAGCCTTCCTGAAGATGAAAGTCTTCTATGGATGTGCCTGCACATAGGGCTCAATAGATGGGAGAAAACTCGGGATCACTGCTATATAGTTGAGGCCACCCTGAGGTCTCATGGCCACAAGAGTGGAGCGTTGTAGTAAGTGCGGCTACTGGAGGCCAACTGAGGCAATCAACGACTCGGTTGGTGCTTCCCTTCTTATATTTAATATTCATGTGGAATTGCTACAAGTAAGTGGACCACTTCTGGTGGCGGTCATTCTGTAACTTCCCTTGGGTTTGCATGAACTACAGGGGCTTCTGACCAGTGTGGATGACTGTCTCTTTTCCAAGGATGTAATGCTTCCATTGGCGGCAGGCTTGGACAATGGAATACATTTCCTTGTCTTCGGTGAGGTACTTACAGACTGTATCTGAAAGTGTCCCACTGTGATATGCCACTGGATGGCCATGCTGAGTGAGGACTGCACCAACAGCATAGTCTGAAGCATTTGTTTCAATCTCAAAGGGTTGTTGCAGATCTGGTAAGGCAAGGACAGGTGTCGAACATAAGCGTTGCTTTAGCTCCTCAAATTCTTGTTGTTGTGGCTTGGACCAGCTGAACTTGGCCTTATATCCCCCTTTGGTCACCTGGATAAGGGACCAAGCAATATTAGAGAAGCCCAACACAAATCTACGATAGAAGTTGGCAAGGCCTAGGAAGCTGCAAAGCTCTGTGAGAGTTGTCAGAATTGGCCAATCATGGATGGCTTGGATCTTGGCTGGATCCACATGAACACCATGTTCGTCCACGATGTATCCCAAATATTGAAGCCTCTTCATGCCAAATGAGCACTTCTCTAAATTAGCATATAACTTGTGCTGGCGCAAGGTGTTGAGGACTTGGTGGATATGTTGCAGATGCTCTGCCCATGTTCTACTATAGATGAGAATATCGTCCAGATATACGAACACAAAAGAGTTAGTGAATGGCCGTAGGATATCATCCATCATCCTCATGAAAGTTGTTGGAGCATTAGTCAAGCCGAAAGGCATGACCAACCACTCAAAAAGGCCTTCCCGAGATTTGAAGGCAGTCTTCCAAACATCAGTCTGCTCAATTGGCACTTGATGATAGCCAGACTTCAAATCAATCTTGCTGAAATATTTGGAACCCTTGAGCTGGTCAAGAAGGTCGTCGATACAGGAAATGGGATACCGATTCCGGACTGTGATCTTGTTTAGAGCTCAGTAATCAATACAGAGTCACCATGTCCCGTCTTTCTTCTGTACCAACACAATTGGGCTCCCACAAGGCGAGGAGTTACGTCGAATGTGCCCCTTTTGGATCAATTCTTGAATTTGGCATTTGATTTCTTCATTTTCCATGAGGGAACGCCTGTATACTGGCCCGTTAGGTAAAGGCACACCAGGTATCAAATCAATGGAATGCTTGACCAGGCAATGTATTGGCACCCCGGTAGGTGTGGTGAAGATGTCTTTGTATGCTTCCACGATCTTGTCCACCTGTTTCTACTGCGTAGAGGGGTTCTGCATGGAGGTGGTGGATGTTGTTGCAATCTTTCGTTCACCTTTAGAACGAACCATGAAGAGGACGAATTTCCCTTTCTGGGAGATTACCTTCCTACACTACTTAGCTATGATGAGGGACACTGCAGTGGTGGGAAGTGTCTCTGGTATCCTGTAGAGCTTCTTTCCCAAGCTAATAATGACACTACAAGGTCTAGACTCATACACAGCATGACGTTTCCACATATATGGTTGTCCTAAAAGAACATCACAAACTTCAAGCAGGGAAACGTCACACATTACCTCATCTTTGAAGGGCTTGATCCCGTATGAAAGGCGGCACTGTTGACTAACGCAGATGTCTCATCCCTGGCTCGGCCAACCGATGTTGTATGGTTGGGGATGTGGAACCATCGGAAGCTTCAGTCTTTTGACAACCTCGACCGAGATGAGGTTTTTTTGGCTACCACTATCAACAATGAAGTGTAGCGGAGTTCCTTGCACCCACAATTGTGAATGGAAGAGGCGCTCCCCTTCCTCTGGCTCCTCTGACTCTTCTGGTTGAATCTTTGCAGTTGCGATGGTGGTACTGGGTTCCGCGTCAATGATCTGCTTTCCCTTTTCTTTCTCTCCATCAGGTTCTGAGTTAGAGTCTGTATCCGGGGATTTTGTCTCGGCCAACAAGGATTGTTTTGAGCGGCACTCATCAGTGTTGTGCCAAGGGCTCTTGTGGAATTCACACCACTTGCCAGTGTCCTCCTTTGATTTCCCATTACCCTTCTTTGCCTGCGGCTTGGACTGGTTGTCGGGGCTTTGGCCGTCCTTGCTCTGTCCTTTGCCTTGTGAATTGGGGCCACCTTTGCGAGGCTTCCGCTGCTTATTTGCAGACCCAAAATCACACTTATTTTTTTGCTTAAACTTCTGCTCGATCTTGACGGCGTATCTATAAGCTGCTCCTAGTGAGGATATGTCCAAGAAATCCATCTCTGTCTGAATGTACCTATGCAGGCCGCTGCGGTACTTTAGGACCAAGTGTCGTTCAGAGTCTCGAATACCCAGCTTGGAGCGCAGGGTATGGAACATGTTGGTAAACTTTGGGACTGGTTGGTCCCTCTCCTGGCACAAAGTCGTCCATCTAGTGTCCTGGTCATCATAGTTTCCGACAGGGTAGAATTCTTCCTTGACGACATCAACAAAAGCCACCCAAGTGGGGTATGTCCTGAATAGTTCAAACTCATCTCTTGCATGCCTCTCGCAGTACCCACACCAGTCTTTAATATGGGGAAGGGACTTAAGGAGAGCGAATGTGATCTTTTCGCTGTCGAAAAAATTTTGAACAGAGAAGTAACCCTCTAATAGATTCAACCATTTCTTTAAAGCGTCTGCATCTATCTTTCCTTCAAATAGGGGAATGTCAAAATTAACTTGTACCTTGAAGGAAGTCGCACCCTCGAAATGGTTGCTTGTTGAAGGTACATCCGCCACCGTCGGCATCCTTTGGAGGATCTGTGCGAAATTATCCATCATCTCGTTCCTCTGTTGCACGAGGGCTTCCTCGAGCAACAACTTAATAGGATCCCCTGCTCCGTCATCTCTCTTTCCTTCTCTCGCCATGGGAGCCTGCTTGGGTCGACGAGGAGGGTTTTCCCTAAGCTCAACTAGTTCGAGACCCAACTCTCGATATTCAGATGTCGTCGGGGACATGCACTGAGAAATCACAAGAGCAGAAGGCTCTGACACCACTGATCCGGATTTATGTGAGAATGAAATGAAAGAGCATATATATATTCACATACACAAATATATGGCAAGAAACACAGTGATACAGTAAACTCATATTCTATTAAATGAATGAAATCAAACAAACTGTAAAATAAAAGCAGCTAGAATGGTGGTAGCTATATCTCTGAGAAGAGATGTGGTGGCTACGCTCATTCGTGACAAGCTAAATACAAGAAGAGGCCGAAAGAGCCTATTTATCATAAGCATGAGGGTAAGAACCTAAACATCCAAAAACCTAACCCTAGAAGATGAACCGTCATAAAGTTTGCGGCCCCAAGATGGTTAGTTGAATAGTGAACTTCTCGGGGTCATAACTTTTGCATACGATCTTCGTTTGGGGCGCTCGATAGCCCGTTGGAAAGGTCTATCCGAGCTATACAACTTTCGACTGGGGCAATTGTATGTCCCGGAATCTCCAAAAAATGTCATTCAAGGCCTCAAAACGGCCCCGGAAGTTCAGGACCCGAAAAACTGTAGAAAAATTACAAGAAAACTGCCAGAATGAAAAACTGTTTTGAGCCAATGGAATAGGTGGGTGGCCACCTATATCCATCTGGATCAATTCAACATGTTCTAAAATCTATCTCTTAAAGATTCTCCAACACTGAGCTTTGGAAACCATCCTCATCACTGGCTTAAAGATTTGACATTTACCTTGTATCTGTTACACAAGAAAACAAAATGGAAAAAATAGATATGCCTAACAAAGAATCATAAATCAAACAAGCAGTCTTATTTAAACTACTTCTTTTACAATCCCCACATGCATGGATATCCATGTCACGTGGTCCTCTCAATCAATGTGTATGCCTGGAATGTGACCAGCCTAATGGAATCATTCTGGATTTTAACCCTCTAGTAGTGCAAGTACAACTGGGGGTTAACACGTCAAGCTCCAAGGTGATGTCATGCACAAGCAAGGCTCCAATGCAAGGGCACTTCACAAGATGTGTCCAATACTCCACCTACAAGCCTCCAATGACTCCAACAATCCTCCTAAGTCATGTAATCCTAAAGCAGGTCCGCTCCCCCTACATGAACATTGTCACAACCAAGTGTCCCCGAGTCAACTCCAAGTGTCCCCGAGTCAACTCTAGGCCTCCATCCAAGCATCCAGGCTACACCATGTTGTCTAGTGTTGCCCTCTAGAATGCCAAATGCTCCTCCTCCAATGCAGGGCATCCTCTTAAGCAAGCAACCAATCTACATGTGGTCGTCATGAAGAATGTCCCAAGCTGTCTAAAGATCTCCAACGCCCTACTGAAAACTTTCATGCAAGCACCCAATTGAGGTCAGGCAACCACTGAGCAAGCCATCTCCAAATTCCAATCTGCAAATCCATCGTGAACCATCAAGGGGCTGATCATATACTATGTACTCCAAAACTCATGAAGCACCCCCAAACATGGTGTAAACTCTTTCGGAGCAACCCCAAAATCTAACATTAGATTCATTAAGTCACCTAACATTCAATGCTAGATTATGTAAATGAATATTACTCAATCAAATTTCACATCATCTACTATGTCTCATCATTTCCTCCTTGCTTTAGAGGAAATTGTCCCAATTCTCTTTTAGATGGGGAATTGTTGTTACTTGTTCAAAAGTCACCTAAGAAAACCATTTAGCCTAAGAAGGTAATAATCCTATTTGGCCAGCCACGCTGTTAGTTATTTGCTTTCTTCTTGTTGTTTGAGTTGGAGTATCCAAAAGTGTTTCTGCAGGAAGAGAAGGTTGAAAATACGGGATTATGTCTATCAGAGTGATGAATGTCAATTCTTCCTCAAGATGTCCATGCAACTTCAGATTGTTCACATTCATGACATCATGCATACCTAATTCTGCTAGAAAATCAAGTCAAAAAGCATTCACCCCAACAGCCTGCTTGATGATATAAGATTAAGATGCTCTGCTTTTCAAGAAAAACATAATTACTTTACTTGACGAGATGCCATTAAAATTTCTCAACATTTGAAATTAGTATCCATATAATTATCAGAATCAATCCTTCCCTGTGACAATCTTGAATTCACTTACTTTATATAAACTCCTTGATATTACTCCTCCACAAGCATTTTTCAAAGAAATTAAATCCTTGGATATTCCTTATATGAAATAAAAAGTCTCTCCTCTCTGTTACCGGGCAAATTAGCATGGGCTAATTCCCTGTAAGCAAAACTAAGAATAGTGACCCAATGTCACCTTGGCCACCATTCTAACTTCTTAGGAAGTCGAAACCTCCAAGGAGAAGTATCCTTTAAGGAACCCTGTAAGACACTAAGACAACCAGAGAAAATATATTATCTATGCAATTTGTAGTTAGACCAGTGCCTATATGGACTCATGGAGTCAAATGCTTTCTACTTCAACCAATGAAATGTAAGAACGTATACACATGTGTCAGAATAATCAATATTGGATCAAAAGACTATATTGCAAACCAACTTCAACCAACAACAACATATGTGTTAATTGATAATCATCCATGTCTTGTAGATGATAGAAGCAAATATGAGAATGGAGTAATGCAAATGATATAGCTAGTAAATATAAAAGAATCTTATGTTTGTATTACCAATAATGACAACACAAGCTTCTATCAATTAAACATGAGAGCTATGTCATTCAATTGCAAGTACAGCAGTAGGAGTAGATAATTAAGATGATGCAATCGATATCATAAGATGGCAAGATATTACTAGTTGTAAGTAAAGTAAAGCATATCAGTTTCAGTAGTATGTAAAGGCCATCAATAACATCATAAGTATCAACCATTTAGGAGACCCAAAACATACCAGTTTTACAAATGCAATTTTCAGATTCACAAGTAACCACAGTAGTCAGTTTTAAAGCAGCAGAAAGTAGAAATAAGGCATGCCAATAATTGTCAACAACCAACCATGATTTTATCACCTAAAGTATCAATTTCTTTTTGGTCACTTCCAGATCTGTATGTTAAGTTTTTCTGAGGTATATATGCACAGAAAACTTCCCAAAATGCATATAAAAGATGTGTAAATTAGCTTTTGAAGTTACTAACCATTAACCATACTAATTTTCTGTTTGCAATCAGTGACTTCCCAATAGGTGCATATGTATTTCAATATAGTACATGCAATTTCCAGATCTGAGACAAACTTTCTGAATTGTGCTTATACAGTGGACTACCTTGAATAATGCACAGAAAATGTTTAAAGATAAAGAAATCATTCCAATAATTTACCAAAAATTAACTAAGCTAATGCTAACCTAATCTTGTGTCCTGTGTGTGTAGGTAAGGTGGCAGACGAAGAAAGCACAAGGTCTGCAATTTTTATTGCAGACCTGTGTACACTGAAATGAGGGCTTGGAAAGGGATGAAAGAGGCCAGGAATGGAGAAAAGAAGGATGGGTAATGGGGCAGGGAAGAGAGGAGCAGGTGGATAGGGGATAGATGGAAGGTAGAGCAGCAATTCGTAGGTCTACCTTAGGTCTACAAAAACTGTAACTAGGGCAAAAAACTTAGAATTTTAGGTTTTAAAATTAGATTTTAACACTAAAATTTAGGGTTTTTAGTATTTAAAATTAACAACTAACTCAGAAAATAAAGGTATAAAGCTAATCTAACATTCAGAGAATAAAGAGATAAAGCTAATCTAACATAATATCTACAAAATATACAAAACTCAGAAATTAGGGTTTTTAGGGAGTTTTTGATAATTTTGGGATTTTTAGGGCTCCTAAAATTTCGCCCTAGGGTTTTTAAAGACAATTAGGGCAGGCCGAAATTATAGGAGGAAGGGCCAAAATCTTAGGGAGACCAAAAATGCAAAAATTAAAAAATTAAAAAAAAAATTAGGGTTTCTGTTATAAAATTGCAGACCTAATTCCAACCCTAATTTACCATGAAAATGCAAATTTAACCTAACAATAATATTTAAAAAAATACAAACTCAGAAAATTTACGTTAAAGAATTAAATGAACAACCTAGGGTTTCAACAGAAAACTATCTACCCAACCCTAGGGCATCCATGAGAGGAGTTACCCTCCTTGAGATGGTACTTGGCAAGCTTGGCAACTAGGGCTAACCTCAACAATATTTGAGATTCGTTGAGGAGACCTAGCCTAGCAAAACTTGAAGACCTAAAGCTCAAGCTTGAATGCAAGGGTGATCAAAGGCAAAAATGAAATGTTAATCAAGACAAAATGAAGCAACGATGGCTTCCATTCAACCCTAACAAGCATCACTTTCATACAAATTGACTAAGAGACATCAAACCAAAAGTATAGATACGTCCAAGTGCATGTGTTAAGCAAACAACTCTAGCCTCACCTTAGCAATGGCATGAACAATAGTAAAACTTCCAAGAAATGATTCAAACTTGCAAAATAACCTTCATCAAGGAGTGTGCATCCCTTCAAAGAGCCCTAGTTAGAGCAAATAGTAGACATAATGATCTTATCCCAAAAGTTGATGTCTAAAAATGAAGTGGGGAGATTGAATTTATATGATCTCACACTCACTTTTACATAAAATAAGGTCAATTTAATATTAAAAATGTCAACTTAAAATTAAAACAAAAATAATATAAAATAATGATAAAAGTGGGTAAATTGGGTGTTTTTCCCCAGATTTGACCCAAAAATGAGCAAAATGGCTTAACAAGGCCAAATTTGACCAAACTGAAGGCCAGACTGCGTAGAGAGGGGTCGTCATGCCCCAACTAACCCCAACAGTGATGAAAAACCCTCAACGCCCCCCTTATCAAGCATTACAGTCTGCCCAGGAATATGACGTCATCCTCTGTAGGAGAGCCCAGAGAGAGGGCACTGGTGAACTGGAGGTCCAGGAGGGTGTTGGAGGTGCTCTAAAGGATGAGTATACACCTCAGTGTTGAAAAACCTGCCTCTGGAGTGATAAAACAAGGTCGGGGTCATGTGACCCAGTGACCCACCCTTGGAAGCCCCGAACACCAACCTCAGGGTTTCAAACCCTTTTATGAGGCATTCAGCAATGCCATTAAGCCATAGTACTTCCAGAGGAGAAACCAGAGGGTCTGGCCATAACCCCACCTCAAAATAAGCTGGATAAACACCCCTCCTGGTCAGAAAAAAGACACCCTCTCCCTGGGACACCTCTGCAGGTACGCTGGTGCTGGTACCATCGTAACACTCTCAATTCAAAAAATATCCATGCACTTTTAGCTAAATATAAGGATCACTTTCCTGTAGAATCCTGCTAAAGGTCAGTTCCATGAATTGTTTTAATTTCAAATGAATTCCACACTATCAGCAGGTGCAAATAATTGATAATAATTTCATATATTTTAGTCCTAACAAAGCTTGAGCCAATAAATGATCTAATCTTGTTTCGAAAACTCTAATCAAATTAATCAAAAGTACAAGTTTACAACTTTTAAAAGTAGCCAATTCAAGCATTTGAAATTTTGAATACTGTAACACAACTCAATTGAATCATTGCAAATTAACAAGATAATGAGGTCATAATAGAAAATGTCCCTTCGAAAATAAACAGAGAAAGAAGCATATAAATATGATGATTAATCAGCTTTAGTTTTCTTAGATTGATAGAGAAAAAATACACATTTAAGATGTGAGGAAACACCCCCACAACTTGGACTAAACAGTTCAATAAACCACATATTGCTAAGAATTTCCTTAAAAATTTGACCTTTGAAGATGATCTAGAGTTTCTCTTGTTTGTAAACAAAATTGGACATTCCTGGAGAATGCTTTTCCACTCCTTGCCTCAACATTTGTTCTCCTCATAGCTTTTTAACACTGCATAATAGGGGATGGTTTACAATCAAAGCATCTCCAAAACCCCAGTCAACAACAGACATTGCAATATGAACTACAAAACTGGAATGTTTGGGCATACCTGGCCATATCCTCATTAGAGTGACCAACACATGTTAAAAACAAAGGTATAAGTTGGTGCCTTCTGAACCATGGTATAACAAATCCAAATTAATTGTCAAGAACTGGCAGAAAAAGGAGAAAATGATTACTAATTACAATATTTTCAACAAATGTTTTTACCTCGCAACACTAAGGACTATGCACTTTCTCTTTTCCAAAGATCTAGTTTGTCTAAACCTAGAGCAATATCAGCAGCTTCTGTTTTGTTGAAAATAGACTTCATTCCCTTTTCACATTCCAATACTTCAGCAACAGTGCTTGTGTTCAAGCTTACACATCCTCAAGAATTTGTATAGAAGAAAAATGACCTTGTTGATAAAAATCTGTCTCCAGATTCACATTAATTCCCAAAAAATCCAAAATAGTTCTTCCGAAGGACCACTCATCTAGAATCTGGTGGAAGATGCATAGAACAGGTCATACCACAGTGAAAGAAAAGCATGTGGGAACATGGCTAACTGACAACATGGATAAGATAAGATAAGATAATTATATTAATGTCCAACTAATGACCACAAAGTAGGTCAAAGGGACTCCTGATTACAATGATGTCTGTACAAAGCAGGAGAACCAAACGGTCTCCTATAAAAAGATACAATGCATGAAGAAGGAAAGAAAAGAATGAACAAAGTGAACTGGACTGAAGTATGAGAGAGCTTCGACTGCAGACGTGAATCCAGAAACCCGCAATGGGGCAGAGGGGAATAAATAATTGAGTGCTTTGTTGTAATTTAACTAACATCTCTATAGTGCCAATGTTCAACTTGATAAGCTTGGTAGAAAACTGAGTACTTGATAAGCTTGATAGAAAACATCCTAGTTCCAAATGATCGGCCAAATGCTCCTAGAATTTCCCATCAGAACTCAAATTCCCTTGCGACAACAATCTGTGTACCAACTTGAAAATGTGCTCTGAAGTTCATTTTATAATACAGAGACATACTGTGCTGTTACTGTTTTTGCCATGGAAACTGATATTCAGAAATATGTCTTGGACCTCCATGCCTCAATAAAATCAACCAATCTATCTTATCCTGGCGTTGCCAATGTTTGCTAATTTGCCAGTGATTACACAGGCATAAAATTGAGATGCCACTATCAAGCAGCAGACATGATACAACGGGAGATAATAAACTGGACATTTATCTCATCCATTTGGAATAAGACAAGAAAATGTGAAAGCATAAACAAAATTTGAAGTATTGAAGGGCAGATTGTAATCTTCACACTGAAACCATCTTCACATTCCAGTGCACCACAACCTTCATCAAGACTCCACACTATTTCCATTAGTCCAGAAAACAGGAGCAACATTTGCAACAGCTCAAAGCAATATCTGAAAATTTAATTATGAACCTCAACTGCAAATACTTGAGCAAACCAAGACAAAAAATAAGTACAAAACTAATATCATGGGAAATTATGCTGCCACATCTCAAAGCCAATCACCTCTTGAAGTAATTATTACCCATGGCATTAAGTGAAGAAAGAGAGCCAGTAGAAGACCACTATAATGAAAAGGAATCAAGCAACAAACTTTGTTTCCTCAAAATCAGGTATTGTGACATCCAGCCTCATCATGGATTTGTACTCATCGGGCACAGTTGCTCCTCCCTGAACACACAGTTCCACTACAGCAGGTGCCATGCCATGATATTTTCTCAATTTGTTCTCTAGAGGAGGTCCATTTGGATCACGGACGTGCCATACATATTTTGGTGGAATCAAATCATCAAATGTGGCTTCTTGCCAGCCATGTTGCCCATCACGGAATTGATGCTTGTGAGCTTGACATATCCTAGCTCTGTGACCCTTTGGACCCACTTGAACTTCTGGGCAATATGCACATGTTTTCACTGGGTATTTTTCCATAAGTTTCCTGGCCCCTGACTTCATGTCCTCCCATGCTTGAAGAGTTTGTTGGGACATTCTTTGGATTTCTTCTGCAGTTGATAATGGGCTCTCATCTCCCTTTGGCTGTTTCTTTGAATCCCAGAAATCGTGAGACTCAAAATCCTCATCAACATCCACGGAATTTGAATCTTTTGGAGGAGAGCATTTTTCAAAATCCACAATTTTGCCTGCCACCATGTACACAGGATAGGCCCTTCTCTTTGTTGGGAATTCTGGAAGATCTAGACCTGCTTGGATGCAAAGCTCTACGATGGCTGGTAACCTATCAACCATAAACCTTTCCTTATGAGTCACAGCTCTTCCTACTCTGTCATAGAGATGGAAACTTTCAACTGTAACCAGCATGTCATCAACAGTTCCCTTTCTCCACACATGCTTCTTACTAGAGCAACTCATGGGGCCTTCACATGTCTTGAGCTGATGCCCCAGAGAGCCAATGTGCACTTCCGAGCAATTCCTACAGAAAAATCAGAATATACATATTATAGACATATCCCAATAAACAATAAGAAGATAATTAACAAACATTGCAAAATCTAGAAATGAATTTAAGCAGCAGTTTTATGGTATCTTTCAATAGAACACAAGCAATAGATGAAGAATCAATATATCTGCTGTTATAAGAGAAATGGCATTGAGATGCGATCAAAGTTACCAGGATTGACTCGGAAAATGACTCAGTGAGGACGAAGACTAAGAGTTAACTCGGACTTGGAAACAACTCAGGAGTTTACTCCGAAAATTAAAAGAATGCACTAAAGTTAAGAAAAAGACCTAGAACTAGAGTGCTGACTTTGGATCTGTGCCCATTTGACAGGTTTTTCTCAATATTTCTGTGTGTTTTGATTTTGCCATTGTTGGCTGAAAATCGATATTTCTGTTTTGTAAAAGGCTTCATATGTTCTGAATAAAATATCTGTTATACTGCTGCACCGGTTTTCCCATCTTGGGTTTTTCCGGGGGTTTATACCGGATAATATTGTGTTGTTTCTATTGGTGTGAATGATTGGTATATCTCTTAGTGTTTTAATTCCGCTGCAAATTTATGAGTGAAGAAACCCTTGGGTGATTGAAAGTAATTAATTGCATGCTTTTAGTCCTAGCTAGGTTTTAAGGAAAATTTACATGGTATCAAAGCTCTTCTGAGCAGACTGAGAGATAGCAGCAGAGTGCTTGGATAGATCACTGCATATCTATCCAAGCGTTTATTGGCACTATTCACTATGGCCATACAGTTGAGAGTTGAGGATAGACTCCAGGGGGCACAGAACTTTCCTACTTGGAAAGAGAGGATCACCGGGATCCTGGATATCAGTGATGCTAAAGAGCACATTGATAGTACCAAGGCTGCTCCCACAGATCCGGCAGATTTAGCTGCTTGGAAGAAGATTGATTCCAGGGCAATGTTGATCATCTTAGATGGGGTGAAGGACCACATAGTCCCTCACCTGTCTGGGAAGAAGTCCGCATTAGAGATGTGGAAGGCTTTGGAGAGTCTTTACTAGAGCAAGAATGAAAACCGGAAGATGGTACTGCAGGAGAGATTGCGCAGTACCAGGATGGCCAAGGGTGAAGGAGTGGTGCCTTATCTTACAAGGCTCACACAGATTAGGGATGAGCTTGGAGCAGTGGGCTCCAAGACGGAGGATGAAGAGCTAGTTCGTATAGCTCTCAATGGCTTTTCTAAGCCATGGGACGTCTTTGTTAAAGGCGTGGTGGCTAGGGAGAAGCTCCCTGACTGGCAGAGATTGTGGGATGACTTCGCACAGGAAGAGACCCGCATGGGTCAAGGTTTAGCTTCATCCATCGATACTACACAGATCGTGGATGAAGAGGCTCTAGCCCTATCAAGCAAAGGTAAGGAGAAGGCAAAGAAGAAGAAAGGTGGCAAGAAGAACTTGGACATGGCAAAAGTCAAGTGCTTCATTTGTCACAAGCAGGGTCACTTTGCTTCCCAGTGCCCAGAGAAGAAGAACAACAACAACAACACACAGATGGCAGGATCTGTAGAGGCGGATGAATTCAGCACTAGTTTTGAGGAAGACTTTTGTTTGGTAGCTTGCATGGCAAGCTCCGTCAGCAGCAGTATCTGGTATGTTGATAGCGTTGCATCTTGTCACATGACAGGACACTGAGGGTTCTTCAAGAGCTTGCAGGAGGGTGGAGTGAATCTCCACATTGAGATAGGAGATGATGCGCGGTATCAGGCGCAGGGTGTTGGCACTATATCGTTTTAAAGGGAGTCTAGAAAGCCTATCAATTTTGCTGATGTGCTATATGTCCCAAGGATGACTAAGAATCTCATATCAGTATCCACACTAGAAGACAAGGGTTTTCTAGTGACTTTCCGTAACAAGAAAGTATATATTAGACCTAACGGGTCAAATCAGAGATTGGACAGAGTGATTGGGGTTCAGAGCGAGAAGGTTTACAGACTTTAGTTTGAGCCTGCAAAGGCTCTAGTTAGCAGTAGCAGTAGCAGTAGTGATTGTGAGTTGTGGCATAGGAGGATGGCACACTTACACCATGATGCACTGAGGCATCTGACACAGGTAGTCATTGGAGTTCCTTCAGTTCAGGAGGACAAGCACAACCACTGCAAGGGTTGTGCATTGGGGAAGAACATCATGAGACCTTTCCCACATAGTGAGCACAAGTCTGAGGGAGCCTTAGACTTAGTGCATTCGGATGTATGCGGACCGATGAGTGTACATTCATTCAGTGGTTACAGTTATTGCGTCACATTCATTGATGACTATTCCAGGAAAACCTGGATCTATTTTCTGAAGGCCAAGTCAGAGGTCTTCGATCGATTCCGAGAGTTCAAAACTCTCTTGGAGAACCAAACAGGGAGATATTGAGGACAGACAACGGTGGTGAGTACACCTGTAGAGAGTTTGTGGAGTATTGTGCATCAGAGGGGATCAGGAAGGAACACATTGTTCCTCATACCCCGCAGCAGAATGGAGTGGCGGAGAGGAAGAACCGGACACTCGTGAGTGCAGCTAAGGCCATGTTATTTGATCAGGGCTTACCTCTATTTCTATGGGCCGAGGCATTTCGAACTGCAGTATATGTCCAGAACAGGTGTATCCACACTGCATTGGGGAGGAAGACACCTAAGGAGGTATTTACAGGTACTAGACCAGACGTGAGTCATTTGCATATATTTGGAAATACCTGCTATTGTCACATTCATGCTGACACTAGGAAGAAGCTGGATCCTTCTGGAAAGAAGGGGCTTCTAGTTGGGTATAGTGAGACTTCCAAGGCTTATAGAGTATATATCCCAGCTCGCAATAAGATCATTGTGAGCAGGGATGTCCAGTTTGACGAGGACAGAGCCTTGAGAAGATCTATGGACTTACCAGCACATGAGCAGCCAGCACAGGACTCAGGAGGAGTCAAGTTGGAGGAGTCAAGGTACAGGTTCAGACACAGAGCACAGGCTCTGATAGTCAGAGGGAGTCGAGTGGACAGGATCCTCCTATCTTTGATGGGGAGGATGAGCAACAGCAGGAGGAGGACATCCAGCAGCCGCAGCAGGCAGACACTAGGCCACGGCCTAAGTGGTATGGGTCCACAGTTCAGGATTCCAAACAGGTGAGCCTTCCACAGAGATCTTTCAGACGTAGCGTACCACCAAATAGACTGAGTTATATGGCACTGATGACAGAGTTGATTGACTCTGAACCTTCTAGTTTCGAGGAGGTTGCACAACATGATGTGTGGCAAGAGGCCATGGTTGAGGAGTATGACTCAATCATGAAGAATCAGGTATGGGAGGTTGTTCAGAGACCACAAGATAACAAGGTGGTGGGTTCTAGATGGATCTACAAGGTAAAGCATGCAGCAGACGGAAGTGTGGAGAAGTACAAGGCACGCTTCGTGGCGAAGGGGTATTCGCAGAAGGAAGGTATTGACTATGAGGAAACCTTCGCCCCTGTCACTAGGTATTCTTCTATTCGGACTATCCTATCATTGGCAGCAGAGATGGGTTGGCGCGTTCATCAGATGGACGTGAAAACAGCCTTCCTCAATGGAGTGATTGAGGAAGAGGTTTATATTGAGCAACCAGAGGGGTTTGAGGTGGAGAGTAGAGAATCTCATGTATGCAAACTACAGAGAGCTCTTTATGGGCTCAAGCAGGCACCTCAAGCATGGTACTCGAGGATTGACAGCTATCTACAAGAGATGGGGTTCTAATAGAGTGAGGCAGACCATAACCTGTACTTCTTGGCAGGTGAGGTACCTCTCATATTGGTTCTATATGTGGATGATCTCTTTCTTACAGGAGATGAGGAGTTGATCAGGGACTGCAAGTCCAATCTTGCAATAGAGTTTGAGATGAAAGACCTTGGGTTGATGCATTACTTTTTGGGTCTGGAGGTTTGGCAGAGAGATGGGTGCTTCTTCATTGGACAGGGGAAGTATGCAGTTAAGATCTTGAAGAGATTCAGGATGGAGGACTGCAAGTCTATGGCTATACCTCTAGTTTCCAACTGGAGGAAGATTGATGCATCAGGATCAAAGGAGTTTGATCCTACTCTGTATAGGTAGCTTATCGGGTCACTTATGTATCTGGTCAACACTCGACCGGACATTAGCTTTGCAGTCAACTCTTTGAGTCAATTCATGGTGAACCCTCGAAGAGTACATTGGACAGCTGCGAAGCACATATTCGCTACATCAGAGGTACAGTGGAGTATGGATTGGTTTAGAGCACAGTGGGAGTATACAGTTGGCAGGTTTCACGGATGCTGACTGGGCGGGATGTGTAGAGGATCGGAGGAGCACTTCAGGTTGTTGCTTCAGCATTGGGCCAGGAGTTGTCTCTTGGCTCAGCAGGAAGCAGAAGTCAATTGCATTGAGCTCAGCTGAGGCTGAGTACATGGCAGCCAACATGGCTGCATGTGAGGGGATGTGGCTGAGGAAGTTGCTCTCAGGATTGTTCGAGAGTGAGATAGAGACTACTATAGTTCACTGTGATAATCAGAGTGGTATCAACCTTTCTGAGAATCCAGTGTTCCATGACAGGAGTAAACACATTGACATCCGGTATCACTTCCTCAGAGATTGTGTTCAGAGAGGAACCATTCGGTTGGAGTACATTCAAACAAATGAGCAGGTGGCAGACATATTCACCAAGGCACTTTGCAAACTCAAGTTTGTGAAGTTCAGAGACAAGTTGGGGTTGTTACCGAATCCCTTCCTCGTTGAGAGGGAGTGTTAGATTATGACAACTGAGGAAGGTCTTCCTGCATGCATGTGTCCTTGCATGCAGAAGGCGAAAATTGAGGAAGCCAATAAAATGTATTTAATTAACTTTCCTAAGTTTACTTCAGAAAATTAATTAAAGTGATCTATTTAATTAATGACTTAATGAAATTATTTTTTTATAAAGTATGAGCGAAAAATTAAAGTAAATAGCAAGATCTAATCTTGGCCATTGATCTCACCGGAGGATCCCATCCATTGATCCATAGTAAGATTAGGTTATTCGCTTAGCATTGAGTTATAAAGGAAAGGCCAGTTGGTTGAGAGGACACACATTCATTCCGACAGAGATTGAGAGAGCAGCATTGTGAGAGAGAAGGTTTTTGGCGAAGAAGACGGAGGAGCAGCCATTCGAAGAAGAAGGCAACGCAGAGAAGTGAGAGGGACAGCGTGAGCAGGCAGAGGATTCCGTACAGATGCCAGAAAGTACAATCCGTACAACCACACAGATTCCATACAGTACGTACGGATTCCGTACAGCAGGCCGTATGGATCCATACAGCAGTCCGTACAGTTACAGCAGAGTGCTACATTGGGATCTGTGCCCATTTGACAGGTTTTTCTCAATATTTTTGTGTTTCGATTTTGCCATTGTTGGCTGAAAATCATAATTTCTGGTTTGTAAGAGGCTCCATATTTTCTGAATAAAATATTTCTTATACTGCTGCACCGGTTTTCCCATCTTGAGTTTTTCCGGGGGTTTATACCTGAAAATATTGTGTTGTTTCTATTGGTGTGAATGATTGGTATATCTCTCAGTGTTTTAATTCTGCAGCAAATTTATGAGTGAAGAACCCTTGGGTGATTGAAAGTAATTAATTGCATGCTTTTAGTCCTAGCTGGGTTTTAAGGAAAATTTACAGTTTGAATTTACATTGATGTACATGAATATGAATTTTTTTATTAAATTTTTCATAGTTTATATATATTTTTTGTAAACTGGTTCAGAAACCAATTCTCCTGCCAGCTTGGACCGGTTTCTGGTTCTGGGCCGGTAAGACCCTCAACTGGTTTTGGTTTTAAAAACATTAATTAAGCTGGAGCTCAACAATTTAGTGAAGCTCTTACCAACAAGAAGCTGGATGCAGACGAGACCGAGGTAGAGCAGATGCAAGGGGGAGATCCTGAAGCAGGCACCCTAACAGCAGAGGTCTCTTACATGATGATAAGTTGGAGGGAGGGGTAAGGGGTACGTGGTATCAATCGGTCAATCTTGGCAGGAAGCACAAAATATTGATGACTCAGTCTGACCCACCTCCCAAGCTTGAGAAGAAAATCCAGCAGACTACTGGGCTGTGAACATGGGCAGAGGTGTGGAGCTATGTTACCAGAAACAGGAAACGGGAAATAGAAACTGGACTTAAAACTTTTGGAGGGCAAGAAACGTGAACCCCCGTCCCCTAGTATATTATGCATACAAAATTGATTAGTAATGTCCTACTGTAGTGTCAAGATGAGAATGGGAATGGGTCTCCTGGTCAAGTTTCTCATAACATAGATGTGGGGCAGAGATGTGGTTGCAGGGTGACGTAGTGATCCACCCACCCAATGTGGAAAAATCATGTGCAATGCAAATGATTGGTTAGTGCAGCCACTTGTTAAATTTGTTTAATGATCTTGAACTTCGGTGCCATTTTTGTTTGTGTTGTTATTTGAATTTTTCTATGGTTTCTTCAAACGTCAGTTTTTTTTTATGTATCTTAGACCTTGCCGATTAGTAGCTTAGAATTGGGTATGAGGATTTCTAACTAATAATATGTTAATTTTCGAAAACGTACCAGAAAAAAATGGCATAGAAGTCTACCTGCATGCTTGGACAGGGATGGCATCTAAAAGCTTGGCAACACCTTTATAAAGAGCATTTTTCGCTTGATAAACCTGATGGGCAACTGGCACCAATCTCCGAACCAGCAGGCCATTTTCAGGACGCTGTAGAACTCTTTCGGTGACATCCTGGTTCATTTCCCTCACCTTCCTTGCTCTGCGAATGAGGTCCTTAATTGGTGTTACAAGTGGCTTCCTCTCCCTCTTGGGTAATGGCTTGGGAACATCAACATATGGAGTTGAACCCGCCATAGATTTGGATTGAGTTTCAGATATAAGTGGCCTCGCGTTTGCATTCAAACTGTCCGCTTGTTTCGAAATCCTTCTGTAAAAAAATTGGGCAAACACAATGGGACTTGTCTCCTTGAGTGTAGCTTCTGAATCTAGTTTGACAAGAGCTTGAACAATCAGAAAACTCGGACTGCCATGGAAGACACCTGCAAGAAATCTTCTGGCTAGCATCCTGGGATTTGGAGAGATATTTTAACGGTGTATTCAAATATGTTTGTGTAATACAGCCACAGTCCAGTCTGTAACTGTTTATACGCATGGGAATGAAAGAAAAACATCGGGGTTAAATAATAAAGGCAGGCTTTTGACATAAGATGAGGTTAATGGTCTCACAAAACAATTATTCATGATCCATATTTTTAGTCCCTGCTCCGCAGGGATTATAGCGACCGCTTGGTCGCACAAAGCATATTGACTTAAATTCTTTTCAATTTTCTCATATGATACATTAAAGGCTTTGAATTTTCTCATATGATACATTAAAGCTGTTTTTTTAAGTATATAAAATTAATTATAAATTTCAAAATTTATGTCAATTTATTTTTTGATTGGTGTGTTGTTTGGATTTGACAAATTTCCTTTGGTGTGCAAATTAATTAGTGAATTGTAAAAAATATTTAAATATTTAAAATAAAAATAAAAAAATTCCAAAACTTGACATGTATATATTCATTTATTAATAAGATTTCAACATATGTATTGACAAGATATAAAAAAGTGAATTGTAAAAAATATTTAAATATTTAAAATAAATAAAATTTCCAAAACTTTGACATGTATATTTTCATTTATTGAAAAGATATCGACACCTATATCTTCATTCATTGACAAGATCTAAAAATATGTATTGACAAGATATAAAAAGTTCAAACTTTAGTAAAATATATTACATTTTGATTTTTTTATTAATGATCTTTTAATGAATTGGTCTGCAATAAATGCCACTCATTCGACATTTTAATGAAGTAGCCCCCGATGCTTACATGTCCATTGCACAAATACAAAAAAAAATCTAGAAAAAAATGAATGTTTATTGGCCATTAAATGCAAAGTAGTAGCCCCCCGGATGCTTACATGTCCATTGCACAAATCCAAATAAAAATCTGGAAAAAAAAACTGAATATTTATTGGCCATTAAATGGCCAAATTACATGTACTTACAACTAATAGATGACTTTAGCACATTAAGTGCATCCATTTCACGGGGAGAAGTTGCTGGAAGCTACGTCAAGCTCAGTTTGCATTATCAAACGACTTTACCACATTAACTACATCCATTTCCCGGGGAGAAGTTACTGGAAGCTACGTGAAGTTCAGTTTGCATTCTCAAACCGACAAGTTTTCCTGTCAAGCAAGAAAGTTGTATTGTGTGTGAGGGAGCAATGAACAACAAGACTTTGATTTCTAAGGGTGTGAAGAAGAAGTGCCGAGTGGGACTTTGATTCTGGGATGATTTTGAAGGGTGTGAAACAGAAGTGCCGAGTGGAACTTTGATTCTGAAGGAGAAGCACTAATCTGATTCTGAAACAGGTATACTGATTTAGTTTTATAAATCACCAAAAAAAAATATACTCATGTTCATGCTTTTGAAATTCGAAAATTTACTAAACTGACCATCAAAATCCATTTGATTTTAAAGGGTTAAGCAAACGTGCCAAGTTGTACTTAGGGCTAAGCAAACGTGCCGAGCGGGACTTCTATTGTGAAGCAGGAGCACTACTCTCATTCTGAAACAAGTGTGCTAATTTAGTTTAGCATTAATAAACTTGCCAAAAATATATATATTCAAATTCATGATTTTGAAATTTGAAAATATAATGAACTGACCATCAAAATCCACTTTATCATTTCTGTATCGCTTCTATCTAATCGATGAAGGTTGTTAGTTTGTATGAAAAACCAATTTAAAATGAACCAGAGAAATTTCAGTTGTTTTAAAGCAGGATGTAGCTTTAATGGGGTTTCAATCTTTGTGTGCTGAAATAGGGGTGTTTTCTTAAATTGAAGGCCACTGTCTAATGTCCAAACCTCTCATCAATCCCTGGCTCAACGGCCCATCAAAATCTTTGTTGGCAGCCTAAATTATCTATGGCACAATGTAGGTTTTTAACAGGTTTCACAATAGGAATTCAACTTTCAGTCTGTAGAACGTTTTGCAAGTAGAGAGAGCTGCACCCTTGGGCGGCCCTGAATTCCACACTCTGTTGCATAAAATCCATGGAGGTAAGGCACAGATGTCTAGAGGGAGCTACAGAAAGAGCATTGACGCGCAAGGAAGATAAAAGGGAGGAAGGGGTGCGAGCAAGAGACCATCATTGTCAAATAGTTTTTTTGTAAGGCTTAAAAATATAATAAAAATAAAAGATAGAGAGTTACAGAAAGAGCATTGACGTGCAGGGAAGATAAAAGAGAGGAAGGGGTGCGAGCCAGAGACCGTCACTATCAAATAGTTTTTTTGTAAGGCTTAAAAATATAAAAAAAATAAAACACAGAGAGTGAAACCTAATGAGAACTCTGCAGGGAATGTAAAGATCAGCTAGCTGCTTTTTCCATGACATCGAGTAAAAGGTAGGAACGATGGTATTTTGATATTTGACGGTTGAAGAATTCTTTTGCTATGGTCGTTTTTTCCGACCCCTCCAAGCCCCACAATTCCCACAACTCGGGTCTCCCCACTGTGCTGAGGCATTAAGACCATTCTTTCAAAAGCTCTTATTTTGTCATCCAAACTTGTGGGATATTTGGAGACATCCATGATTTATGCAGAATCAAATTATTAGTAAGAAACGCCAATGTATAGATTCTATAAAAACAATGAAGACAAACGGTCTAAAAAGAAGTAGGGGTCCTTACCTGTTACATGCCTCCACCTTCACCTCAAAACCCATAATATTTGAATTTACAAGTTTTTTCAACATGAATTATATGTCACCAACTTGGTGACCGCCATAGCTTCTGAATAAGAAAGAACCCCACAGTGACCAGAGCCCAATTATCTTGGGTAGATAATAAATGCGCTCTCTAATAGAGCACAGAGGCAGAAATAGAGTGGATAGCATGATGCAGAGGAATCCACTGAAACAAACCAAACCAACCAAGGATGCCACCTTGGCGGATCGAACTCGAGACCGCCTGCAGACTCCATGATGAATATGAGACCTCTGCACCATGGTTTCTTCTCCAGCACGACCAAATCTCAATGCTAACTGAAACAACCAAGATGCATTAAATATAAACCACATTGTAGGGAGAGCCTGAAAGAGAAAACTGCATAAGTACAGATTCACAAAATCCTAGGAAAACTCCGATATGGATCAATAACGTCGATGAATAAAAGCTATCTGTAGCTATTCAATGCCCAAAATCAATCAAGAGATTTTTTTTTGAAAAATAGTAGTTTTTTCTTTTTAATGAGACCAGATTGTAGAAGCAAAAAAAATGGAATGAAAAAGAGCGTGAAGGGGAAGGTTCACATGTTTTTCCGTAGTTTTGCAACTCTTGGAGGACTGTTGCGTGACCTTCATGCAAGGTAGGGTTCATGCAGGGTTGTGTTCATAAAGGTGTATGCATGTAACGAAAACGCTGCTAGTTAAGTATTGTAGTTGGGTGTCCAATTTTTAATATATCACGAGTCTGAAACCCATTTTTAATATATTTTCCCTATTTTAATCTGTACGTGGGAAATAGTAATGTCTGTTGGAATAATGTAGAAATGATAGGCAGATTGACAGGGATTGAGTTGATGTGTACTTTCTATACTTAGCATGGTTTGGTTTGAGATCCACCTTTCTTGGATCTATGATCTGGTTTTTTATGATATTTGTCATCTATATATTGTAACTACTTCTCTATCAATAATTGAATTGGTTTGGCCATTCCTTTGTGTATGAGAGCGAGCCTTTGTGCTCAGCTCCACATTGCCTCTCAATCTATGTTAATTTGGTATCAGAGCCCATAGTGGCCTGTTGATGTGAAGAGCCCATTGCGGCCTATTGTGGGAGCCATCTATTGCTGTGAAAGTTGTGAGTGTTGTGAGAAGAGCCCATTGTGGCCGGTGGTGAAGAGCTTGCTGCCTCCTGTCCATTGAAGTCGTCACTGCCCAAGAAGCCGCGTGAAGGAGGCCTGTCGTGTGAGCCTGATTGGCTTGCTGTGAATGCCCACTGTGGCTGGCTCTATGAGAGCCTGATTTTTTTTGTGAAAGCCGTGAACCTGTGCGTCAAGCCCCCGATGAGAATTGTTGTGCGTAAGGCCTAACGTGAACCTTGCCTGGAGAGCCCACGTGGATCGCTACGAAGTGCCTATGCGTGATTGGAATTTTTTTTTTGAAAGATCGTGGGAGAGAAGCCCAGTCATCGAGCCCTACCTAGCTGTGTGTGAGTATGAAATCGCTGCTGTGAAACAGTGATCGTTGTCCCCTGAAGCCATCGAATTGCTGAATTGAAGACTATTGCTGTGATATTTTTTTTGAGCTGTGTAGAGCCGTGAGAAAGGAGGCCGTGAGCGCTATTGTAAGAGGCTGCGAGGTTGAGCTATTGAATCGTGTTTGAAGAATCTACCGTGAAGAGGCCGCTCCAGAGTAAGCTGAGAAAAGTGAGTCTGAGAAACGAAGCGCAGGAAGTTGAGCAACGAACTGGCAGAGGAGGCACAGTAACCTCACAGTACCACGGGTCGGCAGTATAACCAAGCTCGGTACTACCGCGGTTCACGTATGCTCAGGGGCGCGGTAGTCCAGGAAGCGGTAATACAGTACTACCGCGAGTCCATCCACTGTTAGGGCGCGGTAATTCCGGGACTTACGTGATATTTTTCCAAGTCTCTACCGCTTGGGTGTTGTCTTTTCGGGGCGGTACTGCATTCTGTAGCCACAAATCAACATTGTAAAGGTATCACTTGCATTTTTTTTATTATTATTGAGTGATATGTATTCTCCCTCTGAGTTTAAGTGCAATGGCTGTCGCCTCCCAACAGCCGTTGGCTGATACATACATTAATGAGGCCTCCAAATTGAATGGAGAAAATTATGTCAACTAGAAATTCAAGCTGCAAACTGTTCTTGAATTATTCGGTGGCTGGACGATTGTGAATGGCACTGAGTTGAAGCCCGCAGATCCCGCACTTGTTCCAGAATGGAACAAAAGGGAATCCAAAGCCAAGGTGACTCTGCGAATGTCTGTGCAAGACAAGATTATCCCTCACATCAGAAAATGTGACACGTCTAAAAAGACATGGGATACGCTTAAAATACTATATGAAACAACTGATGCAAATCGCATATTGTTTCTGAAGACCAAACTGTTGTCAATCAAGATGGAAGCAAATGAAGGGGTAAGTAAATTTATTTCTCGCATCAAAGATCTGAGTGATAGCTTGTCAGCTATAGGTGAAGTAGTAGATAGTACTGATCAAGTAACTATCGCCCTAAAAGGTTTGCATCCCGATTACAAAGTGTTTATTTCAGCACTTGCAACAAGAGAAAAACCCCCAAATTTTGAAGAACTCACAGGTATTCTGCTTCAAGAAGAAGAGAGGATGAAAACTTATGATCTCGAGGCTCGAGGTTCTGATCTCGCACTGATGGCAAGAGGTCAATATATGCACAGAGGAAAACCATGGGGCAGGCCATGGAATGGAGACAGAGGCACCTCATGGAACCGAGATAGAGGCAAACAGTGGCATGGAGACAGAGGCAGATCGTGGAATGAAGACAGAGGCAAATTTCACTCAAAACATAAAGGTATGGTTCAGACTGATCATTCTAGAAATAATGTAGATGGTCATTATTGGGACAAACCAGGACACCTCAATAGAAATCATTATCAGAAGAAATATTATAGAGGTAGAAGTTACAATGGAAATCACAATGCAAATCACAATGCAAATCATAATGGGAATTTTGCAAACACAGACACTCCTGAAAATGAATTTAGAAATCTGAGATTATTTATTTCAGAGGATGCTCTGTCTGCTGAGACAGATGATAAGAATGCATGGTTCATAGATTCAGGTGCATCTACACATATGTCTTGTAGGCGAGAATGGTTCAAAGAATATAATGAGAATATTAATGACACTCACATCTATTTAGGTGATAATAGGTCACTCAAAGTTCAAGGTTATGGAAAAGTAAAGGTGAAATTATCTAATGGTGAATTGAAACAGATACATAATATTATGTATGTTCTTGGTATTAAAAAGAATCTTATTTCTGTGTCAACCATAACCGAATATGACCTAAAGGTAGAGTTTGGCAAGTACTAATGTCATATTAAAGACATTCGAGACCACTACAAGATTGTTGCTACAAGTTCAAGATGTGGAGGACTATATAAGCTGGACGTGTGCAAAGACAGTCATCAAGCACTAGCATCCACCATCATCACCACAGAGGAACTCTGGCATCAAAGGTATGGCCATATTAATCATCATGATCTTATGCTGCTTCAGAACAAATTAATGGTTGAAGGTCTGCCTGTTATAAAGAATGTGCATCTAGAATGTAGTGCTTGTGCACTTGGAAAACAGCACCGAGATGCATTCCCAATACATCAAGAGAAGAAACAAACTGACCTGCTTGAATTAATCCATACAAATGTATGCGGACCTATGCAGACTAGATCATTAGGAGGTGCATCATATTTTCTAACATTTATTGATGATAGATCTAGATACACATGGGTCTATTTTATAAGAAGAAAAGGAGATGTCTTCGAATATTTCAAGGAGTTCAGAATGATGGTCGAAAAGCAGACAGGAAAATGCATTAAATTTCTCAGATCTGACAATGGAGGGGAGTATGTGTCTAGAGCTTTCAAGAAACACTGTAAGAAGAATGGAATCCAGCAACAATTTACAGTATCCCACACTCCTCAGCAAAATGGTGTAGCTGAGCGAAAGAACAGGACACTAGTTGAATGTGCTCGCAGTATGCTCCAAGGTAAGAACATGTCGAATGGTTTTTGGGCTGAAGCTGTTAATACTGCTGTATATTTGAAAAATAGAAGTCCAACAAAGAAATTAGATCTGCAAACACCTTTGAGGTCCTTTATGGATATAAACCTGAAGTTAAGCATCTACGAATTTTTGGTTGTAAAGCTTTTGCACATATACCAAAAGACGATAGAAGGAAACTAGATGCTAAATCCTTTGAATGTATCTTTGTTGGATATCACAATGATCATAAAGCTTGTAAGCTATTTCACCCTAGATCTCATAAGTTAATTGCAAGCAGAGATGTAGTGTTCCATGAACATGCAGATACAAGTGACAAATATGGCCAAGGACATACTTCTACTAATGAATATGTGAAATTAAATTCCATCATTCAGCAGCAGGAAGTGGAACAGCCACAAGAGAAGGAGCAGGAACAGAATAGCAGAAGCAATGGAAGCAGCAACAGTCACAGTGAAAATAGCAGAAACAGCATGAGCACTTCTATCAGTTCAGATGAAGATACAGCAGAAAGTAGAAGGATAATGGATGATACCCCTACAGGCAATGTAGGACTAAGAAGGTCTTCAAGACAGACTCGTCCTCCTTCAAGGTATGATGACTATGCTTTAATGTCCAATGCAATGAATGAACCAATGAATTATAAACAAGCCAAAGATAAAGAAGAATGGGTTAAAGCTATGAATGAAGAATATAACTCTATTATGAAGAATCAGACTTGGGAATTAACAGAATTACCAGAGAACAAAACACCCATAGGATGTAAATGGCTGTTTAAACATAAGCTTAAATCAGATGGTAGTATTGACAGATTTAAAGCAAGACTAGTTGCCAAAGGTTATGCTCAACAGGAGGGAATTGACTTTGAGGAAACTTTTGCACCAGTAGCAAAACTAAACACAATTAGACTTCTGGTTGCATTAGCTACAGTTCCTAATTGGAATATTCATCAATTAGATGTAAAATCTGCTTTCTTAAATGGTGAACTAGAAGAAGAAGTGTACTTAGTCCAGCCGGAAGGCTTTGTACAGAAAGGTCAAGAGCATCTTGTATGTAAGTTAAAGAAAGCCATCTATGGATTGAAACAAGCCCCTAGGTCATGGTATATAAAGATTGATACCTTCTTTAATCAGAAAGGCTTTGCAAAAAGCAAAAGTGATCCTAACCTTTATGTGAAGAAAGAAAAGGAAGGAAATGTTTGCTTAATGTCTTTATATGTTGATGATCTCATTATCACAGGAAATGCATGTAAGTTGATTGCAAAAATCAAAAATCAGTTGTCACAGGAATTTGAAATGAAAGACCTTGGTGAACTTCACTATTGTTTGGGACTTGAAGTATGGAAAGAATATGGTAAAACTATGATCACTCAAAGTAAGTATGTGAAGGAAATATTGAACAGATTCCATATGAGTGATTGCAAAGAATCAGTAATTCCTTTAGAACAGAATGTGAAGCTATGCAGTCAAGAAGGAACAAAAGATGCAGATGGTTCTTTGTATAGACAGTTGGTGGGAAGTCTGAATTATCTCACTACTACAAGGCCAGATATATCATATGCAGTCAGCATTCTTAGTCAATTCATGGCTAAGCCAAATGAAAGCCATTGGAAGGCTGCAAAGAAGGTCCTTAGATATCTGAAAGGGACAATGAACTTTGGTCTTTTATATACTGATAAGTTTGATGTTCAATTGGCAGGATTTTCTGACTCTGATTGGGCAAGGAACGTTGATGACAGAAGGTCTACTACAGGATATGCATTCAACATTGGATCAGGGGTCTTAGCATGGAGCAGCAAGAAACAACCAACTGTTTCTCTATCATCCACAGAAGCTGAATTAAAGCCATGTCTAGTGCTACATGTGAAGCTGTATGGTTGAGGAGGATTCTTGAAGATGTTGGAGAAAAGCAAGCAGAACCCACAAAAGTACATTGTGACAATCAAAGTGCAGTCAAGCTAGCACACAACCTAGTTTATCATGCAAGGACAAAACACATTGAGCTGCAACATCACTTTGTTAGAGAAAAGATTGAATCTAAGGAAATTAAACTTATGTATTGTAACACAAGTGATAATGTCGCTGATATATTTACAAAACCCATTGGCAAGATTCACTTTGAGATCCTTAGGCAGAAATTAGGTGTTGTAGAAAATCCATTTCTACATTAAGGGGGTATGTTGGAATAATGTAGAAATGATAGGCAGATTGACAAGGATTGAGTTGATGTGTACTTTCTATACTCAGCATGGTTTGGTTTGAGATCCACCTTTCTTGGATCTATGATCTGGTTTTTTATGATGTTTGTCATCTATATATTGTAACTACTTCTCTATCAATAATTGAATTGGTTTGGCCATTCCTTTGTGTATGAGAGCGAGCCTTTGTGCTCAGCTCCACATTGCCTCTCAGTCTATGTTAATTATGTCAACCTTCTATTGATTTTATCGACACCAAAAAGGGTGGTATTCTTGTGATAAAATTTGATTAATTGGTGGAGCGTTTAAATTTGCATGACAGCTATCTATTCGATATGCGTCGTAAAGCTACATGCAAATTAAAAATTAAGGGGAAGGTTCACATGTTTTTCCGTAGTTTTGCAGCTCTTGGAGGACTGATGCAAGTTGGCTATCCATACTCCCACGGTACTTTCCCCGGGCATGCACATAAGAGCATCCAAGTATTTGACAAAGTCACCATGATTTGTCAACTCTACTAGTCCACCTTTGTTTTTCTGCATATTATAGAGCACATAAAACTCATCATGAGAAACCCTACAAGATGCCAATCCAGATTCAGTGTTCGATGACAATGGAAGAAATTTCTATCAAAATGTGTGGTTTTTCCCAGCACGAGAATCACTCTGGTTTGCAACGTATGATTTTTCATGATCGTGTTTTACTTTTCCAAATTTCATCCATTTCCTGAGAGAAGTGATCATGTGATTGAATTTTTTTTTTTGTCTTATTTTAGAAGATATGATTCTAAACTCCAATTTCCAATGAAGATTGAAGCAAAAAATTTCAATGCAAATGTGTAGTTTTTCCAGCGCGATACCAATCACTGTGGTTTGCAGTTGTACTGTATGATATTTTTCAACGCGATAAAAAGGATAGAGACCAATCACATCTGTATGTAAGCTAACATTTGCACCGAAGGTGCGCCATATGATTTTTCCAGCGCCACAAAGTTGATAACTTATAATAGCGATTGTCTCGTGCCTCGAAGGTGCATATACAGGTAGAAGATAAGATCATTTTGAAATCTATATTACATATGAAACATAGATTTCTTAGAAGCTAAAGTGGCATAATCTCTCGTGAGAATGTGATGGTGGTGTTTATCAATTATTTTTAATCATTGTTTGATTTTGAAGTTTGAGATGAATGTTCCCAATAAATATGATACATTGTAATAATATTTGTCTTAGTTGACTTATGTATATATATTTATTAGTGTGAATCCTTTATTCTTATATTTATAAAAAATATATGAAATAAAATATATAATATTATTTTATTTTATTTGATAATATATAGTTAATATAACTCTTTTCAAATAATACTTTTATAAAGCTCTTTTGATGTTGTATTTGCATAGGGATACCTTCCATTTGGGAGATGGCTCTTCTATGTTACCTTCCAATGATGGTCGCAGTTCTATGTTGCTATTGGGGCTGAGCCCCTCCATGGAATCACCTTCTAGCGGGATTCTCCCTTTTCCCTCTAGACCACCTGCGACCTCTTGTCTTATGCGGATGTTAGAATTTCATCTTTCATGGATCATCAACAGATATTCCCTAAACCATAATACAGACATATAAATCTAGTATATATCCAAATCTTATCATTCTTAATCAAATCATATTTAAAATAAGCAGGTGAAGAGAGTTCCATATTTCATGAATCATCTAACCCCTATCTTTGCTTATCAAAAAACAATAACTAATTATATCTTAAGATAAATCAAAATTTATATGTAAGATTTATAGAAATTTGGGGATCTATGAAAAAATGTCCCTTGTCACTAAACTCTAATACTTATTAAAAAATAAAAAACTTTATTAAATGATCAAACCCATGTCATCAGGTAGTGGGATTATGCTCAAAATTTATTTTTATTTGGTTCCATTCCTAGTGTTGATGTTCTATGCCCATCTTCCATTTTTGTAGTATTCAATTGGTATTTTTGTAGTATGTTGTAGGTTTTATTATTTCAACATTGGGGTGGAGTGGGGTTCCAGGATTTTTAAATTTTTTTATTATGAATGGATAGGATGAAAGAAAATGGAATATTCTTGGATAAGAAAGGTGATGGGCGGCCTGCCCTCCCTGGTAACTAAGTATTTCAGTTATTTCCTAATTTAACTTCCGACTTTGGATGTTGGAATGTTTAGACTTGCTCGTAGCACGGGTAATTACGGGGGGAAGGAGCCCCTAATGCCTAATGCTTAAGACTTTATGGTAAATACTCAAAGCTCACAGAGACAACTTATAAGTCATATCAAAGGAGCACAGGGGTTTTATCAGAATCTTACTCAGTGAAGGAGGCGATTTGCTTCATTGGCATCTATGGAAACTAATTCCTCGAGCTGAGCATTCACTTCTTTTACTAGGTTTGTTTTAATTCATATATGTTTTAGTTATTCCAAACAATTAATGTTATCTTTGTCAAATAGATTTGATTAGCTGGTAGCTGGAATTCCTATGCTCTGGTCGATTCGTCAATTCAAAGGGTCACGCACATGGATACAATACTTTTTCTATTAAAATCTATTGTTTTAGTGTCATACACTCTTCCAAAATCTAACAAATTATGTCTGCCACAAGTATGTTCACAAGTATGTCTTCCACAACCATCCATTCAGACGATGTTTGAAAAATGTGTTTAAAGGAATATATTGCAATGTATTAAAGTGGCGTAACTCTCATATGAAAGGTAATCCAACATAGATTCTACAAATTGTTAATACATGGGTGAATGTTTCTACAATATCAATATAAAGTATCCCACTCAAGAGTTTTGATTTTGAATCCTAATTCAACATCAAAATAGGTTTTGACAATAATTTTATATTTTATCCAATAAATCTTTTGGAAAAGAAATTTAAAACCCTTCAAAATGCTTAGAAAAGGGGAATCCACCCTCCATATTTTGTTTATATAGTTTTATTTTTAAAACTCATTTACATCAAAATATACTTAAATATACTTAGCCTAACAAATTTTTAAATTTAAATCGTAAAATTTACAGTGCATATATAATATCATACTAAGCTAATATTTATTTAAATATCAAAATATATATATTAATTTTTATAATATTATGTTATGTTATATTATTAATTTTAATTATTCTTATTATTTCTTCTTATTTATAGAATATAAGATAATATAGTTTTTTTATATATTATTTCATTTAATTGTTATGGAAATATTTGATTTTTTAAATTAATGTTATTTTAAATCTTATTTTTTATTGTATTAATATAGTTAACTTTTTCAAATTTTGATAACTATTTTAAGATTTAAAAATTTAAATAAAAATATTATTAAATTTTAAAAATCATATAATTATAAATTTCTAAAAAAAATACTATGTAGCATTTCATATTAATTAAATTTTTGCATTAATATTAATTTAGCATTTTACATTAATATTTGATTTTTACAATTTTTTTACTATTTCAACTTTTTTATATTTAGGTGATTATATTTTTTTTCTCTATTATGGCAGTTTTCTTTTAATAACCTCTTTCTGAATATCCTTAAAACTATAAAAAGTACATGTTTTATTAATATCACTCATGTTGATATTGTGCTTTCCTCATGTAAAATGGGTTAGGAAGATGTGGTGATTTAATGAGTATATATTTTTTGATATTTTATTTTTGTGATTTTTTTAACATATTTAATATATATATATATATATATATATATTAAATTCTTTTTGCAATTTACAATTTTTTTTAAGATTAATCTAAAGTAGAGACCTAGGGTTAAGATGCTTTACAATGAATTTAATATTTTTTTTTTTTTTTCAATTTACAAAAAAAATTAAAATTAATTTACTAAATTTTTGAGCAGGGACTAGCTGCTTTGCAGCTATTTTACTTGTTTCATTAATTTAAGTCTCTTCCGGAATTCAAAGGTGTGGAGATAGGTGTTTGTAATGGTTTGGTTTATATGTGTATTATGTCACATAACAATTCATTCATGATCCATTTTTTTCATTAATTTAAGTCTCTTCCAGAATTCAAAGGTGTAGAGATAGGTGTTTTTTTATTCCATCGAAAAATTTAACTTACTATTAATACTGCGAAATAGTAAATAGTTCCAAATACATCAAAGTATTACAGGGAAAACAAATCCCAGCATAGACAAGCAAAAGTTACAAGCCACGGGCGCATTAAACAGCCTGAAAAACACAGTCCAATATGTGCCAATTCATGATCAAAGCCACAGCGTCAAGACGCAACAAACGACATAACAGATAAGGAAAACAATACAACATCAGTTGACAGAGGATCTGTCCATAAAAAACTCAGCATAACACAGAGGGCCGAGACCCAAGGGACGGTGGATCACACCCAAGAGGTCATATAACCTGCCAACCAAGAAAAATAGAGCCGCAATAATCCGAAGAGAACCAATAGACCAACAAGGAGTTGGTAGAGTAGATGGCTATGGACCTGCAAAAAAGTTATGCCGCATAATAATAAAAATATATCCACAAAAAACACAAAACCATCATAAACAGTAGGGCCGAGTCAAAGGAATCAAGACCAATGCATATCAATAGAGCCTCGGGAGATAAAAAGATCCTCGTGCCACTCCTCCCACATGATGATCCCCGCCAGAGAAGTCAAAGCCAGCTTGGAGAGTTGGTTGGCCTCCACATTCACCTCTCGGTAGATATGAGAGAAATGAATATGTTCGAATTCATTGATGGACTTTCGAACCGCATCCATCCAGAAAGAAAGTAACAACACATTGAGTGGTGTACAACCCTTTTCCCAAGAAATGATGGATGAAGAATCACCCAGAATCAAGAGAGATGATACTTGTTTAATACGAGCAAAATGCAATAGGAGCCAAAGAGCACACAATTCATTGCAGGTGTTTGAACCAATCCCCCGATTTAGATGGATGCGGAAATAAAAAGAGATGGATAAGTGCAAAACCACACTAGCCCCACTCACACCAGGTCCCCCAACCAGAGCACCATCAAAGAAACCATAGGGGTACACCAAAACCGATGGAGCCACCCAATGTCCAGTTCTTCACACATTTAAATTATGACGACCACCAATATGACTAGAGAGAGAAATGTATTCATTATATGCGGCAATAGTCTGACTACATATCCAATCCAGTTGTGGAAAGGTTCCCTCGAAGATTCGACTATTTCAGGCCTTCCATATTTCCCACATCATATTTCCCAGTATGACTATTTCGTAGAGATAGAGATAGTTGTTTGTAATGGTCTGGTTTATATATGTATTATGTCACAAAACAATTCATTCATGATCCATTTTTTTCATTAATTTAAGTCTCTTCCAAATTCAAAGGTGTAGAGATAGGTGTTTGTAATGGTCTGGTTTATATATGTATTATGTTGTAATATATTTTTTTTTAAATGTAATTTTTAATGTTTTGATTATTGAAAACTATTTGATGCAACATGCAATGTGATTAAATTCTAGAGACATCTGTAATTTTTAACTTAAAAATAAATTAAATATAAAATTAATATTGTTTATTAGTTATCCAATGGCATTTAATTGTTGAAGGATGATTGGTGAATTTGGGTGGTTGGATGCTGGAGCTAACTTGAGAGGTGATGACTCCAACATGTTAAGGTACAATTAAGGTATTTAGTATGTGGTTTGTGGAGTAATTTGATGTTGGAGCTAAATGGTATAGTGATGATATGAATAACATGTATGCAATTAAGGCATTTTATATTTACTATTGTTAGGTGCATTTGATTCCTTGTGGATTTGGTAGATGATTGTAATTGATGTGGCTTTGCACTTGATTTCGAGTGCAAGTCTTATGTCTTCTGAGAGTTAGTTATGGAATTTTTTTGAGTGCGGTGGACTTGCTATAGTAGTCTTCTCGACATCGTTGGGACCAAGGTCTTCTATAACCATAGCTACAAAGGGTCCTTCAATTGCAAGGTATTTGTGCAGATCCTAGAGGACGTGCAAATAAAAGTCGTCAATAAGTGAGCAATATTGTTGTAGGAATTTTAATTTGACGTTGCTAATGTTGTGTTTAATGTCGTGCAAGCCTTGTGTGCTCTAAGAAATGGTTATGCAATTTTTCTAGGTGTAAGCGAACTTGTAATAGCAGTTTTATCAACATAGTCAAAATCGAGGTTTTCTAGAACCAGAGTTGCAGAGGGTCCCTCAATTGCCAGGTATTTTAATAGACTTTAAAGATCATCTGCATAAAATTTGTCAATAGCTAAGTAATATTGTTCCAGGAATTCTAATTTGGCTTTGCTAATATTGTGTTTAATATCATGACCAGGGTCCAGTTGCATAGTGTTTTGTCTTTCATTTTCTACGGCATCAATTGTAATATCTTCCAAGTATTTTTATGAATCCTTTAAGATATGTGAACAAAGGTCGTCAAAATTTGAATACTAGTGTTGCATGTGTTTTTGTTAAATCCTCTTAGTGATGCTTTTTATATAGTGAGTAGTGTTAAGTCTTCTTAGTACTAGAAATATTGTGCTGAACGTGTTGAATGTTTGTATTTTTCCCTCCATATGTCGCTTTCCTCAAATTTCATGGGGAATAGATCCTTCCCTATTTCTTGTTTGGTCAGGTCCTGTTAGGTTTTGTTAAATCCTCTTAGTGATGCTTTTTCTATAGTGAGTAGTGTTAAGTCTTCTTAGTACTAGAAATATTGTGTTGAACGTGTTGAATGTTTGTATTTTTCCGTCCATATGTCGCTTTCCTCAAATTTCATGGGGAATAGATCCTTCCTTATTTCTTGTTTGGTCAGGTCCTGCTAGGTTAAGGCAAGCCCTAGTGCTTGTAATTGAATACGCAACATGTATGAGATTTAGGCAGTAAGTCCTCCTAGTACTACTAATAGTGCCTTCCATATGTTGAATGTTTGCTTGTTTCTCTCCAGATTTTGTTGGGAATAGATTCTTCCCCGTGCCTTGTTATTGCTATGTATGATGCAATTTAACATATTTATTTTTTATAAATTGTTTTGTTTTTATGTTATGTAACTATTATGTTCTAGAAGCATTCATGAGTAAATTTAAGGATAGCGAATTCCCTTGGGTTTTTTATTTGGTGGGGTCCTCTTACATTGGGGTAGGTTGTAGTTCCTGAAATTGAATATGGAACAGGAAATCCCTTTCATATGCAAATTAATGGTATGTTGTACAACATGATAATCTGGAATGTAGTTGGTCCAAATCCATGATCTCTAACTCCAATTTTCTTTTTTTTTAACCTTGAATCTAATGTTGCGACCTTGCTACCATTATAACCTTCTCACCTTTGGGGAGGATAAAGTACCTAGAACCTTGATTATGAACTTCTAAAGCCTCCATCGGAATCGATACCATTCATCGTCTAACCCAAGTCACTACAATACCCTAGTTTAGGCATAGTATTAACAATTTGACTTTATTCAATATGTTGCAAGTCCACTTCCTGGTCTTTTCACCTAAATCCTAGGCACATGACTGAAGATTAGATTTTATGTCATTGGACCTTCTGATGACTGTAATGTCTTGACTGCAATTAAGGCATTTATTGTCTAGATTGTCAATTGGCTCAATGATAGACTTAAACCTGATACTGACGGCGTGAACCTCATGTATGTAATTAAGGAATTTACTTCGATGGTATTCTATTTTTCAATTTCGTTGGGGTTAATTGCAATCTATTCCTAGTATGTTCATAAACTCTTGAATACTTTTTTTTCTTTTAAATTGGGTCTAAGGGTAGCAGCCAATGGTGAGGCCTTAAGGTTGACCCAATGGAAACCCAGGTTTGATTCCCTACGAGGGGGCGTTGTGGTACTTCCCACGAGGACTGCTACATCCCTTCAAGGCCTTATCTTGACACAATGACACCCAAACCACTGGGCAGGTCGTTCTTCTATCCAAACTAAGGTTGAGGTCGTCCCGAGTTTACTACGTTATTGTGTAGTCAACAATGATTGTTGTGTGATGGGTTGGGTTCCCAGTTAAGGGAAAAAACTCAAAAATCTCTAGAATATATTTGCGACCATTTGCTTGGAGTGATCCTTCATTCCAAGAAGTTATAGACAAGGTTATTCTCGGTTGCCACCTTATATGCCTATGTATATGTTGCTCATTCCAGTTGATGTTGGATCAATGAGTTATTTGAATGCATTATTTGTTGGTGGTTCCTTTGTTTCACTTTAGCAAGCCCTTCTTGTCAATTTTCCTTCAGTTATTCTTTGCTTAATGAATATTGACTTGAATTACATTGTAAATAACAATAATAATTTTAATGGGTTTGATAAGACTTCTACTTATTATTTATCAATGTCGACTATAGCAAGAGACTATTATATCCATTTTTTCCATTAATTTAATTTGGTCCCAAAAATCAAAGGTGTAGAAATAAGCTTTTGTAATGTTTTGGTTGTCATATATATATATATATATACAAGAATTGATCCTCGATATCATTCCTCCCAACCATCCAAGGTACACCCACCCAATTAGCATGTAATAATTTGTATTATTTTGTAAGAATTTTATTTTTTTACAATTGTATTTTTTTATGTTTCTTGGTCAAAACTTTTTGATGGGACAAGTGTTGTGATTGAAATTTTCAGATAAATATCTAGGTTTTTTTTGGAGTTTAAAAATTAAATAGTAAATCAAGTAGAATGAATGTTGTTTATCTTTAGATTGTAGTAATGTTATTCAGTGGACATGGATTTCGTAATCTTGAATGCATCTTTTCTATCATGCGTCAATGCCACATACTAATTGCGTAGTTACATCCGTTGTGACATTAGTCCATTTACAACAGTCTTAACAGAAACTAAAGGCAGAAAGCACGAATAATCCGGCAACTACAAAAAGTTGTGCAGAGATGACTTCAACCAAAAAGCTCACTAGCAGAAATTCCGAAACTCGGGAAGACAAGACTTCGGCAGAAACTTCAGAACACGCGGACGCCTCCAAGGTCGATTATGATCGCATCCAAGCTTTCAATGTAGTGAAGAAAGCCGTCCATTGGTCCCAAAGCCAATTTAGAAAGATGGTCAGCCTCCATGTTGGCTTCACGGTAAATGTGGAGGCAGTGTAACATGTCAAACGAAGCTTTAAGACCTTTAACCTCCTCCATCCAGGGTTCAAGGAGCAGACCTTTGATTGTTGCTAGGAGTGTTGCGATGCCTAAAGTGTCAACTATTCATATTATGTCCAGTCTCCACGATGTCCATTGAACCACCATTTCCTCTTGGGATTTTCTCAGTTTTTGTTTTAAACTCTATTGGGAAAATAAATAGCCATCGTGCCGGGTGGCTGGGGCGGTCGGCTGTGGCCGTCCCCACCCAGGATCGACCCCGAGACCCCGTTCGATTCGGCGTCCTCACCCACCATTGAGCGCCGGTTTAACTGCATGTGAAAAAAAAAATAGCCATCGTGTTTTATCTCCATTTATCTCATTCTATCTATGATGGCTTTGTATAACAACCATTTGGTACATTAAGTTCTTAAGAACTAAAGCCAAATTTTTTTAAATGGATAACATATATATGTCTATCTTAAGCCTTATTGCATTTATCTGGGTATTCCAATGTATGAATGAGTGAAATGGTTTTCTATTGTGCTCAAAAGATAGATTGTAATCTCTTTTTCTGTTTTCCTTTTTTTTTTGGTCTAGAACATCAAGAAAATGTATGATACCTCTCTAAAAAAAATTGGTGTTTACAACCCAACACAAGCTAATTGAATGCCTAATAAATGTGGAAAACTGCTCAACTTATGCCATGGGGGCTTGTCCTTAGGCTTGAATGTTCTATGCAGCATTACTCAACCCTTCTTTGATTTTTATTCAGCCTTAGTTATCTATGATAGCCTAAGCATAGTCACTTTCCTAGGAAGAAAATTGAATATTTTGCGATTTTATATTTATGTCTAGACCTAGAATACTTGTTTTTTATAGAACAATTGTTAAAACAAGTAAAATACAGTATAGGACACTAAGAACATGTCTTTGCTAAGACAATTTTATATGATGAGACCTAGGATCTTATGGACTAGCAATGCTTGTATGGCTTATGTGACATGCATGAAGCCTCGTACCATGATACAATCCCTTTGTAATCTATTATTTTGTCAAGAGACAATTTTGAATGTGACTCTAAAGTCTACGACACCATGGACGGGTTTTCTAGTTTCTTGAGAAGAGTAGGGTATGTATATCTCCGTAGACTTTAGCAATCAAATTGTTACATGGAGGGGGGAGGGCGCTTGTCCCAAAAACAAGGGACTCTCATACACCAAATTGGTGTCTGGCTAGGCTGTGACCTCAAAAATATATTATTATTATTATAAAGAATGAGACCAAAACGTATGACCTTTTACCCATTGCAAAATTTCTAAGCTACTTACATTTGTATCAGCTTACATGCAAAATATTGTTTTAATTTGGTTGATTGCATCAATAAAAAGGAACTTTGGTCAACTGAATTAAACTGTGAGGCACTGAATTATGATTGTCGTGTTTTTTTATTCAAATCCAAATTGCATTTTACAGTGTTTTAGAATTTTATATCATGCATAGATATGGTGTTCTTCCTTTTCATTAGTCTTTGTTGTAGACATAGACTGTATGTCTCGCTTCTATGCATTAGTTAGCATAATCACATTCAATTTATAAAGGATAAAGTAAAGTTGAATATAATTTTGTATTTAACTTTGAATTTTATTAAAATTTATTTTATATTTTGTCAAAATATTATTAAATGAAAAAAGCTTTGATGGGACCATTTTTATCATTAACAAAAAATAAAAATAAAAAAGCCATACATTAAAATTGGTATGTTACTATGTAATATAGTAGTCCTTTGCATTTTTAATGGATTTGCTCAATCCTCACCATGTGGCAGACATGCTCACCTATCACCCACCTCTAGCAGAAATAGGTTGTAGAGGACAAGAAGCAACAACCCCAGAACTAGCCTGGACCCAGAAGTTGAAGGTATGGAGCTGTGGTTTGACTCGCTGCTCTCCCTTCAGCCTTAGAAGGTGGTGAAGGTTGAGCATCTAAATTCTCACCTTTTCACTGAAGTTTGGCTCAAATTTTGAAATGGAAGTAAGCTTTATTGAAACGTTTGAACATTGGGTGCTTGGGAGGTTAACTCAACTCAAAATTAATTATCATTTGAACATAGTTATTGAATCCATGTCCTGTAATGCTTTGGCAGTTTTGGGATTTAATTGAGAGTGAATGAGTGGAATTTTTTAATATTACTTCTCTATGCTAAATCTTATTGCTGATAATAAATTGCCTATGATTGTGTTAACATATATTTCGAAGTACACTATGAGAATAAGATATTATGACTGAGGCATCAATTTTGTGATATTTTACTGTAAAATTTCCCTAAACAAGGGAATGAGTTGCAAATGTATCTGTGATGTTAGGGTTTATAAAGTCCTTCAATTTTTCTTTTAAATAATCGGCTATTTTTTCCGGCTGTGCTAACAAGTCTCTCATTTCCATTTTCTAATCTGCATGTCTTAATGTCCTCTGTTATGAAGGATAATGTTTTAATTTCTAAGATAAATGACTGAGTTTTGTTCGCAACTAGACCAAAACTCGTGCCCATGGAGTTTAAGGATTCTCTTGTATAGCCCATGTAATATTAAGAGGATTTTTTAAAAATTCATTGGAATCTGCGCCAACCCCAGTGTAAAATCACCTTGCAACTTTTTGTCCAATCGAGTCAAAACAACCACAACCCAATTGGCATATAAGATCTAGGAAGAATATTTTTTTGGGCATGGCCATTCTAGCAATTGATACTTGTGTAAGATCCAACCTACAGTGTAAATACTGGTTGGAAAGCATAAGATTTTGTTGATTTGAACCTAAAGGAATGCTTATTTAAGTTCATGACAAAGGTAATTAATATGCAAATCCATTGCACTCCCCAGATCATATTCAGCTTCCTCAACAAACAAATTTGTTGTTAATTCATAATCCTCTATGACTAACTTGGCATTGTCGCAATTCCCTCCAAAAGACATGATTCCCCATCAGCAACCATGACTCATCAATGTTTTACCGGGTAAATAAAACAATTCAGTCATGAAATATTCTTAGTTGGTTGTGCTGCTTGCTCTGTGGTAAGCCACTAAATATGTGAGAATGTCTTTCTTGGGAACATATCTTATATTCTGAATGGAGCAATCAAATTAAAAACTAATATTTTTTTGTTGGAAACTTTGTAGTCCATGTTGTAGGCAGGTGACTGTATGTTTCATGTTTTTGTATTAAGAGCATCCGTACACAAATTAATATTTCAAACTTTGCTCTTCATAAAGTTTGTTTGTATGATTTTTATTTTATTTTTAATAAAATAATAATTTTAATTATGTTTTTTAAAATTTTGAATGATAAAATCTTGTTGATGTGACATGTTTTATCATTAAATTTTTAGAATAATAAACTTTAACATAAAAAGTTTTAAAAAAATAACAATTTAACATTAGTTCATAAAGGTTAACATTTGTCTTGACATTTGGCCCCGTGATATGATACCTACCAGATGGTACGCACTCCTAAACTGTGCAAGAATGTGACACCTACTAGATGGTACGGGCTCCTAAACTATGCATGAAGGCTTTAGGAAGGCTCAAGGTGACACCTACCAAATGGTGCATGCTCCTAAATTGTGTAGGCTAAACCATGCAGGAACGTGACACCTACCGGATGGTATGCGCTCCTAAACTGTGCATGAAAGCTCTAGGAAGGCTTAAAATGACACCTACCAAATGGTACATGCTCCTAAATTGTGTAGGAATGTGACACCTACCAGATGGTACGCACTCCTGAACTATGCATGAAGAATCTAGGAAGGCTCAAGGTTTCTGTTCGCCTGGAGGTCTTGATCTGGAGGTCTATATCCAATTTTCCATGGCTCGAGCTAGAGACACCATTGCAATGCGATCCTTCTTCAACACTTCTAATGTAAGCACTTAAAATTTAAACCATTTTATTTATGTTCTCGTTGGCTCAAATCCCGTTTTTTTGTAGTTTTTCAAGACTCTCACTACTATTGAAGCTCGTGTATTAAATTTGAATTCCTCGTCTCTAGATGTGTTCGTTTGGTCTCCGGACTTCACATGCAGCAATGGCTACTAGAGCTTGCAAGGGGACTCAAACCATGTGGGATTATCATCCTTTAAAACCCTGATTTTGCATATCATGTACATCCACGCAATTTTTTTAATTTTTCAAGGCTTTTCTTTGCATTGGTGGGGTGGTTTATTTGCATTGGTGGGGTATTGCAAGCACGGCTCCAACTAATTCTCGAAAGTCCTCAACTAACTCTATTATAAATTTGGCCAGGTCATTTGCAACAACATTCATAATCATACTCTCAGTCCCACTTTTTCCTTCATCTTCCTCTTCTTTTTACATCCTCCTCCAACTTGTGTGAGAAAAGCGACATGTTGAGAGGTTCTTGTTTCAACACTTTCTTCTTCTTGTTCTCTTTGGCGAGGCCCGTAGATTCCAACATTCTCCTCATCCTCTTCTTCCTGTTGCTTGTCCCTGCCCCATTACATTGGGGATGGCTTCTGCTTTTGAATCTTCTTGCCTTTCTTCCGCTAGTGATCTCTTTTGGGTGTTGAAGTTACAGTATCGACTTGAACATCATATTTTTATTCGGTGAAAAATGGGGAACTCTCCTGGTGGGGGATAGGGGATCGACTGCATAATGACTTCTGACTCTCATTAGACGAGAAGTTTTTTCTCTCCTTTGTTGTATAATTTGGGGAAACCATGGATTCTTAAGAGAAGATGTCTTGATAATGTAATAAAATATATGGAAAAATGAGATTGCTAGGGTTGTGGATGTTGAGAGGGGTTGATTTCTTCGGCTTAGGTGATGAAGATGGAATGACTAAGTGAATTTGAAAGATAAATCTAGGGAATATAAAGCAACACTCACCTCGAACTTATTGTGGGTGAAATGCATGTACGAATGACAAGCATCGTTAACTGGCATTAAAAAAGAAAATTTCCCAATGCGATTCGTTCTTGCCAATTTTTCGTTGCTTTAACATTTTTTGAGCGGTAGATCAGTTTTCAGATTCAACATACATCCATGATGGAGTTCTTTAAATTGTCAGAAAAAACTAATTAAAATGAAAATTTCTCATGCTACGACATTATCTTCCAGCTTCAATTCACTGTGTTGAGCGTTATGGTGACATTTATTTTGGGCATGGACCTGAGCAAAGCAGTCCAATCAAATTAGCAGTGCCCGATTTGTTATCAGATGGGTACAAGATTTTTTCGATCTGGTTGAATGATCGAGAGATCCTTGGCAAATTGTGAAACATGCCGCTCAAGTCTTGAACTACGAAGTAAAACCTACCATGCACCACCAACAAATGTTCTTCCCGTAATGCATTTAGTTATAGTTCTTAAATACAAATTTAAGACCAACTCGACTCTCGTATAATGAGCCCATAGATTAGCAAGGTTGGTGTTAACGCCTAAACTTTGCACACATGCGACATTTTGACGATTCATACAGTAAATCGTCATCAACATAAAGAATGCATCTCACCATAGGAATCCTCAACAGATCCAAAACACAGCATGAGTCCATAAGTGCCAAGAAGCAGTCAAAACAAAGGGTAGTGCGGGTATTACACAGTTGACCCACACTATAGTGCAGGTTACCTAAACAATGTCCACGCTACACCCACGCGGCTTTTCCTTCGATAGTCACGCTATTGTCAAAAAAGTGGGACCACTCACACCCAGCGGTGCATTAAAGGCTCAATCCTCCCCAAGGATCAAAATTCGGCTCTTCACACACTTGGGGGCATTAATCATCCCCCCTTGTGTAACTTGGAACTAGTTCATGAAGGAGGAGAGTTCACATTTGTATCTAGTTGTTTGATGGCCACCTATTGGCCTATAAAAGGAATCCATTGGCATGCATTTTGTAGAGAGAAATTAGAGCAAGGTTATGTTGTTGGATTTGATTTGGATCTTCCTCATAGCCCACCATTTCCTACCATTATGAGCGTTCCCAAGCTTGCTTGCCACCTACCATCAAGGGGCAAGTGTTTCTCTCCATTGTTCTTCCATCTACTTAGCATTTAGTTTGGACAAGAAAGGCCTCCCTAAGGGATATTATTAGCTTCCCTTAAAGACTTCACATCCTAGGTGTGGTACAGTTATTCCATTGGGAAATACAAGAGTGGTTTAGCATATCTTTGGTTGTTGTTGAAGTTTGCATTCTCCACCCATCTCTTTCATTTTGTTTTTTTTCAATATTTTCATGTTTGAATGTGAACTACACTAACAATATCTTGCAGGATCACTTAGAGGAATACCGACCACCTTCAAATGGGGCTCCAAGGACTGAGGCCTTGCAACAACCTACAAGGCTTATCCCCTCACCAAGTGGAAGAGTGCACTTGTGTAATTTTTTCCATAATAGTTCTAATGGCGACCATACTTATTTTTGTTCATTTCTTTTTAAACTAGGTTGTTTTATGCTAAGTAGCTAATTTTGGGTATTTGTCACTTGCAAGAGATCAAGTATTCCACCTCTTGCTTCCAAAATTTGTCCCCATCACGACCCCATTTATCTTTACGCATTCGCGCGGTTCTCGGCGTCTCTGTCGCGCTGATAGCGTGGAATCGACTCGGACAGTTGTGCGCATAGCGAATGCTGCCAGTGTAATTCTTGTGCCACACCACTCATCACACCCGCGTGGAAGGTTAGTGTATTACCCACGCTACAGCGTGTCTGTTTTGTATTAACCCGCGCGGTAGAGTATGGTTTAGTCGTGCTACTATTGTTTATTTGCTTTTTATCTGCATAGCTTAGTTTGCCAGCCCAATCACTGCTTACTAGTGAACTTAAATCAAGGCTAATTCACCCAATTACTTAATTTCTTAGTAATTAGTGCACCTAGACCAATATTAGGAAGTAAAGAGTACATCTCTCTTGAAACTTACCTAGGTAACCAACTTTGAGGCTTTCAAACGGGCCCCATTGTCGTCACCAGTATTCAAGACCATTTCTTGTGTATGCATCAAATCGACCTATTGTTTTTAGTAGTATTGCTAGTGTAGAAAACACTTTTTGCACACAAGGACCTAAAGACACTTGTCGCCCAAAGTATGCTCTTCACCTCACACTTCATGTGAGCTTGGTGAATCAGAAAAATGGTGAGAAGTGTGAAATACCTCCATTGCACACTTTTCTATTAGTTAAAATATTTTGATTTTGCAAAGCGCCATGAGCATCTCTTAGAGTTAGAAGTACACATTACTTGATATACTCTTTTAGTTAATTTGCCAATAAAATCATTTTTTTCTTTCATCACATGTGTTTGCTCCACTATCACATAGTAAGAGGCCTAAAGACTCTTTCTACCCTAGTATTCTCTTCACCTCGCATTTCATGTGAGCTTGGTAAATTAGAAAGGTAGGAATTGTGAAATACCCCTCTTACACTCCATAAGTGAAACATTAAACCCCTTAAAATCAACATTGTAATTGTCTAAACCAACTAAAATCCTCCACAGGAGGTCACAAAACAATATTTAGTTAGGTAGGATTGATTGGGTTAGGCATCCATTAATGCCCACCAATCTAGTTTCATTAGCAATATTTTGAAACATAGCATTGTTGTCTTTTAGGGTACTTACAAAATCCTGCTATAAGCAAGTGTTAGAAGAAAACCCGGATCAAAAGTGCACCATGACCAAGGAGGTGAATGTCGAGGTATAGTTGCACTGCTCTCCCATACAAGCCACTCATCTTGTTGTAGGGAGACGACACTATACTGTGCAGGTTGAACCACTGATCCACACTTGACGCAAGGTATCTTAGTGGCCCAACTTAGGATATCACCAAGGAGCAATTGTGAGTGCAATTGGCTCCTGAAGTTAGCTATTTCCATTGGGAGGTGTTTCCAAGTCTTCTTGATTGGATCATTGGCCCCATCGCCAATAGAACTAGCTCTTTGTTACCTCCACTATTCGATTGGTGAGTGGATACCATTATTGCCATCAATTGTGCTTTTGGGCGGCCCAATTACACTTGAGAGGAAGGACGTTGGGTCTTCTAGGGAATTTACATTTATTTTCTTTTTAACTACAAGTTCATTAAAATCATACTAAAAAGAACCTACATGTGGGGACTCATGCACTAAAACCAACATTGCACATACCACTCACTTATTGCACCATTTTGCATCTGTTGTAGTTGGCATATTTTTACATTTGTTCAATTGTGTTTATTCCACTATCACTCTCATATTGACACAAATCCTTCACCATTGAGGAACAAAGCAACATCATAAGATAGTCTCGTAGACTACAAGGCCTATCCCCTAACTCGAGGGGTGTTTTCACACCTTCCCCTCGTGTTACACGCGGAGTGAATTCAAGCCAAGGTCGTTCCCAAGAAACATTGATAGGATCATCTAGTCAAGGCCAATCCTTTCTAGGTACATTTTCTCCCCTCGGAAAATCTATTGATTACACCACTTCTTCTCCCATTGAAAGTAGTCCCCCGCTGGCTTCTCCCCACGGAGATCCCTCGGATCCCTTTGACCCATCCTCTCTCATAAGAGGCCAACCATTGTTTACAACACCACCTGGGTCTCCCCCTCGTGGAAATCACATCACAAACAAAATGCAAATACCAGTTGTCCCTACCTTACCATTTATGGCTACTACCAAATTTGGCCAAACTGACTAATGATCCCATCGCTCATGATGCAACAAGCCGGCTATGCTCGACAAGATTCCTTCCGACATTCCCAAATTTGAAAGAAAACAGGGAGACGATCCCGCCAACCACGTTATGTCTTTCCACTTATGGTGTTCATCTAACAACATAGTGGATGACCCCGTGAGGCTTTGCCTCTTCCAGAGTACCCTCATCGGAATGAAAACAAAGTGGTATGTCAACCTAGACAGTGGAACCCATTCCACATTTGTGACATTGGCCACCACATTTCTTGCATACTTTCAATTGCCAATTCGACATGATCTAGGCCTCGTAATTCTCATTGAGTTTCGTCAAAATACTTACACCCACATCGCGGACCACATCCACAAGTGGCGTAAACGCTGCACACTATGCAAGATCGAAATACAACCTCCCTTTTTGTTGGATTGGTTTATCAAATCTCTCCAACCTGCCATAGCTAAACACGTCTCCACCTCCATACCACAAAGTGAGGAAGAGGCCATTCTGAAAGCACAACATTTCGACCTCATATATGCACAATCTGTGATCCGTATTTGTGTGGGAACGAAAAAAAAGATAGCATATACAGAATCATATATAGAGATATATATTCACATACACAGATATATGGCAAGAAACACAGCGATACAGTAAACACATATTCTATTAAATATCAGAAATAGAACAGACTGTAAATACAACAGCTAGAATGGTAGTAGCTATCTTTGAGAAGAGATGTGGCCGTTGTGCTCATTCATGCCAAGATGAATACAAAGAGAGGCCGAAAGGGCCTATTTATCATAAGCATGAGGGAAAGAATCCCAAACATCTAAAAACCTAACCCTAGAAGATGAACCATCATAAAGTTTGCAGCCCCAAGGTGTTTAGTTGAACAGTCAACTTCCCGGGGTCATAATTTTTGCATATGATCTCCGTTTGGGGCACTTGGTAGCCTGTTGGAAAGATCTATCCGAGGACTACACTAAGAACCATAAAGTAGATGCGATTCATTGGACCAAGATTTCCCAAAAAATGTCGTTTAGGGCCTCAAGATTGCCTCGGAAGTTTGGGACTTGAAAAACTGTAGAAAAATTACAAGAAAATTGGCAAAATGAGAAACTGTTTTGAGCCAGTGGAATAGGTGGGTGGCCACCGATATCCATATGGATCAATCCTCCCCCCTTAGGAAGCAATGGTTTGCATTACGTCAAATCCCTTATCATATGTCGAACTGTGTGTTGAGTTGAGCTCCTGGTGCGGCGTTTGCTGAAGCGAAAAGGTTGCCTTTCTTTGAAATCTTCAGAGGGTTGTAATTGTTGTTGTTGGATGCGTTGGAGCTGTTCAACAGTTTTGGTTGTTTTGGTATCCTTGGTCTACACTGGTGTGGATGGTTTCTTTTTGGAGGAGCACCTTGAATTTGTGGCCTTGCACTGTAGAGGTACTCGAATAGGCGATGCTGCACTGGATTTCTGTTTTTCTTGTTTCTGTTGAGTAGAGGGATAATGGGTAGAGGTTGCGGATGTCTCTGCGATCTGATGTTCTCCTTTAGTGTAAATTGCGAATAGGGAAAATTTTCCAGTGTGGGAGATTATCTTCCTGCCCTGCTTGGTCGGGGTAGGTGAAACTCTCTCCGGTATCCGATAGAGTTGTCCTCCCACGGTGACAATGACACTACGAGGTCGTGATTCATATATATGGCTGTCCTAAAAGAACATCGCATACTTCAAGTGGGGACACATCACACAATACCTCATCTTTGAAGGGCTTGATGCCGTATGGTAGGCGACATTGATGACTGGCATGAATCCCTCGTCCTTGGCTCAGCCAACCAATGGTGTATGGTTGCGGGTGTGATGTTATTGGTAGCTCCAATTTCTTGATGACTTTTGTTGAGATCAGGTTCTTTTGGCTATCGTTGTCCACAACAAAGTGTAGGGGAATTCCCTTCACCCACATCTGTGAGTGGAAAAGGTGCTCCTCTACCTCTGACTCTTTAGGTTCCTCTAGTTGAATCTGTGTCGTGGCAACAACGGCACTAGGTTCTGCATCAATGAGCTGCTTCCCTTTTTTGAGCGGTTGTGAAATTAGGTTCTGAGTCAGAATCAGAACTGGGATATGATTCTGAAGCTTTGATCTCAGCCACCAATGACTATTTTGAGCGACATTCATCAATGTTGTGCCAGGGGATTTTGTGGAACTCGCACCACTTCCCGGTGTCCTTCTTTGTCTTTCCGTTACCCTTATTATCTTGTGGTTGGGACTGGTTGTCCTTTCCCTGCCCGTGTTCAACGAGCCAGAGTTTCCCTTGCCCTGCTTCTGCGCAGGTCTGAAGTCACGCTTGTTCTTTTGCTGAAATTTCTACTCAATTTTGATAGCATATTGATAGGCGGATCTGAGTGAAGAGATTTCCAGGAAATCCATCTCTGTTCGTATGTACCGGTGTGGGCCACTACGATATTTTAGTACTAGGTGCCGCTCGAATTCCTTGATACCTAGCTTTGTGCGCAAGGTATGAAATTTGTTGGTGTACTCTGACACCGTTTGGTCCCTCTCTTGACGCAGAATGGTCCATTTTGTGTATTGGTCATCCTAGTTTCCCACAAGGTAATATTGTTCCTTAACGACATCTATGAAAGAGGCCCAAGTGTGGTCGTAATCAAACAATCCAGACTCGTTTGATGAGTTTTTCTCACAATAAGTTTCCCACCAATTTTTGACATGGGGAAAGCCTTGAGGAGCGCAAAGACGATCTTTTCTCTGTCGAAAAATTGTGGACAGAGAAATACCCTTCTAGTAGATTCAGCCATTTATCTAGGGCATCGGCATCGATCTGGCCTTCAAATAAAGGGATATCAAAATTAACTTGTACCTTGAAGGGAGTCGCATATCCGAAACGGCTGCTCGTTGAAGGTGTATCTATCGCCATCGACATGCATCGAAGGATTTGGGTGAAATTATCCATCATCTCGTTCCTCTGTCGTGTGAGAGCTTCCTTGAGCAACAACTTGATAGGATCTCCTACTCCATCGTCTCTCTTTTCATCTGCCATGGGAGGCCGTTTGGGGCGGCGAGAGTGATCTTCCCCAAGTGAAACTAGTTCAAGACCCAACTCTCTGTATCCTGACGTCGTCGGGGACATGCACCGAGAAACAATCAAAGAGCAGATTGCTCTGATACCACTGATCCGGATTTGTGTGGGAACGAAACAAAAGATAGCATATACAGAATCATATACAGAGATATATATTCACATACACATATATATGGCAAGAAACATAGCGATACAGTAAACACATATTCTATTAAATATCGGAAATAGAATAGACTGTAAATACAATAGCTAGAATGGTAGTAGCTATCTCTGAGAAGAGATGTGGCCGTTGTGCTCATTCGTGCCAAGATGAATAAAAAGAGAGGCTGAAAGGGCCTATTTATCATAAGCATGAGGGAAAGAATCCCAAACATCCAAAAACCTAACCCTAGAAGATGAACCGTCATAAAGTTTGCGGCCCCAAGGTGGTTAGTTGAACAGTCAACTTCCCGGGGTCATAACTTTTGCATACGATCTCCGTTTGGGGCACTCGATATCCCGTTGGAAAGATCTGTCCGAGGAATACGCTTAAGAAAATAAAGTAGATGGGCTCTGTCGGACCAAGATTTCCCAAAAAAAACGTCATTTAGGGCCTCAAGACGGCCCCAGAAGTTTGGGACTCGAAAAACTATAGAAAAATTACTAGAAAATTGGCAAAATGGGAAACTGTTTTGAGCCAGTGGAATAGGTGGGTGGCCACCGATATCCATCTGGATCAATATGGCTACCTTTACATAATCCTCCATGATGCCCCGCGTCTTTGGTCATTGGATCCTACACCTAATTTGGGCTCGTCACATTCGGTGGATGGGCTTATTGGGTCCATTTCCCATTTAGGAAAGGTTCCTACCTCCACATCGGTACCATTTAACATGGTCCCGTATTACCCATCCATGCCACCTGCGTCGGTACCCCCTACACCGGTACCGACACCATTAGTTGGTAAATTACAGTATGGACCATATAGTCCTACCTACCCAAACATTAGCCAGGCGATGCCGGTTCCCACATTGCCAATGGAGCAAGTCTCTCCTACATCCACCTCTTATGGAGCACAACTGGAATTTATCCCACCACCGTGATATAATCTGTATTACCCTTTCTCATGCCCAACTGGTCAACAACCTTCCCCCCACCTGGGGATTAACCTAGTTCAACCTACTTATGTTCAGCAAGCTCAACAATTTGAGCAATTGAACGCAGCAAACCCCTAGAATCCACGGACTCAGGGGAAGAAGAAAGGTAAGAACGGGCAGAATCAACAGCTGGGACAAGGGGGAAATCCCCCTCCCCAAAAAAACTAGAATACAGGTGATCCAAATGCGGGGACTAATAATCCCCCCAAATAAGGGAAGAATCCCCCCCCTGAGAACCAATTATTGTTGCTCCATCTACGACGATTATGGTCATTACACACATCATTGTCCTCTTATCCCTGACTGCCAACAGTTAGTGGAAGTTAAAAAGAAGATGGTGACGAAACCTCCTTAGGAAACGAATCCTCCCCAACCACAAACATCAATGTTACAGCAACCCTTTTCCAATCAAGGGGTAGTTACACAAGAACAAGATCCTCGTCCACCTGGTGATGTCTCTTTCCAAAATATCTATACATTGGACATCAACCTCCAAACAAGAGGCAAAGGTTATGATGGGCCTTTGACCCCCCAAGTGGAAGACATTTCTATCCCCTCGGGGGGGCTCTACAAATTACTCGACCAAACACCGGACAAATCCCACGGATTCCAAAATTTCAACTTCGGCATACCCCTAATAACCCTCACATGAAAGCTTCCGACAATTACAGTATTGTGGACGACTTGGCTCAATCCCCAGCGGCCATGTCTACGTTAGAAGTGTTGCAGTCATGCCCTACACAATGAAAGCCGTTACTCAATGCTCTCGGCGCGGTTGATCCATTCGACTTGCACCTCATGACCTTTGATGTTGACAAAGGTGATCTGCGACTACCATCATTAGTCGCATTCCAAATCCTAGTCACGGTAAAAAATGTCACGATCCATCGTTGTATCGTTGACAAAGGCGCATCCACTTGCGTTATGTCCGTAAAAGTCTGGAAACGTTTCGGGTCTCCTGAGTTGGTCCCCTCGTCTATCGCTCTTCACACATATGATGGGAGACCATCCCAACTTAGAGGATTGTACCAAAATGTCCCCATAGAGTTGGGGGCAAGATGGTTATGATCAATATCGAAGTAATCGATGTCGAAATTGACTACAACATCCTCTTGGGGCGTAGTTACATGTACGCCATGAAGGCAATATCCTCCTCAGTCTTATGTATCATGATGTTTCCCTTAAACGAGAAGATAGTTACCCTTGACCAGCTTAACTACTATGACCCTAATACCACAAGCAATCCTGACAGCGTCCTACCAACTATTTTGGGAGGTGAGAAAGAAACCGTATGTTGACATTGCCCCCGGTATGTACAAAGACTCCAATTTGTTAGGAGCATATTCGGGACCACCACCAAAGATCCCTGCATCTACTGATGGCCTAATGTGCACAATTTTCACCACTGAAAATGGATTTGCCTCCACCTCAACATCATCATCAGCACCACCGCTAAGTCATGGCATTGAACAAACGTTGATTCCATCAGTACCACCAATTTTTCAAATCCCATTCTTGTATCCTCCCACATGTGTACAAGGGATGCCGGTTATGGCTCAATTAACTCTACATGGGATAACTTTGGGGATCCCAGTTTGGTACCTTACACCACCCTTCCCGGAGATGGCTTCTAAACCAGTTGCCCATTATGAGTCTGTCCCTGTTTTGTCTAGCATGGCTACAAGGCTAGTTACATGTCTAGTTACGACAGTCCAAACTATGACACCACAACTACCCCAAAATCAGTCGTCGCTAAGACCGCCAATGGGGTCACCAAATAATCAAAGTTGAAAGGTCCACTATTACAAAACCATACATCTAATTCGGCAGAAACCGTGAAGCCTAAAGCGGGGGGCATCAACCATAAGGAGTTGAAATCCCCAGTAATGATCAATACTCCCAATTGAAGGGTCACACCGCCGTGTTCTCTTTGCGGGAAGCCTAGGCCACACAAAAAACCTATGCCCCACTCTACCAGAGCTAAGGAATTTGCTTAACACCCCATGTTAGCATCACCCACGCTCCATCAGCGGTAAAATGGGGCACACCTCCCTCGCCCACAACTAAGTCCAAAACATTGTGTATGAATCACGCATGTTCCATATGGTGTCAGCAACAGTTCGTCTCACTCAAGTAACAATTGAGGAACCCCCCTTCATATACCAAGAAGAAACATCCATTAATGTGATCACCACATTGGCGACACCATTAGTCACCCCTCCCACAGAAGTTGCACCAACTGCTGAAAACGTGGTAGAGCCCGTGATGAACCTGCAATAATTAATTATGCAAATACACGAGATATCAGAAATAATAGAACTCAAAATCACTTTTATATTGATCACGGGCCACTTCGAGGGGGAAACCTCCTTTGAGCAAGCTCAATACAATTAACTTCACGGTTCCTTCATAGGCCTCAACACACACTTATATACTAAGTCTAGGTGTCAATACCATGGGTCAATACTATGTGTCAATACAAACCATGGGCTAAGTCTAGGCGCCAATACTATGAGTCAAAACCATGGAACATATAATACTATGGGACGACTTACAAAGCATATGCGTCCAATACTATGGGTCAATACTATGGGCTAATATAAACTATGGATCAACAAATACTACGGGACGACTTACAAAGCATATGCGTCCAACAACAATATACTAACAAAGTAAAGACATGGGTTCCTAACATCCCCTCTCCCTTAGAAAAAGCTTTGTCCTCAAAGCTTTAGATGTGGAAATTGATGCAGAATTTGAAGGAGTGGGTCCCTTGTAGCATCCTCGGGTTGCATTCTGAGCCACTGGTGCCTTTGGAGTTTCAGGGAGGATTGTATGGAAGGCTGTAGACAAAGAAGAACCATATTAGCGATGTGAAAAGTGCGCTCAGAATGGTGCTGATTGGCTTGTTGTTTCAGTCGAATTCTTGCCATGTGAAAATTGTCCTACAGAATGAGAAGAAGCTGATCACGGTTTCGAAGAATTAAGTCAATTTCCTGAACTAGGGAGCTGTTGAAGGTGTATGGAAGAAGAACTGGTGGTGCCTGTCCAGAGACTGCTTCATATGGTGTCCTTTGAGATGTGGTAATATACCACTAGAGCGCTTCTAGGAAATCCATAAAAATAGTTGTCCAAATCTGTGGAGGGATGGGCAAGGGTTCGAGCAGTCCCGAAAGGAGGGTCGTTTCACCCTTGTTGACCTGGAAAGTATCACAGTCAACCACCATCCGTTGAATTATCCTATTGAGTCCCTGCCAAAAGAAGTTACATTGTTCCTGGTCATACGTTTTGAGGAACCCAGAGTGCCCTACTAATGAAGAAGCATGGAGTTCATAGAAGAGATAGCCCCGTTGAATAGATTGCAACCAATTTGGAACAAGCAGAGAAATAGCTGTAAGAGAAATTGGGTCATCAAATGTGCGAGGAGGAGCATCTTCCACCATATTTTCCTTACCCTTCTGGTAAGTGCTCGCATAGTCATAACCCATGAGTTGGATAACCCATTTCAGGTGTGTTGGAGAGGAGGCCCGTTGTTCCAGGAAAGTTTCCAGACTCTGGAGATCAGTCTTGATGCAGAAATAATTCCCCAATAGGGATGGCTGCCACTTCTATACTGTATGCAAAATAGTCATCATTTCCTGCTAAGAGGTAGATGCGGCTAAATTCTTACGGGAAAGGTCTCTTGAAGGCAACAAACTCATTGGTTCAGCAAAGACACCTGCATATCTATCCAAGGAAGTAGTGGAGACTGTTGATGGGTGCATCTGAATGGAATGGAGCTCAGCGATGACACCATGTGAATTCTTCTTAAGTATTTTTTCCAGGCGATGTGAACTGATGATGCAGAGAGACCCTGGTTGTAAGCCCATAAATTTGTGTTGTGCCCCATTGACTGAAAACTGCATCCAAAGTTCAGCAAAATCCCATAAGATGGGGCCAAGTGTGTGTAACCATTGAACGCCCAAAAACACATCACATCCGCCTAAGGACAAGGCAAACATGTGAGAGCGCAGGTTATAATCTTCCATAGAGATATGCACATTGTGACACTTCCCCTTGCAAGGTAAGGTGCCCCCATTGGCAACCATGACTTCAAAGTTGGAGCAAGGATGGACAAAACAATCAGCTTGTTTGGCAATCCGAGGATCAATGAAGTTATGAGTGCTACCAGAATCAATGAGTATGGTAAGAGGGAGCTTCTTGAAGTATCCTTTGACTCGCATTGTTTGTGGGGTGGTGACACTGGTTACAGCATGGAGAGAGATCTCGCGTGGGTCGTCCTGAGATGGGGTGTCAACAGGCGGGTGTTGAATGTCGACCTGATCATCTACTGTATCTGGATCTTCTTCATCAAGTTCTGAGGCAGGCGGAGAATCCACATCCAAGAGATAGAGCTTTTGTTGAACACATCTATGTCCCCGAGTGAATTTCTCATCACAATTATAACAAATCCCTTTTTCTCGGCGTGCCTGCATCTTTGTTTCAGACAAGTGCTTGATAGGAGTTGGTTGAGGAGCAGGCCTGATGGGAGGTCGTTGGGAACCCATATTTCTGAAGGGAACAAAGGTGGGTTTGGAGCGTTGTTGAGCTACGATCTTGTCCTTGGCCAACTTAGCCAACCTTGGGACTTCCATCATTGTGTTGGGACAAAACATTTTGACCTCTGAGCGGATTTCATCCTTGAGACCACTGATAAAACAACTCCTGTAGAATTCATCAGACAATCCTTCTGTGTGATTGGTTAGTTTCTCAAATTCCATATGATACTCTCTCACTATGCCAGTTTGGTGACGTTTAGTGAGTGCTCCTGTGAAGTCATCAAAAGCACTAGGACCAAATCGTGGCAAAAGGAGTTGGCAAAAATCTGTTCAGTTTGGCTCGGGATGAGCTTTGATGTACCAACGGTACCATTGAAGGGCTTCCTATTCCAAATGAAAGGATGCAAGTGGAACTTTCTAAACATCAAAAGTATTATGCAGACTGAAATATTGTTCTGCTCGGTATATCCATCCAGTCGGATCAGTACCATTGAAGCGAGGAAAATCAAGCTTCGGCCCACAAAAATTGCTGGAAGAAGAGAACCCAGTGGCTGCAAAAGATTTTGGCTGTCGGTTATTGTTCATGGCTGAATGCTGAAGATGGAGGTTGTGAAATTTTTCATCCAGATCTTGGAGTTTGTTTTGGATGGCTGCAAGTGCTTCCTCCATAGTGTTTGCTCCTGTGCGAGTGACAACCATAACCAGTAATATATATATATATATATATTTTGTGGGGGGGGGGGGGAGGGATAGAAAAACACAAACACAAGCTTATTTAGTAAGGGGAAATTTGGATTTGGGAAAAACTCGGAGGGGTGATTGGGGGTTTGACTAGGTTTTCGACACTTTCTGAGGGACAGGGAAGCAAAAAATGGGGATTTCAGAAGCGGGAACTCTATGGTAAAATTTGAAGGCAATCGGGTGAAAATTGAAGAAGTTATGGCAAACCCTAAAAATAGACAAATGTGGGATTTCTGGTCTTGGGAAGTGGAATTTGGGATAGGGTCTTCAGGAATGAAATATGCAAAATGGGATTGCAGGGATGTCAGTGAAGTTTCAGGGAAAACAGAGTTGAAACAAGGGAGATATGGCTGAAGAACAGAATTTTTTTTTCTCCAGAAATAGATTGGCAACAATGGCACAGAAGGGATTTGCAACAGATGGATCTACAACGGCACGGAAGGGATCGAAAACGGCTGGATCTGGAACATCTTTCATAATAGATTTGAAATTGATGGATCTGGAACGTCTTCAGAATAGATTTGAAATGGCTAGATTTGGAGCGGAAGTGATCGGCAACAGTTCAACTGAAAATAGATATGGAACCCAAGTATGTACGGCTTCCTAACAGTTCAGGTGTTTCACTTGGCCACCAATGGTGTTTGACGGCTTGCGTATTGGGGCAGTACCCCTCACTCCATGGCTCAGGTAAAACTGATAACCGCTTTGCCACAAACGACAGCTCTTGGTTTACCTCACGGGTGGGAACTAGTCAATCAGGTAGGGGTCGTTGCCCTTTTCGCTGGCAGGTCCTCTCAATGGGCTAGCTACTTTGGGGTTCCTGTGGTACTCCTCACAACGAGTTTTAGGGATTATGCCCAAGTACTTCCCACAGTTAAGCAGATAGGGATTATTCCCAAATTCGAAGCTGCAACAGATGCAAAAAAAAAATTGGCAGAAATTCCACCCAACGAGCCCAAGAAAGTGCTCTGATACCAGATGTGATGAACCTGCAATAATTAATTAATGCAAATACACGAGATATCATAAATAATAGAACTCATAATCACTTTTATATTGATCACGGGCCACTTAGAGGGGGCAACCTCCTTTGAGCAAGCTCAATACAATTAACTTCACGGTGCCTTCATAGGCCTCAACACACACTTATATACTAAGTCTCGGCGCCAATACCATGGGTCAATACTATGTGTCAATACAAACCATGGGCTAAGTCTAGGCGCCAATACTATGAGTCAAAACCATGGGACATATAATACTATGGGACGACTTACAAAGCATATGCGTCCAATACTATGGGTCAATACTATGGGCTAATATAAACTATGGATCAACAAATACTACGGGACGACTTACAAAGCATATGCGTCCAACAACAATATACTAACAAAGTAAAGACATGGGTTCCTAACAGATCCTGTAATGTCACAAGACCCAGCTAAACTTATGACAACGCCATCACACAATGAATGCTCTTCATGTGGGAGATCCACACATATGATCCCTCCTAGCGCCATCGCATGCATAATGGAGCAAATCAACACTCAAGAAGACCAAGAACGCTTCCGTCCACGCGTACCAAGTTAGCCAATATTGTGGAGAGACCACCCATTACTCCTTCCAATGCCCCATTTTGCACATCAAATGAAAAAATCGTCTTGAACTGATGAGAATGCAAGATCAATTACAAAACCCCAGTGTAACCCCGCAAGCGTCACCAACCGAGGAGGTAGTACCGACCTTCCCAAACACCATCGATGTTGAATTTCCTTTAGATGGTGTCCTCACTTACAGCGATTCCTCGTCTTCTGACGAAGATGCAGACCACCTGCAAGCATTCCCAAAAAATTAACAACCAAAATAGGGGGTTTGTACCCCCTCGACACAAACAAGACATCCAACACCAACCGTTGATATTCTTATTTTGTGCCAAAAACTTTACTTTCGTTTCACACTGTCTCAAATTAAGAAAGTAAACTAATTCTCTTCTTCAAATGCAGATGGCCTCGCCAATGGACATCTACATAGGCCATGTAGACGGTGCTAGTCGATGGTCCAAACATCTAGCGTCCGCTGCATGGGTTATATATTCCCCCTCCCATACACTTCACCACACCGACGGAGTATGCTTGGGGGCACTAACAAACAACCAAGCAGACTACGATGTCGTAATATGTCTCTTAAGCGATGCCATACACCTAGGCATTCACCATTTACAAGTGCACCTCGACTCCCAACTTGTCGTATCGCAGTTGAATAATATATTCCGGGTCCGCAACTCGCTCCTCTATTGAAATTTTATGTGCGTGCACCTTCTCATTTGATAGCTTGAAACCATAACTTTCACACATATACCAAGAAACGCTAATGCATTCATCGACTCCATCACCAATGAGGTATTGAATTGGCACCTAGTACATCACCCAGCTGCATAACCCTGCATGCCAATCATACATAAAAATGTATGTGTTTCACCGACAACTACACATACATATATCTCCTCATCACAAGTCCTACAATCGATAATACATGCCAAAAACAAATATGCTATTATCAACTACTACATATGCATCACATTAACACATAGGAAACATAAAGCAAAAATACCCATACATCACATACATATAGAGACGCATACATCATGTGCCGCAAAAATGGTATATACATATATATATCTCCTCAAAAATGTCTGTCATGTACAAAAAATGGCCCTCCTGGGGCATATACATAGCAGCCTTATGGGGGATACATCAAAAACCCGCCTCCCACAGGCTCATAAAAAATGTATACATACAAAAATGGGGCCCATCAACCCTATATACAAAAAGAATCAAATCGCCTCGTCGGCTGGTGGATCTCGAGGTCCCAAAATGGCCAATGGCCGCACATCCTCCCCTTGCGCCGACTCTGGTCCCCGCTGTGGTCATTGTCATGGAGGAGGGGTTGTTCCTCCCTGCACCTCACGTGCCATATGGCACGCTACCACTACCCGCCGCATAATGAGCCTTCACGTTATCCCACACTCAACTGGGAAGTGGAGTGTCAGTTCTAGCGCATCATCCTCAAGGTCGGACCAACCCCGTTCATCAACGCTAGTAGTCAGCCTACCAAACCCCCTCTCCAAGTTAGCGACCAAAGCCGCCATCCGGTCCCCGGTAGCTGCCCCACTTGCCGCAACTCCTCTAACTCTGGCTCCTCCTGCTCCGAAAGGACCACCCTCGGCCACACCTACTACTCCAATGGCAAGACCAATATTGACAACTAGTTGATCCCTCCTCGGTCTTGGCCTCTGAGGTGGCATCACAGGACCAACATCTGCATCACAAAAGAAAAAACCATCATCAGTACCTCATAAACATATATGTCATAAAGGTGCAGAAATAAAAAGTATGTGCAAATACATATGCCAAAAGTACAAAACCATAAAAACACACCAGTCGCGCCAAAACTGTTAGCAGGAACGGGCAGCTCTGGATCTCCTCGGAATTCCATCCCGCTCCAAGGATACCTCTTTGGTCGGCCTATGCAGCCCTCCATACATCTAGCACCTGTGGCATAAAATAGGCCCGCACAGGCCCGCCACCAGCATGCGGCATAATACGCCCCCAAAACACCATCTGTGGCTCCTGTGGTCCCTGCGGATGCACCACTACCTGTGGCCTTAATGAGGGATAGCACTCGAAGAACTATGAGCACAAAACGCTACCATAGCAGAAGGTGCGTCGTCCCACACCCCGCCATAAATCTAACATTTGTTGCATCATAGACTGCAGCATCAATGAGCCCCATGTCACGGGTTGACCTGCCATCACCCTCTCCACCAGTTAGAGCTAGCTTCCGGTAACCCGATTAGGGGACGTGGCCCCCAACACATTCACAATGGCTATCACCGCAGCCTCCACTGGTAGAGCCCTCAGATGGCTCACCAACAAACCACCAAAGTTGACAAAACTCTGGTCACCACTGCATTACCGATCCACTAAAGTGTGGATCGTCTCCCCAACCAACTGTGGAGGGAGAGGCTCCCTCACCCCTCAGGGAGTCAACTCGGTCAAGAAGTAAATATCTCGAGTCGTAATACTCAGGTCCTAGCCTCCCACATGGAACACTCTACGGTCAGGGTCCCACATGTCAAGTAGTCGCCACAAGAGGTAGTCGACCGACTGCATCATAGGGCTCTTGAAGAACTTCAAGATCCCAGCATCTCATAAGGCATCGGTCGCCGCCTAGTCGGCTAACACAACCGCTCGGAGGTCATCAAACTCTCTCTCCCTCCACTCAACATCTCGAAGGTGCGCCATCACTAATAAGCAACCACCTGCACAAGGAAATGATCACCCACCAAACTTGTAAAAATACATCAGCGCGACTTTCTCTAAAAATGTCCATGCGTAGCACGACATTTTGCAACATATACATGCGTAGCGCAACTGAAACACTATTTAGCCATGCGGAACCAATGCGCAAGAGATACACAACTCGGTTGCACACGCAACATGATTGTTCGAGGAATAGTCGCGCTAACACCAGTGCATAGGCGAAGCATATTTATCCCGTGTTACATGCGATATAGTGCATATTTTCCACGCTAATGAGCGCGTTACATAGAATGCTATTTTTGGAAAATATCATGCTAGGATAGCGTAAGATTTTCCAGAAATCCCGTGCGGTAACCCTAAAAACATTAAAAAAATCCCTGATGACCCAGGGTACCCCCAACCCTAAAGTCTACCAGGATATAATCAAAGAGTACAAAGTTTAGGCATACCTGTGACTCGCGGCTTGACGAACGACGCATCGGATCTCCCAGAAACATTTGAAAGGCACTCTAGGAGGTCGGTGGCACAAAGTACAAATGATTTCAAAAAGTGGGCCCCACCCCTCTTCTATACTCATTTGACCCAAACTTCCAACTGATGCCACAGACAAACCGTAACTCCATTTTCAAAACCATTCGCACCATGACGACTAGCACTTCGAGATCTTTGACACGGAACTAACCAATCCGGATTCCCACTAATTTCATCGTGACACTATTTTTCTATCCAAGTACCCCACAGGTACGCGGTGTTTTGGTTATACGGTTTCTGCATTGTCAATACCTTGGTTATGTCTTTCATTACACTTGAGTATGTGCACCGCATGTGCAGGACCATGGTCAGGCTAATATGGAGCCTCTTGTTTTTCCACTATACAGATAAGACTCCAAATCTCTAACAACAAGGGGCACGGACCCTACTGCATGTATCATTTCGAAACTGACATATAGATCTATTTACCCTTCGTTTATAATGCATATCCCAATATTCCCATTGATAACCATAGGTTCCCCTTCATGGCCTTAATGTACCATCAACATAATTTTCGTGAATAGCATGTTCTCCCATGGGTGTGTGCACTACTTCCATCCCCATCATCACCCATGATGTCGACCCCCCACAAGTATGAGGAATCCGACCAAACTTGAAACGACCCTCCCTTAGAGTATCATTTCACAATTACACATTTACTCCACCAAGTAGACACACGTCAGACTCCTCGACACAGGTTACGAGAATGATTCACGAAGCCACCTTCATACCTCCATGAGCACTTTAAGTTTCATAATCCCCCTCATATCATCACCCCCCGCAAAGACACTTATGTGCCCCTCCCCACCCTCGGAAGTAACCAGTTCCATTCAGTTACCCCGCAGGCATACACTGCATGGCATTGTTTCATGGGGCACCCGTCTTTGCATCTACAAATTAACCCTCATTTCACCATTGAAAAGTGTGCCCCAATCGACTCAAAACTGTGGGGATTCCACCCATCATCAAATTGGTCCCCCGATACACCCAAAACTGTGGGGACCCCACCGATATTCTTTATGTACAAACAAGTTCCCTTGTCACCTCACATCAAGAGAACACCATATTATTTTGGCAGCAACCCATGGTCTCCTTTGATCAATGTATATTGAATCTCCATATGTTCAGCAGTATAGGTTTTGTCAGTTACCATTACTATTTGTTTTTGCATCTCCATCAAAGCCCTTTCACTTGAAGTTTGTTTCCACCAGTTTCAATCTGTGTCGTCCCGAAAGAAAAGATGTCGTCCCCGCTCCCCATGTTTACATCGATCAAAGGAAGTTACGAGACCCACGCTTATCAACCAGTCTTGTGTTAGGTCTGTCCATCCACCAATTGATTATAATATGATCTTGGTTCTTAGGTAGGACCCTCATCTTATCATATACTTCAGCTCTTGTTGACGTCAAAACATTATATTCCGAGAGTTGCAGTAGTTGCAGTTGTACCTTGGGATCCCTTTTAATCACTATAAGGGATCACCTCAAACTTAGGAGGGAGAGTAATTAGTGCTCCCTAACTAAGTGGTTTCCCCTATGCTCGACGTCAACACATCATCGCATGAGGGGAAAATATACTTTTGAAGGTAGCAGTGTTCACATTTGGAAATCATGATAGCAGTTTATTTGGTATGGTGAAGCCCTTAGGCAGATTTACATACCAAGTTTAGTCCCCCACCATAGTGGGTTCATCATGGTCACCAACAATTCCACTTCTTCAATATTTCGCAGTTGCTCCGGGGGCATTTACTCTAACATGTATTGAAGCCACCTTCATCCATGTCCCAACAGTATAGTAGAGTCGACACCTTTGTCCTCTCTCATTGTAATCACTTTGACAACATTTCACGAGCCTGGGTATGCTCGCCTCGTTTGTATAAAAACTATTCTTTATTTCAGCTCCAACGGTCGTCACCAACACTCTTCCCCCATGGGAGAACCTTATTTTGTCCACATATGCTTCGTCTTATAGAACATGAGAGAATAATAGAAAACATGATGCATTATCGACTCTACAATACCCTTCGAACCTCATACATCAAGGGGCATCTGTTAATGCCTAAAAGTCGCACACATGTGACATTTCGGCAATTCATCCAGTAAAGCGTCATCAACATAAAGAATGCATCTCACCATAGGCATCCTCAGCAGATCCAAAACATAGCATGAGTCCATAAGTGCCAATAAACAGTCAAAACAAAGGGTAGCGCGGGTATTGCATAGTTGACCCACGCTATAGCATAGGTTACCTTAACAATGCCTGTGCTACACCCGCGCGGCTTTTCCTTCGATAGTCGCGCTAGTGTCAAAACGGCGGGACCACTCACACCCAACGGCGCATTAAAGACTCAATCCTCCCCAAGGATCAGAATTCGGTTCCTCACACACTTGGGGGCATTAATTAGCCCCCGTTGTGTACCTTGGAACTAGTTCATGAAGGAGGAGAGTTCACATTTGGATCTAGTTGTTTGTTGGCCACCTCTTGGCCTATAAAAGGAAGCCATTGGCATGCATTTGGTAGAGAGAAATTAGAGCAAGGTTATGCTGCTAGATTTGAGTTGGAGCTTCCTCATAGCCCACCATTTCCTACTATTGTGAGCATTCTCAAGCTTGCTTACCACCTACCATGAAGGGGTAAATGTTTCTCTCCATTGTTCTTCCATCTACTTAGTATTTAGTTTGGACAAGAAAGGCCTCCCAAAGGGAGATTATTGGCTTCCCTTGAAGACATCACCTCCTAGGTGTTGTACATCTATTCCATTGGGAAATACAAGAGTGGTTTAGCATATCTTTGGTTGTTGTTGAAGTTTGCATTCTCCCCCTGTCTCTTTCATTTTGTTTTTATCAATATTTTCATGTTTGAATGTGAATTACACTAACATTCTATTGCAGGATCACTTGGAGGAATACCAACCACCATCAAAAGGGGCTCCAAGGACTAAGGCCTTGCAACAACCTTCAAGGCTTAGCCCCTCACCAAGTGGAAGAGTGCACTTGTGCAATTTTTTCCATAACAATTGGCACAATGAAAATTGAATGACATTTAATATATATTTTTATGGAATACAGAGTGCATGCCTTTACCAATGGATCAGAACCTCATTAATTATTGTAGTAGCAGGATCATCTTCTCCCATTTTAATTAGTTTAGAACAACGATGTGAAAGAAGGATGGGTATATCTACATTTTCATAAACTTTTTGGAGAAATTTTATATAGGATAATGAGCTAACTTTTTTTGGTTTTGCGGTATGATAAAAAAGTTAGCTCATTATGAAATACAAAAAATTAGCTCATTACGAAAAACAAAAAATTAGCTCATTACGAAATACAAAAAATTAGCTCATTATCCTATATAAAATTTCTTCAAATTTTTACGTCGTAAGGCGTCTTATTTCAACTTTCAGTGGGGTGGGGGTTGCAAATTTTTCATTTTAAAAAAAATGAATGACCAGATTTGAAACATAACGGAATATTCTTTGTCTGGTTCATGATCAGAGCATTGAGATTTCATGAAATAACACTCATGCACATGTTTAATTCCAAGGGTCAGTAATAATTTAAAAACAAATTGGGTTATTACGAGTGTCTCAACCTTCCACTTTTATTATTCCAAGTGTTTCAACCCTCCTGTATGTTTAAATCTAGCAGTCCTTAAATAATTTTAAGAAAATTATGGTTATTCCAAGTGTCAAGGCCCTCATTCCAAGTGTCCCACGCTTCGCTTGGCTCATGCTGGCTAGAACGTTTGGCTGGAAAACCACGTTTCCTCTCCATTAAACATGTGCTGCCAATCTATTTCTCCACTCCTCCAATTCAGTCGTCTGCTTAGCTCCACTCCCCACTGTCCTGTCTGTACCAACACGTGTCTCCTGTCTATACCAGCAGGTGTCTTCAAAACCGTCTCTCTTGTGCTTATAGATTCGTGTTCCTTGTACTGATCTACGGGGGGAAGTCATAGTTTTTTAATACAAATGATTACTTTGTAGATGTAACTGATGAAATGTCTTTTTGGAGGAACATAAATCTCAAGAGCTCGAGAAGTATGAAGAATTCGGGGAAAAGGATTAAAGACTTGGGTTTTCATTTCAAGGTGAAAAATAACTTCTGAAAAAAGAGAAAAGACTACGCTGTTCTAAGTAAAGATTCTCAGAAGGCCGAATGTCTGGAAAAAAAAAGTTGGCGCCGTTGCGGAGATAATGGATTCCTGCAAGGATGTTTAGCTGTGTATGTTGGCGAAGAAAAGCAAAGATTTGTGATTCCTACTCTCTATTTATCACATCATATTTTTCTTGTGTTGCTCGAAAAAGCTCGTGAGGAAGGGATTAATGCTTCCCTTCGATGTGGAGGCATTTGAGCAATTGCTGTGGTTGATTCGGTGCAACCAGTTGGCCTCTTGACAATTCAAGCCGGAGAAGCTCGTGAACCAATTCCATTTCAAGGCATCCTTTGCCCCATATGAATGAATAACTTTAAATATCTGCACTAACGAACCGTCCAATCTGTTGTAAATTGAAAATTTGTGATTGTGTTGAACACAAATTATGGTTGCTTAAATGCTGCAAAGAACAAGTCTTTCTATGTGGCTAAAAAAAAAAGTGTATGGGGATAGCACAGTATGCATTAAGAATTAGGGTTTTCATTTGTTCTATCACATTTTTCTGTTGAGCAGCGATCTCTTGGATGTCTACTCTGAAATAAATTAATCCGCTAATGCTAATGTTGTTTAATGTTGTTTAGATAATAGTTGTAGTTACCAATTCGAATGCCATGGATCCGGAAGACTCTCCTCATAAATATAGAAATCAATTGAAATTGTTGCTTTTGGTAAAACAAAATTGAAATAGTTGGATTCTCATTAAAAACTCTAACATGAAGAGATGGCAAAACCAAATTTCACACTGATAGTGCTCTAATTTTCAGATTGGGATTTTCTACTTTGCTTTGTACGTTCTTGCTGTGGGCACTAGCGGTACAAAGCCCAACATCTCCACCATTGGTGCACATCAGTTCGATGAATTTGATCGCAAGGAGAAGCTTCAGAAGGCCTCCTTCAATTGGTGGATGTTCAGTGCATTCTTTGGATCATTGTCTGCAAGTACTTTTCTTATATATATCCAAGACAATGTGGGATTCACAGTGGGTTACGTGCTTCCCATGGTGGGATTGGCAATATCTGTCATAATATTCTTAATAGGTACTCCATTTTACAAACACAAGGTTCAGGATGGGAATCCATTCAATCGGATGACGCAGGTAATTGTTGCAACAGCTCTTAAATGGAGAGTTAATGTACGGTCAGAAAATGGAGAGTTAATGTACGGTCAGATCCAAGCCAACTTCATGAAGTGGACCCCAAAGAGTATGTTATTAGAGGCAGATTCCCCATTTCTCATACTCTGATTTTGAGGTGAATATAAGCATCTTTAATTTTTATTATGGGAAGACATGAATATTAGTAGACAGAACCTTGGATCTGGTCAATATGAAAATACTAACAAAAAAATCTTAAAAAGTTGTGGAAATGGATAAATCAACATATGAACTTCATTTATGAAAGATGTGAAAATCGATAAATGTGTACCTTTGTCAAAGTTGTGAAAATCTTTAAATGTGTACAGGGAAATTCATTGGTATGAAATAGAAGTACATTTATAATTTATAAAAGTAGTGAAAATTGATTAATATGCATATGAATTCATGATAAAATTATTTGAATTTCACTTTTCAATATAGATTTGGCAAATCAACTATAGGGCCTTCTGGACATATCTAACTAAATAGGGCTTATGCACAGGATTCCAAGTTATTATGGAGGATTTCTGCGACATCTACCCTCAGCCAAATAGCGATGGCTAGATCGAATGTAATCACCCAGGCATTCATGGCAAGATCAAACTTTTCCTGTTTCCATTCATTAATGGGCATACATGAATACCTTTTAAGACTTGATTTCAAATCTTTGCAATGCCAAACTCTGGACAAACCCTAATTTTCTGTTAAGTCAAATTACAATGGCCTCGAGAGATTTGTCCACTGCATTTTAGAATTTTCTTCTATTTAAAATCATTATTACACCTTGAAGTTTAAAACGAATGAGTTTATGGGATAAAAAATAGTTTAACCTAAGATTAATGTTTTTTTGTTTTTTTAAATGTATGGTAATTGGTGAGTGATTATTTTTCTTCCAATGAAATCGTATTCAAACTTTATTTTTTTAAAAATGATAAAAATAGTTTATTCACTCTTTATTTTTATTGAATCACATTTTATTTTATATCATTAATTTTATGTATAATTTATTTTTAAAATTTTAATGTAAAAATATATTTCGAATTTTAAATATCATAAATAAAATTATTACGACTGAAATAATTATTATATAATTTTATTTTATATAATATAATGAAATAAAATTAAAACGGATTACACATTCTGGTTAACCATCCCTAAAATGTAATGTTTCACAATTAATTTTACAAGATCAAGATTAAACTTTTCCGCTTGCCATTCATTAATAGGCATGCATGAATCCGTTTCAAGACTTGATTTCAAATCTTTACAATGCGAAACTCCCCAACAAAGTATCCCCGCCCAGCCGATGAATCCATGCCTCTAATCAGAGAGAAACTTATGAAAGGGTGTAGTTCTGTCAATATAAAATAAAATTAAGAGGTATGATGACAAAATTGCTTGACCACTAATTCTCCCAATGAAATCATTTTCAAACTCTTTTTTTTAAATGATGCAAATAGTTTAAACACGCTCTATTCTTACACGAATCACATTTTATTTTACATCATCAATTTTTTGTATAATTTGCTTTTAAAATTTTATTGTACATGTAGATTTCGAATTTTAAATATTTTAAATAAAAATATAATTAATAAAATAATTATTATGAAATTTTATTTTATTTTATGTATTGTATAATGAAATAAAATTAAAACGGATCACACATTCGGGTTCGCCATCACTAAAATGTAATGTTTCACGATTTATTTTACAAGCTCAAGATCAAACTTTTCCGGTTGCCATATATTAATAGGCATACATGAATCCGTTTAAGACTTGATTTCAAATTTTTGCAATGCGAAACTCTCGATAAACCCAAGTTTTTGTTAAAGTCAAATTACAATTTCCTCGAGATACTTGTCCATGCTACATTTTAGAATTTTTTTCTATTTAAAATCGTCATTATAGTGTGAAGTTTAAACGGAAAGATATTTTTGGATAAAACTGATGAAATCATATTTCAACTTTATTTATTTTTAAATGGTGCAAATAGTTTAAACATGCTTTATTCTTATCTGAGTCACATTTTATTTTACATCCTCAATTGATAATTTTTGATGTATAATTTGTTTTTAAAATTTTAGTGAACATGTATATTTAAAATTTTAAATATCATAAATAAAATTATAATTATAAATAAAATTATAAATTATAATTATAATTATAAAATTATAAATGTGATCTATGTAATATTTAATAATTTATTAATGAATTAATAATATTTATATCTATATTAACAATGTCTAAGAAATTAGTAAACATTAACATTATTAATATTAATATAGATATAGTTTAAAGATTAATAACACTATTGTCAACATGATTAATACTAATAACATTAATATTATCATTAATGTTAATAACATTAATAGCAATAATAAAAGTAATAACATTAATCATATTAATAACAATAATAAAAGTAATAACATTAATTCCACATCCAAAATTGAAATTTTTTAACCATGCTCAAAATTATACAAAACCATGGTTAACATGAGTTAATCATATTAACCATAGTAATACATGATAAACCAAGGTCAACCAAACTCAACCAATAATAATAATAATAATAATAACAGGAAGTATTAAAATAAACCTCAAACATAACATTTATAGATATCTCAAGGTCAACAATAATAAAAAATATTTAAGCAAAGTTGACCTAAACATGGTCAACCATAGTCAATATTCTTCCAACATTCTCAACCATAGTCAATAGTGGTTCACGTAAGTTAACCAAAGTAAACCATAGAAATACATGATCAACCATGGTGAACCATACCCAACCAAACTCAACCATGGACAAACATATTCAAACGTGATAAACCATAGTCAACCATGATCAATAATAGTAAACAATAGTAAAATTGTGTTCAACCATGAACAATATTACTAAAGTCAACAATATTAACTCACCCTTAGTTAAACATCATAGGTAATTCATGATAAACCATGAACAACCACAATTAAAAATGAACAACCCTAATCAGCTATAATCGACCATTAACAACCACGATCAACCATAGTCAACCATTCTCAACCATCATTGACTATAGTGAACCATATCGAAAAATGAGCAACCATAGTCAACCATGAATAATCATGTTCAACCATATTCAACCATGGTCCACAATAGTCGACCAAAGTCAACCATAGACAACCATGGTGTACGATGGTGAACCATGGTTAATCAAATTCAACCATAGTCAACCAAATTCAAACAAAGTCCACCATGGTCAACCATGGTTAATCAAATTCAACCAAAGTCAAACAAAGTCCACCATGGTCAACCATGGTTAACCAAAGTCAACCATGATTAACCATGTTCATCCAACGTCAACCATTATGAACCAAATCCAACCATGTCCAACCACCGTAAACCATTGTGAACCAAAGTCAACCATGGTCAATTAAGGAAAACCATGGTTAACCAAGGTCAACCGTAGTCAAACAAAGTAACCAAGGTAAACCGTAGTCAAACAAAGTCAACGATGGTCAACCAAATTCAACCACAGTAAACCAAGTTAACCATAATCAATGATGGTCAACCATAGTCAACCATGGTCAACCAAAGTCAACCATAGTCAACAATGGTCAACCAAAGTCAACCATAGACAACCATGGTGTTCGATGGTCAACCATGGTTAACCAAATTCAACCATAGTCAACCAAAGTCAAACAAAGTCCATAATGGCAACCAAAGTCAACCATGGTTAACCAAAGTCAACCACGGTTAACCAAAGTCAACCACGATTAACCATGTTCATCCAACGTCAACCATTCTGAACCAAATCCAACCATGTTCAACCAATGTAAACCAAAGTCAACCATGGTCAATTAAGGAAAACCATAGGTATCCAAGGTCAACCATAGTCAAACAAAGTCAACAATGGTCAACCAAAGTCAACAATGGTCAATCAAAGTCAACCACAGTAAACCAAAGTTAACCATAATCAATGATGGTCAACCAAAGTCAACAATGTTCAACCAAATTCAAGTATGAACAACCAAAGTCAACCATGGTTAACCAAAGTTAGACAAAGTCATCCAGAGTCAGTCATGGTCAACCAAATTTAACCATATGGTAAATGAAATTCGACCATGGTCAACCAAATTTAACCATGGTTAACCAAAGTCAACCATGGTCAATCAAAGTCAACCTAAATTCAACCAATTTTAACCATTGTAAAACAAAGTTGACCATGGTTGACTTGGTCAACCAATATTAACCATGGTAAACGAAAGTGAACCATTGTCAACTAAAGCCACCCATGGTCATCTATAACTATAGTTTACTTTGCTTGACTTTGCAACCATAGTCAACCATAAACAACCATGGTGTACGATGGTCAACCATGGTTAACCAAATTCAACCATAGTCAACCAAAGTCAAACAAAGTAAACCAAAGTCAATCATAGTCAACCATGGTCAACCAAAGTCAACCACAATAAACCAAAGTCAACCACAGAAAACCAAAGTCAACCACAGTAAACCAAAGTCAACCATAGACAACCATGGTTAACCAAATTCAACCATAGTCAACCAAAGTCAAACAAAATCAACCAAAGTCAACCACAGTAAACCAAAGTCAACGATGGTTAACCAAAGTCAAACAAAGTCCACCATGGTCAAACAAAGTCCACCATGGTCAACCAAAGTCCACCATGGTTAACCAAAGTCAACCACGATTAACCATGCTCAACCATAGCCAACTAAAGTCAACCATGGTTAACCAAAGTCAACCATAGAAAACCATGGTCAAGCAAAGTCAACCATATTCAACCAAAGTCAAACAAATTCCACCATGGCCAACCAAAACCAACCATGGTCAAGCAAAGTCGACCATGGTTGACTGTAATGAAACATGGTTAACAAAGTCAACTAAAGTCAACCATGGTCAACTACAGTCAACCATGGTCAACCCAAGTCAACCATGAACTTCCAAAGTCAACGATGTTCAACCATACTTAACCATGGTCAGCCAAAGTCTACCATAGTCAAGAATGGTCAACCGAGATTAACTGAAGTCAACCATAGTCGTTATATTTAATTATTATATTTATTTTTATTTAATTAAAATTATTGATTATGTAGCCATAATATTGTTTTTAATAATAATAATAATAACAATAACAATTCACCAAACCTAACCAATTCGCCCACTGTAAACCAGCAAGCCATATTAATAATTAATATGGTTTATATAGGTTGATATACACCGATCAACGTATATAAACCATATTAATTATTAATATGGCTAGGTTGATATACACCAATCAACGTATATAAACCATATTAATTATTAATATGGCTTACTAGTTATGGAAATACAGATATACCCCTCCTTTTTTCACATTGCTATTGTAAACTAATTAAATTGGGAGAAGATGATCCTACTGCTACAGTAATTAAAATTAATGAGGATCTGATCAGTTGGTAAAGATACGCACTATGTATTCCATAAAAATATATACTAAATGCCATTCAATTTTCATTGTGCCAACCTTGCCAATCCATGGGCTCATTGTACGAGAGGCAATTTGGTCTTAAATTTGTATTTAAGGACTACAGCTAAATGGGTTACGGGAAGAACAGAGGCATGTTTCACAATTTGCCAAGGATCTCTCAAGCATTTAACCAGACCGAAAAAATCTTGTACCCATATGATAGAAAATCGGGCACGGCCAATTTGATTGGACTCCTTTGCTCAGGCCCATGCCCAAACAACAGTGAATTGAAGCAGGAAGATAATGTGGCAGCTTGAGAAATTTTCATTTTAATTAGTTTTTTTCTGACAATTTAAAGAACTCCATCATGGATTTATGCTAAATCAGAAAACATATCTACCACTCAAAAAATGTTAAAGCAACGAAAAATTGGCAAGAACGAATCACGCTGGCAAAGTTTCCTTTTTAACACCAGTTATAGGTGCTTGCCATTCATGCATGCATTTTGCTCGCAATAAGTTCGAGGTGAGTGCTGCTTTATATGCCCTAGATTCATCTTTAAAATTCCGTTAGTCATTTCATCTTCATCACCCAAGCTGCATAAATCAACCCCTCTCAACGTCCACAACCCTAGCAATCTCATTCTGCCATAGATTTTATTACATTCTCAGTACATCTTCTCTTCAGCTGCCATGGTTTCCCCAAATTCTACAACAAAGTATAGCAAAAAATTCTCGTCTTATGAGAGCCAGAAGTCATTGCGTAGCCAGTCCCCTGCCCCCCACCATGCCACTTCCCCATTTTTCGTCGAATCAAAATTCGATGTTCAAGTTGATACTGTAACCGCGATACCGAAAAGAGATCACCAACGAAAGAAAGGTAAGAAGATTCATAAGCATAAGCCATCCCTAGCAGAACGGGGCAAGGATGAGCTACGGGAAGAAGAGGAGGAGGAGAATGTTGGAGTCTGCAATCCTTCCACTAAGAAGAGATTATTTCAAGCTGTCCAACAAGAAAGCTTGGCCAAAGAGAACAAGAAGAAGAAAGCATTGAAACAAGGACCTCTCAACATGCTGCTTTTCTCACACAAGTTTGGAGGAGGATGTTAAAAAAGAGGAAGATGAAGGAAAAAATGGGACTAAGAGTATGACTTTGAATGTTGTTGCAAATGACATGGACAAATTTACAACAGAGTTAGTTGAGGTCTTTCGAGAATTAGCTGAAGCCATGCTTGCAATACCCCACCAATGCAAATAAAAGCCTTGAAAAATTAAAAAAATTGCATGCACGTACAATTGAGACAAAGTAAGTTACAGGTAAGATGGTATTGCACTTTACAATGAACATAATGTTTAAACATTGTTCTTACTCATAAGCATTCCAATCAATTTAAAACAGACTAGGCATTTGAAAATCTCAGAACACAAAGTTATAATTGCATCCATTGGTGTGATTAGGTTGTACAGTTCTCGAAAGGCATCAACTAATTCTGTTGTAAATTTGGGCAGGTCATTTGCATACAACTGTCTTGTAAAATCATTGTTATATTTTGTATGGATCCTGCACGTAGTCTTAAGTTTTGGCATGCCAGTAAATAATGTATTACTAGATTGTGACTGCAGTTAGACTAGTTGTGTTATCTCTCACTGATGATTATATTCATTCATTAATTTCTGTCAGTTTTTTTTTATAATTTTCCATTAATATGAAAGACAAGAGGATAAAGAGAGTCATAAATTCTTCCTTTAGAGGGAGTAGTGAAATACAGATTCTTAATGATAAAACTGAAGTTTGTAAATAACAATGTTATCAGAATTGGTCATTTTTGGTTTAGATTGGCAAGTTCAAATTGGATCGGCCAGAGATTGACTCAATTTTGGAAAAAATATAAATTTGATTGAATGATTTAGTGAAATCGAGGTCCCTTTACCCACTTTGATTCTAGACTCTCCATTTTGAACTGAATATACGAAGTGGATCAAGCCTTAATGGAAAATCTACGTTGAGATATACTCTGGTTGTACTTTTAATTTTGCACATCTAAATTTAGTCACCATGCCTTTGGGTAGATCCATCTTAAAAACATCATTTGTGAGCATCTCCAAGCAGAGATGGATTTTCAACTTGAATTTATCCTTTTTCTTCCTTGGTTTATCCTTGATATTAGAGCTTTGTGTTGGTTATCAGTCATTTCCCCAATTTGCTTAAACTTTGAAATTCCCCGAAAGATAGTCCTTACTGCTTGGTAGGTGATATCCATTCTCTTTTAGAACAAAGACCATTAGTGCTACATAAGGGTACGCATTTACTTGTATGATTACAACATCTATGAACTTTTGAGAGTAACCTGTAAAGTTTGATATTTGGGGGACCATCATTGGACATGAAGCATGTGGGTAATGCACTACTCCTTTGGGTGAAGATTTTTTAGTTCCTCGAATATTCCATGATGTCACTTATATCATTTTCCCTGGTTATCATTTGACCATGGGAAAAACGTTGTTGTAAATAACCAGGGCAGATGATGAGGCTATCATCAGTTTGCAAAATGTGCTCCAAATAGTGCAGTTGTTTTCATCATTAATCAATCGGATTTTATGTGGGGGTGTTTCATGGGTTCATTGCAAGTGATCTTGCCTTAACTGTCTGCTTTTGCATTTTCAAACGGTACTGTAAAATTGAAAATGTTTTTTTTGGTGTATCAATTAATTGTCTCTGAAAAGTATTCCTTCATTAAAACCTAAATTGTTGGCTGACTATTGGATCTTGTATGAGATGCACCGTATTGCATTCACCTTGGGTAATGAGGGTCAACCATATTGCATTTATCGTGGGTACTAGGAGTCCACTACGTTGATTTCACCTTGGGTACTAGGAGTCCATTCACCTACCTACAGACAAGCTAACCTCTTTGCAAGAGCACTTTTGAGAATTCATCTTTCACTGCGAATGAACTCGGAAAATAGTGGATAAAGCATAGCACTTATACAAGATAATGACATAAAGAAAATTAGAAACATATACACATGTTACATCTTCTTATGGGTTTAAGTCGAGGAGTCGCTGAAACAAACAAGGCAGAGTAATTTTCACTTATGGTTTGTTACAGAGGAATTATGTTTATCATCTAGTTTCACCATTCTCGTTTCCAATGGATAGAATATCAACTTTACCTGAAAACTCTAGTATATGGTGTATTCTGTCTTCAATTTTGCAGATGTTTAATGGTTTTATTTAATTACTTTTTCGAGTGACTATGGAACTGTGGACTTGAACCTTGATTATTTTGTTAAGGAAGTATTGTATTATATATGTATATGTTCTTATTGCAGCTAATCAAGTCCATCCAAAGAACTGGTACCCAATTCACTTAATATTCTGCCAGCCATGGGGAAAACTACCCGAGACTGTGCCTTGTCATCCAAAGCTAGCTGATTTTGCAAATTGCATGAAAACAATCCTGAGCTTATCCCGATTGCAGATTCCTTTCTCGGTATTCGGGCCCACGTCGTTCACGTTACGGAGAAAACGGATAACAACGTCAATCCTCCGTTTCTTTCCACCGTCACGACGAACACCTTCAACGCCCATCCCATCACGTGGATGCTATCAGGGATCAAATTTCAAGCCGTCAAAGCCCGTCAAAGGACTCCAAGCCGGTCAGTGAAGTGGCAATTAAAAATTGGCCGTCATTAAAAATGCTATTTTTTTATTTTTGTCATTTAAAAAAAAAGTGGAGCATTTAATTAAAAATGTCATTAAAAGGGCTGGGGTTAAAATTGCCCGTCGAGTTGTCAACCTCATATGGTATACCGTGACTGTGGGCACTGGGAACGGGGCAGTAGTGAGTACCATGGCAGCCTGGAAAGAACCCGATTCGGGCAGCCCGCAGGCTCACGTTATGGCACCGCCGCATAAATTCAAAGGCTGTTCAATTCAAGCTCGAGAGAGGCAAATAGGATAATTGACAATCTGAAAAACGCGGGAGTGCAGACTCGCAGAGGAAGGCAAGTTTAATCCTACTAATCTCCTGTGAACGCATTTCCGCTTGAATATGGGTCTCTCCTAACGCTTGCTCACACTCTGTATCGAATCTGTCCACATTGTGGCACTCCCATGTTTAATGGCCCGTGATTTCATTTCAGTTGTGCGCATGCTATGTAGTGACTGCAGCTCAAATTATATCAAATCATATCAAAGACGAGCAACGCCTTCCATAACGCAAGCTAACCCTAAGTTTTCTCCTCCTTAAAATACACATCTCTGCATAAGCCTGAATTTCTCAACATAATATTAGTAGGGTTGATGTTCTCTCCAGCTGTTGTGCATCGACGAATTATATTGAAATGTGGATTTGAATGCCAACAGACTAAGGCGAACTAGGTTTCGGATCTCTTTTCAAGTGGATAGCTGATATGAGATAGTCATCAATAATTTTCGTGGAAGGCCATTGGACAGATAACTTAACAAACTAAGCGGAGCGCGCCGGAGCTCTGTGCAGTGTATGAGAGACCCACTATGCAATCTCAAGCTATAAGGGGCATGAACTGAAGGTAGGTATGGTCATTTGGGTTTTTGATATTTTGTTGAATTGGGTTTTTGATATTTTGTTAAGGTATGGTCATTTGCGTTTTTTTATTTTGTTGAATGACAAATTTTTTGTTTGAAAATGAGTACAGATTCAATATACTATTAGAGTAAGTGAATCAATATATTAGGAATTAGGATAGCTTCTTAACTTGTGGTTGGTGTATTATGTTTGATTACAGTTGGTTTAAGTCTTTGAATCTACTCTTAGTAATTTACTAGCTGCCAGTTGTGCTTTTCTTTATGAAGTTTATGTGGTGTCATGAGGTTTGGGGTTTGAATTTTATGTGGTGTCATGGGGTTTGGGGTTTGAATTTTATGTGGTGTCATGGGGTTTTAGTCAATCTGAGATGGGGTTCAGCCTGTAGATTAATGTGTTAAAATAAAGATTAAGTGCTTTAATGGACTGTAATGTTCATTAGTAAATGTAAGTGCTTTAATGGACTGTAATGTTAATTAGTAAATGTCAGTAATAGAAAAATCTAGAAGCAACAATAAATGTAAATGAGGTACTTGGTGTAGAGATATGTCGACAGAACATAAGTAATTTGCTGCTACAAAATTGAAGCCATGGAGCTTATAATTTTTGTCTTTGATCAGTGTTTCTAGTTGTTTCCATTGTTTACGTTGGCAGTGATGGGCATTAAGTTTCTATTCAATTCCTGCACTTGGAACACTACAGATTCGCATTCCCAATTTTAAATTCTGCATATAATCTACCGTGCTTTTAACCATTCACCATCACAGAGACTTAACCATGATATTTAAATAGCTAGTGCCAAAACCTCCATCAATTTGTCACTCACCCGCTTTCTATTTCATTTGTGGAAAGCTACATGTTTTATTACCTTTCTTATTCCATCAATCATTTGGATCTGCACTCAGACCTAGCCTTGCTAGAGATGTGTTCCAATTGGACGATTTTCCTCTCATAACGATTTAGCTTTGAAATGGCATTCAATTCCTCAAGGAATCGAGTCTCTTTGCATCCCTTCAACACCTAAAGCTTAAACTTTAAATGAACTGGTGGAAAACCACACTTACCTTCCAGTACATTCTTTCTGTAGCGATTTCTCTTTGTTTTATCAACAATCCTAGCTTGGCCATGGATTCCTCACATAGAGTGTTGCGGTCTTTGCACAGTAGATTCGTTTGGTTCCGGGCGAACTTCCAAGTAACATTTCCACAAAAGAGACCACAGACTTATTAGCTTGACCACGCCTTGGTCAATAATTAATCCAGGATATTCCACAACAAATGGAATCTATCAATATTGCTCAGCGCAGAGCAATTATCCCACAAACCACGCTCCAATTAATCCAACATAATTTGATCCAGTATTTAAACACACAAATATTATTAAATCATAATTTGACCAATTTTGGACTCCATCAACTCCTTCAAAATCACACCAAAAAGCTCAAACGGTAGAATTTCAAATCAAGCTAACAGAGCACAATCTCTTTTCTCTATCCCTTCATGTAAATCGTATTTTAACATACCCCAAACTCAACTAAAGAAAACAGAGTATATAATCCTTCAAAATCGCACCAAAAAGCTCAAACGGTAGAATTTCAAATCAAGCTAACAGAGCACAATCTCTTTTCTCTATCCCTTTGTGTAAATCGTATTTTAACATACCCCAAACTCAACTAAAGAAAACAGAGTATATAATCTTGCCAAAATAATACACGTGCATTTGAATCAAGACACATCGACTTCAAACCTTAATGGACATTCCAAAACCCTTAGGAAGGAATTTCAACTTCCTGTGATCAATTACCACTGGAAAGACCAACCAGTCATCGAATCCTCTCATACATCAATTTATAAGTAGAACACTTCTGGTTCATCTTTAATCTTTGAACCGAGACATTCATCACTTTATAATTACAACCAGTGGTTTCATAATAACAATGGAGCCATGCAAATAGACTTACTATTCATCAAATTCAAATATACATTAAGCTTGCTTGATATACAATGTGGGCATGTTCAACCCTTCTTTCATTCTCACTCCACACTTCACGCTCTACCGTTACGCCTTTCCTAAGTTGTTTCTGCTCTACCTTCTATCCAAATCTATCTTTTAATGGCCAACTCCCCCTTCCAAGATGCCCCAGGCTTACAATTATAGAGAAACATAACCATTTCCAGCACACTAAAACAAACTCCTAGATTATTGCGACTAATTTTCAAAATAGAATTTCACCTCTATCTATTTGATGACTCATTATTTGGATAATCATAAAGCCCTCGAATGTTTCCTTTCAGGAAAATGCGATTGCATTTGACAAACTAATTCTCATCCTACTCAACTTCCTAGACTATGATTTGTCTAGTTCTAAAAGACATATAATATCTCAATTTCAGAAATTACAATTTATTTACACAAAAAAATATGAATTCTTCTCAAAAGTTAAGACCCCTTCTTTGGAGTTTTGTCTTCCAAAGGATGAATGTATTGAAAGCTCCAATGCTCATGCATCACTTTTCCCTTGGAAGTTGAATCTCTTCATCAACTTTTAATTGTAGTTTCTTTAATTGTAGTTTCAAATACAGTAGTATTTGAAGCATGGAAATACAGATTTGAATAACGGGAATTTTTGAAATGAGGACTGGGAGTACATAGCTTTAGGAAGTCTCACTTTGTTAAATCACAAAAACAATATTTTTTCCATTATGTTAATTGTAAAATCCCACTTTGTTAAATCACAAAACTAGTATTTTTGGTGTTATGCTAGCTGTAGTTACACTCTTGTAGTTGTAACAATTTTGTGTGATTGATTTTTTAGTGCCTTAAATTTAATTGAAATGCAATATTTTTTTAGTACATTTTTTTTATGAAGTGTGCAATCAATTTAATATTTTCATTTGAAACGTTAGATTTTTGTAAGCCATTCATCGTCGAAGGGCAGCATGAATATATAACCTTCAATCTGAAATTAAGACCAACCCTTCAAATTTGATCCCTGGATGCTATTGCCAACTTTGTTACATTGCCTCATTCAATTCATCACCCTGGAATCTCATTAATATCCACCAACCTTCAGTAGTTCAAATTTCAAAATTCCCACGCATTTTGAGTGCCCGATCTTATATGTCTGAAACTATTCGTTCATGGCCTGCCGATCGATGGGGTAATCGACTTGTTAACTCCCGGTTCCCCCGACCTTCCTATCTTGGCTCCTTGCTGCCTCATATTCTCAGGAAGAATGGCCACGATTCATCCACACGAGCAAGAGTTCGCCGGACCTGCACTAATCGATGATAAGCTCTCCAAGGCATCTGCTCTGCTACAACGTTAATAGTGTGGAAAAAATCTCTTGTTTTCAGCTGCAATGGCTATACTGTGTTCGATTCGAGTGGGAACATCGTGTTTAGAGTGGATAACTATCCTTTAGATACCAAGGACAAAGTATTTCATGGACGTTGAAGGAATGTTTATCCTCACACTGAGACTAAATGTATACAAACATATATAGTATCTCTTAATTGGATATCGGCCATCGTTTTCTCTTTAGAAGAATAAAATCTCTGCAAAGTTTGAAAGTGCACTGAATTGTATTATTGTATGTGAAACAGAGACTGAGTCTGCAGAATGAATGGCAAGGCTTCTTAGGAGAATTCCGGGATGCCCAAAAACCATTGTTCGTCCTGAGAAGGCCGGCGCCAACTCTTCCAATCTTTGCAAAGAGTATATCAGAGATGTACATATGTTCTTCAGCTACAAGCAAAAAGAAGAAGAAGCAATCCTACCGTGTTTAGGGATCGTATGCCAAACTTTCCTTCACCCTTCTCGACAGCTTTAACAAAGACGTTGCAGAGGTTCGTATGTTCCCGGATATCCTTTTTACATTGTATATGTATATTCAGAGTAATTTATTTGACTGTATTCATACCAAGTTCTGAAAATATTTGTGATTTTACAGGGGAAGCCAAAGAGGGTGAGATCAGATATAAAGCTGGGAGGAGATGTGTTCAATCTAACAGTATGGCCTGGCCACGAACAAGATTTAGTTATGGGGTTGGTAATAGCTCTCGATTAGATCATGCTCTCCGACTGAACGCCCATCCACTCCAAGCGGTACCAGAAGGAAACTGAGAAGGAATATGTTTTAGGCTTTCCTCCACTCTTGTTATTGGAATTGCTAAACCCTACTGAAGATAAATTCAAGGTGGAGAATCCCACTCTTGGTTAGATTATAGTTTTTGCATATGTATTTGCGGCATAAAGTGGAGTCACCAAACTCCATTCCACCTGTGATAAGGATCCTCAGCTCTTACCATCTACAGTATATCTCCATTGTAAGCGCCATAGATAAAGGGTCACCCTAAAAAAACTAAACTTTTCTTTACCGAAGAGGAAGCACTTTGGTGCCCCATTTCCATGTGCATATTGTAAATTGGGAGTTTAGTTAATGAGATTGTTCGAACCGAATTTAGATATTTTTATTAATTGTTTGATGAAAATGTTATTTAGTTGTGGAAAACTAAATAACGGAAATTTAAAAGTGCCTCATCACATTTAATTACAATCATTTCTACATTATTTGTGTTAAAGAAATTTATTTTTACATAGCATTATCAATGGAATGGCGTTAGTTGTGTTTTACTTACTCTTTTTAAAATGATAAAAATATAGGTTACAGTGGTGGTAAGGAATATATAACTCTTTTTAAAATGATAAAAATATAGATTACAGTGGTGGTAAGGAATATATAACTCTTTTTAAAATGATAAAAATATAGATTACAGTGGTGGTAAGGAATATATAACTCTTTTTAAAATGATAAAAATATAGATTACAGTGGTGGTAAGGAATATATAATACTTTGTTTATGAGTCCACAATCCAATAACATTTCCTTCCTCTATCTGCAATGTTCATATAAAGTGAGAATTAGCTACCAAACTCTGTAAATAGCTCCATCCTCTACAATTCAATAACATCTCCTTCCTCTATCCCATCTTGCAATGTTCATACAAAGTAAGAATTGGCTACCAAAATCTCAATAGCTCCATCCTCTTTGACTCTATCTTCAACTATTATCAACCTATTGAAGAATACTATTAAAGCATGATCAAATCTTTAATGATAACACCCCAATTCTTGATAATAATGTTATTCCTTTAGTTATGAGTCCACCAACCACCACACCTTTTTTGGCTACCCAAGGGAAACTTATAAGTTGGGTAATGGCTATTCGAATTCCTATGGGGACTCTTAAAATGCCAATTCATTTGGCCCTCCATATTCCAAAAACTTAATTCACCCTTATTGATAATTGATCATCATCCCACAAAATTGCATCATTTAACATGAAAAATTGATCATACACTTGCATCCTAAGTTTGTTGGCCCAATCATGTTGTTCATATTAAATGATTATTAACATCTTGTTTCTCCATGTCAACAATTCTCTACTTTTATTTCAACTATCATAGTTAATCCTTCCTAACCTCCTTTGACTATATGGGAACGATTTGTGTTCTTTCAAAGACATTGTGATGCCCCTCACTCACAAGGCTATCGTGACCTTAAACGTGTGACCTACCTTCATTTACAATGGTACAAGCTAAGATTCACTTGCATTAGTGTGATTCCCTTTACTAAAAGTGGGTGTGTTTTGTTGTTCAAAGTTGTGCAACCACCTTCATCTCCATGAGTGAGTTCATTCTATTGACTATGTTTTCCTTTGTTCCATTAGGTGTGATGTACCTCTCTTTCAAAAATATGCAATCTGACCAAATGGATACAAGTGCTTTCATGGAGTTAGCTACGAGTTCATTCAATTGCATTGGTGCAATTTACCTACCCTTGTGTTAACTAGTACAAGTTGCCTCATGGCACACCCTATGCCCTACCTTTATTTCCAAGATTGTGACTTGCTTCAAATATATGGTTGTGATCAAGCCTCATTCCAAAGGTTATGAGTGGCTTGATTTTAAGTGGTTCGACTTGGTCTTTCAGCACTAGATATCAAGTCCTCTTAAAATGCAAGGTAATCATGAATTTAATTAAGCATAACTGTTTGTGCATAGACATTCCATTTACAATATCCTTTTTGGTCACACTTGTGCTACGAGGAGGATTTTGGTCCCAAAAAGATATTAACAAAGGAGGCTGGGGAACAAATAATTTATTTTGTCCTTCTTGTACCATCGTCCCTTTTTTTGATAACTATCCTTTGAGTCCAATTCACTAGATTTCTTGTTGCCCCTTGCCTATATTCCAAACCTTTACTTGCAAAATTGAATCTTATTCCAACTTCTCAAGTGCACTTGTAAAATCCTCCTCTAATTGAAATATTTTCCCTTCTTTCTCTTAATTCAACATAAATGGTTAAAGAGGTGCAAATTTTACACATTCACTATTGAAACATCCAAATATATGGTCATACAATTAGTTTAAAAACATCAATGTTTTCTTGTTAAACAATGTCAAAAGGCCCATACTTAAGTTGCTTCAGCGTCTAGGACACTCCATGCAATTTTTCCTTGACAAGATACTGCTAGAGATTGTCTGGCACATCTTGGAAATTATGATTTGTCCGATGTTGGTTATGGTGAAGCTTAAACATTTCCTAACTTCATTCTAGTTTCACATATCACTATTGATGAATCCTCTTGACTATATCATCGAAACTACTTTCTCTTTTTGCCTCCTCATGCATCTCTAGCACTATTTCCTCTTTCTTTCCAAAAACAAAATGAAAAGGTGATGGTGGAAAACAGGGAAAATTTTAGGGGCGAATTATAGCCCATGGGCGAAATTATAGGGGTCACCAAGAAACCCTGGGTGAATTTTTAACATGAAATGAGTTTTTTTTTAATTTAACATATTAGCCCCATATTTATTTAACTCGTAGTCAAAGGAAATCGAATAGCCAAGGTCGCGAAAGAGGAAAAATTAATATAGCCAAGTAAAATAATCGCGAAATGGTGAATTCGCCTAGAATTTCAGGTAATGGAGGCCCCGAAGAGTTGGTTCGCCCACCATTTAGGGTAATGGAGGCCGCGAGCAGTTGGTTCACCCACCGTGTAGGGTAATGGAGGCCACGAACAGTTGGTTCGCCCAGCCAGCAACCGAGGCCGCGATCAGTTGGTAAGTTGGTAAGTTGGTTCAAACTTCGCCCCCAGATTTTGGTGATGACACCCACGAGCAGCTGGCTCGCCCCATGTTTTCGGCAATGGCGGCCCGGCATTGAGATTTTTTATGAAAATCTCATTTCAAATTTTCAAATCGCCCCAACTCCCTTCGATTTTGGTTAACGGGGGTTTGAATTGAGGTTTCAACCACTAAATTTTGTTGGGTAAAAATTATTTTAACCTTGAATTGGTCCATACTGAGATGAAGGTTCTAGAATGTAGAAGTCGCTATATAAGGGGGCAAGAGCCAGTACAAACCACATGAAAAATCATTAGATCTTTGCATTCGGCAAAGCTTGAGTTTTTTACAGTGGCTTCTGCAGTTGTTCAAAGTTTCTTGGGGTTTACAGTCTTCACTGAGGCTAAGAGGTTAGTTTTGTTTTCAATTCATAATGTTTATTGCTTAGGAAATGTGAAAGACATCCTAGAGTCTTCCCTTGGTAGGAAAGGCCCTTTCAAGGCTTGCAATGCCCTTAAATGGAAAGTCCCTTTCAAGGTTTGCAATGCCCTTTGAATGCACAAATCCTTAAACCGAAGGCTTGCACAAGATGGTTAATAAATTTATAGTTGTCTATTGTAGGCTTAGGACATAGTGAACTTCATCATCATTTGAATTTTCATATGATTTTGCATGGAGTGAATGGTTTCTTAATCTATGATGCTTTGATTCAATTTTTTCTCAATGGTTTCAGTAATGAAAGTGACATTCAAGACATTCAATGGTTTCAGTAATGAAAGTGGCATTCAAGACATCTTTTACTAAAGATATTTACTTCTCAATATGACTTTGCATACATCCAATGCAATCACATCTTGCCACGTCATCAATGTTGCAAATCTGAACTTGTTGATACTTGTGATTCTTTCAGAAACCATACCCGTTTCCCTGATGTAGGTCATAGGGTCTACAATATCAATTGGATTTATTCTCAGTGTAATAGATGGAAGATGTGTTTAGATCCTCTCCTCTGTATGCCTATTGAGCATTTTAGGTCTTTTTTCCATTTTGTATTACCAATCTTATTTGAATACAAAAATAATATATGTTTTTTAAAAGATAAAATTGTAGCCTTTGCCAATGTGGTTGAACTTCAGTAATTCTAGAAATTTGATTACTCATAACAAATCTTTAGATTAGTGAACTATTTTTCTCTGTTTCTTTTCTTCTTTTCCTTTTAGTTTGGCCAGTTGTAATTTATTGTTTTTTTCCTTCTACTTGTTAGTGCAATAGCTGGTTAGACGGGAAAATACAATGATTTCAAGCTAACATGTCAACAATATGCCTTACTAACAGTTTGTCTTCTCATATTATATGTGCATCACATGAGCTTTGGCATTTAATATTGTTGAATTTCAATTGTTACCTGTACTTTCAAGTGCCAGAGTATAGATCTATGGATAGTGCATGCAAATGATTCTTGAATAGTTTGACCTTCCTCAAAAAGACCCCAACACTCTATTATGTGACAAACAAAACACCATTCAACTTGTTCTTAATAACGTGGATCATCAGAAAATTAAACACACTGAAATGTGGATGCACTACATTCAACAACTCCATTCTCAGGGACAACTTGTGCCAATTTTTGTACCTTTAGTAGACCATTTTATTGACATCTTCACAAAACCTCTGCTAGAGGCCACCTTCACTAGATTGCAAAATTGTATTGGTGTGGGAGATTTTCTATCAAAGGGGGATGTTGTGTAATGTATTCTCTTTGTGGTGTATGTTTAGCTTAAGGGTGATGTTGAAAATAGTGTAATATTCACTTTCAGCGACGACTGACTTTATATTTTGTATATTACATTTATAGAGGTTGGTCTAATATTGATCTTGTACATGTAGGCTCAAAACACTGTTGGAAAATGTGCCCTACCTTTGAATTGGGTATTTATACACCCCCACACTCATTTGTATTATTCATTCATGTGATTCATTCATTCTTCTAGTAAAGTGAGCTACCTAAGGGGACCTATCAAGTATTGAATTCTCTTTTGTGCTTGGTTTCCTTTCTTTCTCTAATGCACTTGTATTAGAGGTATAAAGCTTGCATTGCCCTTGGACTTAGTGCCTCACTTACAATCCATAGTTGCAGTCTTCTTTGGAGAAGGTGTGGTCAAAGAAGCTAAACCATTTAAAAAATATCTTAACTTCTCAAAGTATAGAGGGAAAATAAAAAAAGGGCAAAATCCAAGATCTTTTTTAACACCCCATTAGCAGTCCAAGTTCATTTCAGTAGGTTAATTAAATTCATGATATCATTGCCAAGTAAATACCTGGTTGTGATTCTTGTTGCATATAGTGGAAGGGAGTTAAACTGGGAGGAACCTCTTTCAAAGATCAACTAAATTTTTTAGGGATGGACATTCCATTTTTATCATTAGTTGAATGAATTATGTTACTTAAATCAGTTCCACATGCACTCCTGATTTTCCGATTCTCAATTATAGCCACACTAAAAGAGATAACAATGGATATGGACAACATGCAACAAAAACCTTCTTGTAGGGAGCCCCCCATAAAGAAAATAAACAACCATTAATATCATGGAAGAGTATCTACACCCCAAGCGTAATGGGGGCTCGAGCCTTAAAAAATGGAATCTTTCAATATAGCTCTATCAAGTAAGCTAATTTGGAGATCGCATAAAGAGGCATGCATTCTATGCCCACATATGGAAAGAGAAATATGCACCTAACATCTCTTGGCAAGGTCTTCCTAGAACCAGATCTTCGAATAAGCACTTCAGTATGCAATGAATCTCATATTTGGAACAATGCAAAGAAGGGAATGATCTTGTTCCTCAAAGGTAGCACTAGGGACAGAAAAGTTGCAAAATCAACCCTCTATTGGGAAGATTTTAGGAATCAACTCCCCCTTGAAAAATTAATGATCTTCAAGTAGGTCAAGAGCATGGGGACAATTTGGGTATGTAGTATGTTAATCATTTTTGGAAAACCCAACACCACTTGGCCTCAAATCTTAGTGGCATTTCATTACAGCTTCCCCCTTTGGTATTCTCTTGTGATTGGCATTTCATTCTTTTATGTGCACTTGTGTCTTTGTTGTGTAGTGCACTTGTGCTTGGGTATTTTTTCTATCTCTAGCACACTTTTCACTTGGTTATTACAGAATTTGGGTTTGTCTTTGGTTCCATCAATCCTTTTGCTTTCACTTGTGAATCTTAACATGGTATTAGAGCGGGGATGTGAACATCATTCTACCCATTTTGTTGTTGGTTAGGGTTTTCATTGGTTGGTAATGCTGGTATCTTCAGAGTTTCAGACCTTGCATGCAGAAGGAACCCTAATTTGAGGAGTATTAGAGCTGTTTTTATGGTGTTATTAGTCATTGGAGGACACATCATTTAGGGTAATATTTTAGCCTATTTTATGCACTTTTTGGAGATTGTTTGTACATGATGGAAATGCTCGACGTTAGGGCTTCCCTGCTGTTTTATTAAAGGGATTTTTCCTTAGATTGATCCTACAGTTTCTTGATTGGTTTCATCACATATGGGCTTCTACATTAGTTTTATAGGACCTTCTATTATTTCAAGGTTTTTTTAGTGTCGATTTATTGTTGATTTAGTGTGGTGTTCAATGGATTTCACCCTTAGAATGGTGCCCTAGCATTGTGTCAACTTAGAACCTTGTAAATCATTCGTATTTTTGTGCATTTTAGAATGGGTGTGGACTGTGTAGATTCTTGACTATTTTCATTGCCCTAAGGGCTGCATAACTAGGGTTTCCATATCTGATATTTCAGTAGCTGATCAAGGGATTTTTGGATACTGGCATTACCTCAAGGACCATAGATCTAGGGTTTTGAAATGTGATTTTTTTAGCTATTGATCCAAAGATTTTTGGCTAGTGGCATTGCCCTAAGTGCTATAGAACTAGGGGTTTTGGTTAATCTACTCTTTGGGGTTTAAAACTCTCTTTCATACCCAATGCTAACTTTCTTGTTCATTTTGCAATAGAATGTTCTCTCTCCAGGGTGCGCTCTTTAGCTAATGCTTGTGCTAACCTAGTGGAAATCCAATACATTGTAGATTTTTTGGAAGAAATCAATACAATTTCTTCCTTATTTGGGTTTTATCAAGGTGACTTTTGTAGACTTGTTTGCACCATCTTTGAACATAGTGGACACAATGGATGTTTGCCCAATTACATGGGGCTACTTCTGATATTTTGGCCAATCAGATAAAGAAGAAACCTATATGGATTTTTGTCACGAGGAACATGCCTCCAAGGCTTGCATGGTTTGTCTTTAGATAATTGAAGAACTTGCAAGAGGAACAATTTGCGACAAGGATCTTTTAGATGATATGGCCTTTCTTCAAAGCAATGGTTTGTGGATGCACATGGAGAAACCTTGTTCTCTTGATATTCAAGATATGATTTCATCATGGGCCCATATTTTGGTTTATTATTGTCAATATGATCCTTCTAGTACAAATGTTATCTTTGATGGAGTTTCTATCCCCAACTCCACAAGATTTCTCCCACTATTTTTTATAATTGATTCTTTCATGGTTGAGTCTCAACCTATTACAGTGGATTTATTCCTTTTGCATTATGATGTATTTTTTTGGATATACTACATTCAACCGTTTTAGTATAACTCTAAATATATAATTTGATGGGTTCCCCTAATCATGCCTTATCAATAGTAAAGAAAGAAACCCCTAGAGCTGGAGGAAGCGAGGGAGGGATAGAACTACTCTAAATAGATATTTACTTTGACTGCCTCAAGGTACACTTATTAATACATCTCCACTTGTTCGTACCCCCACCCAAGCAAACAAAGCATAAGGAAGGGACTAATGCCACTTTTTGTTCCTTTCGACCTCCAGCAGCAGCCCTCTCCTCAGCAGCAACTGGTTTGGGGGGACAACTCTCTACCCAACCAACCCTCAGCTGGAAGCTGAGTTTCCCGAGCCCCCAACATATAATAATATGCCAACCCCTTTGATACCTCACCTCACAACCCTCTATCCTCCATACACCATACTCATACCACAACTCAGTCAGATCAAACCCAAAAGACAATCACCCTCTGAAATCCATTCACCAACAGTCCCAATACACCCTCTCAGACCCAACAGAGATAGGCACAATTCAACAACTCAGACTAGAACTCTCAATCAAGCAACATCCCCCCAAATCTACTCTCAATTCCTAGATTTCTGCAAGTAATTCCAATAATTAATTAAATTAGAGTTAAATTTGCATGAGTGCCAAATGGCCTCCATGCACATTAATTTTTCTAATAATGTTTAATTAAGGCCATTTTTGTGTGGTCTTGTAGCAGCAGAAGTGATGAAATAAAACAGTTTTCACTTTTAAACAATACTTATCTAGGATCTTACTGAGAGCATAACAAGCACAGCATAAACACAAGAGACAAAGATTTTTCTCGGGGAAACCATAAAGGAGAAAACCCCGCAACTTCCTCGGAGATGAATGATCACCAATACAATGTCACAAAAGTAAAACCCAAAAATAGAGATGGTCTTCAGCAGCTTCTCTCTTCTCCACTTGTGTGAACTTGTCCTCCTTCTCACTAATGCAAACTTGAGTGAGTGAGTGAATGGATAAATGAGAGAGCTTAGCTCTCTATTTATACATTCATTGGTTTGCCTTGGTTATAAATGTGTCATCATCTCGAGTGGCCATGTCGTTTTCCTTGTTGGCCATGGAATGCCCTGGTTTTCTTGGACTTTCTGCACTGACTTCCTTCTTTAATGCAGAGATGTAGGTTTTACTACCCTCGTTCACTTCACAACTGGTTTTACTACCCATCTTTTGGCCTCGTTCACTTCACAATTGGTGCTTTTCCAGCTGTAGGGGGGTATACCTATGTGTTGTTTTTTATCTGTAAATTAAACCCAGATAGTGTATGATAAATCAAAGAACATCAGTAAAAGTTTTAAAATGTATCAATGAAGAATTGGTTGGATTCAACAGGACTAGTGTCTGCTCTTTGCGATATGGAGTCTTATGTAAACATGGGTCTGCAAATGAATGATGGGGAACTTCAACAAGGAAATCTTGTTAAGAATGAATCCTGCTAAATAATTTACTAGTTTTTGACGTTAATGTTGAATGAAGGCACTCTGAATAAGTGAATGAATCTTCATAAATGATCATAAATCAGCAGTGAACCATGTAAAGAGAATAATTAGAAATTTCATTGATCAAAGCTTCATGAACATAATAGCTTGACAACAATATCTTTGATTTCAGAGAACAACAGGGGACATAACACAACTTACTTAGTTCCGAGGGACAGATAAAATCCACATGAAATATTGAGACAAAATGGCCTATTAACAAGCTCTAATTGCAACATCACTACAACAACCCGATCTAAAGAAAGTGAAAAGATAATGTCAGGCATTACTCTAATTACACAATCTTTCAATCTTCCCAGAGATAGTACATTTAACCCAAGGATTTGATCTCGAATAATCTCACTCTCCCTTTGGCAGTATTTCTTCCATGCTTAAATAGATTTTCATTGTAGCTTCAAATTGATCACTTCAACAAAGTCAAGATGATTGTCCTTATGCATATGATCATCAAAGGTGTGTCTTCCAATGATCATTTTAGCAAAGTCAAAGATGATCACCCTTATGCGTTTCATCATCAAAGGTGTGCTCTCCAATTGATCATTTTGACAAAGTTAAAGATGATCACCCTTCTAATGCATTTGAAAATCAAAGGTGTGTCCTCTAAGACCATAGAAGTAGGGTTCCATCACCATGTCCCTTTGTTATTCTTTATTTATTTATATTTCCTGGTTTTCTATAATTCTTGTGCTTTTCTTCTGAATTCATGGTGCCGACAGTTTGCCATGTCATCCTTCAGAAGATCTCCTGATTTTCCATGTGAGGATCCATCCAAGTACATCCCTTGATTTCATTGAATTCTCCTTCAAAATGCATTCTATAGTGCTAAAAGATGTACTTTGTATACTAAAAATTGCTCGTGTATGTAGAATTCCTCTAAAAAAATGCCTGTCATGATTGCAAACTGCATGCCAGGAAGTAAATATTTATGGGGCTGCTAGATTACATTTGTAAAATCCCTGCCATCTACTCATGCATGCTTCTCTATGCCCAACATCACTTCCTCTTCTTATGTTTCTAAGTTCATGCCCAACTTCTTCACTCCCTTGCTGAAAATAACAAGCTCTTGATTTTTGCCAACCCTCTGATAGCTCCCTCTCACAGGTAGTAGTCACTTCCATACATGTATTTGGAGGATTTTAGAAAATATGCTTTGATGCCATGTTAATTTTAGAACATGGTATACAGATTCTTCATTTGGAAAAGTTAACCCTAAGCCTAGGTATTTTAAAATTTGAAATATTAATGCTCAGCCAACTGATTGCTCTTTTTGAAATTGGATTTATCTCTTGTTTACAGCTTAGTGAAGGTCTTGAGCTACCTGGAAAAAGGGACTGTGTTTGAAAACTGAAAAAAGGCCCTTTATGGACTTAAGCAAGTCCCAAGGGCATGGTATGATAGATTAGACAAGTACCTCTCTCAACAAGGATTAAAAGAGGTGATGCAAACATCAACATTTATTTCAAAAGAGAAAAGGATGGAGTCCTAATTACAATGGTCTATGTTGATGATCTCATTTTTTGGTGTAATGATGACAAATTAAGTCATGAGTTTGCTAATGTAATGGCACAGGAATTTGAGATGTCAATGATCGGTGAACTATCTTTCTTTCTCGGACTACATATTTCCCAAACACCAGAAGGTATTTTTATCTCTTAGTCCAAGTATCTGAAGGAAATGCTTAAAAGATTTGGTATGGCAGAATGCGCTCCTGTTGGAATACCTATGGCAACTAGCTGCAAACTCAGTAGAGATGATCAGTCTCCACAAGTTGATGCCACCTTTTATCAGTCAATGATTGGTAGTTTGTTGTATTTAATAGCCTCTAGGCCTGACATAATGTAGGCTGTTGGAATGGTAGCTCGATTTCAATCTTGTCCAAAAGAATCACATGTGATAGCTGTCAAAAAAAATTTCAAGTATCTCAAAGGTACCTCTGAGTTTGGACTTTGGTATCCTAAGAACCAAAAATTTGACCTCTCAGCTTACACTGATGCTGGTTGTGCTCTTTCTTTCATCTATAGTTGCCTTGAAATATGACATGGTATCAAAGTAGTTGTGAAATTGTGAATAAGATAATTGTAGCCTTGTCAGGTAAACATAGCCATGTAATGGAGAAACATAATTGGGTTGAATGGAAAGTTGGATCGTAGATTTGGAGGGACTCTTGAAAGAGTTTATGGGAGCTTCAGAATCAGGGATAGATTTGTTGGAGAGCACCATCAATGGCCAAAGGATAGGATGTGTTTGACATTAAGGAGGTCAAACTTTTAAAGCCTATACTATAGATTTTTAATGTCACTTGGAAACTGTGAGAAGATTGATGAAGACACTTAGAGGAGATTGCAAGAGGTACTAAAGGTGCTTAACTGCCAGACTCACACAAGCTTGATGGAAAGTAATATGTTGTTTTTTTAATTCAAAGTTATAAACATTTTTGTGCTATGCTTTGGAGCCTTGTAGATGGAAAAGGAGTTGAAGCCAAATAATGCAGATGAAAAGGAAGTTTATGATGGTAAAGGTAGGGAAGTTCTAGCAATCATCGATGTGGTAGTCACAATGGCATCATATCACTTATATAAACGTAGAGACCTCTCAAGAGGCTTGGAATACATTGAGCACTTTGGATAAGACATCTAATGAAACTAGGGTTCCTTATTTGAGAATCCAATTGTATAGTTTGAAGATGGAAGAAGGTAATTCAATCATAGTTCATCTCACTAGGGTAAAAAATATAGGACTTTGTAACACTCAATGCTTCTTCATGATATCTTCTTGTGTTGTAAAAGTCGACATCGATGAAAAGTTGGTAGGGGTCATTAACCAGGGACATTGGTAAAATTGGGGAAAAAATGCATTCTTTGATCTATTGTAAAATTTTCATGATATGATGCTCTAAAGAAAATGAGCACATACATAAGCATGTGCTACTTATTGAGCTATGTAAAAGTAACTATAGTTTGTCACCATCAAGCATATTCTATAGCATTGGTCACCATCCCTTCTTTGTATAGTTTCAAATCCAAATGCATAGAAATGACATGATTTTCCATACTTCATGTGCAAAATAAAGAGGTGAAGTGTTGTATCTTGCAGATGATTGGACTTTTGGCTCCCACGTCAGGGACAACATACATAGGGGGTTTGGATATAAGGAAAAATATGGATAAAATATACACAAGCATGGGGGTTTGTCCATAGCATGAGTAATTACTAATTCCCTTAGGAACTCCCTTGGTGATGTGCATTTTATGGCATTATTTTGAATGTTAAAATATGCATCTAGATTTGGATGAAAACTATTGTTCTTTACTAGGTATAATTAATTATGATCCCGAACCACTCTCACTTTGTTGATTCTATTCATTGTTGGTGCATATTTATTAAATCCTAAAAATGGTTTCAAGGATTGCATGCATATAACAAAATTGTCATGTGCATCAACGCTCTGAATTAGTGGTGAATGTGCAAGGGTTTGGCATATATTGGTAATACATTAGGTTTTACACATACTTCCCAACATGTCTAAGGGGTTACATACATAAAATATCTAAGGTTGGCATACGCACCATTCATAAATATAGGCCATAGTGCATGCTTGAATCTTTGAGAACTGTAGATTTGGTTTATGGCGATTGGTATAGAGTATATTCATGCATCAAATTTATGTGTATATGTGCATAGTCACATAAAGAATGTTGAAATAGTCTCACCCACCACTTTTTTTACTAGTCATGCAAATAGAGTAAGCTACAAGCTTGTATGAAAATCATGCAAATAGAGTAAGCTACAATCTTGTATGAAAATGGTTGAGTGAGTGTATGCTTAGAAATCCCTTTGGCATGAAGCTACATTTGCTTAATATAATAGTGGGAAAATTTGAGATTTGGTTGGGTTGCATGGATATATTTGTTGAAATACTTAGGGATTTGTGTTTGGAGTGGTTAGGGTGCTTGGGACACATGGATTTGTGACTCCGTAACCTTACATGCATAGTTTCAAAAAGGGTGTTATATTCGGGGTTGTTAGGTTATCTTGGAGATTGTGATGAGTGGTTGAAGGTGGCATACGTCTCAAAGGGTGACCCACTTGCGAATTTGAACACATGCTTCCTTGGAACCTACTATTGGGGTTGAATATTGTCATAGTCATAAGTACTAGAAGATGCATAAATCATCATTTTGGTGTGTGCCATTCAGAAACCAATTACAAGGGATCTATCAATGGGACTATGAAATAACAGAGCAGGTCACCTAAAAAGCTTGGATTTTTTTTACAAGGTGTCCTAATGCAAGAGTACATGGGAAATCGAAAGTGAATACAAAATCATCTAGGAAATTTTATTAAGTCAAATTTCAACCAATTTTTCAAGACTTTACAGGTTTTTATAGTTTAGTGTAAGATTCACCAAGATTTCACAAGATTTTCTAATTCCATGAAAGACTCGCCAAAATTTTTACAAGTTTTTATAATTTCATGAAATATTCGCCCAAAATTTACAAGATTTTATAATTCCGTGAAAGATTCGCCAAAAAATTATATATACATATTATATTTTTGATAAAATAGCCTTCACGCTTTCCCATGTATCATGGGGATTCACCCATTTTTTATACATATAAATTTAGGGGGCTTCTTAAAATTTTCCCTGGTGGAAAATGATTGAGATAAGACTTAAAAGGGGATTTTTGGGAGGAAGAATGTACTTTCCTACCATAATCATGTTGTATGTAATCCAAGTACTCATCATATATACTTGAATTCTTTCACTTGTAGGTTCACAATAGTTTCACATTTCCATTCCATCTACCTATGGATGGAAATTTGTAGAGTACACTTCAATTTCATGTCCATTCTTTCCCACAATTGGATACAAACAAGTGCCTAAAGAATGTACTCTTGATCATATACAATTGATATGGGTATTTTAAAATATAACCATCTAGCTTCTTCTTAACCCTTAATGGTCATCTTACATGAAATAAGTACATGGGTGAGTGCAAGCTAAGGATGGTCTCTCATTATGTTTTAGTGGCTATGTAAACATGGAAAAACAACAATCAATTGACTTGGAGGAATGATTAAAAGTATTTTCACAATGAATTTGAGTATGGTGTAAGAAGATGGATGTAGGAAATTGAATTATCTTGTAGAATATATAATTATTATTATGGATACTTTGTATGACCATATGATGTTTGAGTTTTTCTAACATTGGTATATGGAAATAAAGTCAATAAACATGTGGGTGAATAGAAACACTCCCACACAAAAAAATGAGCTTCAAATGACAAATAGATGTTTTAGAAACAGACACACACACTTTAGAAAAATGCACACACTAATAACATGCATGTGTTTTAATAACACACATGTTTTAATTTATAACCTAACATCCATTTTTGGTGTTCTATAGCTCATTTAAAAGGTCTTGATGAGTTATACTTGATTGTGTTATGATCATTTTATGTATTTTAATGTATATTTTATTATTTTCAAAATAATATAAAATGAATGCTAGGGTCATTATTGATTCCTCAAACCACCACATAGTTCCCCTAGTAGGGATAATTGGCCTCTAATGGTATTATGGGTACTCCTTAGAGGATTTTCACTTGAGGGATGGTTTTCAGGGACCATAGTGAATGGAGGAAAATAAATGAATTGAACCATAACTATATTGCTCATTTTCCATCAGCATGACCTCAAACCACAACAAAAAACCTTTAGAGGTGATCTTTGGTATCCAAGTGGAATATTGGTGCCATTATGAGGTGTTCCATGTTAGGATGGATCTTAAGGTATTGGTAATGGTAAAGGGGGGGAAATAATTCCCTTTGGCCCCAGGTGAGTCATTTAGGCATCAAAGGGCATAAACAAAGTGACATTTATATAGAGGTTGAAATCCATGGATTTTTTATATAGTGTGAAACATATTTTATTAGTAATGGATATATTTTATTAGGAGGTGGATATATATATTTTATTAGGAGATGGATATATATATTTAAAGGGACATCCAAGTTGATTTAAAGAGACATCCAAGTATTGGAGTGATATGATGGGCGTGCTATTATTTTTTCTCATACGCCATTCATTCTATTCTATCATAGGCTTGTAATGGTTTAACTAGGATTTGAGATCATATAACAATTTTCTGCTATATCACAATGATCAATTGTATTTCTAATTTCATTTATAGTCTAATACGTTGGCCTAAAAAACACCAAAATATTTAACCTTACAATTGAAATATGCCTCAAGGGCCAGCATATACAAATATGCATTAATCATGAACAAAGGTGTACATCCAACTTGGATACAAATTTGTTTATAACTCTACAAAATAGGGACATGGTAATGGATTCAATAATATCAAAAAAATTCATTTAACTCAAATTGTTTTGACAACCAACACAAACTCAAACTACCATTATAATGAAATATTTCTTAGAAAAGGCTTAGAAATGATGTCAACGACTTATCCTCGAATGGGCCCTTTCTCTGTACAACAAGCTTCCCTCGTTTGACTATTAGTAATGGAATTTAGTAAAACCCTATTCCATCAATAAACTTTGTAATAGAAATGAACAAGTCACAAAGGAATCAAAATATTTTGTCAAGGTTTTGATAAGGTGGCCATCACAATGATTTGAAATGTTTACATAATGAATATGCTTGCAACTTCTCACTTGCAAATCCATGCCAAAGATGTATGATTATGATGTTTGCAACCCCAAACATTCCTCAACTTTCAATGAAACCTATGAATCCTATAGAGGGTACACTCAACAAAAAAAGCACTAGAAATTTAAAAAGGAAAAGACGTCTATAGATGTTGCATATTGTATAAAGGACCAAAAAATCCTTATTTACAATCATTTTCAAAGAAAAATGGTTCGACCCATGACTGCTCACAAAATTGGCAACAATGACTTATGTAAATGCCTCTTCCTCTCTACAACAAGCTTCCCTTGTTTGAATTTCAGTAATGGAAAAGTAAACCCTATCCTATAAATATACTTTGTAATTTATAAATGAAAAACTCACAAAATAATCAAAGTCACAAAGTACCAGAATTAGGGATTTCTATTAGGCCATAAAGTGGTAGATGTTGATGAGTTGATTCAGAAAGCAACACCTTGGGTAAGCAACACTTTGAATATATGGATATCTTTAGAAGGCCACGTATAACCACATACTAAGTTAATGGAAGAAATATTCTCTCTCTTTAGTTGGCATCCATAATAGATCTTGAGCAGCTGAGTCAATTTTCTAGCTAATGTCATGCTCAACGCCATGATTTGTCACCTAGAAAAATTCCCATTTTGGCATGCACCTGTGATTTTGTCCATCACTTCTAATAATGGACCACTCATATAGGGTTTATCTACTTGTAGGTTTGAGAGATTCAACATAGAAAGATCCATAATGGAAAGATTGATCCCGCCTTTACATCTACTATTGTTTACCATTTTTGTTTTCCTGCAATCGTCCACTGGACTCAACTTGATTGTATTTTTTCATTCGATCGTCCACTAGACTTGAGTCAAATATATTTTTGCAACCAATCATCCTCACCAATCAATCGTATTCTCCCCATCACTCCACTTAGGTGTAATGCTCCACTCCCCTCCATGAGAAAGTTAACCATGCACACGACTGATACCCATGATTGGTTCACTTGGAGATGGTTTCAATGTGCCTCCTCTTAGTTAATCTAATGTGGAGGTTAGGAATGAATCTACCACTGGACCTTGCCCTTTTGATGTTAGGAACAATCCCCTACCTCAAGGAATAAGAAGGTCTTAAGAGAAGAGGAGTGTTGAGTTCACTCAACCTCATAGTATCTTGTGTAGATGTAAATGCTTTGGGTTAACATCCCTAGAGAAGGGTGGGAAAGGAAAGAAAACCAAATATATTCAACCTAAATTATTTTTAAACTCTGTTGGATATAATAAGAAGGGTCAAGAGTGTGTTGTGACTCTCATACATGAGTTAAGTACTGGTACTCCCTGCCTTCTTATTTATTACTCTATGGTGAAATGCAGTCAACTAAACAATGTTATAGTTTGAATTTTTAATTTAATATGGGATTTATGTTTTGATTAATACTCTAATGATAAGTTAATCGAATTTGACAATGTTTTATATGAACTTCATTCAAGCTTTCATTAATTTTATGTTAGAAGTTTAAAATAAAATGTTATATATAAGATTATAATAAGATGTTTTAAAGCTATGCTTTTATGTAACTTTTCGTAAATTTATTATGTTTTTAATGAAAAATTAAAATTTTGTGATTAATTTCAAATTAATGATAAGGATATGATCGAAAGTTATGCTTTTATGTTATTTTTATAAATATATTATATTCTTAATTAGGAAGTAAAGTTCTACTAAATTTTAAATTTATGAAAACATATGTTTTATATATAAATGTTAGGTGATCTAATAATTAATGTATTGTTTTTCTTAGGATTATGGAAAAAAGCAAGATCTATTCCAGTAAAAATTGAAGAATTGTTTTTACTTTTCTTATATTAACAAAGGGTGAGGTATATAGCATGGATCCTTTTTTGAAATTAACATAGGGTGTATAGTTCCTCACATTTGGACACATACTTTAGTTTATGTGAATCATTCAACTTTATTATAATGTAATGTATGTATTTTGTGTGCTTACATGATAATTTGATGACACATACTTTAGTTTATGTGAATCATTCAACTTGATTATAATGTATGCATTTTGTGTGCTTACATGATAATTTGATGGTTACACATGATATTGCAATTCAATTTCAATTTATATAAATTTATGCTTTTATGAATTTACTTTATTTTTTTTAGATTCATCCAATTTTATTATAATGCATGCATTTTGGTTGTTCATACGATAATTTGATGGTGAAACATGATATTGTAACTCAATTTCAACTTATATAGATGTATGCTTTTATCAATTTACTATGTTGAGCTTTTGTAATGGGTTAAGTATGTTATTGATTTGAATTATAGATGTAAGACCATTATAAATTATGGATTATGTGGATGATTTTGTATAAATATGTACATTATAATAATTAAGGTTGTGATAGAGTCTTTTGATTTATTTATATGTTGTTATGTTTTGTGATTTTAGTGTAAATGTTTTCATAGAGTTTTAGAGTCTTACATATTCATGATATCAAGCAAGTGCGCACCTATTATATGATAATGTCCTCTATCCATAATCTAATGAATAAGATCATAATACTCACAGATAGCATAAGGAATGTTACCCATCCTACAATTAGGTTTTTGGGTTTGTGACTGGACCCCAAGGAATATTAACTCATTGGAATGTGGACAAGTCAATTTTGCTCTTTAGAGGATCAAAGTTGCTTTGCCAAGTATAATTCTAAAATGAATGCAAATATAGTTATTTCAAAATAACTAAGACAAATGATCGATCATGCATGACTCATAAGGTCACTCTTGAAGTTTGACAAATACTAAGTGAATTTTTATAGAAGATAATTATGTTATTTTTTGTGATTTTAGTGCAAATGTTTTCAAAGAGTTCCAGTCTTAAATATTCATGCTGTCAAGCAAGTGCACACATATTATATCATAATGTTCATTATGCATGATCTCATGAATAACTTTCATAATTCTCCACTTGTTGAAACTGAAATTTATTTCTCTTAATTGTTGAAATTGCACTTTTCATTAAAAATTGCAATTTTCTCCTCAATCATATAACTAGTTAAAATTTCAAATTTGTAGTTGCCGAAATTGCAATATCTCCTCGACCCTTTTATTGTTGAATTTGTGAATTGTCATAATTGCATTTCCCTAAGCTTGAAATTACAACCTTAATACTAAATTTATGAAATTGCGATATACAAACATCTAAACTACAATCAATTAATTGTTGAAATTGCAATTTCTAGATGCCATTACTCCAATTTATCGTTAAAAAGTTGCAATTTTTTATAACTCCCAGGTTGTTGAAATTGCTATTATTGATTGCTAAAATAACATTTTTCATTAAAAAACATGTGAATGACAGATTTGTAATTGTTGTAAAATTGCAATTTCGACTCTATTTTTTTATTGAATTTATGAGTAATCAATCAATTCCTAATATTGTTGGTATGTAATGACACAACATATATATCTTGATATTTAGTGATGCAACATATAATTTTGTCTTTATATTGGTGAAGTAATAAAGAGAGTTGAGAATTGAGAATTTGTGGTTGCGAATTTCCAACAAGTGCAAGATGGATTTCTTGGAAAGGATGGTCACTCTTAAGCACTCTTACGCATCATCTAGTTATGCATAGCTTCCTACCCCAAAATAGGATCCTAGTATGAGGAAAATTTTTGTTGATGAACTTGACAGAGCTGATGAAATTGTAATCAATCAATTATGGAAATTTCAGTTTTTGTTTAAAATTGTAAATTTCTCCTCAACCATATACTTGTTTTAAATTGCTAATTTGTAGTTTCCAAAATTACAATTTTATTGTTGCATTTATGAATTTGTAATTGTCAAAATTCTAATTTATTTTCTTTGAAATTGCAATTTGAATAAAAATTCATGAAATTGCAATATGCAATTGTGAAAATGACAATTAATTAATTGTTAAAATTACTAAAATTACAATTTATGGATGCACTAATTCTAATCTCATTAAAACATTGCATTTTTTTTATAATTTTCCCATTGTTGAAATCGCAATTCTTGAATTCATGAAATTGCAATATGCAATTATCAAAATTGTAATCATTCAATTGTTGAAATTGTCGAAATTGCAATCTTTAGATGTTAAAATTGCAATTTTTATAATTCTTCAATTGTTGAAATTGCAATTAACCAATTGTTGAAATGACATTTTTTTGAATTTCTTCTTAATCATATATTTATTGAAATCTAAAATTGCAGATTAAGTCTTCTTATTGTTGAATTTGTAGGTACTAAAATTACAATTTGAGTTGCAATATGTAGATATTGAAATTGTAATCAATTAATTGTTGAAAATGTAATTTTTGGATGCTAAAATTGAATTTTTTTATAATTCTTCAATTGTTGAAATTGCACTTTTTGGTAAAAATGATACTTTCTCCTCAATCATATATACTAGTTTAAATTTGGAATTTGTAGTCGCTAAAATTACAATTTTTCTTCAATCTTTTATTGTTGAATTTGTGATTTTATAATGTCAAAATTGCAATTTCTCCTCAATATTTTATTTTTGAAATTGTGAATTTGTAAATTTGTAAATTGCAATTTCTCCTCAATCCAATTTACTAAAGTTGAAATTGGAATTTGAATAAATTTTTTGTGAAATTGCAATATGCAAATATCAAAACACCAACTCTTGGCATGGCTAGATTTTAAATGTCTCCTCCCAACTACCTGTGGGGTTGGAACTTGGGTTACCGTCATCGAGGACAGGCCAGTAGAAACCAAGCGTGCTATCGAGATTTGTCTTCCAAATTTGTAGTTATCAAAATGTCAAAATTGCAATTTCTTGAAGTGGAAATTGCAATTTGAATATAAAAAATTCATGCAATTGCAATTATTGAAATTGCAATCAATTAACTGTTGAAATTGCCAAAATTGCAATCTCTAGATGCTAAAATTGCAATTTCTCATTTAAAAAAGCATTTTGTTTATTTCTCCAATTGTTGAAATTGAAATTTTTGATTGTATTCCCGATACTGCCCCTGGACAAACATCAACATGATACCACTCCCTCTCAACCATAAATACCACTTTTGGCCTCTTGTCTTTGGTTATGGTCGCGAGCAAAGCAACAATTTTTTCGATCCACATATACCTAATTCTTTCTTACTCTACAATGTACATCGTAACTATCGCATTATCATTATTAATACGGCGCCAGAGCTGGAGGATGTCATCGTCGGATTTCGGAATCAATGATCGACGGGGGTTGGAAAAGGGCGCAATGCTGGTGGAGTCACGTTATGTTCCATAGCAATTGTCTCGAGCCCCTCGCTTCTATGGAGGAGGACGATCAACGGGTGACATGACAGGTTTCAAAGGAGAACATGTTTCGCATAGCAACAAGAAAATGGTTCTGAAAGGGAAAACTTCGTTAATGTAAAAGAAGAAGATGGAAAGTGGGGCCATGTTGCTACATGAGATTGACAAAGGAATCTGCAATCGGGATAAGGACTCCTGAAAACAAAGGGCCGGGGCATGTCAATCTTCGTTTCAATACTGGAGGGTGACTACAATGAAAAGGATGAGGAAGCAAAAGTTGCATGTAGACAATTGGGTGCATATATTGATTATAAGAACTGCGAGGGGGTTGTAGAATTCATTGCACGGGAGCTTCACTCAATAAACCGCTATCATAGCACGTTCATTCGTGGCATATGAAACAATACCTCTAATTTCACTAAATATTGGAAAATACCTTCCAAAATCGTTTTTTTTAACCCCCTCCCAATATGCCTTCCCAATTTAAAAAAACCCCTATTTTCACTAGATAGTGTATGTATCAGTTTTTTCATTAACATTTTTTATACCCCTTTATATTTCTACCTAGTATATTGATATGATACCCCTCTGATGACCCCACATGCATTCTAAAATGCACCTTGCTTCTTTCGATGTATACTGTGGATGCACATTACTGCACCCATAATGCAATTACTCAACCACATATCATTATGATTTGCAACATCTAATGGTCTAAGGAAGAGATAGGAGATCACTTCTTGTATGTCACTAGAGCCAATGCACATAGTACAACATTTAGATTGCATGTTGCAGTTCCCCAATCGCTGACTAGGCCTGTTGTGGGCTAGGTATCCAAGCCCCCAGGGACTGTAACAAGAATTAGGAGGATGACTAAACCTCCCAAGGCCTGTAATAGGCACGAGTGGTTGGGTATTCAAGCCCCCAAGACCTATCAAGGGCCTATAACAGGCCCTGGAGGCTTATAGCCTCCCAAGGCTATTGGTAACAACTGGATGAGTGCTATTAGTAACAATTGGCTGTCAATGACCACTATCTCTCGACTATGATCGACTGGAAACCCACTTCACCATGAAACCCCTAGCCTCAAGCATGCCTCAAGACGCGATTTACCTGCGTAATGGTAAGCCTGAGCCTTGCCTCAACTCGATTTCTCATCCGCCCATGATCCCGCCATCTCCATTTGGCGGATATTTGTCAGCTCGCCCATATAAAAAAGACCCCAAAGTATTTTTGTATTTTTACATTAAATAAAAAAAACCCTTTGCCCCTTAATATATAAGCAATATAATTTTTAGGTTTTCATGAATATTTAATACCGCAATATGAATGAATGTGATATTATATTGCCTTCTAGTAAAGCCCCCGTGATTCATTGTAGCTGAGAACATACAAGAGGGATTTCGTGGTATTGCCAAACAATCGGCCTTGGAAATATTAAACCCAACATCGTTGTAATGCATTACAAAAAATATGGAGACAAGAAAATTCGAAAGAAATCTCAGAAAAATTTGTTAGCATCATAAATGACTGTATTGTTGCTAATAAAGCAGTCCTCATAATGAAATATTTGGATGAATGCTCTGGAGAGTACCGGAAATAGTTTGAAACAATTGACCTTTATTGGATAGTACACGATGGTGGTCTCATGTTGCTTCTTTCTTAGCTTTTGCTTACAAAGGAAAGTTTTGAGAGTTTAAGATTTAGATATTTTGCATCGTTGAAGAGGACAATGAGGCCGAGGAGCAGAGAAATTTTTAGGGGCGAAATTTCGCCAATTGGCTATTTTTTGGGTATTTTTTCAAAAAATAAATTCGTTATTTGGTCATTTTTAGTCTCTAATATCACCTATATTTACATAAAATATGTTTTTTTAACATAGTATTCGCCAAAATTTACAATTTTCAGTAGTAAATTGTATGTTTCATATTTATTATTCGCCTACCTATCTATATATATGTTTTTTTCAATCCAAAATAATCGTCTAGAATACTACACTTAAGTCTACTATTAGAATCCTTAAAAAATACCCTGCCGAGGAGTTGAAAACAGATGTAAAAACGTTTATGTACAACTTTCGCATGCAATGTGAAGTAATTGTCATTACCATGAAATCATGGGAGGCATGTAAATAAGATCAAAGTTTGGAAACTTGTTGGACCAAACAACCACAGAACATAATATGCAACGGAAGCAATTAAAACAAGAAAGCAAATAATGACACACACATAAAATATATGCAGAGATTTACATGGTAAAACCCTCGAGAGGGAAACATCCATGGAGCAATGGTATCGGTCTTCTTATTATCCAGTAAATGAAGATTACAACAGATCTCAACTCTCTCAATACCTCTCTATGAGAATACAAGAAATATATACATTTCTTACATGGTTACTCATAACTATATAAACTTAGTTACTCGGTTAGACAGTTATACAGTCACCGAGAGAGCCAGTTGTCACCCGTTTCCAACAAAACTAGACGTGAAGATGCCATGGAGGCATTTTCAAAAGTACGAAAATGCATAGCGTTGCAGGTTGCGGACACGAAGAGGAAAATGAATGCAAAGGGAGGAGGATCCACATCTATAAATGTGCATCAAGTTAATAAATTTATTTACATTACTTTGAAGCTAAATGCTACTATCTTGCAATATTCAAGAATGACGTTGTCATGCTAGTTAGTTTGCCACCATCACCACCAAATCATCCTCCATACTTCTACATGAAGTATATGGATATTTTGGTAGAGAACGTCCCTATACTTCTAAACTTCTAATGGTTTGTGTGTATCGAAAGATGTTACTCTTTTCACTTGGAATTTTACTAGTCTTAACTGGTCAATTATTTGCATTTTAAAAGGTACCATTTATTCTTTTACTTGTACATCTTAAGGGCCAATTTTTCTGGCAGAGTAAACTCATTGTCTGTAATACACGCAGTTTTATCTTTAGAACCATATTCTAAGTGAGAGAGGTGTAATCATCCAGTGTTGTATATCAAATATATACATTCTCGAGTCATAATCTTTGAATTTTTCATTTTTTCTCTATCATTTTAATAGTTGCCACTGTTTCTAAGATTGAGGCCTATTAAAACAAATCATGTTGGCCGCATAACATACGAATAAAGGACTTTTTTTAGTTTTTGTTATTCTATGGCTTATATTTGAATTTGGTTGAGTATTAGAGTAGTCAAACAAACATAAGTTCATCAGCAATCCCTGAAACCTTGAGAAAAAACAGGTTGCCCCAGGCTATAAACAATATTACTCCCATTCAAAATGTTGGTGACTAATCATTATAGGCTCTTATTAGTTCATTGTTTTGGTATGTTCTTAAAAGTGGCAATATAATAATCCTAGTGCTATTTCTATCTAACAAGGTTATCTCTAATTAATAAGGCCTATCTCTAAAGTAGAGTCAACTTTATTAGTTTATCCGAATGTTAACTAATTAATTCAGAATAGTTAATGGTTAAGTTAAATTTTGTTTACATATAATTAAAACAGGGACTAAGCTGCACACAATTCTTGTTTTTTCATAGCACAATTTTTATAATAAATGGAATATGGTATAGGGCACCAAGAACATGTCTTTAATAAGATATATATATATATATATATATATATATATATATATATATATATTTTTTTTTTTTTTTATTTTTTTTTTTCAGTGAAAAAAAGCATATTTCTGCTATTCATTTTAAAATGGATCAAAAAGTACATGGCATATCATATAACAGTTTATATGGTTGACTGTTTGAGGTATAAAAACCAAATGTTCAGAATTGATCATCACATCTCAAACTTATCACAAAGGATAACAATATACCAATGGAGTCAAAATACAGTAACATTTCACCAAATAAAGTGAAACTATAGACAAAAAAATCAAGTGTACCCCTATCAAAAAGTGTATTTTCCTGAAATTCCTCCCAGCATAGGATGCCTGCTTCACCATCAAAAACCTGTTTGGATAATTTGTCCACCATGTTACCAACTATTTTGTACAATAGTTGAACTTCTACCGAGCCTCCAGTTATTGAACATGATTCATGTTCATTTCCAGAGTTCGGAGGTTCAGTGTGTTCAGACTTAGCCAATTCTGGCTAGACTTTTTATTTTTGTGTTGAAATGACCATGCCCCATGGGGTTTGTAATAAAGTGTGCTAGTATGGGGGTCTTGAGTGGCTTGGTTCCCTAAGACTTGACAATCAACTAAGGTATTCCAAGGATTTTTTTCCCTTGTCGATTATGCTTTGCCTTTAGCTGAGTAATAATCGATGAGTTTTTCTCCTACAACCTCCAAAGCTGGAATACCTGAATTTGGCGGTTAGGCCTTGGGGGGTTATTAGAGCCCAACTGTAAAATATGAACCTACTAGACTCTATTGGTATGTTCTATGGCCATTTCCTAGGTCCGTAGGTGTGTTAAAAAATCCGTCTGAAATTTTTTTACCGGACGTATTGGATTTTTTATTTGTTATTATTTTAATGATTAAAATTTTCAATTATTAATTAAACCATTTTTCCTATGGTTTAATTGGAAAAATTCAAGTTGTAATAATTAAATGGTTTGGGGGTGGATTTTGGCAAATAAAGAGTCATTTTCTAAGCCAAAGTATCCAGTTAACCCCTAAACCCACTTATCCTAAGTTTCAGAAAATATTATTTTGGAGATAAATCCAAATCTCTCCAAAATAATCCAAATTGAATAAAGAAAAGTGCTAAATGACATGGCATTGGGCATTTAAGATGATTCCAATCACACCTACCTAATTTCAATTAACTGACAGAGCACTGCAGACATCTCTCTCTTGGGATTTGCGCCTTCACTCCAAGGAGGGCGACTTTGCCAAGTTGGAAGCTTTTTATTGGTTGAGGGTTGTCTACAGGTATTGAAGGTGGGCACCTTGCCTAGGTGGAGGCCACCTCACCTCAATCTTACCTTCCAAGCTCAATTTAAACTCCAGATCAGTGGGCTTGGCTCTCTCTCTCTCTCATGCCAATTCGAATTAGGGTTTTGGTTCTCTCTTCTTGTATAAATCAGAGGCCACTTGGCTCTCTCATGGGGGATAATTCTTGCAAAGAAGCTCTACTCAAATTATTGTAATTCTTTCATGCATATTGTTGAATAAAATTTAGGCTTTGGAGGCTCATATTGTGTTGTGATTGGATCAATTTTCTTGGTGAATGAGGTGATACTATTCCATACTCTCTTTTTGCTTGTCAAATTTTGGTTAAGTATTTCATGCTTTAGAGGGCTTACTTAAGCACATAAGAGCAAGCATTTGTAATCTCAAGTTGCTTGTTTATATATTTATTTTTAGAGATCTAAAAGTGTATCGTTTTACTAGTTTGTAATTCATGCTTTTTGTTTTCAATCAATAGATAATACATGTTCTAACTCCATTGTTTGCAAGTATTTGAGCGTTTGTGTTTACATATCATTCCATTCGATCAAGTAGGATGTGGAGCTAGTTTGCATCCCTTCCTCTTGAAGCCAAGTAAAAGGATTCAACAAACAATCACCAAGTGGAAATCCAAGAGCCATTTCAAGATTCAAAGATCTAAGTATTCTCTTCTTATCCTCCTCTTCAAATCAAACTTTATCAAATCGGTTACTTGGTTACTAAGCAAGGGTTTTTGGCTTTCAAAGTTTATCTTTTCCAAACCTTAGCTCTTCTCTAGTAGGCTTCCTTCCTTGTATGTTTGGTTGCCCTACCTTGCCTTTTTTTTTCCCTTTGTCTTTTGTTCTTGTTCTTCTTCTTTTTTGCTTCTCCTCTTTGCTTTCATTCTTACCTTGACTTCTTCTTCCTCTCTTATTCCTTTCTTTTCCATTTTCTTGCCTTCTCTTGTCTTGTTTTATTGCCCATTTTTCTCATTTGTTTTCTTTTTTTTGTTGGTCATTTCCAGCCTTTTAAAGGTCTGAAATTTTTGGTCATTTTCAACCTCTTTTAGAGGTCTGAAATTTGTTATTTTTTGGTAATTTTCGAGCCTCTTTTAGAGGTTTAAAATTTGTTATTTGTTGATCATTTTTAGCCTCTTTCAGAGGTCTGAAATTTGTTATTTTTTGTCAATTTTCAGCTTCTTTTAGAGGTCTAATTTTTGCACTTTTTTGCTCATTTTAAAGGTTTGATTTTTGTGCATTTTCAGCCTCTTTTAGAGGTCTGATTTTTGCACTTTTTTTGTCAATTTCCAGCTTTCTTTAAGGTTTGGTTTTTTACTCTTTTCACTCTTTTTCCATCCCTCTTTCACCTTGTTTTCTTCTCTTTAATCCCTCTATTTCTTATAGCTTAGTTTTACTTTTTGTATCTTAGTTTGAGTTTAATTTTTTCATTTGCATTTAGACTTGTAGTTGCATCTAGTTTCATTTGCTTAGCTTGCATTTTAATTTAAAGTTTCAAGCTTGCATTTAGTTTGAGGTTGCACACTAGTTTAAATTTCAATTTCTTTGCATTAGCCTAGTTTCCATTTTGCACTTAGTTCATCCAAAGTTCTTAGTCATAGATCTCAGTTGCATTTGATTTTGCTAACAGCATAACAAACCTTTGTCTTAAGATCTTATGCATAGGTGAACAAGAAGATCAAAACAAGCAAAGACCCTAAAGGCTAATAGCAAAACAAGAACAAAAGAGAAAGCAAACCATAAAACTCCTTGAAAAGAACTTCCCCATTCTCCATTCCCCCATCCTATTGTGCTTTCAAGTGAAGAAAAACCAAAAAGCATTGTAAACTTAATAAAAGAGCAAGTGGGATTACAACTCCCACACCCCACTTCCCCCATTTGGGGGAAGCTTGTAGTTTGTCTTGTTCATTTTTGCAAGTAGCTTAGATCTCAATTATTAAGTTAGCTTCAATCTTAGATTTCATTCCTAGATTAGTTTCCATTTGATAAACTGTTAGAAATTCTTAGATTTTGTTTTTGCTTTCATTTTTGATATAAAATTGTTAAATTAAAAAGAATCCAAAATCTCTTGAATCTCACCGAAAGGTGGATCAAGAGTGCTCTCTATCGGAGAGTTTACTTGTTCTTTGCTTACGTTTTTTACTAACCCCCTTGCTTTCCCGAGTACGGTCTCAGACCTGAAAGAGACTCTTGGGTAGATTAGATTTCATTTCAGCATTTGTTTTGTGCATCTCATAAATCTCTTGAATCTCGCCATAAGGCGGATCAAGAGTGCTCTCTGTCAGAGAGTTTCTTTTTGGTTCTTTTCACACATACCCTTAAAATTGGAATTCATTATTTTCTATACTGCGTATGCTCTACCCAATTTTGGGATACTCAGAAACGGTATAGGTTCTTAAATTTTCACATTTAATTCCAACTTTAACCTTAATAAAATTCATTCCCGTAAACCAACGAAAATCCGGCGTTGATCGTCAATATTCGAAAGTGGGCAAATTCTGCCTGGGGAAGCTGGAACCACTGTACCAAGATCTTAAGGGCACCGTTAGGCTACATCCCTGGTTGGTGTAGTGTTGAGCACGCTCTGGAGACTCGGACAACCAACATGTCCTCGTACGGAGCCACTTAGAGTATTTTCCGGACACATTTCCAGTACCGAAAGGTATATCTTGGAGATATCCCTCACCCCTAATAATCAACTCACAATTTAAAATTTCACAATAAAATTTACCAAGAGCACTCGCAAAACAGTTCTCAAGCACACCAAGACTATGTATCAAGCATCCCCAACATTTTTATTTTGACTCCATAAGGCACTGGTCCTTCAATTGATTTATTTATTTGCTTATCTATCTGGAGCACATTTTATATGCTTTAAATCATATTATACCATGGATGTCTTATATTTAATTATCATTATCAAGTGGTTGTGTATCTTTAAATCAGTTTTGCAAGTACATACTTGGATTTTATAAATTGTTATTGTAATTCACAAACAACTCCTAAAAACAACACCCATCTGCATCATGCATACCATTAACTTTAAAAACACAAAGAACTTTAGAAACTCTTTTTAGGGACTACTCCCCTTGGATTCGTTAGGAGTTTTCTTAAACGGAGCAGTCAGGATCAGGTGACAGCACCTAACTCTTTGCTTGCCCCCAAGGCCATACCTTTCCCACTTGGGAAACAACTTTCGAAAGATTTTTGCTGGTGGTGTGCACAGTCGGCGGGAAACACACCAAAATATTTTACTCTCTGTATATATGATCAAAGCTGATATATGAAAAATCCTTATTTCCGCTTGTATCCGAGAGCACCAGATATCAAGGCAGATGACATGTCTTTAATAAGATATTCTTATATAATGAACATAGGATTTTATGCACTAACAATGCTTATATGTCTTATATCGAAGCCTCATGCCATGACATAATGCCTTTGTAATACATTCATTTTCTTAAGAGGCATTTTTTAATGTTTATATCATCAATGGGTAGGGTTCCTAATTTGTAATAAAGAATGAGAGAAAAAAACTCGCACTTGCATCAACTTACATTCACAATATTATTTTCATTTGATTAATTGCATGAATCAAGAAGACTTCTAGCCACTATTTGAAATGATTTTTTACTTCAAATAGTTTATGCAACCTTTGCTTTTGGCTTTGCAGGAATCCACATGTGTGCTATTCTGCAAGTGCATATATAGGCATCTCTTTTGGCTCTTTGCACATTGCGATCGTCCTTTAGTTTCTAGTTTCTTCCATACAACAATGGAAAATCTCCTTTGTCTAAGTGAACAATTTATGAAAGAGAATGACTTAAAAGAAATATATTTTGTACTGCTACAATATGGGGGATTGCTTGTTTGATGCATTTGGTATTCTTTTTCATTTTTTATTCACATCACTTCAAATATGAAAAGGGATCATTATATATTTCCATGACTGTCTAGACAAAAAAAATCAAGATGCTTTGCACTAAAAAAAACTGAACTAAATATAGATTTCTTGAAGGAATTGCATGGTGCTCATAGTAGTCAAGCATACCTTGAAAGAATGTTGATTTTGGCATGCACAACCACATGTAAGTCCATGTAGCTTGTGGGGTGATGTTCTCAACATTAAATGGTTGGCAAAATGGCTTTCTATTCCTATTTGTGTCTCGTTGATTACAAAGAAAACAAATAGTTTCATTTCAATCCATAAATCTTTGGATAAAAATAAAACTAATTTTCCGTGGCTAGAATATTTTCCTTGGACATTATGAGCCAATCTTATCACAAATATACCAATTTAACATAAAAACAACAATACTTCTAAACTACTTTACTAATTTCATCACGTAGATTCCTACGTTGAGAGTTTTGTGGTGGTGTGCTCGGGGAGAACGCAGTACTCATTTTGAAGTCGACGTTTCGAACCCTAATCATGGTTCATCATCAGGACAATGAGTCAATGGTAAGGATAGCATTTCCAAGACATTAATATTCATTCAAGTTTTGTTACTTTGAGAGAACTAAGAGCCCAAGTGTCGATTGAAAACCCTAACCCTAAATGTAAATTATTCATTTTTATTTAATGTTATTTAGAAATTAAATGTTTAATTAAACTTTGATAATTAATTATTAATTTAATCAAATGTTCATTCTATGTTTATTATTGTTAATGTTGCTATGTAGTGTAAATGATAGGAAGAATATGTTGAAATTTTTAATTTTTTAATATGTTAAATTTAGATTTTAATGTTTCAATTTTAGTAATTATTGTTATTAATTAGAACATTATGCTTATTTTTATATAACACCTTTATTTACTTAGTTGAATACTTGATGTAGAATAAATTAAACTTATTAAATTATTGTTGTTATTATAATTCAAAAATAATTTAATTTTAATTTTAATTTATTAGAAAATTATTAATAACATATATTATAATGTGTTTGTGAGGGTTAATCTTTTATATTGATGACAGGAAGCCAAGCATTATTGATCTCAAGGCCACCATCTCTATTTAAGTTGTTAGGGTGCTTTGTTGTTTCTAGGGCTTCTCTAATCTTACGTTTGAAATAATTGTTTTCTTTGGCAAGGATTTGAGTGTTTTCTAGGCATATGTGGTGTTTGGTTTTGATGGAGTGTTCAACTAATGCAGAGGTGCGGACTCTCCCATTACGAATGTTTGCATCGTGTTCCTTAATCCTAACACTAAAAGAGCGTCCTGTCTCACCATGTTACTTTACTAATTGTCAGCTTAAGTCACCAAATACATAATCAATTTATCAATCTATTCAAAGTGCATTATCCAAAGATGTTAAATCATTAGTTATGATTGCCACGATTCTTTGTTTTAATCCATATGCTTCCTAATAGGTGAACTTGATATGGTTGCATTGAGAAAATGTGTTTCACATACATTTTGCAATGCTTACCTTGGTTAAAAATACATTTGCCATTGAATGCTTAAAAGAACACTCGCTGCAATTTTCTTTTGCAAAAGTGAATTGCATTCCTACTTGGGAAACATATATTATCAATATGTTAACCTTTACATTGAAGGAAAGATAGAAAGTGGTGGATTTTCTTTGAAATGGATTTGTCATATGCTAGGAGTTAACATACAAATACCGTCTATTCAAAGCCAAACTTTTACACATGTGTTCAATTGTAACTATGCATCATCAAAAGTTGCTCTACTTGATGCAAGATGTTTATTGTTAGTCACATCTCCACTATGAACCCATGGTTTGCAAGGATAACTTAACACCAATTTTTTCATCACATAGTAAAACAAATGATAGATCCATATCAAAAAATATGCAACAAGGATCAGTTGCAACCAAAGCTTAGAAATAAAAGGAACAAAATGCAAGTTTCCCTATGAGATGGAAAAAAGTAATTCCATCCATTCATTGAAAGCTCAAATTAGAGAGAAAAACCAATTGCAACAATGATTGATTGAACAATTAGAACCAAATGTCATACAATAAACAAGGAGGAAAAGAAAGTTAATGCTTGACATGAAAATAAATAATTCACTCTTTTAGGTAAAAAAGCAAATTAGGAAAAACAATTCAATGAAATATAAAGCAAACAAAGAACGAGAAACAACCATGGCTTCAATATAGGAACATTTGTCAACTATTGAAGATGCACCTAAATATGGATGTGCCATTTGTGAATGAACTCATTTTGAAAAAGACATGGTTAACAATTGCAACCATGCTATCATGACATACTTGTTGCTAACAAATGTACCTCATGCAAAGACAGTTATCCTTGGGGATCAAATTTGTAGGTGATGTGCAAAAGCTTTGTTAAATGAATTCCTTCCACGTTATAGTGCACTTGATAAGATTAGAAATAATGAGAGAATATATGTTGTTAAAGATTTGACTCCTTTGAAAGAAATACTTGTTTCCTTCGCATTGCTTTTGCTCAGATCTTCCAGCTTGGGTACTAGAGATCTCAAATTGGCTTGATTGGCACAATAATAAATATACCTACTAATGCGACTTGTGTTCAACATGCATTGCCTCGAGACTACAATGATTCAATGACAGTTATTGGATTATTGAAAAGAAAATTGCAATGCAAAAATGCGTACTTGTCAGGAAATATTAGACCAATGGATGTGATGCTTGCTCTTTATGAATTGTGTAAAACACCACTATATAAACATCAAACATCAATCCATTGTTATTAATCAATATTAGCAAACTGTCTTTTAAAACAATGTTAAAAATCACAATGAAAATGCAATTGCTTCTGATCTTGCTGATTTTTTTGTATACAAGAATGGATCAAACCCCATAATTGAACAGTTTCCCATGGTTTCAACCGTTAGCAATTGATAATTGACTTAGAGGACAATGTTGAGTCCTATATATTTCATGACATTACATTTCTGTTAGGAACCCGTGTGAACCCTTATCTTTACTTTGTTAGTAATTGTTGTTCGACTGATATGCTTTGTAAGTCGTCCCGTAGTATTTGTTGATCCATAGTTTGTATTAGCCCATGGTATTGACCCATAGTATTGGACACATATGCTTTGTAAGTCGTTTCGTAGTATTATATGTCCCATGGTATTGACCCATAGTATTGGGCATAGACTTAGTATATAAATGTGTGTTGAGGCCAATGAAGGCATCGTGAAGTTATTTGTATTGAGCTTGCTCAAAGGAGGTTTCCCCCTTGAAGTGGCCTGCGATCAGTAAAGTGATTCTGAGTTCTGTTATTACTGCTATCTCGTGTATTTTCATTAATTAATTTTTGCAGGTTCCTCACATCTGGTATCATAGCACTTTCTTGGGCTTGTTGGGTGGAATTTTTGCCAATATTTTTTTTCGCATCTGTTGCAGGTTCGGATTTGGGAAAAATCCCTATCCGCTTAACTATGGGAAGTACTTGGGCATAAGCCCTAAAGCTCATTGTGAGGAGTACCACAGGAACCCCAAAGTAGCTGGCCCATTGAGAGGACCTGCCAGCGAAAAGGGCAACAATCCCTACCCGATTGACTAGTTCCCACCCGTGAGGTAAACCAAGAGTTGTCGTTTGTGGCAAAGCGGTTATCAGTTTTACCTGAGCCATGGAGTGAGGGGGTACTGCTCCAATATGCAAGTCGTCAGACAACATTAGTGGTTGAGTGAAACCCCTGAACTGTTAGGAAGCCGAGCATACCTAGGGTCCATATCTATTTTCAGCTGAATTGTTGTCGATCACTTCCACGTAGTTGCAGATCCATCTGTTTTCGATTACTTACACGCTGTTGCAGATCCATCTGTTTCCGATCCATTCCACGTCATTTCAAATCTAGCCATTTCAGATCCATTTCGAAAGTCGTTTCAAATCCATTCTGAAAGAAAAAAAAGTATAAAATTATGTTTTTTCCCCATATCTCCCTTGTTTTCACTCTGTTTTCCTTGAAACTTCCCTGCCATCCCTGTAATCCCATTCTACATATTTCATCCCTGAGGACCCTATCCCAAATTCCACTTCCCAAAGCCAGAAATCCCACATTTGTCTATTTTTAGGGTTTGCCATAATTTCTTCGACTTTCACCCAATCGCCTTCAAATTTTACCACAGAATTCCTTTCCTATTTCTGTTTCTTTGTCCCTCTCTACCAAAGTTTCTCATTCTTTCACCCCACTTCTGAAATCCTCCTTTTCTGCTTCCCTTTCCCTTTGAAAGTGTCCAAAACTTAGTCAAACCAAAATTACCCATCAGATTTTTTCCCAAATCCAGATTTTCCTTTACTGAAACAATTTTTGTTTTTGTTTTTCTACACACTCAAAAAAAAAACTCCTGGTTATTTTTGTTACCTACGCAGGAGAAAAAACCATGGAGGAAGCACTTGCAACCATCCAAACCAAACTCTAGGATCTGGATGGAAAATTTCTCGGCCTCCATCTTGAGCATTCAGCCATGAACAACAAACGACAGTCCGAGTCTTCATCAGATAATGGGTTCTCTTCTTCCAGCAATTTCCATAGTCCGAAGCTTGATTTTCCTCGCTTCAATGGTACTGATCCGACTGGATGGATCTATCGTGCAAAACAATATTTCAGTCTGCATAATACTTTTGATGTCAACAAAATTCCACTTGCATCCTTACATTTGGAACAGGAAGCTCTTCAATGGTACAATTGGTACATCAAGGCTCATGAAGAGCCAAAATGGCCAGATTTTTGCCAGCTCCTTTTGCAAGGATTTGGTCCTAGTGCTTTTGATGACTTCACAGGAGCACTCACTAAACTTCGACAAATTGGCACTGTGAGAGAGTATCATACAGAATTTGAGAAACTAGCCAATCACACAGAAGGATTGTCTGATGAATTCTACAGGAGTTTTTCTATCAGTGGTCTTAAGGATGAAATCCGCTCAGATGTCAAAATGTTCTGTCCCAACACAATGATGGAAGCCATGGGGTTGGCTAAGTTGGCAGAAGACAATATTGCATCCCAACAACGTTCCAAACCCACTTTTGTTCCCTTCCGTAATATGGGTTCTCAACGACCTCCCATCCCACCAGCTCCTCAACCAACTCCTATCAAGCATTTGTTTGAAACAGAGATGCAGGCACGCAGAGAAAAAGGGCTTTGTTATAATTGTGATGAGAAATTCACTCGAGGACATAGATATGTTCAACAAAAGCTCTATCTCTTGGATGTGGATTCTCCGCCTGCCTTTGAAATTGGTGAAGAAGCTCCAGATACACTGGATGATCAGGTCGACATTTAGCAGCCGCTTGTTGACCCTCTGTCTCCGGGTGACCACCTAGAGATATCTCTCCATGCTTTAGCCGGCATCACCACCCCACAAACAATGCGGGTCAGGGGTTACTTCAAGAAGATCCCTCTTACAATACTCATTGATTCTGGTAGCACTCATAATTTCATTGACCATCGGATAGCCAAACAGGCTGATTGTTTTGTCCATCCTTGCTCCAACTTTGAAGTCATGATTTCCAATGGGGGCACCTTACCTTGCAAATGGAAGTGTCACAATGTGCGTATCTCTCTGGAAGATTATAACCTGTGCTATGACATGTTTGCCTTGTCCTTAGGTAGATGTGATGTGGTTTTGGGCGTTCAATGGTTACGCACACTTGGCCCCATCTTATGGATTTTGCTGAACTTTGGATGCAGTTTTCAGTTAATGGGAAACAACACAAATTTACGGGCTTACAACCAAGGTCTCTCCGCATCATCAGTTCACATCGCCTGGAAAAGCTTGTTAAGAAGAATTCACATGGTGTCATCGCTCAGCTCCACTCCATTCAAATGCACCCATCAACGGTCTCCACTACTTCCTTGGATAGATATGCAGGTGTCATTGTTGAACCTGTGGGTTTGCCGCCTTCAAGAGACCTTTCCAGTAAGAATTTAGCCGCATCTACATCTGAGAAGGAAATGATGTCTATTTTGCATGCAGTACAACAGTGGCAACCATACCTATTAGGGAATTATTTTGGCATCCAGACTGCTCACCAGACTCTGGAACATTTCCTGGAACAACGGGTCTCCTCCCCAGCACACCTGAAATGGGTTATCCAACTTATGGGTTATGCCTATGCGATCACTTACAAGAAGGGTAAGGACAATCTAGTGGCAGATGCTCCTTCTCGCACATATGATGACCCAGTTTCTCTTACAACTATTTCTCTGCTTGTTCCAAATTGGTTGCAATCTGTTCAATGGGGCTATGTCTTCTATGAACTCCATGCTTCTCCATTGGCCGGGCACTTTGGGTTCCTCAAAACGTATGATTGGGAACAATGTAACTTCTTTTGGCAGGAACTGAAAATGCCAATTCAACAGATGGTGGCTGACTATAATACTTTCCAGGTCAACAAGGGTGAAAGGACACTCCTTTTGGAACTGCTCGAACCCTTGCCCATCCCTATACAGATTTGGACAACTATTTCTATGGATTTCCTTGAAGCGCTCCAGTGGTACAATACCACATCTAAAATGACACCATATGAAGCAATCTATGGACAAGCACCGCCAGTTATTATTCCATACACCCTCAGCAGTTCCCCAGTTCAGGCAATTGACTCGGTTCTTCGAAACCACGATCAGATTCTTCTCATTTTGCAAGACAATCTTCACATGGCCAAAATTTGAATGCAACAACAAGCCGATCAACATCGTTATGAGCACACTTTTCAAGCAGGTGATATGGTTCTTCTTCGTCTCCAACCTTCCAAGCAATCCTCCTTGAACCTCAAAAGGCGTAAGCTTCTCTCTCAATATATCACAGAGGTATTAATTCAGTGGCATGGAATGCAACCCGAGGATGCTACAGGGGAACCACTCCTTCAGATTCTGCATTAGTTTCCACATCTAAAGCTTTGAGGACAAAGCTTTTTCTAAGGGAGAGGGGATGTTAGGAACCCGTGTGAACCCTTCTCTTTACTTTGTTAGTATATTGTTGGTGGACGCATATGATTTGCAAGTCGTCCCGTAGTATTTGTTGATCCATAGTTTGTATTAGCCCATGGTATTGACCCATAGTATTGGATGCATATGCTTTGTAAGTCATTCCGTAGTATTATATGTACCATGGTATTGACCCATAGTATTGGGCATAGACTTAGTATATAAGTGTGTGTTGAGGCCAATGAAGGCATCGTGAAGTTATTTGTATTGAGCTTGCTCAAAGGAGGTTGCCCCCTCGAAGTGGCCTGCGATCAATAAAGTGATTCTGAGTTCTGTTATTACTATTATCTCGTGTATTTTGATTAATTAAGTGTTGCGGGTTCCTCACAATTTCACTCATAGGGAGTGTTGGATGCAAATGCCAACAATCCCCCCAACATTACCCAGGGAGTTTCAAACTCGAGACCTGTCACTCTAATACCATTTGTTGGAGCACGATTATCGTTTAGAACAAAACCTGTAGGCATGAATCTTGGCTACAATCGCTAAATTTAGAATCCATGAGAGGGGGTTAACTCATGTCGTGAAACTCACTGGCAGCAGTGGATGCAAATGCCAACAACCTAGTTTTAGAAGCATCTTATTTTGTCTTGTGCATTTGATATATCATATAAGTGAAAGTTCTAAACATGTTTAAGTGTAACAATGCATACAATTAAGCAAAACAGAAAGTAAACAATGACATTCACACATAGTACATATAAATTTACCCTCGAAACCCTGAAGGGAAAAACCAACTAATTCGTAATCGAGGGACTTATATCCCACTCAATTCACCAACACGGATACTTGTGAAGATAATTATTTCTACCAACCATTCCATATGTATTAAAAAAACGTTTTATTCATCTCTGAGATGTAGAATATGCACTAGAAATGTTTTACTCATTTATGGGTTGTTTAATATGCACCCCAAGCAAAGATAAATATGTCTGTCATTAATTAAAGTCACCAAGCAACTACAAAACGCCCCAACACCTACAAATTCACCCAGGTAGTGATAAAAAACGCCCCCAAGCAAAGTAGTTTTGCCTTAGCAGAGATACAAATGTCCCAACACTTTTAATTCATCCAAGCAAGAAGTAACTTGCCCAACAATGTTTAAAGATGCCCCAACACTATTAAAATGTTCAGATATTGATAAAAAACATCCCTGGCACTTCTGAGTTTGTCCAGTAATGATAAAAAAATTCCCACGCACTTGTAGATTTGTCAGGCAATGATAAAAACGCCCCGCCCCAATACTGATAAAAATGCCCTGGGTACTCCTGAATTTGTCCAACAGTAATTAAAACCGCCTCACGTACTTGTACATTCAACAAACAATGATAAAAATGGCCCATACACCTCTAAAAACGCCCCAACATTTATAAAAACTGGTCAGACACTTCAAAATTCGCCCAACAATTTATAAGAACGGCCAGTCACTTCATAATTCATCCAACCATGCAACAAACGCCCTAGACACATTTATATTCATCCAACAATGGTAAAAAACGCCTTAGGCATATTTAAATTCAACCAGCTAGACAAAATGCCAAACAATGGTTTATGTTTTAAAATTTCAATTTGGAAACTACCTAAACAATTGCAACAACTATAAAATTAAGTCCATTAATCTCTGAGAACGATTGGGCATCCAACTGATGAGATTTACTAGTTGTTGGATCTATTACCAAACCAAAACACAACTCAACAATACATTAAACCACTGCAACTTTAGCAAAATTCTATTCTCTCACCATCACAGTCATTGGCAGCCATTAATTAAATAGAGAAGCTCTCAACCACTCAATAAACAAAAAAATGCAAAGAAGCAATCAAACACACATGAAAATTGTGAATAAGACATTATTTACCCTGGAAACCCAAATGGGAAAACCAGCATTCAATGGTTACTTAGTATTTCATTTCAACAGTCTTTGGATTACAATGCATCTCTAGGCTCCTTCACACTCTCCTTGGACAAAAAGAAAAATACATTTGATAGTCTAACTAAGAGAACATATAGGAGAGCTGGGCGGTAATGGGAAAGTCAACAACCATGGATTTTCATTTCCCATTCCATCTTTCCTTTTTTTATTTTCCTATTTTTTTCTCTCTCTTTTCTTATTCGCATTTATAAAATTTGCATTATCTTTAAAGTAATGTCTAATGTTTATACATTGCTGAAATGTCTCACATATATTGATTATTACAACCATTGTTTGTTCAGATCCATTTTCGGATCACACCTCCCCAGTGAGAAGCTTTTTGGTCTCCAAAAGCTCAAGGAAACCAAGTTGGATCAATGTGCATTCTATTGACTTCTCTAGAAGTGGGCTCTAACTCTGGCTCTTAGCTACAACTCCAACTCTAGCTCTGGCTCTGGCATTGTGGCGCTGGCTATTGGCTCTGGTCCTAGCTATCACTCAGCTCTTGGTTCTGGCTCACTTTTGGCTGCTGCAAAAGTCCGTCCATTGATTCTCATCTCTGTGCAATCCTATAATCTAAACTCTAGACTCAACATCCATTCCCATCTCCCTCTCAGGCTTGGAGATAGTCCATCTCGACAGTTCAATGAAGCCAAGTTGAATGTTGGTCTTTGTTTGTTCCTATAGTGCAAAGGTCTGCTCATTGACTCCACTTAGAGCAATATCTATACCCAAAATATTTAATCAGAATTCACTCCCATCCCTAGCATGCAAGCCTCTTGCATTCTATGGGCTCTTAAAGTGGTCCATCTTGGCAATCAATTAATCCAAGTCGAATTCTGGGTATTCTTTGGTTCACTATTGAATCTATGCAACAACCATTCAACATTGAGACCCAGCGAGCATATGCCATCACAAAATGAAGTGTGCGATGCCCGCTTCATCTAGGATCAATTGCTCCCTAGAATGGAACAATTATATGCTAGTCAATCATGCCTCAACCAGTATTCAATGAGTAAAACAACATCCCATGCTTGAGATCCTTTTCTGCTCTTTCCTACTTCCATTGAATTGTTGCTTGCTTCGTTGGTGACAATGACCTCTTATGCCACTACAAATTTCTGGACACTTTTTTTTCCCCTTGGGATGCTCAAGCAATGATCTCTTCACTGTTAAAATCATTTCTTGCTTGTCATGGTAGCAATTCTTTGTTGTTAGGATGAATTACTTCTCATCATGGAAGCAACTCTCTATTGTTGGTATGTGCCAATCAAAACTTTGGCCTCTTTTACAATGTCTAATGAATGACCTTCTTGGAGTGCAGAAATCTTACCTTCTTCATGTGCCAAAACCTACACATGCATGCATGCAAGTGACAATTATCAGTAGTCTACGGTGGTGGTCTCACCTAAGAGTCAATGCCAAAATCAACATTCTCCACCATATCATAGTTACTGCTCCATGCACTCTCAAAATGCAATCAACTATTCACTGAACCACGAAACATACTCAACCATGGCTGCTTTGTCTGCTGTCATGGAGTTCTAAGGAACTCCAAAGTCATTTACCTCCATTCACCAATATTTGGCCCATCTTCCAAAGTGGATTCTTCTGGTGCAAGTTTGAAAACCACCATTGGAATGTGGCTGCCCTTGGCATCAATTTATTGTCCTCTTTGTTAGTTTCGTCCTCTTGAGTGGTTATCTCTCCTTGGATAGTTTCTACTCCCTGGGTTGTAGATGTAGCAAAAATCTTCATCACTTCTCATCGTCACTCTCCATTCTCTTCTCTTAGTTTCCCAATGGGTGGGGTGAAGCTCTGGATGAAGCTTCCAACATTTTCCTTCCCAATGTCCACTCAACTTGCAATGGTGGCAAAAATTCTTGAACTTAATTGGATTGCTTTGCTTACTTGCCTTCTCCATTTTCTCCTACATATGGATCCCTGCACATGGCTTGCTTCTCCCAACAAGAAGCCACATCATGGTCTTTCTTTCCACAAAATGAACATGATTCTGAATACCAATAGTTAGTAGCTTTGTGGCCTTTCTTCTTGCAACAGTGACAAATCAGTGATGTCTTGCCTGATGTATACCTCTTGGTATTCTTACTCTTTCTATGGTTGATTGGTTTGCCACTTCTTCTACATGCTGGTGGAAGATGAGTCTTCAAGACCTTCTCATCACTTCCCTTCTTCAATATGTCACAAGAAGGTTGAGGAGGTAGTGGGTTGCTACCTTCATTTGTTGCTCTTTCTTTTAAGGAGCTAGCCAAATCTGTCACATCTTGTGTCCTCGCAAAAATGATCTTATTGGACAAATTATTTTTCATTCTTCCATTGAATCCTAGTCCTTCATGTTTGGTCCATGGTGTAGCTAAAATAGGGCTCGAGATGCCTTTCCTTCTCTTTCCAAGTCCTTGTCCATCATAGCCCATTTGTATTAAGAGTTTGGAACCAATTCCTCTGGTATGCTTTTGAAATTCACCAAGCTTCTCTTGAGAAATGTTTATGGAAGGTGACTTACCTCAGTGGTCTCAGTCATGGTGCTAGCTTCGACAATGGTAATGGAAGGTGGCTTTTCTTCGTGGTTCCCTTTGACAACTGCTTGTAATTTTGTCAAGGTTTCCTCCTCTACCAACTCCTGCTGCAGTTGTGCCATCATTTAAGTAAGCTTATCTTCTTGCCAGCTATCCAATTGAATGACCTTCTCACCAAGTTGTACAAGCTGCACTCTATGCATGTCCCAATCTGTCATGGCTGCAAGTAGGTTGTCTTCATGTTCTTCAAACTTCTTCTTTAGCGATGGAAACAATTTGGAAGATGTCTCAAGTTGCTTCTCCATCTCTGCCATCCTCTTGTTGAACATTTGAACCTGCTCCTTCAAGTGACCATTCTCTTCTTGAAGTTGAGCATCGATGACTGTCAAATCTTCCAACCTCTCTTTGTTTGCTTTACCCATGCTAAGGTCTGCAATGTCCTCTTCAATGTTTTGGTGTGTGGAAAGTTCTTTTTCCAGTTCCTTTGCTCTTTCTCTCCAATACCTGCTTTCTTCTTGGATCTTCCTATTGAATTCTTTGAACTCTTCTATCTTCTCTCTTCAAGGCTTTTCCCATGGTGAAGTTTTTTTTCTTCTCCAAATACTGACAACTGTGTCATAGTCAAGGATACAACAGCTCTTATACCTTATGATCCATAACGGAGGGACTTATAGCTCACTCAATTCACCAACACGGATACTTGTGAAGATAATTATTTCTACCAACTATTCCATATGAATTAAAAAAACGTTTTATTCATCTCTGAGCTGTAGAATATGCACTAGAAATGTTTTACTCATTTATGGGTTGTTTAATATGCACCCCAAGAAAAGATAAATGTGTCTGGCATTAATTAAAGTCACCCAGTAACTACAAAATGCCCTGGCACCTACAAATTCGCCCCGATAGTGATAAAAACGCCCCCAAGCAAAGTAGATTTGTTTCAACAGAGATAAAAATGCCCCAACACTTTTATTTCACCCACGCAAGAAGTAACTTGCCCAACGATGTTTGAAGATGCCCCAACATTATTAAAATGTCCATATATTGATAAACAACATCCCAAGCACTTCTGATTTTGCCCAGTAATGCTTCTGATTTTGCCCAGTAATGATAAGAAAACGTCCCAGGCACTTGTAGATTTGTCAGGAATTGATAAAAACGGCCCAAGACTGATAAAAATCCCCTGGGTACTCCTGAATTCAGCCAACAGTAATTAAAACCATCTCAGGCACTTGTACATTCAACAGACAATGATAAAAATGGCCCAGGCACCTCTAAAAACGCCCCGACATTTATAAAAACTGGTTCGACACTTCAAAATTCGCCCAACAATTTATAAAAACGGCCAGCCACTTCATAATTCATCCAACCGTGGCAAAAAACGCTCCAGGCACATTTATATTCATCCAACAATGGTAAAAAGTGCGTTAGGCATATTTAAATTCAACCAGCTAGTGAACAAAACGCCCAACAATGGTTTATGTTTAAAAATTTCATTAGAAACTACCTAAACAATTGCAACAACTCTAAAATTAAGTCCATTAATCTCTGTTATCACACCATAGTAGCAGGGCTATTGCTGTGCAGATATCTGCACATTCCAGAGCTTTGCTTTTACAGAGATCAACTATGATGAGATTATATTTTGGGATCACTCATGATCAGAGCAGTGTATTTTATCAAACTTATGTTAGACCTTGTGCCAAGGCTGAGCCTTGAGAGTTCAGATTTTATGACCGATGTCACCCTTTATTCCATACAGTTTCAGTTCAATGCCTAGTGGTGTTATTGCAGCAGTGTTTCAGATGGTTTATGATGATTATTATTATGATGTGATATGACCTATGGATTTCTGATTATTGACTATGGACTATTATCTTGTTGTTTTGGTCATCTTCATAACATTAGCTTGGTATATGATTCAGGATATGGCGGGTACTATTAAAATTAAAATTTGAATATCTTGGTTGATGTTATAATTATTGAATGGATGTATCACTTGCACACTTAGGTTTCTTGACAAAACCCACTGGTTTTATTACCCTCCTATGAGCATATATATGGTCTTCCTAGACATTCTTGTCTGCTAGCTTAGGCACCACTTTCACTTGACTCCATCCATCCATGACCTTCCTATATTGGCTTTTACCTTTGACTTGTCTTTCTTGACTTTTTGATACTGAGGACTTCCCCATTACTACCTCTGTGTTGGATCGCATCGATGTTTTTTTGGTGTCTTGACTCTGAGTTGGTGACAGAACTTGCCTTTCGTGAATTGGATTGAAGGCCTAAATTATTATGGTCAGTTGTCCCTATGTTTGGCACTGGCAGAAGCCCCCCTAATCATTTGAGATGTTGTTGGCTAAAACTAAAAGCTTATGTACTACCTATTGGAAATCTTTATAAATTCGTCCATGGAAACTGTAAACTCTAGAATGTGTTTTTAAACACACGTGAGTAAACGGCAAGAGCGATGAACTGCTAAAATACTCCTCGGAGAGTATAAAAGGGTCCAAAAAGCAAATGTTACTCAAAAGTTATATCTATTATTGTTGACCTTATATATATATATGTATAAACATGCCCTTGATGCAAGCTGCAACTAGTTGTGCTTCTTAGCACATCTGAAATCCGAAAGATTATGTAGGCCAAAAAGGCCATGAACTGAAATTGAATGATTCTAATGAACTTGGATTAAACTTGATGTAGACATGAATCCTAAGTCGAATAAGCACTCTCTAAACAATTTATCCATTTGTGAGGCACAGCCCTTCCCTGTGTTATTTGTTCGGCACAAAGTGTAGCTCCCCCTTTCCCCGTCCAAAGTGTCACCTAGTTGAGTTTGGTCAAGTCATCCCCTTTGCCCAACCTTGTCTTGCCCTTCACCCTTAGCTAGCAGTTAGACCATGTCCAATGGTGAGTTTGTCATTAAAGCTTATTTGTAAGTGAAATATAAATAACACTAAAACATCTAAATGCATTAAACTGCCATGGAATGATGATGTTTAAGCTATGTTGTGAATATGATTAAAAGAACATGTCTTCAGTCTATTGATATAATCTTGTCCTTGGTTGTATGTTGACCCGGTCAAACATAGTTTGACCATGGTCATCCTTGGGATCCATGATGATGTGGGCCATATGTGCTTATGGATGATGATTGATGATCCCACATACTCTTGTTGTTGACACCATATGGTGGACATATGATTCAGATGGTGATTGATGCAGTTCAGTAGGTTTTATTATTATTTCAGATCATCAGATTATGCACTGTCTGGATATGCTGGACCCTACAGTTGACCACTTAGGTCAACCCATGGTGTATGAGTACAAATTCTTAGTAGATTTGGGTCTTATGGATCCAATGAGACACTTATCATTCAGTTCCAGGCACTTCTAACAGTGATAGATGTAGTTATCCACTTGATGACTAGTTTTGGGGTTGTTTTCCCAGCTTGTCCAACAGGGGCCATGAGAGGCCAGTTCACCGAGGGAGTTGTATGAGGACGGGGTGGTCCAGCCACTTGATTTTACCATTATACCGCCCTCCCAGAGAGCCTGGTGGGATCAGTTTGACAGCGCAGGCACTCCAGGTGGCAGTTTGGGCAGCTTCACAGTTACTGAGGCAGATACAAAATGGAATAAAAGTGTCACTGTGGAATTCGATTTGGGAAATTGAGGCAAGGTTTTGGCACTTGGTATTCACAGAGGTATTCCAGGGTGAACCCCCTATCTTCCATCCATATATCATCAGTCAGTGGGGTCCACAGTGGCCACAGGAGGCCATTTACTGCATGTCTCTCACAGAGTTTGAGGACAGGATTTGATCATTTGTATTATTTGGAAATATTATTTTATATTATTGTGCCATGGGGATGAGCTAGCAAGGATTGATACCTCCTATCCCCACCATGAGCTTATTGAGTCATGTCCTAGTCATATGAGGTGGGCCCATGTGTCTTAGCTCCCTCTTAGTGATAACGTCACCCTTCATGAGTCACTTTAGGCTATGACGTCACCTCTAGTTTTAGTGATCCATGTGATATTTTATGTTGGCTCATCTTAGCCATTGATTTGATTATGAGATCTTTTAATCTCAACCACTCATCTTGTTGTATTGTAAAGTGGTTTTGAGATCTAGGGTTTTGGTCTTTATTATCCTATATTAGGAGGAGACCCCCTATTGTAAAAACACCTTTGGAGCTCTTGAATATTGGAATAGAATACTTCTTTGTGGAGCATACTTCTCTTGTCTTGTGGATTCTTTTGCACTTTGAATATACAATATCTCTTCTATGTATCATTGTGGATCTTGGGGCTACACGTTGTTTTCTTGCAGGGAGGCCAAATTGGTGGAGAGGAGGACCATTTGAAGAGGGTTATTGTTTGAGGGATCCATATATTCTCTGTTGGGTTGATCTTGGTGACATGGAGTATCATTATTGTATATTTGTGACATAGTTGATGCTTTCTATTACATCTCTTCATCATTTTCATAGTTTTCTTACTTGGCTTGTTTCATTTGATCTTGTCTTGTAGGAGGAGGACGATTTGGCTTCTTTGGAGGAGGATGTTTGGCTTGGAGCACTAAGATCTCACTCTTGAATATACACATAGGGGAATGCTATCAATTTGCAAAGTGGCCACAAGCAATTGAGGTAAGTTCTTCAAGGTGTGTACCTAGATCCATCCATTCTTCTTCATTGGTCATAAAACCTTTAAAATCAAAACCCTCGTTTTCTATTTTCCTAGATCTACTTGGATCTAGCTTGGCTTTGGGTAAGATATTGAAAACCCACCTCTATAGCATCCACGACAATTTGTATCTATAGTTTAGTGTGGATTGGGCTTCATTTGACACACTTCCCAAAGCACTTAGCCTTCCTTGGGTGAGGTCGCACTCCTTGGGAGGGTGAGTTTTGCTACTTCCAAGACATGGGTAGGTGAGATCCCACTTGATTTGCAGTCCTCTCATTTGATAACCTACCCCTAGTGCTTCACTTCTTGGATTTTTTCCTTGTGGGCCCCATTCCTCATTTTGAGGGTTGTGCCCCACTTGGGTCATTGGGTGATGCATTTTCAACCTTAGATCTATGGAGATGTAGCCTACCTTGGGGCATGCCACTTAAAACCCACCTTGATAATTGCCTTAACCATTCCGATCTACATTTTGGCATATTTTGGACTCCATTTACCCCTTCATTTCAAGGCACTAGTCTCCTTGGTTCAATTCGCACTCCTTGGGGATTGTGTCATGTGCTAGATCCCATATGTGGGTGTTTCCTAATCTAACTTGGATCCATAGATCCACATCATCAAACACCCGTTAGTGCCATATTACTCCTAACTTCACCTTGCGGGTCCCATTTGGGCCATTTCCATATTTTAAGGAAGTGTGTCCCACTTGTGTATCTTATGGTACTAGATCTATCTCTTTGATCTCCCTAGGTGGCCTAACTCATTCATTGGTTGAAACACTTCTCATATCTTAAGCCTCTTCAACCATACTTAAACTCTTGGGCTCACCTAAGCTTGCATTGTTCTCTGTAACTCAATTTTCACATCTCCCTAGGAACCATTGCTTTGGATAATCTTCTTTGATTGGCTATAGGGTCTCCCCCTTGGTCTTGACTTGTCTAGATCTAAAGTGAAGAATGCCTCGATTATCGTGACTCCCAGCTTGCATTGGGAACCTTGGCATCTCTTGGGTCACTTCTTTAGTTGTCCATCTCCTCTACCATCCCGGATGGGATACCATTAGGGACAATTACAAGTTGCGTGATAACATTTTTGGTGCCGCTACTGGGGAGGTAGAGGCTTACCTTAGGTGTCTGCGATTATCCATGCATAACTCATATCTTATCGCATCCAGATTAATCTAGATGGTTATCATTTCAATCCTTAATTAAAAGCATATTCATCTATTTCTCACTCTCTCCCTGCACTTTAATGACATACATCTTGGTAGAAGAGTTTAAAAGTCTACCTGACGACTCCTAATCGTGACTCCGTTGAGGAGCGAGCTCATAGTCACCCTTACAACACTAGAAGTAAATCAAATCCAAATCAATTGGAGGGAACCCCACTCACTTATCACATAAGAGATCCTAAAGCCCAATCATCTAACTTCTTTTGAAAATTTGTTAATTATGATTCCCCAAACAGTATGTTGGAATCTCCTTTGTTCAATTCGTTCCCTCCTTCATCTCCTAATCCTAATCTCAACGTAGCTCCAGTTAATCCAATGGTTGGAACTAATCAATCTACCTCTGGAAGCAATACTCAAACCAATCCTCCCGTTGCTCGAGCTTTTGGAAACAAGGCTAGAGCCTCCCCCTTAGAATTTTCCCAAGTCCTAGGAGCCCCCCATGATATGCCAGGCAAGTACTTTAAAAAGATCCCTAAGTTCAATGGGAACTGTGCAACCTCCATCGAGGACCACATAGACAATGTCTGGGCTCACATGGAAGCTTATGGGGCCGAAGTAGAAGATGTGTTTATGAGGGGTCTCTTTGCATCCCTGGAGGGTGATGTTCGCAAGTGGTTTGACCGTTTTCCTGCATCATCAATCGATGGATACAATGTATTTGCTAGTAAACTCAAGCAAGAGTGGTCAGTTAATTTGGATGGACGTTTCCTTTTGAACCAACTGTTTGAAATCAAAAAGAAAGAGAACGAGTTTGTCCAAGAATTTAACCTTCACTTTGATAAGATAGTGGCCAACATTGCCAGCAACATTAGGCCTTTTGAGCAAGGTGTCTTGATTCATTACCTCAATGCTTATGAAGGTTACCATGGATACCACTTGAAAGATAAAGAACCTAGTGACTTAAAAGTGGCACAAGACAACGCTTGAAAGGCTGAAGTAAATGCTGCCTCCATGGGGAAGCAAAATTTATTTGACCTAATCAGTGCCTCTTCTTCTAGATTTGAACCTAAGCCAAAAAAGGGGAAGGAGCCTAGCAAGGATCCCAATGAAATGATGGGGAGCATGCGTGAAATGATGAAGAACTTAACTCTCCTGAATAGGGATCTAGCTAAGAGCAAAGAGATGGAAAGGTATAGGAAACCTTATGGACCTAAGCCTTATTGGAATCAACAGAAGAAGCCTAATGACGGTGATAGAAGAAACCCTGTGAGCCAAACCTCACCTGAACCTCCTGTTATAAACTGGTCTGAAGAGCAAAGGTTGGATGATCATGAGTATCCCACTCATGGTGATGATGCTCCTGGTTCTCCAAAGAACATTAACTGGGTTGACAACTTAGATTTTGACAAGGACTTTGGAAGAATTTTGATTGATCATGAGGAAGAGTCCATAGAAGAACTCAATCCTAGTTTTCCCATCCATGCCACTGAACAAGCCAGTATTAGTGGTCAAGCTCCTCTTAGAACCTATCAACGAAGAAGGGATGGCCAAAAGCCTACACCTTTTAGTGAGAAGAAAAGTAGTGAGCTGCCTAGTCCAGTGAGTGAGCCAATTCCTCTTCATGAGTATGACTTGGATATCAACATTGAAAGAGAATTGGACAAGGTTATGCACAACATCCCACTCACTGAGTTAATGAAAATACCATCAATAAAAGAGCAAGTGGTAGAGTTTTTCGAGAGTATCCTTGAGACTACCACAAGTAGTGGTGAAGGTTCATCTTTTCAAAACTCAGCACCTAGTGCTATGGTTGAATAAAAAGAGGATCCTCCCATTAACATCCAAACTACATTATATGAGAGGAAGAATGGTGGTCATCAACCTTTTTATCTTACGCTTCGTATTGGTGATACCCTCCTTCATAATTGCATGTTGGATTCGGGTGCCTCCATGAATGTGATGCCTTTGCAAGTCATGGAAGCTATGGGATTAAAAATAACTAGGCCCTATGGGAACGTTTGTGGAATTGACTCTCGACCAGTTCAAGTCTTTGGCTTGATTAAAAACTTGAGAGTTGACTTGTTTTCATGCCCCGACATATCCATGCTAATGGACATAGTAGTCATAGATCTCCCTCCAGCCTATGGAATGCTCCTTTTTAGGAAGTGGTCTGCTGGGATAGGGGGACATCTTCAGATGGTTTTATCATATGCTACTATCCCCAACTCTGATGGGTCATTGGTTGGGGTGTATCGAGAGCCATTTTACGATGGTCATCTCGAGAGTTACGAGGATGGTGTAAGGAACACGTATGGAGAGGGTGAGTTATTACCTGAGGGTATCTTCATGGTCATGGGTGGCCACAATGAACATCCTAGTACAGAAAGAGGAGATATTTGGAGATCATAGTTCTTCTAAGGAAGAAAGGGAAATAACTCTCGCTGCTAGAGAAATGAACCTTGAGTCACTTCGAGGTGAAGTGTCGGAAGAGCTTAGGGATTTGAACCAACCTAGTGATGTGGAGCCACACATTGAACAACTTGATCCCATCACTCAACTAAATACTTCTGAGATTAATTTTGATCAAATAAGAAGGGGTGAGTATATACCTAGGACAGTCCATGAATGGCTTTTCCTAGTCGACCTTAACATGGAGAGGCGTAGAGAAGGGCTTGATCCCATCATTCCTTGGGAAAATAACAATGAAGGAACACATCTTTCCCTTGATGAGGGGAGTGATGAGGAACCAACTGATTATCATTTTTCTGATGTTCCTGATCATCTATCTCATTTGTTCTTGGAAAATGGAGTTTTGAGGCAAGTAAATGCCAACTCCATGAGTTGGAAAGAGCGTGCTTTAATCCATGATGCTCGTGGAGAGGAATTTTCTTTGAATAACCTAACCATTTTTCAGGAAGATCCTAGTGAGGTTAGTTTGTCTTCGTCTTATCTTGAAATCCCTAGTTTCCTCATTCCCCGTGAGTTACCTATTGGTGAAGAGAGTATGAACTCCACAGATTCATTTCACACTCCTACCTCTTCACCAACATCTTTAGTCACGAGATCTCAGAGTGTTCCCAACATGGTTCCTAGTCATTCATCTTTTCCCACTGATCATCTGGAAGCCTTAGAGAGTATGATTGTTCCTGTCCCATCTGGAGAAGGTAGTAGTAGAAGTGTTGGAAACCAGAATCTACCATCTCCAGTTCATGTGGAAGAAGAAGAGGATGTTGATAGAGACTTTTGGACTGTGGGAGAAACTCCAAAGTACATCATTCACCCACAAGTTGAGGAACCAATTGTTGAAAGTCCTCCTAGGAGAGTAGTTCGAGAATTCCTAATTGGTAGGGTAGCCATACCTTTAGACGGTGGGTCTCTCAAGTTTGATGCAATTCCTCCTGATAGGAATTCGAGAATAGTTACACCTCAACCCCGATGCAAAACTAATATCCAACCTATTTCCGCTCATATTATTGAAGCCATCCCTCAATCTGTAAATCACCGAAGGTTTGAAGTTGGTGATAGGGTCGTTATTCCTAATGATTTATTTTACATCCGATCCAGGGGATCTAGTGACTTTTGGGTTGGACCGCTCACTGTCTAGCGTTGCATTGGTGAGATGTGTTTCCTCACTACTGGGAGTGACCAGCGTAACTTACTCCCTATCAACCAGAGGGAGTTAAGGGATTATCATCCCTAACTCCATCTGCTTTGATTGTGTTGCATGCTTGTTTAGAGTAGGTAGTTTCCGAATAAGCTCGCTTGAGCAATAGGATTTGTGTGCTTTTCTTTTTCTATGTGCTGAGTATTGCCATTTCTCTTTACTTTTCTTTCTAATTGATTGAGTTGTCTTCCTGCTAAGTTTTTGATTGAGTTGAGCCTTGCTCTTTCCTAAGCTTGTCTCACCTCCTGCATGCATTGAAGAGTGGTTAGTTTTCTTGAGTGTTCTTTTTGGCTTCCTATGCAAGTTGAGTTGAGTATGCCTGCCTGAAAAAGTTTTATTTTCCTCCTCCACAATAAAATGAATAGAATTTATATGCCATGTTAGATTAAAATTTCATGTACGCATTTTAGTTTTTGTCTTAGAGTAGATTTCATTTTCAGCTTTATTTTATATATCTCCCATACATGCTTCATGTGGTATTGTAGTGTCTGTAAGCACAGATACATGTGTAAAATAAAAGCTGAAAGCAAGGATGATGAGGTGCTGGATTGAAGATTGATGCAGAGCAGTTCGAGACCAGAGATTCTGAGGTTCTCAAGCGCTCTCTCCCTTAGAGCACTTGTCCCAGCTAGAGCTAGATGTTATCACACCATAGTAGCAGGGCTACTATTCTTGCTGAGCATATATCTGCACATTCCAGAGCTTTGCTTTTACAAGGTCAGCTATGATGAGATTATATTTTGGGATCACTCATGATCAAAGCAGTGTATTTTATCAAAACTTATGTTAGAGCTTGTGCCAAGGCTAAGCCTTGAGAGTTCAGATTTTATGACCGATGTGACCCTTTATTCCATACAGTTTCAGTTCAGTGCCTAGTGGTGTTATTGCAACAGTGTTTCAGATGGTTTATGATGATTATTATTAAGATGTGATATGACCTATGGATTTCTGATTATTGACTATGGACTATTATCTTGTTGTTTTGGTCATCTTCATAGCATTAGCTTGGTATATGATTCAGGATATGGCAGTACTATTAAAATTAAAATTTGAATATCTTGGTTGATGTTATAATTATTGAATGGATGTATCACTTGCATACTTAGGTTTCTCGAAAAAACCCATTGGTTTGATTAACCTCCTATGAGAATAGATAGGGTCTCCCTAGACATTCTTGTCTGCTAGCTTAGGCACCACTTTCACTTGACTTGATCCATCCATGACCTTCCTATATTGGCTTTTACCTTTGACTTGTCTTTCTTGACTTTTTGATACTGAGGACTTCCCCATTACTACCTCTGTGTTGGACCGCATCCATGTTTGTTTAGTGTCTCGGATCTGAGTTGGTGACAGAACTTTCCTTTGGTGAGTTGGATTGTAGGCCTAAATCATTATGGTTGGTTGTCCTGATGTTTGGCACTGGCAGAAGCCCCCCTAGTCACTTGAGATGTTGTTGGCTAAAAATGAAAGCTCATGTACTACCTATTGGAAATATTTATAAATTCGCCCATGGAAACTGTAAACTCTAGAATGTGTTTTTAAACACACGTGAGTAAAGGGCAAGAGCAATGAACTGCTAAAATACTCGTCGAAGAGTATAAAAGGGTCCAAAAAGAAAATGTTACTCAAAATTTATATCTATTATTGCTGACCTTATATATATATATATGTATAAACATGCCCTAGATGCAAGCTGCAACTAGTTGTGCTTCTTAGCACATCTGAAATCCGAAGGGTTATGTAGGCCAAAAAGGCCATGAAGTGAAATTGAATGATCCTAATGAACTTGGATCAAGCTTGATGTAGACATAATGCCTAAGTTGAATAAGCACTCTCTAACCAACTTATCCATTTGTGAGGCACAACCCTTCCCCGTTTTATTTGTCCGACACAGAGTGTAGCTCCCCCTTTCCCCATCCAAAGTGTCACCTAGTTGAGCTTGGTCAAGTCATCCCCTTTGCCCAACCTTGTCTTATCCTTCACCCTTAGCTAGCAATTAAACCATGTCCAATGGTGAGTTTGTCATTAAAGCTTATGTGCAAGTGAAATATAAATAACACTAAAATATCTACATGTATTAAACTGTCATGGAATGATGATGTTTAAGCTATACTGTGAATATGATTAAAAGAACATGTCTTTAGTCTATTGATATAATCTTGTCCTTGGTTGTATGTTGACCCGGTCAAACATAGTTTGACCATGATCATCCTTGGGATCTGTGATGATGTGGGCCATATGTGCTTATGGATGATGATTGATGGTCCCACATACTCTTGTTGATGATACCATACGATGGACATATGATTTAGATGGTGATTGATGCAGTTCAGCAGGTTTTATTATTATTTCAGATCATCAGATTATGCACTGTTCGGATATGGTGGACCCTACAGTTGACCACTTAGGTCAACCCATGGTGTATGATTACACATTCTTAGTAGATTTGGGTCTTCTGGATCCAATGAGACACTTATCATTCAGTTCTGGGTACTTCTGACAGTGATAGATGTAGTTATCCACTTGATGACCAGTTTTGGGGTTGTTTTTCTAGCCTGTCCAGCAGGGTCCATGAGAGGCCAGTTCACCTAGGGAGCTGTATGAGAAGTGGGTGGTCCAGCCACTTGATTTTACCATTATAACCCCCTCCCAGAGATCCTGGTGGGCTCAGTTTGACAGCGCATGCACTCCAAGTGGCAGTTTGGGCAGCTTCACAGTTACTGAGGCTCATACAAAATGGAATAAAAGGGTCACTGAGGAATTCGATTTGGGCAATTAAGGCAAGGTTTTGGCACTTGGTATTCACAGAGGTATTACAGGGTGAACCCCCTATCTTCCATCCATATATCATCAGTAAGTGGGGTCCACAGCGGCCATAGGAGGCCATTTACTGCATGTCTCTCATAGATTTTGAGGACAGGATTTGATCATTTGTATTATTTGGACATATTATTTTATATTATTGTGCCATGGGGATGAGCTATCAAGGATTGATACCTCCTAGCCCCACCATGAGCTTATTGAGTCATGTCCTAATCATACGAGGTGGGCCCATGTGTCTTAGCCCCCTCTTAGTGATGACATCACCCTTCATGAGTCACTTTAGGCTATGACATCACCTCTATTTTTAGTGATCCATGTGATATTTTATGTTGGCTCATCGTAGCCATTGATTTGATTATGAGATCTTTTAATCTCAACCACTCATCTTGTTGTATTGTAAAGTGGTTTTGATATCTAGGGTCTTGGTCTTTATTATCCTATATAAGGAGGAGACCCCCTATTGTAAAATCACCTTTGGAGCTCTTGAATATTGGAATAGAATACTTCTTTGTGGAGCATACTTCTCTTGTCTTGTGGATTCTTTTGCACTTTGAATATACAGTATCTCTTCTATGTATCATTGTGGATCTTGGGGCTACACGTTGTTTTCTTGCAGGGAGGCCGAATTGGTGGAAAGGAGGGCGATTTGAAGAGGGTTATTGTTGGAGGGATCCACATATTCTCTCTTGGGTTGATCTTGGTGACAGGGAGTATCATTATTGTATCTTTGTGAAATAGTTGATGCTTTCTATTACATCTCTTCATCATTTTCATAGTTTTCTTACTTGGCTTGTTTCACTTGATCTTGTATTGTAGGAGGAGGACGATTGGCTTGGAGCACTAAGATCTCACTCTTGAATATACACATAGGGGAATGTTATCAATTTGCAAAGTGGCCATAAGCAATTGAGGTAAGTTCTTCAAGGTATGTACCTAGATCCATCCATTCTTCTTCATTGGTCATAAAACCCTTAAAATCAAGACCTCATTTTCTATTTTCCTAGATCTACTTGGATCTAGCTTGGCTTTGGGTAAGATATTGAAAACCCACCTCTATAGCATCCACGACAATTCGGATCTATAGTTTAGTGTGGATTGGGCTTCATTTGACACACTTCCCAAAGCAGTTAACCTTCCTTGGGTGAAGTCGCACTCCTTGGGAGGGTGAGTTTTGCTACTTCTAAGACATGGGTAGGTGAGATCCCACTTGATTTGCAGTCCTCTCATTTGATAACCTACCCCTAGTGCTTCACTTCTTTGATTTTTTCCTTCTGGGCCCCATTCCTCATTTTGAGGGTTGTGCCCCACTTGGGTCATTGGGTGATGCATTTTCAACCTTAGATCCATGGAGATGTAGCCTACCTTGGGGCATGCCACTTAAACCCACCTTGATAATTGCCTTAACCATCCCAATCTACATTTTGGCATATTTTGGACTCCATTTACCCCTTCATTTCAAGGCACTAGTCTCCTTGGGTCAATTCGCACTCCTTGGGGATTGTGTCATGTGCTAGATCCCATATGTGGGTGTTGCCTAATCTAACTTGTATCCATAGATCCACATCATCAAATACCCCTTAGTGCCATATTACTCCTAACTTCACCTTGCGAGTCCCATTTGGGTCATTTCCATATTTTAAGGAAGTGGGTCCCACTTGTGTATCTTATTGTACTAGATCTATCTCTTTGATCTCCCTAGGTGGCCTAACTCATTCATTGGTTGAAACACTTCTCATATCTTAAGCCTTTTCAACCATACTTAAACTCTTGGGCTCACCTAAGCTTGCATTGGTTTTCGTAACTCAATTTTCACATCTCCCTAGAAACCATTGCTTTGGCTAATCTTCTTTGATTGGATATAGGGTCTCCCCCTTGGTCTTGACTTGTCTAGATCTAAAGTGAAGAGTGCCTCAGTTATCATAACTCCCAGCTTGCATTGGGAACCGTGGCATCCTTGGGTCACCTCTTTAGTTGTTCATCTCCTCTACTATCCCAGATGGGATACTATTAGGGACAACTACAAGTTGTGTGATAACAATCTCTAAGAATGATTGGGCATCCAACTGATGAGATTTACTAGCTGTTGGATCTATTACCAAACCAAAACACAACTCAACAATACATTAAATCACTGCAGCTTTAGCAAAATTCTATTCTCTCACCATTCACAATCATTGGCAGCGATTAATTAAATAGAGAAGCTCTCAACCACTCAATAAACAAATAAATGCAAAAAAACAATCAAACACACATGAAAATTGTGAATAAGACATTATTTACCCTGGAAACCCAAATGAGAAAACCAACATTCAATGGTTGCTCAATATTTCATTTCAACAGCCTTTGGATTACAATGCCTTTCATTTCCCATTCCATCTTTCCTTTTTTTATTTTCCTATTTTTTCTCTCTCTATTCTTATTCGCATTTACAAAAATTGCATTATCTTTAAAGTAATGTTTAATGTTTATACATTGTCGAAATGTCTCACATATATTGATTATTATAACCATTGTTTGTTGAGATCCATTTTCGGATCACCAACTTAAGTTAGAGATTCACCGCTTCTTTGTTTCTTTTTCATTGTATTAATTCAACCATTTACAATAAAATATAAGGCATTCACCAACCTCCGAAACCCTAATTCCAAAACTGAAATTAGATTACAATGGGCCGAAAACCATTGGCCCTGAACCCACATTGGAAGGGGGGTAGTCATGCAAAGAATATCACATATAACCAACAATAAGGAGGTTTCCCCCTTAAAGAGGCTTCTTAATCATCTCTTTATTTCATTCACAAGGCATTGGTCACTCTTTCTATTTTTATGTTATTTTCACAATTTGGTGCATAACATTTGGTATCATAGCCATTTTTGTTATAACTTTTTGGGGGGGTTGTTTTAGATTTTAAAAAAAATAGGAGACTTAGAAGAAAGCTTGAAGTACATGTGGTAAAAATTTAAAGTAATCTCAAACAAGTGTTCTAGGTAAAACTATTAGATATGAAGGAGATGTTGTCATGCTCCAACATAGTAATAATGGAGGAGATGTTGTCATGCTCCAACATAGTAATACTTGAATCGACATAAATTTTAATTATAAATTTAATAATAAATTTTAAAGAATAGGTAAAAATAATAAGTAAAAAAATGTAAAAATAAATAAAGAGCAAAACATTCTAAAAATAAATAAAAAGTAAAACAATGTATAAAAAATAAAAAGTAAAACAAAGTTAAATAGTTAAAGTATTATTTAACGTGGTTGACTGAGATGAGTTTGAAAAATGTGTTTTTAACTACTCAAAATCATTTTTATAGGAAATTTAAAAAGTGAAACAATTTTAAATAGTTAAAAGTATATACATTAATAAAGTTAAAAAGTAAAATTATGTAAAATAATTAAAGGTATATAGATCACTGAAATTAAATAGGTCAAAATAGGTCATGGTCATTAAGGGTATTTGATCCCTCTTGACCCCTGGTAGATCTGGAGTTTAGATGGGTCTAGGATGGTGGACTTACATGGCAAGGGGTTGTGCAAAAAATGTTTTCACCAATTAAACCTCCAAAGAGCTCAACCATGTCTCATGAATAAAATGAAGAAATGTGTAGCCAACTATCCAATTTGGAGGACAAAGTTAAGGAAATGGATGATAGGTCAGTGACACATGTTCAATTGGTAAATACAAAAAATGATATAGAAAGTGAGTTGAAAAAGATGGCAAGTAAAGAGGATCTCAAATTTATGAATCAGGTAATTCTGAACGAGATGAGACATCTCTTTCCTCATAATTCATCTCTTCGATAAGAGGATAAGGAGAACAAGAGGGGCTTGTCCCAATCATAGATTGAGAAAATTGAAAAACAATTGGAGAACAAGTGGTTCGAGTCCCAAAAAATTGATCATTCATCATTCCATAATCCACATCATCATGGGTTCAACTTGGGACCAAGGAAATACTTCATTCCCAAGATTGATATGAAATTTTTTTATGACAATGATCCAATAACTTGGAAATTTCAGATGGAACAATTATTTGATCTACACCAAGTGCCAACTTTACAAAAGGTAACTATTACATCCTTGTATTTAGAACCTAGTTAATTTGTATGGTACCAATGGCTTTATGACTATTGTATCTTGGTCTATATTTACAAAATGAATTGACAACACATTATGGGGATATGAAGAGCAACACCTTCTTTATCTAATTGATAAATCTCAAGAAAAAAGGTCCATTGACATAACACATTAAGTAGTTTCAGAAGTAGATTCTTAGAGTGAAGAACATTCTAGAGGATAATTTGTTGGATATCTTTATGGGCACTTTAAAGGAGAGCATTCAAAATTATGCACATGTCTTTGAACCCAAATCATTGGATAATGCTTTAAGTTTTGCAAGCAAAGTTAAAATTAAAAATATGGATACTAAGAGAATTTATTCTCCTAGGAGAAAATGTGGCTAAGGGGCATAAGTGCAATTAGAAGAAATTATTCTACATAGATTATGAAGAGGAAGAAGATTCAAAACCAGAACAATCTCAAGAGGTAGAGCTAGAAGATACTACTACAACCATATCTTGTCATACCTTGGTTTGAATTAGCCCTCCTCAAACTCTCAGAATAGAAGGATATATCAAAAAGAAAAAGGTAACAATGTTGACTAATTCTAATAGTATACATAACTTCATCAATTGCAAATTAGCCAAACTTCTCAATTGCTTTATATATCTAGCACCATAATTTCAAGTAATGACTATAGATGAAGGTACCATAAATTGTTTAGGGAAGTGCCACAATATTAAGCTTACTATGGGGGAGTATTTATTGGATAGACCAATGATTGCAATCTAAATGGATGGTGATGATGTTGTACTAGGGCCCAGTGGCTATGATAATTCGGAACAATGGCTCTTAATTTTTAGGATTTTTTCACGAGATTCTCCATAGAAGGATAGGAAATTGAACTCAAATATATTCCACAGAAACCCTCTAAAGTGATAAGCTCTAATAGCATGAAAAAAATGCTAAAAAAACGGACACCATGGTGTAATTGCACAATTGTGCTCACTAGATGTTCAAGCATCTATATCCTCTATTCAGGTGGATCTCCAAGAAGTTATTAACAACTATTCCAATGTATTTGGAAAGATGTCTAAAGGACTTCCTCCTATTCTATATCATGACCATGTTATTCACTTGCAACCAAGAAGTATACCACCTAACATCATAATCTATAGTGCCGATGTGCACAAAAGAGTGAGATTGAAAATATGAATCAAGAAATGTTAGATGTAGGCATCTTATAACCTAGATAAAGTGTTTTCTTTGCACCAATAGTGATGGTTCACAAAAAGGAATTTTCATGGTGTATGTGTCCAAATTATAGAGAGCTCAATAACATGACCATTAAAGATAAGTTTCATATTCATGTCATTAATGAATTATTAGATGAATTACAACGAACAAATTTATTTACCAAGTTCGATCTTCGTTTTGGATATTATCAAATTAGAATGAGGAAAGAAGACATTTTGAAAACAACCTTCAAAACACATGAAGGTCATTATGAATTTTTGGTGATGCCATTAATTGGCCTTACCAATGCACCTTCCACATTTCAAAGCTCGATAAATTCTATTTTTAAACCCTTCCTTAGAAAATTTGTGTTAGTATTTTTTTTATGATATACTAATATATATATAATATTGGGAATATCATGTACATCATGTTGACATGGTCTTAAAACTATCGGGGAGCACCAACTATATGCCAAACCTTCTAAGTGTGCCTTTGGGGTTCAATAAGTGGAATATTTGGGTCATATTGTACCTCATGAAAGTGTCAAAGTCGACTTAAACAAAATTAAAGCTATCATGGAATGGCCAATTCCTAAAACCTTGAAGAATCTTAGAGGATTATTAGGATTGAGAGGATACTACCACAAGTCCATAAAAAAATATGATCAAATAGAAGCACCTCTAACAAGGCTATTGAAAAATGAGCCATTCTCTTGGACTCGAAGCAACCAAAGCTTTTGAAAAACTTGAAGTGCCTTTGTGTACAACTCATGTATTAGCCACACCTTACTTCACAATTTTTTTTATTATGGAACATGATGCCTTGGGGCATGGAAATGTTGCAATTTTAATGCAAGAAGAAAGGCCCCTTGCCTTTGAAAGCTTCCAACTCAAAAGAAGAAACTTACTCAAACCAATTTATGAAAAAGAAATGTTAGCCATACTGCATGCAATTAAGAAATGATGCCCTTACCTAATATGAATACACTTCAAGGTAAGAACAAATCATGACAGACTTAAGTACCTCTTGGAACAATGATTATATTCAGAAGAGCAACAAAAATGGGTTGCAAAGATGCTAGGTTGTGACTTTGACATTATCTACAAAAAATGAAAACATAATGCGATGGCAGATGCACTTTCAAGAAAACAAGATGACAAAAAGGTCTTACTCTGTGTTATTTCCATTATGCAATATGATTGAGTGGAAGAACCAAGGATAGAATGGAAACTAGATCATAAGGAATGCAAGGTAATTCAACAACTACAAAAGGACCCTAGTTCATTGGAAAAATTTGTGTGGAAGAATGATTCACTATGGTATTAGGATCACATATATTTATGTAAAAAATATCAACTCAAATGGAAGGTCCTTTGGAATTGCACACTTCTCCTAGAGGAGGACATTTCGTGTTTTTTAAAACTTACCATAGGATCAAGTAAGATTTTTTCTGAGAAGGTATTAAAACTAATGTCCAAAAGTTTGTGGTAGAATGTTTAGTTTGCCAACAAAATAAGGGAGAGACAATCAAGACACCAGGTCTTTTATAGCCATTAGCCATACCAAGTTAGCGTTCGTAAGAGGTCTCAATGGATTTGATCAAAGGTCTACCAAATCCAGAAGGAAAGACTATCATCATGGCAATAGTGGATTGACTCACAAAGTATGCCCATTTTTTGTCTCTTTCTCATCCTTTTAAATCAAGTACAATAGCTGCAACATTCATGGAAATAAGTCAGAAGCTACGTGGAATCCCCAATATTATTGTAAGTGATAGAGCTCCAATTTTCACTGATAATTTTTGGAAGGAAACAGTTCTTGTTTGGTCACTCAATTGGCTCACAACTCTTATGAAAAATTGATCTATTTGTAGACATGGGTTGCTTGCTTATGTGTAGATCAAACTTAGAAACCAGTGCAACTTATTTGTAGAACAAACTTAGAAACCAATCCAACACAAAATAATAGAAGAATCTTAGATACATAATATTGAGCTTTATGTCTCAAGGTAATTTTTATTGAAATAAAGAAATAACGTATTTTCAATTGGGCTCTTGGCAATGTTTCAACTTCACACATTCTTAGGCTAATAATAACTTGTGTTCTATTTCTTGCAAGTCTTGGTCATTGATTTACATGAACTATATTGGTGAAGCGACTCATCAACCAACTACCACCACAATCTCCCATGGAATGGCCCCAGAATAAAGATATTGTTATTAAGTGATGGGGAAATCAAAATGAGATTTCTCACTTGTATTGAATATGCCTTTGCTTCGGAAATTGATTTATTTTTTAGGTTTGTTTTATTTTTCCTTAATATTGTGTAGTGGCTATAAAATTTAAATATATAAATAAACATTCATAATAATAATGTTAAAAATGTTAAACTAAGGGATAAAATTGTTCACTTGCATGACTAATCAATGCATATAAGTATTTTTCACAAGGCTGATTGTAAATCATTTAACTTCATACATTCATTATCAATTATCATCCTTTATGGATTTCAGTTGTATTTCATTCCTATGGACATTTTTTCTTATATGAAATATTGTTTATTACATTGGTTCCAGAGCCTTGTGACAGTATACTTATATGCATTGACTAGTCACTAAGGTGAACGGTTGTGTCCCTTAGTTTAAAATTAGTATTATTATGTAATGTTTATTAATTGATATATTTTATTTTCATTACATATTCGATGATTGTCCAAATAATAAATCCCTCTAGGAATCTACGAGTCCTATAACCTTGTTTTCATAGATCATGTTTCTTTTAAGAACAAAGTTTTCATTAGTTGCTTCACAAGAAATATGGAGTTAATGCGTGATTGTTTAAGTATCAAACACTTTTGTTGGTTTGGGGAAATAGAAAGTGTGAAGTATCTTCTCTATATTGTTAGTACCTATTGCATGTCACCCAAAAGTATTTAATATTAATTTGAAAAGTCATGAAAATTTATTCACTGAGTTGTAAGAATTATGGACTCTTGAGAATTTTGTACAAAAATGACTACTCACATTAATTGTACACATCATGGACATTGAGTTTTTTCTCTTACATGATAACTTTTGGTGTCAATATTCCTATTTGTCCTACTTATGTTCAAGCCCCATCAAGAGTTTTTCTACTTGAGTTAAAAAATAGTAAACATGTTCAACCTCACATGCAAAAGATATATGGTGAAGGGTTCATAGGGACTCAGGGATTTCATGGATATCGCTTTAATTCCTTTATAGTTGCATTTATTAGTAAACATTACTCTTTACTCTTTTCTCATCTTCTATTTAGTTGACATAGTTCCTAGGGTGTTACAGATTCCATGATAATCGAACTAATTGCCGAAGGCTTGAAAGGATATCAAGTAGAGAATAAGGTGTTGGCATTGAATGGACTATGCAGGTTTTACTCCTATTTTATTTTTATTTGTAAAAATATCACAGCTACCATCAATTGAACAACTGACACATCAACGTTGAAAGATAGCTTGATATCCGTCAATCCACTGATGCATCCTTGAACGGAAAACAGTTAGTGGCTTGGAAAAACCGTCGAACATCTACTGCCAACATTGGAAATGTCGACAGTATAGCTGCCAAGAAACATCGCACTATCGATGACATTCCATCAGGAAATCGATGGGTGTCCCTCGGACTACTGATGGTACCTGTGCCGAGATCCTTACAATTAGAAAACACATCGTCGATATATCAACAGGATTACATCGGTCGACCGACGGTTGGGCCTCGATCCACCGATGGTTGGGACATGGTCTACTAATGGTGCATGGGCCAAGATCCTAATAGTTAGAGAACAAGTCATCGATCTACCGACAAAGTTTTTTCGGTCGACCGATGGCTAGGCCTCAGTCCACCAATGGTTGGGCCTTGGTATACCGATGGTACATCTACCAATCACAATACAATTAAACAACATACAAGCAAACCCATAAAATACACAACAATGCACTTCATTTACAAACAATTATCCACAACAATGACAAATAATTACCCACATCTAACAATCAATTATTGGATAATTTTCCTTGAATAGTTGGATGTGTTGCTAAACACAATTGAGTTTGTAGGATGGTAGGAGTCAAATCCTACCACACGAGTATTTAGATGGACACATCTTGCACCCAATTCCATAATTCACATTAGGGTATACTATATCAAACACACCAAAAACTTGAATTACATGCCAATAACACCACATAACTCGAATTAGGGTGGACTACAACAAATTCAATAGGCATAACAGGATTCAACCAACAAAAATTAAAGGATTGCCTACATTTTCCTACAGAAAACCACAAACCCAAACTATTGTGCACCTTGGACATGCAAAAAAATGATTCCAACTAAAAAACTTGGAACACTGAGTGCAAAAATCAAAGAATTGTCTTTCCTTTCCCTACAAAAAACCATAAATCCACATTGTATACACCTTGGATAGACAAACAAATTATTCCAGCCGACAACAATTGAACAACATGTGCAAACGTTGAAGGACACTCTTAACATTCCTTACAAAATGATGTGCTCCACTACTATCTTCAAGTGATTCTTTTGTCTAGTTGGCGACCACCCACATACAATCACATGACATTATGTATGGAAACCCTAGAGTGACTAATCGAACACCCACAAAACCGAGACTAGAAACCCTCCCCTTATGCCAACAACCTTTGCAAATTAATTCTCCAACTTCAAAAAACCAAAGGATAGGCACAACAATACCAATACCCTACAATAAATCACCATCAACATCTTTCAACCATAACACAAATTGTAGGAGGGTGCACCAGTACCATTGGGGCAGACAGCTCCACCATTGGGTGCTTTAAATTTTTTACAGAGTAATGAGTTAGCTAGGGAGAAACATCAAATGGGCGAGAGGAATTCCACATTACCGTACACACTAAGCACTACAACTACCCTAACACAATGAGGAAGGCACCTTGACATTGTTGTATGTCACATCGGTTCATCTACATTGCCAAATTGAGTCAAAAAAGGAGGGTGCACCACTATAGGTGTCCCTCCCAGACAAAACATGTTGTAGAAAAGGCAAGGGTATTTTACAAAGAAAACCTTGGGCCACGATAGCTCTCCCTTTTCATTTATTCAAAAAATGGAATCAAAATTTCAAAGTAAAATAATTAAAATGACAAAACATTTAAGTGTAAGTTGTTGGAAATGACCATCCAACTCACATACCAATAACCTAAAAAAGGTAAGAAAAGGTCAAAAACACCCTAAGCCATACCGTATGGGATTTTGTGATTTGGAAGCACTATCAAGTAGGGATTAGTGCACTTTTGAGTTGTTTCAACGTGAAGCCCCATGTTTCAATACATTGTTAAAGTTATTTGGGCCCATCCCAAGTGCTTGTTAGGAGATGAAAGCCAATATCCATATCTCCAATATTCTTTATGCATAGCTCTCAACTAGGTCCAAGCACTGCTTGTATGAGCCAAGTGCATGGAGGGTTAGAGCGGAGTCCTTTGGGGGTGAGATGGCGGTCCCCCGCTCTCTGGGAGTTTGGGGGTGGATCCCCCGAGGCAAAAAATTCTATACCCTTCTAGTGTATTTTGGTTCCTTCTGGAACCCTCATATGTATTGTATAAAATGAGAGTGACCCCATGGCATTGTCACATAGGAGAGATAGAAGAAAGCATTGTAAGGTTTTTGTCAAGTAATAATAAAAGATAGAAGTTGTCACCACCTTGTGGTTTTACCTGTATATAGCAAGGTTTCCACATAAATATCGTGTTCTATTGTTATTATTGTGTGCTTCTATTTTTATATATTTTACTAACATTTGGTATCAAAGACTAAAAAACTCACAGGCATAGGGTTTTATGTGAGTGGGAACTGCAACAATGACAGGAGTTTTAACCAAGTTCAAGATTTAGAAGTTTGATGGCAATAATTTCTCCTTATGGAAGATGAAGATGAAGGATTTCTTGATTCATAATAACCAAACCCTAGCCTCCAAAGGGGTTGTGAAAAATCTGAGAACATGACAGATGAGGACTGGATAAGGATGGATATAAAGGCAATTTCTACAAGTCACCTTTGCCTAGAAGACTCTTTCTTGTTCAATGTTGTTGAAGAAAAGACAACAAAATCCCTTTGGGAGAAACTTGGGAAGTTGTATGAGACTAAATCAGGAACAAAGTTCTTCCTGAAAAATAACTTTTTCATCTGAGGATGAAGGAGGGTTCAATTGTCATAGATCATCAAAACGTGTTTAATACCCTAATCAACAAATTGTTGTCAATTGGTGTAAATCTACATAATGAGGATAGAGTGATCATTTTATATTTTTTCCTCCCTGATAACTAGGATCATATGGTTGTGAACATCACCAACTGATCAACGCTAACTCTAAAATTTGATGATGTGGTAACTGCTTTACTAGGAGAAGAGTTGAGGCTAAAATCGTCTCTATATCCCTCTACCAATGAAGCCTTATCTATGAGAGGGTGATCTAGCGAAAGGGGTTAACAAGGGAGATCATAGTCCAGATCCAAGTCCATAGGATGCAATAAAGGGAGGTGTTGTAATTGTGAAAAACCAGGGCACTCAAGGAATGACGGTTGGTATCTGAAGAAGGAAAAAGAAGGATGAAAACCCATATCAACCATCAGTTGAATCTAGTAGAGTAGATTCATAAGAGACAACAACATGTAAGGTTTTATGTCACAACAAAAACAGATCTCTATTACATGCTTAGGTTTTAGACTTAGGAGCATCTTTCCACATGTCTCCACATAGAGACTGGTTTGTCAAAAACTAGCCCTATAGTGGTGGAATGGTCTACTTGGGTGATGATCATCCTTTAGAAATTGTGGGAAGAAGGGACATTGAGATCAAGATGGGAAATGGAAGAGAAAGTAAGTTTTGTTTTGTACAACGTGTACCATATCTATGGATGAATTTTCTCTCAGTCAAGATGATGGGTAAGTTGCGGTATTCTACTACCTTTGGTAAAATTCAATGCAAAATCACCAAAGGATCCCTCATGGTAGCAAAAGGAGAATCTTATGGGACCATGTATCGTTCATATGGTGATACAGTGACAAATCATGCAGCAACAACAAACTCAAGGAATGTTCTAGATGCAGTTATGTTATGGCATCAATGACTTGGACATATGAGTGAAAATGGTTTGAAAATTATGCATGATCAAGGTATGCTTTCTAGGATTAAATCTTGTGATTTAGACTTGTGTGAGCACTATATTTTTGGTAAACAAAAAAGTGTTTGGTTTACTGCAAGCTCTAGTAAAAGTTCTAACCTTTTGTAACTTATTCATTCTGATATAATTGGACCAATCCCCACTCTGTCCATAATGGTGCTAGATATTTTCTGAATTTTATATATGATTATTCTAGAAGAGTGTGGGTGTATTTTCTGAAAAATAAGTCATATGCCTTCGAGAAATTTAAAGAGATCAAGGTACAAGTAGAGAAAAGTTAGGGAAATTCTATTTTATGTCTAAGATATGATAATGGAGGAGAATATTGCTCCAAGGAATTTGATAAATTAGTACATAGGAAATAATTAAGCACCAGAAAAATGCTCCATACACACCACACAAAAAATGGTGTGGCTCAGAGGATGAACTGCATAATCATGGAATTGGAAAGAAGCATGCTCAATACATATGGGTTGGATATTGAATTATGGGCAGAGGATGTTAATACAACTATGTATTTGATTAACAGATCACCTACAATTGTGTTGGATGGAATCATTTGGAGGAGGTTTAGTGTGGTAATCTAACTTTGATTATTTTCATTTGTGTAATTTTGGTTGTGATGTGTTTTCCTATGTGCCTAAAGAAAAGAGGTACAAGCTTGACCAAAATTCAAGGAAAAGTGTTTTTATCGATTATGATAATACAATAAAGGGGTATAGATTGTGGGATCCTACTGACCACAAGGTACTTTGGTAGCTAAGATGTTATTTTTAATGAAAAATCCATGCAAAAGAAAGAGGTAAAAAGACGCCTAAGATTGTACCAGTTAAAGTAGAAATGAGTGAAGATGAAAATGAAGCTTCTAATAAACATGAAGAACATCAAGCTCAATAGCCACAACTCGGAATATTTACACACTCCAAGAGATGTCTAGAATGGTATTCTCTTGATTTTTAGTCTTATTTTGCTTTGTTAACTAATGATGGTGAACCTAGTTCATTTCAAGAAGCTAGATAAGTAAAGAAGAACAATTATGGGTTGTTGCAATGATGAACCTCGGTTGGTAGCAAAAGGGTATGTGCAGAAGTCAAGTATAGATTTTAATGAATATTCTCTCCAATTGTAAAGCTTACAACTGTAAGGGTTTTACTTGCACTTGTAGCAGCACAAAATTTAGAGTTGGAACAAGTAGATGTAAAAATTGCTTTTATGCATGGTGATCTTGATGAAGAAAATTATATGGATCGGCCTAAGGTCTATAAATAAAGATGTGATCTGTGTCACCAAGGGAGTTGATAGGAGGACAACAGAGTCGACTTAATGAGTCAATCTTTGTTATGGTGGAAGAGAACAATACTAGATGGAATAAGAACACCAATGTAGATAATAAACAAATAGAAACGACTGAAAGCAATAGACAATACCAATCACATGAAAATGCAAGTCGGGAATTTATAACGAAGAAGCCCCAAGGGTGAAAAATCCGGTTGTATTGAGCAATCGTCTATGGGACATTGGTCTCTTAAGTATGTAAGCTAACCATGTATCAATGTGTGCTAAGTCGAAAGACTCATTTACATGAATGGATGTGTTTTCGAACAATCTACTCGAGCGGACGCAAGCATGATCTCCCTAGTCCAAGTGGATCTAGAACAAATAGAAACAGAATATAAAAATACTTTCCTAGATCAATTAGAGATCAAGGTAATTAGATGCCTTACCTTCAGATTCGTAGATCTTTCTCCTCTTCGTTTCTCCAAGCTTCGTGATCGTCAGATCCATAGATGCAAAACCTGTCAAAGCACATAGAGACAAACGTGTAGTAAAAGCACATCTAAACACTAACTGATCTAAGCAAACAGTTAAGGAAGTGAGCTCTAAATATCATTAACACAAAGACATTTATGGAAAGAGATTATATTACTGTAAATGAGTGAGAAATACATAGAAGAGTAATGATTACAACTCAAGCCTCAACGCTGCAATCTTCCTCCAACAAGCCAAGCCAATGCCTCCAAAGGAAATGTATGCCTCCCAAGAGATGGATAGGGATCACCTAGGTTAATTCCACTAGCATTTAAGTGCTATAGACTTCCTCTCTTTGGAATGGAAAGGATCTTTGTATTTATAAGACCAAGTCGGTAGAGTAGGTTGAGGATTATAGGGAGAGGACTAAGGGATCCTTCCTTGAGGTTAAGGAACCGTAGGACAGCTCACCTACAAGTTAGGGATAGAGATCCACCTCATCCACTTTCTAGAATTCGCTCGAAATCCACCTTTATCCAATTTAACCAACTCTGGCGCAAGCTGTATGAGGGAAACCTGCGCCTGAGAGGGAAAGCGCAGGCTGCACAAAGTCAACCTGAGCCACCGGCGCAGTCTGTCAGAAGGTATTCTGCGCCTGAACTAGTTGGGTTCTCCTTGCTAGAAGGCAGGTTGTGCAGACCCAACTAGAAATTGTGGAAAAAAGGTCAACAAATTGCTCTAATTGATTACTTGATTAGGAAGACTTCATGGATCAAGGCACTAAGTGGACATGGGTCTCATGATGAAGATATTTAGGTGTAACAGGAGGTCAAATGAAGGAATTGTGAGGAACTCATCAATCCTTCTCATTCAAAACCCATCTTAGTGCAATCAAGAGCAAGGAACCCTTTCATATTCAAGCTTACATGCATATATGAAAATCTAAGGGATGGTTGGGTACCTACCTGCCATGTTTCAGTTACAAAGAATTAGTTACAATTTGATTGAGGAGACCAACCATCTTCTTCCCATATGTCAAATAGAAGAAGATGAAGAGAAACCACCACCACGTCGACAGTGTCTGCCCAATGCTTTCTAATTATTCAAAATGTCATTTAACATGTGTTGGAGTCATCAAATGCCACAAGGAATGTTTGATGAATGAATCTTGCATAAGATTGTGTGGTTCAACTGAGTCAATGGATTGGCTTATCCATAGGGTTGATTGAGTCGATGGATCGGTTGATCGATAAGATTGACTAAGTCGATGGATCAATTGATCCGCATGGTTGACTGAGTTGATGTGACTAAGATCCGACCAAGGAGTAGATTAGAAATAAGAACTAATCAGTGGTTCCATTCGAGTCCTAGAATGGATCATACCTTCCCCCTTAAGTGGTAATGGTATCCATTGCATGCTCATGCAAATGAGGAAACTTGTGCTCCAATTTCAATGAGAGGATACCACTTTCCTTGAGTTAGGAGTTGTCCTGCTTTGGCCACCTAAAACAAGAGAATTGTTTACATCCTTTCCTAGTGTGCTTATTGTCCAACGATGGTGTCGACGAAAATCGACGCTTGAACATCTGGATGGATGTATTTGGGATCTGTTGGAGGTAATTCGATTTGTTCCAAGAATGGTGGAAAATATGGTTAAAGAAAGTCCACATTCAATACTTAATGCCAACCAAGGTATGGTAGAATGTTGAGATTAAAATAATTTTCCCAATTTTATCAAGAATGGTGTAAGGACCATATCATAAAGGCTTTAGCTTCCTATGTGTCCTACTGAATTTTTATTTCTTGAGATGCAACCAAACCTGATCCCCAATTTTTAATGAATGAGAAATACGATACTTGTCATGTCGAGCCTTGGATTTCTCACTAGATCACTGCAACATATCTTGTGCTTGTTTAAGAATCTCACAAACCATATCCTTGAAATTGAGTTCTTTGTCGACTTCTCATTGTTCATGGTCTTCGTTGATCAAATTAATCGGTCGAATGGCTAAGTCAATAGGCACTAAGGGTTGAAATCCATAACATAATTCAAACGAAATCTTGCATATTGAACTATGATGTGCTCGATTATAGCTATGTTGGATGTATGAGAGACTTTCATCTCATGTTCTATGATGCTTGTGGTTGTACAAGGGAGAAACTATACCACCATGTGATTCATAACTTTCGTCTATCCATAAATCTGAGGATGGAAAGTGGTCGACATAAATAGTTGTGTCTTGAGTTGTTGCCGTGGTGTTTTCCAAAAAGTGCTAACAAATCTGGAATCTTTGTCGAAGACTATTGTTGTCAGTAAACCATAGTGTTTCCAAACATGCTCTAAGAAGAGTTGAGTATAATGCTATGTTGTTGTAGTCTTATTACAAGGAATGAGGATATCCATTTTAGAGAATCTGTCAACCACTACCAGAATTGCATCATGTTGGTGTTTGGTGATGGGATATCTAGTCAAGTAGTCCAAGGAAATGGATTCCAATGGTCAACTTGGAATGGGAAAGGGTGTATAAAAACCATGTCATTGATTTGGTGGCTTGGAAATGGAACAAACCACGCATGACTTGATATACTTGTCGACATCCGTCTTGAGTGAAGGTCAGTAGAAATACTTATGGAGTACCGTGAGAGTCTTTTCCACTCCAAAATGTCATGTTGTTTTGTCGTAGTGTGCATAAAAAATGAGCTTCTTTCTATGCTCTCCTAGAGGTACATGAAGTTGTCTGAGCTTGTAAAGCAAATTATCCTTCACATGGTAATCGAGGGAAATTGACTGACCTATCTAGAGTTTTCGATACACTGAGGAGAATTCAATGTCTTCTTCATACGGTCGAGGCCAAGTAATGGTGCCATAACCATGCATACTTAACATTGTAAGAAGTGAAGTGACTAGTGGCCGGAAAAAAAATCAATTGTTTCATTGGATTTTCTTTTCTGATGCTTAATTACCAACTAAAATTCCTGGAGGTAACTAATCCACTTGAGTTGTCTCGTCGTCTATAACTTAGACTATGGCGATGCGAACTATAGAGGCTTATGGTATGTATGAACGACTGTTTATTTTCCTAGAATATATTGTCTCCATTGCTTAAATGCTTATACAATGGCATACAATTCTCTTTCATAAGTCGAATATTTGTGAACAATATCTTTGAAATTTTTTGAATGGAATGCCACTATATGACCTGCTTGAGTGATCACAAAGGCCATGGTATAGTTTGGTGCATCAATTTTGATTTCAAATGGATGATGCAAATCAGGTAGCATGAGTACTAGAGATGTGTAAATATTGTTCTTAAGTTAATCAAAAGATTGGTGTTGTGTTTTTGTCCATTTGAAAATTGTATTTCCACCTCCTTTAGTCAATGGATTCATTGGCCAAGCTGTGTGGTCGAATACCAACACAAATCTGCAATAGAAATTTTATAAACCAAGGGAACTCCTTAGTTCATGAATGTTTCTTAAAGCAATCTGTTCCATGATGACTTGAATATTTTATAGGTCAAATTGAATGACTATTGATTTGATCACATATCCCAAGTATTTTATTATCTTCATTGCAAAATAACACTTCTCCAAGTTCAAGCAGACTTTGTGTTGTCTGAGAGTGTTAAGCACTTGTCAAAGCTGTCACAAATGCTCATTCCACGATATGTTGAAAATCAAGATGTAATTTATAGATAAACAATGACACATTTTCTTGCGAAAGGTCTAAGAACATCATCCATATATCTCATAAAATTTTCAGGTACATTAGTTAAACCAAAAGGAATGACTAACCATTCAAATAGACCTTCCTTGGTTTTGAAGTAGTATTCCATACAACTGAGGACTCTATTGGAATTTGATGATATCCTGGCTTGAGGTCAAGTTTGGTAAATAATTTATCATCTTTCAAATAATCAAGAAAATTATCTATTCTAGGAAGAGGATATCGATTATTTAATGAAATCTTATTGAGAGCCCTGTAGTCGATGTACATGCGCCATGTCCCATCTTTCTTAGGGACTAGGATGACTAGACTTACACAAGGAGATGAGCTAGGTCAAATATGCCCCTTGTCAATCAAGTATTGAATTTTCCTACAAATTTATTCATTCTCTAAAATAGACCTTCTATAAACAGATGCATTGGGTAATGAAGAACTAAGAATAAGATCAATGGAGTGTTTTACCTGGCAATATTGTGGTACTCTAGCTTGATATTTGAACGCATCTTTGTATTCTTCAAGTACTCTGTTGACTTGTTGCTACTTTCGACAGTTGTGGTCAGTGGAGAGTCAACTGTTTGTTGTGGTCCTCTTGGAACATTGAGGTTTGATCATCAACAACATGAATTTATGAGCATGGTTGATCATATTTTTGGCTTGTTTTGTTGAAACGATTTCGACTGTCGGTGTGGGTCATCGTTCAAGAATGCCATACCACTAATTCTGGAATTTGAAAATCTCTTTATATGGCATGGACTGATACTTCCAATGCATGTCCCATAAGTATGGTTTCCCAAATAGTACATCAGATATTAAGAGTGGCGCAATATGATAGAGCACCTCATCCTGAAAAGAATTGATGAAGTAGACAATTTTGCATTGTCGAGTGATCCTGAGTTCTTGTCCGTCCTTCATCCAACCGATGTTGTAAGGTTGCATATGTGGAGTAGCAATAAGACCCAATTTATTCACAATGTATTTAGATACAAAGTTCTTTTGGATACCATTGTCCATAATCAGATGCAACGAGTTATTATCTACCCATATTTGTGTATGGAATAGTTGTTCTATTTCTTCTCCATTGACAATAGTCGAGTTCACGAGGTTTGTTGAAGTTGATGCCAATAGATTGAAGGAGTCTTTATCTAATTACACGATGGATTTTTCGGTCGAGCTTCGGTCAGAGCTAGACATATGCGCCAAGAATGTCTTCTAAGCTTTGCATTCAAATGCAACATGCCAAGTTGAACTACGGTAATCACACAATTTCCCTGTAGGGAGTTGTTTGTTGTGTTTTCCCTTGTCTTTCTTAGAATGATTCTTACCATGTCTTGCTTCTATGAGGTGATTTGAGTAGACCATTTTGACCTATCATAGTCAGTATTTTATTGGTGTTTCTTTTCAAAAGGTTGACCTATCAGTTTTGTCGAGAATCGTCCTTTCACCTTCAATTTCCACTCAATTTTGACGGTGTAATGGAATGCCTTTGCTGGAGAGTGTCAATAGTGAGGAATTCTGTCTCTATTTGGATATAAGGATCTAATTCTTTGATATACTTTAAAACAAGTAACTTTTCTTCCTCCCTAACACCAAGATTCGAGCCATTAGTCGATGGAATTTGTTAGTATAACTCTATACATTATGATCTTTCCATTGTCGTAAATGCTGTCATTTTTTATATTGTTGTTCTATGTGCTTGGGTGGATAAAATTTCATCCTTACATGTTCAAAAAATTTCAACCATGTGTCAATGGGGTGACCTTCTTCTTCCCGTTTAGTCAAAATATTTTCCCACTAGCAATGTACATAAGTTGACATCTTTAGAGATGCAATCATGACTTTCTCACCCTCAAAAAGTTGATTCACAGAGAAACAGGACTCTAATTGTTAAATCCAGTTGTCTATAGATTCCGCATCAATATTTTATTCCAAATTCGATATGTCCAAGTTCAATTATACCTTGAAGGGGCTAACCTTGTCGAAGGAAGATCTCGTCAGGTTGTTAACTGAATTCGAGTCCAATGAACTAGTAAGTCGAGCAAGAATCTCATTGAAATGCTCATACATTTCAATTCTTTGTCGAGCGAGTGCTTACTCTATGAGTTGTTCAATTTCACTACAAGGAGTTTCATCCTCTATTTCACCCGTCATCTTTGTTTTAGGGTTTCGAGCAGATAAATACTCATAGGTCGAAGGTAAAGGCAAGTTAAATAGTTGGGTCTTAGAGAGTGTATGAACATATAAGTTTGCTCACTATGAAAGTAGTGTTTAAGCAAGGCTATATCAGACTAGAGTGCTCTAATACCAACAATCCATGTCTCCTAGGGATTCAACGGGAGGACAACAAATTCGATTGAATGCTCATCAATATTTGTTATGGTGGAAATGAACAATACTAGACTGAATAAGAAAATCAATGTAGATAATAACCAAATAGAAATGACTGAAAGCAATAAATAATACCAATCACATGAAAATGCAAGTTAGGAATTGATAACGAAGAAACCCCAAGGGTGAAAACTCTGATTGTATTGAGAAATCGTCTACGGTACATTGGTCTCTTGATTCTATAAGCCAACTATGTATCAAGGTGTATTGAGTCGAAAGACTCGTTTACATTAATGGAGGTCGAATGAAGGAACTGTGAGGAACCAATCAATCGTTCTCTTTTGGAACCCATCTTAGTGCAATCAGGATCGAGGAACCCTTTCATATTCAGGCTTACATGCATATATACAAATATGAGGGATGCTTGGATTCCTACTCGCCATTTTTCAGTTACAAAAAAGTAGTTACAATTTAACTAAGGAGACCAACCTTCTTCTTCCCATTTGTCGGCTAAAAGAAGATGAATAAACATCGTTACCATGTCAATGACATATGTCTAGTGCTTTATGACTATTCAAAATATCGTTTGAGGAGTCATCAAATGTTGCAAGGCATGTATGATGAATGATTTTTGAAGAAGTTTGTGTGGGTCGACTGAGTCGATGGATCGACAGATCCACAAGTTTGACTAAGTCGATAAATCGACTAATCCTCGGGATCGATTGATCCGCATGGTTGACTGAGTTGATGTGACTGAGATCCAACCAAGGATTCGACTAGGACTATGCACTAGTCAATGGTGCTAGTTGAGTCTTGGAATGGATCAATATTCCAAGGGAATTTGGTTTGCATACTCAATAAATCTCTGTACGGATTGTAACATGTGCCAAGGATGTGGTACATAAAATTTGACACCTTCATGAAGATACAAGGTTTCAATAGAAGTGAATTTAACCATTGTGCATATTATAATAGGTTTGATGATGACATCTTTATTATATTATTGTTGTATGTTGATGATATGTTGGTTTCAAGCCCCAAAAAATCATTAATCTCAAGGCTCAATTGGCTAGGCCATTTGAAATGAAGGATTTAGGAGCATCAAATCAAATTCTAGGGATGAAGATACACAGGGACATAACATGTATGAATATATGGTTAAGTCAAAAGTCATATATAGAAAATATTTTGTAGTGCTTCGATATGCATAATGCAAAACTAGTTAGCACCCCACTTCCTACACACTTCAAGTTGTCTTCTGAACAGTGTCCTAGCATAGAAACGGAGAAGACAAGCATGTCTCATGTATCATATTCATTGATAAATATTAAATAAACATGTAGTGCCCTTGGACTATTGTAGACTTTGAGGGCACTTGTTGAGTGACCCAGTTGATTAAAACTTCACTAAATTAACCCTTTGATTTTATATTTCCGAATAATGGAAGAACAACTGAGTATGCGCATGACGACAACTGATAAATGAAAATAATGAATTGAATGAAAATTGTGGAAGTGGATAATTTATCTAAATTTCATGTTTCTTAATGATTAGTTGTGTTATGAAAAATGAATTATAATGATCAAGAATAAATCAGGATGCTTAACGATTAGCGGGTTATGAAATAGATTATGATGAATGAGAACAAGACTATTAATGTGTGCTTTTGAGCATGTGTGTAGAGACAGGTGAAATGGTTCACCGACGGAAACACAAAGGAATTGAAGGGTCGTAGAGTACGGATAAATCACACACGGGGATAGCGACGACGATGTCGACTTACGACGAGTAGAGAAGCACAGATCTGCTTACTCAGGGGAAGCATGAGGTCGTGCGATGTGGACCACGACGGAGTTGGTCACGTACGAGTTGGGGGCACGCAGTAAGAACGAACTTACTCCTCAGCGCCATTAATCTCCAATAGCGTGTAGACGGAGGATTGAAGGTAATGGATCCTAAATCCCTACATGAATTTCCCGCAAGTCAAACGAAAGGATATCGACAGAAGGACCCGACGATGTGGTACCTTGCTGAAAAACGAAAATGACGGACGCAAGGACCCAACGATGTGGTATCTTGCCAAGAAATGGAAACGACGGACTATTGGACCCGACGGAGTGGTACCATGTCGAAAGATGAGCATAAAGGACGGATGGGCCCAACGGTGTGGTACCTAGGTCCTAGAAGGGATTAATTGTTAAACATTATGCATAAAAACGCATAAAATTGCATCTAGAACATTTGCTCAAGAAAATGCATTTTAGTATTTAAAATAATAGAAATTATTATTTTAGGCATTTGCACATGAAAATACATTTTAGTATTTGAAATAATATAAATTATTATTTTAGACATTTGCACATGAAAATACATTTTAGTACTTAAAATAATAGAAATCATTATTTTAGGAGCAAAATGGAATCATAGACTTGAGCATTTAGTTAACATCGCTTGCACCCACAAAAATAGAGATTAGTAGGAACATCATGGAGGCAAACTTGAGTAAACGTAGGAAATTTGGTGTGCTCTCTAGAAAACTTGACACATGATAGGTGAGCTAAATTTACTTTTTAATAAAAAGAAATTAAACATTTTTGCATGAAGCGACATGTGTCGCAATGGATTTTCCTATTTAAGGAAGGCTTTGGGAATGGGTAAAGGACCCATTGTTTGGATGGTTATCGTAATTTTTGTAAAGAGAGTGACTTGCTACTATTGGAGTTTGGCAAGGGATTCTAGTGGGGGGGGAACCCATTTCTGAGTTTCTAGTTTTGATGTGTGTGAGCTCTACGACCTCGAAGCTCGGGCATGGCTATGCGACTAAAAGCATAAGCCTACGGTTGGGTGGCGAAGCTAACAGTTGCTTCACCTATGATTAAACAAGCTCTAGCTGGAGGGATCCTACGGAAGATGCGGACGGCAATGGACAATATGGGATGGATTGACGGCAACTCCTCCTTCGACAACGGACATGACCTATGGTTGACAGGTTATGATTTTTTTTTTATTTGCTAAGTTATTTAGTTGAATTATTTTATTCTCTATGCATGATGGTATCTAATATGTTTTATCTTAAGTTGTTAAGTTTCAAATTCAGTTCGTGAGGACCCTACAGGAGGGGTCCCTACAAAATAAGAAAACCAGAAAGATCGAGAAAGAAGATGACTGAAAGAGGGCATAAGCATGAGCAACTTTTTTTTTCATGAACATAACATATATACAAGGTTTACATGTAACTACCTTACAATCGTAAAGTAACAAAAAGGTTGTTAAGGTAAAATAGGACTTTATGATTAGGGATAGGTTTCCAACAATCCCCCCCTTAATCATAAGTCGGTATAAAAGTATCAGCTAGCAACAAAAACTAGTGCAAGAGTTGATATCACATCCAAGTCTTCAACATGTAACCCATGGTCTAAAACCTCATGGTTGTCAATGAATATCTTCCATAAAACCGCCAAATGGATGGTGAAACCATGTTTAAAACGCATTGTGCAACAAATTTGCTAGACAACCTATAGGTGTTCGCTGAAGTGAACTCAAAACCTTATGAGAGAAAATCCTTGATGAGAAATGAGTTAGATTCAAATTCCAACACATCTCATAACCTGAAAATGCCTGACAAATTTGAATACGCCAAGCAAAGATGCAAAATAATCACCTATCTTCTGCAAGATCCAAAGATCATCCTTGTAAGTGAATAAATAAGTTCACAAAAATGCTCCCAAAGAATGACACATAAAAAACTGTAAAAAATCAGTTGACAAAAAAAGTGTCGAAAGGCATCCAAACCCTATATCCATAAAATACCGTGTCCATAAAAATATTGTGGGTAGTAAACTAGGTGAATCACTATTAGAATCTCAAATCTGAAATCCAAAAAACTTGTCATCAAAATGTTGAACTATCATTAAAGTCACAAAGTGACTGAAATCCATCAAATGCATCAATCATCAAATCCAACAATCATGTTTGAAAACATGTCCTAAAACATCCTCGATCCATCTTGTCATGAATCTAGCATGCATAATCCTCAAAAATCACTAAACAAACTTCAAAACTTTAAGTTTGACACATCATCAACATCTTCCCCCTATCAACTGGAAGTGAGAAGTCTTGAAGCAATCCCCCTGAAAGAGAAAAGGGATAATCAAACTATGTTTGAGCAGAGTTTGAAGACTCGATCTTCAACTCAAAAGACTATAGAAAAAAGTGTGGACCTCGGTCATGCCTGGTATCATCAAATCAAAATCAATCATGACCATCTGTTGTAGAAACTGGTCCTTGCAAACATGGTTGAACATGTGAATGAACATGTTGATGAGATCTCTCCAATAACTTGGCTTCCAAAAGCCAACGTCGAGTATTCATCCATCCAAAATGTACTTGTTTTCGTTGTTTCTTCTTCTTCTATTGATACATATATGAGAAGTGATTGGTATTCCCACAAAAACTGCATGGGTGAAGATCATAACAAATTGACTCATCATGACCAATTCGCTAACAGTGTTGGCACTATACAAATTCTTCATCTAACTGATCATCATTATCCAACAAAATCATACCTGAATCAATATCATCATCCTGAGCAACTGCAGTATCATCAATTTCTTCCTCAACTACATCAACATTCGGATCATCATCTTCATCATCCTTAATTGCATAAACATCTTCATTTGCATCATTGTTTTGTACTTGTTTCTTATTATGATCCTCTTGTGCTCTCATCCAATCAACATCTTTCAGAAAACCTCCATCGACAAATCTAATAAGCTTTCATGGCTCTTTACATATCCCAAGCCATATATGTTTCTTTTAAACTCCAATTCTTCCCAACATCGAATGATTTCAACTAACTTATCCTTAGATGCCTTGATGTTAGATGTTATTGCAGTGGATTCATTCAACTCATCTTCTTTCTATTTAAGTTCACTCCTTCAATGTTGTAGTAACTTCGGTTTCGTCAAAATAAAAAGATTGAAACTCATAATCATCAAGTTCAACTTTATTTTGTTATGCTCTGGTGTCATCTTGAAGTGACTCCAATTTTTTCATTCAACAACTTCGTTTGTGCTTTATGTAGATCCACCTTCTTGTTCATTATGTGCAAACAGGTAAGAACATTTGTAATTGTCCCTTTGCTCATACTAATTTGAGATTCTGGAGTGGTTCTAATCAGTTCGTGTAACTTTTTGAATAGTTCTTCAATGTCAGACATTCTTGAAGTGGAAGATGTTCAAAAATGCCAAAACACACAAGTTCTTTTTTTTAACCCACTTATTCAATTTCATATGGGTTTTACAATGTACATAATTCAATGGTTCGTCTTACAATGTAAAAAGATACTCAATACTCCAAACTCTTGCACAAAAATATTTACTAGTGATAAGTGCAAGATGCCTTCGATTTGATGACAAGTGTGTTATCATGTTGCTTGTGTCACAAAATTATTAATCATGTTACTCTTATAAATTTGTTGTTGATTTCATGAGCTTGTGTTCTTTGAATTATTTGTCTTCGAAAGATGAGAGTGCTTTTATGTGTATGTGTAAAAAACACCACAAGTCACTGCAACACACACAAAAAATTCTTAAGGCCCCCTTATTCAATTTCAGGTGGGTCTAGGACTCAAAAAGGACAATTTTATTAAGACACGTTTTCCTTCTTATAACCCCAAAGTGCCACAAAAGCCCTTATAACTCCAATTACAATATTGGATAAAAACCTTATGCCTTCTTATATCAAATTCAAAGAACATATAACATATGTCTTATAACACCATTATCACCTCTAATGAAATGATATGCTTTATGACCCTTTATAAAGTTTGCCTTATAACTCATTTTTACAATTTTCGAATTAAGAGTTTAAAATTCTTCAAAATTTAACACTAATATTGTCTTTTTATATTTTCAAGGAATTATTTTTCTCAATTAAAATTATTTTTAAAACATCAAATAAATATTTAATATTCAAGCATTCATAAAGAAATATTTTCTAAAATAAAATTAAATGAGTTAGTTTACATGAATTAGTGATCTTTTCCATGGATGATGTGATCTATCAAATCTTAAGAACCAAGATACACTAATATATTATATAGGATAATTCAATGGAGTTGCATACATAATTGCATAAATTGTGACTTAATAATCATACATATAAATATATGTATTAGAAGTTTGTTAAATTGTGTGTCTACATCTAAAGATCATCTATCCAATATTAAATTTGTTTTATATTTTATTTTTTAATGTTTCATATGAAATTGAGCTATATTAATTATTTATAATTTAGAGATTAACCAAGTTTAATAATGTATATCAAATTTTATCATACCTATAATAATTTAAAATATTATGACTTAATAATCTAATATATAAATATAATTTAGAATATCATAATTTAATAATGTAATATATAAATATAGTTTATAATATTATGACTTAATAATGTAATATATAAATGTGTATTAGAAGTTTGTTAAATTGTATGTACCATATTTTAAAATCTATATCTTAGATTAATTTTTATTTTATTTTATTTCTCAATATTTTATATAAAATAAATTTATATTAATTATATATAATTTTAGAGATTAATAAAATTTAATAAAATTTATAATAGTTTAATTTAAATTATTATAATAAGTACTTACTCATCAAAATATAAGTTACTTTTATATAAGTTAAATTTCAATTTTAATAAAGACTAAGTAGTTGTATAGCTACATATAGAATATGCAACAACTAGCAACCACTCAACACAACGTATAAGATCATAGAACTTACACATATCCCTAAAATACACAAGATACCCTAAAACAATGCATTTCATGATTTAAAAAATAAATTAAATATGAGGAAAGATGTGTATACTCTGAAAGTACAACTACTCTTATGATCTTAGAGATCTTGAAATACTCTGAAAGTACAACTACTCTTATGATCTTAGAGATCTTGAAACACAAATGAGTAGATAAAAAACTTAATGTGTCAATTAATTTGGAAAAAAATGGAAAATTAATATTATAGAAATTTGATAATATTGTTTTTTAAATATTTTCAAGAAATTATATTTTTAATTAAAAATATATTAAACAAATATTTAATATTCAAATATTTGAAAGGAAATATTTAAAAAAAATAAATAAAATGAGTTAGTTCACATAGATTGAGGATCTTTTCAATGGTATGCTCTAACATATCTTAAAAATCAAGATACATTAATATGGGGATAATTCAATGGAGTTGTACACATAATTGTATAATATATTATATGGGGATAATTCAATCACACACATAATTGCATGCAATATTGGAAGTTCTATCTATATTTGAGTGAATAAAGTAGCATAAAGATTGATATTCTCAAATAATGTTTTATAGGCAATATAAGATAGTATAAATGGAAGGAAATCACCATAAGATAATTTTTAAGCATTGCTACATGGTTATGTCACATTGTGACATTAGTTATGTTGGCTTAGGTTGACTTAGTACATTTTTTAATGGTTTTGCGCATTGAGATGTTCATTAATGGTTATGTTAGATTGTAATGTTCATCAAACCTTAATTTTTTTAATATACAAGTACATTAAGAAATAAAAAGGTTGCAGCATTAATAAGTTTATAATATCATATATCCGTTGTGATGTTCATCTTGGTTGACTTATGTTGACTTGGTACATTCCTCAATGGTCATGCTTTGTTGTGGTTACATTCCTCAATGGTTTTGTTGCATTATGACATTTAGCAAAGGTTGTGTCACATTGCGATATTTTGTTGGACGAAAGTCTACTACAGGATATGCTTCCACTCTTATTGGTGGAGTTGTAAGCCTGACATTTAAGTTGCAACCAATGGTGGCTTTATCAACCACTGAAGTAGAATATGTGGCAACAACTAAAGCTAATAAAGATGAAATGTGGCTAGAGCGACTAATGGATGAATTCAAAATGATGCAATGGAGGATCACTTTGCACTATGATAGTCAAAGTGTTATTCACTTAGTGAAGAATCCATCATTTCATGATAGCACGAAGCATATTGATGTTAAGTACCATTTCAAAAGGAAAGTGGTGGAACAAGGTAGGATCTTATTGGAGAAAATTGATACTGATAAAATATTGCAGATATGCTTACAAAGTTGGTCAGGACAGAGAAGTTTGAATGGTGCAAAACTTCTCTAGGCTTGTTGAAAATGTGATGAAGAAAGCATTGTGCAATGGCACTCAGGTGGAAAACATTGGCAAGGAACTTCTTGTGTATTGACTTCAAGTGGGACAATGTTAGGAGATGAAGCAATATCCAGATTTCCGATGTTCTTCCTATAGATCTCTCGACTAGGACCAATTTGATTGCTCGTATGCATCGGGCACACAGAGGGGTTAAAGGGGGGGTGCCAAGACCCCCTTCCGAGGGTGTAGGGGTGGGCCCATTCTCTTCAAGGGTTTTGGGGAAAAGCCCCCAAGGAAAACATTTCTAGGCCCTTCTAGTGTATTTTGATTCCTTTTGGAGCCCTCATATGTATTGTATAAAAGGAAGTGACCCCTTGGCATTGTAACACACGAGAGATAGAAGAAGCATTGTAAGTTTTTTGCTGAGAAATAATAAAATAGCGAAGTTGTCATTGCCTCATGGTTTTACTTGGTTATAGCAAGGTTTCCACGTAAATCTTGTGTTTTATTGTTATTGTTGTTTGCTTTTGTTTTTTTATATATTTTACTAACAGTGTCCATGAGGGGCGTGGAACACATAATAAGTCTAAAAATTGTCTAATATGTGGAAAATAAAGGCACTTAACCACTAATAAACCCTAACGTCATTTATTTTCCTATAAGAAACTTCTTCCTTTCACCTATTCCTCATACTTTCTTCAACAAAGAGAACTCCTACAACAACAACAAGCATTTTACTTGTGTTTTAGAGCATTGGGGAGAAAACTCTGGTTCATTTCTAGGAAGTGGATGGTTGTGGACAGCAAGAAGGAGGTTGTGGGCAGCATTATCTTTGATGAGCATCTTTGTCTACATTTTTCGCATCATCAATGGCTCCTAAAAGTGGAATTTCTCATATCCATAGACCCACTAGAGCAAGTAGGGAACAAAATACTATCCTCTTTGGAAGTATGTTGCCAAATTCAAACAAATAGGTGGTGGGATTCATGTGAATGGAGGTGTAATCTAAATAGACAACATTTACAAGGACTCTTACACGAGCGAAGGTTCATATTTTGCATGGAGGGATTGTAAAGGGTGCTGATGTTCATGGACATACTAGGAAACTAGAGGTGAGGGCCCAATATGAGAAAAAGAGTAATTATGTTGAAAGGTTTGAATATCAAAGAAGAAATAGTAATAGCAATATGCACTTGGTTGTTGGAAACCACAAATAAAGGAAGAGGAGGGCGGAACAGGTTCAAGAAGTCCCATCAAAAGCTCCAATCATGGTTCAAGAAAGTTGATTGGTGATTATGCTCAATATTCAAGGGAGAGAAGAAGTCAAATCAAGAGTGGCAAGGACCATTTATGCTTGTGTTATCCCTTTTATTGTGGTTTAATATCCCTATTCACGTGATTTGGTGAGGGAAAATAACACAACCCCTCAAGGTTTCAAGGGGACAAACTATCAAAACGTTTGAACATTTTTGCTCAAGAAAGAGAGTCATCTTCTTAAAGACGTTTTAAGACCAATTCGTATCTCATGGAGTAGGTGAGAGGTTTTCATTATTTTAGATGGATGAACGGATACAAGGCATGGAACATTGATTAGTGTCATTGTGGTATCACCAAAAGTAACAATGTTTCTGAAAGGATTATTCAAGTGAGGGAAAATATATAAAATTAATTGTTGAAATTTAATTGCTACAATTAAGCAAGTAGGTCCAACTGATGTGATGCAAGTTATCACACATAATGCGTCTATTTTCAAAGTTGCATGCTTGATTATTGAGGGTAAATATAATCACATTTTTTGGATCCCTTGCATTGTCCATAACTTAAATATGATTTTAGAAGAGCTTGAGGCTAAAACCCCATGGATGAAGGAACTCACAGGGAAAGCTAGATACGTCCTCCATTGCACATGCTTTGAATCCAAATTTTATGATGAAGACCTCATTGCTCAAATAAATGGGAAGAGGAAGGCCTCATATAAGGATGGGGTGGTGGCCAATGGAGTGAAGAAAGGATTTTAGAGGTTTCCAATTTCTTTACAAACCATTGAGTGAAGAAGTTTTTTTTTTGGCTAGATTGGAAGTCATTTCTAGACATCATCGTTGGATGAGAGGACACTAGACCCAATTAAATGTTAGGCTTGTCATGGGGCAAATGGTGTATATTCTCAAAGCCTTTCCACTTGTATTTCTCACAAGTGGCAAGTTCTTCTTCTACAAAAAGGAATTGGAGCAAATATGGTTTCATTCATGCTGTGAAGTACCACAGGCTGGGATCATAGAGGGTTGAGGAACTTGTCTATATAAATTCAAACATATGCCTTATGTCTCAAATGGGTTAAGAATATGCAAGTGGGAATCATAAAAATTGGGATCTGGATCTTGAATCTCCAGACTTGGAACTCTCTCTTATTGCTCTCAATATTGATGGTGGTGCAACTGGATATGGATCCCCCTCTTCTTCAAATCCACAATCCAATTCTATTAAACATGCATCTTGTTATATTTGTGTTGTTGATGATGAAGATAATGCATTAATATTTAGCTCATGTTTTATTTTGGCACATTTAGCCTCATATATAAATGTTGATTTTAAATGTATAGCCTCAATTATAAAGATTGAGTATGAGATTTGGATGTACAACCTCATGTATAAACCTTGCTTGGAGTTTTTCACAATGTAATGTTCTATGGGAGTTAATATAAGCATGGGTTTCATATATATGTGTGTGTGTGTGTGTGTGTGTTTGTGTCAATTACTGCTAGCTCATTCGGTTAAGGTGTGGGTCTCGTCAAAAGGAACACCCGGTTTCAATTCCCCTTAGGGGTGAGCTAGTTGGGAGGAGATACCCAAAATCCAACTAGTTTGAGGGTTGTGATTTTGACGACTTAGATTCCCTTGGGTCATGGTTTCTTAGACCAAAGGCCACTCTCACAAATCAGGTAGATGATGATGAAGATAAGGTATTAAGCTTTAGCTCATGTTTTATTTTGGCACATTTAGCCTCATGTATAAATGTTGATTTTAAATGTATAGCCTCAATTATAAAGATTGATTTTGAAATTTGGATGTACAACCTCGTGTATAAACCTTGCTTGGAGTTTTGCACAATGTAATGGTCTATGGGAGTTAATATAAGCATGGTTGGAGTTTTACACAATGCAATGGTCTATGGGAGTTAATATAAGCATGGGTTTCATATATATATATATATATATATATATATATATATATATATATATATATATATATATATATATATATATATTTCTCTGTCTGTGTGTGTGTCAATTACTGCTAGCTCATTCGATTAAGGTGTGGGTCTCGACAAAAGGACAACCCGGGTTTAATTCCCCTTAAGGTGAGCTAGTTGGGAGGAGACACCCAAAATCCAACCAATTGAGGGTTGTGATTTTGATGACTTAGATGCCCCTGGGTCATGGTTTCTTAGACCAAAGGCCACTCTCACAAATCAGGGAGATTTTAGCAAATATATATATATATATATATCTATATATATATCTATATATCTATATATCTATATATATATATCTATATATATATATATTCTCCACAAATCTTCAATGGTGTCTCCCCCCATCCGATATTTGTCATCTACCGCTTCAAATACTTACTCCTTAAGGAAAATAATAATACTCGAAAGAAGAAAAAAACTCTCCATATATCAAAGGAAACCATTTTCAACTGGTCACTTCCACATGGCTTCTACAATGGTGCATTGTGAGTTAATCCTAGAAGGAGTGGCACATGGGGGGCTATATCAAGTTCAATGGCACTCTACTATCTTACAGGCGAAGAACATGACATAATTCAAACAATTAAGATGAGCTTATGAGTGTAGTCACAATCCTCTCTATAGCCTTGGAGAATGATTTAACTACTATTTATATCTTCTCGGATTCTCTACTAGTGGTGAAGTGGATAAATGTTATTGCTAGATGTACCAGCATCAATCTTCAACATATGCTCAGCAAGGTATTAGAACTAAATCTCATTTCACATCTTGCACCATTGAACATATATGCAAACAAAACAACTCACAAGCTGATACATTAGCTAAGGAAGCTTGTGAGCTCATTGAAGGCCACATACAGATGCTCAAAAGGAATCAACGAGGACGGAAAATAGAGAAGGGATACATCTACAACTAAAGACATAGAATATTATAGGTAAATCAATGTATAATGCTTGAGTTCACTCCCATACAGGTTATGTAATATCATGATATTAGCTATAAATGGATTAAGGGAATCTCTCCAATTAAAACTAAAAACACTATTTTTTTTAATGAATGGTTGAGTTAAGCTCCATGTGTATAAATTTTGTAATGGGTTGAGATGATATCTTCTCGTACCTTTTTCGCAATATTTCTTAGCTCTATGGCTTACTAGTTTGAATGGCTATAATAGTTGTAACTTCTCTAATTTTTGTGAATAAAAGTTACTGAACTTTTTTCTGTATACTTATTTTGAAGTCATATTTAAAAACAATTCCCCACACATACCTATTTCCAAAACTTTACAATTTAAATTGTACAATTATAATGCAAAAAAACCCTTACAAAATTTAATAATTCTAAAAAAATAATATGATAAAGTAACACTCTTTGAAACACCAATTACATTATGAAGAGAAAATAAACCAGGTCAAAATTCACAAGAAAACAAAAATATAAAACTCGACTTATGATGCCCTCCTTAGCTATTAAAAAAAATGCAACCCTTTCGCAATGATAACAACTCTAAATTCAAGACCTAAACAACTTTTCTTAAGTCACTGCCAAATAACAACGTTCTCCAAATTCTAATTAACCTAATCTACTTAACAAAACTAAATTAAAGTCATGTTATTAAACTCCCAACAAAACAAAATTGAAAAGAATGGTCACATCCTTAAAAAGCATTAATAGTTTTTATTTCGTAAGAGTATTATATTATATATTATAAATTATTATTATCATATTATTAATAAAAAAATATCAATTCCAAAATATATTATATTTGAGAGGTTATTTTGGGTATGAGGTAAAACTGTAATTATGTATAGTACCATGGTTTAATGCATGGAGTTAAATCACTATGGATATTTGATACCATATGACCTCTACCTAACCTCAATGATGAAGGATAACAGATATTGGGTATCTTGGGAATAATATAGGGAGATGAACTACCCTTTTGATCTCGGAGTAAAACCTAAAACTGCTTTGGATTAGTTAAGAGATGGTCTTTCTCAGATGTAAAGAAACAAGTTAGAATGCAAGACCCAAAGGCATCTTGCAGGAGCAAAAGTCTACCCCTTATGTATCACCGATGGATTATTTCAAGGGGCATGGTTTTCATTGAATAATGGTGATATGTCAACTGAAATTTGTGTACAACAATATGGTTGTCTTCAATGCCATTTTGACAACTTAGCTATGATATCTTTTACCATCTTTGAAAAAAATATCATAATTAAGACAAAAAATGAATTCTTTTGGTATTTTTGTTATAACTTTTGATACCTTACTTAATTGGGGTGCTCTTTATACTTGATGAGAACTCTTGAAAATATCTACATAATTTTTTCCAGATACTATACAAATTTTGTACGACATGCATTTTATAACTATAGGAAATCGTTTGATATGAAAATGCTTTTTTCATAATTTGTCCATAACTATCAATCCTAATCTTAGTTTTGGGTATGCCTTATACCATTGGAATCTATACAAATTTTATACGACATGCATTTTATAGCAATAGGAAATCATTTGACATGAAAATGTTTTTTTTGTAATTTGTCCATAACTATTAATATTAGCCTTAGTTTTGAGCATGCACTATACCATTGGAAAGTTATCATGAAAATCAACAACTTTGTTCTTTTATCTTTTTAAAATTCAACATGTTTTAAATTCACAAAAAAGTTTTGTAAAATAAGGTAAAATGTTATTTATTATATATTATATTGTATTTTCTTTATATATTATATATTAATAATATATTATCTATTAAAGTCTATTATTATTTATTTTATTATATTTATTATAATTTATTGTGTACATAAACAATTAAACTTTTCTTTATCATATTTAACTTTCATCTCATAAATCTACAACTTGTTATTTTATAATTTTTTAGAAGACTTATTATTTTTGGACCAAATTTCCTTCAATGCAAACCCCTCTAGACAACAACTATATTCTTTACCTAATTGCATGACCTAATAACATTGAGATTCCATAATGTTGAAAATGCATTAAATAACTAAAAATGAAGGTAACTACAATCATTAAATGTACTCTAGTTAGGTTGGCTCCAGTATATATAACATGCTTTTAATTATGAAAATCCAATTTCCACATATTGATTATTATCACCAACATAAGAACTCCACTTGAATATTAATAGCTTATTCTAATTTTGCAAGTATCACATACAATAATAAGGAGGGGATATTATATCAAGTGAACTAACATGTCACCATATGGGCCTAGGCTAGTTCTCAAAATAACCACGAAAACTACTCCACTAAGAACATAACTAATTATCACCATGTGAGTTGTTTTCTTTGTGTATATGTTCAATGGTGCAAGATGTGAAATGAGATTTTAGTTCTAATCCCTTCCTGAGCATATGTTGAATATTGATGTCGGTACATCTAGCAATAGCATTTATCCACTTCACCACTAGTAGAGAATCCGAGAAGATATAAATAGTAGTTAAATCATTCAAGGCTATAGAGAGGATTGTGATTACACTTATAAGCTCATCTTAATTGATTGAATTATGTCATGTTCCTCTCCTGCAAGATAGTAGAATGCCATTGTACTTGATATAGCCCCCCATGTGCCACACCTTCCAGGATTACCTCATGATGCACCAGTGCAGAAGCCATGTGGAAGTGACCAGTTGAAAATGGTTTTCTTTGATATATGGAGAGTTTTTTTCTTTCGAGTATTATTTGCCTTAAGGAGTAAGTATTTGAAGCGGTAGACGACAAATATCGGATGGGGGGAGACACCATTGAATATTTTTGGAGAATATGTGTGTGTGTGTGTGTGTTTGCTAGAATCTCCCTGATTTGTGAGAGTGGCCTTTGGTCTAAGAAACCATGACCCGGGGGCATCTAAGTCGTCAAAATCACAACCCTCAACTGGTTGGCTTTTGGGTGTCTCCTCCCAACTAGCTCACCCTTAGGGGAATTAAACTCGGGTTGTGATTTTGACGACTTAGATGCCCCTGGGTCATGGTTTCTTAGACCAAAGGCCACTCTCGCAAATTAGGGAGATTCTAGAAAACAAATATTCTCCTAAAATATTCAATGGTGTCTCCCCCCATCCGATATTTGTCGTCTACCGCTTCAAATACTTACTCCGTAAGGAAAATAATACTCGAAAGAAAAAAAAGAAAAAAAACTCTCCATATATCAAAGGAAACCATTTTCAACTGGTCACTTCAACATGGCTTCTGCAATGGTGCATCATGAGGTAATCCTGAAGGAGTGGCACATGGGGGGCTATATCATGTCCAATGGCACTCTACTATCTTATAGGTGAGGAACATGACATAATTCAAACAATTAAGGTGACTTATGAGTGTAATCACAATCCTCTCTATAGCCTTGGAGAATGATTTAACTACTATTTATATCTTCTCGGATTCTCTACTAGTGGTGAAGTGGATAAATGCTATTGCTAGATGTACCAGCATCAATCTTCAACATATGCTCAGCAAGGGATTAGAACTAAAATCTCATTTCACATCTTGCACCATTGAACATATATACAAAGAAAACAACTCACAAGCTGATACATTAGCTAAGGAAGCCTGTGAGCTCATCGAAGGCCACATACAGATGCTCAAAAGGGATCAAGGAGGACGGACAATAGAGAAGGGATACATCTACAACTAAAGACATAGAATATTATAGGTAAATCAATGTATAATGGTTGAGTTCACTCCCATACAGGTTATGTAATATCATGATATTAGCTATAAATGGATTAAGGGAATCTCTCCAATTAAAACTAAAAACACTATTTTTTTTAATGAATGGCTGAGCTAAGCTCCATGTGTATAAATTTTGTAATTGGTTGAGATGACATCTTCTCGTACCTTTTTCGGAATACTTCTTAGCTATATGGCTTACTAGTTTGAATGGCTATAATAGTTGTAACTTCTCTAATTTTTGTCAATAAAAGTTACGAAACTTTTTTCTGTATACTTATTTTGAAGTCATATTTAAAAACAATTCCCCACACACATACCTATTTCCAAAATTTTACAATTTAAATTGTACAATTATAATGCAAAAAAACCCTTGCAAAATTTAATAATTCTAAAAAAATAATATGATAAAGTAACACTCTTTGAAACACCAATTACATTATGAAGAGAAAATAAGCCAAGTCAAAATTCACAAGAAAACAAAAACATAAAACTCGACTTATGATGCCCTCCTCAGCTATTAAAGAAAATGCAACCCTTTCGCAATAATAACAACTCTAACTTCAAAACCTAAACAACTTTTCTTAAGTCACTACCAAATAACAACGTTCTCCAAATTCTAATTAACCTAATCTACATAACAAAACTAAATTAAAGTCATGTTATTAAACTCCCAACAAAACAAAATTGAAAAGAATGGTCACATCCTTAAAAAGCATTAATAGTTTTTTATTTTGTAGGAGTATTATATTATATATTATAAATTATTATTATCATATTATTAATAAAAAAATATCAATTCCAAAATATATTATATTTGAGAGGTGTTTTGGGGTATGAGGTAAAACTGTAATTATGTATAGTATCATGGTTTAATGAATGGAGTTAAATTACTATGGATATTTGATACCATGTGACCACTAACCTCAACGATGAAGGATAAGGGATATTGGGTATCTTGGGAATAATATAGGGAGATGAAACTACCCTTTTGAACTTGGAGTAAAACCTAAAATTGCTTTTGATTAGTTACAAGCTGGTCTTTCTCGGATGTAAAGAAACAACTTAGAACCCAAGACCCAAAGGCATCTTGCAGGAGCAAAAGTCTACCCCTTATGTACCACTGATGGATTATTTCAAGGGGCATGGTTTTCCTTGAAAAATGGTGATATGTCAACTGAAATTTGTGGAAAACAATATGGTTGTCTTCAATGCCATTTTGACAACTTAACTATGATATCTTTTACCATCTTTGAAAAAAATATCATAATTAAGACAAAAAATGAATTCTTTTAATATTTTTGTTATAACTTTTGATCCCTTACTTAATTGGGTGCTCTTTATAATTGATGAGAACTCTTGAAAATATCTATATACATTTTTCCATATACTATACAAATTTTGTACAACGTGCATTTTATAGCTATAGGAAATCATTTGATATGAAAATGCTTTTTTCATAATTTGTCCATAACTATCAATCCTAATCTTAGTTTTGGGTATGCCTTATACCATTGGAATCTATACAAATTTTATACAGCATGCCTTTTATAGCAACAGGAAATCATTTGACATTAAAATGTTTTTTTATAATTTGTCCATAACTATTAATCTTAACCTTAGTTTTGAGCATGCATTATACGATTGGAAAGTTATCATGAAAATCAACAACTTTGTTGCTTTATATTTTTAAAATTCAACATTATTTGTTTTAAATTCACAATAAAAGTTTTGTAGAATAAGGTAAAATGTTATTTATTATATATTATATTGTATTTTCTTTATTTATTATATATTAATAATATATTATCTATTAAATTTTATTATTATTTATTTTATTATAATTTATTGTGTACAAAACAATTAAACTTTTCTTTATCATATTTAACTTTCATCTCATAAATCTACAACTTATTATTTATAATTTTTTAGAAGACTTATTTTTTTACCAAATTTCCTTCAATGCAAACTCCTCTAGACAACAACTATATTCTTTACCTAACTGCATGAACTAATAACATTGAGATTCCATAATGTTGAAGATGCATTAAATACCTAAAAATGAAGGTAACTACAATCATTAAATGTACTCTAGTTAGGTTGGCTCCAGTGTATATAACATGCTTTTAACTATGCAAATCCAATTTCCACATATTGGTTATTATCACCAATATAAGAACTCCACTTGAATATTAAGGGCTTATTCTAATGTGCAAGTATCACATACAATAATAAGGAGGGGATATTATATCAAGTGAACTAACATGTCACCATATGGGCCTAGGCTAGTTCTCAAAATAACCATGAAAAGTACTCCATTGAGAACATAACTAATTATCACCATGTGAGTTGTTTTCTTTGTATATATGTTGAATGGTGCAAGACGTGAAATGAGATTTTAGTTCTAATCCCTGGCTGAGCATATGTTCAAGATCGATGTTGGTACATCTAGCAATAGCATTTATCCACTTCACCACTAGTAGAGAATCCAAGAAGATATAAATAGTAGTTAAATCATTCAAGGCTATAGAGAGGATTGTGATTACACTCATAAGTTCATCTTAATTGTTTGAATTATGTCATGTTCCTCGCCTATAAGATAGTAGAGTGCCATTGCACTTGATAGAGCCGCCCATGTGCCACTCCTTCCAAGATTACCTCATGATGCACCATTGCAGAAGCCATGTGGAAGTGACTAGTTGAAAATGGTTTCCTTTGATATATGGAGAGTTTTTTATCTTTCCAGCATTATCTGCCTTAAGGAGTAAGTATTTGAAGCAGTAGATGACAAATATCGGATGGGGGGAGACACCATTGAAGATTTTTGGAGAATATATATATATATATATATATATATATATATATATATATATATATATTTGTTTGCTAGAATCTCCCTGGTTTGTGAGAGTGGCTCAAAATCACTATATATATATATTCTCTAAAAATCTTCAATGGTGTCTCCCCCCATCCGATATTTGTCGTCTACCACTTCAAATACTTACTCCTTAAGGCAAAATACTCGGAAATACCAAAAAAAAAAAAAAACTCTCCATATATCAAACGAAACCATTTTCAATTGGTCACTTCCACATGGCTTCTGCAAAGGTGCATCATGAGGTAATCCTGGAAGGAGTGGCACATGGGGGGCTATATGAAGTTCAATGGCACTCTACTATCTTAAAGGCGAGGAACATAACATAATTCAAACAATTAAGATGAGCTTATGAGTGTAGTCACAATCCTCTCTATAGCCTTGGAGAATGATTTAACTACTATTTATATCTTCTCAGATTCTCTACTAGTGGTGAAGTGGATAAATGTTATTGCTAGATGTACCAGCATCAATCTTCAACATATGCTCGACAAGGGATTAGAACTAAAATCTCATTTCACATTTTGCACCATTGAACATATATACAAAGAAAACAACTCACAAGCTGATACATTAGCTAAGGAAGCCTATGAGCTCATCGAAAGCCTCATACAGGTGCTCAAAAGGGATCAAGGAGGACGGAAAATAGAGAAGGGATACATCTACAACTAAAGACATAGAAGATTATAGGTAAATCAATGTATAATGCTTGAGTTCACTCCCGTACAGGTTATGTAATATCATGATATTAGCTATAAATGGATTAAGGGAATCTCTCCAATTAAAACTAAAAACATTATTTTTTTTAATGAATGGCTCAACTAAGCTCCATGTGTATAAATTTTGTAATGGGTTGAGATGACATCTTCTCATACTGTTTTTGGAATATTTCTTAGCTTAATGGCTTACTAGTTTGAATGGCTATAATAATTGTAACTTCTCTAATTTTTGTGAATAAAAGTTACGCAACTTTTTTTGTATACTTATTTTGAAGTCATATTTAAAAACAATTTCCCACATACCTATTTCCAAAATTTTACAATTTAAATTGTACAATTATAATGCAAAAAAACCCTTACAAAATTTAATAATTATAAAAAAAATAATATGATAAAGTAACACTCTTTGAAACATCAATTACATTATGAAGAGAAAATAAGCCAGGTCAAAATTCACAAGAAAACAAAAATATAAAACTCAGCTTATGATGTCCTCCTCGACTATTAAAAAAAATGCAACCCTTTCCCAATAATAACAACTTTAACTTCAAAACCTAAACAACTTTTCTTAAGTCATTGCCAAATAACAACGTTCTCCAAATTCTAATTAACCTAATCTACATAACAAAACTAAATTAAAGTCATGTTATTAAACACCCAACAAAACAAAATTGAAAAGAATGGTCACATCCTTAAAAAGCATTAATAGTTTTGTTTGGTAGGAGTATTATATTATATATTATAAATTATTATTATCATATTATTAATAAAAAAATATCAATTCCAAAATATATTATATTTGTTTTGGGGTATGAGGTAATTATATATAGTATCATGGTTTAATGCATGGAGTTAAATCACTATGGATATTTGATACAGCATGACCTCTACCTAACCTCAACGATGAAAGATAACGGTATTGGGTATCTTGGGAATAAAACCTAAAACTGCTTTTGATTAGTTAAGAGCTGGTCTTTCTCAGATGTAAAGAAACAAGTTGGAACCCAAGACCCAAAGGCATCTTGCAAGAACAAAAATCTACCCCTTATGTACCACCAATGGATTATTTCAAGGGGCATGGTTTTCCTTGAATAATGGTGATATATCAACAAAAATTTGTGGAAAACAATATGGTTGTCTTTAATGCCATTTTGACAACTTCGCTATGATATCTTTTACCATCTTTGAAAAAAATATCATAATTACGACAAAAAATGAATTATTTTAATATTTTTGTTATAACTTTTAATCCCTTACTTAATTGGGGCACTCTTTATACTAGATGAGAACTCTTGAAAATATCTACATACATTTTTCCAGATACTATACAAATTTTGTACGACATGCATTTTATAGCTATAGGAAATCATTTGATATGAAAATGTTTTTTTCATAATTTGTCCAAACTATCAATCCTAATCTTAGTTTTGGGTATGCCTTATACCATTGGAATCTATACAAATTTTACATGACATGCATTTTATAGCAATAGGAAATCATTTGACATGAAAATGTTTTTTTTGTAATTTGTCAATAAATGTTAATTTTAACCTTAATTTTGAGCATGCATTATACAATTAGAAAGTTATCATGAAAATCAACAACTTTGTTGTTTTATAAACATTATTTGTTTTAAATCAACAAAAAAGTCTTATTTTACTTTTTTAAAATAAGGTAAAATGTTATTTATCATATATTATATTGTATTTTTTATATATTATATATTAATAATATATTATCTATTAAATTTTATTATAATTTATTTTTTTATATTTATTATAATTTATTGTGTAAAGAAACAATTAAACTTTTCTTTATCAAATTTAACTTTCATCTCATAAATCTACAACTTGTTATTTTATAATTTTTAGAAGAGTTATTTTTGGACCAAATTTCCTTCAATGCAAACCCTCTTTAGACAACTATATTCTTTACCTAACTGCATGAACTAATAACATTGAAATTCCATAATGTTGAAATTGCATTAAATACCTAAAAATGAAGGTAACTACAATCATTAAATGTACTCTAGTTAGGTTGGCTCCAGTATATATAACATGCTTTTAACTATGAAAATCCAATTTACACATATTGGTTATTATCACCAATATAAGAACTCCACTTGAATATTAGTGACTTATTCTAATGTGCAAGTATCACCTACAATAATAAGGAGAATCCAATTTCCACATATTGGTTATTATCACCAATATAAGAACTCCACTTGAACATTAATGACTTCTAATGTGCAAGTATCACCTACAATAATAACGAGGGAAAATCCAATTTCCACATATTGGTTATTATTACCAATATAAGAACTCCACTTGAATATTAATGACTTCTATATGTGCAAGTATCACCTACAATAATAACGTGCAAATATCACCTACAACAATAATAACGAGAGAATATTATATCAAGTGAACTAACATGTTACCATATAGGCCTAGGCTAGTTCTCAAAATAAACCATGAAAAGTACTCCACTGAGAATATAACTAATTATCACCATATGGGCCTAGAATAGTTCTCAAAATAACCACAAAAATGTGTTTGTGTTGTACACACCGAATCAGAAGTAAAATTGTTGTCAAATACCAACGCAAGATCAAAGTAGTAATTTTGGTTAGTATCAAAATCATAAAATCTCTAATAAAATGCTTAAATGAATGGAGTATTAGTGATATAGGCATGTGAAAGGCATGGGTGCCAAAATAGGAGTCACAAAACACATGAAAGTTGTGAGGATCAAAATCAAATATCTCAACCCATTCATATTTCCATAATCGTTTACCAAAAAAGGGTATATCAATAGCGACCATCATCATTAATACACAGAAATCCATTCCTCACACTTACCCATAATAAATAATAATAAATAGATATATATGGAAAACAAAGCTCATGCATGTATGTAGATAAAGGAGACCTGTGAACAATATGAATACGAACTGAAACAATGACCCTGTAAGAGAGCTTTGTCACAAATGAGGAATCTTGTAGAGTTAGAATGCTATCGATTTGCAGATTTTCACAAGTATAAAAACTCACAAAATTCCTTCCTCTTGATGATGAATGCACACATAATGATAACTCTTCAAGGAATTTCAAGAATGCACACATAATTATAACTCTTCAAGGAATTTGTAGCCTAAATAGACTGACTACCATAGCTAAAAGCACAATGAGGATGCATTCATGCAATTACATGAGAAAAGTATGAAACCCTTCAATGTTTAAGCTAAAAGAAAAACCTTTGAATTGTTGAATCTCTATAGTAAAATGACAAATCTCGAAAAAAACTCACACAAGCATTTGCATTTATTACTACAACCACACATTTCATATAATAAAGATTCTGTGTACATTGCACATCCCAAGCGGGAGCTTGACAAAAAAGCTTCAAACAAGCAAGACAGACAGTGTGAACCAACAAGTTAGAGTGCAAGTAATACGGCGTATCAACCACCACTTTCACAAGTGTTTGTGAATAACTCAAACCAAACTGCATATAAACTGCACATAAAGCTTTGAACCTTGTTTTTTTTATATACACTATTTTAATCTCTCACAAATGACTAAAATCCTCTAATAAATTTGTCATGTTACGTTCCAATCAATAAAAGAAATATCTCAGTGTGAATATATAATCATTTACCATTTCCGAATAAACATATCAATACTATCTTTTGCAACCCATAGGGAAACGCCACAACTTTTCATATAGCCCACACTAATGCCAAAAGAGCTGGGTGGGAGTTAAAAACTCGATTAAGAAATTAAGGGAAAATCCCAATGCTATATTACAAAGTGACAAGTATAATTCAAAGTTTAAAAACATCAAAGAGAGCATCCGGCTTGCATATTTAATTGATGTAAAACTAAAAAACTCATTACACACTCTTAAAATTACCAAAACAAATTTCACAAAACGAAGACAAGAAATTAAGATCAGGTTTTCTAATCTACACATTCTAGGCACAACAACAAAAAGTTAAATTACTAGTATGAGGTTTTCTAATCTACACATTCATACCAAGCTACGTTGAAAACACAAGAAAGGTCCACTCTGTAGATTAGTACGTGGTTTCTTTTACGCACAGAACCTTTACATATGCAAAGTACTAGTAGTTTTACGATACATCAAACCTGGCATTTACTCGCCATCATTATTAATTGCTACTTCCTTTAAACATATGAAAAGCACGTATGCTACTTCTAAACGTATAATGTTCTAATATTGAAATTATGTCTTATATCAATAAAGCCCAGGTTCTGCATGCATCAGACATTTTAAAGAGCCAACAAAACTATCTTGGATAACCTAAAACTAAATGTGGATTTTTTTCAGATCTCATGATTTCGTCATTTAGTATCATTCTCTTCGATTTCTTCTGGGTAAAAACCACATCGGTGGATTCCTTAAATGTTTTCCTCACTGCAAGTCCCATCGCTAGAAGAGAAGCTTGCTTCTTTTTGCAATCTGATCTCATAAGCCCAATCAAGTCCTGGACAATAATGCAAGTCAGGATTAAACCTCTTGTCATTCATATCAGGAGGAAGAAAGGCCCCATTGTCAATCAGAAATTCCATTGCTTTCCTATTCCGCTCCTTTGCTGCATTATGAAGTGGGGTCCCTGCAAATTAATTTAAAAATTCTGTTTAAACTTAGCTTACATATATTTTAAGATTTTTTGTATAGACTATTTCCATCTTCAATACTTTATCAAAGCATACAGCACATATCCATACAGGTAACGTTAAACATGCACAATATGGTCTCATGAAGTTTGCCTGCAAAGGTTTTAGAATCCAGCTTTTTCTCTGGGGGAAAAGCACGAGTGATTTGGTTTTTTTTCCTTTTTCCCAACACAAGGTGATAAAAAGAGAAGGAAAAGGAGATTCACGGTAGAATAATGATACTTACATCCACAGCCACCCTTAGTCCGTGCATCAATGTCAGCTCCACGTTCAAGTAATTCATCCATCACCTTCAAGTGCCCACCAGCAGCAGCAAGGTGTAGAGGAGTGGCCCCAGGAGATTTTGGGCCACATGCAGGTACATTCACATCCGCGCCCATATTGAGAAGCCGTCTTACCTGCACATGTAAATAATAGAATAATGTCTGTCAATTCTCTTCGTTGCAGACCCCTTTCGTCAAGCCAAGTACTTCTCTTGACTTCTTTGCATATGAAAAAAATGGTGATATCACAAAAAACAGTGGTTTAAGTACCAGAAGACAGTGAAACCACTTGGAATTAGAAAATACACAAAGATTTCATTAATTTTGCAGTTTGCATCCAGATCAGAAAAGGCTTTTTTATTTTGCATAGGCAAAATGATCATATCAACAAAATACAGAGGTAAGTACCAACAGACAAGGTAGATATTTGAAATTAGGAAAACATGAAAAATATCAGTAATTGTGCAAAAAACAGAACGAAATATTTGCCATGTTCTTAAAAATCATGATAACTTGATGTAACAAATTTCAACAACGCAGTATATCCAGATGTAATATGCTAAAACAGAATAATAATACCTCCTAGCAATGAGAGCATGGTGATCAATTTTATACATAATGATCAACAAAAAAAATGAACTCAGCATACCATAGTGTTGGTGTTTATAGCTTCGTGAGGTATCCTCACCTGTGTCCGCCCAACAAAAGAAATATTATTTAAAGACATTAATAATATTTATTATGAAATGACATTTCAACCAACAACAAAGGGTTGTGCCCTTTCACTTTGTTCACTATAAAGTAAAAGTCATATAAACTTGCAATTTACAAAGCAAAAAAAAATCAACATGGTATCAGGGCTGTGGTTTCGAAAGGAGTAAAACTACGTCCTGTGCAACATGACAATGGTTTTGTTCGTGGTTTGGAGTTGAGAGGGTATTGGCCCATGTTATTCCATTCCAACCCATGGTTTTGTATGTGGGATTTCCACGCATGAACATGTTTTTCTTTCCAACACGTGGTTTTACCAATTGGTTGGTGATGTGTATGCACATGTTAAAAATGGTTTTACCACAGTTAAAACAATGATTACAAATAAAGAAGCTAACAATAAAGATAAGTATTTAATGTCTTGAATAATAAGCCTTATTTACTTAAAGATGATGTTTTGTTGATGATTAGCATAAATGGTTAATTAATTTTGGTTTACTCCTGTCATGGAGATCCAGCATAGAAGCTCAAGCATGGAATGAAAGATGAGTTGGATTCCAACTCAAAGTTATGACGGGAATAACTCAAACCAAAAGAGTTGCTCGTTGAGGAATATAGCATGGACATAGACTTCTATATTCAAAGGAAACAACTACCCAAGATGTAGCAGTGAGGCTCAACATCAAGAGGAAGCTTGGTACTCCGGGATTGATAATGAGATTAGGCTTAAGAAGGAGCAAGAGCAACTCATTGGCAAAGGGGAGCTAGCTTCAGGTTCCAAAGGCACAAGATGCTCAGATGCAGAGCAAGCAAAATGCTCAAATGCAGAGGGAGCAAGGTGCTCCAACACAAAGGGAGATGTGATGAGCTTGAAGATGTGATGTTTGCAATATCGAGAGATCTCTCGGACAACCTATGACGAGATGGAGAGACTAGTCCCTAAGATGACTCAGGAGGAGTCAATGCACATATTGCTTTCGTGACAAAGAGAGCAAAAATCAGAATCTTGTGATAGATGGGAAGGTATTCCATATTTGTAGATCTTGTACATTCTCCAGGATTGATTATCAAGAAGAAGGCTTTTGTGGATGAGATGTTGATGTTTCTCTAGGGTGTAGCATCGGTCAAACATTCTACCAGATTGGTCATGTGATTTGACTAAGGAGAATGATACATTCACTCACAGGAAATGGCCATGTAACTTAGCTAGTGGTGAATGGCCTTAACATAGCCTTGCTTAGCCATGTGATTTGGCTAGGCGTGATTAGGGCTCGAGGTGCTTGCTCAGCCTTTCTTAGTCATGTGATTTGGCTAGGTGTAATTAGGGGCTCGAGGTGCTTGCACATCCTTTCTTAGTCATGTAATTTGGCTTGAGGTGTGAATAAGGCTTGACGTCACATTGCATACTCTATGAGGGAGGTGCTTAGTGATGGAGTGATCTCTTTCATTATAGAGCAAGTTTGACTTGTTTAATTGATAGGGACTAGCTATCCCTTGTGGAATAAACAATGTCTAGTCTAATGTGGGTGCACACACATTAGAGCCCTATACATGAATAGATGTGCATGTGAGGAGAAAAATAACATCAGCTAGGTAAGGAGAAGCTCCAGGTAGAGTCTCAAGAAGAGACTTGAAGTGATAACATTGGATATGTTAGCATAGAGTTAGTTCTCTAGTTGATATTTTGACTAAGGAGAAGCTCCAGGTAAAGTCTCAAGAAGAGACGAAGTGCTCACATTGTGTATGTCAGCAATGAGCTGATTCTCCGATTGGTATTTTGATTAAGGAGAAGCTCCATGTAGAGTCTCAAGAAGAGACTTGGAAGTGCTAAAATTGTGTATGTCAACATAGAGTTGATTCTCCAGTTGGTCTTTTGACTAAGGAGAAGCTCCAAGTAGAGTCTCGAGAGGAGACTTGAAGTGCTAACATTGTGAATGACAACATAAGAGCAGATTCTCTAGTTGGTCTTTTAAGGAGAAGCTCCAGGTAGAGTCTCAAGAAGAGACTTGAAGTGCTAACATTGTGAATGTCAACATAGGAGCAGATTCTCTCGTTGGTCTTTTAAGGAGAAGCTCCAGGTAGAGTCTCAAGAAGAGACTTGAAGTGCTAACATTGTGTATGTCAACATAGGAGCAGATTCTCTAGTTGGTCTTTTAAGGAGAAGCTCCAGGTAGAGTCTCAAGAAGAGACTTGAAGTGCTAACATTGTGTATGTCAACATAGGAGCAAATTCTCCAGTTGATCTTTTAAGGAGAAGCTCCAGGTAGAGTCTCGAGAGGAGACTTGAAGTGCTAACATTGTATATGTCAACATAGGATCAAATTCTTCGATTGGTCTTTTAAAGAGAAGCTCAAGTAGAGTCTCGAGAAGAGATTTGAAGTGTTAACATTGTGTATGTCAGCATAGAGCCAATTCTTCGGTTGCTCTTTTGACTAAAGAAAAGACTCCTTTGTGGAGTGTATACCTGTGTGGAGAGTGCTCTTGTGTGGAGCATGGGCCCAGAGGGGTGCACTAGCTACAGTCATCACCACCTTCCAGTTGTAATGACTGGTAAATTGGAAGAAGTCTTCCTGAGGAATGCAGCCTCCTTTCGATTTTAGACTGATGAAGTGCATGAGGAAATAATCCTCTTTGGTCTAGGATGACCAAGTTGATCAAGCAAATTAGATATTATCATTGGAAAGATCATATGGTTCCAGTAGGGAACAAAGTTCCAATGGAAACAATTGTTCTAGTTAGAAGGACTTGATCAGAAGAGACCTTTCTTATGATGACGAGATGTATGAGACAAGCTGCGACGATAAGACGATATCCATGTGTTCCAACACCAGCGTAGATCCATCTCAAACCCGGATCTATCAAGCACCGAGAGGGATCCAATTTCTTGAGGAGTAATCTTTTTCTTTTGTTTTATCTTAAATTTTTTACACATTAAAAAAAAAATTACCCCTCAAGAAATTGGATCCCTCTCTTTTAATTTTTTAATTATTTTTTTTTTATTTTTGATAAGTTATGAGCGAACATGGAATTTTTAATTACTTTTGATTTTTTATAAGTTATGAGCCAACATGGAAACGTAATGTGACAAATGTGACAAACATGACAAATGTGACAAACGTTACAACACCTCCCCCATACTGGGTGGAAACGTAACATGACAAATGTGACAAACGTTACAACATCTCCCCCATACTGGGTTGTAACGTAACGTGACAAATGTGACATGTGACATGTGACATCCGTTACAGGATCTCCCCCATACTATTACTTTTTACATTTTATTACTTTTGAAAACGTTACATGTGACATGTGACATCCGTTATAGGATCTCCTCCATACTAGGTTGTAAGCACCTCATTTAAACTCAGTGCAATGATGATACCTCCCTAGCTAAGAGGGAGTGTTGGTGTTTATAACTTCGTGAGGTATCCTCACAAGTCATCCCAACAAAAGAAATATTATTTAAAGGCATTAATAATATTATTATTAATATTTAAATATAATATTTATTATGAAATGACGTTTCGGCCAGCAACAAAGGGATGTCCCCTTTCACTTCATTCACTATAAAGTAAGAGTCATAAACTTGCAATTTACAAAGCAAAAAAAATCAACACATAGGAATCCAACTGTAGTATGAGAGCATGGTGATCAATTTACACATAATGATCAACAACAAAAATGAGTAGAGCATATTCCATTGGAATCTTGCTGTTAGTATAGCAAACTAAGCAGCTTTTCAAAACCATGATATGATCTCTCGTACAAAACTCACTTTTGTGCCATGTACAATATTATTAGTCCAAAATGATTACTCATATGCCTTGCTGACCATTTATTGCTTCACCGTCTGCACCGAGAAGATCCACTATCTTCTTATAACGAGTATAACCTCTTGATTTTTACCTAGACATGTAATCATTATGTACCGGCCTTGGTCCTGACTGCACAAATGTATCTTGTTAGCATCAATACCAAAAGACACTTCTCCAAAAGAGGGGGGTACTTTTATGCATTACAATAAGAGAGAATATCCAAGGGGGAATAGTACATGACATGAACTTTTGGGAGCTTTTACCTAAATTATCACCAACCCAACATTAATCCTTAACTATCTTGTTTTAACTCATCCCAGCCACACAAGATATATCTCAAGACAAAGCCCTGCACCATTATAAGTTATCACGGACTGAGGTACCAGTACCACAAAGAAGTTTAAAATCTGAATCACGTTTGTAGTGGCTGGCCATCCAAACTGAAACACTTCTGAGTTGACTACAAAATTTGAAAGCACTTTTGACTAGTTAGGCATTAATTATTTGTGTAGAGGTAGCCAGGAACTAATAAATTCACAATGAAAACAAACAGTCTAGTACTGCAAGGATATAGATAGTTCCTTTGAACGTGTGCAAAGGTGCTTTGAGAAATTATCTACTTGCCATAGCACACCGGCCAATGAGGGGAAAACCAGCCGTTTTATTAGAAAGATAGCTTAGATATCAGGTTTCAATATGATTATTTGATATACCTGGCCTATAAGAGCAGTTTCCTAGTCAGGTTTCTGATTACAAAGATTTAAAACATTTGCTTATGTTTATTTTACCTACCTAGGCTATAGCCCCCCCCCCAAAAAAAAAAAAAATATTTGCTTATGTTTATTTTACCTACCTAGGCTATAGCGCCCCACCCCCCCAAAAAAACAAAAAAAAAGTCAAATTTAATCAAATTTTAATGGGTAATTTCATTTACATTGAAAGGTTTTTATAATTTTGTTTTTGGTCTTTATAATTTTGTTTTTGTTATTTGAAACTATATTATAAAATTACCTTGTTAATTTAAAATAATAATAATAAGCATAACAACAATAGAAAACAATAGAAACTGACCTGCTTTAAATCGCCTCTACGAGCTTCGATGTGAAGAGGAGTCCAACCCCTGTCATCTATTTCGTGAGAGCTGGGCATCGAACGCTTCCGTGCTAAATTGCGCCGGGATGCTGTTTGGTGATAGAGAGGCATATTTAACCCCGGAGCACCCCAAAAGAAAAAAAACCGAAAATGCAAAGCCAGTGATCGCTTAATAAACAACTGATAATTTGCCCTTTAAACCCAGTTGTAACCGACAAAAGCAAAGCCAATGATCGCCTATCAAACGAATGATAATTTGCCCTTTAAACCCAGTTGTTCAACTAAAGAAAGCCTGAAAACCCCAACTGCACTGAAGCTAAGGACCTGCTCCCGTCATGATTAAGGTAAAGATTTCACACAGCTAACCGCCAATAACCAAACCCTTAAGAATCAAAGGAACTTATTGAAAACAATCAAGGACAAACTGCTTGAATTTACATGATCGACTTCGTAAAACCCTACAGACAAAACTATTTATTTGGAATACTCAGCCATGCCGTAGAATGGATTCAACCCAGGACCAAATACACGCAGATTCTGCAAATCGAAACCAACTGTGATGAGTTTCGCCAGGACGGCCACAATAATCATAATTTTCAGCGACAAATACCCAAACCCTACGATGAACGGGAAAGAGAAACTCGGCAACTAAAATCTAGTGGGTCGGCGTAATTTTTATCAGGAAGGATGCGTAGGCAAAGCTATTATTGAACGGGAGGGGGTTCGAAACTGCGAAGCCGCACCATTTGGAAATTGAAATATGCAATTGCTAAGGGCATACGAAACACCGATAAAATAAAGCGTGAACGAACAGCCGATGCCTCTTTCAGGAATTCCTTCCACAGGGTTTGAGAATAACTTAGACGCCAAATGCCCGTGAAATACTGGTAGATGTATATATAGTCAAGAGATACCGGATATGCCTGTAATGCCATATATTAGATGTATATGTATTCGAGAGATACCGGTAGCTTCGACGGGTGTATCCGGTCGATCGTGGTTGTACTGTTCAAACGATGTCGACCTAAATTCGTGTTCCCTCTCAAACATTTTCGTGTTTTTTTTTGGAATTCAATAAAAAGAATAGAGGAAACTTTGCGACCGCTATATCTCTTTTACATATTTCAAAAAGAAATTATACTTTATGTAATTTAAAAAAATATATTGCTAAATTGGATTTGTTTAAATTTTATACGTTTTAGAATTTTTTACAATATAAACACTTCTTTATGTATATTTAATTTTTTAATATCTTTTGCGAATATAAAAAGAATACACTTCTTTATGTATATTTAATTTTACTTTTTAATGTATTTTGCGAATATAAAAAGAATACACTTCTTTATGTAAGTTTAATTTTTTAATATATTGTATGAATATAAAAAGAATTTTATCATCAAATTATATATATTATTTTAAAATGTATGAAATATCATTAATTTTGGGGTAAGATGTAAAAATATTTTTAATTGGTTAAGAGTTTGTCTTCTTTATATATAAGGATTAATTGACGAAATCCCGACTGTCGCGTTGCCTGTGAATTTGCTTTATAAGACTGCCCTTAATCTTTCTGAATGTGCTTTGATCGGCCAGTTCACTGGTATTTGGCCTTCCCCGAAATCCATGAAATCATGGGTTCAAAAAAACTGGAAACCCTTGATCACGGAAGATGTAAAATTCTTCTTCCTGGGCAAAGGGTACTTCGCCTTCGTTTTTGAGTGCAAACAGGATCGCGAACTCATCTTCAGGAACGAACTTTACTTCATGGGACCACAAGGTCTATATATGAATAGATGGACCCCAAACTTCGATCCATCCCTCGACATTCCCTCCGCAGTCCCCATTTGGGTGAGACTCCCCCACTTACCTCTCCACTGTTGGAATACCAAATCTTTAGAAGCAATCGGAAACGCATTGGGGAAATACATCGACAAAGTTGATCAAAAAGATCAATATTCTTGCGCGAGAATTTGTGTCGAAGTGGATCTGGAACATGGCCTTCCGGAAGCAATTAATCTCACAGTTGCAGAATGGTCACACATACAAGAACTTGATTACAAACAAATCCCATTCAAATGCAAGTTTTGCCATGAATACGGCCACTTCGCCCGATCATGCAAAAAGAAACCAGCAGATGAGAAATCAATCCGAAAGAAAGAGCAATGGACAGCAATCCAAAAAAATTCCAAATTAGGTGCAAAATCTCATTCGAAAAGTTTGAATACACAAAAGGCAGATCAGCAACATCGTGATCCTACCACCTCCAACAACATCAACAGATTCAAAGTCCTCGAAATTCCTGAGATCCACGACATTCCTGAGGCTGAAGAAGAAGGAGAGTTACGTGAACAACAAGATCCCCAAGCTTCTCTTATTGCCACTGAAATGCCAAAGAACCCCTCGTCTCAGAATATCCCCAGCCCTATCAAATCAGATCTAATAAAAGAGGCCCCCTCCTACGCTGAAATTACTAAAGTGAGATCTCCAACCTCTTCATCCTCCTCAGATGAACCCATTGATAAATCTTTCAAAAAGCTAGGATGAAAATCTACCAAAGAACTAAGGGAGGAAGAAGCCGAGCATTAAAAAATTCAAGGATCTCAAGCCACGATTGATATGGCTTTCAGCATAAACACTAGAACCAGGAAAGCAGGTAAGAAATATGGAGACCCAACAGGAGGAACACCCTCCTCCATCTACATCCCCAAATGATGAAGTTGGTCTCCTAGAACTGCAGAGGATTAGGCAATCCCTGCAAGATCGAGGCAGTAAAAGATCTTCAAAAAATCAACATGCCCGACCTTCTTCTACTTCACGAGACCAAAATCGATGAAAGCACCGTTTCAGCTACAACAAAAGAAAAATGGAAGAAAAATATTGATTGTGCAGTTAGCGCCAGAGGAGCTTCTGGGGGACTGGCAACCCTATGGTCCTCCAATGCATTCCATCTCCACAATTCCTATGCTACTCAACACTGGATATACACAGGAGCTCACCCACATCAAGAGCAATAAGCACATTGCTCTCTTCAATTTGTATGTACCCAATCTACATTCTGAGAAACAAGAGTGTTGGAGTCTACTTGAAGCTTTTCTAGAGGCTTATGAGCCTCAGAATATCATACTAGCAGGCGATATGAATATCACTCTGTCCAGTTCTGAAAAGAAAGGTGGTTTACCTGGGAACTATTACTTCAAACCCCAGGTTGAAGCTCTTCTTCATGCATGGGATCTCATCGATATCAAGCCTAATAAAGGGAAATACACTTGGTCAAACAAACGTCTCGGCAAGGCAAACATCATGGCTAGACTGGACAGATTTCTTGTTCACAGTACTTTATTGTCTGATACCCATATCATTTCATCTAGCATCCTCGCCAATCTTGCTTCTGATCATAAACCCATCCTACTTCAGCTCACTGAAATTGAGGACCTTGACCCGATCCCCTTTAGGTTCAGCCCTCAATGGCTCGAACAAACCAGCTTCTGGGACATCCTCGAACAAGCATGGAAAATTCCTATTTCTAGTTCCCCCGGCTATGTCTGGGAACAGAAATTAAAAAATACCAAAAACGCCCTCAAGAAATGGGCCAAATCCAATAGCTCGAATTCTGTTTCATCCAGCAAAGAAGCCGTAATTGCTTTAGAAAAACTCCAATTAGCAATGGAAACCCATCATGTTGATGCAATCTCCCTTCACAATGAAGTGTCACGACAATCCAGCGTTTATCAACTTTTCGAGTCGAGGAAGAATTATGGAGGTTAAAGTCACGCTGCACGTGGCTTAAAGGAGGCAATTTGAATACTAATTTCTTTCACAAGCAATTTAAAATCAGGCAGTCTCTCAATTATATAGCCGAAATCAAAACTGAGGACGGTCTGCTGGTTTCTGGAAATATGAATATAAAAAATGCAGCTCTCTCTCATTTCTCCAAACTCTTCGCTAATGACAGCAATACTGAAGGGGACGACGAGTTAGCATTGTTGGAGCATATCCCTCAGAGCATAACGCAGGAAAACAACTCCAACATTCTCAATCCATTCACTGAGCAAGAGGTTTACAACACTATTCTCTCCTCTGAACCTGACAAAGCACCGGGTCCTGACGGGTTTTCCATGCATTTTTACAAAGTTTGTTGGAAGTATATCAAAAAAGATTTTATGAGAATGATAAGGAACTTTTATTCAAAAGCAAAAATCGACGGATGCACGAACAACACATTTTTATTCCTTTCCCCAAAGGAAACCAATCCCAACTCCTTCAGCAGATCCAGACCGATATCACTGTGCAATTCCTCCTACAAAATCATCTCTAAATTGCTTGCAAATCGGATGAAGCCTCTACTTAACAGAATTATCTCCGACAACCAAGGTGGCTTCCTGGAAGGGAGATAAATTCTCGATAACGTCATCCTCGTACAAGAAGCGATCCATTCAAACAGATCTTGAAAGGAAAAAAGGTATGTTAATCAAACTTGACTTGGCCAACGCATTCGACCGTGTCAAACATTCTTTTCTTTTGAAAATTATGAATCGCTTCGGTTTTGATAAAAATTTCATCAACTGGATCTTTGCATGCATAAGCGGACCCTGGATAGCTCCACTTAAAAATGGCCGTCCTACGGACTTTTTTCAAGCTACACGTGGCATTAGACAAGGCTGCCCTCTTTCCTCCTTTCTATACATTATCATGACAGACTCTCTCAGCAAAAAATTGAACCATGAAATGACCATTGCCTCCCTCCCCGGACTTCAATTAACCTTTGATTCCCATCCTATCAATCACACTCTTTTTGCTGATGATTCTCTTTTAATCAGTGGGGCTTCCTCAATTATAGCCCACAAATTCAAGCGCAATTTGAACTCGTATTGTAAGGCCTTGGGTGGCAAAATCAATCTGCGAAAAAGTGCAGTTTACTCTGGAATTTAAAAAATCAGGTCGCCGCCAAGATCAGCAGAATTATTGGCATCAAAGTCCACTCTCATTGGGACAAATTCTCATACCTAGGCCTCCCAATCACTTATGGTAAAGAAAAATCCAGAAATTGGGAGGATACGATCAACAAATTTAAAAACAAAATTAGAAGATGGGGAGGTCATTGGCTTAGCAAGGCCGGAAAATTAATTCTGGTAAATTTTGTCCTATCAGCATTACCCATCAACCAATTTTCTATCCTCCTTGCCCCAAAAGGAGCAGCAGATCATATGAGTAAATTAATAAGAGACTTTCTTTGGTCTGGCGGAAAAAACAACGAAAACAAAATTCATCTTGTGAATTGAGATACCATTAAGCAGGCAAAATCCTTGGGGGGCCTCCAAATTCGCGATCCATACTACGCAAATCTGGCAATGGGAGGCAAGCTGCTCTAGCAAATTTTGCATAATGAAGGCCATCGAGTAAGCCAAGTTCTCGGAAAGAAATATTTGCACGGAACCAATCTAAGATGTCTCGACCACAAACCAACTTCCAATGGCTCCAGCACTTGGACTCTTTGTAAAGCAGCCTGGGAGGTTTTCTCAAAAAGTCTTTACTGGGTTCCGGGAAATGGCAGGAAGATCAACATCTTCACAGACAAAATCATGGACAAAGAGGCTCTTCAAAGTTCTCAAGAGCTTCAGAATATTGCAGTTTGGCTCAATCATCATGGAATCACAACCTTAAAAGATTTCAGCTCATGGGATACTCAAGGAAATTGGCAAAAATGGAACAACACAGCTATCAATCCACATCTTGAGGCTGACAATACCATTCTCACCAACAGTCTGAAAGGTTGTGCTCCCATACATCTTACTACCAAAGATGAACGGGGTTGGGGTCCCACGGGTTCCTATACCCCTACTCTTGGTTACAAAGCTCTCCATTCCCACAATGAAACAAGAAGAGATGTATGGAAACTCGCCTGGCATCCACTTGGGCTACCTAAAGTTAACTTCTTCATCTGTACTTTAATCCATTGCAAAGTTCTCACCGGAGACAATCTCATCAATAGAGGTTTTCATGGACCTTTTTGGTGCCCCCTCTGCCATAGTAGTCTTGAAACCCTTACTCATCTTTTTCTGGATTGTCACTTCACCAAGCTTGTTTGGAATATTCTACTCCATGATCTCAAAATTACTATGCCTCTTTTCACTTCCATCACCCAAATTTTCAATGACTGGATTTCTACTTATCCCTATACTCTCCCCACTAAGAATCCCTGGTATCACATATGGATATCCATTCCAAAATACACCTACTGGAAATTATGGATAGCAAGAAATCATGCCATATTTCAAGATAAGCATTTTACCCCCTTACAAATTGCACGCCAAGCCAAAATTTTATTAATTGAGCGCCTCAAATCCTCTAAATATATGACTGAATCAATGCTATGAATATTAAATATTGTATTAAATTAATCAGTAAATTATTAATTCGTTTAATTGAAGGGACGTAACCCTTCTTAAGAATGCTCAAACCTTATAAAAGGTGAGCTCTTGTAAAGCGTTAAAGCATCTTATCAATTCAATAATATATCTTTTATTCAATATGGATTTCGTGTCCTAGTTTTTCTATTGCATTTGGTATCGGAGCAGAACGCTCCTCCATTTGAGCTCGGATTCAGCTCACTCAGAGCGGACTCGCTCCTCCATCAAGTGAGCTCGGACTCGTCTCATTCCCCCACTCCACTGCCTACATACTCCACCATCAATCTGCCACCTCCGCGCTGCCCTTCACTTCCATCCTTGTCCTCCCCTTCTAGCGTCCTGCTCCAGCTCCATTATCCGCCTCCCTACTCGCCCAACACTGCAGCTCCACGCCCCTCCACCTCTGCTCCTCGCATTTCCCGCTCCCTACTACCTTGCCCCGACTCTCACACCACACCCTCCTGCATTTGCACCTCCACGCAGCTCAACGCCGCTACACCTCACCTCCGTAGCCCCATACCTCCGCCATTCCCTGCCCAAATCCACGGCTCTCTCACGCGCCCGACCTCCCTCCTCACTTTCCCGCCTCCCTGCTACACCACCCTCTACCCCACCATCTCCCTCACTATCTCGTTCCGCCTCCCTCCTGCCAACGTCTACGCATATCCCCATCACCCATTCCCCCCAACACCTCCACAACTCCACGCTCTCCCCCACACTCCCGTGCGTGTCTCTTCACACAGAACACGCCCATCTGCACCACTCCATCTCCCTTGGGCCTGCGTCCACCTCGCCAGCCTACCCCCATCTCCCATCTCCCACTACCTGCCACCATTGCAGCGTCGTCGTTATACCTCCAAGCACTCTTCCAACCGCCATCTCCACGAAACCCTACATCAAAAAAAATTCAAAAAAAAAATATATATAAGTTAAATAAATATTATATAATAAACTTATTATTAATAATATTTATTCTAAAACTTTATAATATATATAATATTATTATTCCCAAATAATAATAATTATTATTTTTATTTGTCCTTAACCACATAAGCCAAAATTGATTCCAATTATTCACCACCACACTTAAGAAGCATGACGACGGAGTTAAAAGCTCAAATTGCGAAAATAGAGAAGGATTTCCAAACTTTCAAGGAAATGACCACCAAGAGCCAAGAAGCACTTAAGAAAGAAATTAAAGAGGAAGTCATTCAAGTAATGGAGCAAAAAATGGACGACAAGTTCGACATTATGAGCAAGGAACAAAAAATGTTAGACCAAAAAATGACGCAGAACCATAATACATTAATGGAGGTGTTACAAAGACTAATGCAAAAAAAGGACCAAGTCGGCAGTCCAGATGTGCGAGATGCCTCATCTCATATTTTCACACAGGAAGCACTTGCCAAGAATCAAGAAGAATTGCAAAAAGAAATAAAGATTAACAATGCGACGCTTAAGCAAGAGATAGAAACAAAAGTACTGCCAGAGATGGAGGCACGATTAAACAACCAAATAGAAGCTATCAGTAAGATAGTAGAGAATAAAAAAGATAAAAATCACTGCCAACAACGAAGCAGTTCAAATATGTCACTTACGTCATCCAGTAGTTCCGATCCACCATCAAACCATAAAGCAAAAGGGAATCAATATCACCCTTACATAGTGTACCCACCTAAGGCAAAAATAGAGTTGTCGAAATACAATGGAAGTGAAGACCAATGCGTTGCTTGGCTAAACAAAGCAGAAGAATACTTCGACATTTACAATATTCAATCTGATGAGGAGAAGGTGAAATATGTGTCAATGCATATGGAAGGGTATGCCTATAATTGGTACTTATGGTGGAAGAGAGACAATTTTGCCTACACCTGGAACTTGTTCAAAAATGATTTTTTTTAATAGGTTTCAAGGTATCAAAGAAGATGAGTTTTTTAGTAAACTTACGAGATTACAACAAGTTGGAAGTGTTGAGGAATTCACACATCAGTGGGAATCCTTGTCGACACGAGTATTTGGGTTGTCTGACAAGCAAAGACTCGAAACCTATTTAGGAGGTCTTCAACCGTACCTCCAAAAAGAGTTAAAGTTACACAACATACCTAACGTAGAGGTAGCAAGACATAAAGCAAAAGCCGTAGAACGCAAACTGGAAGGAATAAAAACAAGAGGCGATAACCATTATCGACAAGAAAAAGAGACACAATGTAGGAACTATGAAGATACGTGGTCACCCGGCCATCAATGCCACAAACCTCAATCATATGCCTATGAAATGGAAAATAGATCAAAGCCATCTAACAGTTACTCTGATAATAGAAAGAAGAAGAAAAACATATGTCGTCAATGCGGTGATGATTGGATCCCAGGCCATAAATGTAGGAACGATCAGACAATACAGTGCAAAATCATCAATGGAAAGGAAGTGCAAGTCTCTACACAAGAAATTGCGTCCGACTCTAATACCGACACTGAATCTGAATGAAGGACGACATTAGGAAAATACTCAAGCTTTGAGGACAAAGCTTTCCAAAAGGGGAAGGCAATGCTGTGAATATTAAATATTGTATTAAATTAATCAGTAAATTATTAATTAGTTTAATTGAAGGGACGTAACCCTTCTTAAGAATGCTCAAACCTTATAAAAGGTGAGCTCTTGTAAAGTGTTAAAGCATCTTATCAATTCAATAATATATCTTTTATTCAATATGGATTTCGTGTCCTAGTTTTTCTGTTGCAATCAACCCTCAGCAACAATGAAAAGAATTGGATTGGAACCTTCATTCCTTATCCAACCAAACTGCCACAAAAGCGAAACCAACCCGCCTGGCAACTCAGATTAACAAATATAGATTTCCATGAATGGAGAAACAATCAGGATATTGACATCCTACATTTTGACGGAGCATCCAAGAATAATCCAAGAGAAGCAAGAGCTGGGGGAGTCCTGTGGACAAAGGAAGGCGTAATAAGACTGAAATATAGATGGGGCTTGGGCATCTGCTCAAACAACATAGAAGAAGCCCTAGCTTTGATGAAAGGTTGCCAGATTGCCAAAGATCAAAAGATTCATAACCTACATGTTTTCGGAGATTCTATGATTATCATCAGAGCTCTTAATGCTAATTCCAGCCTCAACAATCTACCTCTCAACCGAATTATCCAGCGAATAAAGCATATTTCAAGTACCTTTACTCATTTCAAGGCATTTCACATTCTTAGACAGTCAAACAATGAAGTTGACATTGAAGCGAATGTAGCCATCAAGCTCAATCAAGGGACTCTTCAAATTTCTAGAACAGACAGTGAAATTCATTATATTCCATGAGAAGGATTTTTCTGTTCTATATTAAGGCGATCACTACCTTCAGTTACATTCACCATATTTCTTGAAATTCTTATCCTTATCTATATCAGGGTAGGTTCTTTAGCATTTGACTCCTCTAAGCATTATTTTCAGTACATTTTGGTTCTCTACCATTGCAGAAAATCTCTGGAAACACTTTGAGATTTGGTTCCTCTTCAAAAGTTGGAAAGCAAACTGTTCCTTTTATATCCAATATGTAGATGTATTATTTTCTCCAATATCTGAAGCAGAACGATGAAACCTGAGTATTCGACACTCATTACATTCTCGACCTGTTTCATCATCAGCAACCTCAACGCAAAGTTCAAATTAAGATTCAACATAATCATCATGATCAATGGAATTTTTATTCATTATCATCATTAGCATTCTCAGTGCTAAATCCTTTTCAAGACTTGGTCTAACTCATTATTGGAAAGCAAAGCATCACTATCTAACTCAACAACGCAGAAGCATCACTTCTATTTCAACAACTGAAGCAGATCGTCATTCTGTCACTCTTATGCAGCATCAACAACATTTCCAGTGTAGTACTCTGTTATTCTTATGCAGCAACATCAATCTCATAACGTCACTCTGAATTTCTTTGCATTCTCAGTTTGTAATATTCATTTTAGCAGTATCAACAGCAATTTCAGTGCAATATCCATTCTATTTAATTTTAATAAGCTCTCTCTGAATGAGATGAAAGGCACATTGACATCCAATCACAATCTTATTCAACAACGGTCTCCACAGACTCTTTGTTATGCGAAGCTGAAAATGCTCATAGCCAATTTGGCTCTCAATGTACTTCGCCGATTTGGTTCAAAACCACGGCTTTTTTTTATATACAATATACATTTTTGTTAAAAAATATATATATATATCTTTCGCAAGAGTGGAAGTCTGCTCTCTTACAAACTACCAACTAGTTATTTCAGATGATGTGATTTTCCTTAATAAGCATGATGAGTCAATTAGCTTTTAATGATAATAACTCATTATAATTATCCTCATAACCAATTATAACTGTCCTTCATACTAATTTGACAACTAAATTATAACAAGAGCCACGAGGTGGCGATGTCCCCGACATGGCAAATTGGGACATCGACATGTGCATTTGAAATTGTTATAAAAGAGCATATTTTAATTCTACCAAAGCGAAAGTGTTGGAAAGTCTTTTGCCTTAATAGCTTTGGGAAAATGGGCAAAAGAAAAGCGCATAACTTTGAGAAAATTCAGAAGTATTGTGAAAACTCTAAGTTTGTAAAACACAGAGTAGTGGAGAATCTATAGCAACTGAGTTTAGCCAAAGTTATGGCGAAGGTGACGCTCTGTGAGTTTGTGATCTATCACATGTAATTTTACATAGAGTTGTGGTTACACAAAGAAGCATATAGATGGGTGTTGTCTTATAGAACAATTTATAAATAAAACAATGGAGAAGGTGCCATCTTCTAGGATTGAGGTTCACCACAATTGAGCCATGTAGATTGGCAAAGAAGACATTATTGTATGAATTTGAGGTATGTCACAAGAAAATTAAGCAAAAGAAGAGAACCGAGAAGGGGTTGTGTTATGGGTTCAAGAGATTTCGCTATTAACTTTACAGATAACAATAGAAGAAGTGCCATCATATAACTTTTACTTATAACTATGTTAGACATAAAATAATTGAGAAGATGTTGCCTTGTAGGTTTTGTTGAGCCCAGAATTGGCCCTTTTTTATCATCATTTATCATCTTCCTTTCCCTTGTCTTACACCAATTACCTTGGCAATTCGACTTATTGTCCTTATCTTATTCCCCAAATTACCAAGGTATGGCCGATTATTGTTTTATTGTATTAATACTTATGATCGTGATGATTAAAGCTGTGCATCTCTTAATTCGTGCTAACATGATGCGATTTATGAAGGTAGTGAGACAAATAGACTGCAGGAAGATCGGAGCTGAACAAGTCATGAAGGAAGGGACGTTCATTGCTTGTAGAAGGTTCCTTGGGGCTCGAATCGTCAATCAAGGCACAATCGTGATAGGGCAGCTGTAACAGAAATTGCTATCTTAAGTATGACGATGCTCGAGTCCAGCTGTGAGCTGGAAGGACCGCCACTCTTGGGGCAATTAATAACTCTCTCATATTTGGATATTTCAGTTCTGCCACGCATTGTAACAGCTAGATTATTTAGGGCGCCTGAAGATCAGAGATCTTCATGGCTGCCCAATTATAGGATTGAATGTTGCAAGTTGTATGTATAAATATGGGGAATTGCCTCGACCGAAGGGTTGGACAGCAAACAATTAATTTATCTTGTATTAGCAGCCAAGCCAAAACTGTGTACTCATTCTTCTGTTAGTATAAGGGGTTACTTCTGAGTTAAAAAGGGTGTTGTTCAACCAGCGTCTCTGTGTGAAGACTGGGCCCGTATTCCACAGAGATTGCTGAGTTAAATTAGGATTTCATCTTTCTTGTTGTGTGATGTTTTGTTCTTTCTTTTGTACACAGCAGCAATAATTATTGTGTGGATTTCTTAGTGAAAGATTATATGTCTGTGAGATTGGTGAATGGTATAGAATAACAGTCGACTGAGTCAGGGTTGCTTTACACATTTCAATTTCTGTTCACACTACCGTGTTCATCCTATAGTTGAGCCGTGATCCCAGAAGCTCTTACAGATTAGCTTTCCTGTTATGTGTTGATTGATCTTTATTTCACAATTCAGTTTCTTAGAACAGTTGCTTCAGTTCCTTTCATTTGAAATTCTAGAGTAATGTTCAGTTCATGTTTTATGATTTCCAGCTTGGTTAGATTAGACAAGTGATTATTTTAGAATACGAATGAGATTTCCTTTTTGCAATCGTTGATTAGATCTGATATCATTTCTTCCTGATGCATAATAGAAAAGAATTATAGTATAGCAGTTAGAAGGCACTTGGGATTGCATAGATTCTTGGGATGAATATGGATGATAGAAGGTAAAAGTAATTGCTTCTAATGGTTTTGTGTTTAAGCATATATTGTGCACTTATCCTTTGAAATAAAAAGACTTTCTCGAGTTGACAATAAATTTCATATGCTCTGTGTGTTTGATATTTAATTATCTGCAAATAGAGTGCTTGACAGGTTTTAGATTCATAATCATGGATCTATATCCAAATGAGGATATTCACAACTAATTTTCGTAGGGTCACAGAGAGGAGGTCATATTTTAGGTTTGAAGTCAATCAATTTGGCATAAAGTAGTGTACAAGGTAGCAGTCCTTGGGTTTGATGTCCTTTATCATTGATTTACACATAAAATAAAATTGGAGGTGTTTCCTTGTAGGTTCATGGTTCTTGTGATGTCGGCCGGAAGGTTTGAGTCATGCACCATTGCTCTATACCTAAAGTGATGAAGAGGGTGTTATCTTGTAGATCTGAGATTTGTTGCAATTCATTTATAGAGGAAAAAGTATAGAAGTAATTGATTTGCAGGTTTGAGGTCCATCACAACTTACTTACATGTGAAATTTTGTGGAAGTTATTTCCTTGTAGGGCCTAGGTTCATTGTCATTGATTTACACATAAAGCAGTGGAGAAGGTGGCATGTTGTAGGTTTGAGGTCAATCGACACTAATTTGTACATAATTTTAGGTTTTTTGGTAGTTGATTTACTCATAAAGTAGTGGAGAAGCCATTGCCTTGTATAGTTTTGAGTTCCATGAGACCTAGTTTACTCGCTCATTGCTTTTTGTACACTCATATTTAATGTAAATTCAAATGAAAATGTTCTTGGGATTAAGATAGAAACATTAAATTGCATTTGGATTGAACAAGGCCCAAAAAATATATGGTAAGAAGTTTTTTCTCACCTTTGAATATAAATTTAAAGAGAAATAAATGAAGTAACAAAACAACGAATTTAAATGAGGGATAATTTTAAGAACCCCCCTCAAATTTATATGTATAATAAATGGGCGAATCTACCTGATATATAGGAAAATTTGAAGGTTATTTTATCAATAATATAATATGTATATATATATATATATTTTGGCTAATATTTCATTCTATTATCATAAAATCTCAGCGAACCTTTCACTAAATAATAAGATATTGTAAAATATTGGCTAATATTTCACTAAATTATAAAATCTTGTAAAAACTTGGCAAATCTTTCATCGAATTATAAAACCTTGTAACATATTGGTGAATCTTTTTTCCATGAAGAACCAACTTTTGATTATGCAGATTACTAAGGTAGTGCAATAGAAGAGCATATACCAGAGCACAACTCTAGACTCTCTCGACTCCTAGAATATCGAATGAACAATTGCATGAATGAGGAGAGGGGTTTATTTATACATTACACAAGTAGTATTTGGTCATTCACGACTAAATATGTTAGTGAAACACAACTGCACTAACTAGATTATGGTCAAGTATGGACTCCACCTTTTGTGTCAACCCTCAATGGTCTAATGGACATGTGGGGACCTAAATCTTGGCGGACTGATAAATTGATATATTTGAACACTTTACACTGTGGAGTGATTATGGAACGCAAAAACCATTATTACAATGTGGAGTCTTATCAAGACCCACAACCTTAATATAGTGTATGAATTCCCAATTAGCTTATTTTCCAAACCTCCCTTTTTTAAGCTACCCTCTAAGAAAAAAATAACCGGCCTATCTGTTTATAGATACAAATACCATTTTTTCCTTTCTTTTGTTGACAATCAAAATCCGAATTATGTCATTTGATTTATATTTTTTAGATTTAATTAGAAACTTGTAAGGGTTATTAAAAATAAGAACATACACTAACACGAATAGAATGCACATTAATGCATCATCATGCATATCATTAGAACTACTCCATTAAATACTACTATTCTCAGAAAAACTAAAGTGGTGTTTGTATCCATGTCCTTGAAATTTTCAAAAGCATGCAAAATGTTGTAGAAATTGTTTAGCACTATCATTGAATGCAAAATACAAGATATCAAATGGAAGAATGTCTACATATAAGGTCAAACATGCCTTGTACATATTATATATAATCATGACAGAATATCATGTTCCAACAAAATCATATATTCATCATACATAACTAGATCCATTTATGGATGATGATAGCAATTACACATCAAAACAAATCACCAAAACACATTTTACTTTTGAATGGCCCTTACAAAAAACAAAATACTATAAAACAAATGTCAAACCCAACAAATTTAGGCTACAGATAAAATTGATGAACTTGGAAACATAAATAAAAAATCTACCAGGCACGATATTCTCAATACAAATAAAATAATCTACCATAACGCTTTGGACAACTCTTAGGAAGACAATGCCAAAATAATTACCATTCCACTGTAGCCCCATCATTATAATAATTGTGCATTCATTTATATTACAAATGTCCCAAAGGTCAACAATAATAGACAAAAAATATGAACATACACACTCTTGTGAACACCTCGGGTCCAATATCAATTGTAGAGAAAGATCATAATAAAAGCATATTTTAAACAACTAGGTCAAATTTAGTTTGAATATATAAAAACCATGTGGCATCTCTCCATCAAGAGTAGCAGCCACTGACAACATATAAATGTCATTCGATGGTTTAAACATGACAAAGCATAAAATAAATTATATCTTACAAGCTCTATAATGCTTTCACTAAGGAAATACTCCTAGGATAGATAGATAAAAACCTTAACAACAATGAATGAGCCCTAAGAATCAAGAACACCCTAGAGTTCAATAGGCCTTAAAAAGCATCCATGATAAAAGGCAAATTTATAGTATAATAATCTATTGTAGTTGCGGATAAAAAGCATAAAAAGCGTGATAAAAAGCATACCGTGTTAATTATTGGATAAAAATCATGATGTGAGTCTGTATTCTCTGATAAATTGCATGTGTGACGTATGCCCCTTCAAGACCTGATCTTTCGGCAATGGAGATGTTGCACGAAAAATAAAATGTTGAGAAAACTAAGAATGAAAAGTGGAATCACATAAACCATAATCTTCACCCTGCAAGTGCAATATGATGTGGGTGAACCATGAATCACTGCAGCCATTATATAGGACAAAATTGCCCTTGATTTTCCCTCCAATATTGGGAATCGAGGGCTCAAAGAAGGTATCAACATGAAATTGACTAAAAATCTCGACGAATGCAACCAGTATACGCTTGAATTACAGGGAGAATGGAGGGTGAAATAACCCTTGGGATCCTCCATTACTGAAAATTAGGGGTGAATGAATGATTCCACTGGAAACTCTTTAGAAATCGGGGGTGAAAGATAGATTGGAGGGAGATTTTGCTAGGGCGAAAAATAGTTTTTTAGTTTTCCTCATTAATATATGGGAGGCTATTCATTTTGGATTTATTTATTTTCTAATAAATATTGGGCGAATATATTTCAACCAAAAAAAAACCATTTCCATATAATAAAATAGCCCACTAAATTTTTGTAACCCCCTTAATTTATCCCATGGGCTAAATTTAGCCCCTAAAATTATCCATGATTTAAATGTGAAAAGAAACAAATCGAAGAACAAAAATAAAAATGGATTTTCTAGTAAGTATAAGTAGCGTGTTAATTACAATTAGCAGAAGAAGTTTATCGGTGAATTGGATTATGGTTGAGCTATTGATTATTGAGAGTTTAATATAGTTAGTTGATTTTAACTTTATTTTTTTTCAATATTGTTATTAATTGGGTGTAGTTTGAATGATTGAGAGAAAAGTTATTATCTTGTGAATTTAAATTTTATTATATAAAAAAGTTTTTTTTTCCTTTGTGAGTTGCTTAACTTAAATCTTTTACAAGCTAATTTATTTTGAATGTTGGTGTTGAAATTAGCAAAAATGCTTTAAAAAAATTATCATAGATTTTATGACAAAAAACTAAAAAACTAAACTCTTTCCAATACAAAAACATTTCACCCAGATCTATGGAAAATCTATTAGATTTATACAACAAAGAAGACAACACAATGAAATCAGTATACAACAAAGAAGACTGATTATTCATAAGCTCGTTACTCTACCTCAGTCATAATAATCATGTGCCATGCTAACCTCTAAAGCCGATGAAAAAACAACATAGATTGTCCATGGTGGATGGATGGAGCTAGGGTTTCTGCTTGGGGGTTTCTGGTGGATTGGAGACTGATTTTGCAGGAATGGCAGGAAGGGTGAGATAGAGACTAACTATCATTGGCAGCAAGCTCTTGGAGTCCAGTTGGCCCCGATGGGGCCAACCTAGTACCAGCCAAGTCAAAAAAGTGGGAAGTTAATCTTGTTTGCTGTCAAATTGGTTAGTAGCTACGCTCATTCTCTGCTATTTTGGGGGTTGGTTTCAGCCTTCTGCCTGCTGCGTGTAGTGGGGATCCCTGACACCATTTTTTCTTTAGTCGGTGATATGCGGGACTTTGCAGATTGGATCTATTTTTAACTATAACTACTCTTCCTTTGTTGGTGAAGCTTTGACTAGTTTGGCGGATTTTTGGTTGATGCGTTGTCAACTCTACTAGCAAGTGTCGGGGGTACTGGGAGGTTACGTGACTGGCATCTGCCGGTGTCAAGGCCTGTTGATATGACAGGACTTCACGGGAATATTGATGGTTTCCCCATTAGCACTGTGGAGGGTTCCGGAAACGAGGTAGGGTTACTTCCTCACAAGGGTGTGGGTAGTCTGGGGAAGGAGAGAGACTACTATTCTCAGCCGTGGTCGAGCAGGGCTCGGGGTGAGAAGGCTCGTAAGCGAAGACATAGTAAGCCGTTGAAGGTGAGGGAGGGTTTAGAACACTTCTCCATTCCTGTGGAAACGAACCCGGACCGCATCAAGATGCTTAATTCTCGGGCGATTGTGGGCCGTTTTGAGTTCACGAGTGGCGACCAGCGTGAACTGTTGGACTGGGTTCAAAAAAATTGGGTTCCGCTTTGTGGTGATATGCCACGAGTTATGATGCTGTTGAATAGGTGGGTTTTGATCATTTTCACAAAACCAGAGCATGTGGGTCTGGTGCTTAGACGTTCCTGGTGCTTTAAAGAGGGGTCTTTTTGCCTTAAAAAGTGGCATCTTTCATTCGACCCCTTGAAGGAAAAACAACAGTTTCGTCATCTGTGGCTATTGATTCCGGGATTACCAATAGAGCTCTGGACTGAAAATATTCTGATAGGCTTAGCTAATTCTGTGGGGAGATTTGTTCGGCTAGATAACAACTCTCTTTTTGGGTTTGATAGGCGGTCGGCGAAGGTGATGGTTGAATTTAATATGGCATTGGGGTTACCGGCGGAAGTGGAACTACACTGGGGTGAGAGGGTGTGGAGGCAGCAGCTTGACTATTTTCGGATGCCCTTTCGGTGTCATTTGTGTTCGCAGACAGGACACATCCGTATTCATTGTCCGGAGAATAGGTCTTCCATTCCTGAAAAGAGGTCATCGGTCCATCCTGGAGCTACTGAACATTTTCAAGCTGGTCCGAATTCCTGTCCGCCTGACGTGCCGGTTTCTTCGGGTAAGTTTATCCCTAATCTTGGTTCCCCTATTCCATTTATCCCAGAGGATGAACTAGAATGTATTGAAGCTACTGAACAGTTGTTGTCTTCGAGGATATCGGAGGGGGATATTCTTTTGCCTCCTGGTAAGGGAAGGGTTTCGGGTGCTAGTAACTGTTGTTTTTTGGACCTGCCTAGGGTTGATGGTGGTCATTTGGGGGATAACCTGGGGGATAGAGGGGATTCCATCTCCTTTCACCCTGATTCTGTATCTAACTTATCGTCCAGTGATACTGTTCTTGATCTACTTCCTGTATCTGATGAGCCATCGGTCTTGGAGGAAGGGTTTCGTGAGTCGTCTGGTTTGGTTGGTGGGGTGTTGGGGAAGGTAGGGTCTCATGTGGGAAGGGTATCTGTTCCAACTGAGGACTCTGGATATTGTCCATCGAATGTTAGTGACATGCTCACACCTTTGCCCATTTATTCTAAAAACCCCTCTGCAAACCCTAATGTGCAGTCGTGTATTTTGGCTCGGTTTCAAAATGTTACCCTCAGAAAGCCTCGGCGGGGTGGTAGGAAGGGTTTGGGGGACACTGAATCCTCTTCTGTGAAGGCTGTATCTGTCTCAGAACGTATCCTTTCCGATCTTGGCAATGAAGTAGAATTTCCTGAGTCTGGGGACATTCCAGGGGTACCTGGTTCTGCTCCTTTGGAGGATTGTAATGTGGATTCTGATGTTGGGGGCCTTAGAGTTAATCCCCGTTATTTTGGAGGGTCCTAATGTCAATTTGCTCACTAAATATCCGCGGGTTGGGGGCGACTGTGCGAGCTAGGGTCCTCTCTAACCTCATCACTACTGCTCGTCCTACTATTGTTCTTTTGCAAGAAACTATGTGTGTTGATCATGTGGCGATCTCTAAGGTTGCCAGTATCCTTCCTAGCTGGGAAATTGCTGCCATGAGCTCGGAGGGAATGTCGGGAGGTTTATTAGCAGCTTGGGACCCTCGGTTCTTCTCATTTCTTGTGTTTAAGACTCAGTGGGGTCTGTTGCTGGAAGGGTCTTGTAAAATGAATGATTTGTAGATTAACATCCTCAATTGCTACGCTCCATACAAGGATAGAGAAGGTTTTTGGTTGGGACTACAGTATTCGGGGTTACTATTGATGGAGAATATTATGGTGGTGGGGGATTTAAATTTTACCAGATTTGCTAATGAAATTTGGGGGGATAAGGCTAAAATGGACCCACTCTCTAATTTCTTCAATGAGTTCCTTATTAATAATAAGTTGATTGATGTTGTCACAGGAGTCATTACTCCTACTTGGACTAATGGAAGAAGCGGTTCGGAAGGGATTCACAAACGGTTAGATAAATTTTTGGTCCATGAATCACTGTTGGATACTGTTGGTAGATATAGAAGCTGGGTTGGGAAGAATAAAATTTCAGACCATTGGCCTGTATTCCTTCAATTCGAGGACTGTGTTCATTTTCAGAAATTTCCCTACAAGTTTGATTGTTCATGGCTTAAACAGGATGATTTTGTTCAGTATGCAATGGATGAATGGCGGAAAATTGTTGATGATTGTGAACTTAATCCAGTTGATAACTTCTGTAGGAAACTGCAACACTTTAAGCAGGTTGTTTCTTGCTGGATTCATTCAAAAAAATAGAAGGACAGGCAGAAACTTTTGTGGGTTGAGGAGCAATTGCAGGAACTTTATAGAAGTAGTTTTTGTGGGCCTTTGGAGGATGGGAACTGCAACAAAATTAAGGAACTGGAAAAGGAAAAGACCGATATATTTCTAAGAGAAGAGATGGAGTGGAGAATGAAGAGTAGAGCTCTTTGGGTTCAGTATGGGGACAGTAATACTAGGTTTTTCCATTCATTTGCATCGGCTCGCAGAAACAGTAATACTATTTGGCAGATTACTAATGGTTCGGGGGCTGTTATCACTGGTCAACTTGAGATTTAGAAACTTGCACTGGAACATTTCAGTAATATTTATTCTGTTGATCCTTCATGTGACCTTGATTCTCAGCTACAGGTGATCAAGAATTACCCTAGGTTTTTTGATGATGCTTCGGCTGAGGAGTTATGTCGAGAAGTGATGTTGGATGAGGTGGAGAGCACATTGAAACTCTTCGCCAAGGAGAAGAGTCCAGGCCCCGATGGCTGGACGGTTGAATTGTTTTTACAGTTCTTTGATTTAATGGGGGAAGATCTTGTCAGACTGGTGGAGTATACTAGGCTGGAGGGCTATATGTCTAGAGCATTAAATTCCACTTTCTTAACCTTAATTCCAAAGGTGAATGATCTGAAGCAGTTTGGTGACTTCAGACCAATAGCGCTTTGCAACTTGGCTTACAAGATTGTTTCAAAGATCATTGCTGGAAGGTTAAAGCCGGTGCTCTCAAGGCATATTTCAAAGGAGCAATTTGGATTCTTACAGGACAGACAAATACACGATGCAGTGGGGATTACGCAGGAGATTCTTCATTCTGTTAAACATAAGAAAAAAAAAAAGCTATCTTTCTCAAAATTGATTTGGAAAAAGCTTACGATAGAGTTAACTGGGATTTTCTCAGATTAATTCTGATACAAATTGGTGTCCCGGCATTGGCATTTAAATGGATTATGTCGTGTGTTGATACTGCCAATATATCGGTTCTGGTGAATGGGGCTCCTACTTCTTTTTTCAGCTGCTCTAGGGGCATTCGTCAGGGCTGTTCACTTTCTCCTCTATTATTCCTGTTGGTAATAGAAGGCTTGAGTAGAATGATCTTACAAGCTAAACAGGAAGGCAAAATTATTGGTATCAAAATTGCTAAAGATTTCTATATTACACATGTATTGTTTGTAGATGACGTTCTACTTGCTGGTTTGGAATCTGTTTCAGAATGGAGGCATTTTCAGAAGATAATTTCTTTATTCTGCAAGGCTTCTGGGATGGCTGTAAGTATTAGAAAATCATGCTTTTATGGTAATCTTATTCAGGAGGACAGGATGTTGGAGATTCAGAACTTATTGCCCTATAAATTCAGTTGTATTAATGAAGGTTTTAGGTATCTTGGGTTCAATCTTGCCTAATGGATATTTAATCAAGGATTGGGAATGGCTCATCAAGAAATTTGAGAATCGAAGTTCCAACTGGACGTATCGACTATTGTCGATTGGTGGGAAGTTAACATTGGTAAAATCTGTTTTGACGGGAACTCCTGTGTACTGGCTCTCATTATTGCCCATCCCTTGCTCTGTTATTAATTCCCTGAGAAGGTTGATGTTCAACTTTTTATGGTCTGGAGGTTTAGATAAGAAGAATCTGGTGATGGTGGGATGGGAGAGAATTTCACTGCCGATGGATGCTGGTGGTTGGGGCATCCGTGACTTGTCGGTGTTTAGTGCAGCTTTGAGATTAAAAAGCCTGTGGCGTGCTATTTTTGGAAGCACATTATGGTCGAGACTCATTCATAAAAAATATATAAAATTGGAGGTCTCGCATTGGCTCAGGACCCCTGCAAAGAAGGTTAGAGGCGTATATCCCATTTGGAACGGATTTATGAAGGTCTATAAATGGTTGGCATTGGAGCTATGTTGGAGAGTTGGTTGTGGGAAAGAGGTTGCAATTGGAGTTGATCCAATTGTGGGGATGAAAGAGTCTTACTGTTTATCTTCGAATCTGGTATAACAATTGCGAGCTGGAGGTTATTTTACGTTGAATTCTATTGGAAATATTTATTCTGGTCACTGGTTGTCTGATGTTCACCTCCAGTTAAGCCCAAACAATACTGAGGAATGGAGGGAGTATATTTACAATCTGAATATTAATGGTATTCGGCTTAGTGAGAAAGCTGATACTGTTGTCTGGTGTGGGAATGAAAATACAGGGTCTGTTATTGTAAGCTCGGCTTATCACTATCTGATCAAAGGGAGGTGCATTTGTCCGAAACAGTGGTGGTTTGATAAACTTTGGCATTGGCACTTACTGCTCAAATTGAAATGCTTCTTTTGGCTGGTTCTTCAGGACCGGCTGAAGTCATGGGAGAATCTTAATTTAATGGGATGGGTCGGTCCCAGTATGTGTATCCTTTACCGTGGTAATATGGAATCTACTAAGCATCTTTTTATGGAGTGTTCCTTTACCTTGGCTCTTTGGGAGCAAATATATCAATTCTTTGACATTAAAGCTAGATGGGCTGGAGAGTATGTTGCCAATTCCCTGAATCTTTGGCGTTCAGAATGTAAGGAACACCAGACTTTGCCTATCTATATCTGCTGGGTGATATGGGGGACTAGAAATAAGGCATTATTTGAAAACAGTAGACCTCAGTTGCAGCAATTGTCTAAGACTGTTATCAGCTACTACTCGCATTTCCAGGTGGAGGGAAAGTCCAGGGGCCATAGGAACATTGGGCAGTTTAATTTGACATTCACGCATCCCATATTATTCTTTGATGGTGCAGCTGCTTCAGGTGAATGTGGGGCTGGGGGTATCATTTATCTTAATAGTGAACATTACTTTGCATTGAAGATGAAATGTGGAAAAGGCTCCAATATGAAAGCAGAAATTATGGCATTATGGTGTGTGGCTAAGGTGGCAAATTGTTTTGGGTTATCGAATGTACTTATATTCGGCAACTCACGTGTAACTATTAAGTGGGCATTGGGGGAATGTGAACTGAATGTAATACATTTGACTTATTGGTGTGACATAGTTAAGGAGGAATTAATGAAGTTGGGACAGATTACTTTGGAGCATATTTATAGGGAACATAACGTACAGGTGGACCTTCTTTCCAAAATGGCTCTGGATGCTGCTGAGGACTACATAGTGTGGGAGGAATTCTTAGAGAATCAGTGTGTTGATACTGGCAGCTTTTACTACTTGGAATGATCCTGTGTTTTTTGATTATAAGTTTTAAGTTTTCCTATTTATGTATAACTGTTTACAGCTATATGCTGTGCCAAGGACCTTTGGTCTGTTTTTGGCTTTGGATGTATAATTTATTTTTCTGATAAATACTCTCTTGAGGGAGGCTGAACCTTAGACACTGATATACTGATCATCATGTCCTATTTGATTCAAGGTTGAATATCAATAGTATGCTTTTTTCACGGAAAGAAAAAAAAAAACAAAGAAGACAACACGATGAAATCAGTATACATTTTGAGCCGTATAGAAACAACAACTTGTCATTATTCCAGGGAAAAAGAGTAATCGACAATAATGCGGCGCGTAATAAAGGCATCAAACAATGGAAGGGAAAGTGCCTACAAACAACATAACTAATTGGAAAAACATTCGTGTTGCCATTCTCACAAGCATTTGTAAACTTAAACGACACATTGAGTGAAAGTCAAAAGAGCACAACAAAGAAAAAGGGACGTGAAATAGTCTTCACTGTCAGAATGTTGTTAGAAGGGCTGGAATTTTTTGGCATGAGCTTGCCCACAATTAAAGAACATGGAAATGGAACCTTTGTTTTTTTGGGGGGCCATGTATAACCATTTTATATATCAAAGATTTCATGAAGCATTGTTTTTCTTCAGATGCAATACATATTATATAAGAGGAGATTTCAATTGGCAAAGTCCACGGAACTTTGGTTTTAAACAATAAGAAAATAACTGCCGGGGGAGCATTGATAACAAAAAATTGCATAACTTTATTGCCAAGAAGAAACCATGCAAGGGAGCTTTGCAAATGTATCTTATTTTTCTTTTTCTTTTTTCGAACACGTTGATTGCCAAAAAAGAGACAAAACATATCCAACCTGAAAAAAAGAAACCACAATTGGTGTTAGTGTTTAACATAAGCAGGGTTCTTTTGCAAAGAAATGTCTAAAGATCATGTGTGTAGGTTGAAAATGATATTATCTGTAGATCAACCATGTGCAATTGTACAATTCCATTTTATACTAAAGGAACGAAAGTGAACATATTTTTAAGAAACAACAAAGATGGTTAGCAAAAATCTATGAAATTTTTTTCGGTGCTACTACAGACAAGGGAAAATTTCAATTCTTCTTCAAAATTATACTGCCAATGAAATTCGCTATATGTCTTTTGCAACCGAAAAAAGTTGATACAATGCCAAATTCTATGTTTGTTTCACATATCATTATTTGGAAAGAAGATGATTAATTATTATAATACCTAGGAGGCATGTACCCACTGCAATAAAATGTGCACATCATTAATTTAAACATTGGCAACGAAAGGGAAAAAGTGAACAACAAATGCAGAATGTATGTTTTTTCAAGGTTTTGGATGGGAGAAAAAGACACCTTCCCTTAAAAATAAAAAGAAAAAAAATGCTCATATGGACTTTAGAGACATGGAGAGCATATAGCAATTGCTAAACATTGTAATAAAAAATAATTCAAGAAAATATTACATTCCAGGTGCTAAAACTTTGTTAAAGTAAGAAATACATTAAAACTATATCAAAGTAAAAAACATTTATAAAATGTCAAAAAGCAACAAGGGAATCATACACTCCACAACTTTATTTAAAAAAAAGACATTTGTAGAAAGTGGGCCTTACATATATTTATTTTTATTAAAAGAGACATTTGCACAGTGCGGTTCTTGCATAAATTTAAAATATACAGAGATTGGGAAACATTGTCAAAAATAACAAAAAAAGGTTGCTTTTCATAGATCAAAATCTTATGCAATGAAGGTACATGAATATAGTATTGGCAAGAGATGCGGGAATAATAAGAACCTGATTTTATTTGATTCTCAATGCTTTATTGTTGTGCATGCTTATTTTGCACATTGGAAAAAGAAAAAAAAGAACAATACAGTAAAGAGAGCATCTAGCCTGCACATGTAACTTACATTTGTTGTTGGCTAGTCAACTAAACAAGCAGAGATGTGTTTAGCATGGTCTTTAGATAGTGCAAGGCTGCTCTCAGGTATGTGTAGTATTGTAGGAGGGTATACTTTGCAAGGAACATGTGTCATGCCATCGATTGTTGGAATCCATCTAGAGCAGCGATAGCAAGTTCTATTGACAAATGTTTGGGGAGCAACATGAATTAAGATGGAAGCAACATGTATTGTCTTAAAATGCGACATCATAGCCATTGATAGGGTGAAAGAGTTATTCCAAGATATTTTTTGTGTAAAGAGCAAAGACAATAAGAAGATTTAACAAATGAATGGACAAAGTGTCAAATAACATTGATCTCCACATTTGCTATTGACTTTGTTCTCTTCCCTATGAAATGTTGCACAAATGTGACCAACAGTGAAGACATGAAATAAAATGCATTTTGGAAGTTTATGTAGCTATGTAATGTAGATACTTTTGAAATCTTTTACAAGGGTTTTTTTTTTCCCACTGTATATGAAATAGTGGACATCCAAGTGCAAAAGGAGGATGAAAGCATCAAAACATGATGACAAATATTTTTGTGCTTGCAAGGAAATTTACATCAAGAAAAAAAAAGGAAGAAAAGTTTTAACACGCAATGGAAAAATATATGGGACCAAGGATCTGTTGTTGTACCCGATAATCAAATCCTCTTGATGTCGAGTATTATATTGTTCATTGCCAAGGTGTACAGTCCTTGAGAGAAAAGTCTTCGTAGATTGAAGACTGTTGATGAAACAATGCATGAGTATTCTTCGTAGGTCACATTTGCAATAGTTGGGCAGATTTCTTTGAGTTATGGGCTACGCACGGTGCATTCGATAATGCCATCTTCTGTGTCAATCTTGCATAACAGGTTGTGTTCGTAGACTATTTCTGTTTCATGGTTTCAAAATGCACATTTATGAGTATCATAGGCAATTTGCATTCACTGCAACTGCATTAGAAAGGAGGTGCAAAAGCATTTCTTACTTTCAATGTCCCATAAATATGAGAAAGTTGCAAAACAATAAGTCCACAAGTGACAAAAACAGTTGACCTATAAATTTAATATCCAACTACACGAACGCAACATCATTGACATTGTGAATGTCAATGCAAGTGTAGAACATGCATTAATTTTATTTATTTATCCCCCCCCCCCTAGTGGCTTTTTTTCAATGTGCCATAGGCAATATCATGTACCTAGAAAAGACAAAGAACTATTCCCTGAGTATTGATTTAGGAAGAGAAAATCACATGGAAAGGAATCCACGGGCTATATACATAGGGAAAGGCACTTTGAAGAAGGGAAATGGTTAAGCAACTCCCACCTATATAAAGAGGACATGGACATTGAGCAAAAGCATTAAGTTGTGATCATCATTTGATCATGAAGAAGAGAGACGATTATATGCGAAGTGAACAAGGATTTCTAAAGTTGCTAGTCTAGGTTTTGGTACAGTTCGTGATATTGGGCATTGGAATAATGTTAGGGCAGTCAACGAGGAGGGATTAGGAGAGCTCAAAGGCGTCTAAGGCATGGCAAGGTTGGACGAAAATTGTTTCAATTGGAGAACATTTTCTATAGAAGACAGACCTGCAACTGCTTCATGGGTTGGCTGTTGTAAGTGGTGTGACACTAAAGCAATTGTGTCTTAGAATATTTGCACTTCTATAAAAGAAGACGTGTAAGCAGTCCTGGGCTCTCTTGCAGTATTGTTCTTGTAACCACTTTTGATGATGAAAGTGAAGGTATCCACTTTGGGTGTCACCCAAACATCCTATGTTGTGATATTTTGATGGGTGTGTTGTTCTTTGCAATGCTCTATTTAGCTAAGTGGCAATGTATTTTGACAAAATATCAATAGGATGTTTTAAAACCATGATTATATACAAATCTAAGTGTTGAAGAACTTGGTTGTGAATCCAACAATTGTAACTTAAAACATAACTATGATAAAATTCTAAACAAAGAGGCTAAGTCCACAACAAATAAGCATAGATCAGTCAAGAAGACACTATTAAAAAAAACTAAAATGGAAAATTTTATATAAAATCTATAAATCTGTAACACTACAATTCTAAAAAAGAACTCTTTCTTGAGAACTTACTTGCAACTTGCTACGATTATGATGTTATAAATTGCACTCATTGTTTTTTTTTCACCACTTAATTAAACATTCTGAAGATATTTAAAATTTATAAAATCTTGTATTATATCAGTCTTGGGTGAATATTAAAGGGGTGTTCGGATAGGTTTGGACAAGTACAATGTGCTTTATCAAGTATGATATATTTGCTTGATGTATTCTTAACTAGCTATATTCTTTTGATGAGTTACGTTATAATTTTATTTTGGAGCCTGTCAACACTATAGACAATGACAACAGTCTTCACCGACCATGTTTTTTGTGTGTGCAGGGCCCATTCCACTTGCAAATTGATTTCCAACTGTAGAAGGCTATAGGCTAGTTGTTGATATTATATATAAGAAGTGCAAAAATTATGTTTCTATGCATCATACAAGTTAAAAAAGGTAGGAAAAATGTGCATGCAATTTTCTCTTAGATGTTTTTGTTTTTAGCAATTTCATTTGACATGGAAATGGGGGAAAAAAATAAAAGATGAAAGTAAATGTAGTGTACCTGTGTTTTTGCTTCAACCACTGGAAGTAGACTTTGAATTGCGGGCTCGACATTTAAAGGGTCAATGAAAGTGGATTGCGATGTCTTGATCATGTGGCTTCCTTTACCACCATTCCTTAAGATGTTTTTGAATAAATAAAATGGCAGTTCATCAATTGTATGTTGTTGCTGCACTCTGAAAAAGAAGCTTTTATATGCCTCATTCACTTGCAACTGCAAAACAAATAGAAATGAGGCATTAGACATGAGCATATGTACAACTTATAGCTACAAATAGTTAGCATCTACTTTGGTTTTTCCTAACTTGATAACTTTTATTTTATTTTATTTTTTTAGTAGACAAGGAAGAAGAAAAATGACTTGGAACAAGGTAAAAGAAATTGTAAAGCACTAACAGGTGTGCAGGGACAATGAAGCTTACGGTTGCAAAATCATTTGTTGTTTTCCCATCTCTAATGAAGAAATCCAATTGCTTATTGTTATACTAACAACCGACGACAATTGCAACAACGGATCCTACAGTATATGATTTGTTAGATGCCACAAGCTCGGTGATTTTCATATCCGGTGGCAGAGAGCACAATTTACATACTTGTTCAATCGACTCTATTATGCTATCAGGCAATATTGTCATAGAGAAAATTGCATCTCCACGATCATATTGACCCTTTTTTTTTAAAGTTCAAAGCCATTGATTTTTATGCTCCTGCCAGGCAATATGTAACTGCCAAAACGATTGATTAAGCTGTCATCTATGGTAGCTGTAATTGTCATAAGACCCTTCCTATCCACCAAATCTGCGTAGAGAATGTTAGTTTTCACAGAGGAATTATGACTTCAGTTTTGTGTACGTCCATAGACCACCAAGATATCCCCTTCGAAGACATTGTTATTGTCAGATATATAGATCTAGCTAAACTAGCTTACCTATCTTAGCAATCAATAACATATCAACATAAAGAGAACAAGGAAAATAATACACCAGATATACGTGGTTCACCCAATTGGGCTATGTCCACGGGAAGGGTTGCATCTTCCATTAATATGAACAAGATCTCAAAGATTACATGGCATCCTCACATATGCATCACATCAAGCTCCATCATACAATGTGTGTACAAATGACATAGACAACATGTGATGTGTGATGAATTACAATCAACACATACCCGAAAGGGTCTCCTTCACCTCTCTTATATACCAAGAGGTTTGGATTACAATACATCCCATAACACATGTGGGATAAATGAATTTCCTCCTCTTTATATAGAGAATGGTTACAAAGGATATAATTACAATGATGCATGTGGGATAACTCTATTTATAACATTAGAGTTATTTTATGCCTTTAAATGATATTTTACCAATATATCACATAAGTCATCATTACATATTCTAACAGTTATGTGCCTCAATGCACAGTTGTATAATGGTGGATGGTTCCACCGCTACATGTTTTAGCCTGCAACTTCGTAGGAGCCAAAAGGAACAATGAGGAAAAAGAGTATATGTTCAAATGGAAAATACCCATAACAAATTGTCTAAACTAAGGAAGTTGATGCTAAGCAAAAGTATTTGTACAATGCAATGTTTCTGAAAGGGAAAAAAATTAAACAAAAAAAAAACCTTGGAAATGCAAAAGAATCCAACCTTTTCGGGTTGCTGGATGTTGGCATATCCATTGTAATTGAAGTTGTTGCCACAACCATTGTTTCAGAGACATCTTGCGAAGGTGAAACACTTCTTTCTAGAGACGGGCTGACAGGGGTCGACATAACTTGCAACATTTTTTGTATATGATGTAGAGAGCTTTCCTTAAATTTCTTCTATGTTTTGAATTTTCTTATCACAAGCTGCACTTGCAATCAAAGATTGAGGCAGGAACAATATTGGAAAAAATAGATTTAACTTTTATGAAAATCAAAACAAGGTTACAACATTAAAACTATTATGGAAATGGAAACATAAAGAAGATTGTGCAAGAAGCATCTATTTTTTTTGTTTTTGTTTTTCCCCCTGTTTTGCTAACTGCATTTAATAACTGCATTTTGAGGCCCATATAGCCAACAATATTTTGCTACATGTCGATAAACACTCGTTGACAAATGCTGGGAAATTTTTTAATGTACGAAGTAACTTGACACTACCAAATGAAATGTTCCAATACTAGAGGAGAGGGAGTGGTAAAAAACTTTGTTATATATTTATTGAAGACATTGTCATGGTAGGCAAGGAGAAGAAAAAATATTTTCAATTCTATTGCATGGGAATTGAAATGGGGTTTCTAGGGGTTGCAAGCAATGCAATTGAGAAGATGCATAAGCACAAGAAAAACAAGTATGAAGACGACTTAAAAAAACACAAAACAAATGGATAGACTTGGAAGATTCATGCAAATGAATATGTCCTGGTTAGGGAACATGACGAATAGGAAGGATGAAATAAATAGTATACCCTCTCACTGCAATTGCAAGGAAGAAGATTCCACAATTGTTTGTATTGTTACATGATAAAAGAAAAATGAATGTGTGTTCCATGAAAAATTTCCTTTCTTGGTTTTGCATGGTAGCAAATGCAAGAACAAAAGTACAATTCCTAGAAGGGAAAGATAACAGAATTGATGTACTATTTTTTCAAAACAACACTAGCAGGAAAAACATATAGACAATGAACTATGTTTTTTTTTCACATATATAATGACGATGAAAGAATGCTTGTTCCAAAGCATGATATCGGTACATTTGAATTATGCGTGGAAGAGGATGCAACAATGCAATAACCCTGCAACATTTTTATTTTCCCTTTTTTTTTTGTAAAAAACAAAGAAAAACCCAATGGCACATGCATTTATGAAGCATAGTAGATGTTTGTTTGATTTTCAAGTCCATTTAAACTTCCAATAGTTTGGCATGGTTGGTTGAGAGTGATATCAAAGAAAAAAAAGGGTCCAATCCAAGATAGGAAATGGTCTTCAAATATGACCATGATATAGTTCAATTGTTGTTAACAGGGATTGACAAGAAGCTGCTGAAATGATCAGTCCAATATGCATCGGAGATGTTAAAGTGCACCCCAAATGTAGGGAGGTTTGTCAAAAAATGGTCAAGTAATGCGCCGTAAATAGTTGTAGACTTGTTTGTTCTCAACATAAGTGTTTACTTTTTCATGAACAAGTCCTGTTTTTTGTTGTTGTTGTTGTTTGTTTCAACATGTCAACGTTGAAATCCCCAGCAACAATGAATTTTGTATCATTCTTTCCTGAGAACAAAATGGTATCTAATGTGGCAAGCATAAGATCCAAATTTCTATTTGGTTTGTTATAAACGTTAACAACTTCCAAAGTGCCTCTTAGAAGTCTTAGGGTATTGACAATTGCTTCGAACGAGCTTTTTGTATAGACTTTTGTTCTTAAAACAAGGATATTTTTCCTAATCAAAGTAAGGATTCCATGAATCGAACAGGTCATTGCACATATGTATTGATCGAAGATGGTAGAATTTTTTGAAGGCATATGCATATGGGTTTCTTGCATACACAAAATGTCTACTTGCATCAATTCAAAATCATTTGTCACATCTTCAATGTAAAGGAAAAGACTCCATGTGTTTAGTGTGCATATGACTATTTGATTTACAGTAGGAAAATAACTTATTCCATATTGAAATTGTAGAGGCACATGTTTTTCCAATCTTGCAAGTTCAATACCAACTTTCGAGGAAATTGAAAAGTTCTTTTGCTCAAGTTTGTGTATAAGATAGAGGCAATCAATGCTTTTGAACCGAGAAAGCGCAATGTAAACAATACCATGTCTTCTTACACCTTTTGGATCAAATGATAGCTTTTCCATTGTCAATCCTTGTGCCCTATGGATTGTTTGGGCACATGCTAGCTGAATTGGGAATTATCACCACAATACATTTTTTCCATTGCCAACTAATATTTGGGATGTTGCACATCGAATAAGTGTCCAATTGTGCATGGTAGTGGATGGGAAAAAATGTTGCATATTTACACGTGCGTGTGCACCAACTGTTGGATTTGTAAACTCAACCCAAACAGTGTTAGGCGATGTTGGGGAATAGTCCTTGAAAAGGCCTTCTGCACCGTTGACCAAGCCATCTTTAATTGAGTAGTTGTCTCCGACAAGTTCCACTAGCATGTTCTTTTTCAAAACTATTTTTGAAGGAATTTGGATAGTCTTTTGACTTTCCAAGGTTTTTTCAAGCTGATCAATTATTGAGTCATACGTTGTTAATGTAAATGCTTCTGTTTTTACAAAAGACAACATCTTAAAATTATGTTGTTGAACGTCTTTATTGCAGTGGTAAATATATGGAAAGGATGGGGCCATTGGTGGTTGTTTATGACAATGATGATTCAAGAATTCAATATCATGTGTTGTTTGCTTTCCTGTTATGATTCTATTCAAGATCAAGACAAATGTTTCATCGCTTTGACGAACAACTAATTTCAACTCATAGTACTTTACAATGTTTGTCCAAAAGCTATAAGGAAATGTTTGTTGCTAGAATCTTGGTTGTTCAAAAATCCAAGCATCATGTACAGGTTCTGCTTGTAGTAGATCTCCATAGAAGATGACATCAAGGTTCCCAAAGGGTTTTCAATGGCGTATGCATTATGTCGCTCAAGCGTTTGTCTATGTTATATAGCATTTTAGAACCTATCAAAGACACTTCATCGATTAGAAGAGCACGAAGCTATGCATAGTCTTTTGATAAAAGGTCAATGGGTTTGCACTTAATGGGATCATTTTTTATGAGTTCAATGTCAATTTGAAGTCGGAATGTATTGTCATGCCATTGATATTGTAAGTTTCTTTCCTTGTGAAAGCAACAATGAGACCTTTTCTTTTCAAAGGATCGCTACCAAGTTCCTTGTCATAGAGATGGACAAGGGCATCATAAAGAGATTTAGCAGTATGTGTTTTTCCAGATCCATCACTTCCTGTCAAGAAAAGATGAATCAGTGTCGATGGGTCGTTCTTTTTTCTAGGAAAAAAATCTTTCACAATTGATTGTTGTTCCTTGTTCAAGCATCGTCGCACATCATGGCATTTGCTTATATACAGAAGATATGGCTTTTCGCCCAAATTAAAAACGTATTTTGGTTGCGACGAATGGCACGAGCTTCTGCATTTCAAGTCAGTTTGAATATCGTATTGTTCAAACGAAAGATCATACATTGCTCTCTTATTCAAGGTAGTAGGGTCTATTGTCTCATGGAGTTTCATTCAACATTTTCAAGTTTGGTGTCAAGGTCACCCCATTTTTTTACTATATTGGCCATAAACTTATGTTTAATGTGGGAGATCTCCTCTTCTTGGCAAAGGTATGCCTCAGCCCATGTTTTAAAACCATTTTTTAGTAACTCAAAATTGATTCTATGTGCAAGGAACAAGAGCATCTTCTCACGAGCATAGTTCTCAATATCCTTTTCTTTGTTGTATCGCATATAGTGAATGATACATGATCTACTTCTCTTGATTGTTCTCGTTTCAAATCAACTATAGCAAGATGTGTATTATGCTAATCAAACATGTTCTAGTTCAGGCGGATGCGCAATGTACTTGTCTATGATAGATGGAGAAATAATGTCTTCATAATCATCAGGCTCATTTTGTAGTAAAGAAGGTTTTTTTAGGACGACCGTTTTTTTATCATCTAGTGCATTATTGATGTAAATTGTCTTCCTAGAAGATGATTGCAATGGCAAGGAAAGGACAACGCGGACTGCTTGCCTAATAAACATTTGTTGCATGTTCAACAACGTGTTTTCGAGCCTGCGTATTGTTTCAATCTTGTCATCGTTCTCAGACATAGCTTCTTGTTTAATTTTATTGAATGCAAGTGTCATTGGACAATCTATCTTTGTTATGTAAGAGCTCACATATGTTGTTGTAGCATATGCATCAAGGATGAATTGTGCATCGGTATTTGATTCCCACAAATCTGGAATACCTTTTGCGAATGCGTTGATACAAATATTTGAAGGATCTCTTCTTAGTAGAAGAGTAGGACGTTTGATACAACAACGCAAGAGAATGATGTATTCATCATTTATAAGTCGCAACCCATCTAGGTATGATTGAAACGATATTTCCTTTGGGTAAATTGCCGATTCAAGATGGCATTGCAATTGCTTTGCTTTTTCAATTAGCTCATCCAAGTTAGTTTCGAGTGGCTTCAAAATTGTTGTCTTGTCGATGGGGGAAAAGGGAAGTTAAATCTACATGTCGAGCGTGAATGTTTCTTGCAAGTCCGAGTGTGCCGATGTGTTTGGAATTTTACAAAGTCGTGCTTGAGCAAATATGAATCTATTGAAATATATCGGTCAACAAAGTCGGTTATCTCATCATTAGTGTTTCTTCCATATATTGGTGCATTCTTGATCCACAAAAGTCCATGTTCATGTTCATTTCCTCTTTGTTGAAATTCAGTTGTGAAGAAAAAATCTTGTGTTTCACCAAAGAAGTTGCTTTTAAAGATCAAAGACTTCAATGCATTCATTATATGTCTATAATAATGACCACAAAAAACTAGATGTTTCCTTATCAATGAATAAAGATCTTCTTTTGCACAGGATTCTGATAATGTTTCATGTTGCTTTGCCTCTAGTCCATGCAAAGAAGTGCATAGAGGTGCCCAAAGATGCTCAACACTTGTAAAGCTAACAAAAAATTTGGTGGGCCTAGTTGGCGAATCATTGCAAAAATATTTGTTTTCATGCTATCGAAATAGTATGGAGAAGTTCGAATTGCTTTCAATGTGTGATATGTGTTGGGCCTGGCCCAAGTAAGGTATTTTTGTGCAAGACAAGTTTTGGAGCTGCGAAGTTACAGCGCAACTCAGATGAAGGCATTTTTGGTAATACAGTTTTGGGAAGCTGCGAAGTTGAGCATAGCGTAGCATCGAAAGGTAGGAACCGTGTGGCTAAGTGCCAGCTCCGCAAAGTGGTAGCACCGCGCAGTGCCAACAGAGCACCTAGTTTGGGTAAAGAAGACAAGGAAAGGTCGATATGTGAAAGCGACCTGCTTGGGTAAGCGACTCCAGGATTCCCGGGAATGGGTATGGAGCAGCATGAAGGCGACGAAAGCGACCTGTCAAGAGAGTGGCGGAAAATAGTTAGAAGCTAAGCCACAAAGCCGACAGTGACAGGCAGACCAGAAGGACGGAAAGTGACATGCCACGATGCATTGTAACCGTTTCAGGAAGGATGCGTCTGTCAAAAGGGCATGCGAGCTATGCGTGGTCCAGGAGAACGGCCAGAGGCATGTGAAGCAGCTGTTGACTGCGACAGGCCGAGTCGGCGGGTAACTGCACCATTTTGTAACCTAAGGGTTTTTGGCCTAAGCATTGTAAAGACGTGACCTACGGGCATGATCTATAAAAGGTCACATTTTGTAAGGGAAAGGGTAATCGTTAATCTTCACTAGTCCTCATTTGAATATTGTAGAAGAATAGATCTTTGTTCAGAGACGGTTGTAAAGGCTCTGCAAGCTGTGTGCGTAGAGAGCTGCCGATAGAGAAGAGAGTTTGCAGCTGAGTGTGCAGACTGGAACTGTTGTACCCTTCCCATATATAATATAACAACAGTTCATGTGGACGTAGCTCCCATCCTGGGGGTGAACCACGTTAAATTCTGTGTTATGTGATTGATTATGCATCTGTTTATGTGTATTTGCTTATGTTGAATGGTTAGCTCTTATTTACGAGTTCATGTGTTCTTGCTTTGATATGTATTCACCATAAGGATAAGGATGGGAATAATATGTTAAGTAATCACATGTATGAATGAATGATGGATGCACCAGTATTTCGAAGTCAGATGAATGTATGAATTAGTCGGATGAACACTTAGCGTAGCGCCGGAAGTGCGCAGTAATATTGTTGTTGTTGTAGTGTATAAGTTTGCAAGGTTCAGTCTAAGGTGTTGTTGAATGCATAACTTACAATAGGTAAAAGTATACTAAGTTGCATAAGTCCTGAAGAAGAAGCACAGTCTCAGTTGCGCTGTCCTATCGTTGAGAAACATCCCTCATAGTGCAGTCCTTGGATGCATGATAGTCTAAGTGTTGATCGCAAAGAGGTGAACTTCGTGCAATCCGAAGTCCGCAGCGCGAGTCCTGTAGCGCGTTGCTCGCCAACTCTGTTTAAGTGCTCATCACCTAGTTGTGGAAACTTGATTCCACAACCCCCCCATTACTTCACCTCGGTGATACCTCAGCCTATTCGCAGGCTGTTGCCGAAAGGGCCGATGAAAAGTGGTTTTGTTGGTTCCTCGAACCGCGCAGAACCTGGGTCTTTCTAGAAAACCTCAAGAACAGTATAAGCACCAAAAAATGGTTTTGTTACTGCGCTTGAACTGGTGATGAGTACTAGCACTAAAAATTGGCATCCAGACAAGAAAGATATTTTGAGCTGGTTAGACAAGACCGAAAGAGATTTTTCTAGAAAGGAGAATAGACATCCGCGTCTATCTAATGTAGATTGGTTAAATAAATACTTGTGGAAAGATATTCACGAAATTTTCTGGGCATCTTTTGGAAATGAGTTACACGAGTGGATATCAAGACTCGTAGAGCGAAAGAACTGTTTCCAAGAAGGAGCACCTACCGAGTGGACCCCAGAGCTCATTCAGAGGCTCAAAGCAATAGATAGTCCACTATCGCGAGCAGTCGAATTTTGGGTTGACAGTATACTAGAAGGCTTCGTGACAGAGTTTGTTGTGGACACCCTGAAGTCCTACAGCGCAGCCGAAGCAGAGGCATAGTTCTTCAAAGGATTCAGAGGTAAGTATATAAACAATCTGGGTTTATACATTAAAATGATTTTAGCTGAAAAAGGAGTTTTAAGAATGCAGTAAAAGTCCTAGAATTTTTTGAACCTGTAATGGTCATTAGCATATATAGTGACTCTGGCGAAGATACACAGAATTTGAGAAGTGGGAAATGATATAAGTTTAATACCGAGAAGAGTGGACTCTGCGTAGATACTGAGTTAGAAGTTGAGCCTGATAGCCAGACAACACCTCCATCAGCTACCTATCAGCCTCCGACTCCACAGAAACCCCCAGTTGACAATACCGTGCCCCCCATTTCACAGAGTCCGCTAATTCAGAACCCTCCAGTTGTTAATATTCCCAATCCTCAGAGCATCAATACCAGTAACACCGCAGGAGTGAGTACTTAGACCATCCCGACTCAGAACATCCCAACTCAGAATATTTTGATTCAGAACATTCTGCGTAGTAACATCCCTAACACCACTTAGACCACTACGCAGAATATTGTACCACCAAGAAGGAGAATGAATGACGATATTAAGCTGTCCATATTTAAAGGGACGGGTCTAGAAGACCCTGAGCAACACTGGTTTCTATGTGAAGTCGTGTGGAGTGTCAAGCAAGTTCAAGATGATGCTGTGAAGCAAGCGCAACTCATCACTACATTCAGAGATAGAGCCTTGAACTGGTTCATGAAGTATTCTCAAGGACATAATAGAACTCTAGTGGAGATTAAGGCTGCCCTATTAAGAGAGTTCAAGAAACCAAAGTCAGAATCCCAATGTATAACAGAATTGAAGGAAATTAAGCAAAAACTTGATGAGACAGTATGGGAATTTGACCAGAAGTTTAAGACACTGTTAGACCAAGTCAGTTTTGTCATAGCACCACAACAGCACTAGGAATGGTTTATAGCTGCGCTGTTTCCCCATATTAGACTACCGCTGATGCAACAGAAGGTTGCTTTGCAGGCAGAAGCCTTGGAAATCACGATGAAATTAGAAGCTTCACCTATAGGAGAGACTAGCACTGGAATGTCTCAGATCCAGACCCAGCTAGGTACCTTGACATTACAGTTGCAGGACATGAAGAAGGGGAAAGAACAAAGACAATAAATCTAGTGTACAGGATGCAAGGGAGAAGGACAGACCAGGGAGAACTGCCCTTTGTTTCAAGAATACCTTAATAGTGGAGCAACAAATCCACTGAATCAGAACCAAGCGCCACAGTGTGAGATCTGTAGAACTAGAGGACACCGGCCATAATATTTTTACTTAATCCATAAATATGTGCGAACACCTAAGAATTTATATTGCACATTCTGTAAATCCGTTGGACATGATGATTCCAACTATAGATCATATGAGCTCATGATGGAAAGAAAGAAATATCTAGAGCATATGCATGGTGGTGGAGTTTACAGAGTTCAAGAAGAAACACTGTAGAACAAGGATAACACGCAGTATGATCAAGGTGCATACAGAGGTCATGGAGGATTCTACAGAAGAGGAAGAAATACTGGCCCAGGACAAGGAAGAGGAAGAGGACAGATGATCTGTTATAACTGTGGTCAGCCAGGTCACTTATCTAGAGATTGTACCAATGCATGTACTACCTGTAATTAGTGTAAATATTTTGATCATGTTATTGAGGCATGCCCAGTGTACGTAGCAGAAATGCAGAAAAGAAAGCAAGAATTACCTAACCCGAATATTCAGCTGATCGCAACAGAGAAAAGGACTGCAGATCCAAGTATTAATGTTGTGACGCGAAGTGGTGCTGCAACAGGAAGAGATAGGCAAGCAAAAGCTTCGACTTCTGGATATTTTGAAACTAAGCAGACCCTTGCTGAAGCGGTCGGGATTAGAAAAGCTATTGGGAAAACACCTGTTTTCAATTTGGAGAAGAACAAAGAAGTCTTTGACGAAGCAAGGGTCTTCAAAGAGCCAACACCTATGTCACCAAGAATCCCACTGCGAAGTGAAATACCGCATTATGCCAGCAGCATATGACAAAACGTGCACCGCAACAGAGACACACACTTCTATTGCGCAGTTCCTACGGAGCTACATGAAATTATTGAAGAGCGCAGATGCTGTAGTGGAATTGGAAAATTTGTTGAACCACGCAGTGAAACAGATACTGCCCAAAGCGCAGTTCATCACATTAAGAGCCATAAAAGAACATGAAGAGAAATGAGGCTCAGTGCGCAGATAGGAGATTAGGAGATCGATGAGATCATCCTTGACTTAGGGTCAGAAGTAAATGTCTTGACTAAGCAAACATGGCAGCAGATGAGGAGACCAAAGTTGTCATGGTCACCCATACAGTTGAGATTGGCCAACCAGCAGAAAGTCATACCTTTTGGGAGATTAGCCAATATTATTGTTGATATTGATGGAGTGCGAAGTCATGTAGACTTCGAGGTTATTGAAATTGTGGATGATAGTCAGCCTTATCCAGCACTACTGGGTATAGATTGGGCGATGGATAACCTCGCAATCATAAACCTAAAGACTAAGAAGATGATCTTTGAAGGGAAGGATATTAGGGTCATAGCACCATTGGACTCTTCACAAGGAGAGAGATACAGTGAGCCGATCCAGGAAGAATCTAGAGCACAAGATCTTGATCACATTTACAAGATGATTGCGAATCAGTATGACTACATTAACCCTATGGCGGATGGGGCACTTAGTTGGCGATGTGGCAGTGCTTGCATCTCAGACTCCGACGCAGGATTGGAAAACTGGCAAAGCCGTATGCATGAAGTATCTGCAAGAAGATGCATGCAGATCACAAAGTCACTGCGCTGGATTGGAACTGAGGTAAGTCCAATCCCCACTTATGATGGTTTGACTAATGTTTATTCATTTATTCAAGAATATACTGTATCAGTTGCAGCTGAACATCGCATACCAGCATTAGATATAGCACTGCGCGAGACACCTTCCAAATGGTGGGTTGGGCATAAGCAGACTTTGACAACATGGGATCAATGCAGACATATGATGCAAATCAGATTCATAGAGAACGTTGCACTGACATTTGGAAAGTATAATGGACAGACGAATCCGAGGGATCACATAGGAACTTGTTCACAAGCATGGGAAAAGAGACCATAGACAGAATGGGTTCATCTGTTTATACACACATTAGAGCAGATTCCAGAGGATTGGTATACAGACATGGAGCTTTGCAGAGGAACAACAGATTGGTCCACTCTGACTGCGAACTTCTAGAGAACTTTTAGTTTTGAAGATGAGTCTCCGAGCATAAATGAAGCTCTACAAGTTATGAAAGAAAGGATATTCAGAGAGGAATGCCCAAGTATAAACGAGGCATTAGAAGAAATCAAAGAAAATATATTTGAAGATGTCAAAGTACTTGTGAACCTACAACCAGAATGGGAAAGAACGATAGAACATGCCCTCGAGTGTTATAATCTCGCTGAAAATGAAGAAGAACAAGAACAAAGCAATGAGGAGGATCCGCGCAATATAAATATACGTGAGTCCGAAGGAGCGCGCAATGTAGAGGGACCTCCACTGGAAATTCCAGATATGAGTGGACCTGTTAAGACAAGAAAAGTGAACATTGGCACAAGTGAAGAGCCGAAGTTCGTGTCCATTGGATATTACTGGGATGATGAGACGGTTACGCAGATCGCATAACTCCTACATGAATATCAAGATTTATTTCCGACGAAGTTTGCCGAAATGAAAGGAATTTTGGGCGACTTGGGAGTTACAAAGATACCTCTCAAGGTAGGCTCCAAGCCCGTTAAGCAAAGGCCTTATAGACTGAATCCCAAATATAAATAAAGAGTGAAGGCAGAGATTGACAAGATGCTTGATGTAGGGATCATTGAGCCAGTTGAAGAGTCAGAGTGGATAAGCCCGATGGTTATCCAAGATAAAAAGACTAAAGGTGAGATCAGGATCTGCGTAGATCTAAGGAAGCTGAATGACGCTTCGCTGCATGACCCATTTCCTACTCCTTTTACAGATGAAGTATTAGACAACGTGGGAGGAAATGAGGCCAACTCATTTACTGATGGATTTTCTGGATATCATCAGATCAGGATTGATCCAGCAGAAAAGCATAAGACAACATTTACTAGCGAATGAGGATTATATCAATACATCGTTATACCATTTGGGTTGAAGAATGCACTTGCCATATTTTCTAGAGTTGTGGTGGTTACATTCAAGGACTTTATCCATAAGTTCTTACAGGTTTATTTTGATGATTGGACTACCTTTGGTTTGTTGAAGAACCATTTTGAGAATCTGAGAATGATGTTAGCTAAGTGCAGACAACATCAAATTTCATTGAACTTAAATAAATGTATTTTCTGTGTGCCTTATGGTATTCTACTAAGACACATTGTCTGTAGACAGGGTTTGATGGTTGACCCTGCGAAGATCGCAGTGATTGTGAATTTACCTGCACCAAATTCAGTGAAACAACTTCGCACCACATTGGGCCATACGGGATACTATCGAAAATTCATCAAGGGTTATGCGCAGATAACCGCGTCGATGGAGAAACTGTTGAAGAAAGAAGCACAGTTCAAATGGAACGCAGGATGTGAGCAAGGACTGGACACGCTAAAGGAGAAAATGGTAACTGCGCCGATCCTAGTTTTTCCAGATTGGGATAAGCCATTACATGTGCATGTTTATGCTTCATCTATAGCGTTGGGCATTGTGTTCGATCAACCAGGTGAAGGGGCATGCTCACCCCATTGCATTCTCGAGTAGGAATCTCTCATCAGCTGAAAAGAACTATACGGACACTGAAAGAGAAGGTCTAGCTATGGTGTATGCATTGCAGAAATTCAGGCACTATTTGCTGGGTGTGCACTTCTCCATGTACACTGACCATTCAACTCTAAAATACTTGGTTAATAAGCCAGTGTTAGGGGGGGAAATTTGCAGATGGATGTTTCTCTTCCAAGAGTATGATTTTGAAATTGTGGTTAAACCAGGCAGACTGAACCTAGGACCTGACCATCTCTCAAGGATTGAGTCACGCGAAGAACCCACCAATCTTGAAGACAGTCTGCCTGACGCACAATTATTTGCTATACAAATCGCATATGGCTACTATAGAGACATTATCGACTTTTTGACTATGGGATTGGCACCCACAGAGTTCACTACGCAGCAGAAGAAGCAGCTGGTAGTCAGAGCAGCATACTTCACTATAATTGCAGGACAATTATACAAGTTGGGACGAGACGAAGTGTTGCGCAGATGTGTGTTGGAGCATGAGAAGCCATTTATATTGGTTGATGCACATTCAGGTGTATCGGGAGGTCACTACGCAGGAAGAGCTACTGCGCAGAAGATACTGAGAGCAGGGCTATGGTGGCCTACAATTCATAAAGATTCAAAGGAACATTGCCAGAGTTGCGATGTCTGTCAGAGGACGGGAAGGCCGTCGCGAAGAGATGAAATGCCATTGAATACATAGTTGACACTTCAAGCATTTGAGAAATGTGCCATTGATTTCGTGGGACCTATTAATCCACTGGGAAAAAGGACTAGTGCAAGTTACATTATCACCGCGACTGATTATCTCACCAGATGGGCAAAGCCTAAACTAGTGAAGGACTATAGCGCAGCCACTGCCGCGCAGTTCATCTTTGAGAACATCCTGACCAGATTTGGATGCCCAAATATTATAATGAGTGATCAAGGGACCCATTTTTTGAATAGAACTATTGAAGCCCTTACTGAAGAGTTCCACATTTATCATCAAAGGAGTACACCGTATCATCCTCAGGCTAATGGAAATTTTGAAGCTTTCAACAAGGTACTGTAGAATGCGTCGAAAAAGGTAAGCAACGTAAACAAGGATGATTGGGATCTGCACATTCCAGCTATGTTATGGGCATACATGACCACTTTCAAGAATTTGACAGGCCATACACCTTTCAGATTCCCCTATGGACAAGAAGTTGTCATGCCTATGGAGTACATTGTACCCAACTTGAGAATAGCTACATTTACAGGCATGGAAGATCAAGAGACAATAGAAGAAAGGCTTCTACACTTGGTTGGATTGGACTAAGATCGCTTCATCATAGGCTTCCACTAGCAAGTGCAGAAAGATAGAGAAAAAGCATGGCATGATCGCCACATCAAGAACAAGTCCTTTCAGGTAGGCGACCTTGTCCTCATGTATGATAGCAAGTTTATGAAATTTCTTGGCAAATTTAAGATGCATTGGCTGGGCCCATATACTGTTATGCATGTTACTAACGGTGGCACTGTTCAGTTAACCACGTTAGCTGGATATAACTTACCAGGTTTGGTGAATGGAAGTAGACTAAAACCCTATCGAGATAGTCCTACTTCGCAGAACCCTTAGTGATTAGAAGAGAAGGAAATTTCTAAGTGTCAAGTACAGTTGAAATTGGGCACTAGAAATTTGGAAGATTCTGTACACAGTTTTGGTCCGACACACGAAGATAGATGGAAAGGATATATGTACCGCGCAGCACTAGTCGAGAAGTGAAGCTGCGCAGATCCAAAAAAAATGATGAGGAAAAAGAAAAAGAAAAGTAAAGGCGCGCAGTATGAAGCTCAAAATGTAGTTGCACAGATCAGATAGAACAAGAAGGGTGACAAGTTAGAAGAAGAAGAACAACACCGCGAAGTAACCGCGCTGGGATAGTGACAACCCGCCGCGTAGTTCGACGTAGCGCTCTAAGAAACTAAGCGTTGAAATGTCAGTCTGAAAAGTAGCCGTTATATCGTGATTTTTTCGACGATCGATTGAGCATTTAACACAAGAATAGCCGTTCTGAAATAATTAATGAAGGAAAGGACCCGAATCCTCAGTGGATTTGTCCAACGGACATGCCATTTAAGGCTTTTCTAGCCGTTGATGTGCGCAACCAAGCCTAACTGCGCCTATAAATACCATTGTATTTGGACTCGCGGGCATTACCGAAACTCTGAAATTTTTCTCAGAGCCATAGATTGAATCTGTTTACCGAGAACGCTAAGTTATCCCATGAGTATATAGAAGAAAGTCTAGTGTATGCCTGACAAATCTACAATTGAGAAAGAGTTCACAGTTGAGCAGGTTGTGAGGGTGTTTAAGCACGGAGGGATTGAAGGGTTGATGAGAACCCCTGCTAAGAAGGTTGCTACAAAACAAGGTCAAGGTTCACATCGTTCACCATGACATTCCACAGTTATGCAAGCCAAGGGAAAGGAACCAACAGTGGAGAAGACAAAGCCAAAGATGATGAGTTCCAAGCTGCCAGAAGTTCCGTTCGGTGATAAAGAAATCTCGTTAACTCTGACCCCTAAGTATATCTCTCCGCGTGCATAGGATGCATCAGCCCTGAAGCTCACTGGGAATGCCAAGTACAAAATCCCGCTTCCACCAATATCCAAGCATTGTAAACCAGAAGCCAATCTGTTGGGAAAGCTCACGGACTGTAAGTTCAAATATTATGACTTGCTGCAATAGCAGAAGGATCCAGACGAGCCGAAGTACCCGCAATTTCATCCAGATAGATATATGTGTTGGAAGAATGATGTGAAGGGAAATTCTGTGCTGGTCACGCAGAATTGGCTGTCTAAAGTAGTGGAATCAGGGTTGTTGAACCTGTTGCGGCACCCGCACTTCTACCGGAGCCCAGAACTTAACATGGTGGTGCGCACACTCATATCGCACACATACCAAGGCTACCTTTGGTTGGATAGGAATGCCGACCTAAACATAGACTTGATCCATCGGATCACAGGTCTAAGCAAGCGGGGTGACGACCCTAAGAAGTTCTTTGTTGGCAAATCTAGGGATAAGAAAGTCACCGCGCAGATGAAGCAGGCACATCAAATTCTGAAAGGAAAAAAAGGATTCATCACAAATGATATAGCTGATGCTGCTACGTGGTTCATAACACAATTGCTAGCAAGAAAAATATTGAGAAAGGCCAGACCTACGGAAGTACCAGCCGACGCAGTGCTCCTTGGTGCGAAGGCAGTGCAGGACAAAGATTCAACTGGTGTCAATACTTACTGAACAAGTTTCTGGAGGGTGTCCACGAAACTCAGGTCCATGGCGCTGTCTTCCATTACAGCTGGTTGATGGTATTAATCCCGTTTGTAGGTTGGAATGACCCAAGGCACTATGTTGGCCTTAACACTGCCAGCAATGACTGTAGAGGACCGAGGTATGTGAATCTCTGGGTGAATTTGATGCCAGAAAGACAACACGCGTCGAATGAAGTATTCCACACATACTATGAGCAGCTGCACGATGTCATTATTCGCACACCGTGCATATCCAAACAGGTAACATCCAAATATATTCGCACTTTAAATTTTTACGATGACATGCATTCCATCTACATTTCAGCGAAGGCGCAGAAAAAGAACCCAGAATGGTTCCAAGGGAACTATCACATGGATGAAGTAGATATCGAACTCATCATGAAGGAATGGATAAATGGATGGAAGGTCGAAGGACCTATGATCATCGACAATGACTCTGAAGAAAGTAATCCAATTCCAACCCCAATTGTTGAAGAGTCACTAGCAAGCAAAAGGAAGGAACCTGAAAGCTTTGTACAATAGAAGGTACAAAGAAAGAAGTAGAAGTCTACAAAGGGCCAGTCGGAAGCGAAGCTGCATGATGATGATTATGAGATGATCACATCCATGGTCACCATGCATCTAGAATATGTGCTGAACCTCAAAGACAATAAGGATGAGGAGATTCAAGCAAGTTTGCAGAAGAATCTCACCATGCTGCAAGGCATAACAAAGAAGTTTGAGCAAGTCTAGCGTGACTTGGTTGTGCCACGAGAATCAGAATCGGAAGGAAGGTTAGGGGACACTTCGCAGCCAAAGAAAACACCTCTAGCCCTGACCTTGCCACCAAAATCGTGCATAGTCCAAATTGACCTGCTAAGCGTAATGTTACCGTGCGATCACTTAGCTTCGGGTGCGCTGGACATAGAGCATGTGGACATCGACATCGCGATGTTTCCACTAGAGGGCCTACACAATATGCACTTGCACGTTGCCGAAGAGATCCATGATAGAAGTGTGGTCGCTTTGAACCAACACCATCAGTTGCAAGAAAATTATAAGCAACTATAGGAAGCAAGCTTGAAGAGAACTAAGGCACTTGAAGCTGAACAGGACCACCAAAGAAGAATAGAGCAGACTGTGGCTTCAGTCTGCGCGGATATACTAGAATGTCACGAGCAACCAGAGCTCGTGGATACTATCCTTAAGATCGGCTCGGTAGTTAGCGAACTTAGGACTGGAATGAAAGACATGGAGAATGATTATCAAGCAAAGATTGCTGCCTTGGAAGCACATAATCAACCAAAGACGCCACCAGATCAGGCAGAGCTCAGAGCAGCCGAAGCGAAAGCAGTTGAAGAGACCATATCCAGCGAAATAGTAAAGTGTCAAACCTTACTGGATGAAGCTATGAGAGTATTTACTACGCTGCAAGAGGACCTCGAGCTGCTGCAGGTCCAGACAAGTTTGAAGGAAAAGCAGGCAGCGTTAGACGATCTGAACGTGGAGATAAAGACCCTACTACCAAAAGACAGACTCTGTAGATTTCCAGAAGTTAAAGAATTAAAGAGACAACTTGTAGTGTTAAAAGAACAGGAGGCTGAAGTCGGAGACAAATCTCAGCCCCTGCAGGAGGAATCCCATGAACTAATGCAACAGATTGAAAGAAAACTGCAGGAACTCTGCAACGCGCAAGTGTCAGTACAAGAGAAAACTCACGATGAATTAACGCCGGATGTGTTAGAAATCATCAAATCCATTGAACAAGATGCCAAGGATACGATTGCTAATTTGAGTGCAACGTATCAAGAGTTCACTGCTAAGATAGCTCTGCAGGAGGAAGAGCAGCTCATGGAACCAGAAGTAGAAAGTGGCTCGGGGACAAGCCACATGTAAGTGTTAGGGGCCTATTGGGCCTGACCCAAGTAAGGCATTTTTGTGCAAGATAAGTTTTGGAGCTGCGAAGTTACAGCGCAACTCAGATGAAGGCATTTTTGGTAAGATAGTTTTGGGAAGCTGCGAGGTTGAGCGCAGCGTAGCATCGGAAGGTAGGAACCGCGCGGCTAAGTGCCAGCTCCGCGAAATGGTAGGACCGCACAGTGCCAGTAGAGCACCTAGTTTGGGTAAAGAAGACAAGGAAAGGTTAAGCTGTGAAAACGACCTGTTTGGGTAAGCGACTCCAGGATTCCCGGGAATGGGTATGGAGCAATGTGAAGGCGACGAAAGCGACCTGTCAAGAGAGAGGCGGAAAACAATTAGAAGCTAAGCCACGAAGCCGACGGAAACAGGCAGGCCAGAAGGACGGAAAGTGACACGCCTCGATGCATTGTAATCGTTTCAGGAAGGATGCGACTGTCAGAAGGGCGTGTGAGCTACGAGTGGTCCAGCAGAATGGCCAAAGGCGTGTTAAGCAGCTGTCCACTGCGACAGGTTGAGTTGGCAGGTAACCGCACCATTTTGTAACCTAAGGGTTTTTGGCCTAAGCATTGTAAATACGTGACCTACGGGCACGATCTATAAAAGGGAACATTTTGTAAGGGAAAGGGTAATCGTTAATATTCACTAGTCTTCATTTGAATATTGTAGAAGAAGAGATCTCTGTTGAGAGACGGTTGTAAAGGCTCTGCAAGCTGCATGCGCAGATACCTGCCGAGAGAGAAGAGAGTCTGCAGCTGAGTGCACAAGCTGGAATTGTTGTACCCTTCCCATATATAATATAACAATAGTTCCTGAGGACGTAGCTCCCATCCTGGGGGTGAACCACGTTAAATTCTGTGTTATGTGATTGATTATGCATCTGTTTATGTGTATTTGCTTATGTTGAATGGTTAGCTCTTGTTTATGAGTTCATGTGTTCTTGCTTTTATATGTATTCACCATAAGGATAAGGATGGGAATAATATGTTAAGTAATCACATGTATGAATGAATGACAGATGCACCAGTATTTCAAGGTCAGATGAATGTATGAATTAATCGGATAAACACTTAGCGCAGCGCCAGAAGTGCGCAGTGATATTGTTGTTGTTGTAGTGTATAAGTTTGCAAGGTTCAATCTAAGATGTTGTTGAATGCATAACTTACACTAGGTAAAAGTCTACTAAGTTGCATAAATCCTGAAGAGGAAGCGCAGTCTCAGTTGCGATGTCCTATCGTCGAGAAACATCCCTCATTGTGAAGTCCTTGGATGCGCGATAGTCTAAGTGTTGACCGCGAAGAGGTGAACTTAGCTCAGTCCGAAGTCCGCAGCACGTTGCTCGCCAGCTCTGTTTAAGCGCTCATCACCTGGTTGTGGAAACCTGATTCCTCAACCCCCCTATTACTTCGCCTTGGGTGAGACCTCAGCCTGTTCGCAAGCTGTTTCCGAAAGGGACGGTGAAAAGGGGTTTTGTTAGTTCCTTGAACCACGCAGAACCTGGGTCTTTCTAGAAAACCTCAAGAACAGTATAAGCAACCAACAATATGCAATTGGAGATTTTAGAATTTTGTCAAGGTTTTTTGTGTTTTGACATATTTGGCAACTAGTTTTTTCCCTTTTAATTCTCCTATGCGTATTGATATCCAACAAGTGCTCAAAATTCGTTTGATAATCACTTTAACTGTTTTGAAGAAAATATTTGTTGGATGTGCTTCAAAGTATGTGGTTTCATGCTGGAGTTCCCACTTGACTATTTGTTGATAGCGATAGTTCTTGTAGATATTAGGATCACGACTATATCCATAAAATAATGTTGGGAAATTTAACTCCTCCGAATATCTATCTTGGAAAATTCCAAGAGGCCGAAAATTCTCAGATGGTGCTAGTTCTATGATCTTATTGGCTAAATCATCTAGCAAATTGGTCTCTCCATATCCATGGACCAATGTTTCTGAAATAGGTTCAAGGGCAAGCTCATGGACAAAGACATCATATGATTCAGAAAGGATGGCACTATCCTCATTGAATGCTTTATTTGTTGTTGGTTCTTCTATTGCTTCTTTTTAAATGAATTTGTCAAACATATCTTCCCACTGCTCATTAACAACAACGCCTTCATTCTTGTAAAGCTTAGTTTCACATAAATCTGTTAACATTGTCATGACAACTTTTGGGCACACATTACCAGCTAAAAATGGATTTTTGAACTCCAATTTACATTTTAACACAACAACAACAGTGAGATCATCATCTGATTTCTAGGCAAAGTAGCTTGTACTTTCTCCAAGTCCGCACGGACATTGATAATTGTTCTAGTTAAACCTATTTGTGCACGTTTATAACCAAGTTGGTGTATTTGTGCAAAGGCATTTCTAGGCGAGACCAAACACTCTTCAAGAGGAGTCAACAAAGTTATAGATGGAATTGGAAGGTTACGACGAATGGAAATGGGTGTTACATAAAGCGAAAGTTCTGCATTGGAGATGCTTTTCTTGCAAAGTTTGCAAATTTGATGGTTCAAAACAAAAAGGGATTCGTCGGCGTCCTTTGAAAAGCATTTGAAAGCCAAAATTGTTTTATAATCAACTTTTAACATATTGTTTTTGAAATGTAACGCTTGCAGCAGGAGCATGAATGTATGGGAGTGTCTTTGACACATTTCAAGTATGCCAAAATTTGTTTTTTTGCAATTCTAGATCTTTGTTCAAGACGATTTTTTTTCAAAGTCTCTTCGCATATTTTACGTTTCAATGAGCGTAAAATGGTTGATGATCTTCGCTAAATGGATGATTGCAAGTTTTCATCATGCCCTTTTTTATGGTTACATGTTTCAGGTGTCTTGTTATGCGTTTTTTTTTACTATGTTAGGTTTTTTAGCAAGTGTCTGAGCCATATTGACATTTTTTTTCCGCTTAGAGTAATTGTCCTTTGTTGTTTCCATGCACATTGTTGCTATGTTGTTTTTGTGATGACCTTTGTTAATTGACATGCATTGTGATTGTTCAATTGCATTAACAAATGTGTTTGAAGATGAGGTTGTTTTTCTATGCATAGATGCAATAGACAAGGCGTCTCTTACATATGTTTCCACCGACGGGTGAAAATGTGAATGCATTTCATCAACTTCATGGTGCAAGAGAAACACATTTGCATTTGTGTTATTTGTTGAATAAAGTTGTGACAAGCTTCTTTGCACTTTGGTTTCCCATAAGATTATGTTAATGTCCAATAGTTCGCACAACCATTGCAAAACAAAATTTTCAACTACTACATAGTCAAATCGAGTTGGTTATGTAGGATGAATTAAAAATGTTTCCCAACCAGAAACAAGTTGTTTTCCTTTTACAATGTCCTTATGGAGATATTTGTGCTAGAATTTTGCCGCTCGACTATAATTCAAGGACATGTAATTGAAAAAACTACTGGACAATAGCTTTTGGAAGACTAAAAGTGTCTAAGAACAAAGTCAATGTACAGATAGATTCGAAGAGCAAATCATGGCAATCGCCTTTGACTAAAACAGAGGGAATGGAACCTTGTTCTGACAAAGGCTCAAGGAAATTTGAAATTTCAACTTGCAATTCAACACAATGCGGTGTTTGAATATTTTGCGACATTTGCGTGGGAGAAAAGGGTTTTTCGCTATTGGCCCATATGAAAACAAAGGCTGGAAATGCCAAGAAGTTGGTGTTTGATCATGGAACATAAGATTGTAGCAATAGCCTATTTGACTGGAGTTGAAATGAAGATATTTATTTTTCAGCATCGATGACCATACATCAATGGGGACGTTCAACCAAATTGAGAACCACTTTATGCAAAATATATCACCCCATAATCCAAAGATATTTTCTCCATCGACATACGAAGAAGATTGAGACATCCGTTCCAGGTATAAGTCAACGTTCTGAATTCCATGCAAATTAGTCAAGATCTCAATTGCTAAATCGGTTTGGCGTGAGGCCGATGCACTAGGTTGTCCTTTAGCTAAAGTGAAACAGAAACGATTGATGATTGCCTTTCTTATTTCAATCAATGTATATTGATAATGGATTAACACCACAAATGAGTTGAAGAGGCAATCCCCTACTCGAAAGTGAAAATTTCTAAGTTGGAACAAATTGTTCTTAGACAATGAAACATCAATATCCTGAAAAGGGACATGTCTAATTGGAGGAAAGTACATGTTTTTGTTCCAGTTGAATGTGCAGAACTTCTCTTCATCTTTGTCCTCTCTCCTCTTTAGATTAAAAAAGGAAGGGACGGGCAATAGGAAACATGGGGAAATGTGTTGGCCCTCTCGAAATTGTATCTGCAATGTAAAGCAGAAGAGTTAAAAAAAAAGAAAACTAGAAATGAACAATTCAAGTGCCCAATGAACCAAAACACCAACCCATTTCATATGGTGTAGGGAAAAAACAATGGAGGGAGAAAGAGAAAGAAATAAATTTGGGAACCATGTTAAAAAATGGAACAAATCATGCAAAGGTTTTGTACAAGACTGAAATTGGCAACTGGAAACAGATACAAAGCATCCCTAGAAATGTATAGAAAGAAAAATGTTTTCTTGTTACAACTTTTCAAAATATGGATACAAATAACATACTCGGTCATATATATATATCCCACAAATGAAATTAGGAAAAGGACTACATAAGTCCCTAAAACATTGCCATCGACATGCTCAAGAAAAGAGAACTTAATCTATGACCAAACAAAATCCAGATATTGTACAACATGAAACCAAACTTAGAGACAAAAATAAATGTTTCTTTCCAAGGTATTTTATTACATGAAAGGGCGTGCAACACCCAAAAACTGTAAACATGAAGAGAAAAATGGAAAGTGCCTCTTAAAGAACTGTTCTTTGCTAGTGGCATTGGAACTTCAAAGTTGTAAACTGCAATATACATATATATGTATATAAACATAGATGAGTAAGTAAAATATGGAAATCGAGAACATGATGCAAAGGTTTTTAGAACATTTAATTTCATATGTGGAAAAGAAAAATCAACACCCTTGCACAATTTCCTATGCAACGATGTACATTTGACAATATATCCAAATTTGAATTTGCACAACTGCATAGGCAGGAATCGAAAAGTACTCTCTGCTCTAGAACTCCGAAATACAAATACAACTGTTCTAGTTTCAAGATATATCTGTATATTCATAAAATTCGTACACACACACACACACACACACACACACACATATAAAATCTAAAAACTCCACCTGTTGAAGCACTTTCTATTCCAGTCGTTGAAAATATCCATAATCTAAAATTAAAAAAGTTATAATATATATTGAAGCACTTTTTATTCCAGTCATTGAAAATATAAATATAACTATTCTAATTGCAAGACATAATTATATATAAATAAAAAATATATGTACAAGCTATTTATATATAAAATTGAAAATGGTGCAAATTTTGCGGAGGTTTTGTGCAAAATTGGTATTCACAATTGGAAACAGATACAAACATCCCTAGAAATCTATATAGAGAACAATGTTACCTAGTTACAACTTCTATAAATATGCATACATATATTATGCTCAAATTGTATATATATATATATATATATATATATATATAATCCACAAATGCAATTAGGAAAAGGATTGTAAAAGTTCCCAAAACATTGCCATTTAGACACATGACAAAAAAAGAGAGAAAAAGAAACTAAATCTATAACCAGTCAAAATCCGGAGATCATAGAACATGAAATCAAATTCACGGACATAGATCAATGTTTCTTTCCAATGTATTGGTTTACAGTGAAGGGCCTCAAAGTCGATGCAAAGGTTACAACGATATCTAATTTGATATGTGGAAACAAATACAGTTACCCCTCAATAACTATAATACGAAAAAAGTAAAAAGTATTAAATTCCAACTATGTAAAATATCAACAAAGACATTGTACTATATATATATATGTATATATATATATATATGTATGTATATATATACTATCATTGCAGCCCAGTGGGTTAACTCAAGTGGTTGAGTGTTGTAATCGCAAGCAGAAGGTCTCCGGGTCAAATCCCCGAGTGGCTATGCAGGGCGCCATGCTTGCAGGTGCATAATCAACACCCAACTCCTCAGAGGCTGAAGGAGTAGAGATGGAATCCATGGGAGTTTCTTGAAAAGCTTGGTAAGCGATTTCCGTCGTGGATAAGGGCACTACTGGTTCAACCTAAGTGGGTAAGATCCAAGGATCATTTCTATTAGAGATTGCAAAAGCATCCTCAGATATGGAAGCGGTGTTTTTAATACTCACTAAACCAATATAATTAATGGGAGCAGGTAAATAAAATGTACCCATAAGACATGAATACATACCTACTCCCAAATTTTCACTAGCTGGTAGTTCCTAATCAATCATCAGAATGTTTGATTCAAAAGAGGCCGTGTTACTTTTCCGGGTAAATGACAATTGATCGATAGTGACGATCCTTCCTTCATGAGGAAAAATTAAGACCCAAAAAATGGACGATGGAATGACTTGCATGGCGTAATTCCAACTTCTCCCTAACAACAATTTGTAATCAAGAGGAGCTTCCACTACCTCAAATTATACTGAAACTACTTTTCCTACTAATTGGATTTCAAAATAGGGTAAAATCCCATGAGGACGAAAAGATCTTCCATCGAAAGCAGTAAGCAGTGTTATAAAAGAACCAACTTAGGGGAGCCTAAAGCTCACCAACAAGAAATAGCGATAACGCACATAGACACACCTCCATCTACAACAATTCGTCCAATGGTATTAGCACCATGAACTACTTTGATTTGAAAGGAAACATGATACAGAAAATAGGGTTTGATATCAGACATGTAAAAATTTGTGAGCAAATTAGTAGAATTGAGACTTCCTATAGCTGCCAAAAGTGCATTTTGTTGCGAAGGGAAACTTTGCAAGACTTCCAAAGCAGACATTGCACATGGTGTTTGGGATAAATCTTCTACAACATAATAGTTACGAGTATCCATCGCATTAGGAATATGTGAAGCCTGCTTGTAGACACCTTTCGGTATCTTTGGCATTGGGTCTACCGGTCTCTCAATATGAAGAGGAGCGGGCATTTCAAGAGTCTCTTTATCTTTCTGTGATGATTCCGGGCTATAATTCTTGGTTCTGGTTTGCAATAAATTTTATGAGCGAATCATATTAATGTATGATTGATTGGATAACGTGGAACCTTGAGTGCCCCCAGCACTAGAACCACTAGAAGCCATATTTTTTCCCTTGGGAAAAGGATCCTTCAGGATTGCAGGTTGTTGTTCTTTTAGTAGCTTCTGAGCTTGTTCCATTAAAGGGAATTGATGGGTTAAGTGATCTTCCTTGCAAATATTATAAGGAAACTTTACTTTTTTTTTTGTTCTTTCTTACCCCCCTCAGCATTATCATTAGACTTGGGCTTATTGTGACTACCCTCCCCCTTCTTGCCCTTATTCTTTTTACCACTAGGTTGCTGAGTACCCTTTTGAATAGACTGCACATTGTGTACAACAACTGTTTGGGAAGAGGGTATGGAAACTGTAGTTGCCTCTACTGTAGAACGCTTAACAAATAGCTCTTGCAATTGCTTATCTAAAGCTTCTACATTAGGTGTATCAACTGAACCAACGATGCCATTGTTGAGTTTGGTTGTCATTGATGTCAAAAGTATTCATTAATGACAAAAGATATGATGACATGGCATGTATGATGATGTGGCATGTAAAGACACATGGTGGCATTTTAGTGCTATTATGAAGTTAGTGTTGAAATATGGCATCATTATGAAGAGTATGGCTAGGGGTGGTCAAATCAATGTAAACAAGGCCAGAGGAAGCGACCTTGTTTGTATCAGGTTCCTGTGTGAATAAAGAAAGCTAATTAAGCTGTCTCTGTGTGTACGCATGAATCTATGTCTGAAGTGTTAACAGTTGAATATTTGTGTATCTCTGTATCAATGAATCAATTGACAGTTTGGGATATCTGTGTAAATGCTTGATTAATCACTGTGTATGCGTAGCCTGAAGTAAGGGATTTTGAGGATTGAATTTTGCAGCGGATATATGAATGATCTCTGTGTGTGTAAAACAACGGAGTCGATGTGTAGATCCAGCAAGGGAATCAAGTCTGGTGATGATCGATTGAGTGATTATCTGATCAATCAATGTAGAATCGTAGAGTTGCAAAGATTGAAGTTTGCAGAGATTTGGACGATACAGATTAAAGGAGAAAACATGGATCAACAATGGGAAAGAGATCATGAGGTGAATGTGAACGAAAGATAAGAAATCCACAAGATTAAGTGAAGTTCCGCTGGAGACAACAGATCGACGTATGAGATCAAAGTTGCAAGAGATCTGACGCCCTAGAGAAATTCTGCAAGACAAAGGTGTAAGGAAGATAACGGATCCGCAAAGATAAGGTGAGATTCGCATCTGATCTCAGATCGACGGTTGTAAAGAGTTGCGGAAAAGGAATTGTGGGAGGGAAATTGCGGAAGCCCATTTCGGGAAAATTTGAAGGCACATCCGCAATCCGCAATCCGCAACTTGACTGCGGAAAGAGAATTGCATAAAGATAAATTGCGGAAGACAATTTGTAAAAGTTGAAATACAACTCCTCAATCTGCAATCCGCAAGCTGTGTAAAGAGAATCCACCATTGATAAAAAAATCCGACTGTCCACGATCACTGCAAAAAGAACCTTGCGGAAAGAGACTTGCAGAAGAAGTCTTGTGGGAGACAAATTGCGGAAGCTAGTTTGTAAAAATCGAATATAGTTTCGCAATCCGCAATCCGCAAGTTGTGGAAAGAGAATCCACCGTTGATCAATATCAGACGGTCCACGATCACTGTGGAAAGGAGATTGCAGAAAAACCACTACGGAAAGGTCACTGTGGAAAGGCAATTGCAGAATGATTTTTGTTGTAGAAATATCATTGCGGAAAAAGGAAAATTTGGAAGGAATTCTGGTGCAGAATTATCATTGAGGAGAGACAATTTTGGAAATATTTTTGTTGCGGAAATTCATGACTGATAAACCTAAATAGAGTTAAAGAATGATTAAAATGAAGAATTGTGTTTTCATGAAGAGGCACGATCTAAGAATGAAAAGGCGCAATTGTGAGAAGATGCATTCATAGAAAACGTGTTAGAAGGTATTTATAGACAGTGTTGAGTGAAAGAAGTTGTCTCTGTGATCCAGATCTATGTAGCAGCAGTTGTAGACAGAGACCAAATAATGAAAACCAGTGATAGGTTTGAAAACATAAAGAAGATCTGGAAGTCCGATGAAATCAAATTAGGGTGGTAGGGTGGTTCTAGGGCAGGCAGTAAACCTGTAGGAGGTCGTAGCCTCCTTCTAGTAGTAGTTGGAAAACAGGGTGTTGTTTCATCCTTGTCTATAACAGTAGAAAAAGTATCTGTGGTGTTGTAGCATCCTTGTCTGTAGCAGCAGGCAAAATATGGGGTGTAGTTGCATCCTTTATGTAGTAGAAGATAAACAATTTTGTAAAATTCATCTTATTAATGAGTATGAGTTGGTGGTTTTCTCTTTGAGGTTTCCATGATAAAATCTTGTGTTCTAACTTGTTTGATTATTTGTGTGTCTTGTACTAATTGTTTTAATAAAAGGAAAAAGAAGACAATACTGATTCACCCCCCCTCTTAGTATTGCTGGATATTCCAACAATTGGTATCAGAGCGAGGTTCCTTCATTACAGTTTAACCATTGGAAGGAAGATACTCATTAAATACCACAATGGATTAGCAGGAAGGAATAGCTACCAACAGAACTCCACTATTCACAGGAATTAACTATGCATATTGGAGTGCAAGAATGAAGTGTCACCTAATGTATCTTGAATGGAAGGTTTGGAGAGTAGTTGAAAAGAAGTATAACATATCAGACAACCGACCTACATACCAAGAAGAACTTGACCAATATGAGGCCAATGAAAAATCCCTAAATGCAATCTTGAATGGGTTAACAAACACAGTGTTTGTGAAAGTCATGCAATGTAAGATTGCCAAGGAGGCTTGGGATAAATTAAAAATTGTCTATGAAGGAGCATCCAAAGTCAAAAACTCAAAACTTCAGACATACAAAGGACAGTTTGAAATCCTGAAAAATGGAGGAAGAAAATATTGCATAATATCTTCTAAGAGTAGATGAAATTGTCAATGCTATCCGAGGCCTTGGAGGGGAATTAAAGGAGAAAGAAGTAGTGGACAAAGTACTAAGAACCCTGCCATTGAAGTATGAATCAAAAGTATCTACTCTAGAAGAACGAGATGATCTTAAAGACATGACAGTAGATGAACTACATGGGATCTTCACTGCCTACGAGATGAGAAAAGGAGAAGATGGTCAATCAAAGAAAGAAGCAAATTTTAAAGTCTTATCCAAGAATCAATCGAAAAACTCAGATGATGAAGAAGCCTTGTTCATCAAGAAGCTTAAGAGAGGTACTGGCAAGTACAAGGGAAATCTACCTCTAAAGTGCTTTAATTGTGGAAGAATTGGACAATTTTCTTCAAAATGTCCTCATCCTAAGCAAGATAGAAGTGACGAGAAAGAAGTTCAGAAATGACAGAACATGAAACAAAAAGAAGTTCAATGAAAAGAAGAAGTTCCTTTACAACATAGAAGATGGTGAAGATGAAGACACAAGTGAAGATGAGGAGACATAAATTCTATTCATGGGAATAGAAGACGAAGCTTAAGATGATGAACCAATGGAAGAAATAGTAGTAGATATAAGAGTTGAATTAATCAGTGCTCTTGAAGAACTTGAAAAAAATAGGAAAACAAACAAACGATCAAACCAAATCATTAGTGACTTGAGCTCAGCTTAAAGAAGCCAAGAAGATTGAAAGAGACCTAGATTTACAACTCAAAGAGAGAATACAAGAATCAGAGAAGCTTGGAGAAGAAATTATGCAGCTTAGGAAAAGTTCAATGAAGAATCTATTAAATCAAAATATGAAAACAGTTCCAAGACTTTAAATGACATCTTGAGTAGCCAAAGACCATCAACAGATAAATCTGGTTTGGGATATGACAATAAAAAGAAGCTAGAATGTTCCTCCTTCACAAACCAAGGAAAAAGAAGTTATGCTGCTACACTAAAAAGTTCATTTAAAAAGGAAGAAAATGAGAAATCTGCTCCATCTTCTCTTGAAAAAAACATAATTAATGTAATTCCTAGAAGGCCAAAGACAAATAGATATCATCAGATTTTCTTTGGACATTGTTACTCTTGTAATAATTTTGGACATAAGGCCCTAAATTGCAGAGCATATAGAAAGCCTCACGAATACAAGGAAAGAGCATCCAGTAACAAACCAAAAACAAGGGATCATAATTTATTTACACCTCTTCAAAAATATGACATAGAGTGTTACAAATGCAATAACCATGGTCATATAGCAAGAAACTGTAAACTAATGACTCCTACAAAAAGGACTGATGCAAAAAAATTCCAAGACAAAAAACAGAGAAAGGATTGGAAGAAAAAAGAGGAGAAATCCATGATTGCTCTATGTGTGACAGAAAAGTAGAATCTATGGCATATTGACAGTGGGTGTTCAAAACATATGACATGAGACCCAAGTAAATTCATAAGCCTAAAAAGAGTAATAAAGGTACGGTCACTTTTGGAGATAATATGTCTTCCAAAATAATTGGCAAAGGTACAACCACTATCAATAACAAGATCAAAGCTGAAAATGTGTTTCTAGTAGAAGACCTAAAGCCTAATCTCATCAGTGTAAGTCAAACTTGTGACCAAGGATACATCTGCACCTTTGACTCTGAGAAATGTGAAATCATAAAAAAGGACTCAGGGAGACTTGTTGGGACTGCTGTAAGAAATTCGACTAATGTGTACATCCTGGAAAATGAAGACCAATGCTACATGAGTATGATTGATGAAAGTTGGTTATGGCACAGAAGGTTTGGACATTTCAACTTTGATAATCTTGTCAAGGTAAGTAATAAGGAGGCTGTGAGAGATTTACCAAAAATTGTGAAACCTATGAAAGTAGTTTGTAAACATTGTCAGCATGGGAAGCAAACCAAAGCTAGCTTCAAGTCAAAATAACATATGACCTCACATCTCTTGGAAATAGTTCACACTGACCTTTGTGGACCAACAAGGAATAAAAGCTTGCAAGGAGAGTATTATTTTATGTTACTCATTGATGATTACACAAGGATGACTTGGGTAACATTCCTCAAGGAAAAATTAGAAGCCTTTGAAAAATTGAAAACTTTCAAAGCAATGGTGGAAAATGAGACAAACCAAAAAATCAAATGTCTTAGGTCAGATAATGGAGGTGAATTCACTTCAAATGAATTCAATGAGTTTTGTGAAATCCATGGGATCAAAAGACAATTTTCAGCTCCAAAGACACCTCATCAAAACGGCGTGGTGGAAAGAAAAAACAGGACAGTTCAAGAAGCTTCCAGAACCATGCTAAATAAAGCAAAACTTCCTGATATATATTGGAGAGAAGTAGTATACAAAGTTTTCTACATAATTAATAAAGGACAACTCAGAGTGAATAATGACAAGAATCCCTATGAACTATGGTATGGAAGGCTTGCATCAGTCAAGTATTTCAGAGTGTTTGGCAGCAAGTGCTGCATAAAGAGGAATGAAGATGATCTTGGCAAGTTTGATTCTAGAACTGATGAAGGAATATTCTTGGGATATTCCTCCACCAAAAAGGCTTACAAATGTTACAATCAAAGATTACACAAAATCATAGAGAGTGCAGATGTAAGAGTGGATGACATGAAGCCAAGAAGGATAAGAAACAAAGATGAAGATGCAAGAACAAACAGTGAAGAAGAAGTTTTTCAAAAGAATGAAGATATGGTTGGGAAAGAAGAAGAAAAGGAAGAAGAAAGAGAAGAATCACAAGAAAATGAAGATGAAGATTCTCCAAGAGCTGATACATAGGCACCATTAAGAAGAATACAAAAGAACCATCCTGAAACACAAATTATAGGTGACAAAGATGCAGGAGTCAGTGCAAGAAAGAGATTATTTACTGAACAAGCTCTATTTTCAGTAGTGGAACCTAAGAACTTTACAGAAGCAAGCAAAAATGATGATTGGATCAAATCCATGGATGAAGAACTAGATCAGATTAAGAAGAATGAAACTTGGGAACTTGTTCCAAGACCTACAAACAAGAATGTTATAGGGACCAAATGGGTTTTCAAGAATAAGTTCAATGAAGATGGTAAAGTGATCAGAAATAAAGCAAGGCTAGTGTGTAAGGGATATGCTCAAGTGGAAGGAATTGACTTTGAAGAAACCTTTGCACCTGTAGCAAGACTTGAAGCAATCATAATGTTTTTTGCATTCTCATGTTATAAAAACTTCAAAGTATATCAAATGGATGTCAAGTATGCATTTCTAAATGGGAAGCTAGAAGAGGAAGTATATATTGAACAACCTGAAGGTTTCCTCCTGTCAGAGAATAGGGACTATGTTTTCAAACTAAAAAAGGCACTCTATGGTCTCAAGCAAGCCCCAAGAACATGGTTTTCAAGGTTAGATAACTACTTGAAACAACAAGGATATAAAAGAGGAGCCACTAATACCAATATCTACATAAAGACCGAGGATAAGAATATGATCATTGTTGTTGTTTATGTAGATGATATCATTTTTGGAATCAATCTACAACTACTAAGTGTAAGTTTTGCTTCTGAAATGAAAAAGGAATCTGAAATGTCAATGTTGGGTGAGTTAACATTTTTCTTGGGACTACAAGTTTATCAATTAGACAAAGGAATCTTCATTTCTCAAAACAAGTACATCAAGGATATGCTTAAGAAGTTCAAGATGGAAGACTCCAAGCTTGTTAGCACTCCCATGATCACTGGTTGTAAACTAAGCAAGAATCATGAGTCTTTGGAAGTGGATCATACCATGTATAGATCCATGATTGGCAGCCTGCTGTATGTGACAAATACAAGACCAGATGTGATGCAACCTGTGGGATTGGTTGCTAGATTTCAATCAGCTCCCAAGGAAACACATGTGGCAGCAGTAAAAATAATTTTCATATATTTAAAAGGCACTATGGAGTATGGTTTATGGTACCCAAAATGCCAAGATTTCACCTTAAAAGCATTTACTGATGCAGATTGGGCAGGAAGTATTGATGATCGAAAAAATACCAGTGGAGCAACATTCTTTTTAGGAAATTGTTTGGTATCATGGTTTAGCAATAAACAATCATCCATATCACTATCTACAATAGAGCCTGAATACATTGCTGCTGCATCATGTTGTACCCATGTCATTTGGATGAAGCAGACTTTGGAAGACTTGCTTGTGAAGTATGAGAATCCAATAATAATCAATTGTGACAACACTAGTGCTATAAACATGTCAAAAAATCCTATTACACACTGTAAAACAAAGCACATTCCAATAAAATATCATTTTCTAAGAGATCAAGTGTCACAAAAGGTTGTCAAATTGGAATATGTAGACACAAAAAAACAGATAGTTGACATTTTCACTAAGCCACTACCCAAAGAAGCATTTGAGCATCTTAGACAAGTGATGGGAGTGATTTATTTGCAATGAATAAAAAGGAGAAAAAGGCATCATGTCAGGGGGAGATATGTTGACAGGGGGAGCTGTCAAAAGAAAGCCTTTATCATTAATGTCAAAGGGGGAGTAAATCAAGGAGTGTGTTGGGCCTGGCCCAAGATAGGGCAATTTTGGATAACACAAGGAGGTTGAGCTGCGGAGTTGAGCGCAGTTCAACAAATGATATAATTTTGTACAAGTATGGGGATGATGTGAAGCTGTGCGCAACGACCAAATTTTGGCAGTATCGCGAAGATCAACGCTGCAAGGAAGCAATGCTGCAAAGTGATCAGGCCATGTGGAGCCAGCAAAGCGGAATGCTAGACAAAGGACAGGTACAGGTACCAGATAGACCAGCGGTGGTCTAATTTTGGCAAAGATGCTCCAGGAGTGCCGAGCGGCGGCGAGGAGTAAAAGGCCGTTAGAGGAAGGGCAGCTTGGCGAAAGAGACCTGTTGGCGTGCGCGCAACAGAAAGGCCAATAGCGACAGGCTGAACGCATGGAGGATCGCCACGATGGAGCACTCGCTACCAGAGTCCAGCAAGTCAGTTTATAGAAACCGTAGCAGTTTTGGAAACCCTAAGGGTTTCGGCCTTTAGCATTGTAAAGACATGACCTACGGGCATGATCTATTTAAGAAGGCAATTTTGTATGGGGAAGGGTTAATCGAGGTTACTGAGACTCTTATGCTTCATTTTGTATTGTGAAACCTTTCTGAGCAAAGATATTGTAAAGGCTCTGCAGCTGAGTGTGCAGAGACCCATCTGAGAGAGAGAAAATCTGGAGCTAAGTGCGCAGACTAAGAACTGTTGTGCCCTTCCCAAAAGATATATATAACAACAGTTCTTGTGGACGTAGCTTCCCATCTTGGGAAGTGAACCACGTTAAATACTGTGCAGTGCGATTATGTTGTGTATTGTGCATTTATCTGCTTCCTATGAATGAATGAATGAATTTTCCCTTGCATACTGTTATGATAGAACTCTTGTATGTATTTTCCATCAGGAGAATATGGAAATAATATGTTAAGTTCTGCATGAATAGATGAATGGTGAATGTTTGGCCTTCACTTATGAAGCTGTAATGAATCAGTTATTCAGCCAAGGGTTAGATGTTGTTTAATCACTTTCACATTACGCAGTAAGAAGGATCTAGGGTAATCGAGCCACCTTCGCAACACATGTTAAGCGGTTGATACCCTAAATGCATGAATAAATGACTGAATGAAGGATTAGTGGTAATAACTTCAGAACCTTAGTTATCCCCAGTGTTTCAAGTTGTAGTGTGAGCTGCGTAGATCGCCGTCACCCGAGAAGCCCCGCGGTAGAAGGACTTAGGGGGCGCGGACCGTGGTGTTGTCCCTCACCGCGCAGTCTTACCTCGCAGCGCTTGCCCCCTGCCACGCTGCGCAGTACGTCCGACTTAACAACTCATCACATACTGTGGAAACCTAATTCCGTAGTACCCCATAGATACACCTCGGGTGAGACCTCAACCGGTTAGCAGGTTGTTGCCGAAAGGGATGGTGCGAAGGGGTTTTGTTGGTTAAGGGGAAACCGTAAAGAACCTGGGTCTTTCTTGAAAACCCTCTGGGTCAGCACATGATAAGCCAACAAATGGTTCCGTTGCCACGCTAGAATCCGTGATGAGTTGCAGTCGTGATGTGTCACGAAGAACATCAGTTTCCAGAAGGCTCCGACAATTGGTATCCTGAAAAGATAGAGATCCGGGCTTGGTGTGACAAGATCGTAAGAGACTTTGCAAGACAAGAGAATATACACCCACATCTATCTGACGAACAATGGTTGAGTAGATATCTGTGGAAAGATATTCATGAGATTTTTTGGGCATAATTTCCAAACGAGCTGCACGAGTGGATATCACGGCTCGCAGAGAAGAAAACCTGTTTTTAAGAAGCAGTCCCTACAGAGTGGACTCCAGAGCTCATAACGCAGCTCAAAGCAATAGACAGTCCATTGACGAGTGCAGTTGACTTCTGGGTCGATCACATGCTCGAAGGCTTCGTAACAAAATTTGCTGTAGACACACTCAAATCCTACAGCCAAGCAGAAGCATACTTTTTCGATGGATTCCAAGGTAAGTACCTGAACAATCTCAGTCTATACATTAAGATGTTGCTAGCTGAGAAAGGTGTTTTAAGAATGCAGTAATATTTTCAAGTCTGTCATGGTAAACAATATATATAGTGATTCTGATGAAGACACTCATAATTTGAGAAGTGGGAAGATATATAAATTTAATAAGAATCTTGGAGGCACTAGATCCCACACAGATACTGAAATTCATTGTGATCTTAACAATGAAGCTGTGCCACCATCCACCCCTCAGAATCCGCTGGTTGCAGAGACCGCGCCTCCCTTATCTCAGAGCCCACCCATTACACAACCCACCCCTCAGGATACTCAACCGAGTACGTCTACTCCGATACTCCCATTTACTTTCACTGCACAGAGCCCCTCACAACAGCCGCGCACTAATCCGGGTGCTACCTAGCCTAGCGCCACTCAGGGCACTACTCAAGGTGCTCCTCACGGTACTCCACTACCTAATAGCACAATGGAAAACACTGATATGAAGCTACCGATATTTAAAGGAACTGGTCTAGAAGACCTTGACCAGCATTGGTTTCTTTGCGAAGCTGTATGGAGCATAAGACAAATCCACAACGATGCTGTGAAGAGAGCACAGCTCATTACCACCCTCAGATATAGAGATTTATATTGGTTTATGAAGTACTCTCAAATGCAGCCGAGAACCCTCGTAGAAATTAAAGCTGCGCTTGTGGCAGAGTTTAAGAAACCCAAATATGAATCTCAGTGTATAACCGAGTTGAAAGAAATAAAGCAGAAACCGACTGAAACAGTCTGGGAGTTTGATCAGAAGTTTAAGACCTTATTGGACCAAGTGAGCTTTGTTATAGCTCCAGAACAACACAAGGAATGGTTTATTGCTGCGTTGTTGCCCCACATTAGATTACCATTGATGCAGCAGAAGGTTGCATCGTAGGCAGAGGCCTTGGAGATCACGATGAAGCTAGAGGCTTCGTCGATTGGTGAGACTAGTTCTAGGATGTCTCAGATCTAGAACCAGCTGACCACCTTGACACTAGAACTGCAAAGCATGCAGAATGGAAAAGAACAAAGGTATGAACCTAGGCATGAGGTCTGGTGTACAGGTTTTAAAGGGGAAGGACATGACCGGGAGCATTGCCTGTTATTCCACGACTATCTTAACAGCGGTGCGCCCAATCCAATAAATCAGAATCAGGACCCATGGTGTGAAATTTTTAGAACTACAAGACACAGACCCGAAGACTGCTATCTCATACAGAAATATGTGAAAACACCCAAAAATTTATACTGCACTTTCTGTAAATTAGTTGGACATGATGAATCCAATTGCCGTGCATATGAGCTAATGAATGAAAGAAAACGAGATATGGACGCAATGAGATGTGCTGGCTTGTACCACGTACAAGAAGAAAACCACCCAAAACAAGAAAACGCGCAATATGATCAAGGAGGATACAGAGGCCGTGGTGGTGGATACCGCGGTAGAGGAAGAAATGCTGGTCCGGTGCAGGGAAGAGGCCGCAGCCATCTCATTTGTTATAATTGTGGCCAGCCAGGTCACGTATCTAGAGATTGTGTTAACCCATGCACTACATGAAACTATTGTAAATCATTCGAGCATGTTATTGAAGATTGCCCAGTGCTAGAGGTGGAAATGCAGAAAAGAAGACGGACAGAGGCACCAAATCCAAACATCCAGTGGATAGTAGCAAAAAACAGACCAGTGGACCCGAGCATCAATGTGGTCACGCGCAGTGGTGCTGAGACAGGCCATGATAGGGGAGCATAAGCTTCCACATTAGGGGAGGCTCACACAAAGCAGAACCCTCTTAAGACAGTATGGATAAGGAAAGCTCCGGGAAAAATACCTGCTCTCGACCTACGAAAGAACAAGGAGGTATTTATCGACGCACGAGATACCTTCATAGAATTAGCAACTAAGTCGATGAGGATCCCGTTGCGCAGTGAGATACCACATGTTGAAGACATGCCAGCTGCTTATGACAAAACAAGTACCGCAACAGATGTCGGCACTTCCGTTGCGTAGTTCCTGCGAAGCTACTAAAAAGTGAAAATGCCATAGCAGAGCTACAGAAGCTCGTAAACCAATATGAACCACATACGGGAACATAAACTTCTGATAGCACCGTACATCACATACAGAAGCATAAAAGAACAGGCCGAGAAATGAGACTTACCGCACAAATAGGAGATTTTGAAATGGATGAAGTCATCCTTGATCTGGGATCTGAAGTGAATGTCTTGACTAAGCAAACATGGCAGCAGATGGGTCGACCAAAGCTGTTATGTTCACCTATCTAGTTGAGAATGGCTAACCAAGAGAAAGTCATACCTTTTGGCCGGTTAGCTGATGTGGTAGTTGACATCGATGGAGTCTAGAATCATGCAAACTTTGAAGTTATCGAGATTGTGGACGATAGTCATCCTTTTACTGCACTATCAAGAATTGATTGGGCCATGGATAACCTTGCTATCATAGACCTAAAGACAAAGAAGATGATATTTGAAGGAAAGCATCTTAGGGTCATCGCACCATTAGATCCTAAAGATGGGGACAGATACAGTGAGCCGATTCAGGAGGAATCCAAGGCTCAAGACTTGGACAGACTATACCAGATCACCGCGAACCAGGAAGATTACATTAATCCAACTGCAGATGGTACACTCAGCTGGAGATGTGACATCTCTTGTGTCTCTGACTCGGAGATAGGACTGGAAAATTGGCAAAGCCACATGCATGCAGTATCAGCGAGAAGGTGTGCGCAGGTTACGAAATCACTGCGCTGGATTAGAAAGGAGGTAAGTCCTATTCCCGTGTATGATGGTTCTGCTAATGTTTACAATTTCATTCAAGAATATACTACAGCTATTGCAGATGAGCATAGGTTACCAGCATTGGATATGGCACTGTGCGACACACCAGCCAGATGGTGGGCTGCACACAAGCAGACATTGATTACTTGGGATCAATGCAGGATTAAGATGCAGATTCGGTTTGCTGACAAGGTTACTTTACCTTTTGAAAAGTTTAATAGACAGACAGACCCTGGCCAGCATCTTGAAGTCTGCTCACATGCATCGATGGACAGGCCACATACATAATGGGTACATCTATTTGTACATACGCTGGACGATGACATTCCAAAGAAATGGTACTTAGACCTGGAGTTGCGTAGGGAAACCACTGATTGGGATACGTTAACTGCGAACTTCCAGAGGGACTTCAACTTTAACGACGAGAACCCACTGATCCATGACGCGTTGCAGATAATTAAGGAACGCATATTCAGAACAGACTGTCCTCACGAAGATATGACGTTGCAAGAATTCTTCAGGACAGATGGCATTCCTACGCACCTACAGTCAGAATGGAAGGAGCACGAAAAACATCCCATCGAGTGTTATAACCTAGCTGAAGTACCTGATGATAGACAGGAAGACAATGAGGATGATCTGCGCAACGTAAACATACTAGAATCGGAGGGTGCGCGCGACGTAGAAGGGCCTCCGTTACAAATCCCAGACATGAGAGGACTAGTAAAGACACAGAAGGTCAACATTGGCACAAGCGAAAAGTCAAAGTTCGCATCAATTGCAGACTATTGGGATGATCAGACTGTTGCAGAGATCACAAACATCCTACATGAGTATCAGGAGCTGTTCCCGACGAAATTCACAGAAATGAAAGGCATTCTGGGAGACCTAGGGGTCATGAAAATACCTTTAAAGCCAGGTGCCAAGCCTGTGAAGCAGAGGCCATACAGACTAAACCCGCGGTACAAAGAAAGAGTCCGTGCAGAGCTAGACAAGATGCTTAAAGCATGAATCATTGAACCTGTTGAAGAATCCGAGTGGATTAGCCCCATGGTTGTTCAAGATAAGAAAACGAAAGGTGAGATCAGGATTTGTGTGGATCTTAGAAAGTTGAATGATGCATCTATGCACGAACCATTCCCTACTCCTTTCACAGACGAAGTACTTGATAATGTTGGAGGGAATGCGGCCTACTCTTTTACTGATGGGTTCTCCGAGTATCATCAGATTAGGATTGATCCTGCAGATAGGCATAAGACGACTTTTGCTACAGAATGGGGGTCGTTCTAGTACACAGTAATGCCTTTTGGTCTGAAGAACGCACCTGCCATCTTTTCCAGATTTGTCGTCGCAACCTTTAAATATTTTATGCACAAGTTTCTGGAAGCCTATTTTGATGATTGGACTGTCTTTGGACTATTGAAGAACCACTGCGCGAATCTCAGAATGATGCTTGAGAACTATAGACAGCATCAGATTTCCTTAAATTTGAAGAAGTGTATTTTTTGTGTTCCTTAGAGGATTCTACTTGGTCACATTGTCTATAAGCAAGGATTGATGGTGGATCCTGCGAAGATTGCAATTATTGTAAATCTACCGACACCAAACTCAGTCAAGATGTTGCGCTCTACCTTAGGCCATACCAGATATTATAGGAAATTCATAAAGGGTTACGCATAGATAACCGTAGCAATGGAAAAGTTGCTAAAGAAAGACGCACCGTTCATTTGGAACGCAGAGTGCGAGCAGGGTTTTGATACACTAAAGGAGAAGATGGTTACTGCGCCGATCCTAGTCTTCCCAGACTGGGCGAAGCCATTCCATGTACATGTTGATGCATCATGCATTGCACTGGGATTCGTATTAGCTCAACCAGGAGAAGGAGGTATTGACCATCCCATCGCATTTTCAAGCAGAAAGCTCTCCACAGCGAAAAAAAATTACACTACTACTGAGAGGGAAGGTCTTGCGATGGTATATTCGCTATAGAAATTTAGACACTACTTTCTTGGTGGGCACTTCCTCATGTTTACTGACCATTCCGCTTTGAAATACTTGGTCAATAAGCCAGTGTTAGGTGGGCGCATATGCAGATGGCTGTTGCTATTCTAGGAATATGATTTTGAGATCATCGTTAAACCAGGAAGGATGAACTTGGGACCTGATCACCTCTCTAGGATTGAGTCAAGAGAAGAGCCGACAAACATTGAGGACACTCTGCCTGATGCGCAGTTATTTGCTATACAAGTTGTGGATGATTATTATTATGATATTATTGATTTCTTAACAACAGGTTTAGCACCTTAAGACTTTTCCATCCAGCAGAAGAAGCATTAGAGAGATTTTGAGGTCAAAAAAGGGCCTCCTAAGAGATGTACTACAAAAATATGAGATATATTAAAATATTATGAATTGGGGGTTTTATGGGGTAGGTATATATGACAAGTCACCTCCCACACTATTTTCTATGCACAATATAAATAACCATGGTTGAGTTACTTTTCAAAATTCACTAAAAATAAAATTAATAAAATAAGTCTACATTGATGTGACTAAGATTCATTGTAAATTCCCAAAAATGTATTGTCCTTTAACATTTATTTGTCTTGAACTTACAAATGAAATTAAATAATAAAAAACATTTTTAAGAGCTTTTTTTTAAATTTTATGTTGACTTTTTTATATTTAGTACTTTTCTCATGAATTTAATAATGTAATTTAATTGAGAATTTATTTACATGTAAAATGTCAATAATATTATTATAATCCACATTGCATTATTATTATTATTATTTATTAGTTTGACATTATGTTATTAAATAGAATGGAGTGAATATATAATTTAAAATTAAAAACATAAAAATGATAATATATTATTTTATAAAAAAAATGTGAAAGGACTTTCTTTATGAATTAAGAGTACTTCACTTGAAAATGACAATAATATTATTTTATGTGAAAGTGTGAAAATACATTCATTATGAGTACTTTACTTGAAAATGACAATAATATTATTTTATGAAAAGACTATCATTATGAGTACTTTACTTTATGACTTAAAAGTACTTACACCACTACCTTGGTTAACTATGTGTTTTCATCCACCATAGAAAATTTGACAAATAAACATTCTTAACTCATGCAATGCCACCTCACCAAGGGGGATGATGTCATCTACTAGAATGTGATTGGTTGTATTTTATAGTACATTTTCTCTGTTTTGAGGCCCTTTTTTGACCTCAAAATTTCTCTAATGCAACTGGTGGTGCGCGCCGCAGACTTCACTATTATTGCAGGTCAGCTATACAAAATCGAGCCGGATGAAGTGTTGTGCCGATGCATATTGGACCATGAGAAATAATTCATCTTAGCAGATGCGCATTCAGGGATCGCACGAGGTCACTATGCAGGAAGGGCCACCGCGCAGAAGATACTAAGTGCAGGGCTATAGTGGCCTACAATCCATAAAGACTCCAAAGAATACTGCCAGAACTGCGATGTCTGTCAGAGGACAGGAAAACCTTCGCGCAGAGATGAAATGCCGTTGAATCCACAGTTGACCTTACAGGCATTTGAAAAGTGGGCCATTGATTTCGTAGGTCCCATAAACCCACCAGGGAAGAGAACCGATGCAAGGTACATCATTACTGCTACTGATTACCTCACCAGATGGGCCGAAGCAAAACCAGTAAAGGACTGCAGCGTAGGTACTGTGGCGCAGTTCATCTTTGCAGAAATACTTTCACGATTCAGATGCTCGAAGATTTTGATGAGTGATCAAGGAACTCACTTTTTGAACATAACTATTGAAGCTCTCACAGAGGAATTCCTTATTCATCATCAGTGCAGTACACCATATCATCCACAGGCGAATGGCACTGTTGAGGCTTTTAATAAAATACTGGAGAACGCACTCACTAAGATCTGCAACATGAATAGAGATGACTGGGATCTATGCATCTCATATGTATTATGGGCATACAGGACCACTTGCAAGAAACTAACGGGACAGACACCTTTTCGGTTGGCTTATGGACAGGAGGCTATAATGCCAATGGAGTACATTATCCCCAGCTTGAGAATCACTGCATTTACAGGAATGGCAGATCGCGCAGCGCTAGAAGAAGATTGCTACACTTGGTTGGATTGGAAGAAGATTGCTACACTTGGTTGGATTGGAAGAAGATCGCTTCATCGCAGGATTTCACCAACAAGTGCAGAAAGACCACGAGAAGGCATGGCATGATCGCCATATAAAGAACAAGTCATTTCAGGTAGGTGACCTAGTCCTATTGTATGATAGCAAATTCATGAAGTTTCCTGGTAAATTTTAGATGCATTGGCTTGGTCCATATACTGTGATACATGTTACTAACACTGGTGCAGTCCAGTTAGCCACCTTAGCTGGCGATACTTTACCAAGTTTGATAAATGGCAGCAGATTAAAGCTTTACCGCGATAGTCCTGCTTCGCAGAATGCTGAATGATAAACAAAGGAAGAAATTTCTAAGAGTTAAGTACAGTTGAAATAGGACACTGGAAATGTAAAGGAGTATGTACATGTACGATAAGCGAGACAATTTATGTACCGCGCAGCACTGTTGAAGTTGCGCGAAAGGAAAAAATAAATAAATAAATATATATATCTATATATCTATATATATATATATAGCCGCATAATTGAAACATCGGCACTGCGAAGTAACTGCATAGGAGCATAGATGACCTGCCGTGCAGCTAGGTGCGGTTCTCAGAAAAATAACCGTTACACTAGCAAAATAGTCGTTAGATGACCGTTGCCAGGCAATCGCTTCAGCATTTAACGCAAAGTTAGCCGTTCTAAACACGCTGACGAAGAAAGGGACTGAAGGATCTGCTCGATTTGGCCAATGTATACCACATTTAATGCTCATCTAGCCATTGGTAGGCGCGGGAGGACTCACCTGTGCCTATAAGTAATGCCGCACAAGGACTCGCGGGCGTTACCAAACACTTAGAACTTTCTTGTGCTCACCCTTGTGTTAGAAATCCTCAGTAACTTGTCCGTAACATTTGCCTATTCTCGCCATTGAATGTCCGAGTCCTCATATAGAGAAGTAGAGCTTATAATCGAAGAAATGGTTAGAGTCTTTTAGCACAGAGGGATTGCAGAGTTAATGAAAATGCCTGCCAAGAAGGTTGTACTAGAACTCGGTCATGCATCTTGAAGGTCACCTCGACATAATCAAGTCATGCAGGATAGGGGGAAAGATACAGTCAAGCCACGAACAAATATCCACAGGCCGAGCTCGACGGTACCTCAATCACCAGTATTTCAGAAGGAGATACCTTTAAAGCTTACACCAGAGTACATATCACCTCGGGCGTTGGATGCCCCTGTGTTTAAGCTGGTCAAGAATCTGCGTTATGAAATCCCCTTGTCGCCGATTTCGAAGCATGTTGATGTTGCCAAGAACTTGCTCGAAAATATTCCAGAGTGTAAGAGGGAAGACAATGACCTCGTGGGAGTACAGAAGGAAGAACCCCATGATCCCAAGTTCCCACACTTCCAGCCAGACCAGTATATGTCCTGGAAGAAAGATGCTAAAGGAAACCTTAACTTGGTCGCCGAGAGCTGGCTGACACCGGTAGTCCAGTCAGGGTTGCTGAACCTGCTGAGATTACCCCATTTTGATCGCTCAGCAGAAGTCAATGTGGTGGTTCGCACTTTGATGGCGCGAATCCATCAGGGATACCTGTGGCTAGACAGAAATGTTGATTTGAATATCGACTTAATCCACTATATAACAGGATTAAGCAAACGCGGCAAGGACCCCAAGCAGTTCTTCCAAGGGAAGAGTAAGGAAAAAGAAGCTGTCGCGAAGATGAAGAAAAGCCATGCACTGGTGAAAGGAAAAATAGGTTTTCCGACAGAAGAAATCGAAGATAGAGTGACAAAATTTGTTACGCAGTCGCTGGCCGAAAAAATCCTGACAAGAACTAGGCCTTCAGAGGTGCCTGCGGACGCAGTACTACTCGGTGCCACAGCGACCGAAGGAACTGAGTTCAATTGGTGTCAGTACCTTCTCAATGAGTTCTTGCAGGAACTCAATGACACCCAGGAGAATGGAGGTCACTTCCACTTCACATGGTTGATTATCCTGATCGCCTTTGTTGGATGGAAGGAGCGCAAGGACTATGTAGGTGTAATGGCAGACACCAATGATCCCAGAGGAGTTCGATATGCCAACCTTTGGGAAAATTTGAATGAGGAGCGGCAACATGCAACAACTGAGGTCTTCTATCAGTATTACACCCAGCTGCGAGACGCAATCATGCGCACTTCATGCATTACGAAGAAGGTAACGTCAAAATATATTCGCATTGTCGACTTTCATGTAGACATGCGTTGTATTTTTATTTCTCCCAAGGCACAGATGAAAAAGCCCGAATGGTATCCAGGTAATTACCATATGTACGAGGAAGACATTGAGATCCTCATGAGGGACTGGCCGGCAGAGTTCCGCGTCGAGGTCATGGATGTTTCGACCGATTCAGAAGAAGACGAACCAATTCCGCAGCCATGCCCAATCACTAAAAAAAAGGAAAAAGGAAAAAGGAAAGAACCTGAAAGCCCACTGAAGCCAAAGGTGCGAAAGAAGATGAAAGCAACCAAGAGTCACTCAGAAACAATCCTTAACGAAGAAGAATTTGACATGATTGTCGAAAAAGTGTCAGAGCAGATGGAAGAGTTGATGAAAGACAAAGGGAAAAAGGACAAGGCCATACAGAATGACCTACAAAAGAACTAGTTCTCACTACAAGGACTGATGCAAAAGATGGAGGATGTGCAGAAGAGACTACCCGTGCCGCGCGACTCAGAGTATGAAGGGAGGTCCAGAGGAACCTCACAGCAGAAACCCCCGCAGCTAGCCATCACGCTGCCAACGAAGACAAGAGTCGTCCATCTGGACCCGATGACCATCTCACTGTCGATGTCAGAAGAAGTGCTTCTGGATACGAAGAATGTCGAGTGCGTAGAGATCGACTTGGCCAAGATCCCGCTACCAGGTCTGCACTATCTGCACCTGCAGATTGGGGATGAGATGCGTGATAGAACTGCTGATGCAATGAAGGTAGAAGTTGAACTGCAAGCAACCAATAGACATCTCCAGTAGTCGAGCTCGCACACCGTGATGCAACTGCACGATGAACAGGACCGACGGCTGCGATTGGAGGCCACTATTACTGCTGTCGCAGAGGATATTGAAGAGTTGCAGGTCCAAGATGACCCTGCGGATACCATTATGAGGATAGGAGACATGGTGCGATCCCTCAAAGTACAAATGCAGGACAAGGAAGTACTCTATGAGGCTGACATCACCTTCCTCAAGGAAAAACTCAACCCACAGGTTGTATTAATTGAGCAGCAGTTAAGAGAACAAGCAGTTAACGCCACGGCACAGAACATAACCATTGAAATGGCTAAGTGCCAAGATTTGTTGGCAAAGACTTCAAAGGCATTTACTACCCTTGAAGAGGATCCAATGCTACTGCAAGTAAAGATCGCAGTAAAGGAAAAGCAGTCCGTGCTTGAAAAATTGGATGCAGAAGTCAAGGCCCTGCCACCCAGGGATAGACTGTCGAGGTATAAGGAGATCTCAAGTTTGAAAAAAGAGGTCCAAGGATTAAGAGAAAAAGAGACTGAGATGGATAATCAGCCGCAACAACTGCTAGAGGATGCCACAACAGTATCGCAGCAGATCGAAGGCAAGCTGAAATACCTATGCGACAACCAGGAGTAGGTACAAGGACAGATTGGAGAAGAGATAACCCCAACACTGCTTGACACAGTAAAGCAATTCGAGCAAGACACCAAGGAAGCAGTGGAACAATTGATCGACACTTACAATCAGTTCGCGGCCAAGCTAGATCCACAAGTCGTAGAACAGATCGAGAAGGCTGAAGAGGAAGGTGGCTCGGGGACGAGCCACATGTAAGTGTTAGGGGCATGTTGGGCCTGGCCCAAGATGGGGCAATTTTGGATAACACAAGGAGGTTGAGCTGCAGAGCTGAGCGCAGCTCAACAAATGATATCATTTTGTACAAGTATGGGGATGCTGTGAAGCTGTGCGCAGCGACCAAATTTTGGCAGTACCACGAAGATCAGCGCTGCAAGGAAGCAGTGCTGCGAAGTGATCAGGCCACGTGGAGCCAGCAAAGCGGAATGCTGGAAAAAGGATAGGTACAGGTACCGGATAGACCAGCGGTGGTCTAATTTTGGCAAAGATGCTCCAGGAGTGCCGAGCGACGGGCACGAGCAAATCAGGAAGGCCAAGTGGTGGCTAGGTGTAAAAGGTCGTTAGAGGAAGGGCGACTTGGAGAAATAGACCTGTTGGAGTGCACGCAACAGAAAGGTCGATAGCGACAGGATGAACGCGTGGAGGATCGCCATGATGGAGCACTCGCTACCAGAGGCCAGCAAGTCGGTTTAGAGAAACCGTAGCAGTTTTGGAAACCCTAAGGGTTTCGACCTTTAGCATTGTAAAGACATGACCTACGGGCATGATCTATTTAAGAAGGCAATTTTGTATGGGGAAGGGTTAATCGGGGTTACTGAGACTCTTATGCTTCATTTTGTATTGTGAAACCTTTCTGAGCAAAGATATTGTAAAGGATCTGCAGCTGAGTGTGCAGAGACCCATCTGAGAGAGAGAGAGTCTGGAGCTGAGTGCACAGATTAAGAACTGTTGTGCCCTTCCCAAAAGATATATATAACAATAGTTCTTGTGGACGTAGCTTCCCATCTGGGGGAGTGAACCATGTTAAATACTGTGCAGTGCGATTATGTTGTGTATTGTGCATTTATTTGCTTCCTATGAATGAATGAATGAATTTTCCCTTGCATACTGTTATGATAGAACTCTTGTATGTATTTTCCATCAGGAGAATATGGAAATAATATGTTAAGTTCTGCATGAATAGATGAATGGTGAATGTTTGGCCTTCACTTATGAAGCCGTAATGAATCAGTTATTCAACTAAGGGTTAGATGTTGTTTAAGCACTTTCACATTATGCAGTAAGAAGGATCTAGTGTAGTCGAGCCGCCTCCACAGCACATGTTGAGCGGTGGATACCCTAAATGCATGAATAAATGACTGAACAAAGGATTAGTGGTAATAACTTAAGAACCTTAGTTATCCCCAGTGTTTCAAGTTGTAGTGTGAGCTGCGTAGATCGCGGTCACCCGAGAAGCCCCGCGGTAGAAGGACTTAGGGGGTGTGGACCGCGGTTATGTCCCTCACCACGCAGTCTTACCTCGTAGCGCTTGCCCCCTGTCGTGCTGCGCAATACATCCGACTGAACAACTCATCACATACTATGGAAACCTGATTCCGCAGTACCCCATAGATACACCACGGGTGAGACCTCAACTTGCAAGCAGGTTGTTCCCGAAAGGGCCAGTGCGAAGGGGTTTTGTTGGTTAAGGGGAAACCGTAAAGAACCTGGGTCTTTCTTGAAAACCCTCTGGGTCAGCACATGATAAGCCAATAGAGTGGTTTCCATCAATGCCAAAGGGGGATAACGTTGAGTTTTGTTGTCATTGATGCCAAAAGTATTCATTAATGACAAAATATATGATGACATGGTATGTATGATGATGTGGCATGTACAAGACACATGGTGGTGTTTTAGTGCTATTATCAAGTCAATGTTGCAATATGGCATCATTATGAAGAGTATGGCTAGGGGGGTGGCCAAATAAATGTAAACCAGGCTAGAGGAAGCGACTCTCTTTGTATCAGGTTCCTGTGTGAATAAAGAAAGCTAATTAAGCTGTCTCTGTGTGTACGCATGAATCTATGTCTGAAGTGTTAATAGTTGAATATTTGTGTATCTCTGTATAAATGAATCAATTGACAGTTTGGGATATCTGTGTAAATGCTTGATTAATCATTGTGTGTATGTGTATCCTGAAGTAAGGGATTTTGAGGATTGAATGTTGCAGCAGATGTATGAATGATCTCTGTGTGTGTAAAACCACGGAATCGATGTGCAAATCCAGCAAGGGAATCACGTCCGGTGATGATCGATTGAGTGATTGATTGAATCTCTGGTCAATCAATGTAGAATCGTAGAGTTGAAAAGATTGAAGTTTGCAGAGATTTGGACGATCCAGATTAAAGGAGAAAAGATGGATCAATGATCGGAAAGAGATCACGAGGTGAACGTAAATGGAAGATAAGAAATCCGCAAGATTAAGTGAAGTTCCGTTGGAGACAGCAGATCGACGGATGAGATCAAAGCCGTAAGAGATCTGACGCCCCAGAGAAATTCCGCGAGAGAAAGGTGTAAGGAAGATAACGGATCCTCAAAGATAAGGTGAGATTCGCATCTGATCTCAGATCGACAGTCAGGAAAGAACCCAAGGGAAATCGATGGTTGTAAAGAGTTGTGGAAAAGGAATTGCAGGAGGAAAATTGCGAAAGCCTATTTTGGGAAAAGTTGAAGGCACGTCCACAATCCGCAACTCGACTGCGGAAAGAGAATTGCGGAAAGATAAATTGTGGAAGAGAATATGTAAAATTCGAAATACAGTTCTGAAATCCGCAAGCTGTAGAAAGAGAATCCATCGTTTATCAAAATCCGATGGTCCACGATCACTGCGGAAAGAACCTTGCGGAAAGAGACTTGCGGAAGAAGTCTTGCGGGAGAAAAATTGCAGAAGCAAGTTTGTAAAAATCGAAATATAGTTCTGCAAGCTGTGGAAAGAGAATCCACCATTGATCAAGATCAGACAGTACACGACCACTGTGGAAAGGAGATTGCGGAAAAGTCATTGCGGAAAAACCACTGCGGAAAGGTCACTGTGGAAAGGTGATTGCGGAAAGATATTTGCAAGAAGGAAATTGCGGAAAGATCGTTGTGGAAAGGCAATTGCGGAATGGTTTTTGTTTCAGAAATATCATTGCGTAAAAAGGAAAATTCAGAAGGAATTCTGGTGCAGAATTATGATTGTGGAGAGGCAATTTTGGAAAGATTTTTGTTGCGGAAAGTCATGACTGATAAACCTAAATAGAGTTAAAGAATTATTAAAATGAAGAATTGTGTTTTCATGAAGAGGCACGATCTAAGAATGAAAAGGCGCAACTGTGAGAAGATGCATTCGTAGAAAATGTATTAGAAGGTATTTATAGATAGAGTGTTGAGTGAAAGAAGTCGTCTCTGTGATCCAGATCTATGTAGCAACAGTTGTAGAAAGAGACCAAAGAAGAAAAACCAGTGACAGGTTTGAAAACATAGAGAAGATCTGTAAGTTTGATGAAGTCAAATTAGGGTGGTAGGCTGGTGCTAGGGTAGGCAGTAAGATTGCAGGAGGTCGTAGCCTCCTTCCAGTGGTAGCTGGAAAACAGGGTGTTGTTGCATCCTTGTCTGTAGCAGCAGACAAAAGATTTGGGGTGTTGTAGCATCCTTGTCTATAGCAACAGAAAAAATATGGGGTGTAGTTGCATCCTTTTTGAAGTAGCAGATAAACAAGTTTTTAAAATTCATCTTATTAATGAGTATGAGTTGGTGGTTTGCTCTTTGAGGTTTCCACGATAAAACATTGTGTTCTAACTTGTTTGATTATTTGTGTGTCTTGTACTAATTGTTTTAATAAAAGGAAAAATAATACGATACTTATTCACCCCCCCTCTCAATATTGCTGGATATTCCAGGATTAAGGTTCTCTGAAAAAGTCTCAACCGCATAGAATCGTCATTCAGCGAATTGGGGGAACACCATTAATGGAAAGTAGTGACATGATCCCCAGGATCTTCACTAGACTTGCTTTCAAACTTTGGAATGTCTGAGGGAAATTTGGCTGGGACGGGATGCCAAGTCAAATCATGATGAACTAGATCATTCATTAGTTTAGAAAGGTATGGAAAATTCAAAGTTCCCAGAAAGGGTAAATGAGTTCGAGCCGAAGGAAAATGTGTTTGGGGAGATGGGAAAGGAAAGTTTCCTGAACCAAAATTCCCATAAAGTTGGTTGGGGTTTCCTCCAACCATGGGCTGCGAAGTGAAAGCATTTTGAAATGGGATCCACCCATATGGAACTAGATTGCCCCTTTGGGGCCCACTCCACTGAGGTTGAGAGTAACTCCCTCCAACTAAAAGAACAATTGAAGAGAAAGCAGTACTACCTCTTCCGCTAAAAAACGAAAAAAGGAGAACTTCCTACAGGTGCAGTTGATGATTGAATGCTACTAGGTTGAAAACCAAAGCCTATACAAATATTTTGACTCGTAAAAGGTACAACAGAGTGAGAAGGCATAGAGCCTACAGAAGGAGCAGAAGGAGCAATGTGTACTCCAAACCAAGGGAATCCTTGAAAAAGTGGAGCAGAAATGCTAGGAGCAGTTTGGAAATTCTGAAAGATAGGGGATGATGTAAAAGGAACACTAGAGATCCCAATGAAAGGTAAGCCAGATGACCCAGTGTTAGATCCAGAGGGTATAGAAGTGATAACAACTTGAGTACCAGATGACCCTACTGATGTTGAACTAAAGTTCAAATATACTACTAGGGCAGAAGTTGACTGTATTGAACTAGGTATCTGCACACTAACATGAGGAGGATAGAATCCTCTAGACACGATAACTGATGTAGGAGTATAAAAATTTCCTGATCCTTCCCCTGTATTGTCCATAATGAAACCAGATTTGATCCCATATGCACTTAAATTGGGTTTACCTAAACAAGTTACCTGCACTAATACTGGATCATGGGGTCCAGTTAAAGGTGGGTTAAAAGTTCTTACAAAGCCTTCAACTTGCAAGTCTTTAAGTCTAGTTGTGTGTGAAGCAGGTGTAGTGTATATGATGAGATTAGGTTCCTCAGGAATGTCAGCTGTTCTAGTTGGCTCAAAAGAGCCACTTGTGTTTATTTGTTGCTGCTGAGGTGGCATTGGAGGATTCATAGTGAGTGGAGGAAGGTTCTGTAACCTTCTAGACCTACGAAGAGGATGATCCTAAGTAGTCCAAACCAGTAAAACGGATAGCCTTCCAAAGGAATGTCTGGGATGATGAGGGCCCATAAAAAACTAGTGAAGGAATGAAGAACAGTTACCTGGGGTCCACAATACAGATACCTTGGGGACAAGTGTTTGAATCACCAACCGCCTTCCTAAAGCATTGCAATGGATTTCCTCCCCCATCTGTCCTAGGTACAATAGAAATAACCTTCTACTGTCACTTGTGTATGAGCCCTTAAGTAAGGATACTAAGGTTACCAACCTTGTAGAGAGGGTCTTGGGGGACAGTTGCAGGTCAATTTAATACACATGGGCAGGGTAACAAAGCCTAAAACTCAACAACATCGATGGTACTGATAAGTCCCCGTATGCGCACCAACCCTAGGATATGCTCAATTGAATATTGGAGGGATATTTCCTCTACTCAATATCTCACAAACTCGTGCTTCACTCCAATGTTAGTGGAGATTCTCGGTTCACCTTCTACAAAACTGGATTTACCTAATGATAGGCCACTACGTCTGAGTTTAACTACTTTGGACAGTTTAAGACAAACTCCTAGTCCAAAGTAATAGCCTAAGCTAGTTGATGATTGTCCCTAAAAAAGAAAAATTACTAATAAATTTTAAATTAATGTTCTTTTTAAGGGTTGTTATATACTTAGAGGGTAATGGTCGTGCAACTAGTGGAGTTATGACTTATGCATGGAAATAACATGACAAGTGCATAGATAAAATTGAAATATAATGCTTTCACTTTCCTTTTTCTTTTCAAAACTAAAGAACTGAGAATGCAAATCTAATAATGGCACATTTTTCTCTTCTTTTCAAAAATGCAAATATGCATATGCAACTATATTTTTTTTTTGGAAATATGACTATGTCACTAAATTACAATGCTTGCAAAGAAATTAACTTGTTTTTTTTTTCAATTTTCTCTTTTAACATAAAAAAGAAAAACTACTTATAAACAAGTATATTATGTTAAATATACAACATCGAGAGACATTCTCCAAACCAATCTTGTGTAGTCAAGATTGATCCTTCCGTATAGAGGCGATCACTTTGATTGCCTTCCATGTAAAGGTTATTCCTCCAGTATAGAGGTAATTGATCAAAGTAATGATGTTGTAAAGTCTTGTTGGACAAGGCTCCGAACTTGTGTGTATCAAGTCATGATTATCATATGAACCTTCCGTATAAAGGTATCCATGAGATGGACCTCCCGTATAGAGGTGGACCTTCTGTATAAAGGTCATGCTTTACTTGTTAAAAGCATTTAATGTTGTGTGATATATTACTAACCATGATCACTAGATTGCTTATATTAAGTCTCCTTTAGAGATTGATCACCTCTAAAGTGAATTACTTTAGCATATGATCATTTGGTCCAAAATAATATAATATGATCACAACATCCGATAATTCTTCTTAGTATAATGTAATGTGACGGATAGTTAAAGTTAGCACATATTGACCATGCAGTAAGAGATAAAGAAATAAAAGATAAAGCATAGAGATCAAGAGAATTTGAAATTTCCCATGCAGAAACTTCAACTAATTAAAGAGAACTTGAATTATTAAAGCTTCAATTATAAAGCTTCAGTTAAGTATCAATGCTTGAGTTAAAGCATCAGTTAAAGATATGTCTTAGTTAACTAAAGAACTCACAATGGTCACTTCAAGGAAATCGATCAACATGATTTCAGTTAACTAAGTGTTAAATAAAAGGGACTAGTTGACTAAAGTATTTTCACTTTAGTTAAACTAAAAGACGACACTTCAGTTAAAGAGAGTTAAGTAAGTGACAACAAAGAATATCTAGTTAAGTAAGTGTTATTGCATGACGACACTTATGTTAAACTAAAATATGACACGTGCGTTGTGACACTTGCATTTCGATACTTGAGTTAGATACCTAACTAAGTGGGCAATATTTCAGTTAAGAGGCGAGTTCATCCTAAGTGACAACTGAGTGAGATGAAGCACTACATTATAAGTGGGGCACAGCTGTCCATGAAAGATTAATACATCAAGTTTGAGTGCGAGTTTATCCTGAAGTTAGAAGTTAAAAATAGAAGAGAATAATGTATAAATATGATATACAAGATTGTTGAATCCAATGTGAAGCGAATTCTCTTCTCCATTGAAGGTAAGGCACTTCTCTTGGTGCAGGGTATTGTTCGTGCTTATTATTATTGTGTTGGGAACATATCCGATTGATCTCTCTTCTCGATTGATTCTGTATCTTCACTCAGAAGTTTGTTGATCTCTTATCTTCTGAAAGCAATCTGCTATGTTGTAAAAGAAATCATTCTCTGCTATCCATTATATTATACTGAGAAGAATTGCTGGGGTTTTTGTTCTCATAATTTTGAGGATTTTCCCCAGGCTATATCTTGTGTCATGATTGTATGAATTTCATGGAATGAATTGTCTCATTGCTTCAAGTCTCTGCATGTAAAAGAATTAAATATCAAAGCTCAACCAAATTTCAACATGGTATCAGAGCAAAGGGTGTGAAGGAGATCAGTTTTGCATGCCAGCTAGAGCCTACGTAGATCCTGAGAAGTTGAGCACAAGATTTGAATACTATAGCATCAGTCTCTGTATGACCGGAAGACCGTCTTGAGGGCACCTCAAACTTCAACACTTGGAAGGATAGGATTCTCAACATCCTAGAGGAGCATGACTTGGATGGCTATGTATCCACTCTGGTGGAGGAGCATACATCTAATGCAGGGCACATTAAATTCAAGAAGAATTAAGCTAAGTCTAAACATATTATCTATGATTCGGTAAAACATAACTTGATGCTCGTGATCACACCGCAAAAGAATGTTATGATACATTGACTAATATATATGAGAAGAATGCCCCAACTCAAAAGAGGGAATTGAAGAGAAGCTTCGAAACTTAAAGATGGAGACGGATGAGACAATGGCCTCCTTCTTCTCCAAGATCTCTCAGGTAAGAAATCGACTTGCTAGTATTGGAGTAGTGGTGGATGAAGATGATCTTCTCAAACCACTATTGATGGTCTCCCATCCTCACGGGAGACATTCTTGGCTGCGGTAAATGGCCGAGAGGTACAACCTAACTTGAAAAGGTTGTGGCATGAATGCCTCCAAGAGGAGGGGAGAATCCAGAGCAAGTCAACGTGCATCAAAGAAGAGAATCTTTCCCTCACGGCAAGAATGAAGAAAGGAAAGAAACCCTTCTTCCAAAAGAAGTTCTCTCATTCAAAGAAGAAGGAGTTCAACAAAGGATTTGACAAGTCAAAATCTAGATGCTTCAATTGCAACAAGAAATGCCATTTCTCAAGAGACTGTAGAGCAAAGCAGAAAGGAAAGTTTCATGCTTCTATCTCCATAGAAGATGAAATCACTCAAAAGAATGCATCCGAAGAAAAGGAGACAAGAAGGGAGTATTATCTTGTCTCATCCCTTTCGGGATCCGTCATCACAAATGCAGACACATGGTTGATTGACAGTGGTGCATCCAAACATATGATTGGTTACAAGAGTACCATCACCGATCTAAAAGAGAAATAATTCACATGCATGGTAGAGTTGGGGGACAACTCAACTTATTCGATCCAAGTAGTTGGATCCACCTCATTCCAACTGAGCACTGGTGATATTCTACATGTGGAGTACATCTTATATGTTCCAGGATTGAAGAGGAACCTCCTCTCAATTTCGGTTCTTGAAGACAAAGGAATCCTATTTATCTTCATGGATAACAAAGCACTTTTATGGCTGAAGAACAAAAGCCTAGAATCTGCTACTGTGATTGGAGTTCGAGAGGGAGGACTCTACAAGGTACCCAAGAAGTACATTCAAGCTATGATTCACCACTCTATCAGTCCATGCGAGCTATGGCACCAAAGGCTTGGAGACCTACACTACAAAGTGCTACCAGGACTTCAAAAGATGGTAAAAGGTATGCCCATATTTGATTTTGAGCATGATAGTGTATGTTGGGGTTGTGCAATTGGGAAGAATGTTAAGAAAAGTTTTTATAGCAATACTACTAGATCTAAAGGGATTTTAGATTTAATACATTCTGATCTATGTGGTCCCATGTCATCCCCCTGCCTGAGTGGCTTCTTATATTATGTACTATTAATAGATGATTTTTCTAGGAAGTCATGGATTTATTTCATGAAGGCTAAAAGTGAAACTCTTAGCAAATTTAAAGAGATTAAATTCCTAGTTGAAAATTAGAAAGAAAATCACATCGTGCATTAAGGTCTGATAATGGATGTGAATTTGATTCACATGCATTTAATGAGCTATGTAGTGATGCAGGAATATGTAGACAATTAACAGTACCATACAACCCTCAACAAAATGGGGTTTCCGAAAGAAAGAATAGAACCATATGTGAGGCTGCAAAATCCATGATGCATGGTCAAGATTTGTCTACCTCATTATGGGCAGAATCCACCCGTACAGCTGTGTACATCTATAATAGAAGCCTGCATGCCATTCTAGATGAGAAGACACCAGAAGAAGTGTTTACTGGTGAGAAGCCAAACATCTCAGACTTGAGGATCTTTGGGATCCCAGTATACATTCATGTACAAAAATAAAAGAGAACAAATATGGATCCTTCTGGAAAGAAAGACACCTTTGTGGGTTTAGTGAGACATCCAAATCATATCGAATATATGTATCTGGTGAGAGACACATTGTAGTCAACTGAGATGTTACCTTCCATGAGGAAGCTACTTTCAAATATCGAAAGAGATTCAATGTGATTCAGAGATGGAGGATCCTGAGTCTGATTCTCCCCCTTCTGAGTTAGAGAGGGATAAACCAGAAGATGCCTCAGATTCGCTAGCTCCTGAAGAACCAATAGAACTGGTTGAGAGGTCACCTGATGAAACTCCTACTAAAAGAAGATCTGCTCGGTGCCGATACATATTACAAAATGCAGAGAAACATGTAGCACCAATAGGCTCATCTAGAGAGCGCAAGCAACCTGACAGATATTCAGGTTATGTTGCACTGATGAGTCACATTAGTGATTCAAAACCATCCTCATATGAAGAAGCTGCAAAGCAACAAGTTTGGAAAGATGCAATGACATAAGAATACAACTCTATAATGAAGAATGATGCTTGGGAGGTTGTTCCCAAACCTGATGGAAGTCCATTGTGACTTCCAGATGGCTTTACAATATAAAGAATGTTGCAGATGGTAGCATTGAGAAGTATAAATATAGATTCGTTTCCAGAGGTTTCTCTCAGAAAGAAGGCATCGATTATGATGAGACCTTTGCCCCTGTGGCAAGGTACACTACAATCTGAGAAATGATTGCACTTGCATCTGTTCTAGGATGGAAACTTCACTAGATGGATGTGAAGATAGCCTTTCTCAATGGTTAGGTTGAGGAAGAGGTTTATATTCAGAAGCCTGAAGGATTTGTGGTACATGGGAAGGAGTCCCATGTTTGCAAGCTAAAGAAATCTCTATATGGGCTTAAGCAATCCCCCTGGGCTTGGTACTCCAGAATTGATAACTACCTTCAAAAATTGGGTTTCTATAAGAGTGAAGCTGATCCAAATTTGTACCTATTTATTTACTTAAAAGGACATCTTTTATTTTGAAAATACGATTTTCTTTCTACAACCATTTCGTGTTCTGCAACACCTTGTCAAGCTTGCATTTGTTAGCTACCATATTGCATACCTAGCCATGGTACCTCATAAAGGAGGACAGTTGGTGCGTCATGAACCTGATGGTGTGCTATTAGATGTTTATCCTGAATGCAAGAGGATATTTCAAGAAGTTGGATGTTACGAGTTTGTGAGCGTCTTCAGGGTTATAACCAGAAAGTAGCCCGATCCTTCACTAATGTTTTTGATGGTCATAAAGTTGTGCTTGGAGGATTAATTGTTAAAGTTTCTAAAGAATCAATAACACACATTTATCTTTTACATACAGAGGGAGAAATATGGTTTAAGTAGCAACAGGTCAAAGTTTATGATTGTAACAAGTTTTTGAAAGATCAACATCAAAACCCTGATTGGAGAGAGGGTGTGCTTAGAGCCTAGTTAAAAGAGGAATGGGAAGAAATTTTGGTAATGGTCCATAAATTTAAAACAAATGAAGGCATGTACAATGTTGTGTTCCTTTACCACATGTGTTTTATTCTGCATTTTACTAGAGAGTTCAAGTTGATTTTTCCCTATTTCTTATTGAAAAGCCTAACTAAAATGTCCAAGAAAATTCAGAAAAATACTAAGCTGCAACATAGTGTCTTTCACCGGGCACTTATTAAATTGCTCATTCAAGATGAATTGAACAAGGTAGGAAGGACATGGGATCATTTATTTTTCTTTTAGGGCTTAAATACCAAGGTTGTTCCTCCACCTCAAGAAAGTGAATCTCTAGCTTCAAGAAGAAGATTCGAATCAATTCAGAAATGAAAAGGTTCAAGTGGACATAATTCAAATCCCCAACAAACAGTTTCACCCTCTTCTACAAATATTTTAATAAAGGAAGATAAGGGTTTAAACATAGCAAGGAAAGGTTTAAGGAAAGTATCACACTTTGCAGCAGTAGAGGGTGAAGAGAGTTCTGAGATCGGTAAATTTAACTCTAGAAGAAGAAAGAAATGGACAACAAACACAAAAACTGAAGTTCAAGAAGACCCACCAGAATTAGAAATTCAACCTGGTGATGTAGAGAAAACATCATCCCCAGTTGAAACCCATGAAAATTAGAAACCAAAGAAGAAGAAAAAATAGGAAGTGTCATGCCCTTCCTTAGGAAGGAGCCCTCATACTAGGCCAACTAACAAATTGAGAATGAACACCAAAGCTGTTTTTTATCCATATTTAAAAAACAATATAGTCAATCAAATAGATGACTCTCCCTCTGCTGCAGAAAAGAAGCATTCTAAAGCCCGGTATTCTAAGAAAGTTTAGAAAGCAAAGAGAAAGCATGGAGTTTCCAAGAATAATAATATTTAAAAATCAAAGGTGGTATAACTTGAGCCTATTTTTGAGATGGAGTCAGGACCTGAGTTAGAAAAAATGGGGCTTGAGAGACTTACATTGTTAAGCCCTAAATATAGGCACATTTCCCCTTATATTGTGGTTCATTATATTAGTTTTGATCTCGGCTTTGGTCCATTAGTGGTAATTTTCATTAATATGGTTATATTAGTTATGTCAGCTTGGGTCAGTTAGTTGGGATTGTACCCCTTAGTCTCCCATATATAGGAAGGAGACCTTTCATTTGGAGCATCTTGTCTTGTCTTGTGTACTTAGTACATTGTGTAAGGAGGTTTCCCCCTCGAAGAGGCTTGTTATTCAGATATTATCTTCAATCAAGTCGTGGAGTACTCTTTCTGATCTATTTCTGCTCTTTTTATACTCTTTTTGGAAAGTTGTTGCATAACATTTGGTATCAGAGCTCTTTCCTCGACAATGGGTTCTTCAAAACGAGTCATCTTGGAATTTTTGCTATAAATTTTTTTCTACAATGATTCAAAGGGAGAGATTAAAAACCCACTTCAAAAACTGGCCGAACTATGTGTGGTCCGAAATTCAGGTCCTGAGACTTCACAGGTTCAGATATATTGGCATCAGAATATAGGGTTTTTGACTAGTCCATAAACTAGTCTAAAACAGGTGTTCTAGGGAAAAAGGTCATATTTGGAGAATGCAAGGTCCAAATGGAGGAGTGAGACCAGTTGAATCAGAAAGTGGACGGACCAAAGTATTTTTGGTAGAGGTTTCAGACTCATATCCAAAATATTTGACACGTGGAAGTCCGTACAAGTTAGATATTCTGAAAGGACAAAAAATAAGAGGTGTTGGGAGATTCACAATATCTTTCTATTGGAATATCAGAATTAGGTCATACCTGCGGGATCAAAAATAGGAAACAGAATACTAAAATAGGCCGAAGTTTCTGACCTATAAGAGCCGAAAGTTGAATTTTATCTCAGTTGCAAGTCGGCTCTAAAACAATATTCCAATCAGGGTTTGAAAAGGTATGCCATTTTTAATTTTGATTAGAAGGATCTATTTGTGGGGACACATAAGGTTTGATATCTATTTATATTGTTCAAAATGCCACCAAAAGGAAGTATAAAGTCTCACACTCCAACCAAACCACTTGAGGATCCATCCTCGACATATGATGAAAGGGAAGATCTATCTTTTCGAGTGTCTCAGTTGGAAGATATGATTAAAGGGCCTGTGAAAAAAGTGGATTTGGATAATTTAGAGGAGAAGTTGAATAAAATGGAGGAAAATATGAAGGGTTTGGTGAGGATAGCTGATTTACTCAATTTAGAGGAGAAGTTGAACACTATTGCTAATCTCATTCGAAATTCAAGGGATACTCTTCATACTGGTGATGTGGTGTTCTAGGATACTATGGAGGATAAATATAATTCTCATGTTGAAAAACCTTCCATGAATAATAATATTCCAAGAGGAAATTATTTTGGTAATGGAAGTCATCAGGGGTGGTCACCAAGGGGTACCCAACTTCCCAAGATTGACATGAGAAAGTTTGATGGCAATAATCCAATAACATGGATATTCCAAATGGAGCAATTCTTTGATCTACACCAGGTTCCAACTTTTCAAAAGGTAACTATTACATCATTATATTTAGAGCCTAAACAATTTGTATGGTATCAGTGGCTTTGTGACCGTAAAAAGGACTCTATTATATCTTGGTATATATTCACCAAAGAATTGATTGCACATTATGGGGATATTAATAGCAATATTTTCTTTAGCCAGTTAATAAGTCTCAAGCAAAAAGGTCTAGTTGCAGAGCACATCAAAAAATTTTAGAAGCTAAGTCTTCGAATGAAGAATATTTCAGAAGATAATCTGTTGGATCTCTTCATTGGAACCTTGAAGGATAACATTCAACATGAGGTGCGTCTCTTTGAACCACCATCCTTGGAGAAGGCCTTCATGATGGCAAGGAAGGTTGAAAGTAAAAATATGACGATGGCTACTAGAAAGAGCACCTTCAACACATACCGAAAGAATACTGTTACTTATTCTAACCCACCTCAAAGGTTGACACCTCAACAAATAGAGGAAAGAACAACAAAAGGCCTATGTTTTAATTGTGATAGCAAGTATAGTAAGGGACATAAGTGTGGTGAGAAGAAATTATTTTACATAGAAAGTGAAGAGGAAGAACCAAAAGAACAAGAACCATCTCCAGATGAAGAAATAGAAGACACTACTTCAGAAGAGATTACTCCCACCATATCATGTCATGCATTGGATGGAATTAACACTCCTCAAACTCTCAAGATCGAAGGATTTATCAAAAAGAAAAAGGTAACAATGTTGATTGATTCTGGTAGTACTCATAATTTCATTCACTATAAATTAGCAAAATTTCTCAATTGCTTTGTATATCCAGCACCAGAGTTTCAAGTAATGATTGCAGATGGAGGAACTATCAGCTGCTCAAGGAAATTCCATAATATAAATCTTACTATGGGAGAATATGTATTGAATAGTCCAATGATTGATATTCCAATGGGCGGTGTTGATGTTGTCTTAGGAGTTCAATGGTTACAATCTTTGGGAACTGTGGCTTTTAACTTTCAGAAGATTTTCATGAAATTTTTATGGGAAGGAAAGGAATATGAATTACATGGTATCATAGGGAAACCAAGTAAGGTGATAAGCTCTAATGGTATGACAAAATTGATGAAAAGGGGACATCAAGGTGTAATTGCACAATTATGCTCATTAGATGTTCAAACATCTAAGCCTTCTATTTCCCCAGATCTCCAAAGGGTCATTAATAAGAATTCCAAGGTATTTGAAGATATTCCAAAAGGTCTTCCACCTGTCCGAGATTTCGATCATGCTATTCACTTAATCCCAGGAAGTGTTCCTCCTAACATTAGACCTTACAGATACCCTTATGGACAGAAGAGTGAAATTGAGCGTATGGTTGAAGAAATGCTAGAGGCTGGCATAATTAGGCCTAGCCAAAGTTCTTACTCTGCACCAGTGGTAATGGTACATAATCCGAATGGATCATGGAGTATGTGTCCAGATTATATAGAGCTCAACAAGATAACCATTAAAGATAAGTTTCCAATTCCTGTAATTGATGAAATACATGGAGCAATTGTATTCACAAAGTTGGATCTTCGTTCTGGGTATCATCAAATTAGAATGAAAGATGAAGACATCCCAAAAACAAAATTCAGAACTCATGAAGGTCATTATGAGTTTCTAGTCATGCCATTTGGTCTCACGAATGCACCTTACACATTTCAAGGTTTGATGAATTCCATTTTCAAGCCTTTTCTTAGAAAATTTGTGCTAGTATTCTTTGGTGATATAATAATCTATAGCAAGTCTTGGGAAGAACATGTTCAACATGTTGACAGGGTACTACAACTACTACAAGAGCCACAACTATATGCAAAACCTTCCAAATGTTTCTTTGGGGTGAAGGAGGTAGAGTATTTGGGTCATATTGTATCTCATGAAAGTGTCAAGGTAGACCCTAACAAAATTAAATCCATGATAGACTGGCCGATTCCCAAAAACCTGAAGAATCTTCGAGGATTCTTAGGTCTTAAAGGGTACCACCGCAAGTTTGTTCAAAATTATGGAAGAATATCAGCACCTCTTACAACATTATTGAAGAAAGATGCATTTTCTTGGACTCCAGAGGCAACTCAAACTTTTGAACAACTTAAACAGGCAATGTGCACAGCTCCTGTATTAGCCACACCAGACTTCACAAAAAACTTTTTTGTGGAATGTGATGCTTCAGGAAATGGCATTGGAGCTGTTCTAATGCAAGAAGGACACCCACTTGATTTCACAAGTCATCCAATCAAGAGAAAGAACTTACAAAAGCCCATTTATGAGAAGCAAATGTTGGCAATACTATATGCTCTTAAGAAATGGCATCCTTACCTAATAGGTAGGAACTTCAAGGTCAAAACAGATCATGATAGTCTTAAATACTTCTTGGAACAGAGACTCTCTTTAGAAGAGCAGCAAAAGTGGGTAACCAAGGTGTTGGGATATGACTTTGAAATTATCTATAGAAAAGGGAAACACAATGTGGTGGCAGATGCACTCTCTAGAAAGATGAAGATGTTGATGCATTACTTTGCTCCATTTCCATTCTACAACCATATTGGATAGTAGTAGCAAGGGAAGAATGGAAAAAAGACCTATCTGTGTGGACACTCATTCAAAAGCTACATAATGATCCCAGTGTATCAGATACTTTTGTGTGGAAACATGATTCACTATGGTATAAGGATCGCTTATATTTATGCAAAAAATCCCAACTCAAGCAGAAGATCCTTTTTGAATTACATGCCTCTCCTATAGGTGGGCACTTAGGATTCTTGAAAGCTTACCACAGGGTCAAGAAGGAATTTTTCTAGGAAGGTCTTAAATTTGATGTTCAAAGGTTTGTGGCTGAATGCTTGGTTTGCCAACAGAATAAGGGTGAAACAATTAAGGCTGTTGGGCCTGGCCCAAGTGGGGCATTTTTTTGCAAGACAAGATTTGGCACTGCGAAGTTAAGCGCAGTAAAGTCGAAGACTTTTCGAACAAGTCAGTTTTGGGGAGCTGTGAAGTTGAGCGCATCACAGCGTCGGAAGAGCTCCAAGGTACAACGTTGCGATGAGCCTGATCTATGGAGATTTGGCAAGGCAGAATGTTGGACGGAAGATGACACATATTCCGGTTAGACCATCGGTGGTCTATTTTTGGTAAAGATGATCCATGATTACTAAGCAGCGGGTAAGGAGTAAGCAGAGGAAAGTGACTGGTCACACAAGCAAGGAACTACTACATGAACCGACCGCATGAAGCCATTAGAGGAGGAACAGATCGGTGAAAGCGACCTGTTGGCGTGCATGCGACAGGGGGGATGATAGCAACGTGACCATGCACGGAGGATGGCCATGACGGAATATTCGCTACCAGAAACCAGCAAGTCCAGTTAGCTGAAAACCGCGACAGTTTTGGAAAACCTTAGGGTTTCTCCCATGTAATGTCCCCATTCAAATAATTGTATAGCAAACAATCCCCATCAATCCTACCAAGTTCCCTAGGTTGAATGGGTACATTGGGAATTATAATAAGGGAGAAAAGGAATAATGTTTACACATTAGAATAGTCCAAATATTTAATAAATAAGTTGAATAAATGAATCCAAGAGGAATTATACGTGGCAAATGGTTTTGAGGACATTTGGAGGATGTGGGACCCCCACCAGCTTGGTTTCTCACTGCCACATGGCAAATCTCACTTGGCATTTCGAATCCATGGGAAGGAAAAAATTATTGGGTGAGTTGGTAAGGCATACACATGGCATGGAGCATCTTAGGTCGAAATGTGGCGGAATAGTAACCTCCATGGAAGAGGAAGAGTCAAATTGGAGATTAGTGGACACTTGGGCTAGATTCTCTAGTCTTATGACAACAATGATGAAGCATCTATGACATCTATGAAAAAATTCAGGTATGACTTCTTACACCTGACCATTATGACATGTCAGCCCCAAAAATAGGCTCAAGAAGGCGCTCATGGAGTTGGGGGAAGCTAAAGAGACTCCTACTCGAAATTGGGAGAAGATGGAGGGTTGGAAACTAGGAGACAAGTGGCAAATGTGGAATATTTCCTAAGAGGAAATATATAGAAGATAATGAGAGGATTTCGACCCTTATAAGGCTAATGTTGGTTATAAAATGTAGAAATCAAGTATGAGAATGGCTTTTGATGATTTGAGAAAAATTGCATTTGTGAAGAGAGAGCTAGTGGATGACAGTTTCTTGCCTTAGCCAATTTCGAGGGTGAAAGATTCCCATCCAAGTCTGTGTTTGGAGAGGCCACTAAGGTCTTTCATGGAGCTTTAATGGAGTTTTATTTGCAGGTATAATCTAAAGGGAATCTCATGGTTTTGTTCAGTGCAGCACCATCTCTCAACCATTTCCAGTTTTGAAGGCATATTCATGCTCCTTGAGGGAGGGCGTTTTTTGTGAGCTCTTGTGCTTCTTGGGAGAGATTTTCATTATGAATTTCTGATTGTAATAGCTTCATATCCTATGTTATTCATATTCAAAAATTGTCAGGTCAAAATACCCATTGGTTGTATGAAAAAATGTTGATTAATGAGCAAACAATGTCCATTTCCCCACTACATTGATGTATAGCATGATAATGTTGATGGTTTCGAATGAATGGATGATTCTTTGACGCATTTATGATTAATAGAATACCATGGATGTATTTTACAAGTTTCATGTACTGTACTTGAGCATTTGAAGTATTTTTACTTAGTTTAATTGCATTGGGAGAAGAAATAGTGCCATTTCCCCAAGGGTCAAATTGGTGATTTTTGCAGCTGAATGGGAGACGGTTGGAACAGAGATAATAATAAATTAACGATGCACATGAGACCTCAATAACATCCTTAACACATACCCTACCTATGTTCATAAATTCTAGGGATTTTGGAAGCATTTGGGAGGCCATTTTAGTGTTTACCCAGGGGGGATTTAATACATAAATTGCTAGTTAAAATACCATACATTGACCAGAATATAAATCAAATTTGCAGAAGTATTTTGAGTGTTATAAATCATCCATGAACCTAATATTCAAGTCTAAATATAATTCATATACCCTTACAGAATATTTGGGAGCATTTGGGTTACTTTGGAGGCCAAAACAACAAAACTAGTCAAGGGTCGAAATTGGGGAAAAAGTGGAAAATTGGTCATTTTAATAAATTTTTGAAAAAGGGACATTACAACCCAGCTATTGTAAATACATGACCTACGGGCATGATCTATAAAAGGGGCATATTTTGTAAGGGAAAGGGTTTCCGTTTCTTAGTATTGAGAAATCTTCTAAGTGTAAAGACTGAATAGATCTATGTTGAGATACATTTTTGTAAAGGCTCTGCAAGCTGCGTGCGCAAAGGCCTATTGAGAGAGAAGAGAGTCTACAGCTGAGTGTGCAGACTAGAACTGTTGTACCCTTCCCAAAGAATAATATAACAACAGTTCATGTGTACATAGCTCCCATCCTGGGGGTGAATCATGTTAAATCCTCTGCAGTGTGATTGTTTATGTGTTTGCACTTGTCTGTTTGCTTACAATGAATGCTTGAAATCTCATTTATCAGTTGATATGTGCATACTTTTATATGTATTCGCCAGAAGAATGAGATGGGAATAATATGTTAAGTATCACATGTATGGATGAATGTTGAATGCACAATATTTCTGAGTTAACAAATGCATAGTCATTTAGATAAACACCTAAATAGAAGAGATCGCGCCGTGCGAATCCCTTGAAGCGCAGCACCGGAAGTGTGCAGAGCAGTGTATTTCATCTTGTTGCATAAGACATAAGACTAAATAATCTAAGGCAGTATATGAATGAATAAAGCACTAAGTAAGGTCATCAAGGTTGGTTAAGTCCGAGGAGGAAGCGTATTCATCAGTTGCGTTTTCCTATCGTTGAAACCTACTCGAACCGCGTAGTCCTTAGATGCGTTGGTTGTGCAAGTGTCTCAACTTGTAGAAGTATCGGCCGCGAAGTAGGAGACTTTGCGTAGTCTTCAGTCTGTAGTGCGAGCCCCGCAACGTGCAGCTCGTCAGTTTGCCGAAACTCACATCACCAAGTTGTGGAAACCTGATTCCCCAGCCACCCCCTTAGCTTCGCCTTGGGTGAGACCTCAGTCTGTTCATGGATTGTTTCCGAAAGGGCTGGTGAAAAGGGGTTTTGTTGGTTCCTTGAACCGCGAAGAACCTGGGTCTACATTGGAAACCTATAGAACAGTATAGTAAGCCAACAAAGACCTTATGACTTCTACAACCGTTAGACATACCTTGTCAGCGTTGGAGGAATTCTCCATGGATTTTATCACAGGTCTACCCAAGTCAGAAGGAAAGAATGTTATTATGGTGGTTGTTGATAGACTCACGAAGTATGCACACTTTTGTGCACTTTCTCACCCTTTTAATGCAAACATAGTAGCTGTATCCTTTATGGAGACTGTTTAGAAGTTACATGGAAATCCAAAGATTATTGTAAGTGATAGAGATACAATTTTCACTGGAAAATTTTGGACTGAATTATTTTCCTGTTTGGGTACTCAATTGGCTCACTGTTCATCTTATCACCCTCAATCTGATGGGAAAACTGAGATCGTGAACAAGTGTTTGGAAGGATATCTGCGTTGCTTTGCATTTGATAAACAAACACAGTGGGTGAAATGGTTGTCTTTGGCAGAATGGTGGTACAATACTTCCTTCCATACATCATAAAAAATGTCTCCATTTATGGCACTTTATGGGTACCAGGCTCCATCTATCACATCTCCCTTGAAAGTAAAATCTAAAGTTCACATAGAGCACCAACAAGGAGTTCTGCAGATACTTAAGGACAACCTGACTATGTCACAAAACATGATGAAACAACAAGCTGATGAACATCGTAGTGAAAGGAGTTTTGAAGAAGGAGATTGGGTATTTCTCATGCTACAACCTTACAAGCAGATGTCTCTGGAGCTATTAGAGAAGGACAATAAATTAGCACCCAAGTATTATGGTCCTTATAAAGTGTTGCAGAAGATTGGTAGTATGGCCAACAAATTGGAGCTCCCTTCATCTTCAAGAGTACATCCAGTTTTCCATGTTTCTTGCTTAAATAAGGTAATAGGAGACAAGATCCCAATTCAAACAATCTTTCCAGAGCTTGATGAAGAAGGAAAAGTCATATTGGAACCTCAACAAATCACTGAAACAAGGACTAAACAACTACGAAACCGGGTTATTACTGAGTACCTCATAAAGTGGCATAACTTACCAGTTGAAGATTCGACATGGGAAGATGAGTCCTTCATACAGAAGCATCCGCAACTAATCAAGCATTGAGGACAACACTTGTCTGAAGGGGAGGAGCATTTTAAGCCCTAAATATCGGCACATTTCCCCCTATATTGTGGTTAATTACATTAGTTTTGATGTCGGCTTTGGTCCATTAGTAGTAATTGTCATTAATATGGTTCTATTAGTTATGTTGGCTTGGGTCAGTTAGTTGGGATTGTACCCCTTAGTCTCCTATATATAGGAAGGAGACCTTTCATTTGGAGTGTCTTGTCTTGTCTTGTGTACTTAGTACATTGTGTAAGGAGGTTGCCCCATCGAAGAGGCTTGTTATTAAGATATTATCTTCAATCAAGTCGTTGAGTACTCTTTCTGATCTATTTCTGCTCTTTTTATACTCTTTTTGGAAAGTTGTTGCATAAAATACATCACTTGTACAGTTAGAGCCAGAAGTTGAAGAAACATTAGTCTCAAAGAATAAATAAAAGGTTATAAATGTTTTAAACTTACCTTATGTTGACAATGAGGAAGAAACAGATAAAGAGGAAACTCTTAATCAAATTGAACAAAAATCTATAGAGGTCATTCAACAACAGTACAAACCAAAAGTTCTCATGATTAACATTTTAGTAGAAATTACACTGAAAGGATAGCACAGAGGAATGGAGATTCTGCAGCACCGATAATAATAGAAAATCAACAACGTGCTGAAGAATGACCCACCGTTTTCTATTTTCCATTTTTGCTACAATATTTTTATCTTTAAAGGACTCTTTATATGTAATATCTCCAAATGCAATTTTGAATAGATTTATAAGCTTCTGTAAGACCTTTTGTAATCTTCATCATTTAAGATTCGAATCTAAGGTCAAAGTCAAGTTAGTTTGATATCCTTATAAATGTTGATCTATAACCTATTTAGTTTTGATGTAAATATACTTGTGGTCATGGTCAAAATTCAACCTTAGTTTCTAGGATCTTAGATCCTATTTTGTTGTAAACGAACATCTATAAAAGAAGGAAAAGACATGTAAAAGGTGGTTGAAAAAGGGAGATTACAAGGAGACTCTTATCTATGTACATTTTGTACAACATCTAATACAACGGTGAAATTTCATGTTTTATGATCATTTGCTTATTCAACAGTCTGTATTCATTTATTCATGCTTTCTTTCTCTTATTTTGATATAGTAAGACTTATTGCAGCGCAATTTGTTTTCCTTCTTTGTTCAGATCAATAGTTGCAATTATAGCTTTCTGTCAATTTCCTCAGCTTGAAGGTTGTATTTGAGTAAATGTTTCATATCTCTGAACAATGTTTTTGGATTTGAATCTCACTTTTGAGTATATAGTTGCCTTACCTATATGTTCATTTGTTTTAAATATTTTCTTTATGTTATGTCTGGTATTTTTTATAAGTAAAATTCCTATGAACTTTGGTATTTCACCCTATGTATTGGAAACCTTTCAAGCCTTAAATCCAAAATCCTTCACATCCTTGTAACCTTTCCCCACAAAGCCTCTTTACAAATCTTATCAACCTTTCCTAAACTATCCCAAGTTTAAAATGTGCTAGGGAAGTCCTATTTACAGTCATAATACATCCTCTAGCACTAACATTTTTTGGCATCGTTTCCAGGGAACAGAGAAACAAAGCTATTTTTTGGCATCGTTTCCCTGGGTTGTATGACAATGAACATAACTAGCTCTTGAAGGTGAACACGAGTTAGATACAGGTTTTTACTGTAATATTTCACCTTTAATTTGATATTTTCATTCTGGCTCCCAAGAAGAAAGGGACTAGGGCTAATCCTGAATCCCTTGAGGTCTTTGTAGTTTCTAATCTAGAAAAGATACTGAAGCAAGCTAACATATTCCTAGAGGCTACATCTTCTAAACTGATTGGTTTTCAGAAGCCTCCTGAAATTATCATTTCCCAAGAAGCAAGTTCTTCTCCTTCAGTTATCCTTGAAACTTTTTATTCTCCTTATCTTGAAGAGGAAGAAGAAGTTACCTTCTTAGGTACACCATTAAATTTTTTACCAAATATTTCTGAAAAAATTAAACATGATATATTGACTATGCCTTTGCCTATCCCTCAGGAAAGTAATTTTGAGGAAAGAACATCTAAGTTTAAAACCTTGGTTAATCCTCTTATTGTGGGACAATTTTTGGAAGATCTAGTTAAACCTCCTAAGATCAAATCTCCTACTCCTCGGACATCCATTCATGTTTTACAACCATTATCTTCTCCCAAATTTAAAACACCAACTTCTCCTCAAACCCAAACCTATACAATACAAAAGATGGCAGGAGTAGTAGGTGGAGGAGGAGCTCCAACCAACATAATGGACATAATTATTGCAGCTAGGTATGCCCCATTAGTCTTACCTCAAGATATCCATGATTCTCTAGCTGGAGACTATTTGAAGTATCTCCCAAGATTTAATGGGGAAGCAGATACCACTGTTGAAGAACATCTGACAACTTTCTATAGTTTTGTTGACAATCACAACATTGAGCAAGTTGATGTTTGGATGAGGGGTTTTGTTTAGAGTTTGTATGTCAAAGTTAGAAAATGGTTTAGACATCTCACACCTAGATCCATCCATGATATAGATGCTTTAGATGATGCTTTTATCAGAAAATGGGGGGATAAGAAATATTACTTATTCTATATAACATAATTTGGATCTCTTAAGAGAAAGGCAGGTGAATCAGTTTAATATTTTACTAGGAGATTCAACAAAATGTATAGTAAAATACCTACTGAGATTAATCCCACAAAGATATTTGCAAAAGATTACTTATGCAAATTCCTTTGACTCTAAATTTTCATTGTTGCTCAGAGAAAGGAGATCGGTCACTTTGAACAACATGCAAGAAACGATTATTGAATTCGAATCCAATATATTGGCAGATGAGAAACTTAAGTGTAGATATGACAAAGAAAAAATAAAGAAGAAGGAAGACTTAAATCCTTTAACTTCTAGTTCGTCACCTCAATCAGATAAAATAGATGAAATGAAAAAACTTTTAAAGAATATGTCTTATAAATTGGCCAAATTGGAAATTGAGAATATAAATCCAACTAAACCTGTTCAACAAGGAGGGGTTAAAAGAAACTTCAACTAGTTTAAATCAAATCACCCTCCACAAATTTTACAAAGAGAAAGGAAAGACAATCCTGATATAAAAAATACAACCCCCTTTTCTAAACAATTATGTAGTAGATGGGGTTGATGAAACAAAATTTGATGAGGATCAAGAACATGAAATTAATATGATTGAAGAAGAACCTCCAACATTGTTTCTAACTAGACAACAGTGTAATGAATATGTGGCTCTGAATGAAGTATATTTTAAAGATGATGATCACACTTCTAATTTAGTCCAGGAACAGGTTCAAAATAGATATAATCCGAGATCAAATCCTGTCGCAATAGTTCAAATTGCACATCATCAAAATAAAAGTGCTATTGTAACAACTCAGGAAGATGTCTCTAAAGAAAAAAAGAAGAAACTAGATCAATAGGATAAATCACGAAACCATGAATTGGAGGATAAAGATAATTTTTCATTAGCTTATACTTTGCAAAATGAAATCAACAAAATTAAAGTGCCTATTCTTTTGATCAAACTAATGAAAAATCAACAATATAAGAAATCAATTCTGAAATGTTTACAACCACCTGTGGATGTTGATGCTTTCATCCAAGATACAATTAGTCTTCAAGATGAGAAACCAGCCATTATGTGTGTTCCTCATGTAGAGGAAAAGGGTGACTCCACTTCTCCTTTTTATGTCTCTCTCAATATCCTTGACAAAATACTACATAATTGACTACTGGACTCTGGAGCCTCGCATAATATCATGCCCAAAGTGGTAATGGAGGAAATAGGCCTTGAATTCACCAAACCTTACAAATATCTATATTGTTTTGATTCTAAACAAGTAAAATGATTGAGTGTGATTAAATTTTTGGTGGAAACCCTGACTCAACTGCCTATGAAGAGCATTGTAATGGATGTAGTGGTTGCAGACATTCCCCCAAGGTTTGGTATGTTACTTTCTCGGTCATGGGAAAATAAATTGGGTTGTACTATGCAGTTAGATATGCCATATGATTCTATACCTGTTTTTTGTGGTGAGTATAAGAGATTATATAGGCAATTTCAATTAGATTTTATTGTTAGTGATCCTCAAAATCCCACTATTCATCCTCTTTACACTATACAAGAGGACATTGGGGAATTCATGTTACAAGTCAGTGATGAGTTTACACCATGCACAGTTGACAAAAACATGGCTACAGGTTAGTAAATAGGTGATAACGGAGAAAGTATGTGGAAGATGTACTTTGATGGATCATCAACACAAGAAGGTTCAAGGGTTAGTATAGTATTCATTTCTCTTGCTAATGAAGTTGTCTCTTTGATATACAAGTTGGATTTTGAAACTACTAATAACATCGTTGAATATGAAGCTTTAGTTATTGGACTAATGGAAACCAAAACATGAACATACAATAGATGATGGTTTTTGGTGACTAAAAACTAATTATTCAGCAAGAGAAATTTTTATCAAACAAATTAGTAGAGGTTAAAGCAGTACTGTAATGAGGTATGGGATTTGCTTGACAATTTATTCTTGGCTTTTAATATTTCCTTTGTTCCAAGAAATGAGAATGAGAGAGCAGATTCATTATCCTCAGCTTCCATTCATTTCAAATATCCTATGAATCCTCAACTAAAATATGAAGTTGAAGCCAGATGTAGACCAACTATCCCGGATAATGTCAGACAATCAGTGGCAATTGTTTTCAGATGATCAGGAATTATGGAAATTTTTGGAGTGTGTTGATGACTTTTTTGCTTCCCTTGTTGATCAGGACAATGAAAATGATGATGCACCACATGAACAGTCCAACACATCTTTTATGAATAAAGTGGCTGGCCATCCAATCATTGAATTGAATTACAATTACTTTCCAAAAGGTATGGTACCTTTGGAAAGGGATTTTGATAATAATGATGTTCTAATTAATCCTTCCGTTCAGACTCAAGAATCTGATTCAGTCAACTTTGGGACTGTTGTTGATCCAAAATATGTCAAATTGTTTAGTTCATTACCTGACTTGCAGAGGCATACCCATATCACTCATATGAAGGAGTATGTGGACATTTTTGCATGCAGTTATCAAGATATCAAGTCATATGATATTGATATTATTAAACATAAAATCCTTCTCAAGAAAAACACCACCATTTAGACAAAAGCTAAGACAAATTAATCCTTTGCTGCTTCATACCATAGAAAAATAATTGAAGAAGCTTCTTGATGATAAAATAAAAGTTCCTCTTAGGTACTTTGATTGGGTCGCTAATTTGGTGCCTGTCAAGAAAAAAATGGTGAAATCAGGTTGTGTGTGGATTTTAGGAACTTGAATTAGTGTTCCTTAAAAGACAATTATCCACTACCAAAGATTGAACATATTTTGCATAAAGTTGTTGGTGCACAGAGGATCTCAATGATTAATGGTTTCTCTGGTTACGATCAGATTTTAGTTGTTGAGGAAGATAGAGAAAAAAACTGCTTTCACTACGCCATGGGTTACCTTTATATACGACATAATTCCTTTTGGTTTGATGAATGCAGGTGATACATTCCAAAAATCCATGGATATAGCATTTGTTGGAGGAAAGGATAATTTCATAGTGGTTTATTTAGATGATATCACTGTCTTTTCACAGTTTGATGATCAACATCTGCAGCATCTGAAACAAACTTTCCAAAAATGTATAAGGTATGGAATATCTTTGTTATGCAAGAAGGTAGACTCTTGGGTCATATTGTCTCTACGAAAGGAATAAGAATTGGTCCGAAAACGGTTGATGCAATTCAGAAAATTCAAATTCCCAGAAATAAAAAGGCTATTCAATATTTTATTGGGAAGATTAATTTCTTGAGGAGATTCATTCCTAACTTTGTTGAGATTGTTAAACACATCACATGCATGTTAAGAAAGGATGTTCAAATCAAATGGACTAATGATACTAAATGGTCCTTCCAAAGAATCAAACAAGCTTTAGTTGAAGCACATGTTCTTGTTAGTCCTCATTATTCAAAGGAATTTTTGATTTTTTCATTTGCTTCCGAGGATACTCTTGCTGTTGTTTTGTTGCAAAAAAATTCAGATGGTTATGAACAAACTATATCATTCTTCAACAAAGTTCTTAGAGATGTAGAGTTGAAGTGAAACGTAATGGAGAAGCAGGCTTATGCCTTAGTTAAAACCTTAAAATCATTTAGGGTATATATTCTGCAATTGAAGATTACTTTATATGGTCCTAGTAGTATAGTGAAAGATATCTTGGTGCATCCTGACAGTGAAGGGAAAAGAGGTAAATGGATAGAGAAGCACCTTGAATATGATGTTGATATTAAGCCCACAAAATTAATCAAAGGACAAGGCTCAGCTAATTTTCTTGATGATTCAAACTGTAAGGTTCTTGGAATAGATCATGTTTATAATGAGACAACTATAGAAGAACCAGAGAAGCGAAATGCAAATTTGCAGGTATTGGATAAGTTTCTTTCCTCACCATGGTATAAAGACATAGTATACTTTTTGCAGAATTTAAAGTGTCCACCAAGATTTGATAAATCTAAATCCATATCATTAAAGTTTAAGGCTATTAAATTTTTCATTATAGATCAAAATTTGTTTTGGATATATTCATGTGGAGTTTTGTTGAAATGTGTGGATGAGGACGAGTCAAATTTTATCATGAAAGACATGCATATAGGTTCTTGTGGAGGTCATCAATACTGGGAAGATACGACATATAATATCATCAGAGCTGGTTACTATTGGACGACTCTTTTTCTGATGTATTTTAAAAAATCAGAGCATATGAGCAATGCAAGAAATTTGCAGGAAAATAGAAGCTTCAGTCATTTCCTTTGAAACAAGTTGTAGCAAATGGGCCTTTTCAACAACGGGGTCTAGATTTTATTGGGGAGATTCATACACCCTCAAGTGGACAACATAGGCGGATTCTCATGGCCACGAATTATTTTACAAAATGGATTGAAGCAATCCCTACCAAGATTGCAATAGATAAGGTAATCATGAATTTCCTAGAACAAAACATTTTTTCCAAATTCAGTTGCCCAAGGAAATTAGTTACTGACAATGCATTTGCTTTCAAATCCTGTCAAATGATTGAGTTCTCTAATAGACATAATATAATTCTATCACATTTTACCCCATATTATCCTCAAGGTAATGGATTGACAGAGTATTCTAATAAAAGTTTGGTCAGAATCATTAAGAAAATGTTGGCATCAAATAAAAGAGGGTGGGATTCAATGTTAAAATATGCTCTATGGGATGACAAAATCAACACCAATAAATCAATTCGTACCTCTCCATTTCAATTGGTGTATGGGATTGATGCCATATTCCCTACCCAACTTGGCTTACTTGTTTTGAAATTTCTACAAGATGAAATGGAATAATCTAATGACATGCAACGACGAATTTATCAGTTAATTGAGGTTCAACAAACTAGATACATGTTAGCTGAAAAACTCAAGCTTACCAAAGCAAAGTTAAATCTTTATTTGATAGAAAGGCTAAAGAAGATAATTTTCATCTAGGAGACCTAGTGTTAAAATGGGATGCCAGAAGGGATGAAAAGTCAAAACATGGTAAGTTTTATAATCTTTGGTTAGGTCCTTTCTGAGTAGCAGAAATATTGTAGAATAACACCTTTATCTTGCAGAATTTGGATGATGAAAATCTTCTTGGTAGCCCAGTAAATGGGAGGTTTCTCAAGCACTTTTTTGTTTATTGAGTCTGTTTAGACTCTCCTTGTAAATATTCAGTTTAAAGTTTAGTTGTAGTAGAATAAATGAATAAAGACTCCATAACCCAATGGGAGTAGAGAACTGGTTTATTTTTGGATGTCAATTTATTTTTTCATAGTTCAGTAAGTTTTCAGTTGGATTTGTTTTTCAGTCTTCAGCCAATAATGAGTTGAATAAATTTCAAGGCTCAGTAATTTTAAGAATGAAGGCACATGTCTACATATTCTTAGCACATCACATGGGAATGCTATCCCCAAATGGAGCCAGTGTTAGCACTCAAATTTACTACCTAAAATTTCCACTTCCTTGATCCAGAATATTTTGGTATCCATCTTAAATGTCTATACCTAATGACCTTATTTCTAGCTTAACTTTCAATTTTATTTCAAATTTGTTGCTTGATTTGTTTGGTATTTGCTAGTTCTTTCTTTAATTTTTTTGTTTTTGATAAGTTAATTGATTGCACGAGTCTTGAAGATTTCACATTCTGTTGGAGATTTTTTGTTACGCTATGATCATATGTAGGATGACTCTCCCAAGCCAGCTTTGTTCTATCAGTGTTCAATAATTCCGTAGTTCTGCAACGAAACTCTAAAGTTTTAAATATATCGGTGCTGCAGAATGAGGTTCCATTCTTCACCAAGAACTCAGTCCTTCTAATATATTGGCGCTGCAGAATGAGTCGTGATTCTGTAGCGGAAGTATGTTTCCTATGGTCTGTAGGTGCTGCAAAATGCACTTCAATTCTGCAGCAGGAATTTATTTTTGTAATATTCAGGCGCTGAAGAATCAAACTTGATTATGTAGCAAGGGTTCAATTCCATTGGTGTGAAGTCACTGCAAAATTCTGTCAAAGTTGAAGGGCACACATTACAGTAAAATTTTCCACCTCCTTTGCTTTCAAGTTGGTTATCCGCACCTGTTAGACTCCAACCTATCAAATCACCTGTATTCAGAGTTCTATATAATCAAGTAAGATTGTGTGGAGGTGGCCCAGTATTGGTGTCATGATTCTACTCTGAAGTTACACCATCAAATAGATCTATGCGCAACTGTCAACCAGAATGCTATGAACATGTTTCACTGACCACAAATCACAACCCAACTGATTAGGAGCATGCAATAATGACTATCCAATTCATGAAATGGTTTCTATTTCTTTTCTAAAAAAGGACATCTTTTATTTTGAAAATACGATTTTATTTCTACAACCATTTTGTGTTTTGAAACACCTTGTCGAGCTTGCATTTTTCATCTACCATATTGCATAGCTAGCCATGGCACCTCATAAAGGTGGACAATCGGTGCATCATGAACACGATGGCATGCTATTATATGTTTATCCTGAATGCAAGAGGAGATTTCAATAAGCTGGATGTTACGAGTTTTGAAAACGTCTTCAGGTTTATAACCAGAAAGTAGCCTGATCCTTCGCTGAAGTTTTTGATGGTCATCAAGCTGTGCTTGGAGGATTAATTGTTAAAGTGTCTAAAGAATTGATAGCATACATTTGTATTTTACCTATAGCGGGTGAAACATGGTTTAAGCAACAACAAGTCAAAGTTTCTGATTGTAACCAGTTTTTGAAAGATCAACATCAAAACCCCAATTGGAGAAAGGGCGTTCCTAGAGCTTGGATAAAGGAGGAATGCGATTTTTTTTGGTAATGGTCCAAAAAATTATAACAAATGAAGGAAGGTACAACGTTGTGTTCCTTTACCACAAGCATTTTCTTCTGCATTTTACTGGAGAGTTCAAGTTGAATTTTCCCTATTTCTTACTGAAAACGCTAATTAAAATGTCAAAGAAAATTCAAAAAAATACTAAGTTGCAACAGAGTGTCTTTCACTAGGAACTTATTAAATTTCCCATTCAAGATGAATTGAAAAATGTAGGAAGGAAATAGGATCATTTTCTTTTCTTTTCGGGCTTAAATATTGAGGTTGTTCCTCCACTTCAAGAAAGTGAATCTCCATCTTCAAGTAGAAGGCCTGAATGAATTAAGAAATCAAAAGGTTCAAGTGGAAATAATTCAAATCCCCAGCAAACAGTTACACCCTTTTCTACAGATAATTTAAGCAAGGAAGATAAGGGTTTAAACACAACAAGGAAAGTCTCAAGGAAAATATTACACTTCGCAGCAGTAGAGGGTGAAGAGAGTTCTAAGATCAGTAAAATTTACACTAGAAGAAGAAAGAAAGGAAAAAAAAGAAAAAAAAGAGAGTTCAAGAAGACCCACCGGAATTAGAAATTCAGCCTACTGATGTAAAGAAAACATCATCCCCAATTGAAACCCCTGACAATTAGAAACCAAAGAAGAAGAAAAAACGGGAAGTCTCATGCCCTTCCTAATTAGGAAAGAGGCCTCACACTAGGCCAAATAACAAATTGAGGATGAACGCAAAAGCTATTTTTGATCCATCTTTAAAAAATAAGATAGTCATTCAAATAGATGACTTTCCCTTTGTTGCAAAAAAGAAGCGTTCTAAAGCCCAGTCTTCTAAGAAAGTTTAGAAAGCACAGAGAAAGCAGGGAGTTTCCAAGAATAAGAATATTGAAAAACCAAATGTGGAAGAGCTTGAGCCTATTTTTGAGATGGATTTAGGACTTGAGTTAGAAAAAATGGAACTTGAGAGACCTACATAGCCTATACAGATAGAGCCAGAATTTCAAGAAACATCAGTCTCAAAGAATAAATCAAAAGTTAGAAATGTTTTAAACTTACCTTATTATGATAGCGAGTAAGAAACAGATAAAGAGGAAACTCTTAATCATATTGAACAACAATTTGTAGAGGTCATTCAACAACAGTGAAAGGATCAACAACAACAGTACATACAAGAAGTTCTCAAGCTTGAAATTTTAGCATAAATTGCACTGAAAGGGTAGCACCGAAGAATGGAGATTTTGCAGCACCGGTAATAACAGAAAATCAACAACATGCTAAAGAATGACCCACAGTTTTATGTTTTCAAAATTTTCCACAGTATTTTGATCTTTAAATGACTCTTTATATGTAATATATCCAAATGCAATTTTGAATAGATTTATAAGCTTTTGTAAGCTACATCATTTAAGATTCGATTCTAAGGTCAGAGTCAAGTTAGTTTGATATCCCTATAAATGTAGATCTAGAACCTATTCAGTTTTGATGTAAATATACTCGTGGTCATGGTCAGAATTCAACCTCAGTTTCTAGGATCTTAGATCATTTTTGGTTGTAAACAAACATCTATAAAAGAAGAAAAAGATATGTAAAAGGTGGTTGAAAAAGGGAGATTACAAGGAGACTCTTATCTATGTACATTTTGCACAACATCTAATACAACGTTGAAATTTCATGTTTTATGATCATTTGCTTATTCAACAGGCTGTATTCTTTTATTCATGCTTTATTTCTCTTATTTTGATACGGTACGACTTATATTGCAATGCAATTAGTTTTCCTTCTTTGTGCAGATTAACTTGCAATTATAGCTTTCTGTCAATTGCCTAAGCTTGAAGGTTGTATTTGAGTAAATGTTTCAGATCTATGAACAATGTTTTTGGATTTGAATCTCACTTATGAGTATATAGCTGCCTTACCTATATGTTCATCTGTTTTAAATCTTTTCTTTATGTTATATCTAGTTTGTTTTTTGAGTAAAATGCCTATGAACTTTGGAATTTCACCTTATGTATTGGAAACTTTCAAGCCTTAAATCCAAAATCCGTCACATCCTTGTAACATTTTCCCACAAACCTTCTTTACAAATCTTATCAACATTTCCTGAACTATCCCAAGTTTAAAATATGTTAGACATGTTCTATTTAGCGTCATAAGACATCCTCTAATGCTAACACCTTTCATTCAAAATATTCACACAATTTGTTACGAAGAATTCCTATGAACTAAGGACCCCACTTAAATAAATACACTCTAATCTTAAAAAAATAATATTAAGATATCAAATTCCCTTTCACAAGTCCATGTAGACCCTTAAGTACAAAGTATCCTCGGATCCCAAGCCTATTTTAGTTTGTGCAAGCCAACTCATGGACATAATCCTATATAGTGATATTGATAATGAAATTTCAAAATGGGATATTAAAAGATTAAAATAAATAAATAAATAATAAAATGTGGATAAGCTCCCTACTCATAATATGGGTTTAACATATAGTACCATTAATATGTTTATCTAAAATTTATGACAAAACTTTTTACATTTTTTATATTGAAAATTGAATTATAGATATAATTATATTTTCATTAGTATTTATAAAATAGTTTCTTTTTATGTAAACATATTCTAAAATTAGTTGTGAAAACGTTTATAGAAATGAAAAATCTTATCAACATGCAAAAGATAACCAAAATAGATATAGGAATATGCCTATCAATTGATTATTGCATTATTAAAGTACTCTGGATCAATGAATTATAAGTGCCCTATGTTAAAGATTCCCATATTATCAATGAATTATAAGTGCTTTATGTTAAAGATCCCCATATTATCGAAGTGCATTATGTTAAATATCCCTTACAAGATGTGCTTGTATTACAAAAGTTCACAAACATAGCATGTCAAGCAATGGTAAACAAAGAAAGGGTGGAGTATTAAATACCTCCATGCCTTTGGTCCTCTCACATCTATGTATATTTTGTTGCACAATTAGAAGTTAAAGAAAGGAGTAATGGATGCTCCATGTGAAGGTGGGATTTCAGACCAGTGTTGGCTCATGAAATGTGAGGAATCTTGTTTGTAACATTTTTTTTCATGTGTACTAGCGAAATTAAAGCTCGGAGGTAATGATATAGTGAGGTTTCTCGGCACAGTGAGTAGTGTTCGAAGTGTTTTGGAAAAACAAAGGCTTTCTCTACTTGAGTCCTGGTAAGAATATTTATTATTTGTAATTCAGTTTCAAGCAACAACCTCAAGTCTTAAATCTTATAATTTTCTTAGTAGATTCATTATTTATGTTTGAAGTCTTAGTTAGACTTGTAGTTCTCCCTATAGTACTTTCAGTTAGTTATGTATAAATAGCCAATGGGCTTGGTTTTAATGGAATCCTAGGGGATAGTTTGAATGACATCAAACAAGTTTTGAGGCAACTCTTAGGGTATATTAAAGGGATTTTCCAGGTAGTGGAATAACTTAGCTTGCATATGGGAAAATGAGAAGCAAAAAAGGATGATTAGAGCATCATCATGAGAAACAAGACATCAAAATGAATAAGATGGGTAGCGACCTTGAAATGCATTGTAATATCATCTTAGGCATTGTAGTGGTTCACCATCTCTAGCAACTCTTCCTGTTATGTCAATTGGGTTAATTTGGGAGATAGGGGTAGATGAAGTCCTAGTATAGAAATCATAAGTAGTCTTAGAAGCCCTCAAGCTCAAAGAACTATACTGGAAGACAACACCATGGACGAGGCCCCATAATGAGCATTCCATTTCTCAAAATTAAAATATCTATTCATGTTTTAATTGTATTTGGTTAATTGGTTCCTTTGTTAGGAAGTCTAGCTTTAAGTGTCTTTAGACATAAGTTTTCTTTGTCTATAATAAGGATCTTTTGAGGAAGGCTTTCGTCTACATGAACAAACATGTAAGGATTTTTGTTTGAATTTTCAAATCTATGTAATTTCTTCTATTTGATTTACCACAACTTTTTATATATAAAAAATCATTATCTAGTTTCGTTGAAAAAAGAATTGGTAGTATATAACAATGAAGAGTTAGGAAAATTGGAAACAAGCATAGTTGATAGTAAAGAATACGAAAAAACAACATAGTCACATGTTAGGGTCCCAGCCTAACCTGTACTTTATTAATGTACAAATCCATAAGGCCCATTAGTTAGTGGGTAGTGATTTAATGTAAAAGGGCCTTCCTTATTGAATACATGCCCCTAGGTGGTTGACTTTAATTAATAGCAAGGCCACAAGTAGTTAGGACTTTGGCTATTAAAGCACTATATATATAGTAGTAAGTTATGTAATGTGAGTCAAGAGTTATGATTGTATTTAGAGTTTTGATCTTGGAGGTTGTCCCCTTGAAGAGGCAAGTAAACATAGCCATATATTTTTATCTATTCTATCTTGTGTTTTTTAATATTTTGTTTGAATTTTTGGGTTTAAGTATTATAAGTGGTATTAAAGCTCTTTCTTGGGTCAAAGAGGAATATTTTTTAATACCATAGTCTGGCTCTTTAAAACAAATCATCTTGGATTTTTCACTCTAATTTTCTTTCTACCACATTTCAATGTTTGAAATTTTGAGGGCACATAAAGGACATATGGAGTTAACTTGTGTCAAAATTTCAGCCTCTGATTCACTATAATTTGGGATATACACTCTACGTAAGTTAGGTTTTTTTACTATTCCAGAAAGTTTGGTTCCTTCAAATGAGTCAGCTTGGAATTTTCACTCTAAATATTTTTTGATGAAGTTTTAGGGTTTGAAATTTTTAGGTTACAACGAGGATATAAGTAAGTATCTTGGGAAAAAATTTCAAGTTCTGGGTCACTATACATTTGGAGATAAGCCTTGTGTAAGTTAGGGTTTGCAAGTAGCCCAAAAACCAGCCCTACACATGTGTTCTAGGTAAAATTGTTATATCTGAAGTTCTAAAGATCCAAATTGAGTGCCATCAATTTTATTGGAAAGAATATAAAACAAAGTATTTATGTTAAAAAATTCATATTCAAACTTGAAAAATTGGGCATGTGTTGGGTCGTACAAGTTTGCTCTACTGAGAAGGCCAAATAATCAAGTTTTGAGAAAATTATCCTAATTTTTTCTTGGCACATCAGAATTTAGCAAAATCTATGGCATTGCAAAGTAGACATATCAGGATACTATAGAAGAAAATTCTAGACTCAAAAGTGCATAAATTTCAGAGTTACCAAAGCTTCAAGGGGAGCTTGCAGGACCATCTCCAAATTAGGGTTTTACAAGTTGTGCTTATTCCAAAATTTTGGCCTCAAACCCTACCTTGAAAAGTAAGTTATTATCCATTGATTGCACAATTATTTTTGGGGTTAGTGAGATCAATTTTTTTTAAAGACGTGTTCTGACGTCTTTAAATAACACAAAGATCTATCCTTCAATAGGTAAACTTGCGGTTGGGGAAGCATACACACATAAAATACAAGTGGTGGTGGTGGTCAACGTCCAATGAGACCAACTAATGATGATGATGGTGGTGGTGGTGGTCAACATCCACTGATACGAACTAATGATGATGGTGGTGGTGGTGGTGGTTAATGTCCACTGAGACCAACTTTGGTTTATTAGACCTTAAGAAGAAAGATAATTTACTTGTTTGTTGTAAAATTGTATTCCTATGCTCAAAAAACTTAGAAAGAAGGCACTCTAAGAGAAAGTGACTTTCATTATATAAATTATATCAATATAATTTTTGATTTTTTTAATAAAATATTTTAATTTCATTTATTAAATAAATAAATCATTTATATAATTCTAAGGTAGAGAGTAAAGATAATATCTTTTTACTTCTACTCATTAGTAGCACATTATTTTAAAACTAAGGACAAAGTAACTAAGATAAGAGTGGTGAATTACTTGTGGATAACAAACAATCGAGTAGAGTTGTTAGCACTACATGCACTACTAAAACTTGCACACTATTGGCATATCACACGTCTTCGAGTATATAATGTGATTCCACCTTTGTCATCATCTGATATATGTGTGTGTGTAATAATAATAATAATAATCTATTTTTAAGGTCACAACCAAGCCAACACCAATTTGGTGAATGAGATCCCTTTGTTTGTTGGACAAGAGACCCTCTAGGAAGAAACACATGTTCTTAACCATTAAACCTACCCAAACACACACACATATATATACACATACTTCAACTTATCTTAAAACAATTTGAATATAGAGAAAGACATATCTCACATAATACAATATGAAGACAAATATCTACAACCCACCCTTAACCTATACTTCAACTTATCTTAAAAAAAAGTTGAATATAGAGAAATACATAGCTCACATAATACAATATGAAGACAAATATCTACAACCCACCCTTAACCTTTATCTATTTATTAAATATAACAGTGTTAAAGTTATATATCTAGTCTAGTTAGATGACTATACTAATATTGGACTTTTAATCATTTTATGGTCTCCCATAGACAATATATTTTGATGTTTAATTGAATGACTATACTAATATTGGACTTTTAATCATTTTATGTTCTCCCATAGACAATATATTTTGATAGGTGTTTTGGTGATTTTGGATTTTCTTTTTTTTTAAAAAGAAAATTATGAACTGAGTTATGGGTCCATGAGGCATTCATATCTGTTATGTTTATAGGCTTTTCCAAAGTGCTGATATACTAAGAATTTATTTTTATTTATCTTCAAGTATGATGTAGAAGTCAAGCATAGACCTTAAGTACTAGATACCATTAAAAATTGACAAGTATTTGAGGACAATTATGAAATTAACATATTTTTACAATCAATTGGTGAGTTTTCAAGATCTTTATTGATCAAGAAGAGGAAATTGAAGAATTACAAAATTCAGTTTATTCTAACAAAGTTGTTGGTCATGATGTCATTGAGATCAAAAGTAATTTTATACCTAAAGGTTTGGTCCCACTTGACAGGTTGTTTGATAATCATGATACACTTCACAATATTTTGGCTCAACCTGTAGGAGACAACACTGTAGATTGCAATATTGGCACAAAATCTGATCCCAAAATGGTCAAATTATCAAAATCCTTTCAGATGAGCAACAAAAAAGCTATGTAGACTTAATGAAGAAATTTGTGGATGTTTTTGCATGGTCTTATGCAGATTTGAAGACTTTTGATACAAGTGTTGTCCAACATAAGAGACCTTTAAAACCAACTACAAAACCATTTAGATAGAAATTAAGACAAGTGAACCCAACGTTGTTACCAATCATTGAAAAAGAACTGAAAAAGATGCTCGATGCAAATATTATCGTTCATTTAATATTTTCTACTTGGGTTGCTAATTTAGTGCATGTGAGGAAGAAAAATGGGGAAATCAGACTCTGTGTTGATTTCTAGAATTTAAACAGAAGTTCCTTAAAGGATAATTACCCTTTATCGAAAATGGATCAAATTTTGCAAAGGGTAGTTGGAGCACAACGAATTTTTATGATTGACGGGTTCTCAGGTTAGAATCAAATTGTTGTTCATGAACAAGATAAACAGAAGAATGCATTTGTAACCCCATGGGGAACATTCATGTACGACATAATGCCTTTTGGTGTGATGAATGTCGGGGCAACGTTTCAGAGAGTTATGGATATAACTTTTGTAGGGGAAAAGGACAAGTTCATTGTTATTTATTTGGATGATGTTATAGTCTTTTCTAAATCAGATGAAGAGAACCTTAGGAATCTTAGGAAAACCTTTTTGAAGTGTAGGAAGTATGGTCTCTCTCTGAATCCCCAAAAGTCAAAATTTGCAATGACGGAAGGAAGACTCCTTGGGCATATTGTCTCTTAGAAGGGAATCAAAATTGATCCAGACATGGTAGTAGCAATTTTGAAAATTGATCTTCCTAGGAATAAAAAATGAATCCAATCTTTCCTTGGTAAGATTAATTTCCTTAGAAGATTTTTGTCCAATTTCACTGAATTTACTAAGCACATTACAGTTATGTTGAAGAAATATGTTGAAGTTAAATGGAATAAAGAAGCTAGGGATTCTTTTGAGAAAATTAAATAGGCTTTAACTGAAGCTCCAGTACTTGTTAGTCCATATTATTCAAAGGAATTTTAGACGTTTTCTTTCGCTTCAGAAGATACTATTGCTACATTATTATTGCAAAAAAATGATGATGGATATGAACATCTTGTTATCTTTTTTCAGTAAAGTTATGAGATATGCAGAATTAAAATATAATATTTTGGAGAAACCGGATTATGCTATAATTAAAGCCTTAAAAATCTTTTAGATTGTACATTCTTCAATAAAAGATAGTTTCCTATGTCCCAAGTAGTGTTGTGAAGGATATTATATTGATTCATCCTGACAATGAAGGTAAAAAAGGTAAGTGGATAGCTAAATTGCTTGAATACGATGTTGAAATCAAACTGAACAAATTGATAAAAGGTAAAGGTTTAGCTAGATTGCTTGCTAATTCAAATTGTAAGGCATTGGGGTTAAATCTGGTTCTAAGTAAGTCTATTGTTGATCAAGCATGAATGAATGCTGAAAGCTCATATATTATTGATAAATATTCTATGTCAATCTGGTATAAAGATATTTTCTTTTTCATATTAAATTTTCAATGTCCACCTGATCTTGATAAGAAAAAAATTAGATCTATGAAGTTGAAAGCTCAGAAGTGGACACAACTTTATCTTGGAAAGATCCAGGAGGTGTATTATTAATATGCATAGATCAAGATGAAGTTGAATTGATCATAACAGATTTTCATTGTGGTGTTTGTGTAGGTCATCGCTATTGGAATACAACAACATACAAGATCCTGAGATTTGGATACTATTGGCCATCCTTATTTTCTGATGTGTTTACTAAAGTTAGAGCTTGTGTAGAGTGTTAAACAATGCTAAGAAACATAAGCTATTTGTTAAATTTTTAGTATTAAATCACAATACTATAGGATCTTTGCTGAGAGAATAACATCTACAGTATATCAATGCATGACAATCATAATATGACAAGCATCACAAGCATCACAAGAATCAAAAGCATAGAGACAAGAGACACAGAGTTTTTGTGGGGAAAACCCTAAGGTGAAAAACCCCACAACTTCCTCAGAGATAGAGAGAGCAATTGCTCAACCAAAATACAACCAAATAACACTGAGATAGTCTCCTAGCAGATGATCCTCCTCCTCCTCACTAGTGCGCCACTTTTCAGAGAGAGAGATAGTTACTTTTCGAGTGAGTAAAATAGAGATCTCCTATCTCTATTTATACTCACCTTTTTGCCCAGTGACCTACTGGGGCCGACTTGTCTACTTTGATACACCCACATTATATTATATATTAATCAGGGCCGACCCCATAAGGTGGTCTAATAACCCATCGGCAAGTACACACACTTGCGACACTTGTCAATCCACATGACGACACTTCCTTATAGAGGAATAACACATCTCTTATAAGGGTACAATAAATATATATATAATATACAGATGAAATACATTCCGAAGTTACATATACATCAGCACTCCCTCTTAACTAGGAAGGTATTTCTCGACACAGATCTGCTAGACAAGTCTTCTTCTCTGGATCATCGTCATCATCATCGTCACTGCTGCTACTATCTCAACCAATCTCTGACTCTACTCGTCATAGGAAGTTCTACAGAGCCAGTCCTTTTTCATACTGGATGTAGGCCCACCACCTGCAGGTCTTCATCATCACTGGCCATACTGTGGAATCCTCAGGACTTATTACGTGCGTCACAAAACCTCGAAAGAGCATCCCAGGCTGTTACGAGCACACAGCTCTACCTATAGGATCTCCCAGGGCACCGAATTACATGTGACCTCACCACAAAACCTCGCAAGAGCATCCCAGGCTGTTACGAGCACACAGCTCTACCTATAGGATCTCCCAGGGCAATGAATTACATGTGGTCATGGCAAAACCTCGCAAGAGCATCCCAGGACTGATTACGGGCACACAGCCCAACCTATCGGATCTCCCAGGGAAACGAATTACATGCCATAGGACAAAACCTCGAAAGAGCATCTGCCAGATATCCCAGGGAACCGAATTACATGCCATAGGCAAAACCTCGAAAGACTATCTGCAGATCTCCCAGGGCACCGAATTACATGTCCTCCCAGAGCAAAACCTCGAAAGAGCATTTGCCAGATGTCCCAGGGCACCGAATTACATGCCATAGGCAAAACCTCGAAAGACCATTTGCAAATCTCCCAGGGCACCGGATTACATGCTCATCTGCACAACCTGATCCACGGCCACAGAGTATCAACCTGATACTCACCATACATCATCTTGATGTATCCATGATCATCCTGATCATCATCACTACAACGTCCTGCTGCATGTCATCTGGAGCAACATCCTGAAGCTCGTCATCTATGATCATCCTGATCATCACTGCAACATCCTGCTGCATGTCATCTGGAGCAACATCCTGAAGCTCGTCATCTATGATCATCTTGATCATCATTGCAACATCCTGCTGCATGATCCACCTGATCATCAATGCATCTACCTGATGCATACCAAGTATCTACCTGATACATATCATCATACATGATCCTCCTGATCATCAATGTATCCACCTGATACAAAAACATGATACATATCACCATACATGATCCACCTGATCATACAATGTATCCACCTGATACATATACAGATACATGGTCCAAGCATCCAACATGATGCATATACAAAATACGTACACATGATCCAACTGATCATATCCAGCATCCAACACGATGCATACATACATAAATGATCCAACTGATCACATCCAGCATCCAACATGATGCGTACATACATACATAAAAATGATCCAACTGATCATATCCAGCATCCAACATGATGTGTACATACATACATAAAAATGATCCAACTGATCATATCCAGCATCCAACATGATGCGTACATACATACATGAAAATGATCCAACTAATCATATAAAGCAGAAACTAGAACATCATCCTGATGCTCATCATCCAGCGCTTACATCCACAGCCATGTGAAGGATCCTCCTTCCAACATGCTTGGAATGGATTCAACAAATGTGTCCATCAATTCTTCCTCGAAGTGTCCTCGATCTGAAGAACGCCAAGCCTCTCTCTGAAGTACTCGAACTTCACTCTGGCTAGTGGCTTCGTCAGCACATCTGCAATCTGCTCGTCCGTCGCAACATACAGGAGCTTCACAGCTCCTCTCTGCACCATATCCCTGATATAGTGATATTTGATCTCTATGTGTTTCGACCTGTCATGAAACACTGGGTTCTCGGACAGCTTCACACAACTCTGGTTATCACAGAAGATACCAGTAGCCTCCAACGGGAGATCAAATAACTCAGACAGTAGCTTCCGTAGCCATACTGCCTCGCAACTAGCTGAGCAGGCTGCAACATATTCTGCCTCAGCTGTACTCAGTGATACGCAGGACTGCTTCCTGCTAAACCAAGAGATCACACCTGATCCCATACTGAAGCATCACCCAGATGTGCTCTTCCTATCTGCAGCACTGCCAGCCCAATCTGAATCAACATAACCCTGTAGGTTAAACTTTTGATTTGCTTCATACTTGAGCCCATAATCCACTGTACCCTTCAGGTACCTCAGAACATGCTTTACAACAACCAGGTGAACACTCCTCGGATCCGTCAGGAACTGGCTCAATGTGTTCACAACAAAGCAAATGTCTGGTCTCGTGTTCGTCAGGTACATCAAGGACCCAATCATCTGACGATACATAGTGATATCAACCGGCTCAGATGAAGCATCACATAGAAGCTTAAGATTCGATGCCATAGGTGTGGCCATGGCCTTGCAATCCATCATCCCAAATCTCTTCAGGATATCTACTGTGTACTTCCCTTGACCAAGGAAGATCCCACCTGCACTCTGCCACACCTCCATACCTAGTAAATAGTGCATCATTCCCAAATCTTTCATGTCGAATTCAGCTGCAAGCTTCCTTTTAGTATCTGCAATCAGTCTGTCATCTCCTGTCACAAATAGGTCATCCACATACAGTAGTAGAATCACAGGATTCCCTTCCTCAACCTTGTAGTAAAGGTTGGAATCCGCTTTACTCTTGGTAAAGCCCAAACTAGATAGGAAACTGTCCATCCTACCATACCAGGTTCTGGGAGCTTGCTTCAAGCCATATAAGGCTTTCTTCAATTTGCATACATATGATTCCCTGTCATATATTTCAAAACCGAGTGGCTGTTCCACATATACTTCCTCTTCTACTACACCATTTAGGAAAGCAGTCTTGACATCCATCTGGTGTATTTTCCATTTCATTGCTGCAGCCAGGACAAGCACTGTTCTGATGGAAGTATACCTGGCTACAGGTGCAAAGGTTTCTTCATAATCTATTCCTTCTTTTTGAGAGAAACCACGAGCTATGAATCTTGCTTTGTATTTTTCCACACTGCCATCTGCAGCATGCTTGATTTTGTAGATCCATTTGGAAGTCACAACAGACTTCTTTTTAGGTCTTGGGACAACATCCCAAACATCATTCTTCATTATTGATTGGTATTCCTCAACCATAGCATCCTTCCATTCTTTCTTTTCTGCTGCCTCTTCATAACTGGAAGGCTCTTTGTTCATAATGTCACAGAGTAAGGCAACATAACTGGTGTGTGATCTGGTTCTCTTCTTTGCTCTGTGTTCTTCTTCTGGAATGCCAAATCTTTCTGCATCATGAATGAGCTCTCTAGCCCATACAGGTTTCCTCTTGTGAGAGTTATCCTCACGGGGTGGATCTACAGGTTCTTGTGGATCTTCAAACTCACGAACAACTTCTGGAACTGCTTCAGTCATGGTAGTGTCCTGAAATCTTGTTTCCTTAGGTTCTTCATAAACTTCGGTAGGTGCCTTCCTTGATTTGATGAATGTTGAGTTTTTATCAAATGTTACATCCCTGCTGACATCAATCTTCTTGAATCCTGGAAAGTATATTCTGTAAGCCTTCGAGCTTTCACTATAACCCACAAAGATGCCCTTCTTTCCTGAAGGATCTAGTTTAGTCCTCTTCTCTTTTGGGACATGAGTATATACTGGACAACCAAATATTCTGAGATGGCTGACTTCAGGTCTCTTACCAGAAAAGACCTCTTCTGGTGTCTTGTTGTCCAATATATTGTGGGGTGTTCTGTTCTGCACGTATACAGCTGTTCTGGCTGCTTCTGCCCATAGATGCATAGGAAGATCTTGATCATGCAACATTTCCCTTGCTACTTCCATGATAGTTCTGTTCTTCCTTTCTGCAACTCCATTCTGTTGAGGATTATAAGGAGCAGTCAACTCCCTCTTAATCCCTGAATCACTGCAAAGTTTCTTGAAGTCATTTGAGGTGAATTCTCCACCATTGTCGGATCTGAATGTTTTGATCTTCTTGTCAGTTTGATTCTCCATCAAGTTTTGAATTCCTTGAATTTGTCAAGCACCTCATCTTTGCCTTTCAAGAAGTATACCCAAGTCTTCCTGGAGAAGTCATCAATAAATGATACATAGTAAACATACCCACTTAGGGAACTGGATGACATGGGGCCACATACATCTGAGTGGATGATTTCCAGAATGTCTTTTGCCTTGCTTTCACTGCTTGGGAAAGCCTTCTTAGTGTTCTTTCCTTTTGCACATCCTTTGCAAACACCTTCATGTTTGGTCTTGATTTCAGGAAGACCCTCTACTGCCTTGCTTGCAATTGGAAGTGCCCTATAGTGCATATGAGCAAGTCTTCTATGCCAAAGTTCACTTGGCTCCATGGATTCATGTACCATGGCATGTTCAGGTTGTCCCTTCAATTTATACAAGCCTCCCTCTTGCTCTCCAATCACTACTGCATCATCTATGTTCTTTCCCTTTGGCCACATTAGGACTTGGCCATCCACAAATGCAACCCTCATACCTTTTGCATCCAATGCAGAGATGGAGAGTAAGTTCTTCTTGAGTCCAGGTACATACAGTACTTCTTTCATCTTCAATGATTTTTCAGAATCTAGGTTGTAGGAGGCTTCACCACTTCCTTTGATTGGATATTGATAATCATCCCCAAGTTTCACCTTATGGGGTGATTCATGTTCAGAAAGGTTCACAAAAGATTCCTTGAACCCAGTCATGTGTTTGGAGGCCCCACTATCAATCAACCAATCATTACAACCATGAGAAATAGTACCTGTGAGAGCAGAGATCAGAACATACTCTTCTTCACTTGATGAGTCATCATCACTATCACTTTCTGCCCTAGCCTTCTTCTTTGGAGGTTCATCATCTTTGGCAGCATGAGCATGAAACCTTCTTTTGCTGCCCTTCTTCTTCTTACTGGAGTTGTTGTTATTATCCCTTTTGTTCTTGGGACAATCTGAAGCAAAGTGACCCTTCTCATTGCATGTGAAGCATCTTAGGTCTTTCTTGTTCTTTTTATAGGATCTATTGTGGCGAGAGTGATCCTTCTTGGATTTGCTTCTTTTGGTGTGAGTTGCAAGAGCTTGATCTTCACCTCCCATCTTTTCTTCACGAGCTATAAGTCTAGCTTCTTATTGAGAGCATTCTTCCCGAAGTCTACTGAATGAGATCAACTTCTTCCTTGCACAAATTCCTTGAATAAAGGAGTCCCATGTCCTGGGTAGGCCATTTAGAGTGGTCATCACCACTTCACCATTCTCCACCATTTCATCTACTGCTTCTAATTGTTCCTTGATCTGGGAGACCCTTGAAAAGTAAGATTGAATGGTTTCTCCATTCTGAAACTTCACTGCTTTCAATTGGTTCCGCAGGGTCATCTTTCGATTTATGTTCTTTCCTTCAAATAGCTTGGTCAAAGATTCAAACATCTCTTTGGGTGTCTTAAGAGAAGACACATGAGGAATGAGATGGTCTTTGATAGAATCAGCAATGATTCTCTTTGCCTTGACCAAGTTCTTCTTGTGCAATGCCTTGGCTTCTTCATCCTCTGGGATAGGGATGTCTTCTTTCACATATGAGTCCAACTCATCCTCTTCTAGGATTAACCCAATCCTATACTTCCAGGCTCGGAAGTTATCAGCCCCTTCAAGCTTATCCTCAAGCTTAGTGTGGAGAGACATATTTAAGAGTACTTCAAATGGAAATAGAAAAGATTTAGGACTTACCACTTGAAGTGCTGAAAACTGGATCTGGTCCCAGATTAGGGTTTGTCAGAGAAACCCTAAAAATTCAAAATGTGAATTTCAAAATTCCGAAAGGATAGAAAGATGCGCCTTGGAGAGCTAATCAGCCTAGTACATTCAGAATTTGAGATCAGCAAGGTCTTGCCCTTCAAAATTTCCTTTTTGTCCTCCCGGGTTCACTAGGGAGAGCCCTGAATTAGGTTTTGAGTTTCCCGGAGATCTACCTAGCCAAAAATCTCGATCCAAAGCTCAAACCTTCGATTTTTTCAAGGAGCTTCCAGCTGTACCTTCAGTTTCCAGAAATTCCTATTTTTGTGGAAACCCTAATTTTTAGGGCCAAATCTGAAAATGCTCGGAACTGAATTTTGATTGGACAGATAGATGCGCCTTGATGAGTAGATCCAATCTACTATACTGAATTTCAAAAATATGTGGAGAGAAACCCAATAAACAAGGAATACAAGCTTATGTCACTGCAAAATGTCTTCTTCTCAGTTAAGCTCTGATACCATGTTAAATTTTTAGTATTAAATCACAATACTATAGGATCTTTGCTGAGAGAATAACATCTACAGTATATCAATGCATGACAATCATAATATGACAAGCATCACAAGCATCACAAGAATCAAAAGCATAGAGACAAGAGACACAGAGTTTCCGTGGGGAAAACCCTAAGGTGAAAAACCCCACAACTTCCTCAGAGATAGAGAGAGAAATGGCTCAACCAAAATACAACCAAATAACACTGAGATAGTCTCCTAGCAGATGATCCTCCTCCTCCTCACTAGTGCGCCACTTTTCAGAGAGAGAGATAGTTACTTTTCCGAGTGAGTAAAATAGAGATCTCCTATCTCTATTTATACTCACCTTTTTGCCCAGTGACCTACTGGGGCCGACTTGTCTACTTTGATACACCCACATTATATTATATATTAATCAGGGCCGACCCCATAAGGTGGTCTAATAACCCATCGGCAAGTACACACACTTGCGACACTTGTCAATCCACATGACGACACTTCCTTATAGAGGAATAACACATCTCTTATAAGGGTACAATAAATATATATATAATATACAGATGAAATACATTCCGAAGTTACATATACATCAACACTATTGCCTTTTCAATTAAAACCTATTGTTGTTGACACCCCTTTTCAACAGTGGGGGTTAGTTTTTATTGTTGAAATTCATCCTCCATCCAGTGGACAACATAGATGGATTTTGATAGTGACATATTTCTTCACAAAATGGGTAGAAGCTATTTCAACAAGGAAAGAAACTAATAAGGTAATCATCAATTTCTTAGAGGAGCACATTTTTGCACGATTTGGATGTCCACACAGATTGTTGGCTAACAACGCCCCTGCCTTTAACTCTGCTGATATGGTTCATTTTTGTGAAAAGTATAATGCCACTCTTAATCAATCTACACCCTATTATCCACAAGGGAACAACCTTGTTGAATCTACCAAAAAAATTCTCTTTAATAGTATTAAAAAATTGCTATTAGAAAACAAAAAAACATGGGACACAAGACATAAGTATGCATTGTGGGCAGACTGAATCAGTGCTAAGAAATCTATTGGTATGTCTCCTTTCCAACTTGTATATGGGACTGAAGCAATTTTTCCTATTCATCTAGGCTTGATTGTGTTGAAGTTTTTACAGGAAGAAAATGAAGAACCTAATGCAATCCAATGAAGGATATTTCATATGATTGAAGCTCAACAAATCAGAGAAACATTGCTGGAAAAGACTCAGAAACATCATGATAACGCTAAAGCAGTTTTCAATAAAAGAGTAAAATAAGATACCTTTTCCTCGGGTGACTTAGTTTTAAGATGGGATGCTCGAAGAGAGGAAAGGTCTAAGCATGGCAAGTTTGATAATTTGTAGTTTGGACCATTTCGAATTAATGAAGTATTGCATAACAACACATTCATTCTTGAAAATATTGATGGAGATACTGTTACTGGAGGCCTAGTCAATGGGCGTTTTCTAAAACACTTTTTTGCTTGATAGGGATGTTAATATCCTATAATCATTGTAAATACCAATATTTAGTTCATCACTCAATAAGAATACAATACCCAATGGAGGCACTGGTACATAGTTTGCAAGTTTTGTTGTAATTGATTTTCAAAAGCATTAAAAACTACCAAAATAGAGAAGGCATTGATCTACTAGTTCTGAGCACTTCACAGGGAAATGCTACCCCCAGTAGGAGCCGGTGTTAGTACCTAGGTCTGCACTTAGGATTGCCTACCTTTTAGCCTCAAAACCTTCAAATTCATCCCTTATCTTTTTCAAGGTCATTTTAAGATTTGATTTACCTAAGGTAATCTTTTGTCATTGGTACTTTATCTTCTGATGTGGTGTTGCATTTTAAATTTGATTTTTAGTTTGTAAGGTGATAAGATGGAGCAATTCGTATGTTTTTCTATATTCTTAGTTCTTGTAGGCATGTTTGCTGGTCAAGTATCCTTACTATGAGAAAGTTAAGTATGAATGTGGGATAAAACTAAAAGCTCGTTGCGCTACGAAATTGCCAAAAAGGTTGCGCTACCAAACTTTGGCCGCTACCAAATTTCCCACTCGTGCTACATAATTGACACAAATTGTTAGAATAATTATTGCAGGAATGTCTCATGTCTTGTCGATATTCTGAAGACATTCCATCACGATAAATGAAACCAAAATGGAAAATTATGGATCCAGGTGCATGTAGTATTCTCAGGTTCCTATGAATTGATCTGAGTTGTTGTTTCCATAATTTTTCATGATTATCAGTGCAATCAGAAGAATGAAGGCTATTAACTAAAATCCATTTTGAGATACTACTGGCTGGTTTGTGAAAGTGAGGGATTGTGCACAGAAATTTAGTTTAGTTATTCGTAGTAGCCGAACGCAGCAACCATGCCTTCACACAGAAGTGGACATGTTGTGAGATATGAGCTAGTGGGGGATAAAATCCTTGAAGTTTATTAAGAATTGGTGTTAAGTTTAAAAATGTTGGCTGATTTCCTTATTGTTATAAGTTACAGGGGCTCCATGATCAAGTTTGCATAGCATTCGTAGAGGGTTTTGATGGGAAAAATGTTATAGTTAGGTATTTAACATTTCTCATCTTGGAAAACTCAATCACTATAGCAGCTGATCTCCTACAAGAAGGTTAACAATGGTTTAAACTTCAAGTTGTTAATTCTTCATAGTGCAACCGATTTCTCCAAGACAAGCATCGAAATCCAGATTGGCGTAAAGGTATTCCACGGGCCCGGTTAACACATGAATACAACGATCTCTTAAATATGGTTCAAATTTATATTACAGGAGAAGGAAGGTATGCCACTGTCCATCTATATCATATGTGATTTCTCTTACATCTGGACAGTATCTAAAAAATGAGTTTACCTTATTATTTTCTCAAAAGTCTCACAAAAATGGTGGATAGGGTTAGAATTTTTCTGAATAGTTAGCATAGTATCTTTTATCAAGCTCTAATTAAATTATTGATAGTTCAAGAATTAAATAAATTTGACAAGAACTTGAACCATTTCATTTTGTACACTGAATTTGAAACCCTACAAGATAAGTCCTCATAGAGGGGTATTGGCAATCTTTCTACCATTTTGAAGACTTTCGAGACTTATAAATATGTTGAAATGGAGGATACATTTCTGGAATAGAGTATTAAAAAGGAAGATAAAAAATTAAACCAAGGATGAGCGGGGCAGTGAGACCACCACCAAACCCTGAAGATACCAGGTTGCAGAAAACAAAGCAATTTAATGCTCCCTTAAACGATGAAGAAGGTAATAAGAATCAAAAGAGGAAACCAGAGGCCTTGAAGTCTTATCCTCTTAGAGGACCACACACCAGAGCCACGAACAAGTTTAGGCCTAATTCGAGGGATATTTTTTATCCTTCCCTGAAAGAGAACAAAGTTATTGACCTCGAAATTCTGCCATATGAAAAACCAGAGAAAGCCGAAAACCAAGATTTAAAGCTTTAGTTTCAAAACCAATGTAGACCAGAAGCAGTCCTAGGATTAATAAGGTAAAAGGAATAGTGGATCGTATGAAAGATCCTGAACTTGTAAGATAAAAAAAGGGTGGAAAATTCCAGGAACTTAAAGAAGTTCAATAAGTTGTTAATGAAGGATTAGATTCATCTATGGAGGTTGAAAATAAAGTAGCTGAGTTGTTAACTAATCCGGAAAAGACCATAAACGCAGCTCCTTGTTCACCTATGGCTAATCCCTGCATACTTATGATTTATGAGGAAGCAGAAGAAATACAGAGTGAAAAATTTAATGATGTCACTAAAACAACGATAGAGGTTTTGACTGCTCAAATGGAAAAAGTAGAAGGTGAAAGCTCACCACAACCTGAAAGTGAAGAATGTCAAACCAATAAGACAATAAAAAAGAAATTGAAGGATTCTAAATGTCTAGTTAAGGAGTTGCAGCTAGAGAACAAATAGGTAAAGAAAAGGTTAAATAACACCAATAAAGAATGGAACAAATTGATTGCTAAGTACAATAAAATGTGTAAATATTCCCAAGGGTTAAAAAAGAACATTGGGAAACTTCTCAGGCAAAAGAAATACTGGAAGAAGGAATGTTTGCTTCAAAGAAAGAAGCACCAAGTGAATAATGATACATTAGGCATCTTGACTGAACTGGGAACTCATGTTCTACAAGATACACTTCAGAGTTGAGGAATTGATGCCCTCTAGAATTAGGGAACTGAAGCCAAATGGATGTGACCTTGATGCAAACATGATCGAAAGTGCAACTTCTAGTTGATCAAGACAATTTTCCTCTTCTACAGGAACCATATATAATTATCTTTTCTCATTTTGTAAGTTTTGTAAAATCTCAAGTTTACATTGACCTTATATATTTGTAAAGAAAGAATTATTATATGTGATCAAGCTCAGTTTAGATTCGTTATCTAGCAATTAAGACTTTCCTAAAGATTGGACCTTAAATTGATTCAGTTTTGAAATAGTTAGTTTTGATTAAAAGATTACCATTAGTTATGAAATGAAATTTCGAAGCCGTAAAGAATAGAATCAAGAAAAGACTATATATAGAAAAACAAATGAGAAATAGGGCGGGGGGGGGGGGGGGGGGGTTCGTGTTTTGGGATAGACTGACAAGAAATGGTGAAGAAATTGTAAGTTTTGAATGCAGTAATATATATGATTTTTTTGCACTAGAAATTGTACCTAGACTACAAAGGTACAAGCTAGAACATCCCAAAGAAAACTAAAGAAAAATGGTTTAATTTTTATAAATTGTGAAGGAAATATGCATGGATAAGGTAAATAAATGCAAATAACATACAATAACTAAATCAGAAAACAATTTTGTAGATATGAACATAAAGGCTGAAACATAGATATAAACCACATACATAAAATAAAAGACTTGGCTAAGTCCACACAATTAAAAGCACTTCAGGATAAAAACCTTTATCAAGAAATGAAATGATAAGAAAGGTGATCAAATTGATCATAAACATCAACTGAAATATAGATAAAAATATGGCTTATATAATATGTTTCATTCCCAATGTACAGTCCTCAAAACTTACTGAGAGTTTGTCATATATCTCTGGTACAATGACTTGAAAAGCATCTAACCCTTCCAGCACAAAAATCCAACCTTGACCCCTTCTATCTTTTTTACTTTTATAATTACAAAAAGGAAGTTCAAAATCCATCTTTTAGGGATTCGAATCTGTTCAAGAGTTTACAATAAAAAACGAGTCTTCTAAAATAGTAAAACTAATTCCTAAAAGTATGCCTTTATATCTATCATCAAAGATGTGTCATTGAAGTTTGTTAGACAACTGTAGGTCAATCTGGAGCTTAGATTTGTCAAGCTTCCTCTGCCAAGATAGTCAATCCATCCAATGCTTGTGATCTCTTGAGGAGTCGAACATATTCTGCTTCTAATACTTAAACCTTGTTTGATAGTTCTGTATTATGCTTGGTTAATTCTTCAATCTATCCCTGTGCTTTATTTTTCCTCTTTAAGACTTCTTTTCTTGCTGAAATGAGCTCTTGATAATGGTCATTCACTTCTTCCAGATATCATCTTAACTTTCTATTGAATTGCATGAGCTTATCATTTTCATCATTCAAATACTCATTTTGTACTTTATACTGTTGTAATGATCTTTTGAGAATTTCAACTTCTGAATCTATCTGGATTGATTCTTGATGTACTGGATCTTTTCCTTTATCTGAGCTTGATGGAGTTTCTAGCTTTTTAGTAAGAATATCTTCTTGTGCTTCATAAAACTTATCTGACTCTTTTTCATTTATCCCTTCTGTTGAGACTTCTAAATGAAAATCTCTTGAGCTCGATCCATGTTCAAAACTTTGAATTGTGGCCTCCTCAAGAACTTCACAACACCCTTCCAATGGTTATGTCAAACCTTGATGATTGTTTTCTGTATCTTTTAAGAATTGTTGTGGATTCAATTCTACCCTTATGCCCTTCGATTCTTCATCACTTGAAGAATCCTGAATTGTAGTAATTTTTTCTCTCTCCAATTTAGGGTTTAAAGTTTTTTTCATATTCAATCTTAACTTGTTTGATGCCCTAGTCTTGGGTCTCCATTTGGGCATTTCAGGTCCAACTGTAGACTTGATATCAACTTCAACATTGGGGGAAGAAAACATACCTTCCTCTATAAGCCCCTCCTTGGTAACAGAAAGAGTATTAGGAGCAGGAGTAATTTCTTCATTATGTGATGCCAAGGGTTCTTCCTCTGGTATATGTTCCTGTTTTGCTTCATTTGGATTCACAAACTCTTCTTGCAAACGACATCCTTCAACTCAGTTCACCTCTTTGACCATATTCCTTTTTAACCTTTTTGTGATGCTGGGTTGTCTTTGAATTCGATGTCTTCCTTGCAAACCCTTCTGCTTACCAATTGATTTTTTTAGTTTCTTCCTGGTTTGTGCTTTTCTCGGGTTCAAATCCAGACCAAAATAAGAAGTGATGCCAACCACAATTCCTCTTCTTAAGCTCTATTAACACTATTAACTTAACCAAATCGTGATGAAAGAAAGATTGATTTGTATGGTCTATGTGGCCCTTTACCTTGTTTGAGATTTTAATGAGGCTTTTCAAGAAATAAAAGGGTAAATTCATCTTCAATTGATCATTTATATGCAATAGGAACATGAAATGATACTTGTATACTGTAGCAAACCTTCCTTCACAAGTTATGTAATGTTGCACAGTACCAATGACCTCTCTCCATTCAGGCTTGACGACACTGAGGTGAATGCCTTTGTTCTAGTCCAAAGTTTCAAAGTCGGGCAACAAAAATGAGCTTGGATCAAATTCAAATGGAAGCTTTTTGAACCAACGTTCTTCCTCGATAGTTACACTAGTCGCCTTGGCTATCAATTCTTCAGTCAATTCGATCTTTAGGGTTTGGAACACAGGAGTTTGAATAATTCTGAGCAAAGGATCGAGTGACCTCCAAGTTGTAACCAGTAATTTTCTCAAAAAAAGAGAACCGACCAACCCTTCTGAACAGTTCTACGCATTTGGGGAAATCCTTGGCCCATTCGGTGCTAACTGGTTCCAATCTATATGTTTTTCCTCTCTTCTTCATGTTTATTCCTTCTTTGTATACCTGCTATCTTTGAAATAAACTTCTTTCAACCAACAAACAGATGTTGGGGTACTCTACATCGATGAAAACCTGTGGAGCTAGGGTTAACCCGTGGTCTCCGCTTTCATAATGAAGAGTAATGCAACTTGACAGGTGCTACGGTCTTCCTGACCAAAATCTCAAACCAATCTATCATAAAAATTGACGCATAAAAACTGGAGATGTGCCGACCACGAACTTCAATGATTCAAGATTCCGGTAGCGTCCTTATGTATGAAATTCAATGATTACGCTACAGGAATATATTAAATCACATTCCACTCATGAAATGCTAAAAAAAACTTTAAGCAAAGGGTTAGTCATGATTTCGAAATATATATATGAAGACCCAAATGAATATTTAATGATTATAAGACTATTTCAATCCAAAAATAAAATAAAAAGACTTAAATAGTAAAAATAAAGTAAATAATAAAACTGAAAAATAAAAACACAAAACAAGAAATAAGGTTAAAATTGGGGTACAATTTCAGCTTTAACATGATTATTCAGAGATCATTTGCATATGGATACATTGTGCCTCGTATTTGACTTTACTGCTAATTTTTTGTTTGAAAGTGGAAGTATTTTATGCGCGGCATAACTATTCATTTCCAGTATTAATGACTTTTAAGCTTTATTTGTTCATAAACTGTGAAACTATTTTGTTTTCCCTCATTCCTTTAGACTATGACGCTGTTATAATATGGAGTATGTGAATTTATGAATGTGTATATTATCCTTTTGTGTATTTAAATTCTAGAAGTGAATTCAATATCCAACCTCTATAATTAGTGTTTGCAAACCTTGTGAATTCTTTATGTTTTATGGTTTTCTTTCAATCCCTTCCAAGCTTTAAAAGGCTAACACAATATTCAACCACTAAAACCTAAATTCATTCCTAATTCTATTTTTTACTTAAATGCCTTAGCTTTGCCCTGTAATAGTCCCCTGCAAACCTAAAGGACAACGTGCACTAAATGCAAATGCACTAAAGGCAATGAAGCCACTTTCATTTATTGAAAACATAATCACAAGTAACACAAACAAAATTGATATGGTTCGAGAAACAATAATGAGAATGAATTACACCTTAATTCAAACTAGTTGATTGCAAAGTTAAAAAAACTAAAATTGAGTGGCTGAAATATTGTATGTACCAATTATGATATTCTACCATGAATGATTTAGAAATAAAAGTCTCTTTCATTTCGCCTTTAGTGGAAAGTCATAAACAAGTCATGACACATATTCAATGCAATATTGCTCAACATCACTTGTTTTCGTCAAAATACACGTCCCATGTAATAACACAATGTCCCACATAATAATATAAGGTTGTTTTTACCATTTATGGAGGAATTTGGACATTAATATGATGAGGATTATCAAGAAAAATTATGGGTGACAACAAACAATGCTAAGATGAAAAGTTGAAACATATCCATACGGTAATGTTAACGATTATTCTTAAAAGTGCAAAATTACAGATAAAATAAATTTGATATAATAAATATTATCACTTAACACCTTTATATTTATTATAAAATATATTATTATCATATATCATGATTTTTATTATTATTAAAAGATAAATGTACATTGGAAAATGGAATTTTCATTAATAATATAATTTTATTTTATGATTTATAAAACATATATTAAATATTTACCATGAGGTGGTAATGTCTTTGTAGGTGTTTTTTGCAATGTAAATAGTTGAACCGAAAACAATGAACCAATAAAACAACTAACAACGGACATAAATAGTTAAAGCTACAGGAGAATAAGAAGACTAGGATATCACAATGCCCCATTTACAAATGGAGTAGGTAAAAATTAGAAATATTTCTGTAAATTTTCTCCAACTATAGCTATCAATACAGTTACTATGATAGACAATTCAAGGCACAAAGTAGGTACAAGTAGGTGACATATTTCCAGCAATTGTTGAAGCTGGACATGTCACAAAGGAGAAAAAAATAACTGCCTATAAACTGACTAATGAGGATAAAACAAATATTGTTACTTATTTTTCTTATATGCAGAATTGTTCAAATTTCTAAATTCTCTGGATGTCATTAATTCTTTACTCTGTATCTGTAGAGGATAGAATCTATAGCTTGATCTATCTATAGTCATGAATACTAGATCTATCTATAGTCATGAATACTAGATAACATTAGATTACAATACAATAAAATTAATATTTTGATGTGTATAAACACTAAGAAATAAAACTTACTTTTTACCTATAAATTGATTGATGAAGATAAATCAGAAATTGGAAAGCTTTAAATATATAGCTCCATTTGTTTGTTCCCATGAAGACATCAAGAATACAATAAATCTTGTAAACAAAATTTTGAAACTAAATGATCCAACAACCCATATATAAATATTGTTAAAACTCACATACAACCGTAAATTTAAATACTCAAGAAAGAGTTTCACTCCTAGGAGCACACTCCCGAGTACTTGCAGTTGTGTCATACGAGTATGGTAACTATGAATAAGCTGAGTTTTTTTGGAACCTCATGCATTGGAGTAAACTTTAAAGTCACTTACATTGTTTATGTTTTTTTTTATTTAGAAAATATATATTTATCTTCTTGTTAAGCACAAGATCTAGCAGTATGGGAATTAATTTGAGAGCATCTGATACTGTAATATTTTATGAAAATGATTGGAATCCAACCTTGGATTTACAATCCATGTACAAATCACATCGACTTGGACAAACTAAGGAGGTGAGTTAAAATTTATTTATAAAATTTGAACATTTAACTCTTTTAAGTGATGGTTTAAGATCGACTCTTCGACAAGCTGCCCTTCCTTGGTTGAGAGCATAGGCCTTTGATTATGTTTCAATGAAAACATACGTATATAAAGTTTGAACCTTTACGTTGTGTATGCATCCTTTGCATGGAAACTTATTTCTCTTATATAAATATAAATATATATTATATTAGAGTACAGTATCGTATTATATTATATATTATAGAATCTATATCTTATATTATAATATATATTTGTTTGCTTAATATTATATTAAAGTACATTATCATATTATATTATATATTATAGAATATATATCTTATATTATAATATATATTTGTGTGTTTAAGTTTATTTTATCTATATATATATATGATTGTAGAAGAGAATATTTTACAAACGGCTAACCAAAATATTACAGTTCAACAACTTGTTATGGCAGGGGGCCAGCATGTACACAGTGAGGTGTTGGTTCCAGATGATGGAGCTTCATTATTGTTAGATGATTTTGAGATGGAGCAAAAGGTAAAGGGGCGAATTTCCATTCAGGTGGTGTAGCTCGACTAATTTGTGGTCATGAAGAATGGATAGGATTAGATTACAACACAATATAAGATTTTGATAAGTGTATAAACACTGAGAAACAAGAGTTATTTTCTGACTATAAACTGATTGATGAGGATAAACCAGAGATTGGAAAGCTTTAAATATATAAATCCAAACTCCATTTGTTTCTGCCCATGAAGATTGCTTTCTTCATTAAAAAAAATGCAAGAGCTCTTGCAAACAAGATTTTGAAACCAAATGATCGAACAATCATATATAAATATATATAAATATAGAATCAAAACTCATATAAAACCCTAAATCTAAATACTCAAGAAAGAGCTTCCCTCCTATAAATGTTTATATAATCATCTCAACAAAGATACAAAACTGAAAATGAAGGTTAAACCCTAGAATATTTAGACTTAGACTTGCAGATACAAACGACACTATTGCAATCCACGAACTCATTACGCAAATATTTGAAGTAATCTAGAAACAAAGGTTAATCTCGGTAGTTATTATGTTAGTGAAAAAATATATAATAACATTGTTTGAGCAATTTAAACAATAGAGAACCTAACGAAGAGAATAAATAAGAACGGAAAACAAAGTGTTAGGGTTTAAATCTATAACCACATTTACAAACGTTAAGGTCTAGATCATTAACAGTCTGCAATAAGCACAAGGATTCAAACTTAGATTTTGGGTTAAATAACATCCCTAGAATTAGGTCGACGCCAGAGTTGAACGAAAATTTTAGATACATCAATTAACTACTCCATGGAAAAAATGACATATTGTATATTTGAATACACAATTTTCAGAAAAACCAAGAGAAAATTTATAAGCAAACAACAAATGGTTCCAATATTTGTTCACAATTTTCAAGTGACCAACCAGTAACGAATTTTGAGTTCAGAATACATTGATAAAGTTTGAATGAGGGTAAACGCGAGTTTCACACTCATAAATAACTTTTCAGAAATAAATAAATATATATTTATATACAACATGAAATCCCATGACTTCAATCCATTTGAGGAATCAACTAGAAAAACCATTGAGTATGCTAAGCCTTAATTACATGATTTAAATAACTCAGTCATATGTCTCTATCAAGCTATCAAGCTTGCAAATGCTCAAGTTAGAATTAATCCCTCAAGGCGAATTTCTCAATCTCTCTCTCAAATCACATGACAACTTCCATTGTCATACCTATAGAAAACCACGACCATTAGAAGTAGTAGACCCTTTTCTCTAACAAATGACAAGGATCCCGTAAATACCTGCAACCAGCTACACAGGTGACAATAATCCTTTTTGAGAGCAGAGGGTTGTGGATGATGAAGTTATATATATATATATATATTCTTATGTATATATGTATACATATATATATATATATATATATATATATATATATATATATATATATATATATTTTGGAACATGTCATGGGGAAACCCTCAGGTACTTCATCTCATTTTGAGGATGGTACCCAAGGTAAATCATGGGGACATCAAGTGAGATCCTTATATATCAATGTATAGCCACCCAGGGATTTGACCCCGAGACCCTCTGCTCACAACTTACAACACTCTTGACCACTTGAGCTAGCCCACCGAGCTATACACACACACACACACACACACACATACGCACACACACACACACACACACACACACACATATACAAGATACTACCCGCAATTCCCCAAGCGACGATTGAATCTACAATCGACTATCGAAGCGATCCTCATGTTTATCCCCTGTAACATTGAGTTTGAGGGTTAACAAAATGAGAGATATAACCCAATAATAAAATATATATTTAAATTACTTCTCATTCTTGACATGAAATAACGAACCCAGATACCTGAGAAGTGTTATAGTATTTCCTTCTAGAGAATAATACAGGTTTAGAAGGGCATGGAGTTGAGAATCCTCAAGGAAACCCTGAAGAGAGATATAGAGCCCTCAATGGACAAATCCAAACCCTCCTCGGAAGTTTGATCCAAATGAACAATCCAGAAGGAAAAACAAGCGCGAGAAGCGACTGTACAAAACAACCAGTAAGGAGTACATGCATACATTTATTATTGTCCCAATTATCTAGGTGTCACTTGGAGGAATGACATGAAATTAGAAAAACCTTTCCCACACTTACTCCTTGTCAGGCCACCCTAATGTGAGAGGAACAATAGGCATTGTAAACATTCTTAGACAATTGTATAATCACTTCAAACTAGAGCTTGCATATCTTGTACCTTTAAAACCTTGTATCATGATTTGTTTAAAGCATTGTACCGTGTTCATGCGCCAGCGGGATAGGTGTTGGATGGAACCCCCAACCCCTCTCACATCAACCACCAACGCCCTAAAACATTAGCCCAAACATTTTGTTTTAGAACTTTTTTAGGAGTACAGACATAACTAATACTCCCATATGAGCACTATATGTCCCCACAAAGACATAATAATATGATATACTTACTATCTCTTTAAAATAATATAATATAATTAAGTAAGGTATAGTAGAATTATTCATCATTATGAGAATAAACGTAGGAATGTGCAACATTTTATCCCATGTCATAAATACATATTTTCATTCTTCTTCAATTATAAAAGCACATTCGTAATAAAACTACTTAAATTAAATATGATTTGAATTCGAACCTAATTTGATTTTAATTTTAATTTTTTTCTCATAATTTTAACTATAATTATTTGTTAATTATAACTTAAAAAAATTATATAAATTAAAATAATAATTAACATAATGATGATGATGATGACGATAATTATTAATGTTTAATTAGATCAACTTTGATTTATCGGACCTTATAAAAGTAAGTAGTCACTTGGTTTTCTTTATAATTTTATTTCTATGCTCAATTTTTTAAAGAGAAGCATTCTTAAATCAACATATTTGTGATGATTTAAAAGATTAGAAAGGTCAATATTGTAACAAAATATTTTGAAATTGTGCTCTAATGTGGGTGTATGCAGGACATTCTAGGTGAAAGTGATTTTCATCTTCAACCCTCTCTATGTCACAAAGATGATAGATTTTTTCATCCCATGGTGTTTTAGTAATTGTCCAATGCCTTGTTTCGCTATGGAGATTGTGAAATTTTGTTCTTATTTTAGCAATGTTGACTTTCTTCTTTACACTAATTAAAACAAAGAGATAATTTTGGTCTTCTAGATTAAGATTGATCACCTCCTTATAATACCTTAATTTTTTCTTATCCTCCAACTCTATATCGCACCACTATTCTCCTTAAATTTAGATGTAATATTACTTTTAATATTATCACTATTCTGCAGAGTGATGTCTTCCTTGACTCCCCAATGATTTAGCCATGACTCTGCATCATTATGCCAACCTCATTTTAGTCGTAGGTGGTTTTGAATGGAGTATGAAGACACCTTAGGAAGCCTCTTCTCTCCCATGTTGTTTATCTTGTTCTTGTCCATTAGGTACCTAGTCACGACCATGATCGCAATCGAGGAGAGGGGGGTCAATCAATATTGAGCACTTTTACCATTTCAAATCTTCAAGCACATAAGGTAACATTAATCATTAACAATACCATTTATCAACACATAAAACCATACACAATGCACAAGATAATTTACATGGAATGTTTTTCTTATAATATAACAAGATTACAAGGTTACATTCATAGGAAGCACCAACTTCTGATTTATGAGCACCAACTCAAAGGAGACTACAACCCCCTAACTTTACCAATTACGACTGGAAGGAAGCACCCACTCCCTAGATTCTCTAGCACACACTAGAAGGAGGCTACAACCCCTTGATCCACAAGATACAACATGTGGAGAGGATTCCAATCCCCAGTGATCTCCAACTCACTATAGCACTACCCTGCCACCCCGATATCATGAGTAACAATATCAATATACCACTGTCACTGTCTTCACTATCACTGTCTCTATCATTGTCATTATCACTGGGTCCTTATTAAACAAACCCTATAAATAATCATCCATAGACTTCATATCTTCCTTGTCTCCTTCAATCCATTGACATCATCATCATCTTCAAACCCTAGGTCATTCCAAGAGAGGAACCCTAGTTCATGCCTTTTCCAAATTTTACCAAGATATAGAAACAAGAGAGAAACCATAGTCATGTGCCATTCTCTTCCCCAAAAGAAACCCTAGATCATGTCATCACATATCCCTTACAAAAATCTTTCCAATGAGCTAAGAAGTTTGTGATTTCGATACCATATGAGAAAGTTACACAAGTTTCCATCAATCATCTTCACTTGATCCTTCTCTTGAATTTCGCTTAACTCTTCTTGTACTCCTTGTACCTTTGCTATCCTCTCTTGTACTTGCGAATTGGAGATGCTCTCCAACTTAGATGATTCAAATGAAATGTTTAAACCTTTATTTATACATGTCCAAGTCATTTTTAAAATTACTTTAGGTTAGGTCAACCCTAACCAAATTCTATCCTCATATTAGGTCGGCCCTAACCAAATTTTGGTCAAGTACAAAGAAAAATTCATTTCTCCTCAACCATGGGGAGTTAGGAATTGTGCCACCTATCACCATAAAGGTCTTGGAATAGTGTATGTGATTATGGATCTTGTTCTTTCATTTGATCTACCTTTGTTGGGGGGATTCCCCGTTTGTCTTTAGCATCATTTTCATGTGACTCCCCTTGGCTTTGTCTTCATGGGCTCTTGCTTTGCTTATTCAATGGGATTTGAATTGTCTTCTTGACCACTTCATGTATTAATCAAGGGGATTATTTACACTTCACATCATCATGGTTATGTGGACACATCATCATCACTTTAGGGGATTCTTCACTTGCTCCATTTGTGTGCAACTCAAATTGGGCATGTGGAAACAACCACATGTTATCTCATCCCATGACGGCCATGCTTAACAAATACACCATAAGGGGACCAATTTGGATTTATATACACTTATGCTTGTATGTTGACATCAATGACAACCTTATTCAACAATCTCCCCCTTTGTCATTGATGGAAACCATCATACTCCCCTTGTCATCATGCTCATGTTCTTTCTCTCCCCCTTTGACATCAATGGAAAATGATGATTCTTTCTCTTGAGCCTAATCTTGCTGCCACTTCCCCTGTCAATATTCCTTCTATTTGGGGCTACTCCCCTTGTGAATATTCTGCTTTTATTCTCCAAACTCTTGTAACCTTTTGTCTAGGTGATCTTGCCATGTTTTTACAGTCTCTTGTCATGTGTCCGTAGTCAAGACATTTGAAGCATTCAACATTGTGATTCACCTTGATTTTACAATCTCTTGCCATGTGTCCATAATTGTGGCAATTGTAACATTCAACATTGTAGTTCAAGTGAACACCTCTTTTTTTTGCTTGAGCATTTCCTCCATAAGCTTTTCAATCTCTAGCTCTCTTCCCACAATTATTGCAACAGAAACAATTACTAAGAAAGATGCTTAGATACCTGGGTGTAGAAGATATTCTTGATGGTGCAACATCTTTGTATCCATATTTCTCTAAATATTGTTGATGAATTCTTCTTTTGTAGTCTTTATCTTGATGGGAGCTTCTGAGAATGTCTGCATAAATCTTATCATTCTCCTTATTTTTCTTTTCTGGTAGCTTAGAACACTCCTCTTCAACATTCTTTGCTGGTGGTATGGAGCTTTCACCTTCTTCAACATTTTTTTTTTCATCATAACCCAAACCAGTCTCATCATATTGTGATCTTTGACAACTAAATAATATGTCATCTAGGATCATAGTGCTCTTCTCAAACTTCAAGTTTTTGGTCACTGTCTTCTTTAATTCCTTCCATAGAGAAACAATATCAAAATATATTGCTCGACAAATTTCTTCCTTCTCCTTTAGTTGACTTGTTAGGAATTCTTCAATTCTCTTTGCTTCTTCCAGTTGAATACTTAGACAAATGATAGTATTTTCAGTCTCTTCTTGGTATTCATGCTTTTCCCTTTTTGATTCTCCTAGTAGCTATTCTAGCAACACATTCTTCTTCTTGAGCTTCTTGATTTCATCTAGGGAGCAGATTAGTTGTCTTTCAAGATTAACTTCCTCTTCTTTGTCTTATGAACCTACAATATCTTTGTCTTCATTTTCATCTTTATTGTCATATTGTATTATGTGAGAAGTTGGTACCTTTTTTGGGTTTGTTTCTTCTCCATCATCTGCTTCCTCTTTTGGTGGATTTTCCTTTTCATCATCTTCATCTTTTGTTTTATTATCACCTTTGTTAGATGAGCTTCTTTCATCTTTTACATCTGGTTTTTCATTTTTTTCAATGACTTCCTCAATTGTGTAAAGATTCAGTAGCTTGTCCCAAGTGATGTGCACTTTCCTACCGTTGCTTTTCAAGAATCTTGCAATCCTTCTAGAATGGCATAGATTGCCATTGCATTGTTTTTATTTAACTCCTTTTTGGTTGTATATTTCAGTGGTCTTTCTGGAGTAGTGTAGCCTGAAATAATTGAGTACCAAACATCATAATCAAGAGCTTTCAGATAATCCTCCATTATTCTATTCAACTAGGAAAAGTATGAACCTTCAAATGGTGGAGCTTTGAAGATATTTCGAAAATCTACTTGACTATCCATGTGTGCTTCAAGGATCTACCTTCCAGTGGTTAAACTAGTTCTGAAGGAAACCGACTCTGATACCAATTGTTGGAAGTATCACCAATATTGAGAGTGGGGGTGAATTAGTATTAAGCGCTTTTACCATTTCAAAACTTCAAGCACATCATGTAACATTAATCATTAACAATACCATTCATCAACACATAAAACCATACACAATGCACAAGATATTTTACATCGAATTCTTTTCTTATAATATAACATGATTACAAGATTACATTCATAGGAAGCACCGACTTCTGATTTATGAGCACCAAATCAAAGGAGGCTACAACCCCCTAGCTTAACTAGCTCCAATTGGAAGGAAACACCCACTCCCTAGATTCTCTAACACTAACTAGAAGAATACTACAACCCCCTGATCTGCAAACTACAACTTGTAGAGATGAATCCAATCCTCAATGATATCCAATTCACCCTACTACCACCCTGCCACCTTGATATGAGTAAGAGTGCCAATTTTCCACTGTCACTGTCTTCACTGTCATTGTTGCTATCACTGTCACTGTCATTGCCAAGTTCTGGCCCAGTACAAAGAAAAATTCATTTCTCCTCAACCACGGGGAGTTAGGAATTGTGCCACCTATCACCAGAAAGGTCTTAGAATAGGCTATATGATTATGGAACTTGTTCTTTAATTTGGTCTACCTTTGTGGGAAAAAAATCCCTTTTTTTTCTTTTTTTTCTTTTGCATCATTCTCATGAGACTCCCTTGGCTTTATCTTCATGACATCTTTCTTTACTTATTCAATGGGATTTGACTTGTCTTCTTGACCACTTCATGTCTTAATCAATGGGATTCTTTACACTTCACATCATCATGGTTATGTCGACACATCATCATCACTTTTGGGGCTTCTTCATTTGCTCCATTTGTGTGCAACACAAAGTGGGTACGTGGAAGCAACCAAATGTTATCTCATCCCGTGAGGGCCATGCTTAATAGCTATGCCATAAGGGGACCATTTTGGAGTTATATACAATTATGCTTGGATGTTGAAATCAATGACAACCTTATTCAACAGTGCCAACACAACCCGCCGATTCCAAACAACCCTCTAGCCTATCAATATAAATACCAAAAAGGGTAGGGGATAGGGGAAAAACTTGCTTGAATTCTATATTACAATTAATTTATTCTGACCAAACCTTAGATTTCATAAACTTGGAAATAAACTTCTCGTACAACCTTATTGCAGTAGCTCTCAACTTGAAAGGGACTTTTAGTTTTTCTAATCTGTTCCAAAGGTTAGTTCTGAGCACTATGCCAATGATTTTCTAAATTCAACAAAGCAACATAGAAGATTAGTTATATGATTGTGACACTCCTCATCAATGGTCCTAAGAGTAATAAGGTGGTCCACAGTTGAATGATAGCCTCAAAATATTGCATGGCCTTTAACTCTTTTTCCGTAAATTTCTAGCCATATGTTGATCTTCTTTCCCAAAATAATTCCATATAATTTGGATAAAAGAGGGATAATCATAATGGTCATATAATTAGATGGATTGTTTTAATCTCCACTTTTAAAAGTTTGAACAATGAGGCTTTCTGTCCAGGGTTTAGGGAAACCCTACTTGCCTGCTAAATCGAAGAGATTGTGGATGTGAGGGATGATGATAGGACCACAAATTTTTAAGATTTCCACTTGGTATCCTTCGATGTACTTAGCTTTCCCTTCTATGAGTCACTTAACCCCAAACTCTATTCTAAAGAGAAAAATTCTTCCTTTGTAGAAAGGGTTTGAATGTTGTCCATGACATTAGGGGAGTCATAAATATTTTTAAGGTAGGAATTCTAGTCCCTTAAGGGAATTATATTATTTTCATTATTTATACGACTCAAAATTTGTCTCTAGAATTTCTGACGATCTACCTTAGAGTGGTGCAAAAGAGAGTCTATTGTTTTCTTTTTATATAACACCTTTTTTTTCCTTTTAATTAGGGATTTGTACCTAGCGATCTTGTTAGTTTCGAAGGACTCGTTAGAAACATCCCTAATTAATTTTCTTGAAATTGATACGTGCACCCAAATCTTGATCTTGGAGTAAAGACACGGTTTGAAATATCTCATTCATAGATGAAATCACCCATGTGGATTTGAACATGTGGCCTCTTAAGAGGAAACACATGTTCTTAACCATTAAGCCCACTCAAACCATTCCATAATTTAATCACTATAATTTAATTAATTATTTAATTTAATCACTATAATTTAATTATAATATTATGGTTTGTGTTTGTGATTTATACCAGCCAAGATCCAAACCCTAGGCTCTATCAATCGCAAGAGGGACCAAATCTCCCGAGGTGCAAACCTCTCCTCGAAAAGCGCCTTGAGTGCAATACTTGAGAATAGGTTTGCCCCTAGGGATATTTGATCCCTCTCAGTGCTTGATAGTGTTGGCAATATGGCCAACGTTGAAGATTGTCATTGATGGCAATCAATATGGAAAAGGCTGAAGATGCAGGTAACTAGATGATGACAAGAGCAGCAAAGTAGATTACATAACCATGGCTGAAGATGAATACAAAATAGATGGTGGTAAACTGATTGTCTGAGATTACAGTGCAAAGATTACTCCACAAACAGAGGATTTTGGAATTGTTCAAATCCCTCTTCAATATTATGTGTGCTTAGTTATGTGAAGAAACAGAATCTAGTAGAAAATATGTTAAAGATATTCGAAATGCAGGAAATTGAGATTGAGAGTGAAGGAAATGAAGCAGAGAGTGATGCAGAAGGATATGGTGCAAGAGAGGCAACCAGTAGAAGACAAGCAATCAGTCTAAGTGTCCCTGAAAGATCCCATGAACATAAATATCTAGAGGACGAGGATGGAGAAGTTGAACAAGTCAGAGAACCAAGTGATCAAGATGATGGTCATTATGTTTCACGTTCAGCAGCATATATGCTTGATGTTTTTGGTTATTCTTATAAGGAAGAACAACCGGAATATGCTGCTCAGCATAGTCCAGAACAAAGTGCAGGTAGGGCTGCTTCAGAGGAGGGAGGAAGTGAACAAAGAGGATCAGAAGAAGAATAGCAATTTGAGTAAAAGAAAAAGGAGAAACCTGTAGGTCCTCCCTTAGAATTGGAGTTTCCATTACGACCACCTCCAGGCCAACCAGATAAGATGAGTATTGTGGGAGTGTCAAATATTATGGGAATTGAGCCAAAACCATTTGAATCTAAGACATTGGTTGAAGAGGTAACTTTTTGAGACAGATGAATATGGAGATAAGAAGCGTATTAGATTGGAGGATAATATAGTGCGATGGAGGAAGGTTCAGAATCGTAATGGTAACATTTCTTATGAAAGCAATGCTCGCTGTGTGAGATGGTCAGATGGCAGTTTGTAATTTCTTATAGAGAATGAGGTGCTTGATATAAATGTTCATGATGCACAGTCATATGGATTCCTTGGTTGCGATTTGACTACAGGAATGTTCACTTACAATGATGATATAAACAAAGTAGATTCTCTAAAATCGTTGGTAATAACAGAAGTGCTAAATTGCAGAAGTCTGGGGTTTTTTATATGTATTACATTCGTGCACGAGTCAAACATGAAGATTGCATGAGCGCGAAGAGATCTGAGGTTGTAGAAACTATAGACAACTAAAATACAACTATCTGAGAGGACATTCTCATCGCAGGGTATAATGTTTCTTCAAAGGATTGAAACTCAGAGGCATTTGTGGAGAAGGTGCACGACGAGCAGTCAGATTCATGGAGGTATTCAATTTCTGCAGCATCTTCATGTAGCCGAGTTGTCTTTGAGATCTAATATTACAGCTCGTTATGATTATGTGCATTTGGAAGAAAAGGGTTTTGAAAATCAAAACAATTGCAGGCGAAGCTACAGGGGTCGTCCGATCGTATGGTCAACGGTTGCGATTAGTTTTGGTTTGGGATTTAGTCCCACATTGGCTGTGCAAATAGACATGTATGTCTTTATAAACGCCGGTTCTCCCTAACTCTTTCGACGCGTAGTGCAAAGGATAGGCGGGGGCACTGGGTGTTTGGACTCCACGAGAAGATCACCAGCTCGATGCTCGGGATGACCTATCAGGCCTCCTATCCTCTTGCTACACGTGGCTTCTTCTGCGTGGATGATGACAAGGATGTTGCAGATGTGGCGTCGAGGTGAATATTGAATTGGCAGACGTGTAGCTCCAAAAGACCACTTCCACCCATCAAGAAGGAACTCAAGTCAACTCCAAAGAAGATTTATCAAAACAGATATCCTTATATTTTCCTTGGACACTGTTTTGCATGCTCCAACTTTGGACACAAAGCTGTGAATTGTAGAGCATATGAGAAGAAAAGATTGAAGGGTAAAAATTATAACTTCAAAAACAATCAAACAATTAGTCAAGCAAAGAGTAGAAATTATAACTCATTTACACCTCTACAAGAAAAATATTTAGAATGTTTCAACTGTCATAACTATGGGCATAAAGCAAGAAATTGTAGATTAATGGAAATATCAGAAAGGCCAAAGGACATTAAAAAGCAAAAGAAGCTTTGGAGAGAAAAAAACATCAGAAGAGAAATGTCTTATTGCCTTAAAAGTCCAAGATAAAGGAGATCCCTGATATGTTGAGAGTGGGTGTTCAAAGCACATGACATGAGATAAGGACAAGTTTTTGAACTTAAAGAAACATAAGGTTAAAGTTACATTTGGTGACAATGCTTCAGGTAACACTCTTGGGAAAGGCTCTGTGAATATGGGAAAGGCCAAAGCCAAGAATGATCTGAAACCTAGCTTACTAAGTGTTAGCCAAACTTGTGATCAAGGACACATTTGCATCTTCGATTCCAAGAAATGTGAGATTAGGAGAAAGGACTCAGGAAAATTGGTTGGTACTGCATCTAGATCTCATGAGAATGTATACATACTAAATACAAAACTGGATGAGGAATGTCATATGAATTTAGTGGATGAAAGATGGTTATGGCATAGGAGGTTGGGACACATTAACTTCGACAATTTAGTAAAAGTCATTAACCTTGGGGCAGTAAGAAACTTGCCAAAGATTACAAAACCTTCAAATCCCATATGTAGACATTGTCAACTAGGGAAACAAACTAGAATATGGTTTAGGACAAAAGAATATTCAACCTCAAAACCTTTAGAGATGGTTCACATTGACCTCTGTGGATCTACAAGAACCAAAAGTTTGCAAGGAGAGTCCTACTTTATACTATTCAATGATGATTTTACTAGAATGTCTTGGGTATTTTTTCTCAAGGAAAAATCAGAAGCATTTAACAAGTTCAAAGCTTTTAAAAATCTTGTTGAAAATGAAACAGAGGCAAAAATCAAATGCCTTAGATCAGACAATGGTGGTGAGTTCACCTCAAAAGAGTTTGATCTCTTCTGTGAAACTCATGGAATTAAGAGACAATTCTCAGCTGCCAGAACACCACAGCAAAATGGGGTTTATGAAAGGAGGAATCGAATAGTACAGGAGGCTGCAAGAACTATGCTCAATGAAGCAAAATTGTCTAATGGGTATTGGAGAGAAGCTGTAAGCACAACAGTACACATTTTAAATAGAGGACAGCTCATGATTAATAGTAATAAGACTCCTTATGAGTTATGGTTTGGGAGAGTTCCTTCTGTAAAGCACTTCAAGGTCTTTGGTAGTAAATGTTACACCAAAAGACTTGATGAGGATCTTGGAAAATTTGATGCCATACTTGATGAAGGTATATTTCTTGGATATGCTTCTACCAAGAAAGCATACGGATGCTATAATATTAGATTACATAAGATTATAGAGAGTGTTGATGTTAAGGTAGATGATTCAAAAACAAAGAAGTTCAAACATCAAGAAAGTATACTCGATGATGAAAGCAAGGATGATGAGGAGCTAGTTGATACACAAACAGATGTAGAAGAAATAGAAGACATACAAGAAGATGAAATAGATACTCGAGAAGAAAAAGAAGAATCCCCTAGAAGAGACACCAAGACATCCTCCAGAATAATTCAAAAGAATCATCCCGAAGACCAGATCATTGGAGATAAAGATGCAGGAGTACAAACAAGAAGAAAATTTGTGTATCAAACAGAGATAACACTACTGTCATGTATTGAGCCCAGCTCAATTAAAGAGGCATGCAAAGATGAGAATTGGGTCAAATCTATGAATGAAGAATTGAACCAAATTGAAAAAAATCAAACTTGGGAATTGGTTCCAAGACCAAAAAATAAGAATGTTATTGGAACTAAATGGGTGTTTAAAAACAAAGTAAATGAAGATGGGCAAGTAATCAGGAACAAAGCCAGATTAGTATGCAAAGGATATGCTCAGGTTGAAGGAGTATATTTTGAAGAAACCTTTGCACCTGTGGCCAGATTAGAGGCAATTAGGATGTTCTTAGCTTTTGCCAATTACAAAAAATTTAAGGTATATTAGATGGATGTCAAGTTAGCTTTTCTCAATGGAAACTTAGAAGAAGAAGTGTATATAGAGCAGCCAGAAGGATTTCAATTATCTGATAAAGGAGACTATGTCTGTAAGCTAAAGAAAGCACTATATGGGTTAAAACAAGCACCCAGAGCATGGTATGCAAGGCTGGACTTGTATTTGCAAACACAAGGTTTCAAAAGAGGAACAACAAATAGTAATCTTTATTGTAAAATTGTTGATGATATCCTGATCATTTTAGAAGTGTATGTTGATGATATTATATTCGGGAGTGATGATGAAAAGTTGAGTGAGGATTTTGCTAAAAGGATGCAGCAAGAATTTGAAATGTCTTTGCTTGGTGAAATGAATTTCTTTCTAGGATTGCAAATAGTACAGTGCAAAAAGGGAATCTTTATTCATCAGTCCAAATATATTAAAGATATGTTGAAAATATTTCAGCTAGAGGATTGCAAGCCTGTTTGTACACCTATGACAGTAGGCTAAAAGTTAAGCAAAGAAGATGAATCCAAGGATGTAGATACAAAACATTATAGATCCATGATTGGGAGTCTACTATATGTAACAACCTCCAGACCATATGTCAAACAAGCTGTTGGAATGGTGGCTAGATTTCAAGCTGCACCAAAAGAGAGCCATGTTCAAGCTGTAAAAAGAATATTTAGGTACTTAAAAGGAACCATAGATCTTGGATTATGGTATCCTAGGAAGAATACATTCTCCCTAAAAGCCTATTCATATGCAGATTGGGCAGGTTGTGTAGATGACAGAAACAGTACAAGTGGAGGGGCCTTCTTCTTGGGAGAATCACTTGTAGCTTGGACAAGCAAAAAACAGACCTCAATTTCTCTATCTACCACTGAAGCAGAGTATATTGCAGCAGCCGAATGTTGCACACAAATTGAATGGATGAGATAGACTTTACAAGACATCAAAATAATGTTTGAAGAACCCATCACTATCTACTATGATAATACAAGTACTATAAGTCTCTCCAAAAACGGTGTTCAACACTCAAAATCAAAACACATTCCAATAAAGTTTCACTATTTAAGAGAGCAGGTTGCAAACAAGAACATCAAACTGGAATATGTGTCAACACAGGAACAATTGGCAGATATTTTCACAAAACCTTTAAGCAGAGATGTGTTTAAATATCTTAGGCAAAGATTAGGAGTGGTATCCTCTCTAATTTAAATTCTCCAAACATCAGAGTGGCATCACCTCAGGGGGAGACAATGATTAGGGTCAGGGGGAGTTAATCTACGCTTTGCCCTTGATGTCAAAGGGGGATAAATGGAATTGGTATTGCCATCAATGCCATAGGGGGAGATTGTTGGCAATATGGCCAAGGTTGAAGATTGTCATTGATGGCAATCAATATGGAAAAGGATGAAGATGCAAGTAACTAGATGATGACAAGAGCAACAAAGCAGATTACATAGCCATGGCTGAAGATGAATACAAAATAGATGGTGGTAAACTGATTGTCTGAGATTACAGCGCAAAGATTACTCCACAAACAGAGGATTTTGGAATTGCTCAAATCCCTCTTCAATATTATGTGTGCTTAGTTATGTGAAGAAACATAATCTAGTAGAAAATATGTTAAAGATATTCGAAATGCAGGAAGTTGAGATTGAGAGTGAAGGAAAGGAAGCAGAAGGATATAGTGCAAGAGAGGCAACCTGTAGAAGACAAGAAATCAGTCTAAGTGTCCCTGAAAGATCCCATGAACATAAATATCTAGAGGATGAGGATGGAGAAGTTGAACAAGTTAGAGAACTAAGTGATTAAGATGATGGTCATCATGTTTCACGTTCAACAGCAGATATGCATGATTTTTTTGGTTATTCTGATGAGGAAGAACAACCAGAATATGCTGCTCAGCATATTCTAGAACAAAGTGCAGGTAGGGCTGCTTCAGAGGAGGGAGGAAGTGAACAAAGAGGATCAGTATGAATAAGAAGAAGAACAACAATTTGAGTAAAGGAAAAAGGAGAAACCAGTAGGTCCTCCCTTAGAATTGGAGTTTCCATTACGACCACCTCCAGGCCAACCATATAAGATGAGTATTGTGCGAGTGTCAAATATTATGGGAATTGAACCAAAACTATTTGACTCTAAGACATTTGTTGAATAGGCAACTTTTTGAGACAGATGAATATGGAGCTAAGAAGCGTATTAGATTGGAGGATAATATAGTGCATGGAGGAAGGTTCATAATCGTAATGGTAACATTTCTTATGAAAGCAATGCTCGTTGTGTGAGATAGTCAGATGGTAGTTTTCAATTGCTTATAGAGAATGAGGTGCTTGATCTAAATGTTCATGATGCATAGGAATATGGATTCCTTGGTTGCGATTTGACTACAGGAATGTGCACTTACAATGATGATATAAACAAAGGAGATTCTCTAAAATCGCTAGTAATAACATAAGTGCTAAATTGCAGAAGTCTGGGGTTTTTATATGTATTAACATTCGTGCACGAGTCAAACATGAAGATTGCATGAGCGCGAAGAGATCCGAGGTTGTAGAAACTATAGACAACTAAAATACAACTATTTGAGAGGACATTCTCATCGCAGGGTATAATGTTTCTTCAAAGGATTGAAACTCAGAGGCATGTGTAGAGAAGGTGCACGATGAGCAGTCAGATTCATGGAGGTATTCAAATTCTGCAGCATCTTCATGTAGCCGAGTCATCTTTGAGATCTAATATTATAGCTCATTATGATTCTATGCTTTTGGAAGAACAAGGTTTTGAAAAGCACAACAATTGCAAGCGAAGCTATAGGGGCCGTCCGATCGTATGATCATCGGTTGCGATTAGTTTTGGTTTGGGATTTAGTCCCACATTGGATGTGCAAATAGACATGTATGTCTTTATAAACGCCGATTCTCCCTAACTCTTTCGATGTGTAGTGCAAAGGATAGGTGGGGGCATTGGGTGTTTGGACTCCATGAGAAGATCACCAGCTCAGTGCCCGGGACGACCTATCAGGCCCCCTATCCTTTTGTTACACATGTCTTCTTTTGTGTGGACGATGACAAGGATGTTGCAGACGTGGCGTCGAGGTGAATATTGACTTGGCAGATGTGTAGCTGAGATGGACAATGGAATGGAATTGACCAAGACGACGAGGTGGATAATGAAGTGGCAAGTGTATGAAAGCCAAGAGGAGCCGGAGCTCTTAAACCTAGAGCGTGTAAATCGATGGTCGAATGCTATGTTGAAAAAGGGGGCATACATGGCGTCGAGGCGGAAGAGGAGTTATCAGAGGTGGCTAAAGCATTAAGTGAAACATGAAGACTTAGTGAGAAATCATAAAGCGATAGTTTTGGAATAATTAAAAAAATATATATAGTTTTAAAAGACAATGATTTAAAATGTAAAGTTATTTTTTTGGGTTGTGTTGTTTTGAAAAGTTGTGTCGTTTCACAATGCACATGAACTTTGGAGAAGTATATATTGAAAAGACAAAGTCATTTGTAAGGTGTGTCTCTCAATTCTTCATCTCAGTACTTGAAGAATAAGTTAGGCCAAAGGAAGAGATGCGTTCCTAGAAGCTTATGAAGAATTAATATCTTAAGGGTGGCAGGGTGGTGCTAGGGTAGGTTGGTGCCTGCAAAAGGGAGTTGTTGCTTCCTTGTCAGTCGTAGCTGACTAAACAGGGGGTCGTAGCCTTATACCAGTTGGTGTTGGTGAATTAAGGGTGTGGATGCATCCTGATTGGTTGGTGCCGATCGAATTCTATTGTAACTTGTAAAAGCAATTTTGCAGATAATAGAAAATCTTTGGTGGTTTACTCATTTGGGGTTCCATGATAAAATCTGTGTTTTGTGTATTTTGTTGATTCCATGTTTTGATAAAAATTAAATAATTGGTTAAAAGGTAAAAAGTTAACAATACTGATTCACCCCCCCCTCTCAGTATTGACCAATATTCCATCAGATAGAGCCTAGGATTTGGATCTAGGCTGGTTCCAGTCGTGGGAGGTGACAAAAGGGAGTTTTATTAGCATTGTAAGGAACATGTTAAGTTGAAAACACAGATAGAAATATGAGGATTATCATAATGTAAGTAATAAGTATGAGTAAATTGTTAAACTGGAAAATAGAGACAATAATTTTGTAAGGATTAAATAAATGAAAATATGGTTCACATCGTGATCATTCTCAATCTATCTTCTTCATCTTTTCTTATCTTCACACCGGGTAGTTTTGACATCCTCTCATATCGATCATATGAGAATGGAGGTTGAAATCATAGACCTGCCAAATATTTAACTCGAGATATTGATGTAAATGTCAACCCCTGCCTCTCTTTCTTTCCAATATTAATAGTAGCTTTCTCCAATGTCAATCCTTGTGACGTATGGATTGTTAAACCCCAAGCGAGTTTCAATGGAAGTTGTTTTTTATTACCTCTTTCGATAGATGTAATAGGAACAACTTGAGGAAACGATTCATCCCATGGTACCCCCACATAATTATCAAATTTTATTAAAACATACGTGGGTGGTTCTGTAGGGGAACTTCCAGGTTTATATACAATTTGTTGTATAACTCCAAGAGCACCATTGACGAGTTCTGCATCAGTACAGAGGTTTGATGTTAGCATTACCCTTGCTCCTATGGCTATAAGTAATTCAAGTTCCAACCCTTCTTCATCTCCTTCCATAGAATAGTTGGTTCTTACTGATGTAGCAATACTGGTCGCAATGGGACAGTTTAGGCTTCTTATTAAATGCTTGTTATGACAGTTTACATCATCATTTGTCGCAAACAAATGTATCACCTTATCGAAAGACTTTTTCATTGTAGCATGTAAGGAAGTATCAGTACAAGTCATCAGTAATTTCCAATCCTCTATTGTTGGAATTGCATCTCTAATATTCATGAACAAATTACACAAAAATATTTGTTCATTGCTTTGTCCATTCTGTTGAAACACAGTATCGAGGGTCACAACTATTGTGAATGTGTTCCACAATTATTTTGCAATACCTTCCGATGCATATACAGGCTTATCCAAGACAGGTGGAAATTGTCCCAAATCACCAACCAATATAATTGATCTTCCACCAAAAGGTATATTAGCATTTTCTCGGAATGCTTGGGGAAGTCTTGAATCTATTCTGATTAATAGATTTTTTCGAATAAAACTCATTTCATCGATCAAAATATATTTAACATTCCTCAACTCTTCTTGTAAGTTAATTAAACTCGGTCCTCGTAAATGATCAATTTCTTTGATTGGTATGTGAAGTGCAGAATGAACTGTTCTTGCAGATATGTTGAAAGCTACCACCCCTGTAGGAGCTAGAAGAAGTAATGGACTTTTCCCTGGATGCGAGATATTTTCAAGTGTATTTTTAATGGCTCCAATCAAATATGACTTTCCAGTACCTACAGTTCCTTGGATTATCATGCGTAGTGGATCAACACCCGTTCTATAATGCTCAAGGATAACCTCGTATGCTATTCTTTGCTCATCCCCCAAACTATCAATTGAGTAAGACTTTGCATGTTGATTAGCAGATTTTTTTTCAATTTTCGCATATCCGAGATGAAATGAATTGCACGACTGGAGGTCTCTTCATCATTCATACAATCAAGATCCCTATGTCCAAGCATCTCAAACTCATTATAATTTATAAATTGATTTTTATATGTCACCTACCCAAATTTCTGAGAATTATTATTTTATTTGCAAAATACTTTATGTTAAATTTAATTACAAAGTTTTGTAATTATGATCAGTTTTGATCATGGATGAATGTAATTACTGAATATTATTATTTAAATAAATTAATTAGGAGACAAACACCCAAGAGGACTGTTGAATGAGTGTTCACTGACCCACTAGGAGGAATGGAAGCTGTTGGAAGGTATGGGACACATGGCAGCAGTTGCATCACACCACTAACTATTGGTTATGGGACAACTACCCCTAAAAATAGGGCATTATCCCCCAGGTGGAGGGAGTGAGCAGGCAGCTCATTTAATGACCCAGTAACATCTGAAAAAGGCCTAGGCATCCTATAAAGGAAAATTTGAATTGGGCAGGCAGCTCTAAATCAATATTTCTACATAATATTTTCCTCTTGTGAATCAAGTGATTAAAAGAGAGATTCGAATAGGGAGGTTAGTGGTGACTGTAATCTGGAGTTTTCATTATTGCTGAGAGGAATCAGAAATGCTGGTGCAAGTCTATTGGATTGCTACCTATTGAAGATTCAAAAGTAAATTGTTACAGCAAGAAGAAATCCTCATTCCTGAGTTTCTTCCTCCTGGTGGTTCAGTGAACAGGCTCGGGGGTCCTAAGACAGTACTTGACTGTTTTCAGGAATTGGTTGGGTGGAACAGTCTTCTTGGGCTGTTTGTTGCCCTATAGATTTTCTCAGGTTCTACATATTTTCTAACTTGTTCTTAGTAAATAATTCCGTTCTGTTTAACTAGTATTTTCTGTTTATTTGTTTTTCGAAAAAGAATCTAATCCTAGAAATTGTTTTAAGTCTGAATGTTTAAGTTTAATGTTGAAGTTGAATTGATAAACCAATACCTCTATTTTTCCACATGCTGTTTTGAAGCATTGTACTCTAGTAGAGATACGCAAATTAAAAATAGATTAGAGGATAGGCAAATGCCATTGATTCGAATAGATAGAACAATGATCGTATTCTGTTTTACTATTCTGCCCTATATTTTCCAGTAGAAAAATTTACTGTATAAAATGCTTCTAAACTACATCATTGTTTCATAAAATATAAGTATTGTTCTCTCATCTGTGTATATATATTATAGTTTGTTCACTGTATTAGTTTGTGTAGTATTCGAATGAAATGAGACAAACCATGTTTATACCATAGCATCAAATCAAAACAATATTATCATCATTATTTACATGCTGTAAACAAAAGTATTTCACAGTCATTTTATAATTCTCAGTTTTCACATTACACATATACACACACTGTTTTCATTTCTTATTTTATCATTTTCATAAATTTACAGTTCAAGCAGATAATAGAGATAAAATAAACATTCTATTACTGAAAATTTATTGTTTTTAGTAGTTAATCAAACTAACACAACTTAGGGTTTGACCCTTTTGTTTTTGTTACAATCGAATTCTCTACTATTTAGAACAGCATACATTTTATAGTTCCTATCTTTGACAGAGTACTTAAACTCTAGCCAAAACAATTACTTTAAGAATTGTTTATTTATTCAAAACAAAATCAACTCATATAGATTACAAATCGAAATCCAAGTCATTCAAAAGACTCATAATTTTAAATATTTCTACTCGACTTAAGTTTCAGTCCTGTTCTTTCATCTTCAACAAAAAGAAAACTATTTTGAAATTTCTTTGACAGAGCTATCTTCCAAAACATTTTCCACATGACCTAATTTTTTTTAGAAAAGAAAACATACAGCATTACGTTTTTCAACATAACGATTACTACACAGAACAATCAGCACTTATCTTAGAGTTACCTTTCCAAATCGCAGACTTACAAACCCTAGATTAAGATGAAATTCATGTTATCAATCTATGGCCGCAAGCCCTTTATCATAGACTTATTTATACATAAACTACACAATATACATTGATGATAAAGAAGAATTATCATATACACAGTGAACGAGCTCATGGCTCTATACCATAATTTAACAAACAAAAATCGTGATTCCCAGAACGAGATTTACAACATTGTTTGTAAACAAAATTGTACAGGGCTTATCCCAAGTTCCAACAGTTTGAAAGAACCCAAAATTATCAAACATCGACGAGTTACAACTCCAGTCAGCAACATCAAACTCTAAAGTATAGAAACCAAGTATCTTTCAAACGAACGAGAAGTCTTCTCACTGTTTAATAAACGTGCTTCAAGAGGGTCTTCAACTTTCAACAACGACAGAGCAATGACAAGTCGTGGTAAGGCATGTTACTCATTTCTTAAAAACCACCTCAATCACAGTCGGAGAGTACTTTGAGGGTTTGGAAGACCCGAAGCTTACCGGAGAGGAAGCACGCTATTTCCCTTGCCAAAACCTTACTCAAACGTGCTTTAGAACCATGCAACTGACAACGATAAGCTTGAAGTTAGTAATCTGTTACATTGTAAACCGAAAATCGAAGTGCAGCAAAAGAAATACCCATTACTTAGAGGGATGCTTACCTTCATAACTTTGACGAGAACGATGCCATGAACGACACCAGGACGCTTTCATCCTCTTTCAACTATGTGTATTTCTTTTCACTCTTTTTCTCAGAAGTATAAAGCTTACAAATATGATTTCGATAACCTTTCGAACCAGAGATCAAATCTCTTAAAAACTACATCGACATTACAGAAGAAAAACCTGCAACTCCAACTCTCTTGGCAGGTCTCGAGGTCAAACCTCTCTCAAAACTCCTTAAAATTTTTTTCGGCAACCTGTCGGCCATACAGGCCATAACAATAACACTTTGAAACAACTTCCCAAGTTCAAAAACCAAAACACACGGTAGATGTTAGGGTTACAATCCAACGTCTTAGACTCATCTTCATCGACGACCACAACATTGCCAGCTATGTTAACATTGGTATCAACGACGTCGACATTTATTGCCATCCTTCATCACAGGTTGACAATGCCACCATGGCAAACGTTTAATCTAGCATCAACCAGTGCAAAGGCGTAATATTCTTTCACAACAACGAGCAAGGAGACAATCACATCTACGTGGATCGTTGGACATCCAACTCGACAGGGATGGGGTACCAAACTTTTAATGCAGGATCGTTGCGTGATCTCTATCACAGCTCGAGCCAGACGCCAATTTATTGAATCAACGACCTGTCCAGTATCAAAATAAATGCATGTCAGTGATTTCAACGTGACAGTAATCCTTGCAATTTCATGTTAATATAACCATTTTAAATTCTTCATAGTATTATCAACATCTATGTAAAAATTTCATTATAATGTTGCACTACATTGCTATCGATCCGACATATTACAATGTGATAAGGATTTGCAACATATAGTATAGTTTGTTATTATTCCAATGTTGGCATTATATTGCAATAGTTTCGTCATATGTTTTAATATTGATATTAAACCAAGAATCGATATAGTCACACCACTATAATCATAAGACCTTGAATATGTCACGTTATAGGATGATAGTTAAATAGTTCAAGTCTTGTTTTGCACCATAGTCAACCTATGGCTTGTATTTGTTTATTTATCTAATTGCTACAAGTGTCTAGTCCCTAGGAAAGACTACATTTGCTTACATAAGACCTAAATAATTATAGTGGTAGATATGAATTGTGAACCATAAAATTTATATAGTTAATCATTTATATTCATAGGAACTAACAGTGTTGTATAAGCTCGCAAGCATATATATGCTATCATATATAGTTTAGTAGTTTGGAACAATAAGTTTCTCCAATTTCCTATCCACTTTTATTCACGCGATACAATGGCACTGTACCATCTTGGTACTACCATACAAATGATGACAACAAGACAACTATTATCACGACAATGACGACAATAGAACCAGCTAGTACAAAGACGACTACAGTGATGATGCTGCTAACTAGATGTTTGTTTCAACAGCTAACTTGGGTTGATTTTACTCAGATACAACTCGAACCTTGGAAAGCAGAAGTGTAAGCATGCGAAACGTACCTGTATGCTTTTATAATCGCAATAGTCTCTAGTTATTCTATTTTTATTTACACCGATGAATTTGAACTTACACGAACTGGAATTTATTGAAATCATGAAACTTCTTACCTGTCGTTTGCACATAGAACAGGTTCAATGCTTTAGCGTTGCAGCTAAGTAAGCTTCGGGGTCCCTCATAGGACTCCCTTGGTCAGCAAAGAAGCAAACTATCAGTATCATATCAAAAGAAAAAGTATCATATCACATTCTAACCTGGCATTTCATTCATTATATTAGTCATGCTTATCATTGCAAAAGAAAAATGCCACTTCATAATGCCGATTTATTAATTCATAATCAGAGTTGTTATGAACGTGTTTAAGTTGTCACTGTCATATTGTTTATAACAGAATTTTATTATATTAAGCACAAACAACTGTTTAGTTAATGATGTTACGATCAACAAATATTATTTTTCTGTAAGTTACAAATTATCGCAATCCAAGCTATTATTTCTATTATAAAAAATTTTAAATTTTTGTGAAATTATGGAATGTTACATGTGGTATCAGAGCCCAGATTCAAACTCTAGGCCTGAATGAGGTCCAAAACACGCAGTAGAAAATTTTTATATATAATAGAAAATTCTTTTTACAGCAGAAAACTATACTAACTTGAAAATTTTATCATTATGTTATCAGAAATTATTTTCAGTTACAGGTATGGAGAACTCAGCTGAACATTTAAGTGACAGATTTTAGCCAAACAGTCACAGTTTGGGACAACACTATGTAGAGGAAAGTCACGGAGAATTAGATAACAGTTCAACGGAACTGTTACGTGCCTTTCAAGAATTAAAAGCAGAAATCAAATCTGTGAAACAAGATAATGAAAGGATTCTACAAGCACAAGAACAACTAAATCAGGTGCTGTTTGAACATAGCCAAACAAAGGAACAAGAGAGAAACAATGAAGATATTTCCAAAGTTGAGGACATGCCTCACACTGATAAAAATCAGAACATAAAAATCAGCGAAGTAAAAGACAGCTCAACCTCATTGGGAGATGCTATTGAAGTACGCAAAAGGAAGCGTAACTATACCAGTGACAGCAGTGAAGGAGACTCCAAACCAAGAAGGAAAAATCATAAGGAATATGAGCAAATTTCTGGAGAATTCAAGAAGATAAGACCTCCAACTTTCAATGGAGAAACTGAGAAAGGTGAGACAGTTGAAGCTTGGCTGTTAGGGATGAAGAAATACTTCCAGATCTACAACTATTCATAGTTCTTAAAGGCAAAGATGGCCATATATAACCTAACCGGAAAAGTGGATATCTGGTGGCAAGACATCAAAAGGGTAAAGGGCATCAAAGATAAAGATGTAAGCTGGAGTGCTTTCAAACGATATTTCAAAAAGAAGTATCTATCTGAGCAGTACTACGAAGAAAAATCTAAAGAGTTCTACGATTTGAAGTTGGGAGGTATGAATATGAAGGAAATGAACAGTAAGTTTTTGAACTTACTGAGATATGTACCATACCTCATAGAAGAGAAACAAAAAATTCAAAGGTACTTAAGCTGTTTACCTTTCAGCATTAAAGACAGAATTGAGTACGATAGTCCTAAAACATTGGAGGAGGCTATGAGAAAGGCAGTTTTTTGTTATGATACCAATCAGAAAAGAGAAGGAATGTCAAACTGGAAAAATCATAAGCCCAACAATTTTGAGCAGAAAAAGAAAAATTTCAGATTCAGTGGAAATTCCGGATGTCAAAAGAAAAATTCTCAGAACCGGAATTATCAAGGGAACAATTCCAGAAATAATTGACAGTAGAATTCTACAACACCCAGAAATGCACCTAATATTGCCAAGACCAGTGAGCCAAAGACACATATTAAATGTTTTGAATTTCAAGGCCCCCATTACGCATCAGAATGTTCCTTAAGGAAGTGGAAGGCAAACAACATCAACTCTATACAAACTGAACCTACTGTTGGAGACGTAGCAAGGGAGATGCTAAGAATTAACGCAACACTTGACAACAGGCAAGCAGATCATCAAATCTCCATGGTAGAGATTGAAGGTATGATACATGACCATCCTGTTACTGTTTTAATTGACCCAGGTGCTAGTTTAAGTTATATATCACCAGATATTGTGGAAAGTCTTAAACTGAAAACTGAAAAGTTTAGTAAATCATGGCTAGTTAGACTAGCAACTGGAACAAAGAGGAAAGTTTCAGATTTTATAGAAAAATGTGTGTTGTCCATGGATCATTTACAAACACAAATCAAGTTGAATATTCTACCTTTATGTTCTTATGATATTATCGTTGGGATGGACTGGTTAGAAGCCCATCATGTCATCCTGGACTGTTATGGAAAAAGTTTTACATGTTTAAATAATGAAGGGAAAACTGTAGAAATAATAGGGATTCCGAGGAAGGCAACCCTTAGACAGATTTTGGCCATGCAAGTTAAGAGGGAAGTTAGGAAAGGATGCCAAATGTTTGCAGTAAACGTAGTAAATGATGAGTATATGGATAAAGAGGACAAACTAAAATTAGAAGACATACCTGTCCTAAGGGATTTTAAAGATGTATTTCCTGAGGAGATTCCAGGATTACCACCCAAAAGAGATTTAGATTTTACCATAGAGTTGGTACCAGGAGTAGTACTAAACTCTAAAGCTCCATACCGAATGAACATACTCGAGTTAAACGAATTAAAATCACAGTTGAAGGAGCTTATTGACAAGAAGTATATTAGACCTAGTGTGTCTCCTTGGGGAGCACCTGTCATCTTTGTTAAGAAGAAAGACAGAACCTTGAGACTATGCATAGACTATCGCCAACTCAATAAGATGACAATCAAGAATAGGTATCCATTGCCCTGCATAGATGATCTATTCGATCAGCTGCGTGGAGCAATAGTATTTTCGAAGATTGATCTAAGATCAGGATATCATCAAGTAAGGGTTAAGGACGAAGATATTTTCAAGACAGCTTTCCGAACTCGGTATGGACATTATGAGTTCATAGTCATGCCATTTGGCTTGACTAATGCCCCGGATGTATTTATGTGTCTGATGAATAATATTTTGCATAAATACTTAGACAAGTTTGCTGTTGTGTTTATAGACGATATTTTAGTGTACTCAAAAAGCAAAGAAGAGCATGATGAACATTTAAGGATTATCTTACAAATATAAAGATATCATCAACTATACGCCAAATTTAGTAAGTGTGACTTCCACAAAGACAAAATTCAGTCTCTAGGACACATAATTTCAGCAGAAGGAATCTCGGTTGACCCCGACAAGATAAGGGCCATTAATGATTGGTCGGTTCCTAAAGATGTGTCAGATGTAAGATCATTTATGGGCATTACGGGGTATTACAAAAAATTTATAGAGAATTTTTCAAAAATTGCCAACTCCATAACTTCCTTGCAGAAGAAAGGGAAGAAATATGTCTGGGATTAGAAGTGTGTTGACAGCTTTAAGAAATTAAAAGAACTATTGACGACAGCACCTATCTTGAGGATAGATGATCCCAACAAGGATTTTGTAGTTTGTACAGACGCATGCAATGACGGACTCGGTGGAGTCTTGACACAAGAAGGACATGCGGTGGCATATGAATCTAGAAAGCTGAAAGTACATGAAAAGAGCTACTCTACTTATGATTTAGAGTTACTAGCAGTTATTCATGCCTTAAAAATGTGGCGTCATCACCTTATTGGCAGGAAATTTACATTATTAACAGATAACATGGGTTTGAAATATTTATTGAATCAGACAAACCTGAACGCTAGATAAGCTAGATGGTTGACGTTCTTAAGTGAGTATGATTTCGAAATTCAGCATATTAAAGGGAAGGAGAACAAGGTTGCAGATGCCTTGAGTCGCAAGAAAAAACTAAATTTCATTTCAGCAATTAGTACTTATTCAACTGATATGGAAAATCAGATTATGGAAAAAGGTGAAACATATGAAGAATACAGAAAAATGAAGGAAAAGACAGCCAACAACAATTTTGAAAATTGTATGGCAGATTACAGAATGAAGGAAAACGGTTTATTACTGTTTAAAAATAGGTTGTATGTACCAGATATACCAGAAATAAAATTCTGATATTAAATGAGATGCATAAAAGTCACTATTCTGGTCATCCAGGTTATCAAAAGACCATTACTATGCTAAGAAAAGAATATTATTGGCCCAGAATGAAAGATGAAGTAGCAGAGTACATAGCTAAATGTTTGGATTGTCAAAAAGTGAAGGTTGAACACCAGCATCCTGCTGGATTGTTACAACCATTACCAATACAAAGTTGGAAATGGGAAGTGATCAACATAGATTTTATTACTGGATTACCTAAAAATCAGAAACAACATGATTCTATCATGGTGGTGGTGGAAAAACTCAGCAAGGAAGCACATTTCATACTGGTGAAGACTACTCAAAAAGCTCCAGATATCGCAGAGATCTTTATGAAATAGACTTTTAGACTACATGGAATACCGAAAGTAATAATTTCAGATCGTGACTCGAAGTTTACAGGAAACTTCTGGAGGTCACTATTTAAGGGATTGAATACAACTCTAAATTTCAGTACAACATTTCATCCACAGATGGATGGATAGACAGAAAGGGTAAATCAAGTGTTAGAAGATTTATTAAGAATGTATGTTAAGGATCAACCTGGTAAGTGGGAAGATTACCTGCACTTAGCAGAATTTGCTTATAATAATCATTGTCATGCTTTAGCTATACTTAGTCCTTTTGAAATTCTTTATGGTAGGAAATGTGATACACTTGTTTCATGGAATGATCCAGTAAATAGAGTTGTTTTAGGACCTCAATTATTGCAAGAGTTAGAACTAATTGTGAAACAGGTGCAATGACATTTAAAAGCTTCCCAAGATAGGCAGAAAAGTCAAGTAGATTCAAAAAGAACTCATAAAGAGTTCCAGGTGGGTGAACATGTGTTTCTCAAGGTAAGACCGAAAAAGAGTTCACTGAAATTAGGGAGCTGTGCCAAGTTGGCACCCATGTATTGCGGTACTTTTGAAATATTATCTAAGGTTGGAGCAGTGGCATACCAACTGGCTTTGCCACCTAACCTGAAAATAAATAATGTCTTTCATATATCGTTTTTAAAGAAATATGTGCACGATACTACTCATGTTGTAAACTGGAATGATGTACAGGTGGGACAAGACGAAGATTTTTCGGTGGAATTGGATTGTATCCTCGGAAGGAGGGAAACTATTCTTCGGAATTGCAGCATTGGGCAAGTGAAGGTGCAATGGAGGCACCTTAGCCCAGAAGAGGAAACCTGGGAGTTGGAGAGTATTATGCGGGCAGCATACCCAACTATGTTTCAGGAACACTCAAGGAGTGATTAGCCAACATCGAGGACAATGTTGAGACTTAAGGGGGGGTGTATGTCACCTACCCAAATTTCTGAGAATTATTATTTTATTTGCAAAATACTTTATGTTAAATTTAATTACAAAGTTTTGTAATTATGATCAGTTTTGATCATGGACGAATGTAATTACTGAATATTATTATTTAAATAAATTAATTAGGAGACAAACACCCAAGAGGACTGTTGAATGAGTGTTCACTGACCCACTAGGCGGAATGGAAGCTGTTGGAAGGTATGGGACACATGGAAGCAGTTGCATCACACCACTAACTGTTGGTTATGGGACAACTATGCCTAAAAATAGGGAATTATCCCCCAGGTGGAGGGAGTGAGCAGGTAGCTCATTTAATGACCCAGTAACATTTGAAAAGGCCTAAGAAGCCTATAAAGACAAATTCGAATTGGGCAGGAAGCTCTTAATCAATATTTCTACATAATATTTTCCTCTTGTGAATCAGGTGATTACAAGAGAGATTCGAATAGGGAGGTTAGTGGTGACTGTAATATGGAGTCTGCATTATTGCTGAGAGGAATCAGAAATGATGGTGCAAGTCTATTGGATTGATACCTATTGAAGATTCAGAAGTAAATTGCTACAGCAAGAAGAAATCCTCATTCCTGAGTTTCTTCCTCCTGGTGGTTCAATGAACAGGCTCGGGGGTCCTAAGACAATACTTGACTGTTTTCAGGAATTGGTTGGGTGGAACAATCTTCTTGGGATATTTGTTTCCCTACAGATTTTCTCAGGTTCTACAGATTTTCTAACTTGTTCTCAGTAAATAGTTCTGTTTTGTTTAACTAGTATTTTCTGTTTATTTGTTTTCGAAAAAGAATCTAATCCTAGAAATTGTTTTAACTCTGAATGTTTAAGTTTAATGTTGAAGTTGAATTGATAAACCAATACCTCTATTTTCCACATGCTGTTTTGAAGCATCGTACTCTAGTAGAGATACGCAAATTAAAAATAGATTAGAGGATAGGTAAATGCCATTGATTCGAATAGATAGAACAATGATCGAATTCTGTTTTACTATTCTGCCCTATATTTTCCAATAGAAAAATTTACTGTATAAAATGGTTCTAAACTACATCATTGTTTCATAAAATATAAGTATTGTTCTCTCATCTATGTATATATATTATAGTTTGTTCATTGTATTAGTTTGTGTAGTATTCGAATGAAATGAGACAAACCATGTTTATACCATAGCATCAAATTAAAACAGTATTATCATCATTATTTACATGCTGTAAACAAAAGTATTTCAATCATTCTATAATTCCCAGTTTTCACATTACACATATACACACACTGTTTTCATTTCTTATTTTATCATTTTCATAAATTTACAATTCAAGCATATAATAGAGATAAAATAAACATTCTATTACTGAAGAGTTATTGTTTTCAGTAGTTAATCAAACTAACACAACTTAGGGTTTGACCCTTTTGTTTTCGTTACAATCGAATTCTCTACTATTTAGAACAGCATACATTTTATAGTTCCTATCTTCGACAAAGTACTTAAACTCTAGCCAAAACAATTACTTTATGAATTGTTTCATTATTCAAAACAAAATCAACTCATATAGATTACAGATCGAAATCCAAGTCATTCAAAAGACTCATAATTTTAAATATTTCTACTCGACTTAAGTTTCAGTCCTGTTCTTTCATCTTCAACAAAAAGAAAACTATTTCGAAATTTCTTTGACAGAGCTATCTTCCAAAACATTTTCCACATGACCTAAATTTTTTTAGAAAAGAAAACATACAGGATTACGTTTGTCAACATAAAGATTACTACACAGAACAATCAACACTTATCTTAGAGTTACCTTTCCAAATCGCAGACTTACAAACCCTAGATAAAGATGAAATTCATGTTATCAATCTACGGCCGCAAGCCCTTTATCATAGACTTATTTATACAGAAACTACACAGTATACATTGATGATAAAGAAGAATTATCATATACACAGTGAACGAGCTCACGGCTCTATACCATAATTTAACAAACGAAAATCGTGATTCTCAAAACGAGATTTACAACACTGTTTGTAAACAAAATTGTACAGGGTTTATCCCAAGTTCCAACAGTTTGAAAGAACCCAAAATTATCAAACATCGACGAGTTACAACTCCAGTCGGCAACATCATACTCTAAAGTATAGAAACCAAGTATCTTTCAAACGAACGAGAAGTCTTATCACTGTTTAATAAACGTGCTTCGAGAGGGTCTTCAAATTTCAACAACGACAAGTCGTGGTAACGCCTGTTACTCTTTTCTTAAAAACCACCTCAATCACAGTCGGAGAGTACTTTGAGGGTTTGGAAGACCCGAAGCTTACCAGAGAGGAAGCACGCTGTTTCCCTTGCCAAACCCTTACTCAAACGTGCTTTAGAACCCTGTAACTGACAACGATAAGCTCGAAGTTAGTAATCTGTTACATTGTAAACTGAAAATCGAAGTGCAGCAAAAGAAATACCCTTTCCTTAGAGGGATGCTTACCTTCATAACTTTGACGAGAACGATGCCATGAACAACACCAGGACGCTTTCATCCTCTTTCAACTATGTGTATTTCTTTTCACTCTTTTTCTCAGAAGTATAAAGCTTACAACTATGATTTCGATAACCTTTCGAACCAGAGATCAAATCTCTTAAAAACTACATCGACATTACAGAAGAAAAACCTGCAACTCCAACTCTCTCGGCAGGTCTCGAGGTCAAACCTCTCTCAAAAATCCTTGACAAATGTTTTGGCAGCCTGTCGGCCATACAGGCCGTAACAATAACACTTTGAAACAACTTTCCAAGTTCAAAAACCAAAACACACGGTAGATGTTAGGGTTACAATCCGACGGCTTAGACTCATCTTCATCGACGGCCACAACATTGCCAGCTATGTTAACATTGGTATCAACGACGTCGACATTTATTGCCATCCTTCATCACAGGTTGACAATGCCACCATGGCAAACATTTAAGCCAACATCAACCAGTGCAAAGGCGTAATATTCTTTCACAACAACGAGCAAGGAGACAATCACATCTACGTGGATTGTTGGACATCCAAATCGGTAGGGATGGGGTACCAAACTTTTAATGCAGGATCGTTGTGTGATCTCTATCACAGCTTGAGCCATACGCCAATTTATTGAATCAACGACCTGTCCAGTATCAAAATAAATGCATGTTAGCGATTTTGACGTGACAGTAATCCTTGCAATTTCATGTTAATATAACCATTTTAAATTCGTCATAGTATTATCAACATCTATGTAAAAATTTCATTATAATGTTGCACTACATTGCTATCGATCCGACATATTACAATGTGATAAGGATTTGCAACATATAGTATAGTTTGTTATAATTCCAATGTTGGCATTATATTGCAGTAGTTTCGTCATATGTTTTAATATTGATATTAAACCAAGAATCGATATAGTCACACCACTATAATCATAAGACCTTGAATATGTCACGTTATAGGATGATAGTTAAATAGTTCAAGTCTTGTTTTGCACCATAGTCAACCTATGGCTTGTATTTGTTTATTTATCTAATTGCTACAAGTGTCTAGTCCCTAGGAAAGACTACATTTGCTTACATAAGACCTAAATAATTATAGTGGTAGATATGAATTGTGAACCATAAAATTTATATAGTTAATCATTTCTATTCATAGGAACTAATAGTGTTGTATAAGCTCGCAAGCATATATATGCTATCATATATAGGTTAGTAGTTTGGAACAATAAGTTTCTCCAATTTCCTATCCACTTTTATTCACGTGATACAATGGCACTCTACCATCTTGGTACTACCATACAAATGATGACAACAAGACAACTATTATCACGACATTGACGACAACAGAACCGGCTACTACAAAGACGACTATAGTGACGATGCTGCTAACTAGATGTTTGTTTCAACAACTAACTTGGGTTGGTTTTACTCAGATACAAGACGAACCTTGGAAAGCAGAAGTGTAAGCATGCGAAACGTACCTGTATGCTTTTATAATCGCAATAGTCTCTACTTATTCTATTTTTATTTACGACGATGAATTTGAACTTACATGAAGTGGAATTTATTGAAATCATGAAACTTCTTACCTGTCGTCTGCACATAGAACAGGTTCAATGCTTTAGCGTTGCAACTAAGTAAGCTTCGGGGTCCCTCATAGGAATCCCTTGGTCAGCAAAGAAGCAAACTGTCAGTATCATCTCAAAAGAAAAAGTATCATATCACATTCTAACCTGGCATTTCATTCATTATATTAGTCATGCTTATCATTGCAAAAGAAAAATGCCACTTCATAATGTTGATTTATTAATTCATAATCAGAGTTGTTATGAACGTGTTTAAGTTGTCACTGTCATATTGTTTATAACATAATTTTATTGTATTAAGCACAAACAGCTATTTAGTTAATGATGTTACGATCAACAAATATTATTTTTCCGCAATTTACAAGTTATCGCAATCCAAGCTATTATTGCTATTATCAAAAATTTTAAATTTTTATGAAATTATGAGATGTTACAATATAATCCACATATGATCTCCCATTCATGCTGCCTGGAATCTCTTTGTGGAATTGGATGTTCTTCTTCTTCGTCGGATTCACCTCGAGCATCTGTAGGCACAGGTTTGCGATCAACATGCCAAGGTATATATTGCAATTTTTTCCAAATCTGAACTATTTCATCAGATGTGTGGCCTATATCTTTTCGAAATTCGCAAAATGTCTTGTACAAAACCAACTCGGACCAACAGAATTCGACAAAATTCTCATCTTTTCGATCCAGAATAGAGTTAAATCTAGGAAACACACGTACAATAGATGCATTTCTTCGTGGTAACCATTTTTCCCCCCGTCGACGTTTGTCATATGACCAATATTTTGCAACATCTATCAATGTAAGTTGCTCCATATTCTCAAGTCGGTTAGTATATGCATCAATTAGAGAATTATCATTGTCGGCATTATATGTATCAACTTGTACTTGTTTGAAAATCTTCATACCAACATTTAGAACCACAAAACGACGACTACATTTTGAAAGAGGAAGCTCTAGAAGCAAATGGCATGTCTCCTGTGCACCAATGTCCCTATCAACAATGGATTCACACAACAAACTTTTATATGCATGCGCTGCTGGTTCGTTTGGATTTTGGATAGAAGAGACCCGCATCAACATATTGTGGAGTTTCAGATCCTTTTTCTTGATTTAGAAGCGTATTTTGCTATGTGATTAATAACCACGCGCTTGGAAAGTACAGGCTACCAATCTATATTATCCCTCCACATCATCAGTGTTTCACTATTGTGTGTATTCGCTCTGTCATCATTTCGTCTAGGTTCATACTTTTTTTCTCCTTGTTCATCAATGTAAAGTTTTGACTGGTCACATAGATCCCATGGTGCGTGGTACCGACATACCATTTTTCCTCCCTTCTTTCGAAGACAAATTCTCTCATTGCAGTTAATATGACGCTCAACACAGTTAAGAAGTTCTTCATAGTCAGTCATTGGATCCGATTGAAATATTTGTTCTGTACCTTTTACAGAAGGATGATCATCTACATTATCTCCAATTTGAATCATTCGTTGATGTCCCTCAGGTGGATTTATTGCATGCACACATCTGTCGAAATACTTTTTTGCAGATATAACTTCTCTAGGATCATCCCAATTCAGAGTGTCCATGTTAGGAGCATTTTTTAACCAACGAAACCCATGGACATGAGGAGATCCACGATGTTTCCATTCGTAGCGACTCCAATAATCTGTATCCTGATGAAAATGTTCGAAAACCTCTTCTCGAAACATTGTATGTCTCAAGTGCATATAATGTGCCATGAATGAGGATTATCAATTACATTTTGACGTCACCATTTTCTCGCTTCACGTGGATCTGTAGGACTTGTGCCTGGCATTAATTTATGCAAATCAGGCCACTGCATATCGGCTGCACTTAGTGTGAAGAACATTGTCGAACAACCTATCTATTGAATCAAGTCAGATAACTCTTGACGACACTTGCTCCAATATGCACGTGTACTTCTTAATACCGTTCCAAATCTCATTAATCTTTCTCCCAATCTTGAATCTGGAAGATTTCGTAAATGTTGTCGTAACTCTTCCATTGTTGTGGGTAGTTCACTAATATTTTTTTTGACAAAAACTGTTGAGGAAGCTTGAGCACGATGTCTCATTATGATATTTAGTAAAAAATATCTGAAGCGAGGGTGCCTTCCAAATCTGTTATCACGATATCTAAGAAGATGTTTTGCGTACTCATGTAGATGGACATTTCACATTCATGGTTGTAACTAATCAGCCTCTCCTTTAGGGAACAATGCTAGAAATTCCATATCAAATAGTCCAACAGTTTTATACTCGTTAATAGGAGATGAGCCAATGCCAGGCCAGTTAAGCACATTAGACGATTCATCATTTGCATTATTTTCATCGGGATTAGGATTATTTTCCCATGCTCTAATAATTTCTATCTCTCGTGGTGCACTTGGAAGCCTTGATGCAAAATAAGTTGTTTGTAAATCATCTAACATCTCATCAACTCTTGGTATCCCTTCCAACATTGCAAATTCTATGTCGTTGTCAATATTGGGAAGAGTAACAAAATTAATCATATGTGAGATATCTGTGGCATTTTCAGGTAACTCTTCTACTGTGCCATAATCAACTCGAACATCTCGATAATATGGATCATTCTGAATCTTATATAATAATGCATCCATAACTCTTTGTTTTCTAACAGTGAAATCATAACTAGATCGTTGTCGTCCTTTTTTTCGCACAACGAGCATTAAGTCCAAGTTGTTAATATGTCGTGGCAATGTCTTAGCAACATCTTTTATCTCTTGCGGAAAACTAATGGTGTGTCCTCGATATTTGTATTGTCCATCTATTCAATGCATCACCTGCAAAATTGGACTTGCACATGCTATCAACATCTCTTCAACTTGTGTGAGATCTTCAAGGACATGCGGTTGAGATCCTGGATCCATGTGGTTCTTAGCTGAGAATCTGTGATTAGATCTCTCTCTCAGACATCGCACACACATTGGACCTATACTTGTATTACATACTTGTATTCCAACATATGACTCCTGGCAGACATGACACATTTCCACTTTTTCTAATTGATCAATTTGTTCATGAAAATTGGGATGTATAGTATACATTTCTTCAAATGGTACCGATATATTATTGTCAATTTCAATCTCTTTATCTCAGACCGTTACATGTTGAGCATCTCTAACCATTACACGTTGAGCATCTCCCACAGTTGGGTCTACGGGTAGATTGGTTGAATATTATCTTTGTCGTTCTGCAAATTGATTTCTTTGTTCTTCCAGTTGCTTCAACTTTCTCTCTCGATACGCTCTTTGTCGATCAAGGTTTCGTTTTCTTTGTTCTTCTCGTTCTTCTGTTGTCATTTCGTCCAACTTTCTTTTTCAAAGTTCTTTTTGTTGAACTGTGTTTTGTTTTTTCGTTCTTCTCGTTCTTCTATTGTCATTTCGATTTATTTGTTGTTCTGCAAATTGATTTCCTTGTTCTTCCAGTTGCTTCAACCTTCTCTCTTGATACGCTCTTTGTCGATCAACGTTTCATTTTCTTTGTTCCTCTCGTTCTTCTGCTGTCAATTTGTCTAACTTTCTTTTTTGATATTCTTTTTGTCAATCTACGTTTCGTTTTCTTCGCTCTTCTCGTTCTTCTGCTGTCATTTCATACACCTTTTGTTTCACATCTTCTGCTTTTCATTTCAAGTGTTCTTCTCGTTCTTTTGCTGTCATTTCGTTAGATTTTTGTTCTTCTTTTGTTTGTCTCATAGCATCTTCCGCATGCACATCTTCCATTTCTACTTCAGAATATATATAAAAAATGTCAAGCATTAACATATACACTGAAATTAATGCATCTTTGTAATCCACATTGAAATCAATGCTTGACACTGAACTCTATACAATTATTAAAAAACCATACAATGAAATCTTTGCAATTAAAAAAAACAATACACTGAAATCTATGTAAGTGTAAAATTCAATATATTTTCCAAAAAATTAGGTAGTTTGGGAGGATCGAACCTTGGACCTCACACCCATTATCTCCACACCCTTACCACTATACCACAAGTAGTTCTTATTATAAATAGTTAAAAAATTATATATAAACTTGAAAATGGGGGAAGGGTGTATCAACAAGATTTGACCCCATGACCTACCTATGACCACTACAATGTGTTACCAATAGGATACAACCAATTATTTAGGAGTTTAAATATATAATATATTTATATCTTTGAATGGGGAGATTTAAGATCCATTTAAAATTTAATTTAAATTTAATAACAATCAATATTTTAAATTTAGGATATCTAGATTTAATTTTTATATTAATTTGAAATTTAATATAAATATTAAATTATATTTTAATTTAAATTAAAAATTAAAAATTAAAACTTAAAACTTAAAAATTAAAAATTAAAATTAAAATTATATTTTAATCTATAATTTTAATATATATAACTCTAAATTAATATATCTCTCCTCGTTCTAAATCTAAATTAATATATAACTCTAAATTAATATATTTTAATTTTAAATTTAATTTACATTTAAAATTGGTGCAGGTGGTGCAGGCGACGGGAGGATGGTGCAGGTGCAGGTGGAAGGACGGCGAGAGGATGGCGGGAGGGATGATGGCTGGATGATGACGGGTGGATGGTGTAGGTGCAGGATGGTGGGCGGATGGTGCAGGTGGCGAGGAGGTCTGCGGATGGTGCAGGAGGCGAGAAGGTCCGCAGAGGAGGAGGGGAGGCGAGGAGGTTGCAGAGGAGGGGTGGGGAGGTATGCGGAGGAGGGGAGGAGGGCTGTGGATGAGGAGGGGACGCGAGGAGGTCGCAGGAGAGTGGAGGCGGCAAGAGGATGGTGCATGTGCAGGTGGAAGGATGGCGGGAGGGAGGAGGCGAGGAGGTCTGCGGAGGAGGAGGGGAGGCGAGGAGGTCGCGAAGGAGGGGTGTGGAGGTCTGCAGTGGAGGGGAGGAGGGCTGTGGATGAGGAAGGGACGCGAGGAGGTCGCGGGAGAGTGGAGGGAAGGCAGAGGGTGGATATGGGGAGTTGCAGGCTGTAGGGTGAATTGCTACTTCGCTGATTGCTGATAAAAAAAAGCTTGAAATTAAAATTAAAAGTAGATTACCTATTGGCTGATCTGATTTCCCTTCTCTTTGCGCAGATTCCTGTTTTATAATTTTTTTATGTTGTTTTTTGTTTATATAGCTATTGATTTCAACAGTGTTTTTTTGGGCAGATTCCTGTTTTATAAATTTTTTATGTTGTTTTTTGTTTATATAGCTATTGATTTCAACTGTGTTTTTCAATTGAAAATACACGTCTTTTTTAAATAAATTAATGGCTGACAAAATATTAATTACTTTTTACTGTTTATTACATTTTATTATCACTTTTTAGGTTTTATTACATGTAACATTACTCCACAAACGTTATAAGATCTCCCTCATTATCACTTTTTACATTTTATTACATGTAACGTTACTCCACAAACGTTATAAGATCTCCCTCCTAAGATCTCCCTCATAGTGGGCTGTAGAGCGCCTCTCATTGGACTACTAAAACTTGCACACTATTGACATATCACACGTTTTCGAGTATATACTGTGATTCCATCTTTGTCATCATCTTATATATGTGTGTGTAATAATAATAATAATAATCATCTAATTTTAAGGTCACAACCAGGCCAAACACCAATTTGGTGATGAGACCCCCTTGTTTGTGGGACAAAAGACCTCTTAAGAAGAAACACATATTTTTAACCATTAAACCAACTCAAATTAATATATATATATTCAAATATGTTGCAACTTATCCTAAAAAAAAATTGAATATAGAGAAATACATATCTCATAATACAATTTGAAAATATGAAGACAATCTACAACCGGCCCTTACCTTTGTGTATTGAAGATAACAATGTTAAAGTTTTGACCTTTGTCTTCAAGATAACAATGTTAAAGTTTTGACCTTTGTCTATTGAAGATAACAATGTTAAGGTTATATATCAAGTCTAGTTGGATGACTATACTACTATTGGACTTTTAATCATGGTGTCACATACACAATATGTTTTGATATGTGTTTTGGTCATTTTGGTTTTTCTTTTGTTTTTAAAAATATTATGAAGTGAGTTATGGGTCCATGAGGCATTCATATCTGTTGTGTTTATAGGCTTTTCCAAAGTGCTGATATAGTAAGAATTTATTTTTATTTATCTTTAAATAAAAATATTTTTTTCTTAGATTAATAATTCTAAAATAAGGAAGGTTTAGTTAACTCCTTCCTGAAAGGTCTGGAAGGTTTGTTGATTTAAAAAAAAAAGTCTCTAATAAGAATTTGTTAGTGTTCGATTGAGATCTTCCAAGCTGAATTGAGCGAAAACAAATACTGTGATAAAGAACGTGCCCACTGTTTCCACGTGTTAACTTGTCAAGAATTGCAACAGAAGTTTATGGATTCACCCAAGGAACAAAAAAATATTTGACCTACGTATAAATACAACTAGCGTGTCACTATATGTCCACAGGGAACCCGGAATCTAGACAATCGATTATAATCTAAACCACAAGTCTACGAAAAATGGAAAAAAACCAGATTTTGTGCGTGCATTTAGATAGGTAGTTATAAGTTGGAAGTTTGAAAGGAAAATCTTAATGCTGTGATTTCGATAGGTAGTTGTGATTTGGATGGTTAGTTTACTGCCACAATGTATTTGTAGCGGACTTTATGATTTTCAAATTTGATCAGGGCACCTTCCAAGGGATCCAGTAACCAAATGTGCAGAGTATATGTACACCAGCTCTCGGAATGTAAACATATCATAATTCCCACTCGCTCGTGTAATTGCATTGTCCGTGACTGCGGCATATAATAATCAGTGGGAATTATGGTAGCCATGGGTACTGGGTTAGCACAATGTTTACTGGCAATGCTGGTTTCATCCCTTTTAGCAGGAACAATGGCAGCCAGGGATGTTACGAAGTTCACTTCACAAACCACAGGCTCCCATCATGACTATAAAGATGCTCTGTCCAAAAGTATTCTATTCTTTGAAGGCCAGAGATCAGGAAAATTGCCTGCAAATCAACGCATGGATTGGAGAAAAGACTCGGCTTTAGCAGATGGCTCAGATGCAAATGTAAGGTTTAGTTATTTGCATTTATTGTATGGTTTCTATTTAGATGTAATAGTCTATTGGCATCTCACTTTGGATTTCTAACTTTCACAGTAAGAATATTTTCAGTTGTATTTTCCATATTTGACACTTCATCATTAAAAATGATTTCCTCATTCCTAAGGATGAACCCAAAATTGAAAACTTGGAATCTGGGAACTTTAAGGCTGCTAACCCTAAAGCAATACAGCTTAAACTTCTGTGTATATTGGATGCAGGTGGACTTGGTTGGAGGGTACTATGATGCAGGAGACAATGTCAAATTTGGTTTCCCTATGGCTTTTACAACCACGTTGCTAGCATGGAGCGTGATAGAATTCGGAAGGTTCATGCATGATGATCTGCAAAACGCCGAGGATTCAATCCGTTGGGCTACAGACTATTTGCTCAAAACCACAGCTCATCCGGACACAATATATGTGCAGGTCTGAATTTTGGTATTTGTTGGTTTGTTTTGTATCTTCTTACAATTGTTTTTATTATTTTAGTGAACATGGTACAGGCCATATAATGCGGCTGCAGCAGGTTAGTTGGCCGTTGGATCTCAAGCATCTTACAATTTAGTTGGCATCAACCAACTTGATATCCAACTGCAGGTTAGATAATTGCCCCCAACCAACTTGAGATCCAACGGCCAACCAGCCTGTTTAGGCAGCATTAAATGACCTTAAATGACCTACAGCAGGCTAGATAATTGGATCTCAAGCATCTTACAATTTAGTTGCGGCCAACCAACTTGAGATCCAACTGCCAACCAGCTTATTGCCACAGCATTAAACGACTTTAAATAACCTGCAGCAGGTTAAATAATTGCCATCAACCAACTGGCCAACTATCAGCCAAGCAGCCTGTTGGGGCAGCATTAAATGACCTTAAATGACCTGGAGACGCCTAGATAATATTGGCCTCAACCAGGATTGATATAAAAATGTCCTCACACTTACATAACATGCATGGTTTATCGCAGGTAGGTGATCCTATTGCAGATCACGATTGCTGGGAAAGACCAGAAGACATGGACACGCCCAGAACAGTTTACAAGATTACCAAAGATAATCCTGGTTCAGAAATTGCTGGTGAAACAGCTGCAGCATTGGCTGCTGCGTCCATTGTGTTTAGAAAATCAGATCACCAGTATTCCGAGCGGCTTCTCGAAACTGCAATTCGGGTAAGATCAATGTTCAAACCTGTGGGTATTTATTCTTTAAAAAATATATGAAATCAGGAGTTCTGTTTATCTGGTTTTGGCTAGATCTTGGCAGTAACTTTTCTTCTTATAATGTGTCCACCAGGTGTTCGAGTTTGCAAACAAACACAGGGGAGCATACAGTGATAACCCGGCAGTGAGAGCAGGAGTGTGTCCTTTCTACTGCGACTATGATGGATACCAGGTAATACTCCTTTCTACTGCTGCAACTTTGATCGATTTGCAAGTCAATTCTCTGTAAAATCTCCATTTTTATACAATGTATTTGCAATGGAATCTTTATTTCATTATAGGTTAAGGGGTTTGCACCTTTACACCTAGTTATTCTGATAATTCTAATAAGAATTTCTTTTTGAGAGATGTAGATTGTTATTTTTCCAAGAACTAAACTGTATATTCCATAAACCTAGATCATAAACATGATAATTATATAAACATCATTGTAACAAGCCTTTTCAAGTTTTTTTTCCTGGAAGTTATCATTTTCTCAAAAACTTCAAATATTTTTCATCCTTGATTGCTCTTTCTCATTTTAATTGGATGGGCAAACATATATGCTTACTGGTTTACAGGATGAATTATTATGGGGCGCTGCATGGTTGCACAAGGCAACAATGAAGAAAAAATATATAAATTACATTCTTAAAAATGGCATGGCACTTGGAGCTAATGAAACCATGTCTCAATTTGGGTGGGACAACAAGCATGCTGGACTAAATGTTTTCCTGGCCAAGGTAAATACTATTTAATATATATCAAATTATATTTCATCAAAATATATCGTATCTCTTGTACTATTGTTCATTTGTGATTCTCTTCCACTGAAGAAATGTAATGATTTTATGCAGGCATTCTTGCTGGGGAATGTAACAAGTCTGCAAAATTACAAGGCGTATGCTGACAACTTTATTTGCTCTATGATGCCAGAATCACCTTATTCATTGAATTTATTCACACCAGGTTCAATATTTGGATAAATACTATAACATTCTTCTAAAATTAGTTTTCATCCCCAAGGTGTTTGATTGTAAGGAAAAAATTAATCATGCATCTGTATTGTAACAGCTGGACTTATCTACAAGCCAGGAGGGGGCAACATGCAACATGTTACATCAGCGTCATTTCTATTTTTAGCCTATGCTGGTTCTTTGAGCCACACTTCTCAAGTTGTTCAATGTGGAACAGTATCAATTACTCCTGCTAGACTGAGAGCATTTGCCAAGCACCAGGTATTGGCTAGTTTTATTGGCAACCATAAAAGAGATAGACTAATGGATTTACAAAATTTCCTATTGAAAACTTTGTTCTAATCTGTCAATCCTCCACTAATATTATGGTTTGATTCTGTACCCAGGTGAACTACATTCTGGGAGATAATCCTCTCAATCTTTCATATATGGTGGGATATGGTCCTCGCTTTCCTCAATACATTCATCACAGAGGCTCCTCTTTACCATCAATTACAGAGCATCCTAGTCGCATAACATGTCATGGTGGATCCCAGTTGTTCGCTAACAAAAGTCCCAACCCAAATCTTTTGGTGGGGGCAGTCATTGGAGGGCCAGATAAAAATGACCAATACTCAAACATTCGGGCAAACTCTAATCAATCTGAACCCTGCACCTACATGAATGCACCACTAGTAGGGGTGCTTGCATTTTTCGGTGGCCATCCACATTTCTAACTTCAACCATCACAAGAGTTTTGACAGCTTTGGAACTTAGATCCTTCAAATTGCAACCATGATTTGCTGACATCCATTTTCATTGAAGTTCACGGGAGGCGTTCAAGCTAATCACCAATTGCAGAAATGTTAACATCTAGTTATGAGATTTCCTTTGGTTGGATGAGGGGTTCAAACGAGGAGCCCTGATTCGCTCGAGTGAGATCAATCACCAAATCCAAACATAATGCCAAGTATGATACTCGTACACCAGCACAACTTGGGGAGGACACATGCCCTCATGCATGGTCTTCCCCCACGACCACCTTGCAGATTATGCATGATCACACCACAAGGCGGGAGGAGGGACACACCCATTGTGGGGTTGTAATTTTTTATATTAATAACAAATATTTAAATATTTATTTTATTAAAATACAAAATTATTATATAACTTATTAATAGAAAAATATTTAACATAAATATTTAGATATTTATTTTATTAGAATACAAAAATATTATGTAAAACCATATAAATGAAACATCAATAAAATCACTATTTTTACATAAATATTTCATATATTCTAAAAATACTTACATGACCATTTTAAATTTCATAATGAATAACCTTGTATTTATATTCTAATGAAATATTTATAATCATAAAATACATAATTTGAATTTCATAAATTTAAATTAATCTTTAAAATTAAAAAATCTATCAAAACAATTTTAAAATTACATTTTTCAATTTAATAAGTATGTAGAATGATGTAGACATAGATATATTCAATAAATCCAAAAAAATAAATTTATAAAAGTATGATGCTCATTTAATCAATTTTATAAGAAGTTCTCATTGTCAACTAACAACGAACATAACCGTTGGATATGAATTTATGACTCAAATCATCTCTCAATTACTATAGGTTTGAAAGAAGGTTCGAGTAAAGCTAAATAGATAGATTTATACAAGAAATGTTGCTAATTTAATATTTTTTTAAATGAGCTTAGCTTTGATTCAATAAAAAATTAAATAAACATTTATGAATATGAAAATATGAAACAACATACTCCCATAAACTATATACGATTAAATCGAAACCATCAGAATTGAAGTTGCCACTCCTATAATTTGTCAATCATCCAATGAAGGTGCTTTCAATGTCCTCTTGTTAGCAGTCAAATTAACTGCCTAAATTTCCACGTCTCTGATCCGTAATCTTTTGGTAGCCATCTTGAATGTTTATACATGCTGACCTTCTTTTTAGCTTAAATTTAAATTTTATTTCAAATTTGTTGCTTGATGTGTTTGGTATTTGCTAGTTCTTGCTTTAGTTTTTTTTTGATAAGTTGATTGATTGCATGAGTTTTGAAGATTTCACAGTCTGTTGGAGATATTTTGTTACACTATGATCATATGCAGGATGGCTCTCCCAAGCCAGCTTTGTTCTTTCAGTGTTCAATAATTTCGTAGTTCTGTAACGAAACTCTGAAGTTTTAAATATATCGGTGCTGCAGAATGAGGTTCTATTCTTTAGCAAAAACTCAATTCTTCTAATATATTGGCACCGTAGAATGAGTCGTGATTCTGTAGCGGAAGTCTGTTTCCTATGTCCTGTAAGCGTTGCAGAATGAGCTTCAATTCTGCAACAAAAATTTATTTTTGTGATATTTAGGTGTTGAAGAATCAAACTTGATTTTGTAGCGAAGGTTCAATTCCGTTGGTGTGAAGTCACCACAGAATTCCTTCAAAGTTGAAGGGCACGTATTACAGTAAAATTTTCCATCGACTTTACTTTCAAGTCGGTTATCCGCACTTGTCAGACTCCAACCTGTCAAATCACCTGTATGAGGGGTTCTATATCATCAAGCACGATCATGTGGAGGTGGACCCGATACTAGCGTGATGATTCTACTCCGTAGTTCCAAACTTCAAATTTCACACAACTTTATTCATCCTTCAGCATGTAATTACAGACTCAAGACTTGTGGATTGACTTTGGACATCGAAGTTCATCACCACATACACAACTTAGAATGCCTAGGCACAATGTCGCGGGCCCGTTTATCTTTCAAAACTTCTCGAAGGCATGAACTTACTCGAAGGCTCCTGGGATTCCCGTGATATGCCCACTAACACTCTTTACAGACTCGACCAAATTTTTATAGGGTCGAACTTCGGCTTTCTGATGCTGTGTTATACCTTGGCGGCAACCAGCAGAGCATATTACCTTGGCTCTTACACACCTACTGACTCGCTGAGCTTCCAACTACCAGAGCAGCTTGGCACTAGACTCGACTCACTTGTAGAGCTCTTAACCTGCGCAATGCATACAACTCCAATGCTAAATCACTTCCCGGAGACCAATATAGTCAGCACTTACCCTTTTATAAAATGGACCCAACAATTGATACTGTTGAGCTGACACACATAGAGTGTGATTCATCCAATGATACTGCTGAAATATTGATGATATGGCAAGAGATATTCTGTATTTAAAACATCAATGTTCAGAACAAAAGGAGCAAATCAACAAAGTCCAAACAAAATTGGAATTGCTTGATCACTTATTGCATGACACTACTTAGATCCAGAGAGCAATTGAAGAAGCTTCTCTGAAATTAGAAAGAAGATTAGCTGTCTTAAATGATATTAGTTCTAAACCAGGTTTCTAAGGAGCCCCAGGATCTCCAAACTTCAAATTTCACACAGCTTTATTCATCCTTCAGCATGTAATTACAGACTCAAGACTTGTGGATCGACTTCGGATAGCGAAGTTCATCACCACATACACAACTTAGAATGCCTAGGCACAATGTCGCGGGCCCGTTTATCTTTCAGAACTTCCCGAAGGCATGAACTTACTCGAAGGCTCCTGGGATTCCCGTGATATGCCCACTAACACTCTTTACATACTCGACCAAATTTTTACAGGGTCAAACTTCGGCTTTCTGATGCTGTGTTATACCTTGGCGGCAACCAACAGAGCATATTACCTCGGCTCTCACACACCTACTGACTCGCTGAGCTTCCAACTACCAGAGCAGCTCGACACTAGACTCGACTCACTTGTAGAGCTCTTAACCAGCTCAATGCATACAACTCCAATGCCAAATGACTTCCTGGACCTCCAATCTATAGCTTGAGAGTCGGTCATCCAGTTACCAAAGACTTACACTAATCAGTCATAAAGTATGGAATCTGAGGTCATGGTGGGACCACACCATGATTATCTCGTCCCTTGGAGGCAGAGCCATATGGGGACTCAGATTCGACTCGGGATACTGGCCGACAAGACTCGGGCCTACAAGCCGAAAGCAAAGATGCTAAAACATATGGCCGACAAACCACGACCCAAAACAAATTACGGAAAAGATATCCGACAGATTACAACTGTGGAGCTATTATTCTCGGCCCACCATGGTTTCCAATAAAGAAAAGCATATGTGTACAATTATTACAATATCGGACCAAAAGGCTTCATTTCGGAAAACAAATTCCGGGCTTAATCATCACCGTACCGGCACACGCAAAACAATTTTGGGTTTCCCGGCGGTCCAACTGGTTGGCTTCCGCAAGGACAATCAAAGTCTTCTCCAGCTTCTTCGAGCTCCCTTTGCCATATGAGATCATCTACATTCTGGGAATCTTCATAATACCCGTAATCTTCATCCTCCTGGTATCAGAGCCAGAACAAGTTTCTCAGTAATTTCTGGTAATTCTTGCACTTAATTCTGATGAATGTTGTATGAATGCATATCTGCTAAATCTACTGTAACATCTTAGTATTTTCTATGTTGAATTTACAACTCTACAATAGTATTCTGTAGGGGGTGGAAATGACCATTGAGCGAATTGTTGGGCATTAAGGGTATAAGGGTTGTTCGAAGTCAGTAGCAGTAAGGCCCGAAGGGATAGGGGAGTAAGTCTACAAGTTGTCGGAGACCAATATAGTTAGCACTTACCCTTTTATAAAATGGACCCAACAATGGATACTGTTGAGCTGACACACATAGAGTGTGATTCATCCAATGATACTGAGGTCTGCTTAGCAGAACGCAGACAATCTTCTTTTGAACCTTCTTCATCAGATCCTTCTTCTTCATATATCTCCATTAATGATCAAAATCCTTCTGAGAACTGGCAACTGCCACAGATCCTTCCTAAAGAAGTCTACAGACTACCTTGGTGGAATATAACAGCCTCCACCCATATTAGAGTGTCAAGTATTGATGTTGCTTTTACTGATAAGCAAGAACCCGTGCAAATAAATCTTTTAGATAAAAGTCAAATTGACTGGGCTAAAGAAAAAGGTTATAACTATGCTCATTTTGGAGCCATTAAACTTGGCCTTGGTCCTTTGGTACGCCCTCGTTTAGCTGTATCTTCTCTTTGCTGTATAGTAGATACCAGACATAAAAAGTTTTCTGATGCAGTAATAGGTGGTTTCACTGCCCCTTTACATGATGGCCCAGCCTTTGGAACTGTCTATCCTAAATTCTCAGTCAGCCTTAAAGATCCTCATATCTACAATCTTCTTAAGGCATATATCCTTCCTCGTGGCTTTGATATGGAAACTGGATCAAGGATTATCTAGTTAAAAGGTGGAGTGTGTGTCCGATTCGGCAATGATACACTGCCTCAATTGCGAACTCATGTCCATCAGAGTTCTGCAGACACCAGCATGGTGGAGCAAGCCAATGCAAAATCCAAAAATGCTACTCCCATCACATTCAACTAGACAGGGATCAATTATCCTACCTCTTGGGAATTGAAATACAATGAGTTAAGAAATAGAGAACGAGTTGCAGCTTCCTTTAATCCTCAACCTTTGATTTTTGATGAAGCTTCCAGTTCTTTCAGATCTGCCCAAGAAGAACCCATTAAAAGATTTGGTCCTCCTTTAATCAAGTCTACCTCCATGTCTTCTTACAATAATGCAAAGCTACAAGCTATGTCAAATCAGCTGAGTAGAGAATCTGAGAATGAAGCCACAACCAAACTCCCTACATCATCCTCTTCTGTAAATACTTCTTTTTCCGGTCTTTCCGAGTTTGAACATAGAGGTCAGCATGCCGCCTGTTAGGCATGTCAAAAAATCAAACAAAAATTGCAACACAAGCAAAAGCAGCATGAATATCCAAGTTTAGGTATGTTCTCTTTACCTCGTGAAAAATCAGACCTAGAGGTAAACAATAATGGCCAAAAATCCTTTGTCCCTGGTAGAAATTTGCCAGAAGCTGGTTTCAGGCAATATGGTCAAGATGGCCTAACAAAAAGAGAATTCCTGCCTACTAAATCGTCTGCTGCTGATCAGATTGTCTCTGATGAGATTAAATTGGCAAATTGGGGAAACTTGCAGGAAGCCTATACTGCAAGAAATATTGATGATATGGCAAGAGATATTCTGTATTTAAAACATCAATGTTCAGAACAAAAGGAGCAAATCAACAAATTCCAAACAAAATTGGAATTGCTTGATCACTTATTGCATGACACTACTCAGATCCAGAGAGCAATTGAAGAAGCTTCTATGAAATTAGAAAGAAGATTAGCCGTCTTAAATGATATTAGTTCTAAAACAGAGGAACTAAAAAGAAAGCATTATTATGTTCCTGATCATGTCCTAAGACAAGCTAGTAGAGGTCATAATAAGAGTAAATCTTTAGGTCAATTCAATGTTATACCTGAAGATGAGAAACCCGAATGGGATTTCGGTGTTAGTGATGCTATCAAGAAAAATGTTGAAGAATGGATCACAGAATTCAAGAAATTCAAGCCTGTTCTTGATGCAAAGTATATGGTTGATTTGAATGCATTAGAAGTAGAATCTTCTAACAGAAGAAGAATAGAAGCTCCTCATATGGAACATTTTGACACCCATATGCCAGATGCCAATCCAGTCACAGTCTCTCCTCCCAAATTTTTTAACTTTGGAATAAATTCAATGAATAATCTGATCACACAAATGCCAGAGCAACCTGTGCTCAATATCCAACGTCAGTCCAGAGAAGATGTTAAGAATGCTATTCAGTTATTGTCACACTGGACTTTATATAAAAAACAACAAGATCATAATGTTACAGGTCAAATGTTAGGAACCCAATTGATTGTTGGTTTATCTGGGTTAGCCTATGAATGGTGGCGATGGTTGCCACAGGAAGCAAGAAATGAGATGCTTTCTGCGGATGACGCTGATGAACAGATCTTAGATGCTTTAGGCAGAGAATTTTATGGTCCTGAAGAAGGGGAAGATTATGATCATCTTGCCTCATTATTTATGTCTGCCAGACTGTGTGATCTAAGTAAAGCTGAAGAATATTTCTGCTATATGCAGAAATTATTAATTTCTTCTGGAAAATCAGGTAACCCTGCATATCTCAAACACTATTTAAGGAGTTACCCTGGTCATGTGCCTGATGCTGTTGAGCAGGCACTTAAAGATAAAAATATTGAGCTCCGAAGTCTTTCACTTGCTTAGTTGCATGGTCATATACTTGAGACTTGGCAAGAGCATTGCCTGGAAAGAAGAGTAAGTAAGGATTTCAAAAGGCACCAACAAATGTTTTCTGCATCTTTCTGTAAAGATGTAGCAGGGATTCCAGATTGGGGGTGCGGTGCGCACAACAGAGGTCACTTTGGAAAAGAATGTAAATGTAAGAAAAAGAAGAAAGGCTTCTATACCTCTGAAAAGAGATATCACCCTGACACATCATACAAGCACATATATAAGCACAAATACAGAGAATATAGGCACAAGAAACCCTATAAATCAAAATATAAATCCAAGATATTTATCAAACGAAGGTCTGAAAAAGGAAAACAAGATGTTTGCTTTATCTGTGGAAAATCTGGTCATTGGGCTAGCAAGTGCCCAGAGAGAAAGTCTAAACCCAGACTTGCAGCACTCTGCAAGGACCTTGATCCCGAATGGTGGGATTTGTACAAAGTTTCTACTGATTCTCCTCTCCCTTCTGGAGAAATTGTTTATTTACCTGATTCTGATGATTCTTCTGAGTCTTATACAGATACTGAGTCTGATACCCCTGTGTTTGCTAAATGTGATCAATCTCCTTCCTCTTCCTCTGAGTCAGAGTCTGATCTTGATGCACATTTAGGGGGGTGTAGTCGCCCAGAATATGATTTCAATTTGTACATGTTTTCTCGCCTTCCCTCAGCCCATCAGATTAAAAAACAAATTGCCTCAATTGATTTGCAATTATCTTCCATACCCATTTACAGGCATAATGAAAGATCTGAACTGAGAGATGAAAAAAGGAAATTGCAATCCCAGCTAGAATCCCTTAGAACAAGCAAAGGAAAATCTAAAGTTTCTGATATCCAGTACAATCCTGTTGAAATATACCAAGACTACCCAAGTAGCCATTCTGATAGACAAAGCCATAGACAGGATAGAGAAAAGTTGTTGAGAATGCAATTAAAAGAAAAACAGACCAAAATAAAGGAATTGCTTAAAGAAGCAGAAGCCATAAAAAATGCTATCACAGTTCTTGTCAGTGAGAAAGACCAATCCTTTGAAGAAGAACTATCTAAGGAAATTGAGAGAGTGTTTCAATCCTGAGTCAAAAGAAGAGTCTCCCTCTTCGTCACCTGAAAGGTCTCCATCTCCAAAGTCTCAAAGTGTCAGTCTGCTAGGTGCATTATCAGGTCCCAAACTATTTATAAATTTAGAATTTTGTCCTGATGAATTTAAGTCTTATTCTGTACAATGTCTTATAGATTCTGGTTGTTAGTTTAACCTGGCAAAAGGTAATGCCATTCCTTCTTATTATTGGGAAAAGACAAAAGAATTTGGTTCAGCAATCCAAGGTTCACCTGTTTATCTTACTGGTAAAATCAAAGATTTCCCAATTGCATTATCTGGTGTAAAGAGTTCTATTTCTTTATTTAGGTTAGATGTAGTCAGAGAAGACTGTGTTTTGGGTTCAGAGTTTCTGTCTAAAGTCAGTCCATTTTCAATAGATACCCAAAAGATGTTATTTTCTTGTACAGTCAATGGTCAGTCAGTTTCAATCCCTTTGAGTCATAAGTTTGTACAAAAGTATAAACCTATGTCTGAGTCAGTCAGTCCTGTACAGTCTTTGTCTGCTCTGAATAAGATAGAACGCTGCATCTCCTATGCAGAAGTTCATGGTGAAAAAGCATTAGCAGCAATAAAAGAAAAAATATTGAAAGACTGTTGCTCTGAGAACCCCAATGCTTTTTGGACAAGAGAGAAGTACTTTGTCTCTCTACCTTTCGACCCTCTGCAAAACATTAAACCAATGAAAGCCTCAGCTAGACTGATGAGTCCGTCAGAGAGGGAATTCTGCTCTAAAGAGATACAGGATTTGTTGAGCAAAGGCCTTATTGAACCATCAAAGAGCCCTTGGGCTTGTAGAGCCTTTGTAGTAAATAAGCACTCTGAGCAGAAAAGGGGTAAACCGAGGTTAGTGGTGAATTTCAAGCCTTTGAATGCTGTTCTCCAAAAAATAAGATACCCACTGCCTAATAAGTCAAGTTTGCTGCAAAAGATAACAGGTTGTACAGTCTTTAGCAAATTTGATCTGAAGTCTAGTTTTTATCAGTGTGGAATAGAGGCCAAAGATCGGTTTAAAACTTCCTTTGTAGTTCCCCATGGGCAATATCAATGGAAAGTATTGCCATTCGGTATTAACAATGCTCCGTCCGAGTTTCAGAAAAGGATGGAAGATATCTTCAGGGATATTCCATGGCTTATTGTTTTCATTGATGATATTTTAATTTGTTCAAAGAACTTGCAGGACCACTTAAAGCATTTGCAGAAATTTTATGATTTGGTTTTCAAGCATGGTTTGGTTCTGTCTACCTCTAAAATGGAAGTCGGAAAAACAAAAATGGATTTCCTCGGATTCCATATTAAAGCTGGTCAAGTTGTGCTTCAATAGCATGTTCTGAATTCCTTTGATCAGTTTCCTGATAAGATCCTAGAAAAGACCCAACTCTGAAGATTTCTAGGATGTTTGAACTACATCAGACCATTTTACAGAGGACAAGCCTCTGATATCCATTGTTTGCAGCAACGACTGAAGGAAAATCCTGCTGCTTGGTCTGAAGAGATGACTCTGGATGTTCAGCAAATAAAAGCTAGAGTGAAGGATCTTCCTGCCCTTCATCTCCCAAAAGGAACTGGTAAACTTATTATCGAAACAGATGCTTCAAACACTACTTGGGGTGGTGTTTTGTTAGAAGAGATCGAAGGCAAGGGAAATATTTGTGGTTATGCTTCTGGTTCATTTAAAGGTGCAGAGTTAAACTATACCAGTAGCCACAAAGAAATATTGGATGTCAAGAAGACAATACAGCATTTTATCCTGTTTCTTAAACCTGTCAGATTTGTGGTTAGAACTAATTTGAAGATCATGCTTGGAATCTTCAAAAATGAAAATTTAATGGCAGAGAACAGTAGCAGGATACTGAAATGGTTTATATGGCTTTCTAACTTTGATTATGATATAGTATATAAACCAGGTTACTTGAATTGTTTGGCTGATATGCTTACGCGTGAAATTGTGCAGCAGCAAGATAGTAAAGCAATCAGTTTAAATATGTTTTCTGTTGGTTCAAGCTCTGGTTCTAAAGATGATAAAGGTAAAGGCCCTGCTCCGGCTGAAGGTACTGAACCAGACTATGAAAAGTCTATGCCACGCAATGCTCTATTTATGAAGCCGTGGGATTCAAGTTTGTCTCCTGATGAAAGGAGAGAGTTGGTGGATTATGCAGATAGACATTAGGCTGAGAAATATCTCAGTTTGACTTTGATCAGACAAGTTCAGTTACATCCATGTAAACTGCATATTCTTGAAAGGTGGGAGAAAACCGCTTTCAATGGGTTTTCTAATGCACAAGAAAAGCTCCGAAAATGTCGTGAGCTCTGGGTCGATTGCAACGATGAAAAAGACAGCCCAGTTTGGTATGTAGATATTGGTGAGGGTAACCTCACTTGGACTTCATATAATTTAATTCTTCAATTTTGCAGGGAACAGAAGTCAATTGTCATTTGTGCCGATCCCGGCAATATGAGAAACAAGAAGTGGTCAGGTTGGACAGAGGTTTTCCTTGATAAGTTTTGTCCCAGAGTTGACTGGACAAACAGACGCGCCAACTTCATTCTTCATATGGAAGCTGACATGCAAGCCGCAGACCAGCATAATTTATGGTTTAAATTCTTGTTAAGACATCATGGTGGCAGGTATACTCCTCTTGAACATATTGTTACTGTCACACAGAAATACATCAAAAGGGATGCCCAAGGAAACAGGTTGGATACGAAAATACACCGTAGAACTCTACCATTGGATTACCGTGTTGAATCCATGTTTGCCAGTGAGTTCCTCGGAGAAAAGAACGATGCACTGCACGGTTCTGACATTGAACAATGTTTCAGTGAACTATTATATCCAGAACCTGAGTACAAGGAGGATGAAGATTACGGGTATTATGAAGATTCCCAGAATGTAGATGATCTCATATGGCAAAGGGAGCTCGAACAAGCTGGAGAAGACTTTGATTGTCCTTGCGGAAGCCAACCAGTTGGACCGCCGGGAAACCCAAAATTGTTTTGCGTGTGCCGGTACGGTGATGATTAAGCCCGGAATTTGTTTTCCGGAATGAAGCCTTTTGGTCCGATATTGTAATAATTGTACACATATGATTTTCTTTATTGGAAACCATGGTGGGCCGAGAATAATAGCTCCACAGTTGTAATCTGTCGGATATCTTTTCCGTAATTTGTTTTGGGTCATGGTTTGTCGGCCATATGTTTTAGCATCTTTGCTTTCGGCTTGTAGGCCCGAGTCTTGTCGGCCAGTATCCCGAGTCGAATCTGAGTCCCCATATGGCTCTGCCTCCAAGGGACGAGATAATCATGGTGTGGTCCCACCATGACCTCAGATTCCATACTTTATGACTGATTAGTGTAAGTCTTTGGTAACCGGATGACCGACTCTCAAGCTATAGATTGGAGGTCCAGGAAGTCATTTGGCATTGGAGTTGTATGCATTGAGCTGGTTAAGAGCTCTACAAGTGAGTCGAGTCTAGTGTCGAGCTGCTCCGGTAGTTGGAAGCTCAGCGAGTCAGTAGGTGTGTGAGAGCCGAGGTAATATGCTCTGTTGGTTGCCGCCAAGGTATAACACAGCATCAGAAAGCCGAAGTTTGACCCTGTAAAAATTTGGTCAAGTCTGTAAAGAGTGTTAGTGGGCATATCACGGGAATCCCAGGAGCCTTCGAGTAAGTTCATGCCTTCGGGAAGTTCTGAAAGATAAACGGGCCCGCGACATTGTGCCTAGGCATTCTAAGTTGTGTATGTGGTGATGAACTTCGCTGTCCGAAGTCGATCCACAAGTCTTGAGTCTGTAATTACATGCTGAAGGATGAATAAAGCTGTGTGAAATTTGAAGTTTGGAGATCCTGGAGGAGCTTGCATTTTTTAGCTACCATATTGCATACCTAGCCATGGTACCTCATAAAGGAGGACAATTGGTGTGTCATGAACCTGATGGTGTGATATTAAATGTTTATCCTGAATGCAAGAGGAGATTTCAAGAAGCTGGATGTTACGAGTTTTGCGAGTGTCTTCAGGGTTATAAGCAGAAAGTAGCTCGATCCTTCACTGAAGTTTTTGATGGTCATAACGCTGTGCTTGGAGGATTAATTGTTAAAGTTTCTAAAGAATAGATAACAAACATTTTTATTTTACCTACAGAGGGAGAAAGATGGTTTAAGTAGCAGCAGGTCAAAGTTTCTGATTGTAACAATTTTTTGAAAGATCAACATCAAAACCCTAATTAGAGAAATGGCGTGCTTAGAGCTTGGTTAAAAGAGGAATGGGAAGAACTTTTGGTAATGGTCCATAAATTTATAACAAATGAAGGCAGGTACAATGTTGTTTTCCTTTACCACATGTGTTTTCTTCTTCATTTTACTAGAGAGTTCAAGTTGATTTTTCCCTATTTCTTATTGAAAATCCTAACTAAAATGTCCAAGAAAATTAAGAAAAATTCTAAGCTGCAACAGAGTGTCTTTCACCAGGCACTTATTAAATTGATCATTAAAGATGAATTGAAAAAGGTAGGAAGGACATGGGATCATTTAATTTTCTTTTTAGGCTTAAATAACGAGGATGTTCCTCCACCTCAAGAAAGTGAATCTCCAGCTTCAAGTAGAAGACCTGAATCAATTAAGAAATCAAAAGGTTCAAGTGGAAATAATTCAAATCCCCAACAAATAGTTTCACTCTCTTCTACAAAGATTTTAAGCAAGGAAGATAAGGGTTTAAACATAGGAAGGAAAGGCTCAAGGAAAATATAACACATTGCAGTAGTAGAGGGTGAACTAGAGAGTTCTGAGATCAGTAAAGTTTACTCTAGAAGAAGAAAGAAATGGACAACAAACACAAAAATTGAAGTTCAAGAAGACACACCAGAATTAGAAATTCATCCTGCTGATGTAGAGAAAACATCATTCCTAGTTGAAACCCCTGAAATAAGAAACCAAAGAGGAAGAACAAATAGGAAGTGTCATGCCCTTCCTTAGGAAGGATGCCTCATACTAGGCCAACTAACAAATTGAGGATGAACACCAAAGATGTTTTTTATCCGTCTTTAAAAAACAAGACAGTCAATCAAATAGATGACTCTCCCTCTACTGTAGAAAATAAGCGTCCTAAAGCCCAGTGTTCTAAGAAAGTTCAGAAAGCAAAGAGAAAGCAGGGAGTTTCCAAGAATAAGAATACTGAAAAATCAAAGGTGGCAGAACTTGAGCCTATTTTTGAGATGGATTCAGAACCCGAGTTAGAACAAATGAAGATTGAGAGACCTACATCACTTGTAGAGAGAGAACTACATCACTTGTACATTCAGAGCCAGAAGTTCAAGAAACATCGGTCTCAAAGAATAAATCAAAGGTTAGAAATGTTTTAAACTTACCTTATTTTGATAGTGAGGAAGAAATAGATAAAGAGGAAACTCTTAATCAAATTGAAAACCAATCTATAAAGGCCATTCAACAACAGTCAAAGGATAAACAAAAAAAGTACAAACAAGAAGTTATCAAGATTATCATTTTAGTAGAAATTGCACTGAAAGGGTAGCGTTGAAGAATGGAGATTCTATAGCACCGATAATAACAAAAAATCAACAATGTGCTGGAGAATGACCCACTGTTTTCTGTTTTCCATTTTTGCCACAATATTTCAATCTTTAAAGGACTCTTTATATGTAATATCTCCAAATGCAATTTTGAATAGTTTTATAAGCTTTTGTAAGACCTTTTGTAATCTTCATCATTTAAGATTCGAGCCTAAGGTCAGAGTCAAGTTAGTTTGATATCCTTATAAATGTGGATCTAGAACGTATTTAGTTTTGATGTAAATATACTTGTGGTCATGATCAAAATTCAACCTCAATTTCTAGGATCTTAGATCCTATTTTGTTGTAAACGAACATCTATGAAAGAAGGAAAAGACATGTAAAAGGTGGTTGAAAAAGGGAGATTACAAGGAGACTCTTATCTATGCACATTTTGCACAACATCTAATACAGCAGTGAAATTTCATGTTTTATGATCATTTGCTTATTCAACAGACTGTATTCTTTTATTCATGCTTTCTTTCTCTTATTTTGATACAGTAAGATTTATTGTAGTGCAATTTTTTTTCCTTCTTTGTTCATATCAACAGTTGCAATTATAGATTACTGTCAATTGCCTGAGCTTGAAGGTTGTATTTGAGTAAATGTTTCATATCTCTGAACAATGTTTTTGGATTTGAATCTCAGTTTTGAGTATATAGTTGCCTTACCTATATGTTCATCTGTTTTAAATATTTTCTTTATGTTATGTCTGGTTTTTTTATTAGTAAAATGCCTATGAACTTTGGTATTTCACCCTATGTATTGGAAACCTTTAAAGCCTTAAATCCAAAATCCTTCACATCCTTGTAACCTTTCCCCACAAAGCCCCTTTACAAATCTTATCAACCTTTCCTAAACTATCCCAAGTTTAAAATGTGCTAGGGAAGTCCTATTTACAATCATAAGACATCCTCTAGGACTAACATTTTTGGCGACGTTGCCAGGGAACGGAGAAACAAAGCTATTTTTCCCTGGTTTGTACGACAATGAACATAACTAGATCTTGAAGGTGAACACAAGTTAGATACAAGTTTTTGCTGTAATATTTCACCTTTAGTTTGATATTTTCATTCCGGATCCCAAGAAGAAAGGGACTAGTGCTAATCCTAAATCACCCGAGGTCTCTGTAGTTTATGATCCAGAAAAGATCCTGAAGCAAGCTAAAATATTCCAAGAGTCTACATCTTCTAATCTGATTGGTTTTCAGAAGCCTCCTGAAATTATCATTTCCCAAGAAGCAAGTTATTCTCCTTCAGTTATCCTTGAAACTCTTTACTCTCCTTATCTTGAGAGGAAGAAGAAGTTACCTTCTTAGGTACACCATTAAATTTTTTACCAAAGATTTCTGAAAAAATTAAACATGATATATTGACTATGGCTTTTCCTATCGCTCACGCAAGTAATTTTGAGGAAAGCACATCCGAGTTTAAAACCTTGGTTAATCCTCTTGTTGTGGAACAATTTTTGGAATATCTAGTTAAACCTCCTAAGATCAAATCTCCTGCTCCTCAAACATCCATTCCTGTTTTACAACCATGATCTTCTCCCAAATTTAAAACACCAACTTCTCCTCAAACCCAAACCTATACAGTACAACAAATGGAAGGAGTAGTAGGTTGAGGAGGAGCTCCAACCAACAAAATGGACAGAATTATTGTAGCTAGGTATGCCCCATTAGTCTTACCTCAAGATCTCCATGATTTTCCAGCTGGAGACTATTTGAAGTATCTTCCAATATTTATTGGGGAAGTAGATACCACTGCCGAAGAACATCTGACAACTTTCTATAGTTTTGATGACAATCACAACATTTCAAGCAAGATGATGTTTGGATGAGGGTTTTTGTTTAGATTTTGGATGGCGAAGTTAGAAAATGGCTTAGAGATCTCACACCTAGATCCATCCTTGATATCAATTCTTTAGATGATGATTTTATCAGACAATGGGGGGATAAGAAATATTACTTATTCTATATAACATAATTTGTATCTCTTAAGAGAAAGGCAGGTGAATCGGTTTCATATTTTAATAGGAGATTCAACAAAATGTATATTAAAATACCTGCTGAGATTAAGCCCACAGAGACAACTGCCAATATTACTTATGCAAATGCCTTTGAATTTGAATTTTCATTGTTGCTCAGAGAAAGGATATCGGTCACTTTGACCAACATGCAAGAAGCAGTTATTGAAGTCGAATCCAATATATTGGTAGCTGGGAAACTTTATTCTAGATATGACAAAGAAAAAAGAAAGAAGAAGGAGGACTTAAATCCTTCAAATTCAAGTTCATCACCTCAATCAGATAAAATAGATGAAATGGAAAAACTTTAAAGAATATGTCTTATAAATTGGCCAAATTGGAAATTGTGAATAGAAATCCAACTATACTTGTTCAACAACGAGGGGTTAACAGAAACTTCAACCAATTTAAATCAAATCACCCTCCACAAATTTTACAAAGAGAAAGGAAAGACAATCCTGATAAAAAAATACAACCCCCTTTTTTCTGAACAATTATGTAGTAGATGGGGTCGATGAAATAAAAGTTGATGAGGATCAAGAACATGAAATTAATTTGATTGAAGAACCTCCAACATTGTTTCTAACTAAAAAACAGTGTAATGAATATGTGGCTCCTGTTGGCAACTTGGCTTGAAGGATTGGCATTGATGTCAATCAGGGATATGCAGATGCCATGGTCTGTGATGGTACCGAGGAACCTAGTGCATATAGCAGCCCTGCAGATATGTTAATGCATGTGAGGTAATGTGCAATGAGATTCCTGCAGAGATGTGATATGCAAGAGTGTTTGTTGAATATGTCTTATGTTCTATATTGATCACTGTTGGTTTGATGTCCTAAAGTGAGTTTGATGAGAAATCTTTATGACTTGTGAAACCTGCCAATAGAAGAAACATGGAGGTATACATGACAGTCATGACAAACCATATAGAACAGCAAGACAAGATGACATAACAACACAATGAAGTGAGAGCAATGAAGATTGTCCACTTGTCCAATGCAGATTGTCTACTTGAGCAATGCAGCTTGTGGTGTTATGGTATTATGGTACCATGATGTTATGATGGAGTTGAATCCCTGGTCAAAAGGGTTTAAAGAAGTAAGCAATGCAGGGTCACTGGTTGGTCATCTAGTTGAGCATATAAGGTTGGTCTTAACATATGGGGAAGCACATGCAGTAGATTCCAGTGAGCTTGCTGCTTTATATGCCTTCAGACTGTGTTATATAAAAGCAAGGCCAGTGACTGAAAGGCACTTGTTTTCCATTACACTCTGGATGACTGGTTAAATATGGGTCAAGAGACTTTCAAGTCTACTTGTGCAGTTCTTGTAGAGGAACTTTGTCTGTGGAAGGTCTGCATAGAGTGTGGATTAGTAGTATCATGTCAAAATGAGCTGAAATGTGCATTGAACATGTTTATAAATCTTGTGTCTTCAAAGTGGCGTCATGTCCGGTCCACCGAAGTGAATGGATCCATCCTCATGGAAACATTTTAACCAAGGCATGAGAATCATCGAATATTGAAAGCTTGATTGCAGAAGTACCAAAGGGACCACTAGAAAAGCTTGGTATCCATAGTGTTCATCTGCCTGAAACTGAGAAGCATATATTTGGGAAATGTGTTCAGGAGCCAAAGAGGCAAACAGAGAAAGATGAGAATCATCATAGCTTGCAGTATCGTTTCATTGAAGGGAAAAATTCACTGTTTGGGAAGAAGCTACCGAGGCCAGCTTTTGTGGAGGATCTTGGCAGAGGCAAACATAACTGTCCCTGCAGCAAGAAGCAACAAGAAATGTGCCTGGGAAGGTTTTTGAAGAATTCGACTCAGGGACTGTTCGATCATGTTGATCGACAGTTAAGATCAACTCACCCAGTGGGATATATCCCACATTCGCTGTGTGGGTGAGTTTGTTTGTGTTTATATACCCTGGGCCTCCCTAATGCTTTCGATGTGTAGTGCAAAGGATATGTGGGGGCTCTGGGTGCTTGGAATCCTCGAGAAGCTCACCAGTCTGGAGCCCAGGACGACCTGACAAGCTCCCTATCCTTTTTGGTACACGTGGCATTTCAAGTGTTGACGAGGATAGTGACTTGGCAGTGATGTGGATGATGACATGGCAGGGTTAATATGTGAATACAAATAGCGACGAGGGAAGATGTGCAGATAACGTAGACAATGAGATGACAGTAAAATTCCATGAAGGAAGACGTGGTGTGCACGGGTCTTGTGGGATCCTCCTTGTGGCATATATGTTGAATGCATGGCATGAGCTCATTGAAGGGAAGGTATGATGTGGCAGTTTAAACGTACAGGAGCCGAAGTTCTTAAAGCCCTAGAGTGCATAAACAAAAGGTCCAAGCACTTAGTGTTTAACACCTATAGCGATGGTTATGTGCGTAAAAAAAAAAGGAACTTTAAAAATAATAAAGAGCCGAAGCTATTAGGTGCCAATGCAACAATGTTAAAAAAGGGGGGGGAATGGGCTAATACAAAGAGCCAAAGCTCTTATATGGCACTAAGTATAAAATTTTTGTTTATAAAGCATTAAGTGGAAAAACTCAAGGGTTTTTGGTGTTATTATGTTTATCAGAGTATTTAAAAAAGATAAAAGAAAAAAGGGAAAATAGGAGTTAGAAGCCAAAACTAGTTATAACTAAAACTAGTTAACTTTGTTTTCCTTTTATTCTAATTAATAATTTTTTTTTTTTTGTATATTAAAGAAACACATTATTACAAGAGATAATTAAAAGTTTATGAAAAAATGTGAATACATGGAAAGACATAATGCTTCATGAAGAGTTGTGAAAAATGAAGTATAAACATGGAGACATCATATGAAGAAGTAGAGTCTCGGTGGATCATAAATGATATCTTGGTGGATATTCTACCATTGATATGGACCTTGTGTTCATTCAAACAGATTGCTGTCTATAATCAGGTTGGAGCCTGAATGAGGATTGGATTCCTCTCTACATGTCGGGTCATGTATACAAGCTGGGCCTTGTAAGAGAGCTGGGTTTCTCAATCTAGCTGGGTCTAGATCATTAATGCTATGTAATGTAAAATCCTATTTAATAAAAAGATATTTAACATATTCATATATGTGTTGTTCTTCATATGTGTTTATATATTTCATATATATATATATATATAATTGGTAAATGTCATGATTGTTTCATAATACATATGACTGATTAAATTAGTGCTTTGGCAAGAGATTTTTAAGTTTCAAGAGACACTGATTCACCCCCCGCCTCTCAGTGTCTATGACCTTGTTCTACAGCTCCGAGTGAAGTATATTTTAAATATGATGATCACACTTCTAATTCAGTCCAGGAACAGGTTCAAAATAAATATAATATGAGATCAAATCCTTCCCCAGTACTTCAAAATGCACATCATCAAAATAAAAGTGCTACTGTAACAACTCAACAAGCTGGCTCTAAAGAACAAAAGAAGAAACTAGATCAATAGGATAAATCATGAAACTCTGCATTGGAGGATAAAGATAAGTTTTCATTACCTTATACTTTGGAAAATGAAATCAACAAAATTAAAGTTCCAATTCCTTTGATCGAACTAATGAAAAATCAGCAATGTAAGAAATTAATTCTGAAATGTTTACAACCACCTACTGATGTTGATACTTTCCTCCAAGATACAGTTAATCTTCAAGATGATAAACCAACCATTATGTTTGGTGCTCATGTAGAGGAAAATGGTGACTCCACTTCTCCTTTTTATGTCTCTCTCCATATCCTTGACAAAATACTACATAATTGTCTCATGGACTCTGGAGCCTCGCATAATCTCATGCCCAAAGTGGTAATGGAGGAATTATTCCTTGAATTCACCGAACCTTACAAATATCTATATTATTTTGATTCTAAACAAGTAAAATGATTGGGTGTGATTAAAGGCTTGGTGGCAACCCTGACTCAGCTCCCTATGAAGAGCATTGTAATGGATATAGTGGTTGCAGACATTCCCCCAAGGTTTGGTATGTTACTTTCTCGGTCATGGGAAAAGAAATTGGGTGGTACTATGCAGTTAGATATGTCATATGATTCTATACCTTTTTTCGGTGGTGAGTATAAGAGATTATATAGGGAAGTTCAATAAGATTGTATTGTTAGTGATCCTCAAAATCCCACTATGCATCCACTTTACACTATACAAGAGATAATTGGGGAATTCATGTTAGAAGTCAGTGATGAGTTTACACCATGCACGGTTGACAGAAATAGGGCTACAGGTTAGTAAACAGGTGATAAAGGAGAAAGTCTGTGGAAGATGTACTTTGATGGATCATCAACAAAAGAAGGTTAAAGGGATAGTATAGTATTCATTTCTCTCGCTAATGAAGTTGCCTCTTTGATACACAAGTTGTATTTTTAAACTACTAATAACATCGTTGGATATGAAGCTTTAGTTCTTGGACTAGGGGCAGCCAAAAACATGAACATATAATAGATGATGGTTTTTGGTGACTCGGAACTAATTATTTAGCAAGTGAGAATTTTTTAATCAAGCAAAGCAGTAGAGGTTAAAGCAGTATTGTAATGAGGTAGGGGATATGATTGACAATTTATTCTTGGTTTTTAATATTTCCTTTGTTCCAAGAAATGAGAATCAGAGAGTAGATTCATTAGCCTTAGCTTCCATTCATTTCAAATCTCCTATGAATCCTCAACTAAAATATGAAGTTGAAGCCAATTGTAGACCAACTATCTCGGATAATGTGAAACAATCAGTGGCAATTCTTTTCAGATGATCAATAATTAAGGAAATTTTTGGAGTGTGTTGATGATTTTTTTGATTCCCTTGTTGATCAAGACAATGAAAATGATGATGCGCCACATGACCAGTCCAACAGATCTTTTATGAATAAAGTGGCTGACCATCCAATCCTTGAATTGAAGTCTAATTACTTTCCAAAAGTTTTGGTACCTTTGGAAATGCCTTTTTATAATAATGATGTTCTAATTAATCCTTCAATTCAAACTCAAGATTCTGATTCAGTCAACCTTGGTACTGGTGCTGATCCAAAATCTGTCAAATTGTCTAGTTCATTACCTGATTTGCAGAGGCAGAAATATATCACTCTTATGAAGGAGTATGTGGACATTTTTTCATGGAGTTATCAAGATCTCAAGTCATATGATACTAATACTATTCAACATAAAATACCTCTCAAGAAAAACACCAAACCATTTAGACAAAAGCTAAGACAACTTAATCCCTTGCTGCTTCCTACAATAGAAAAATAATTGAAGAAGCTTCTTGATGGTAAAATCAAATTTCCTCTTAGATACTCTGATTGGGTCGCTAATTTGGTGCCTGTCAAGAAAAAGAATGGTGAAATCAGGATGTGTGTGGATTTTAGGAACTTGAATCTGTGTTCCTTAAAAGACAATTAATTATCCATTATCGAAGATTGACCATATTTTGTAGAAAGTTGTTGGTGCACAGAGGATCTCAATGATTGATGGTTTCTCTGGTTACAATAAGATTTTAGTTGCTGACGAAGACATAGAAAAAGTTGCTTTCACTACGCCATGGGGTACCTTTATATATGACATAATTCCTTTTGGTTTGATGAATGTAGGTGTTACATTCCAGAGAGCCATGGATATAGCATTTGTTGGAGAAAAAGATAATTTCATAGTGGTTTATTTAGATGATATCACTATCTTTCATAGTCTGATGATCAACATCTGCAGCATCTAAAACAAACTTTCCAAAAATGTATAAGGTATGGAATATCTTTAAACCCAAAGAAATTAGTCTTTTTTATGCAAGAAGGTAGACTCTTGGGTCATATTGTCTCTACCAAAGGAATACGAATTGGTCCAAAAAGGGTTGATGCAATTCAGAAAATTGAAATTCCCAGAAATAAAAAAGGCTATTCAATCTTTTATTGGGAAGATTAATTTCTTGACGAGATTCATTCCTAACTTTGTTGAGATTGTTAAACACATCACATGCATGTTAAGAAAGGATGTTCTTATCAAATGGACTAATGATACTAAATGGTCCTTCCAAAGAATCAATCAAGCTTTAGTTGAAGCACCTGTTCTTGTTAGTCCTCATTATTTAAAGGAATTTTTGATTTTTTCATTTGCTTCCGAGGGTGCTCTTGATGTTGTTTTGTTGCTGAAAAATTCGGATGGTTATGAACAACCTATATCATTCTTCAACAAATGTCTTAGAGATGTAGAGTTGAAGTGCAACATAATGGAGAAGCAGGCTTATGCCTTAGTTAAAAACTTAAAATCATTTAGGGTATATATTATGCAATTGAAGATAACTGCATATGTTCCTAGTAGTATAGTGAAAGATATCTTGGTGCAACCTAATAGTGAAGGGAAAAGAGGTAAATGGATAGAGAATCTCCTTGAATATGATGTTGATATTAAGCCCACAAAATTAATCAAAGAACAAGTCTTAGCTAATTTTCTTGATGATTCAAACTGTAAGGCTCTTGGAATATATGATGTTTATAATGAGTCAACTATAGAAGAACCAGAGAAGCAAAATTCAAATTTGTAGTTATTGGATAAGTTTATTTCCTTGCCATGGTATAAAGACATAGTATAATTTTTGCAGAATTTAAAGTGTCCACCAAGATTTGATAAATCTAAATCCATATAATTAAAGTTAAGGCAATTAAATTTTGCATTATAGATCAAAATATGTTTTGGAGAGATTCGGATGAATTTTTTTTGAAATGTGTGGTTGAGGATGAGTCAAATGTTATAATGAAAGACATGCATAGAGGTTCTTGTGGAGGTAATCAATATTGGAAAGCTACAATATATACGATCATAAGATCTGGTTACTATTGGCCGACTCTTTTTCCGATGTCTTTTAAAAAATCAGAGCATGTGAGCAATGTTAGAAATTTGTAGGAAAACAGAAGCTTTAGTCCTTGCCTTTGAAACAAGTTGTAGCAAATGGGCCCTTTTAACAATGGGGTCTAGATTTTATTGGGGAGATTCATCCACCCTCAAGTGGACAACATAGGTGGATTCTCGTGGCCACATATTATTTTACAAAGTGGATTGAAGCAATCCCAACCAAGAATGCAATAGATAAGGTAATCATGAATTTCATAGAACAAAGTTACATTTTTTCCAGATTCGGTTTCTCGAGGAAATTAGTTAATGACAATGCATCTGCTTTCAAATACTATCAAATGATTGAGCTCTGTAATAGACATAATATCATTCTATCACATTCTACCCCATATTACCCTTAAGGTAATGGATTGATAGAGTATTCTAATAAAGTTTTGGTCATAATCATTAAGAAAATGTTGGCATCAAATAAAAGAGGGTGGGATTCAATGTTAAAATATGCTCTATGGGCCGACAGAATCAACACCAAGAAATCAATTAGTACCTCTCCATTTTAATTGGTGTTTGGGATTGATTCCATATTCCCTATCCAACTTGGCTTACTTGTTTTGAAATTTCTACAAGATGAAATGGAAGAATCTAATGACATGCAACGATGAATTTATCAGTTAATTGAGGTTCAACAGACTAGAGACATGTTAGTTGAAAAACTCAAGCTTACCGAAGCAAAGTTAAAGATTTATTTGATAGAAAGGATAAATAATATAACTTTCATCCATGAGATCTAGTGTTAAAATGGGATGCCAGAAGGGATGAAAATTCAAAACATGGTAAGTTTGATATTCTTTGGTTAGGTCCTTTGTGAGTAGGAGAAATATTGCAGAATAATACCTTTATCTTGCAGAATTTGTATGATGAAAATCTTCTTGGTGTTCCAGTAAATGGGCGATTTCTCAAGCACTTTTGTGTTTATTGAGTCCGTTTAGACTCTCCTTGTAAATATTCATTTTAAATTTTAGTTGTAGTATAATAAATGAGTAAAGACTCCATAACCCAATGGGAGTAGAGCACTGGTTTATTTTCAGATGTCATTTTGTTTTTGCATAGTTCAATAAGTTTTCAATTGAAGTTGTTTTCAGTCCTCATTCATTAATGAGTTGAATAAATTTCAAGGCTCAGTAATTTTAAGAATGAAGGCACAGGTCTGCAGATTCTTAGCACATCACATGGTAGTGCTATCCCCAAATGGAGCCATTGTTAGCACTCAAATTTATTTCCTAAAATTTCCACTTCTCTGATCCAAAATATTTTGGTAGCCATCTTAAATGTCTATACCTAATGACATTGTTTCTAGCTTAACTTTCAATTTTATTGCTTGTTTTGTTTGGTATTTTCTAGTTCTTGCTTTAGTTTTTTTGTTTTAAGTTGATTGATTGCACGAGTCTTGAATATTTCACATTCTGTTGGAGATGTTTTGTTACGCTATGATCATATGCAGGATGGCTCTCCCAAGCCAGGTTTGTTCTTTCAATGTTCAAGAATTTCGTAGTTTTGCAGCGAGACTCTGAATTTTTAAATATATCGGTGTTGCAGAATGAGGTTCCATTCTTCACCAAGAACTCAGTTCTTCTAATATATTGGCGTTGCAGAATGAGTCGTGATTCTGTAGAGGAAGTACGTTTCCTATGGCTCGTAGCCGCTGCAGAATGAGCTTCAATTCTGCAACATAAATTTATTTTTGTAATATTCAGGCGCTGAAGAATCAAACTTGATTATGTAGAAAGGGTTCAATTCCATTGGCGTGAAGTCACTGCAAAATTTTTTCAAAGTTGAAGGGCACGCATTACAGTAAAAATTTCCATTGCCTATACTTCCAAGTGGGTTATCTGCACCTTTCAAACTCCAACCTTTCAAATCACCCATATGAGGAGTTCTATATCATCAAGCAAGATTGTGTGGAGGTGGAACCGGTATTGGCATGATGATTTTGATTCTACTCTGCAGTTCCACCATTGAATAGATCTATGCTCAGTTGTCAATCAGATTGCTATGAACACGTGTCACTGAACACAAATCACGACCCAGCTGATTAGGAGCATGCAATAATGACTATCCAATTCATGAAATGGTTTCTATTTCTTTTCTTAAAAAGTTCATCTTTTATTTTGAAAATAGTATTTTATTTCTACAACCATTTCGTGTTTTTCAACACCTTGTCGAGATTGCATTTTTCATCTACCATATTGCATACCTAGCCATGGCACGTCATAAAGGCGGAAAGTCAGTGCATCATGAACCTGATGGCATGTTATTAGATGTTTATCCTAAATGCAAGAGGAGATTTCAATAAGTTGGATGTTAAGAGTTTTGACAACGTCTTCAGGGTTATAACTAGAAAGTAAACCGATCCTTCCCTGAAGTTTTTGATGGTCATCAAGATGTGCTTGGAGCATTAATTGTTAAAGTGTCTGAAGAATCTATAGCACACATTTGTCTTTTACCTATAGAGGGCGAAAGATGGTTTAAGCAACAAGAAGTCAAATTTTATGATTGTGACCAGTTTTTGAAAGATGAACATCAAAACCCCAATTGGAAAAAGGGCGTTCCTAGAGCTTGGTTAAAGGGGGAATGAGAATTTTTTTTGGTAATGGTTCATAAATTTATAACAAATGAAGGCAGGTACAACGTTGTGTTCCGTTATCACAAGCATTTTCTTCTTCATTTTATTAGAGAGTTCAAGTTGAATTTTCCCTATTTCTTACTGAAAACCCTAATTAAAATGTTGAAGAAAATTCAGAAAAATCCTTAGTTGTAACATAGTGTCTTTCACTAGGCACTTATTAAATTGCTCATTCGAGATGAATTGAAAAAGGTAGGAAGGACATAGGATCATTTCCTTTTCTTTTCGGGCTTAAATATTGAGTTTGTTCCTCCACTTCAAGAAAGTGAATCTCCAACCTCAAGTAGAAGGCCTGAATCAATTAGGAAATCAAAAGGTTCAAGTGGAAATAATTCAAATCCCCTTCAAATAGTTTCACCCTTTTTCTATAGAGAATTTAAGCAAGGAAGATAAGGGTTTAAACACAACAAGGAAAGTCTCAAGGAAAAGATTGCACTTCGCAGCAGTAGAGGGTGAAGAGATTTATGAGATCAATAAAGTTTACACTAGAAGAAGAAATAAAGGGACAACAAAAACATAAACTAAAGTTCAAGAAGACCCACCAGAATTAGAAATTCATCCTACTAATGTAAAGAAAACGTCATCCCTAATTGAAACCCCTGACAATTAGAAACCAAAGAAGAAGAACAAACATGAAGTCGCATGCCCTTCCTTAGAAAGGAAGCCTCATACTAGGCCAACTAACAAATTGAGGATGAACGCGAAAGCTATTTTTGATCCATATTTAAAAAATAAGATAGTCATTCAAATATATGACTTTCCCTCTGCTGTAGAAAAGAAGCGTTCTAAAGCCCAGTCTTCTAAGAAAGTTTAGAAAGCACAGAGAAAGCAGGGAGTTTCCAAGAATAAGAATATTCAAAAACCAAAGGTGGCAGGGCTTGAGCCTCGTTTTGAGATGGAGTTGAGACTTGAGTTAGAAAAAATGGAGCTTGAGAGACCTACATCACCTATACAGACAGAGCCATAATTTCAAGAAACATCAGTCTCAAAGAATAAATCAAATGTTAGAAATTTTTTAAACTTACCTTATTATGACAGTGAGGAAGAAACAAAGAAAGAGGAAACTCTTAATCATATTGAAAAACAATCTATAGAGTTCATTCAACAACAGTCAAATGATCAACAAGAGTACGAACCCGAAGTTCTCAAGCTTGACATTTTATCAGAAATTGCACTGAAAGGGTAGCGTCGAAGAATGGAGATTCTATAGCACTGATAATAACAAAACATCAACATGCTGAAGAATGACCCACAGTTTTCTGTTTTCCATTTTTGCCACAATATTTTGATTTTTAAAGGACTCTTTATATGCAATATCTCCAAATGCAATTTTGAATAGATTTATAAGGTTTTGTAAGAACTTTTGTAAGCTACATCATTTAAGATTCGAGTCTAAGGTTAGAGTCAAGTTAGTTTGATATCCCTATAAATGTAGATCTAGAACCTATTCAGTTTTGATGTAAATATACTCGTGGTCATGGTTAGAATTCAACCTTAGTTTCTACGATCTTAGATCATATTTTGTTGTAAACGAACATCTATAAAAGAAGAAAAAGATATGTAAAAGGTGGTTGAAAAAGGGAGATTACAAGGAGACTCTTATCTATGTACATTTTGCACAACATCTAATTCAATGATGAAATTTCATGTTTTATGATCATTTGCTTATTCAACATACTGTATTCTTTTATTCATTCTTTCTTTATCTTATTTTGATACAGTAAGACTTATTGCAATGTAATTAGTTTTCCTTCTTTGTGCAGGTCAACTTGCAGTTATAGCTTTCTGTCAATTGCCTAAGCTTGAAGGTTGTATTCGAGTAAATGTTTTAGATCTATGAACAATGTTTTTGGATTTTAATCTCACTTATGTGTATATATCTTCCTTACCTATATGTTCATCTGTTTTAAATCTTTTCTTTATGTTATATCTGGTTTGTTTTCTGAGTAAAATGCCTATGAACTTTGGAATTTCACCCTATGTATTGGAAACCTTTCAAGCTTTAAATCCAAAATCCTTCACATCCTTATAACATTTTCCCACAAACCTTCTTTACAAATCTTATCAACATTTCCTAAACTATCCCAAATTTAAAATGTATTATATATGTTCTATTTACAGTCATAACACATCCTCTAATGCTAACACTTTTCATTCAAAATATTCAGAGAATTTGTTACGAGGAATTCCTATTAACTAAAGACCCCACTGAAATAAATACACTCTCATCTTGAAAAAATAATATTAAGACACCAAATTCCCTTTCACAAGTCCATGTGACAAATTCTTTTAACTTTTAAATTCATGTAATATATTTGGAAGAAAAATCAAGTTTTTTTAAAACTATTTAGTTATTGTGTGAAGCCATTTCGGATTCAAATCATAACTTAAAAAGTACGAATTAAAAATAAAACCTAAAGTAAATGCCCTTCACACTGCAAAGGGATACTGCATAATATAACATGTTAAAATGTAATTGGTATTTTGGAGAGTGTTAGACATATTTAAACATTTGACTTTTTGGAAGACCTCATTATTTAATTTGTCTAGAGCTAAACACTTAATCAATAATTATTACCTCTAATTTATGTAAACCCTTATGTAAACCCTTAAGGAAGTTCAAAGTATCCCCGGATCCCAAACCATTTTAGTTTGTGCAAGCCTGTGTGAAGCCATTTCGGATTCAAATCATAACTTAAAAAGTACGAATTAAAAATAAAACCTAAAGTAGATGCCCTTCACACTGCAAAGGGGTACTGTATAATATAACATGTTAAAATGTAATTGGTATTTTGGAGAGTGTTGGACATATTTAAACATTTGACTTTTTGGAAGACCTCATTATTTAATTTGTCTAGAGCTAAACACTTAATCAATAATTATTACCTCTAATTTATGTAAACCCTTAAGGAAGTTCAAAGTATCCCCGGATCCCAAACCATTTTAGTTTGTGCAAGCCAACTCGTGGACATAATCCTACAATGAAATATAGTGATATTGATAATGAAATTTCAAAATGGGAAATTAAAAGACTAAAATAAATAATAAAATGTGGGTAAGCTCCCTACTCATAATCTGGGTTTGACATATAGCACCATTAATATCTTTATCTAAAATTTATGACAAGATTGTGTACATTTTCTATATTGAAAATTGAATTATAGATATAATTATATTTTCATTAGTCTTTATGAAATAGTTTCCATTTATGTAGAAATATTCTAAAATTAATTATGAAAACGTTTAATAGAAATGAAGAATCTTATAAACTTGTAAAAGATGACTAAAATAGATTTAGGAATATGCCTTATTATTGCATTATTAAAGTGCTCCGGATGTATGAATTCTAAGTGCCTTATGTTAAAGATTCCCATATTATCAATGAATTATAAATGCCCTATGTTAAAGATCCCCATATTATCGAAGTGCACTATGTTAAATATCCCTTACAAGATGTGCTTGTATTACAAAAGTTCACAAACATAGCATGTATACTATTTTTGTAGATTCGCTATTTATGTTTGAAGTCTTAGTTAGACTTGTAGTTCTCCCTATAGTACTTTCAGTTAGCTATGTATAAATAGCTCATGGGCTAGTTGGTTTTAATGGAATCCTAGGGATAGTTTGAATAACATCAAATAAGTTTTGAGGCAACTCTTAGGGTAGATTAAAGGGATGTTCCAAGTAGTGGAATAACTTGGCTTGCATATGGGAAAATGAGAAGCAAAAAAGGAGGATTAGAGCATCATCTTGAGAAACATGACATCAAAATGAATAAGATGGGTAGTGACCTTGAAATGCATTGTAATATCCTCTTAGGCATTGTAGTAGTTCACCATCTCTAACAACTCTTCTTGCTATGTCAATTGGGTTAATTTGGGAGATAAGGGTAGATGAAGCCCTAGTATAGCAATCATAAGTAGTCTTAGAATCCCTCAATCTCAGAGATCTATAATGGAAGACAAAACCATGGATGAGGCCCCATAATGAGCATTCCATTTCTCAAAATAAAAATATATGTTCATGTTTTATTGTATTTGGTTAATTAGTTCCTTTATTAAGAAGTCTAGCTTTAAGTGTCTTTAGACATAAGTTTTCTTTTTCTATAATAGGGATCTTTTGAGGAAGGATTTAGTCTACATGAACAAACATGTAAGGATTTTTGTTTGAATTTTCAAATCTATGTAATTTCTTCTATTTGATTTACCACAACTTTTTTTATATAAAAAATCTTCATCTAGTTTCGTTAAAAAAAAGAATTGGTAGTATATAACAATGAAGAGTTAGGAAAATTGGACAAGCATAGTTGATAGCAAAGAATATTAAAAAACAACATAGTCACATGTTAGGGTCCCACCCTAACCCGTACGTTATTAATGTACAAATCCATAAGGCCCATTAGTTAGTTAGTGGGTAATGATTTAATGTAAAAGGGCCTTCCTTATTGAATACATGCCCCTAGGTGGTTGAATTTCATTAATAGCAAGACCACAAGTAGTTAGGACTTTGGCTATTAAAGCAATATATATATATATATATATATATATATATATATATATATATATATATATAGTAGTAGTAGTAAGTTATGTAATGTGAGTCAAGAATTATGATTGTATTTAGAGCTTTGATCTTGGAGGTTGTCCCCTTGAAGAGGCAAGTAAACATAGCTATATATTTTTATCTATTCTCTCTTGTGTTTTTTAATATTTTCTTTGAATTTTTTGGTTTAAGTATTACAAGTGGTATCAAAGCTCTTTCTTGGGTCAAAGAGGAATACTTTTTAATACCATAGTTTGTCTCTTTAAAACAAATCATCTTGTATTTTTCACTCTAATTTTCTTTCTACCACGTTTCAATGTTTCAAATTTTGAGGGCACATAAAGGACATATGGAGGTAACTTGTGTCAAAATTTCAGCCTCTGAATCACTATAATTTGGGATATACACTCTATGTAAGTTATGGTTTTTTACTAATCCAGAAAGTTTGGTTCCTTCAAATGAGTCAGCTTGGCATTTTCACTCTAAATATTTTTTGGTGAATTTTTAGGGTTTGAAATTTTCATGTTACAACGAGGATATAAGGAAGTATCTTGGGACAAAATTTCAAGTTCTGGGTCACTATACATTTGGATATAAGCCTTGTGTAAGTTAGGGTTTGCAAGTAGCCCAAAAACCATCACTCTAAGAGAAAGTGACTTTCATTATATAAATTATATCAATATAATTTGCGATTTTTTTAATAAAATATTTTAATTTCATTTATTAAATAACTAAATCATTTATATAACTCTAAGGTAGAGTGTAAAGATAAGATCATGTTATTCCTACTCATTAGTAGCACATTATTTTAAAACTAAGGACAAAGTAACTAAGATAAGAGTGACGAATTACTTGTGGATAGCAAACAATCGAGTAGAGTTGTTAGTACTACATGCACTACTAAAACTTGTTAAGATTCAATATGCTAAGATAGATAACATCAATATTACATTCAATTTCACAACAATAGCATATACAGGATCACTGAAAGAACAACAAGCACAACATAAACACAAGAGACACAATTTATCCTGGGAAACCCTCATGGGGTAGAAAATCCAACAAAGCTTCCTCAATATAGATGACCAACAAGTACAAAGATGTAATCCCCAAACAAGAGCTCCTTCTCCTCCTATGCAGATCTCTCTCTCTCTCTCCTATGATCAATTCAAAAGTGAGTGAATGAGTGAGTGTGTGTGATAAATGAGGATCACACATCCTCTATTTATACTTTACTTCACTTGACTTTTAAGTCTAACTAGGTTGGCCCCACTTAACCACTTAACATTATGCTGATTGGGCCGACCCCACTAGGGGACTTAAACACCCCATTACAACTGACTTTGGGCTGACCCCACTAGGGAAGTCTAATAACCCAAGTTACCACATTTCGACGGAGGAATAAACATCTCTGGGTATACAATAAGGTCTCGACGGAGGAATGAAACATTTCCGGATAAAGTACAAAATATAGAATATTATTAGAAGTTACAATATTTCAACACTCCCCCTTAACGAGAAGGATATTCTAACAACATCTGCAGGAGCAAGGAATCATCGACATCATACATGATACATCTATAAATCATTGGAAGCTTTCTTCAATCATCATCAGTAACTCAACCAGTTACTGGAACATAATCAATACTGGATCATCAACATCATCAGTACTGAGTCTTCATCTTCTGCACCACTCGATCAGCTACAACAACATCATCATCTGTATCTCCCGATCAACAACATCATCTGGATCTCTCGATCAACATCATCATCATCTGGATCTCTCGATCAACAACATTATCATTTGGATCTCTTGATCAATAGCATCATCTGGATATCTCAATCAACAGCATCATCATCTAGATCTCTCGATGAACAACATCATCATCTGGATCTTCTGATCAACAACATCATCATCTGGATCTCTCGATCAACAACATCATCATTTGGATTTTCTGATCAACAACATCATAGCAGCATACCCTACAACACACATGATCTATTTTGCGGGATGATCAATCCCTATCCATTTAAGACACCATATCATGTCTAGGGACAATGTAGTCCACTCATCAAATTAGACAAAGTCTAAGGACCACTTTTCAGAGACATATGTCTACAAATCAATTCAGGGAACAAAGTCCAGGGATGATACAATACCTCTCGTCCACTGGGGACCACTTCTCAGAGACACATGTCTATGGATCAATTCAGGGACCGAAGTCCAGGGATGATACAATCCCTCTTGTCCACTAGGGACCACTTCTCAGAGACATATGTTTACGGATCAATTCAGGGACCGAAGTCCAGGGATGATACAATCCCTCTCGTCAACTAGGGACCACTTCTCGAAGACATCTGTCTACGGATCAATTCATGGACCGAAGTCCAGGGATGATACAATCCCCGTCATCCACTGGGGACCACTTCTCGGAGACATATGTCTACGGATCAATTCAGGGACCAAAGTCCAGGGATAATACAATCCCTCTCGTCCACTAGGGACCACTTCTCGAAGACATCTGTCTACGGATCAATTTAGGGACCAAAGTCCAAGGATGATACAATCCCTCTCGTCCACTAGGGACCACTTCTCGAAGACATCTGTCTATGGATCAATTCAGGGACCGAAGTCCAGGGATGATACAATCCCTCTCTTCCACTAGGGACCACTTCTCGAAGACATCTGTCTACCTATCAATTCAGGGACCGAAGTCCAGGGATGATACAATCCCTCTCATCCACTAGGCACCATACATCGACCTCATTGTTGGAATAGGTAACCTCATCATCGACCTCATCGTCGGAAGAGGTAACCTCATCATCGATACAAGTATCCTCATCATCGATACAAGTATCCTCATCATCGATACAAGTATCCACATCATAAATACAGGTATCCTCATCATCGATACAAGTATCCTCATCATCAATACAAGTATCCTCATCATCAATATAGGTATCCTCATCATCGACCTTACCGTCGACATAAGCAATCTCATCATCGATACAGTTATCCACATCGATACCAGTATCCAATATATCATCATCAACCATATCACTCCCCCTTTCAAGGAGGGTCCTTCTGAACTACACCAAGCTTGTCTCGAAAATACTTAAACTTTACTTGAGATAGAGGTTTGGTCAATACATTAGCAACTTGTTCGTCAATGCTCACATATTCGAGCTTTATAGCTCCTTTCTGCACCATATCCCGTATATAGAAATATCGGATCTCTATGTGCTTTGATTTATCATGGAACACTGGGTTCTCCGTGATCTTGATACAACTCTGGTTGTCACACAGGATAACAGTGGATTCCATCTCTAAGTCAAACAATCCTAATAACAACTTACAAATCCATATCACTTCACAACTAGTAGAGCAAGTAGCTATATATTCCGCTTCAGCTATGCTGAGAGCCACAATAGACTGCTTCTTGCTAAACCATGAGATCATGGCAGATCCCATACAATAACATCCACCCGATGTGCTCTTCCTGTCTGATACACTTCTTGCCCAATCAGCATCTGTGTAGCCATACAATATGAAGTCATGATCTCCAAGATAACATAGACCAAAGTCTATCGTACCCTTTAGGTGCCTCATCACATGCTTTACAGCTATCAGGTGAACACGCCTAGGTTCCACTTGATACTGACTCAAGGTGTTCACAGCAAAGAATATATCTGGCCTGGTATTCATCAGATACATCAATGACCCAATAATTTGTCTGTACAGAGTCACATCCACTAACTTTGATGAGTCATCATCTAACAACTTCAAGTTGGAATCCATGGGAGTGGCCATGGCTTTGCATTCCAACATATCAAATCTTTCCACAGCATACTTTCCCTGGTTGAGAAAGATTCCTTTTGGGCCTTGCCATACTTCCAGACCTAGGAAGTAATGCATCAATCCGAGATCTTTCATCTCAAATTCTATAGTTAGCTTCTTCTTGCTTTCCATGATCTGTTTCTCATTTCCCGTCAGAAAGAGATCATCCACATACAGTAATAGTATGACAGGTTCATCATACATAACCTTAAGGTAAAGGTTGGGATCAACTTTACTTTTTGGTAAAGCCCAAGCTTGTCAAGAAGCTATCAATTCTCCCTCTGTGACTGAACATCATTCACACTTTTCATTGAGTGATCTTCTACATATCTATCCGTGCCATCTCCCGTCAGATGGGTCTACTAATATGAGCCCCAAGATCATTCAAACTCTATGGTGAGTTCCTTCTTTCATCCATCTAAGAGAAGAATGTCATCTGTATATAGAAACTATCTTCAACCTTGTAGCAAAGGTTGGAATACGCATCGCCTGTGGTGATCCATCAAGGTCATCAAATGATTATCGATTCTGGGTACATGTTGAACCTGTGCAGAGCTTTTATTGAATCCTAGGAGTTTGCTTGATTCACACTTCTTCTTCAATTACACCATTAAGAGAACGGTCTTGTCATCCATGAGTCTATCTCTGGAAGTGTGTCTAGCCACTTGGAGCAAACATATCATCATGATCCTCTCCCTCTTTCTAAGAGAATCCTCTAGCCACGATCCTTCTATGGTATGTTTGATTTGTAAGTCTTCTTGTTGAACATCCATTACTTGTTCAGTGTTCATCATCCTTCTTTTGTAGATCATAGCACATGATCTTTCCTACAAATCAAAGTTAATTACATGATTAACAATACTTCATAATCATCAAATCATGTTGACATGGTAACCTATTATGCATACTGATATGATTCACATAGTTATGCAACTATCTTGACCAATACTTTGGCACAACACTTTTCCATATCCTGTATGCATACAGTGGCTATCTAGATGCCTTCCATCTCTACCAGAACATACTATCAAGAGCGTGCACAACTCTCAACATGTCAGCAAAGAGGTTTCATTCTAGATAAGCAACAATGGAATGTTTGTCCAACTTACCCATCATATGCATATTAATAATATACTGTTCAATGCTATATGTATGCTTACACTATGCATGATATATTCTAGGAATACAAATATGCATACGACTATTACAAGCAATATCATTAACTATTCAGAGATTCAAATAACAACTCAAATACTTATCTTTTATGTTTGTGTGGTTTCCTCCCGCTTGATCTCTATTTTATGATAGCATCATTATATGTCTTTGAACTTCTATCCATTATGTACCACTATGCATGCTTAAGTGTGCACTAGTGTCATCCTCATGATCTTATACATAATCATACATTCATTAGTATAATCTCAATACTATCAAAACATTATGATTCTAAATAATATTAAGAATGTATGATCATGATCATTTCATACACAGGTATACTTACCTAAGATCATAACACAAAGTAGGATTCTAACTTGATATAGGAAAACATACATGGATTATCATGCTTGTTTATGTCTTATTATACCCAAACAATATCTTCTTTGTTCTCTTCAATGATTTAGAGACCTTGTGCTAGAACCTGCATATCTCATAAGTTAAGCATAGTAGAGCAAAGTCATACATACCTCGTAAATAGAGAATCTAAGTGATCAAAGACTATGGATGAGTCTTTGTCTTCATGTCATCACGGTCATAGAACTCGATTTGTCTTTCTTGATGTACCTTTCATGTTAGCAGACAACATCATCCTCATACAACACCACAAGTGCATTAGTACAATCATAAGTGTCATAACCCTAATCAATGAATGTCTTCTATTATTCACATGCATTTATACTTTTACTAAGGTGATCAAACAATCTAAAATTAATCATGATTATACTAACCTCAATAATACGAAGACAAACATATTATAAACTTAATCATGAAACAGATTTCAAAACATACTTGTATCTTCTCAAGTCATACTTGTTGAGTAGTCTTCTCTATAAGCGTAAAACCCAAACCATCCAAGGTAGATCACTTGTAAACATATTATGTATGTTCATGGTTCTAGGATGATAGAATATCAGTTCCATTTAAACCTTCTTCATCGCTGCCCTATGAGTCTCCCAACTTTGCTAGGGTTTCTTCTTACTTAGAAACCCTAATCTTCAATCTCCTTCCTCCCACAACATTTTGATGGAGGATTAATATCTATGAGGAATGGATTCCAAATCCATTATAAAAGTTTCCAATGTTGCATCAGGTGTTTCCAACATTGTATTAGGTCCTTCCATACCTAAAAACTGAAAACCCTAAGTGAGAGCTTCTTCCTCCTCTTCCTTGATTTCCTACGTTGAGTCATTTCAGATGTGCCATATTGTTTTTGGTGCATATCTGAAATTTCGGATCTGCAGGGTCTGAAACTTCGACCTATGGTATCTTGACCTGTCATCTTTCCAACCCCATAAATCTGAGCTTCAATGGATTCTCCATGAGAGATATATGCTAAGTGTCGCAACATGACTTGTTTATGGCATGAAACAACATAGCGAACTTGTACGGAGTGCCATGTATCACTGTTTCAACTTCAGCCTCTGAAACTCGGACCTATGAAACTTCATTTCGTGCCCTAACTGTCACTTTTTACGGAATTCCATTTGGAGCTTCCTAGCCCGATATATGACCTTTTTCCCTAGGTCACATGTTTAGGACTGCATTCTGGTAGTGGGAGAAACCCTAACTTGTACGGATGATATCTCAGAAAGTAAAACGAATCTGACGCTGAGCTTCGGACACAAAGTACAGGAAAATTTCATCTTTGTCTTGTCCAAGTTTCAGATCTTGAACCTTCGCCAAAATGGATTTATAGTGAAAGTGCCACGATGACTAGGTTTTGCTATACAAAACCCTAACTTTCAAATTGCCACAAGTGAAACAAGTGTCGTAAGTGCCATACATTGCCTTCGTTCAGGCTAGCTCTGAAACCATGTTAAGATTCAATATGCTAAGATAGATAACATCAATATTACATTCAATTTCACAACAATAGCATATACAAGATCACTGAAGAATAACAAGCATAGCATAAACACAAGAGACACAATTTATCCTGGGAAACCCTCATGGGGTAAAAAAACCAACAAAGCTTCCTTGATATAAATGACCAACAAGTACAAAGATGTAATCCCCAAACAAGAGCTCCTTCTCCTCCTATGCAGATCTCTCTCTCTCTCCTATGCGCAATTCACAAGTGAGTGAATGAGTGAGTGTGTGTGATAAATGAGGATACACATCCTCTATTTATACTTTACTTCACTTGACTTTTAACTCTAACTAGGTCGGCCCCAACTTAACCACTTAACATAATGTTAACTGGGCCGACCCCACTAGGGGACTTAAACACCCCATTACAACTGACTCTGGGGGACTTAAACACCCCAGACGGAGGAATAAACATCTCCGGGTATACAATAAGGTCTCGACGTAGGAATAAAACATCTCCGGATAAAGTACAAATAGAATATTCTTAGAAGTTACAATATTTCAACAAAACTTGCACACTATTGGCATATCACACGTCTTCGAGTATATACTGTGATTCCACCTTTGGCATCATCTTATATGTGTGTGTGTAATAATAATAATAATAATACTAATAATACTAATAATAATCTATTTTTAAGGTCACAACCAAACCAGACACCAATTTGGTGTATGAGACCCCCTTGTTTGTGGGACAAGGGACCCCTAGAAAGAAACACATGTTCTTAACCATTAAACCTACTTAAACTAATATATATATATATATATAACACTAAATATGCTTCAACTTATTCTAAAAAAATTTGAATATAGAGAAAGAAATATCTCTCATAAAACAATATGAAGACCATCTACACCGGGCCCTTAACCTTTGTCTATTGAAGATAACAATGTTAAAGTTTTGACCTTTGACTATTGAAGATAACACTGTTAAAGTTATATATATCAAGTCTAGTTGGATGACTATACTAATATTGGACTTTTAATCATTTTATGGATATGTGTTTTTGTCATTTTGGATTTTCTTTTGTTTTTTAAGAAAATTATGAACTTAGTTATGGGTCCATGAGGCATTCATATCTGTTATGTTTATAGGCTTTTCCAAAGTGCTGATATACTAAGAATTTATTTTTATTTATCTTCAAATAATTTTTTTTTTCCTTAGATTAATAATTCTAAAATAAGGAAGGTTTAGTTAACTCCTTCTTGAAAGACCTGGAAGGTTTGTTGATTTAAAAAAAAGTCTTTAATAAGAATTTGTTAGTGTTCGATCGAGATCCTCAAAGTTGATTTGAGCGAAAACAAATACAGTGATAAAGAACGTGCCCACTGTTTCGATGTGTTAACTTGTCAAGAAGTGCAACAGAATTTTATGGGTTCAGCCAAGGAACAAAAACTATTTAACCTACGTATCAATACAACTAGCGTGTCACTATATGTCCACAGGGAACCCGGAATCCAGTCAATCGATCATAATCTAAACCACAAGTCTACTAAAAATAAAAAAAACGAGATTTTGTGCTTGCATTTAGATAGGTAGTTATAAGTTGGAAGTTTGAAAGGAAAATCTTAATGCTGTGATTTAGATAGGTAGTTGTGATTTGGATGGTTAGTTTACTGCCACAATGTATTTGTAGCGGACTTTATGATTTTCAAATTTGATCAGGGCACCTTCCAAGGGATCCAGTAACCAAATGTGCAGAGTATATATACACCAGCTCTCGGAATGTAAACATATCATAATTCCCACTCGCTCGTGTAATTGCATTGTCCGTGACTGCGGCATATAATAATCAGTGGGAATTATGGTAGCCATGGGAACTGGGTTAGCACAATGTTTACTGGTAATGCTGGTTTCATCCCTTTTAGCAGGAACAATGGCAGCCAGGGATGTTATGAAGTTCGCTTCACAAACCACAGGCTCCCATCATGACTATAAAGATGCTCTGTCCAAAAGTATTCTATTCTTTGAAGGCCAGAGATCAGGAAAATTGCCTGCAAATCAACGCATGGATTGGAGAAAAGACTCGGCTTTAGCAGATGGCTCAGATGCAAATGTAAGGTTTAGTTATTTGCATTTATTATATGGTTTCTAGTTAGCTGTAATAGTCTATTGGCATCTTACTTTGGATTTCTAACTTTCACAGTAATAATTTTTTGAGTTGTATTTTCCATATTTGACACTTCATCATTAAAAATGATTTCCTCATTCCTAAGGATGAACCCAAAATTGAAAACTTGGAATCTGGGAACTCTAAGGCTGCTAACCCTAAAGCAATACAGCTTAAACTTCTGTGTATACCGGATGCAGGTGGATTTGGTTGGAGGGTACTATGATGCAGGAGACAATGTCAAATTCGGTTTCCCTATGGCATTTACAACCACGTTGCTAGCATGGAGCGTGATAGAATTCGGAAGGTTCATGCATGATGATCTGCAAAACGCCGAGGATTCAATACGTTGGGCTACAGACTATTTGCTCAAAACCACAGCTCATCCGGACACAATATATGTGCAGGTCTGAATTTTGGAATTTGTTGGTTTGTTTTGTATTTTCTAACAATTATTTTTATTATTTTAATGAATATGGTGTAGGCCATTTAATGCAGTGGCAGCAGGTTGGTTGGCCATTGGATCTCAAGCATCTTACAATTTAGTTGCCACTAATCAGCTTGAGCTTGAGATCCAACGGCCAACCAACCTGTTGCGGCGGCATTAAATGGCCTTAAATGACTTGCAGCAATGCGGCAGCAGCAAGTTGGTTGGTTGGATCTCAAGCATCTACAATTTATTTGCAGCCAACCAGCTTGAGATCCAACTACCAATCAACCTGTTGCCGATGTTAAATAACCTTAAATGACCTGCAACAGGCTAAATAATATTAGCCTCAACGAAGATAGATCACAAGTCAGTTAACCAAACTGTAACCAATGATAGGAAGAAGATCTTTCTTCATGCATCCCAAATTTAAAATATCTAACACTTATTGATATAAAAATGTCCTCACACTTGCATCATATGCATGGTTTATCGCAGGTAGGTGATCCTATTGCAGATCACGATTGCTGGGAAAGACCAGAAGACATGGACACGCCCAGAACAGTTTACAAGATTACCAAAGATAATCCTGGTTCAGAAATTGCTGGTGAAACAGCTGCAGCATTGGCGGCTGCGTCCATTGTGTTTAGAAAATCAGACCACCAGTATTCTGAGCGGCTTCTGCAAACTGCAATTCGGGTAAGATCAATGTTCAAACATGTGGGTATTTATTCCTTAAAAATATATATGAAATCAGGTGTTCTGTTTATCTGGTTTTGGCTAGATCTTGGCAGTAACTTTTCTTCTTATAATGTGTTCACCAGGTGTTCGAGTTTGCAGACAAACACAGGGGAGCATACAGTGATAACCCAGCAGTGAAAGCAGGAGTGTGTCCTTTCTACTGCGACTATGATGGATACCAGGTAATAGTCCTTTCTACTGCTGCAACTTTGATCGATTTGCATGTCAATTCTCTGTAAAATCTCCATTTTTATACAATGTATTTGCAATGGAATCTTTATTTCATTATAGGTCAAGGGGTTTGCACCTTTACACCTAGTTATCCTGATAATTCTAATAAGATTTTTTTTTTGAAGAGATCTAGATTGTTATTTTTCCAAGAACTAAACTGTATATTCCATAAACCTAGATCATAAACATGATAATTATATAAACATCATTCTAGCAAGCTTTTTCAAGTTTTTTTACTAGAAGGTAACATTTTCTCAAAAACTTCAAATATTCTTCATCCTTGATTGCTCTTTCTCATTTTAATTTGATGGGCAAACATATATGCTTATTGGTTTACAGGATGAATTATTATGGGGCGCTGCATGGTTGCACAAGGCAACAATGAAGAAAAAATATATAAATTACATTCTTAAAAATGGCATGGCACTTGGAGCTAATGAAACCATGTCTCAATTTGGGTGGGACAACAAGCATGCGGGACTAAACGTTTTCCTGGCCAAGGTAAATACTATTTAATATATCAAATATTTCATCAAAATATATCGGATCTCTTGTACTATTGCTCATTTGTGATTCTCTTCCACTGAAGAAATGTAATGATTTTATGCAGGCATTCTTGCTGGGGAATGTAACAAGTCTGCAAAATTACAAGTCGTATGCTGACAACTTTATTTGCTCTATGATGCCAGAATCACCTTATTCATTGAATTTATTCACACCAGGTTCAATATTTGGATAAATACTATGACATTCTTCTAAAATAGTTTTCATTCCCAAGGTGTTTGATTGTAATGAAAAAATTAATCATGCATCTGTATTGTAACAGCTGGACTTATCTACAAGCCAGGAGGGGGCAACATGCAACATGTTACATCAGCGTCATTTCTATTTTTAGCCTATGCTAGTTCTCTGAGCCATACTTCTCAAGTTGTTCAATGTGGAACAGTATCAATTACTCCTGCTAGACTGAGAGCATTTGCCAAGCACCAGGTATTGGCTAGTTTTATTGGCAACCATAAAAGAGATAGACTAATGGATTTACAAAATTTCCTATTGAAAACTTTTTTCTAATCTGTCAATCCTCCACTAATATTATGGTTTGATTCTGTACCCAGGTGAACTACATTCTGGGAGATAATCCTCTCAATCTTTCATATATGGTGGGATATGGTCCTCGCTTTCCTCAATACATTCATCACAGAGGCTCCTCTTTACCATCACTTACAGAGCATCCTAGTCGCATAACATGTCATGGTGGATCCCAGTTGTTCGCTAACAAAAGTCCCAACCCAAATCTTTTGGTGGGGGCAGTCATTGGAGGGCCAGATAACAATGACCAATACTCAAACATTCGGGCAAACTCTAATCAATCTGAACCCTGCACCTACATGAATGCACCACTAGTAGGCGTGCTTGCATTTTTCAGTGGCCATCCACATTTCTAACTTCAACCATCACAAGAGTTTTGACAGCTTTGGAACTTAGGTCCTTCAAATTGCAACCATGATTGGCTGACATCCATTTTCATTGAAGTTCACGGGAGGCCTTCAAGCTAATCACCAATTGCAGAAATGTTGACATCTAGTTATGAGATTTCCTTTGGTGATATTGGTTGTTTGAAAATACCTTTTTAATGTTTCAAAGGTATTCATATATGCCCATGATTATGTGTTGTTAGAAATACATGATAAATTGGGCAACCCTAACTTGTGTAGGTTGGATTTGAGTTTAAATGAGAGAAGGCAAAATTTAGCTTATACTCTAATTTTCCATGTTTTATTTCAAAAAAATATTCCTCAATTAAACTATATTAACATGATATAATTATTGAGTCCTAGTAATTCTTGTCAATGACTTGGGTTCTTTCTTTTAAAATGACTCTTATGTTCAAATCTTATAAAAAAATATTTTGTTTCTTTATGTGAAGTGTGATATGAATGGAATAAGAATGGTAAACTTTCTATAAAGGACCTTGATTTACATAGTTTGACAAAAAAATCAAAGAGTTTATCAATGTTTGTTATGGATGCCTGATGGACTCTATAAGAGTGAAATCATATCAAAATTTACATATGGAGCACTATTTGTAATCAAAGGCCCAAATAAGTCTTAGAGATGGAAAAACAAACACAATATTTAGATTTGAAATGAAACCATGAAATGCATCCCATTGAGTAAGTCCGTATAGAACACAATCATTCAATTCCTTTGGATTTGAAATGAAACTATAATCACCATCCCATAAGTTGATATAAAACAAAATCCTTCTTGCCCTAAGTTTTTCACTTCTATCCAAAATTCTTTGTATTGATATTGTATTAAGCTTGTTTGTGTTATATACAAATATGAACCATATCGTAATTACTTCTCCAAAGAACAACTATAATAATGATGCAACAACTTCAATTACTTGCAGAAATTCATTAATTTTTTTATATAAAAGAATTTGGATAAATATAAGCTTACAAGCAATACGATGATGATGGTTATTAACATCCACTACGACCAACTCTGGTGTATTAGACCTTATGTGCTTGAAAAACTTTAAGTGAAGCATTCTTAGAATCATAGTTGTGATGGGTTAAAAGGTAGTATTGTAGAAAATGTTTTAAAATTGTGATCTTGGGTTTATGCATCACATTCTAAGAGAATGTGATTTTCATTTTCAACCCTTTAGTGTTACAACAATGCCAAATTCTCTTGTCTCACGATGTTTCAACGATTTTCCGTGAGAGTTTGTTCTTATTGTAGCAATGCTAATTTTCTTCTTTACTTTAGTTAAAATAGAGAAATAGTTTTGATTGATTAAGGTTGATGACCCCTTATAGTATGTTAATTCTCTCTTATCCTCTAATTCTTTATCAACCAACTTTATTTAAAAATATAAAGTTTAAAAAACATCATTATGGAGCATTATATTAGTACTTAAATTAAAAGTATAAAAATATCAAAGATGTTTGAGTGTGTCTAACTTTTGAGAAAAAAATGATCAATACATATTCATAGAAATAGAGAAAAACTCAAAGTGTGATCATAAAAATAAAAAAATATCAAAGATATAGAAGAGATCCAACTATTGGTAAAAATGCATGATCAACATCTTTTCCAAAGCATCTCAAAGACTCTAAAAGAACTATAAATACATAACATGTTAGTATTTTTTATACCTTTTCCAAAGCATCTCAAAGGCTTTAAAAGAACTATAAATACATAACAACATGTTAGTATTTTTTATAATATTAATGGCTTGGTTTCTCTTGAGCATTTGGATCTATTAAAAATAGTTTGGAGGGACTAAATCTTAAGGAGAGTGGAGATTGCACCTCTTTCATTATTTCCTCTACTCACTATAACTTCTTTGACTCTACTGGCAACTTTGACCTATTGTACTTGCATTAAGCTCCTATTTAAGTGCAAATAGTTCGGCATGTAAATTATATTTGATTTTTCATTTATGGTTATATATTTAATAAATTATTTTTCAAAAATGTTATTTTATTTTGAAATTATTTACCACATTTTTAAATGTGATTGATATTGAGCGTATATCAACTATGACCTTCCATTTAAAATAGTTGATATTCGTCGATTGACAAACCAATGAAGAAATAGCCAAATTAAAATATTAATAAAAATGTTATTTGGAAATCAAAATGAAAAAATAAGTATATTAAAATATTAATAAAAATGTTATTTGGAAATAAAAATGAAAAGAAATACATAAGTTAAAAAAAAAACACATTAAAATAAACTAAATTAAATTAAACAAAAAAAATATAGTAATATTAAAATAAATTAAAATAAAATAAAATAAAATAAAAATAAAGTAAAGTAAAAATAAAGTGATGTGCTTTGCTTTTTGTATATGTATCTGAAGTATGATATTTTTGAAGATCTGGTTTCTTGAACATTTTGGAACAGATTGGTCAATTATGAACTATTTGTATTTTGGATCTTCTTTTGAGGTCTCTGCTAATCCTTTACAGGAATTATGTCCCTCATTGTATTATTTGATTTATCTGAATATCAATACTAGTTTTTTTCGCTGGAAAAAAAAAATTAAAAATATAATAAAATTAAATTAGATTAAATAAAAATAAAGTAAAGTAAATTAAGTAAAAATATAGTAAATAAACTTTAAAAAAATAAAAATAAATAAATAAAGTAAAGTAAAATAAAGAAATAAAATAGAATAAAAAATCAACCAAATAAATAAAATAAAAGAAAGTTGAATAAATAAATAAAAATAAACTAAATAAAAAAATAAATTAAATTAATTAATTAAATATAAATACATAAAAAAGTAAAATAAAGAAATAAAATTAAAGTAAAATAAATAAATAAATATATATATATATATAAAAGTGAAAAAAAACTTAAATAAATAAAAGTAAAATAAAATAATAAAATATATTAAATAAATAAATGGTTGACTATGGTTGACTAGAGTTAACCTTGGTTTACTTTGATTGACCTTGGTTGACCATGATTGGATATGGTTGACTGTGGTTTACTTTGTTTGACTGTGGTTGACTAATTGATTATGGTTTACCATCATTGAACATGGTTGAATTTGGAGGGACATAAGTAACTTTGGCTTATTATGGTTGACCATGATTGACTATGGTTAACTTTGTTTGACTATGGTTGAATTTGGTTGACGGGTCGACTATGGTTGACTATTGTCAATTATGGTTGACTTTGTTTGGCCGCAATTGACTATGCTTAAATTTATTTTACTTTGGTTGACTAAATAATTGTAGTCGACCATGGTTGACTTTGGTTTCCTATGGCTGTCTTTGGTTTACTGTGTTGACTAATTCACCATGGTTGACTATTGTTTACTATGATTGACTTTGGTTGACTATGATTGAATTTGTTTGACTGAGGTTGATGTTGGTTAACTAAATCACTATGGTCGATTATAGTTGACCATAGTTGACTATCATTGACCATGGTTGACTATGGTTGGTCATGGTTGAACATAGTTGAATATGGTTGACTTTGGTTGACCATGGTTGACTATGGATGACTTAGTTTGTCCATAATTGATTATTGGTTAACCATAATTGAAAATGGTGGAATATGGTTTATTATGGTTCACTATAGTTGACCAAGGTTTGAGTTTGGTCAAAAAAATTGACAAACCATCCTAATGATGAATCTTGTTTTGGATTCCAAGACATGAACATGATGATTAGCTATTTTTGACTATGGTTTACTTTGTTTGAATATGGTTAACTTTAGTTGTCTAATTGACTATGATTGACCATGTTTAAGTATGGTTTACTTTGGTTGGCCATATTTAACTCTGGTTTACTATGGTTGACCATGAATAACTATGGTTAGCTATGTTTGACTATGGTTTCCTTAATTTGACCACAATTGACTTTGGTTGAGTAATTAACTATGGTTGACTATGGATGACCATGGTTGACATTCATGGAATATGGTCGAATTTTGTTTATTATGGTGACGAATTGACTATGGATGACTTTGTTAGGCAGTAATAGACTATGACTAACTTTGTTTGACTTTGGGTGACTAATTGACTATGGTTGACTTTGATTAAACATGGTTGACTTTAGTTGAATATGGTTAACCATGGTTGAGTATGGTTGACTTTGTTTGAGTGTGGTTGACTTTGGTTGACTTATTTAATATGGTCAACTATGGTTTACCATGGTTGACTAAGGTTTACCATGGTTGACTATGGTTGACTATGGTTGAATTTGGATGTTAATGGTTGACTGTGGTTGACTTTGGTTAAACTATTTTAAAATTTTAAATATATATCATTCATATCAAATATATTTATCATATCAATTTAAACGTTGTAAGTAATTAGTATGGTTGACTTTGGCTTAATGTTAGTATTATTAAGCCATATTTGGTTTAATGACTTTGGTTGTTTGGGCATGGTTGACTTTGGATTACTTTGGTTGTTTGGGTATGTTTGCTTTTGGTTGACTTTGCTTGAATTGTTTACATCGTTTGGGGGACGATGTTTACATTACTTGGTTGATCATGTTAACATTGTTTACTTTGGTTGAATTTGAACCTTACATTGTTTGGTTGACCATGGTGAACTTTGGTTTACATTGTTTGGCTGACCATATTTAAATTGTAAACTTTGTTTGGTTAACCACAGTTGACTTTGGTTTACATTGTTTGGTTGATCATGGTTGACTTTTGTCGACCTTGGTTGTTTGGTTGACTTTGATTAACTTTGGTTGTTTGGGCATGGTTGATTGTGGTTGACTTTGAGCATGGTTGAATTTGGTTATTTTGGTTGTCTTTGGTTTCTTAGGCATTGTTTCCTTTGGATGACTATGGTTGTTTAGGCATGACTAACTTTGGATGACATTATTTTACATTATTTGTATGAATTTGGTTTACATTGTTTTGTTGACCATGCTTTATTATCTTTAACAATGGTTTACATTATTTGGGAATGGCTAACCTTGGTTCAGTTTGCATGACTTAGGTTGTTTTGTTGACTTTGGTTGCTTGGGCATGGTTTTGTTGACCATGGTTGACTTTGTTTTACATGGTTTGGTTGACTTTGGTTGTCCATTTTTGATTTAGTTGACCATGGTTTACTATGTTTAACCATGGTTACATTGATTGGGCATGGTTGACCTTGGACGTTAGGTTGACTTTGGTTTTTTTGGTTGAATTTGATTAACTTTAATTGTTTGGAAATGGTTGACTTTGGTTGTTTTGTCACCATCACTTAAGATTGAAATAATAATATAGTTATTATTATAAACATTAAATATTATTCTTTATACTTAAAATTGTAATATTAAAATAATAATAATTAATAATAATATTAATGTATAAACATTATTAATATTAATATCAATTTGACCATAATTGTCTATGGTTTACCATGGTTGAATTTGGTTGACCAGGGTTGACTCAGGTTGTCTATGGTTGATTATGGTTGACCATGATTGAACATTGTTGACTGTGGTTGTTCGCTGTTGACTATCTGAGTCGTCATTGTTGACTATGTTTATTCATGATTGACTTATTCATGATTAACTATGATTGATGGTGGTTGTTCATGGCTAACTATCGTTTATTATGGTTGTTGAAGGATTAGTGTGATTGCTCATGTTTAAATATGGTTGAGTATGGTTGACCCTCTCCTTAACTACGGTTGACCCTTTTTTAATATGGTTTAGTATGGTTGACTCTAGTTGGTTAACCATGGTTGTTCATGGTTGACCATTCTTGAATATGGTTGACCCTTGTTGACTATGGATGACCATTATTGACTATGGTTGACCCTAGTTCGTTAAGCATGGTTGTTCATGGTTAACTTTAGTTAACAATAGTCAACCATAATAAACCAATGTTAATAATAGTCAATTATAGTCAACCAAATTCACCATAGGGAACCAAAGTCAACCATGGTTGAATTTGGTTAACCATGATTGAATATGGTTGAATTTGGTTGACCATTGTTGACTATGGTTGACTTTGGTTGACCATGGTTGACTTTGGTTGTCCATGGTTGAATTTGGTTGAATTTTGGTTAACCATGGTTGACTTTAGTTTTCCATGTTTAAGTATGGTTATCTTTGGTTGACTATGATTGAAAATGGTTCACTTTGGTTGACCATGGTTCACATTAGTTGACTTTAGTTGAACATGGTCGACTTTCGTTGAACATGGTCGACTTTGGTTGATTATGGTTGACTATGGTTCACTTTGGTTGAACGTGATTGACTATGGTCGACTTTGGTTGACCATGGTCGCCTTTGGTTGATTATGGTTGACTTTGGTTGATTATGGTTCACTATGGTTGATCAAGGTTGCCTTTGGTTGACCATTGTTGGCTTTGGATTACCATGGTTGAATTTGGTTTACTATGGTTGATTGGTGGTTTCCATGGTTAACTTTGGTTAATCATGGTTCACTATTAGTGACAATGGTTGACTTTGGTGGATTGGTTGACTTCTTAGTTGAACATGGTTGTCCTTGGATTAACATGGTTGATTTTAGCTTATGCTGAATGACTTTGGTTGACCATGGCTCACTATGGTTGAATTTTGTTCACCATGGTTGATTTTGGTTGACCATGGATGACTTTTGTTTACCATGGTTGAATTTGGTTGACTTGGGATGACTTTGGTTGACCATGGTTGACTATGGTTGACTACGGCTAACCACTATTAACTATGGTTGACTATGGATAACCACTATTAACTATGGTTGACTCTAATAAACCATGGTTGAGTTCAGTTTACTATGGTTTAATTTGGTTGATTATGGATGAATCTGTTTGATTATGGTTGACTTTGATGGACTAATTGACTTCCTAGTTGACTATGGTCGACTTTGGTAGAACATGGTTTACTTCAGTTGATGATGGTTTACTTCGATTGACCATGGCTAAGTATGGTTGATTATGGTTGACCATGGCTAACAAGGGTTGAATTTTGTTTAAGAAAGTTGACTTTGGTTGACCATGGTCGGCTATGGTTGAATATGGATAACCACGATTGATTATGGATTAATCTAATTAACCATGAGTGTCTATGGTTTCCTATGGTTCTCTTTAGTTGACTATGATTTAATTTGGTTGACTATGGTTTTTTTTTTGTATGTAAGCTTGAAACCTTCTATTAATGGGGCAAAATATGATACAAAAAGATTACAAATAAGCTACTCCGGCTTGTGCCACCCGGAGAGACTTGGCCTGGCCGACTTCTCAGAAAAGACCAAAAGAGGGACATATTACAACACAAGCTGAGTCCAAACTCAAAAATGGACATCTGGACATCCAGAAATTACAAAAGCAACAAAAACAACATATAACCAGGCTAACAACATGAGGGACCAAAGACACCTGAGCCGAAATTGAACCACTGGAGCCTTCTGAAAACCAGGAGAAGCATCGACCGCCTCCCACAATGCAGACCCCGATCAGACCGCTAACACCATAGGCGAGGGACGAGAAGGAAAGCCAGACCTCCAAGCCTATGAAGCCGGATTTCTTTCGATGGGAATTTCCATCTCGTCTCTTATACCTTCACGAGAGGTCTTCGTAGCCTCCTTAAGAGATTTGTTCATCAGATGGATCCTAGAGGAGTTGGCTTGCTAACCCCCTTTCATAATATTCAGAGCTTCACGGATGCCCTGAACCAGCTGGTTGCAGGCTTGAATTTCTTGCACCAAAAGGATTCTCGCCACCCAATATGGACTCTCCACCACCTTCCGACCAAGCCAGGATTCAACTTCATTCACCAAACCAATTTCCTTATGAGCAATGTTGGAACCAATGCTGGAGGGAGTTTCCTCCAAATACAGAGCACTCCAATTAAACGGCTGAGGTTCAGAAGAGTCCCAATATTTAGAATTATGATGGGACGAAGACGGTCTAGCCTCTAAATATTCGCCTCTCAGGCGTCCTGAACTCCCACCCCGTCTTCCCCCTCTGTGATTGCATGCTCTCATCCGCGTAGCCATGATAACTCCCCAGAAGATAGGCCAAACCCAAACAGCCTGCAACAAAAACAGAGGTAGAAGAATGGAAATACCACTACAATTACCTCTCAGCCGGATAAAAATGCAGGGAATACAGCCAAAACCTGCTACACGAACCATTCTTATACACGAACCCCAGGGAGGCTCATTTACTATCCACCCAGGGTAATGATACGAAACCATCACTCCCGCGACGGCCATAGAAATTTATTTCATTAACTCGTACCTCCTCCTTAACTCAACATCTCCAGTGTAAGTACTTCCCCACACATGAAATCTGAACTTCACATTCCTCCATTTATGCGAAGTATTGCTAAACTTCCCGTCCGGAGTACGGAGGAGGATTATAACCGCTGGGCGCTCATACCGACTTTGGACAACCATTAATTTGTCAGCTCCATCGAAAATCCTGCCCACTCCACTACGCTGACGCATCCGTCCCCGATATCGATCCATGCCCTGCGGTAGTGTTTTTCGGCTGGAGAATACTGGTGGGATCCCATGTGGCCACCACGTTATTCACCACCGAATCTCTACTACTCTCGGGATTCCTCCCACCCTGATGCGTTTCCGGTTGGATGTGATTTAAGCCTTCAATAATGTCATCTACCGCAATTATTAAATCTGGGATCGAGGTATCAATCTGTGCTAGAGGGGCTCTTCTATCCACTTGGCAGTTACTTCCCTTACGTCCTTCAACCATGCAACCCTCTATGTGTCTTCTATCCTATGCCGCCAGCTTTTTGCACTTCTCTCTAAGTTCCCCATCCTCTATTTCCGGAATGGTTACTCCATGAAAAGAGATGCCGGTGTTGACACCTTTATTGGCTAAGGAATCTACCACCTTATTACCTTTCCTTCGTATATGTAAAAACTGGAAAGCCAAGGAACCATGCACCAGAGTTTGCAGTCCCCTGAGGTGACTTTCCCATCTCTAGTTGTTCGTAATTTTATCAATGGCAGATCCACACTGCACCCTTCTTGCCATAGCTATTATGATGAAAGAATCTCCTTCAACTTCTAGCGGCATCCACCCCTTCTAAATAACCCACCTGCAACCACTAACCAAGCCTTCCAACTCAGCCACATTGTTCGTATTCTCTCCCAGGTCACCCCAAAAGACCCCAAGGATACTTCCAGAGTTATCACAGATGACCCCCCCAAAACCAACATCTCTGGGGTTTCCTTTCGCAGCACCATCAAAGTTAAGCTTGAACACCCCAACAGACGGACAACTCCAATGCTCCGGGCTAAGAGGCCAAGGATTCAGATTACACAGAACGCAAATGCTTACAGGTATGTTAACAATCCCCCAAGCGTTTAAAATTATTCTTTCCTGCGTATCACTGCTCATAACATCCTGGTTCCACTGTCTCAGGGTGAGGGATTCCTGTAAATATTTTTCCAGAATACTCCACACCCCCATAGGGGTATTTTGTTTTCCCTCAAAGATTCGTCGGTTCCGCTCCTTCCAGGTTACCCACACCACAAAACCAGGGAAGAGCTCCCATAACCTATTCAAGATGTCATTTTTAAAGACTTTAGGAGGCCAATTTGCCACCGAAAGATCCGACCTATCTCTAACCCTGGCCGTCTTACAGAAGCGTTCATCTCCTTTATCCCAAAGGAATGAGGCAAACGGGGCATGAGTCCAATAGGTGATTAATGGTCTCTGAATTTTGCCTACACAATGGGCACATGTAAAGACCTACGAAACCCTTTCTATTCAAATTATCCCATGTTAAAATTCGTCGGTGGAAAAGGAGCCAACAAAAAGTTACCACTTTGGGCCACCATTGACCCTACCATATTTTCTTCCATTGTTCCTCTGCTTCCAGTAAATGGGCACCCGTCGAAAGCCCCAGATCTTCTTTTATATTGAAGTTCCCTGAAGAGGAATAACCCCATTTGATCTTGTCTACCCCATCCAGGATAGGGATTCTCTGCTTAGTAAGTTCTGAGTAGAATTCCTCAATATTCTCACCCGGTGTTAGGGCCTACCACCATGCTTTGATTTTCCAAACTCTGAAGTGGACATCCTCTGTATTCGCTTCCCAGAATTTCTGCACCATCTTTGGTTGATTATTTCCAAAGTATGAACGGAGAGTATGGCTCGTAATCAAATTTCCGAGACAGGGCATCTGTTGCCACGCATCCTCACTAAACCGGGCATGGGCCACATCTCTGATTTCCCAGAAGCTATGTTTACGGATAATATCCCTGTTCTCCAAAGCAGCCTTCCAAATGCTTGAACCCGGACACTCCATATTAAAACGGATGAGCTGATGCTTTGACTAGCGAGGGGCATATTTCATGTGCCATAATCTACCCCAAGGTTTCGTTGTGTAATTAATCCACTTCCACCATATTTTACTGCCCATGATACTATTGGACCTCACCAGGTCACGAAGGCCTAATCCTCCATTCATTTTTGGTCTGCACAGGGTTTCCCAATCGACCAAGGCCCATTTTCTATGACCCTCAGAGCCTCCCCAAAGGAAGTTTCTCTGAATGTTGCGAATTTGCTTGAGGACAGTCTTAGGTGCTGCCAGGACAGAGAACAAATAAATCGGCATGGCCTGGAGGACCGATTTCACCAGAACGATTCGACTTGGAAGGTTCAACGTTTTGAAGGTCCATTGCTCCAACTTAGACTTCATTTTATCAAGTAGGTCTTTCCACGAAATCTGACGAATGGTGGATTCCGCCAGAGGAGCTCCCAGATACTTGGAAGGTAAGGTCCCTTTCGAAAATTCAAGGATGCGGATTACATTCCTTCTGGTAATTCTCGCAGTATTAAAGAAGTAGACTTGAGACTTGTCCTTATTGATTTCCAAGACGCTAGCTAACAAAAACACGTCCAAGCCCTCCTTAATCCCTCTGGCTTCCTGCACACTGGGAGGGCCCATTAACATAGTATCATCCACAAATTGCTGATGAGTTTGAGGTTCTAGACCATCACAGTGGGAAAGACCCATAATTCTGTTATTACCCTTCAAAGATTTAAGCAGTTGACCCAGCCCTTCGGCCACAATAATAAACAAGAAAGGGGAGAGGGGGTCCCCCTGCCTGATACCTCTTGAAGCCTGGAAAGGCTTAGAAGGAGGGCCATTCACAAGGATGGAAAAAAAGGCAGTAGAAACCAAACTCATCACCCAATTAGTCCACTCCCTATTGAACCCAAATTTACTCAGAATTTTATCAAGAAATTGCCAATTAATTCTATCATAAGCTTTAGTAGCATACTAGGGATTTTATCAGTTTTAAGGGAGTGAATAATCTCATGTATCAGAATGATCCCGTTAGTGATTTGGCGCCCTTCCACAAAACCTGCTTGCTCATGGGAAATGAGAAGAGGGAGAAGAGGACATAATCTGTTCGCTATAACTTTGGTAATTATCTTGTAGATCACATTACAGAGGGCTATCGGTCTAAAATTCCATGGATCTTCCATTCCTGACTCTTTTGGGATGAGCAACAGGTGGGTAGCATTAAAGGATTTTAGAATAGTCCCCGACTTTCTAGAGTTTTCCACTAGAGCTAGCACTTCTTCCTTAATCCAAGCCTAACATGTGTGAAATAAATTAGTGGTAAAACCATCCGGTCCCATAGCTTTATCCTCCGTCATTTGCTTAATTGTTTCCTCCAACTCTTCCATCTCAATAGGTTTCATCAGCATCAGGTTGTGATCGTCATTGGTCACCCTAGGAATAACCTGCAATATTTGGGCTTGCGCCTCATCCCTAAATACCTCTGGTTCCTCCAGGATGTCTTCAAAGAATTCATTGAGAGTATTTTCCAGATCTTCCTGTGATTCAGCGAAAGTACCATTCCTTCTTTTGAGATGCACCACACGATTCGCATGGCGGTGTTGGATGGCAGCTCTGTGGAAGAATTTAGTGTTTCATTCCTGCAACCACCAATTCCTTGACTTTTGTTTCCATAGGAGTTCCTCCTATCTTTCCCGCTCATTAAATTCATGAAGCAGAGTTTGTTCTTCCTGCTTTAGTTCCTCCGAGAATCCCAAAGAAATACCTTTCTGCTGAACTTCTTTCATTTTTATATCTAGCCGCATTTTTTCTTGGAAGATGTTTCCAAACGATTCCAAGTTCCAATGCTTAATATTAGTTTTTAAGGCTTTTAGCTTTTGTTGGAATTTGTACATCAATGTACCCTCAAAAGTTGGAATATCCATCCACCACTGTTTCAGTTTCTCGGGGAACTCCTTGTTGAGCAACCAAAACTGTTCAAATCTGAAGGGTCTACGAAGGTTTTCCCCGATCCGCGACCATTACAAACTGACCGGCTAGTGATCTGAACCCGCTGAAGGGAGAATAGCCACTGTAAGGTCCCCCCCGCCATCATAATTGATTCTGTAACCAGGAACCGGTCCAACCGACAAGCAATGCTTCTGTCCCCTGCCCTTTTATTATTCCAAGTAAACGTACCATTAGTTGCTCTGATATCCACCAGGCCCAGAGCTTCAATAGTACTGTTAAAGTGTTCATTGGCGGGACTCAACTGACGTATACCACCTTTTTTTTCCTCAAGATGGCGAATCAGGTTGAAGTCTCCTCCCAAAATCCAGGGAGAAGATCCCACCTGATCTTTGAGGGCCTGCAAGGAATTCAAGAAAGAGAGTTTCAAATTAAGTGTTGAGGGTCCATACACATTTGAGAGGAATCCATGGATTTTCGTCCCCAACACCTGAAAGGCCGCCGTGAGGTAATATTGGGAGGCAAAGAAGCCTGACAGAGCAACTTTCCTTGGGTTCCACAAAATACCCATGTCCCCTGCCGTTCCTCTGGCTCCTATCGCCATAACTTCAAAGTTATGCCACACCTTCCTACCAATATCTTTAAGTTCTTCCACTGAACATTTCGTTTCTTGAAGAAACATTATCATAGGTTTATCCACTTCAATTTTCCTTTTCAGGAGCTGTATTTTCAGAAGGATTTTACAGCCTCTTATATTCCAGGTTGTAATCCACATTATTAAACTATTTGGGGTTGGTCGCAAGAGCTGCGACAATAGTCGAGTACTGGCCTGAATTAACCAACCGAGAGCCTAGCAGTTGAATCCTCTGCGCATTGCTGTGCCTTCCTCGTTTATCCTTCTTTCCTTTCTTTTTTCCTCCCTTGGATTCTTTCATGGGATCCGACATGATTCCTAATCCTTTGGGTTGCTTAGTTTTGAGTATGGCTTTCTCTAACAGGGAGATTTGATTTTGTGAAAGAGGATTTGGATCCTTTGCCGAGACCACCGCCTCTAGGCTTTCCAGATCTATCCCTTCAAAAGTCATTTCCTCTCCTTCTTCATCCCGATTTTCAACTTCTTCCATTGCTTCTTCCGGTTCTAAATCAGATATAGGATTTACCTTTGTGCCCAGATTTTCTTGAGTCTGATTTCCTTGAGAGGTTTCATCTCCCTTTTTGACCTACAGGACTGCATATCTATTGTGGGTTTGAGCTTTCTTGTTCACCTCAGGTCCTACTGACCTCTTGGCTGATCTTTTCTTAATGGTGACCCCATCATCTTGTTTCTTATCCTGATTACTGACCATTCTTGGGTTTTTGTTTAGGGGTCAATCCCTGAAGAGATGGCCATGTTCATGACACCGTCTGCATTTGAAGGGCATTTTCTCATAATCAATGGCTTGAAACCACTCCTCATCATCCCACGATATCTCAATTCCTTCTGGTAGATCCTAGGAAATTTCCATGTACAGACATATTCTTGCATACGAGGTGTATCTCATTTGTTTTGTTTGTTCAGACACTTTAACAAATACTCCCAGCATGTTTCCAATTTCGGTGAGGATCTCTTCTTTCTAGTATTCCATTGGAAGGGAATACAGGCATATCCAAATCGGCGCTATGGTAAGATTCTCCTTGTCCAAGTTAAAATGTTCTTTCCAAGGCCTCAGATACAGGCCTGCTGATTGGAAGAAGTATGGACCATTATCAAAAATCCTAGTTCGATCGGCTTCATCAAGGAATACCACCGTGAAAAACCCTTTAGCTTCGAGCTGGAGATCGAAGTGACCTTGGGGTTTCCATGTAGTATTTATCCACCATAACAGGGCTTTCTCAGATGGCTAAATTCCAACGAATTTGCCAATGAGAGCATGCTCCTTCATGTAATGTATGTCTTCTCTAATTCGATTTGATTTGATCTGAAGTCTTGGTATCTTTCTTGATTTTGGCATGCATTGCCCTGGTTTTCGTGGTCCAGTAGCTAGATTAGTTTCTTTGATTAATCCACTGTGTCTAGCCTTATCTTGACCATCCAAAGTGTTCGGAGCTTCCAACATCCCTTTTCCTTTATTGTCAACCATTCCGGGGTCAGGAGGCCAAGCCTTCCCATCCCCCGACGCCTACATTCTAGTTAACCTACTGCAACAGGGGATCCGGAACCAGATCCGAACCTGCCCTAAAGCTTCTGAATAAGACAGTCTATCCTTACAACACCGTGAAACCTTCCACCTTCATCGCCTCATAGTTGTTCTTGGAGATATCCTTAAATAAGCTGCAGAATCCACAATGCGTTATATCTTGACTATGGTTTAATTTAGTTGACTATTGTTGAATTTGTTTGATTATGGTTGGCTTTGGTGGACTAAATAACTTCCTGGTTGACCATTGTTGACTTTGGTTGAGCATGGTTGAATTTGTTTGACTATGGTTATCTTTGGTTGAGTATGGTTGACCATGGTTGGATTTGGTCGACTTTTACTTGACTGCGGTTGACTTTCGTTAACCATGGATGACTTTTGTTGACTTTTGGTTGACTATGGTTGACCTGCATGTTTGACTTTGGTTGGCATTGGTTGGCCATGGTTGACTTTTCCTTGACTTTGGTTAACTTATGGTTAAGCATGGATGATTATGGTTGAACATGGTTGACCATGGTTGACTATGGTCGACCATAATTGATTGTGGTTGACCATGGCTGAATTTGGTTGACCATGGTTAAATTTTTGTTTACCATTACCATGGTTGACTATGGTTGACCATGGTGGAATTTGGATGACCATGGTGGACTTTGGATGACCATGGTGGACTGTTGATGACCATTGTTGACTTTTTGTTGTTTTTGGTTGACTATGGTTTACTGTAGTTGATTATAGTTGACCATGGTTGACTTTTGGTTGACTGTCACTGATGATGTTTGACTATGCTTAAATTTGGTTGACCACAGTTGACTTTTCTTAGCCATAACAAACTTTGGATGACCATGGTTGACTTGGGATGACTATGGCTGACTTTTGTTGGCCATGGTTTACTTTTGATTGACTATGGTTGTCCATGGATTACTATGGTTGACCATGGTTGATAATGGTTGAATATGGTTGACCATGGATCACTTTGGTTACTTTTGTTGACTTTGATTTTTGTCTTTTGGTTTATATTATTATTCTTCATGGTACTCATGCTATTAATATTAATTATATTAATGACAATATTAATTATATACTTCAATGTTCTTAACATTAATGTTAATAATAATGTTATTAGTGTTATTATTAATATTATTAGCATTAATAATATTATTAATGTTAATATTAGTTACATTGACTTTTTTTTTTCCTCGAAAAAAAGCGTAATTTCATTTCAGCAGTGGTGAAGAAATTACATTCTGAATATGCGTAGAAGCATACAGTTGTCCAATTAAGGATCATAGAACAGTTCACAAAAAAATAATTGTTTCAGTACATCCATCCAGTCTGCCTGATTGTATAGTCCACAGATAAACCAAAAAACCGAAAAAGTACCAAGATATCAGATGGCTCCCCGAGCCTTTTGAAAGTGTCCCCAGTAATAAAATTACCGCTCTGTAATAAAACCAAAAATAACTTCACAGCCAACAAAGGTAGCAAGTTACAGTTCCATAGTCTCTCAGTGAAACCACGATATATAGGTACAAAGATAACCCAAAAAAAAACGAGAAAGTAACAAAGATCAGATGACTCCTCGAGCCTCTTGAAAGTGTCCCCAGTAATAACATACAGCTCTGTAATAAAACTAAAAATAACATCACAGCCAGCAAAAGTAGCAAATTACAGTTCATAGACACAGTGAAAAACTTGTCCATTTATGATTGTTCCTGTTCCATTCCCTGCCCATGTAATAATATTCCATCCATGAAGGGTCTATGATAGTACTCGTAGAGGGTTCCATTTCTGTATTCCTTCACTTTCCACACCCTCACTGCCATGTCCCTGCCAATCTTAGAAGCCGCGTCCGCCTCCTTGTTGTTCTCCCTAAAAACATGTCTGCAAGAAAAAAGTAAAAAGGAAAGTTTCAGTTGCAGGATGTCTTGTAGTGTGTTTTCAAGTCTAAGATCCCTGCATTGCTGTGTGCCACTAGTCTAATTTGTGACATTCATAGAATCACCATACACATTTATCTGTTGACAGCCCTGTTCCTTTGCAAAGATGAGAAGAAGTTTTAGGCTCATGAATTCAGCATAATTATTCCCACCCTCCCCCAGTCCCCAGAAAAAGTGGTATGAGTGGTTTATAGAAAGATGTAGTATAGCCCCACCCCCGCAGTTTAATCCCAAAGCAGATCCATCATAAAAACCCCAAGGCATAGACTCGTCAATGTCCAGCGCAAGAACCTCTCTTTTTTTTGCCACTTTGATGTGGTGTGGGAAAGCCTCTCGGTATCCACAAATCTGTACAGCAGTAACCATCGGAGTACAGTGTTTTTCATTGAATAACATACCATTCCGGGCCATCCAGATGCCCCACGCCACCAATAAGGGAATATTCATGTAGGTTTTTCCAATAGGGTCCAAAACCCATTGTGTCCAGGCCGACAACACCGAATCCCCTGCCCAATCAAAAAAGGAATTATAAATTCTGGAGCATTCCGCCCAAACTTGCACCGTGAATGGACATTGGAGGAGTAAGTGACAGCAGGTTTCCATGCTGGATTTGCATAAAATGCACCAGCCCGGCCCAATCCTGTTTTTCCTCTGTAAAAAGTCCCAGGTGGGTATAGTGTTTTCGAGGACATTCCACATAAAAAGGCAATGTTTCAATGGACAGTTAATCTTCCATATTTTATTCCACCACCCAGCCAACTCACGTGGATTCATGAAATGACTCAGGCTGATGTATCCATCCTTGGGTGTGTACAATCCATTTGGGGCACCTTCCCATACCAAACAGTCATCCCTGTCCCGGATATGTATATTTGAACGTGTAAGAGCACCTAAATAAGACCTTAGTTCCACCCGTTCAGCCACAGATAGTGCCAATGATTCAACATCAACCCATGACTGATTCCACGGATGTATCCTATCCGGAACAGCCAATTGAGATAAATAAGTTATACCCAAATCACGCAGAGAAATGATTAAAACACCTGATAAGATGTGACGACCAGCGCTCCCAAACCAAGGATCCTCCCCAACACAAAGAGCCTGTCCATTTCCAACATTCCAAGCAAGTAGATCCCCTATCACCGGGAAAGAATTGATGACAGCTTTCCAAATTACAGAGCAACCAACATGTGACTTATCCATCGACCGCACCCATTCCAAAATAGATACAGGGGCAATATACTTCCGAAAGACAACTTTGGTCCACAACCTCTCAGATTTTAATAGTCTCCACACCCCTTTTGCTGCCAAAGCCTTTGCGAACAGATGTATATTTTTAAGACCCCATCCCCCTAAAGCTTTTGGAATGGCGATCTTCTGCCAACGAACCCATGGGGAGACATAGTCTCCTTTACCGCTCCAAATGAAACGAAAGCATAATTTGCGAGCTTTCTCCAGTGTTCCTTTTAGAATCCATGAGAGGGACATTCAATAAAACGGAATGGCCTCCAATACTGATTTCACCAGAACCAGCCTTCCTGCCCGCGATAACCACCTGTGACTCCAAACCTTCAACCGCTTGTGAATTTTTTCAATGAGCCATTGCCAATCCTGTTTTGTATAGGCATTTGGTTTTAAATGAAACCCAAGGTAACAGAAGCCATCTTCAAGGTGTAGGAAGGTATATGGGAATATCCTACGTATAGCCACAATCTCACATTCCCTGAGCAAGTGAGTCGATAGAGTGGACTTCCGCTCATTGATCTCCATACCCATAGCATTAGAGAAAAGTTGAAAAATGTCTTGTAGGGTTCCCATGTCCTTTGCCGAACCAGTGCAAAAGATGAGGATATCATCCACGAACAGCAGATGAGAGATAAAAAAATCAGGAGCCACTTGGATACCATGGAGGGTGCCATCCCTACAAGCTTTTTTCAATCCTTTACTAAGCCCCTCAGCAACCAGCAGGAAAAGTAAAGGGGATAGTGGACATCCCTGACGAAGGCCTCTTTCAGACCGGAAAAAAGGAGAGGCAACACCATTGATGAGCACCGCTAAGGATACTGTAGAGATACAACTCATAATCCACCTGATAAAATCCACAGCAAAACCCAGATGAGTGAGGAGTAAATGAATATACAGCCAACTCACCTTATCATATGCTTTTGATAAATCAATCTTGATAATGGCTCCTTTGATTTTCCGAGCTTTCATACTATGGATGCCCTCCTGTGCTACACCAATGGCCTCATGTATTTGTCGTCCTTCCAGGAACCCAAACTGTTCCTCTGAAATATGTTTGGATAGAATACCCTTAAGCCGCCCAGCAATGATCTTTGACACCACCTTATATACATAGTTGCACAAAGAGATGGGTCTGAAGTCACTTAAAGAAGAGGAGTTGTCAGTTTTTGGTATAAGGGCAATAAAGGTGGAGTTCATGGCAGCTGGAATTCTCCCCGATCTACGAGTGTCATCAACCATCTGCAGTAGGTCATTTCCAATAAGATCAAAGAGTGCCAGGATAAATTCCACCGTCCATCCATCCAGTCCCGGGCTTTTGTCTTTTTGGAAGCTCTGTAAAACGCCCTTCAATTCTCTTACAGTGACAACAGCCATCAGGGTGTGATTGTCTTCCTCTTCCACAAACCTAGGAAAAAATTGAGCCATCCTGACCACCTCCAAAATGTTAGCCTATGCAGGGGCTTTGAAGAGTGTTTTGAAATGATTTACCCCAACCCCCGCCATACTATCAAAGGACGTCTGGGTATTCCCCAAAGAGTCTTCCAAACTCCATATGGTATTTGCCGCCTTCCTTCCCTTTGCATATGCATGGAAAAATTTTGTGTTCTCATCCCCAGCCGATAGCCATATAGCCCTTCTCTTTAAACGCCATGTTTCCTCTTTTTCCAATAAAAGCTTATTTCTTCTACCCTCCAGTGAAACCAAATGGACTTTCTCATCCGGTGTTCCTAGACCCCCAGATCCAGAATCATAAATGGACTGCAGCTCCAGTTCAATAGTCTTTAATTCTCTATCATCGCTATGAGTCTTTTCATAAGCCCAAGCCTTCACCGGCCCTTTAATCCTCTTGATATTGTCTGAGAACTGTTGAGTGGCAGAGAGGCCCACCCTAGGGTTGAAAGGTACCCAAAGGGATCCAATAAGGTCATTAAAGGTCTCATCATTTAACCAAATATTATTAAACTTAAGAGGCCCAGCTGGTTTCAAAGGACCATCCCGCATCTCCATGAAAATAGGGAAGTGATCAGAAGAGCCCCCCGAGCCAACCCACTGCCTCAGTAGATAGTTCCTATCTACAAAAAGATCAGACACTAGAAATCAGTCCAGATGTTTTTCAACTCTGTAATCTCCAGTTCTGTTATTTCTCTAGGTAGGTTTAAGGAGGGTTGGCTCAATATCAAGCAGATTTCGGGTGATCAACTGGTGTGTGAAGTAGTCAGTCAGAGGGTCTGGCCGAGCTCTGTTTCCCCATACTTCAGCCGGTCCAAGAGAGAAATTCAGATCCCCTCCGAGTAAAAGTTTCCCTTCTTCTAACAAGGGGTGAGAGAAAAAGGAGTCCCAGAAGGGAACTCGGTTCAAATATGGTCCGTATATATTTACCACCATGAAAGTATCACTAAGGTCCAGAGATGAGCAGTTCATCCCCAGAGCCCCTTCCATTCCCCAAAGATTATGACACTGCACTGAACGGGTATTCCAGCCAATAGCCTGACCACCCGACCGGCCCCGAGCATCCAATGTGGCAAAAGACCAGCCACCAAACCAGCATTCGAGTAAAGTTTTTATAGTCTCACCAACACCCATAGTTTCCTGAAGCAGAATGATATCCGGGTGTTCAATAGATACCACTCTGCGGAGTGCTGATCTTTTATGGGGACCAGCAAGACCCCTGCAGTTAAAGGACATCACCTTCATCAACGATCCCGCTTCTGGGCTCGCACCGCTCTAAGCGCCTGATCAATAGTCACTTGCTTGCCATCTAATAGGTCCATCTTGGCCTTGGTTTGTGCTAGTGAGAGGTGGGATTTTTTGCCCCGACCCCTACCAGATTTTCCAGTTTTATTTACCCCAGGACCCAATCCACCCGGGGAGATTTTCGAGAGGGAACGCAGGAAATATCCAGATTCTGATGAGGTGGTAGGGGAGGAGGGGGAAAGGGCTTCAGTAGGCCCAGGATCAACCTCAGAGGGGTGGTCAAGCAGCATTACCCCAGGGTATGGAAAAGTAGATGAGCAAGAAGGGAGGTCAGGGTCTAAACAGGTAGGAATTTCCAACTCCATTGCCGAAGAGATATTCAACTTTTTCAAAGCCTCTATCCAGTCTGGATTTTCGCAAGACAAATTCTGAAAAACAAAATGAAAGGAAAGAGGTTTAATGGAATGAGTTATACCCGCGGACGATGACCCAGGTTCCGTGATAGCTGCCGGATGAGTGGGTTCAATAGCTGTAGTCCCAGTTAGCGATTCCCCCATATGTGGCGCCTCCAGTCCCATCTCCTGTTGTATGTCTTCAGCCCCAACCACAAGTGCAGCTGAAACCGGTAGAGCAGTATTAGTGGAGCGAGTGTCCACCATTTCCCGATGTGAAACATGTCCCTCATCCTCATCCAAAACAACATTTTGAGGGTTTTCAGCCACAGGGTTATCCGTGGGAGGAGGAACCTCCACAGCAATAGAGTCTTTATGTGAACCCTCATTTTTCCTTCGAAAAGGAAGATTACATTCAGCGACCGGATGACCATAAGCATGGCAACACCAGCATCTGAAAGGAACATTCTCATAGTCCAATTTCTGCACATAAACATAGGGTCCCCAACTGAGGGTAACATCTGGCACAAGTCCATCTCTGATATTCAAATTGACCAGGATACGCGCAACCTTCCTCTGGCGGGTATGAAGAAAACTATAGTCACCATCTAAATATGTACCAATCATGTTTCCAATCCCCCTGAAATGTCGCTCCGACCAGTAATGAAGGGGTAAACCTGGGAGCCGAACCCACAGTGGAACAATATCCAGTCGTTCCCGACTAGAATCAAACATCGGGTGCCACGATTTTATCATTACCTGACAGTGATCCCAACTCCAGTTTGAATTCAGTACCCATCTGGTATGTGCCTCCTCATGGAAATTGAAAGCAAACCAGTTGCGAGTAAGCTCCACTACTTTCGGAGTATAGCCCAAAACCCCAGCCCAATGTTCCCCCACCCAAGCTTCAATGGTGCGAAGAGAGAAGGATCTGCCCAAAGCCTTGCCCACCAAAGTGATACTGGTCATCTTGACCAATTGATTCCACTCGATATCCTCCCCCAGGGCGTAATTGTATTTTGTCCTGCTAAGTTTCAGCCAACGTTTCTTCCCCCGTTTCCCCTGTTGAGTATTATCCCCCGAAGATTGTTCTCCCCATTCATCCGAGCTAGTGCCAGAGGCCACACAGGGACTAGCAAACCCCCGATGTTCATGAAGTTCCAGTTGCCCCGACCTCGAGCCTACCCCAGCCTCCGCAGCGCCTAAAACAGGAAGAGGAGCCGATGTAGGATAAACCCCGCCAACAGTGCCCTGGTAACTGCCAGAAACAGGGATAGAACCCTTTTTGCTGCCCACCGAGCCCTCCAAAGCAGTTAATACCTGATCCGATGTCCAAAGAGACCCCGCATCCTTTAATGGAGATAGAGGTGGGATACTGGGTAAGGGCGCAGAAATCGGTCCCGAGCCAGGAGAAATATCAAGAAAACCGGAAGGTGAGAAACCTAGAGCAGCGCTGTTTTTCACAGCAGATGAAACCTCCACCACACCTTCCCCGGGATAAAACCCAACCTGCCACCCGGCGCCCGGCTGTTGAGTCCAAATAGGCGCATCATCAGATGGGTCATAGGAATAATCCAATCGGTCATCATAGGTAGCCATAGTAAGGCAATCAAACCACCATACCACAGTAACCCTGGTAAATAGGTAAACAACCTAGGGTAAAACACATACAGGGTATGTGTAAACAGACCGGTAACGGGGTTCAGTAAAACACGCCACAAACCGTGCAAAGTGATCGTTAACCCGCGTCTCTGACAGCCACAGACCACCCTGCGCTCAGCCCATGTTCCTAGGGTTCCGCCATAGTCAAGGAAGCCCTACCTCCGTCCCTGTAAACGCCATCCAAGAAGCTCCGTTCAAGAAAGTTCATGCAGCTCCAAGGTTGTAGCCTTTTGTTAATACAAAGTATAGTTGTTATTATTTAAAACAAAATTTAGTTACATTGACTTTATTGCTCATAACATTAGAGTTAATATTAGAGTTAATATTAATGTTAATATTATTAATGTTAATATTATTAATGTTGTGGTTATTTATATGCTATATAACCACAATTGAGAAGCAATAATGTAGAAATAAAACATTTGATAAGTAATTAAATGTAGAAATAATCTTTCAATATTATGTCAAAGTCATATAAGAGTTAAAAATTTTATAAGGTTATGTTTGAGAGTAAATATAAATATTTTTATGTTAATTTTTTCTAATATTAATACTAAGTATAATGCATTAACATTAATGCTAATGTTATAAGGATTTGGATTTTATCTATAATGTTTATGGATTTGATGAGCAAATGTTGAATTGGTAGTGACTTTAGACGAAGTTTGACAATAGCAAACTATGGTTGACCAATTTTTAGGCATGGTTGACTTTAGTTCATGGTTGAATATCAATTTTTACCACTAATTTTAAACATGTTCAATTCTAGGAGTGCGGCATTAACATTTCCATAAGGTTTTTATGGTGGTGAAATGGTTAGGTTACATTGTGGCATATTATTAATTAATGTCATTAATGGTAATACTAATGTTAATTATTACAACTATTAATATTATTATTAATTCATTCATGCTTAATATTTAATGTTTAATGTTTTATATTCATGCTTAATATTCATGTTTAATGCTTAATATTCATGTTTAATATTAATCCATTAATACTTAATATTTATGCTTAATATTTAGTGTTTAATATTAATATTAATCTTAATGTTTAATGTTTAACGTTTAATGTTAATGTTAATGTTTAATGTTTAATATTAATATTAATGTTATATGTTAATATTAATATTAATGTTATATGTTAATATTAATATTAATGTTTAATAGTAATGTTAATATTAAAGTTAATTATTAATATTAACATTAATACGAGTGTTAATGCTAATATTAGTCAATGTATTAGCTTTTAATATTAATATTATTATTAATCCATTTATGCTTAATGTGACATTAATGTTAATGTTAATGCTTAGTGTTTAATATTAATATTAATATTAATCATAATGTTTAATATTAATATTAATGTTAATATTTAAGATTAATATTAATGTTTAATGCCAATATTAATATGAATGTTTAGTGGTAATGTTAATATTAAAGTTAATTATTAACATTAACATTAATATTGGTGTTAATGTTAAATCAAAAGTTTGTTATAGCTAATATTGGTTAAATATAATATTAATATTAGTTAGTCTATTAACTTTTAATATTAATATTATTACAACTATTAATAATATTATTAATCCATTCACACTTAATGTGACATTAATGTTTAATGTTAATTTTTAATATTTAAGATTAATATTAATATTAATGTTTAATAGTAATGTTAATATTTAAAAGTAATATTAATGTTTAATGTTAATATTAATAAATTAATGTTTAGTAGTAACATTAATATCGGTGTTAATGTTAAATCAAAATTTTGTTATAGCTAATATTGATTAATTATAATATTAATATTAGTTAGTGTATTAACTTTTAATATTGATATTATGACAACTATTAATATTATTATTAATCCATGGGTAATGTGACATATCATGTTAATGCTGATGTTAATATTAATATTAATTTTTAATGCTTAAGATTAATAATAATATTAATATTAATGTTTAGTAATAATGTTAATATTAAAATTACTGTCAATATTAATATTAAAGTTAGCCTCAATATTAATATTAAAGTGGAATATTAATATTTAACTTATTGCATGAATATATTCAATCATAAAAATATTACTTAAGTATTTTTAATTAATAAACTTAACTCTCACATGTATTAATAAAGTAACTCTCACATATTTTTATTATATTTCATTATAAAAAATTTACTTTAATATTTTATTTATACATAATAAATATTTTTAATTATATTTTTCTATATATAATTTAAATTTTTATTCATATATAATAAATAGCTTTTATTTATATTGGAATTTATTTTCTACACAATAAATAAAAACTAACATCGTTTTAGAACAAATTATTACATTTTAAAATAATATTTTAGATATTAAATATGATAATTTGTTTAATTTTATAACTTGCTTTTTAATTTATCTTCACTTTTTTAACATTAATAAAAAAACAACAATTATTTCTTAAATTTTGTTTTTAAAATGCTATTCTCTCTTATGTGAATATGCATGTCAATTGAAAAAGAAAAAAAATTACATTTAGAAACACATGGAAGCAACAATTTTCAATGTTTTCCCTCACAACAATTTGAAAAATACAAACACATAATCTCCTATTATAAATAATATTTTATTTGAAAAACACAATCAATAACTTGGTTTGAAATAATATTTATTTCAATAACTTTGTTCCAAACATAAACTTTCTCTATATATATGAGAGATTTTGTTTCTTTTATTTACATCCTTAAAAAAAAAATTATATTAATAACACAAATTAATGTAAAAAAAACAAATTAAACTTAATTTTGGAGTGAAAAGTTTTTCATAAAATCCCTAATTTCAATTGAAAAAAATAATATAAATATACACATTAAAAGATTAAACAAAGTATTGTTTGTCTCTTATCAAATATATTAGTAAGTGTTATAAAGATCTCATATCGATATCCCATGTTTTATTAGGGATCGATATCATATATTGGATCAAAAAGGGCTTGAAACGGTAATCAATGTGCACAAATGCTTATGATTTTGATAGGGTTAGAATGATTGTCTGTAATATTAAACAATAGTTTAAACAAGGTCAGTAGAGAACAATAAAACATATACAAAAACAACTCATATAAGAAAAAAAAGGTCTGATAGAACCACTTGAAAGTCATAAAAGCCACCCTATTTGAAGTTGAAGCCATAAAAGGATTGTTAGCTCGAGATGGAGTTGGAGGCGCATTAGATCGAGGGATTTTTCACTTGTGCTGCTGCTAATTAATACTGTAGAAAAGCATGTAGCATATTCAAAAATACATTAGATGGTTGTTGAAGTTGCATGAGACTCACGGTGAATTGTTCTCAGCAAGAAATGACATTAAAATCAAGAAGACCATTAGAATGCAACAATAATGGGAGAACATGTCTAAAATATTATTGTGAACAATGTGCTAAACTTGATAATCCTAACATGAACTTAAGCTCTTGCTTCTTGAGAATAAATTCATTTGATGTATCTTTTGGAGAAGTGCTAGACCAAATAGCGAACTATTCTTAATGAGTTGATAAGAAAAGTAGTTAATGAGTTGATAAGAATTAAAGTAGTTTACCTTTTATTAATGAGCACTGTGAGCCTGGATTTGTCTATGCCGTGAAAGGTCATCTTCTGTTGGATGACGGTATTAGTGTCAATAAGCTTTTTGATATTGACAAATGCAAGGTTCCATTCAGCCATTGTATCATTACTATAATCTTTAAGTTGCTCATTTTCCCTGAATGTAACCAGATAATCAATTAGACCTTTACATAAAGTTGAGAAAATTCAAAACATGGTAATAGAAACCAGTAGACAGGGAAATAAGCAACACCTGAATTCATTCAATGTAAGAAGTTCCATTAGGTGGACGTAGATTTCTGGACTGATCTCTTTAAACACTTTAAGGTCATTGCACAACATTTCAACAACTCTGAACAAATCTTTCCTGGATAATCATGATTATTTAGAATATATTATGTCAATTATTATTAAGCATTGAATATTGTCTACACAGTCTGTAACATTGAGCATTGGCTACACATCTCTATCTGCAAATTAATATACTAAAATTCAAAAATCGAAAACAAAGATCAATAAACACAAAAAACAAACAACTTCGACAACAATAAAGATCATACATAAACTTCAAAAAAGAATCATACACCCACCAAAATTACCATTATTTTAATGGTAATTTTGGTGGGTGTATGATTCTTTAACTATGTCCCCAACATTTAAACTCCCAAGCACAATGCAAACCCTACTACATCCGAAAATACCAAATGGAAATAACCATACCCCAACAATCACAAACATGAATTGGAAAAATCCAACATTCGCGAAAGACTAAACACCGAAACATTCAAGAAGAGTAGAAAAAAAATTGATGGAACTAACCCATAAGTCTGATAGGGAGAAAAGCCTTGTTGGAATGCATAGTGAGAAGGTTGAGGGTAAGCTGCTCCAACATTGTAAAAATACCCTCCCGTCTGAAGGCCTGTAGGGAAGGAGACAAAAATTCTAAACCGATTACCTGTTCAGGACAATCCAATGGGGCATCAACACACAGTTCATCAGTACATGTTACTGATAGATTCAATGCATTATTATGAACATGAATTAAGTGTACAAGTAGTGTGATAGTTGCATGGATTTTTCATCATAAAGGATGTGAATGGACTGGAAGGCAACTTGAACGCCCTTCAACAACTGTGTGTCCTATATTGGATGTGTTCTGTCAAGTTGACGAGATCAACAAGTTCGTCTGTCCAAATTGATCGTACTCGTTTACATTCTGGTAATTTCGGTTTTACAGCAAAAATTAGATGGGAAGCCGTAATATTCAATTTTGTTTCCCATCTACGATCTAGACCAGACCGTGTTCAATAATACGAGGCTACCTTAACACTGAAAAACCTATTCCTGTATATTATCAGAATGAAGATTTGATTATTCCGCTATAGCAAGAACAAATTTGAATAATTTACCCAGCTTTTTTTAGTTTTTGAGTTTGCCTAACATTGATAGTATATTTGAATGTTCAGGATGAAGATTTAAATATGCAATTTTGCAGTATAAGAGGTATAAAATTTGAGTAATTTTCATTGACCTAAACATTGATATTCTTGTATAAGATACGCAAGATTTGAGTAGTTTTACAACATTGATAGTATACATAAAGCCTGTAGAAACAACATCAAGGTAACTTGCATATGTTAAAATACTATTCAAGTTGTAGGAGAATGTAAATATATGTGGGGATTGTTATATGGTGAAACAACAGTAAAATATACCTATCTTGTAATGTTTTGAAAGTGCTTTTACCAATATAAAATCTCCTTTTTTCTCTTCTCTAATGGAGATATTTTTAATAGAGATGTTTTAAGAACCCTAAGAATAGCCCGGGACGTGGGGTTTTCTATGAGATATTCAATCCTAGATATGCACATATATGATCAATTTGCATACACAAATTATGATAACATTTTCGATTTACTCTTTTACACGGCCATTGAATCATAGAATCACATCGATCATGTTTGTTGTCAAAAATAAAGTTCATAGTACTGATGCTTTTGATTTTGAAGAAAATCATGGAAACTCACACAATTTTTCATATCGCCAATAGCAGATTGGATTGTGAATGAAGTAAAGGACATATTAATCACATATCATATTAATAATTTTGGGCCATGAATTCATATACTAACCGGGCTGGGGAGTAGAAGGGTGAGACCGCTGAGCACCGAGAGAAGCAAGATTGCAGTTAGCCCGTATTCCATCAATGATTGGAGAAGAATCAACACAAGCTCTCATGGCGGATTCTGGATCACGAAATGTTACCTGCAATATTATCCATGGATGGATACTAGTTATAACAAACAAGAATCGGAATGTTGAATGATAAGATGAACAAAATAGTTAGAAAATCTAGTCTATCTATCTACAGAATCAAATTACAAGACTTGGAGGCACACAAAGCCATAGCCTTTAGATCGCCCAGTATTCTTATCCATGATAACGACGGCCTCCATAATTTCTCCAAATTGTTCAAAATAACGCCGCATCGTTTCTTTCTGTGTCTCCCACGCCAACCCCCCACAAACACTTTGGTATATGTAGTGTCACGGATCTTGATATTTCCCAGAGAGCCAGGAATCGGTCTGACTAATGATTAAACCTAAAGGAAAATTGAAATTGAAACGATTCATTTAACCCATTGAAGCTCCCGCATGGCAAAGACTTCGATCAAAGAAAAAAATGACTCCTGTGTGGCAAAGGCTCTGATTAAAGAGGAGTAAATCTGGGCCATTAGATATGTGTGCTTGACGAATATTTTTTAGGGTATATGCCAAACCACTGCATCCCCTCCATCCATCCTTAATCAAGGATTAAAAGGTCGCGATAGTCTCCCACTATAATTCTCATTGTAGTGCCTATCTTTTAGGAACCCATGTCTTTACTTTGTTAGTATATTGTTGTTGGACTCATATGCTTTGTAAGTCGTCCCGTAGTATTTGTTGATCCATAGTTTGTGTTATTGTTGTTGGCCCATATGCTTTGTAAGTCGCCCATAGTTTTGTTGATCCATAGTTTGTATTGGCCCATGGTTTTGACTCATAGTATTGGTGCCTAGACTTAGTATATAAGTGTGTGTTGAGGCCTATGAATGCACCATGAAGTTAATTGTATTGAGCTTGCTCAAAGGAGGTTGCCCCCTCGAAGTGGCCTGCGATCAATATAAAAGTGATTCTGAGTTTTGTTATGTCTGATATCTCGTGTATTTGCATTAATTAATTATTGCAGGTTCTTCACATCTGGTATCAGAGCACTTTCTTGGGCTCGTTGGGTGGAATTTCTACCAATTTTTTTTTCTTCGCATCTGTTGCAAGTTCGGATCTGGGAATAATCCCTATCCGCTTAACTGTAGGAAGTACTTGGGCATAGGCCCTAAAACTCATTGTGAGGAGTACCACAGGAACCCCAAAGTAGCTGGCCCATTGAGAGGACCTGCCAGCGAAAAGGGCAACGACCCCTACCTGATTGACTAGTTCCCACCCGTGAGGTAAACCAAGAGCTGTCGTTTGTGGCAAAGCGGTTATCAGTTTTACTTGAGCCGTGGAGTGAGGGGTACTGCCCCAATACGCAAGCCATCAAACAACATTGGTGGCCAAGTGAAACACCTGAACTGTTAGGAAGCCGAACATACCTAGGGTCCATATCTATTTTCATCTGAACTGTTGCCGATCACTTCCGTGCTGTTTCAGATCCATTTTGAAAGCCGTTCCAGATCTATTCTGAAATTCATTCCAGATCTAGTCGTTTTCGATCCATTCGGTGTCATTTCATATCCATCTGTTGCTGATCCCTTCCGCGCTGTTGTAGATCCATTTCTGAAAGAAAGAAAAAAAAAGTATAAAATTCTATTTTTTCGCCATATCTCCCTTGTTTTAACTCCGTTTCCCTTGAAAATTCTCTGACACCCCTGCAATCCCATTCTGCATATTTCATTCCTGAGGACCCTATCCCACATTCCACTTCCCAACACCCGAAATCTCACATTTGTCTATTTTTAGGGTTTGCCATAACTTCTTCGATTTTCACCCGATCGCCTTCCAATTTTACCACAGAGTTCCTTTTCTAATTTTGCTTCTTTGTCCCTCTCTACCAAATTTTCTCATTCTTTCACCCTGCTTCTGAAATCCCCCTTTTCTGCTTTCCTGTCCTTTCAATAGTGTCCAAAATCTAGTCAAACCCCAATTACCAATAAGATTTTTTCCCCAATCCAAATTTCCCTTTACTAAATCAGCTTTTGTTTGTGTTTTTCTACCCATTCCCCCCAAAAAAACAAAAAAACCCTGGTTATGGTTGTCACCCATGCAGGAGCACACACCATGGAGGAAGCACTTGCAGCCATCCAAACCAAACTCCAAAATCTGGATGAAAAATTTCTCAGCCTCCATCTTCAACATTCAGCCATGAACAATAACCGACAACCAGAATCTTTTGCAGCCACCGAGTTCTCTTCTTCTAGCAATTTTCGTGGTCCGAAGCTTGATTTTCCTTGCTTTAATGGTACTGATCCGACTGGATGGATATACCGAGCAGAACGATATTTCAGTCTGCATAATACTTTTGATGTCCAGAAAGTTCCACTTGCATCCTTTCATTTGGAACAGGAAGCCCTTCAATGGTACCGTTGGTACATCAAAGCTCATCCCGAGCCAAACTGGACATATTTTTGCCAACTCCTTTTGCCACGATTTGGTCCTAGTGTTTTTGATGACTTCACAAGAGCACTCACTAAACTTCACCAAATTGGCACAGTGAGAGAGTATCAGACAAAATTTGAGAAACTGGCCAATCACACAGAAGGATTTTCTGATGAATTCTATAGGAGTTGTTTTATCAGTGGTCTCAAGGATGAAATCTGCTCAGAGGTCAAAATGTTTTGTCCCAACACAATGATGGAAGTCCTAGGGTTGGCTAAGTTGGCAGAGGACAAGATCGCAGCTCAACAATGCTCCAAACCCACCTTTGTTCCCTTCAGAAATATGGGTTCCCAACGACCTCCCATCACGCCTGCTCCTCAACCAACTCCTATCAAGCATTTGTCTGAAACAGAGATGCAGGCACGCCGAGAAAAAAGGGCTTTGTTATAATTGTGATGAGAAATTCACTCGGGGACATAGATGTGTTCAACAAAAGCTCTATCTCTTGGATGTGGATTCTTCGCTTGCCTCAGAACTTGGTGAAGAAGCTCGAGATACAGTAGATGATCAGGTCGACATTCAACACCCGCTTGTTGACACCCCATCTCAAGACGACCCACCCGAGATCTCTCTCCATGCTGTAACCGGTGTCACCACCCCATAAACAATGCGGTTCAAGGGATACTTCAAGAAGCTCCCTCTTACCATACTCATTGATTCTGGTAGCACTCATAACTTCATTGACCCTCGGATTGCCAAACAGGCTGATTGTTTTGTCCATCCTTGCTCCAACTTTGAAGTCATGGTTTCCAATGGGGGCACCTTACCTTGCAAGAGGAAGTGTCACAATGTGCGTATCTCTATGGAAGATTATAACCTGCGCTCTGACATGTTTACCTTGTCCTTAGGCGGATGTGATGTGGTTTTGGGTGTTCAATGGTTACGCACACTTGGCCCCATCTTATGGGATTTTGCTGAACTTTGGATGCAGTTTTCAGTCAATGGGACACAACACAAATTTATGGGCCTACAACCAGGGTCTCTCCACATCATCAGTTCACATCGCCTGGAAAATATCATTAAGAAGAATTCACATGGTGTCATTGCTCATCTCCATTCCCTTCATATGCACCCACCAACAGTCTCCACCACTTCCTTGGATAGATATGCAGGTGTCTTTGTTGCACCAGTGGGATTTTCGCCTTCACGAGACCTTTCCGGTAAGCATTTAGCCGCATCTACATCTCAGCAGGACATGATGGCTATTTTGCATGCAGTACAGAAGTGGAAACCATCTCTATTGGGGAATTATTTCTGCATCAAGACTGATCTCCAGAGTCTGGAAACTTTCCTGGAACAACGGGTCTCCTCCCCAACACACCTGAAATGGGTTATCCAACTCATGGGTTATGACTATGCGACCACTTACTAGAAGGGTAAGGACAATATGGTGTCATATGCTCCTCCTCGCACATTTGATGACCCAATTTATCTTACAGCTATTTCTCTGCTTGTTCCAAATTGGTTGCAATCTGTTCAACGGGGCTATCTCTTCTATGCACTCCATGCTTCTTCATCAGTAGGGCACTCTGGGTTCCTCAAAACGTATGACCAGGAACAATGCAACTTCTTTTGGCAGGGACTCAAAATTAAAATTCAACGGATGGTGGTTGACTGTGATACTTTCCAGGTCAACAAGGGTGAAATGACACTCCTTTCGGGATTGCTCGAACCCTTGCCCATCCCTCCACAGATTTGGACAACTATTTCTATGGATTTCCTAGAAGCACTCCAGTGGTCTAGTACCACATCTAAAAGGACACCATATGAAGCAGTCTCTGGACAGGCACCACCAGTTCTTCTTCCATACACCTTCAACAGCTCCCCAGTTCGGGCAATTGACTCAATTCTTCGAAACCGCGATCAACTTCTTCTCATTCTGTAGGACAATCTTCACATGGCAATAATTCGATTGAAACAATAAGCCGATCAACACTGTTCTGCGCACACTTTTCACGTTGCTGATATGGTTCTTCTTCGTCTACAACCTTCCACGCAATCCTCCCTGAAACTCCAAAGGTGCCAGTGGCATGGAATGCAACTTGAGGATGCTACAGGGGACCTACTCCTTCAGATTTTGCATCAATTTCCGCATCTAAAGCTTTGAGGACAAAGATTTTTCTAAGGGAGAGGGGATGTTAGGAAGCCATGTCTTTACTTTATTAGTATATTGTTGTTGGACGCATATGCTTTGTAAGTCGTCACGTAGTATTTGTTGATCCATAGTTTGTGTTATTGTTGTTGGCGCATATGCTTTGTATGTCACCCATAGTTTTGTTGATCCATAGTTTGTATTAGCCCATGGTTTTGACTCATAGTATTGGTGCCTAGACTTAGTATATACGTGTGTGTTGAGGCCTATGAAGGCACCGTGAAGTTAATTGTATTGAGCTTTCTCAAAGGAGGTTGCCCCCTCGAAGTGGCCTGCGATCAATATAAAAGTGATTCTGAGTTCTGTTATGTCTGATATCTCGTGTATTTGCATTAATTAATTATTTCAGGTTCTTCACACTATCGGCGAATTAAGTTTTTAACTTTATTTATTATTTTTAAATTTATTTATTAATTTCTATATTCATAATTAATTGATTAAACCAATCACTCACAATGACAAAGAAGATTTATCTTGGAAGCCTTTACATAGGATTCTTCACAAGCAATACAATGAGCCACCAAATACCACGCGCCCAAAAAACCATGAACGGGTAAAGTTTACCTAACAAGGAGAGACAACGAGACCATGACAAAAGTCAAAATTTCCATATTATATAGAATCCTATGTAAAGGCTTCCAAGATAAATATATATATATATATATATATATATATATATATATATATATATATATATATATATATATATATATATATATGCGCTTGGGATATAGATATTAATGACTTGTAAAAATAAAAATGCACTTCAAAATCACAGGTGAAATTAAAATTCACACTTCATTAATGACGTTTAATTTTATGAAGTGACAATATTTTGATGTGTAAAATGGAAAATGACGTTTATTTACCTGTCAACCTGTCAAATTTCAACCCTGACTGGGGCACACATTTTTATTATTATTTTATATTGGAAAATTAATTTTTTATTACTTTTCGAAACTAAACGTTGAAATTTTTAATCGTATTTTGTACACGTGTGTGCACGTAAAATTTGTTTTTACTAGTTACAATAATTGAAAAAAAAACTCTTTTGAAGAGCACGTGTTGATATGGGACATGTCTATTTTTTGAAATCTTTTGGTTCTGTACTTTTTATGTTATTGATTTTTCTTTACGATGATTCAAAATTATGGACATGGCTTTCTAAGTGTAAGTTTGAAAAGAAAATAATAAAAAATTATCATGTGAACTCAAAAACCTGTAAGTTATATGTCAATGGATAGACAATTCGTTGAAGAATCTATTGGTATGAAGTCCGCCACCTAAGGTGCATCCTAAGACATATTTTAGGCATGGTAAACAAGTACGTAAAATTAAAATTGTAGAAAAGAGGGCTAAAAGCCTATTTTGTATGCTATCGATCGAGCTAATAGCTTGATCGAGGTCTTAAAAACTCTCATTCGAGGTTTTGGGGACATATTTAAATATCTCGATCGAGGGTTTAAGCATGGTTAAACCGAAAGCTCAATCGAGCTTTTGTGAAATATTTTTTTTAAAATCGCGCAGGTTATTTTGAGTTTAGCTTTCAAAAGCTCGATCAAGCTTTTAAAAAGCTTGATCCAGCATTTAAGAGTTAGATCCAGCTTTTAAAAGCTCGATCTGGATTTTAAAAGCTCGATCCATCTTTTTTTAAAAGATTGATCTAACTTTTTTAAAAGCTCAATCTAGAGTTTTAAAAAGCTAAATCTAGCTTTTAGAAAAAGCTAGATTGAACTTTTAAAAGCTAGACTGAGGGTTAGGAAAACCCTCAATCAAGCTATCTAGTTCAATCGATATTTTTTTAAACCCCCGATCGAGCATCTAAAAATAGCTCAATCGAGCTCATTTTTTATCATTCTCATGCGTAGATATTACATCTTAATTTTACCCATCATAATAATAGTTTTTTTTAAATAACATTTATAATAATTATATGAAACATTGAATTCTCATATCTTGTCTCATATAATACAAAAATAAAAAGTTTAAAAATAGATAATAAACAATATTTATGGAACCGGAACAACATAATCTAGTAGAAGATTTGGATGCATAGAATGCAACACAATAGCTGATGCGCAGAAAGATGAAGTGGTTTATCTGAGACGGATGCGCAAAGACATAAGTGTAGTATAGCAGAATATGCGCAATATGATGAATTTTATCTGAGGCAAGTGCATAAGAACATAAAGGAAGAATCCCAGATGGTACGCAGAAGGTCACATATTATCTAAGACAAATGCCTTAAGATAGAAGTAGAATACAACATAAGATACACAGTATGATGAAGTTTATCTAAGACAAGTGAGTAAGAACAGAAAGGAAAAATCGCAGATGGTAAGCAGAAGGTCCTAAATTATCTAAGACATATGCACCAAGACAAAAGTGTAGCATAATAGAGGGTGTGCAGAATGATGTGAGTGATTTGATACAGATGCACAAAGTCAGAGCAAAAACAAAGAACATGATGTGTAGTATTAGTTGACTATGTAGATGCGCAGAAATGGAACGACATGTTGAACCAACACAGACATTGCATAATGTTATGAAGTATGAGATCAAGTGTATAATGTTGATGTAGTAAAGTGAAGTATGTGATACAGTTCAACGATTGCAAGATATCAGTCTACAGAAGGTGCGCACAACATAATGGATTGCAGTTAATCTGAAGAGTGCATAGATCAATAGAAAAACAAAGAAGTATCTTCTACAGTCATATCAGGGCGGCAGGATGGGGGAAAGGAACAAGAGCTCGGTGCTTCCTTCCTGTCAGAGCTGGTAAATAAGGGAGTTGGTGCTTCCTTCAATTCTTGGCCTGTAAAACTGGGGGGTTGGTGCCTCCTTCCAGTTGGTGCTTCCATGAATGTAATCTTTATATTATAAGAGAGCATTATGTGGTTTTCTCCCATTTGGGTTTCCATGTAAAAACATTGTGTTATGTGTTTTGCGCTTATGTGGATGAATGTTATTGTTTATGGTGAATGCATAATATAACTATTGTTTAAGTTTGATAAGAAGTGAAAATTGTTCATATCTGTGATAATACTGATTCACCCCCCTCTCAATATTAATAAGATTCCAACAATTGGTATCAGAGCGGGTGTTTTTTGTGATGGCTTAACATATGGAAGATAGATCCTTGCGTAGATATGGACAAGCAAGAAGGACTCTCCACCAACATAGCACCTAGATTTGATGGCTCCAACTACACCTTCTGGAGGATAAGAATGGAAGTATATCTAGAATCCCTTGGTGTTGATGTCTGGCAGTCAATTGAGAATGGCTACAATGTTCCTGCAACTGCATTGGTTGATCCATTTGAGAGAATAAAGTATGAATGCAATGCGAGAGCAAGGGATACATTGTTATGTGGGATAGTAGACATTGAATTCACTAAAGTCATGCATTGCGATTCAGCTAAGGATGAATGGGACAAGATCAAAAATATCTATGAAGGAGACGAGAAAGTAAAGAACGAAGAAATACATACTTACTCTAGACTGTATGAGTCTTTGAGAATGAAAGATGAAGAAAATGTTGCCTCATACTTTCTTCGAATTAATGAGTTAGTCAATTCCACCAAAAGTCTTGGAGTTACACTAACTGAAGAATCAATTGTGCAGAAGATACTAAGAACTCTACCTCCAATATTTGACTCAAAGGTGTTTGTATTAGAAGACAAAACTAATCTTTAAGAGTTAACAAAGGATGAGCTTCATGGGATTCTTACTGTGTATGACATGAGAACTGAAAGGGAAAATCCCACTAGAAAGGAAGCAACCTTTAAAGCTACCAGGAAAGGAAAACACAAGCATGACAAAGGCTCTTATGATGAGTCGGAAGAGGAAGAGTCAAACTTTGTAAGAAATTTGAAAAGAGGGCATGGAAAGTACAAGGGTAAGTTACCCTTCAAATGTTTTAAATGTGCAAGAGTATGCCATTTCGCTTCAAAGTGTCCATATAAAGAAGATAGATATAGTGACAGTGAAGAAGAGGATAATTACAATGAAATAAGGTTGGCGCACACACAGGAAAGATATGAGAACATGAAGAAAGCCCCAAAAGAAAGGAAGAGTTTGTACACTAAGGAAGACAACAATTTATCCGAAGAAAGTGATTGCGACGATAGTCCAAAAGAATTTATTTTTATGGCCTTTCTAGAAGATGAAGGAAGTGAATAAAAGAAAAATTGTAGTTCGTCTATCATGAAAAACACATCAAATACGCACAATCAATCAAGAACACTGGATAAGTACTTCTTTAGTGGAAGCCTTAATACACCTCCAAATCCTGTCGCAAAAATTAAATCAAACAGTCAATTTGAAGAAGAATAAGTTGCATAGGTTGACTGGAAAGGTGAACTGGTTAGTGCCTTGGATGAATTAAAGAAGTCAAAAAGGAAGAACAAACTCTTGCAGGACCAACTGTCAAAGTATGAAGAAAAAGTCAAGCAAGCCAAGGTTGTTCATGAGTCTCTTGAAAAACAAGTTAGTGAAAAAGAAATGAATCTTGAGAAGTAACTAAATTATGTAGTAAATAAAATCAGGAAGCTTGAAGAAGAAGAATTAGTATTGAATATTTTACTAGAGGAATCAAAGTAGGAAAATGGTCTGCTGACAAGTCAACTTAAGCAGAAGAATAGATACATCTCTTGCATAGAATAAAAACTAACTGAGATAAAAGGGAAAGGTCACATCATTGATACTCGGAATTGCACACATTTAGGAAATGACAAGACTTGTCTTGAAGAAGAGATGAAGAACAAATTCAAAGACAACACATCAATCCTGAATAAGATTTTGAATGATCATAGATCACCAGCAGAAAACTTAGCACTTGGCTATGAAAAAACAATTGAGAAGGTCTTCGATAGCAAGTACAGTCCAAATCAAAAGAAGTCATTCAGGTATGATATCTCCTTCAAGGATCACAATTCTTTCTATTACACTACTAAAAGAAGGATCAATACATTTAAGTGAGCAAGGTGCAATTACAATGGTCATATTGTGAAATATTTTCAAACTGTGAGATGTTATGCATGTGATGGTGTTGGACATAAGGTTCAATATTGTCGAAGAACAATAAATCATCTAGATAGAAATACTCTACATAACATCAACCACAACAAAAGGACCAAAAGGGAAGATAGTTAGGTGCAATATCAAAATGGATGTGTGCACATGAAGAAATGGGTAAAGAAAGCTACTCAAACAAATGATCCAGGATCATCGCAAGTAGCAAGTGATTGTTTCCCATCTTGCTGATCTCTGAAATGATCCATAAGATCCTTGAATTCAACAAGATATTCATTAGGATTTCAAGGAATTTATTAGTAAGTATTGCAGTTAGAGAAAATTTGAAGTTTGTAGTCGAACTAATGTTATGTTGCAAAGGAAATGTGCATATATTCAATTATTTTCAAAGATGTGTTGAATTGTCGCACAAAGAGATCATAAATGTAATATTAGAAATAAGATTACAAATAAGTATCGCTGATGAACAAACATAAGCTCCACGCAGATATACATAAATGTAGTTTGTATTATGTTCAAAATTTGCCTTTACAGATTACATGATGACCTTTGTCGCAGAAAACAAAGTTGAAGTACAAAGAGGTAGTATGCTAAGGCCTAACGACAATTGAAGTACAAAGACAATGATGGGAGCCATAATAGACAAAATTGAGAATTACAAAATTCATTTAGAGCCGAAGCTCGAGATCCAAATCTATGTCATGACTGGTTGGTTACTGAGATAGACGAAGTTCAAGATCCATCAGAGCTTGCTCAATGAACTCAAAGGATTGCAACAGTGGAAAAAGTTACAGAGTTGAAGATGATGCGTTGGCAGTGGATTCTTCCGTCCTAATCAAGTTCAACAAGTCAAGAATCTATTGTTGTTGCTTCTCCAGGAATTTGACTCTCTTGTTCAAACTAGATAACCCCTCATCATTTCTCTGATTTAATTGTGACTGTGTGTACCAATGCATGAAATCATATTATTTCAATTGGGCTTGCTAAATTCCCATGTCCACTCTCAGTCTTGCGAATTCCGCCTGTTGCGATTGAACTATTGGGAAAATACTATCGAATAAGTTGTTGAATCTATGAAAGAAAGATGACATGATGGATGAAAACGAGAAACTCAAAGGCTGCAACCTTCATAACAAGCTTAACATGGAATGAACTAGGATCATGAACCAAGCAATACATAGCTCATTTATATAATTGGAAGGTGGTTCCTCATGCACATGGAAATAAATTGAAGATATGTTGAGGTTAATTGCATTCATATCTGTGTAATTTGAAGCTGACTAGAGAGAAGTCAAAATTTATTGCATGATTTAATAAGATCGGGAAATAGGACAAAACGCGGAAATCCAATTCATTGTTCCATATGATCGGAATGATGTTTCCTAAAAGGATCAAATACGGAAAGGACACGTCGAAACTTTCACATGAGTTATTAGTCACATTTCCTTGTTTCCATGCTTGCTGGAGGATGGAAATATGTGCGATATTAAGGAAGAATATTTGGATGTTGTTGCAAGATGTGTGAAGTCAAAAAATGTTATGAAGGCTACTCACAACGCAGTGAATGCAACAAAAGGAAAAGTTGGAGGCTGGAAGAAATCGACGATGGAAGACAATACAAACCAAAAGCATATGGAAATCTATAGTGCACACAGAAAGTGCGATAGGAATATGGCATGAAAATTTGTGACGGGAAGATGAATAAAGACGCATGATATCAAGATAAAAGGAATTTGGCAACTGTATAGTGGAAACATATCCAAGACAACTATAAAGACAGTATTGAATGTATAGATTGCAAGGTGACTGAGCTCTATGAAACAACTCCAGCGAAACGAAAAATCATAAAGCACTAAGATGGGGGGGAGTGATCGAAGCAATTAGATGTTTGAAGGCTAGCGCAAAACCAAAGAAAGAAAAACATGATAGTGTGCATTGAAGGCACCTCTTTTCCTTTGATGTCAAAGGGGGAGAAAGATCATGAAGCATGCGATCAACGCAAAAAATGAAAAACATCATGTTGTTGCTACAACATCCCCCCCCTAAATTTTTTGAAAAAATGTTGGGGCCTTCCTTTGTTTTTGAGGAAAAGTATGCCTAAGGATATCTGGACATCATAGTCTCTCTTTACTTAGTTTTTTTTTTTTCCTGAAGAAAGGTCTTTACTTGCTTTACTTTTTGAGTTTTTTTTTTTTCGCCTAAGTAAAACTCAAGATTTTGGGTCGCAACGGCGGAAGCTCTGAGATAACCTTGCCGCAACGACGGAAGAGTTTTCCAAACTTTCCGAAACCGCGGAATCAAAAAAGGCTAAGTCAGGCCGCGGCGGAAAACTTATCTTAAGACCTCTGAAAGGGCGAAACCTTGATCAAGTGGACCCGCGGCAGAACAGATTCCTCAAGTTTCTCTGCAATGGCGGGGGTTTTCATCTAACTCTTCCGCAAACATCGGAAACATACCAATAAGTCATCTTTGCGGGAAGACTTGTCTATATTTCCCGAAATAGCGAAGGTCTTCAAGAAACTCTTCCGCACTGGTGGGGTAGAGTGGCACATTTTCGGAAGAACTCGGATAAATCTCCCGCAAAGGCGCACGAACTCACTTAAGTCTATGGATGGGTCGCGACACACTTCCCCTTTGAGAAAACATTCGGACAACTCTCCCGCAACGGTGGGCAAAACTCAACTTTTCTGTCTGCAGGAGACGGAAGCCTTAACCTAGTCTTTCCAATTTTTGGAGGTTGTATTTATTGAGAAAAGGTTGATTTGACCCATCCGTACGCTGCCTTAAATCCCGTTTTTAATGGCTTGCCAACATCCTAATAATGGTTCGCACGTACCATTTTTTAATATATAGGGTGTCAACCCCATTGGGTGTTCCATTGTCTTTCGTCACCCCAGAGCTCTCTTCTTGTTTCCGTTTAAAGTCACAAAGCACGTTCCGGGCTCGCAAGCTCTGCAACAAACACCGGCATCTGCATAATGTTTGTCTCTTCACAGGTTAGTAGCTTGGAAGACCTTGTTATAATGTGCTCTTCCTGTTTAAAGTGGCATGATCCGTCACTCTTTTCATTCTATCCTAGCCATGACAGGACTCTTAGAGTAATCACGGATATAGCCGACCCATGTGCACCCCGACTAAAACGTATGGAAGCCCTAATTGTGGGCATGAAAGGCTCTAGAACCTCAAACATTCACCACTTAATTATTAGAAGGACTTGTAGCACACTTCTTCCCGTCATAAAAGCCACTTGTTCAGTAGTTTCAAGACCAACCTTGCCCGTCCTTACGCCAAAGTTATAAGCGTTTTCTATGACTGTAGAGTTTTTACGTTTTTTTTTGCGCTTTGAGGCCGATTAATGTCATGTCTCTTTATAAGAACGTAGAATACCCAGGCCTACTTTATGTGCATTGCTCTCATGGTTCATAGTTACAATATTAATAGCAGAAGTAACCAAATTAAATTTTTTCACAAGATTATAAAATGGCATGTGAAAGAAATATTTTGAAACAGTGAGACAAGCAGAAATTAGGAGTTCTGGTTGGCATTTGGATATTATCGTTATAAATAGGACGCTGGTTTGGATTGTTAACATCGCGTCATATATTCTTATTCACGTCTGATTGTTGAACAGGATTTTAAAAAATGGCTAAAGGTGGAAAGAGAAAGTCAAAAGCAACTGACGAAAGCACAAGAGTAGAAACTACATTCTAGGATACGAAGTGTACCACAGGGGTGCCTCCAGAAGTAAACTGGGGAGATGTATATCGCATGATAAGAGATCAGGACTTCCCTGAAGCTCTTCTTGAGGAGGAATGTTTATATCAGAACATCCGAAACTCTTGTATATCCAAGGCGGCCACACGTCCAGAACTCTTCCCGTGCTCGGAAGTAATTGGATGGATTTTGCAGCATGCAAACACCGAGACAAGAGTTATAGAAGACAGTAAAGGAAAGGATTTTGCCTCATTTCACCCATCCTATATCTCAACAGCCTACAAGTTTCCCAAAGCCCAGCAGCGGCTTGATGATGCATGGTTGGAAGGGATCCATATGGATAATCTAGAGATGGCAAGGAAGTTGTTAATTTTAGGCAAACAAATCAGAAGAAAGGATAGTGAGGAGTACGAGGTTCAGAATATGAGGCCCCCTTTCAGACTGATCGCTCTCATGTTAAGCAGAATCTTTGGAAGACCCGATGGGACGATGTTCATGCTGCAATGGGTTCTTATCATCCACTATGTAGCTTTCAAAGGGACAATTTTCAACTGGGCTGATATTCTCTTAGATAACCTGTCATCAGCTATGATAGCCGCATGAGAAGGATTAGTGGAGAGGAAGGCAGAATATTATATGGCCTCTTACTTGATAGATTGTATTATGGAGAAATGTCCCTTTCCCAAGTTGGGATGCATATGGAGCTCAGCGGATGGCTCAGTGTTCATTGCCTACAAAATCTTCTGGGCTCAGAATTACAAACTCATTTGCGAGGAGTTCATCATTCCCTTATATGAATTAATGTTTAATGAAGAACCCAACTGCCTATCTGAGAACGCCATGGAAGCTTTGGAGAAATATGGTGATTTCTATTTTTCTCCAGAAGGTATCTACATAAGAATGTACGGAGGCTCCAAAGCCCCGTATATCCTACCTAGGTACGCTACGGATTATATAGTCCACAAGGAGATGGTAAGACAGGTATTCATTGATGGAATTGGTAATACCCTGTATAAGGCCAAGAAATCTACTTTTCCACCCTTACCCTTCTATGTCGGGGCCTACAAGTTCTCAGGAATTGCAACTGTAAAATATTTTGTCGCAGAGTTGAGAAGCTTTCATTTTGGAGAAAAGATTTTTCATAGGAATGATCGATAAGGCAAAGTTGCACAACATTGCAAAGAACTCTCCACTCCCTGTGAGTATGCTAACTATTATGATCAAGAGGAGGAAGCATATAGGGGGGTTAGCAATATGACTGAGCTACGAATCTGTCAAATGGGAAAAGGAGGGGCCAACTCAAGCTCTAATGTTGTGGGGAAAATAGATCCACAGCGAGAAAAGGGTATCGTGGAAACTGTTGAGGCTCTCTCGAAAGAAGAACAAAGGCTCCTAGAACAAGCTAAGAAAATCCAAGAGGATAAATGCCAAGAAGAAGAGACTTTGAGAGTCCAAGCAGCTGAAGCTGAGGCAAAGAGGAAGGAAGAAGAAGAGAGAATCAGATTGGAAAGAAATGCGAAGTCGGAAGAAGATGACACACTAAGAAAGGAGCAAGAGGAAGAGGCACGAAGAAAAGAAGAAGAAGAAAAGAAATCCCAAGAGGATGTTGACCCCAAAAGCCCAGACCTGCAAGACTTAGATATGGGTTCCCCCATAAGAGATCTCCCCATTGTCCCTTTTACACCCTCAAAAGGCAGTACAGTATCTAAATGGGAAAAGTTCGCTTACAACAAGAAAAGAAAGACCATTGTTAAAGAGATAGGTTCCAGTTTGAAAAGACCTTTTCGGTCAGACATCGTCACTACACATGAAACCACGGTCATGCAGAACACAGAGGAGGCTGCTAAACTCCTAGCATCCATATACGTAGCCACGGTTACAGCAACTGCAGACAATGTCAACATACTAGGAGAGAAATTGAGTCTAGAAAAGGAGAAGGCACGTCAGTTGCAGGAAGCTTTAGTCAAAGAGTAGAACTATACAAATTTGATGATCAAGAGGAATGATGCCCTCACATCCCAAAAAGAAGAATTAAATGAAACACTCCAACAGCTGGAAGATGACAGGAGAGCTCTAGCAATACAAGTAAGGGTGTTAGAGGCAGAAAAGGTAGAACTTGAAGGTAAAAACCTGAAGCTTGAATCAGAGAAGTTTGACAACATTCAAGAGATTGTCGACCTGAAGGAACACATTGAAAAGTTGCAAGGAGGCAACAAATTGTTAGAACAACAATTGGAGCTAGCAAACAGCAAAATGGGGGACATTAGCCCCTTCCATGAGCAAGCCTGTGAAATACTAAAGGACACCTATGGATTCCAAGAACTCATATTAGAGGGAATATACAAACTAAAAGCAATAATGACCAAGGTTAAGGAAATCAATGTCGAAGCCACTAGGGTCAAGAGGAAGCACGCACGCATCAGTGCAGAGATTAACAAACACATCAAGTGGAGAGAAGGGAAATCAGAGTTCCCGACATCTCTCTCCTTAAGTCTGTTGTTGAATACAGGGCAGATGTGCGCACTTTAGATTATTCTAAAGATTGCGAAGTAAAATTGGCCACCGTAACCGTAGCTCCTTATGAGTGCTGTAAGAATTTGTATTCTCAAATCCGAGCCACACAGAAAAGTTGTCAGATGGTCATACCCCAGAGGATAGAAGAATTCCCAGATAGAGCACAACGTTTATCTGAGCTGAACGAGGGGCTCAAGGCAGAAAGCAAATATGTGCAGAAGCTGGAAATCTTCACATCAAAAGACCTACACCAATTTATCATCCAAGCTACCATTCATAAACATTGCCTAGAAGAAAGTCTCTGGGCCACTATGGCAGAAATGATTGTTCTAGCAGAGGAACTTGCCAAGCAAGAAGTGTCTCTCAGGTTTATGATTCCCTTGGTTGGAATAAATATTGTAAACGAAGCAAATCAGTGGGGAAATTATATAGCAGAGGTAGATAGGACACTAGCAGCCAACTAAGCTTCGACCTCAGAAAGTGTCCCAGCTGTTGCAGTAGTGTTAGAAGAAACACCGACGGTCTCAGAAGTGCACAAATCGACCAAGGAGCCAGCTCAGGGATAGCTCACATTCACTAACGCCTCTTGGGTTACTATTTTATGCATGCACCTTTGAATTATTAAAATGACTCGTGGTCTTTAGCTCCCGTTCATTTTTGTAAAGTTATTTGGCATATTTCTCCTTTTGTAATATCAACACTACAAGACAAATTAGAGGAATATAAATGGTTAGGGTATAGGTGGCAACTCCTAGCACATCTTGTAAAGCTATATATAGCTGATTAGGAGGAGATAGAATGGACTTTTGGCAGGTGAAAGGACATTTCTGTCTTGTATATGAACTATTTCTGCTACATGAATAAGAAAAATCATTTTGGCCTATAGAGGCCTGCACAGCACTTTGCTTGGGATCGTGTCGGATAATTGCTGAACTATTTTTGCGTCTTCCATACATTTCCTATGAGATCCTTCCTGGCTATTGTGAATTAATTCTCTGCTATGAATGGTTTCATTTCCTTTGCAAAATTCCTGTGTTAAATGGGTAGTAGAATGCTTATCTTTATCAAAGCTATCTTGGATAATCTCTATTTCTGCTGTAAATGCTTCTTTCAATTTAACAGCTATCTGTGAAGTTCTTGGGTGCATTTCCAGTTTATTACTCATTCTTTAAATTTGCTCCTTATAAGGATAGGTTAATTTATATTTAAATTAGCTTAGTATAGATTTGTTTAGCACATGCATATCATATTAAATACAAAATATATAACCGATGGATCGGGCCACAACCGGTAAAATAAACAAATTGTTAAACCTCACACAGTAGCCGGAACCGTTAACCAGATAGATTCCCCACACCAAACGGTGGGCGATCTAGTTGGGATCACTTACTGGGGAGAATCCCTTGTTGATTGATGCTGCGATATTCAAGGCATCAACACATCAAAGAAGTATTGATTGGAGGTCGCGCAAAAGGAACAAAGGAGGAAAGATCGTGAAGCATGCATCAGAAACAGGGATCCGCCCAGAAATGAAAGATAGCAGAAAAGTATTGAGAATTGCACAAATGAGAAAAGGCTCATGTGAACAAAACAAAGGACGAGTACAACATCATGAGTTATTGACATCAATGTCAAAGGGGTATATTGTTGAAATTTGGTTGTCATTGATGTCAACTGATGTTAAAGAAGATTCGGTATCCTTGTGCCAATTTGAAGAAATATATGAAAGCCAATTTGAAGAGGTATATAAGAAGTACATCCAGATTGCAGAAGTGCATCCATTTTGAAGAAGTACATATGGTATGTTCGCAAGTCCCAATCCATCTACTCCTGATAATTCAAAGGTAAAGTCAGAATATTTGGTTGGACAATTCTCAAGATTCCGTAAGAGGCTTGAGATCAAGTAACAGTTGGACATGTATGTAATCCCCGGAAGTGCGCAAGACCCGCCAATCAGAATATGTATGCAAGTTGTTGAAGCGCGCAAGAGTCCCATAAGAAAGTGGAATTCGAACAATTTGAGTGTGCAAAACCCATAAACGATGGTACTTTAAGGGCGCAAGACCCCACACAAACTGGTTCCAAAGTGCATAAGACCTAATATGAAAAGGAACAAGTGTGCACAAGACCCACAAGGTGTGATACCTTAGTGGCGCATATCATGACAAGTGGAAGAAGTGTGAATTAAGCTTAACCGTGAAGCAAGGAAGAAGGATTGCTACGACCAACTTGTTGACACACAATATGCATAGGACAAGTATAAATAAGAACCCAAGTTGGAGAGTTGAAGTAAGCTTGAAGATGCAAAAGTGGTAGTACTATGATTTGGAAAGATTCTGATTTTTAGGGTATCAATGGCATGTGGAACCAGAATAACATAATATAGAAGAAGAGTCAGATGTGCAGAATGCAACACAACAGATGATGCATAGAAATATGAAGTGGTTTATCTGAGACAGATGCACCAAGATAGAAGTGTAGTACAAAAAAAGATGCATAGTATGATGAATTTTATCTAAGACAAGTGCGTAAGAACATAAAGGTAGAATCACAGATGGTACGTAGAAGGTCACAGATTATCTAGGACAAATGCGCTAATAGAGAAATGTAGTACAGAAGAAGATGCACAGTATGATTAAGTTTATTTGAGACAAGTGCGTAAGAACAGAAAGGAAGAATCACAGATGGTACGCAGAAGGTCACATATTATCTAAGACAGATGCACCAAGATAGAGGTGTAGCATAGTAGAGGGTGCACATAATTTGATGTGAGTGATTTGATATAGATGCACGAAGTCAAAGCAACAACACAACACAGGATGCACAGTATCAGTTGAGTGTGTAGATGCGGAGAAACTGAATGACATGTTGAACCAGTGCGCAGATTGCAGAATGTTATGAAGATGAGATTAAGTGTATAATGTTGATGTAGTAAAGTGAAGTACGTGATACAGTTCAACAATTGCAAGATCTCAATATACAAAAGGTGGGAACAACATAATGTATTATAGTTAATCTGAAGAGTGCGTAGATTAGTATAACAACAAAGAAGTATCTTCTACACTCATACCAAGGCAACAACATGGGGCAAGGAACAGGGGGTTGGTGCCTCCTTCCAGTCAAAGTTGGTAAATTAGGGAGTCAATGATTCCTTTAGGTCATAGCCTATAAAACCAAGGGCTTGGTGCCTCCTTCCATTTGGTGCTGGAGAACTTCGGAATTTGGTGCTTCCATGAATGTAATCTTTATAATATAAGAGAGCATTCAAAGGTTTTCTCTTGTTTGGGTTTCCAGGTAAAAAAATTGTGTTCTTTGTTTTGCGCATATGTGGATGAATTTTATTGTTTATGGTGAACGCATAATATAACTACTATTTAATTTTGATAAGAAGTGAAAATTGTTCATAACTGTGCTAATAATGATTCACCCCCCCCCTATCAGTATTAATAAGATTCCAACATCTTATTTCTAGTTTATATGGTTGTCCTGGTAGCCAGAAGAAGGCCTTCCTTTGAAAATAAAAATAACATACCTTTAGGGAAATCATAATGTGATTTATTTTTATAAAGGATTGTAAATCTTATAGTTTGTTAAAGGGTTAAGTGGTTAAACACATATTTTTTGGAAATTTATATTTATATATATTTTATGATGATATATATATATATATATATATATATATATATATATATATATATATATATATATATATATATATATATATATATATATATGGTGTTCCCATGAAGATGGGTAACACTTTTTGGCAAGTCGAGGGCATAGAGGGAGGAAAAAAGGAGATTGATTGAGGGTTTGTCAAGCCGTCGCCAACAACCACCACGAATGAGTCCCTCTTGTTGCCATGGCCTCCAAACAAGTAGGTAGGGTCGAAAAACTCTTAAACCCTTAAAACATAGTTTTTTTTTTATTTAGTTTTTGTAAATTAATTAGTGTATTCAATTTTTTTTCCTAAAACTAATTATTTTCATTAGTTGTGTTTTGTAATACATATTTATTATTTAGTTTATTTAATAATTTAACTTAGATTTTGTTTATTTAAATTTTGTTTTTTTTAATTGTGTTTTATAATTTAGATTTATATTTTTGTGTGTGTGTGTGCGTGTTTTACAACAACAAAAAAGTTATAGTTTGAAATTCCAAGATCATAGAATTAAAGTTAAATTTACTATGTTCTCAAAAAATAAAATGATGTTAATGTACCCACTAAGTGGTTAAGGATTCTCCTGGGATGTCATGTGTGTTGGTTTAAGGTGTTCTTTTTGGTCTTAGATGCATGAAAGATTAATTTAGGGCTAAGGCTGATGTTCCTCCATAAACCATGTTGAGGGATTAGTGACCCATAGCTAGTTCTCTATAACTCGTTAGTCCCATTCAAAGACCAAATACCCCCTTAGGAAGTCATAAATTTGGGTTTGAGGATTCATTATTGGGATTTGATTTCTTTAACATTCATTTAGGTACAAAATTCTATGTTTTAAACTCAATCAAGTCCATGGCCATATACCCATACCTACCACTCAAACATTTTAATACTACCAATATCATCAACGTAAGTGAAGGATATATGCTTAAGAGGTCATGTGCTGTTGATTAAGTGCCTTTTTTAAACTTGAATGCTTAAAGATTCTTTTAGTGAATAAAGCCTAGGTTTCCTCCTCAGCCATATCCAATCCCAAAGACTCATACTTAGTATCAAACACTTCCTAATAAAACCAATATTCCCACTTAGAGGTACGGATAAATTGATCAAGAGATCATGTTTGTTGCACAAAGTGTTGTTCATTACGATGGATGCCTAATAGCTTCATTTAGAATCCAATCCCTAACTTTCTTCACCCAACCATGTTGAATTCCACCTAGTCCTCAAAATATCCTAGTGGCATGCACATCCCCATTCAAAATACAATGATACCATCGGGAGGTCATATATGGTAGTTTGATTATCGTTCTTATATTTTGTATCATGATACTACCCTGATACATATACATACTACTAAAAACCACTTAATGTTTTTTGTATACATGTTCCCACATAGAGCTAAAGGATATCCCCAACAAGTCATGTGTAGTGGTTCAAGGTGTTTTTCTTGGCCATGGATAGCGAAAATATTCCATTAGATCCTAAGGTATAGGCTTCCTCCCTCAAACATGTCAAGGTCATTGAGAATGATGTCTAGTTCTTAAAACTTCATAATAGCATTAGGATATAGCCACTCTTACACCAAGTATATGTTTGATTTTGTACAATTATAGTAGTATAATTTAAACAATAGGATCACTAGAAGAATAACCAAGCACATAAACAATAACACAATAATTTTATCCTGGGAAACCCAACAGGGAGAAAACCCAACAACCTGCGTATAGAGATAATCAATCCTGAGAACATAGTACAAGTACAAGAGAGAGAAATGAAAATTTCTCTAAGTGAAAACCCAAAAAAAATCTTCTCCTTGCTACAGATGCGAACTTATCTCTTACTAGTGCGAACTTGCTTGATTGAAGTGGAAAACCAAATGAGGCAAATGTCCTATCTATTTATACACATGAAAACTAACCTTTTTCCCTAACTGGGCCGACTTGTCTAACTGATAGGGTCGAATTGTCTTGGGAGAAAATAAAATTAATGTTTAATAAATCTTTTATTTATTTATTTTCACCCCAAGGTTTAAATTGATTCTTTCAAGGGTTTACATGATCAATTACATCAATATCTTCTCACATAGGAGGTACAACAATAATGTAATAAAATAAATAAGAATAGCTTCCGAAGTTGCACTATTTTCAACATGATACACTTAAGAGGTCCTATGTGGTGGTTTGCGGTAACTTCTTGATCTTATTTTCTTCCATTCATCATGCTTATGGACCTAAGACTCATAACTCTAGTGTTATTTCCTCTTGATTCTTTCCCTATACCTATTCTAAGCTGGAAGATCATAGTTGACAATGCCCAAGCTTTTAGGTCAATAAAGATGGTATAATTTTGTCACAAATATAATATTGAGTTTGGACGCTCCACCCCATAGTCCCATACTATCCTCAAATAAATGGCATGGTAGAATCATAAAAAAAAATCTTACAGAGGATACTAAAAAATATGTTGTCAGAGAATTAAAAAGCTCGGGATGTAAATCTGAGGTATGCTCTCTAGGATGATAGAATAAGTGTGAAGAGATCAATTGGGACATCTCATTTTCAACTAGTATATAGTAAAGAGGTAGTCTTACCAATACACTTGGGACTCCCTGAATTAAAAATGATAAAAAGAAAGTCAGAGGAACAAGATGACATGATAAGGAGAGTGTATGAACTGATAGAACTACAACAAGAAAGAGAGCAGGTCAGTTTCAAATTGCAAGGACATCAGAGAAGGATGGAGGTCAATTTTGATAAGAAATCCATAGCAAGGGAATTTCAAATTGGTAACATAGTTTTAAAGTGGAATGCCAGAAGAGAGGACAAAGGAAAGCATGGAAAGTTTGAAAATATTTGGATTGACTCGTACCTCATATTAGTTGTGCAAGGAAACAATAATTTCATCCTTGCTGAGCTATATGGAGAAATATTGGATCCCCCTATCAATGGGAGGTTTCTCAAATGCTTTTTCCTATACTAAAATATCAGAGAAGCACCTCCATATATGTATATAGTAGAATAGGATCATGTTAATGTCTACCTTTATCCATTTTTCCAGCTCTTTCCAGCATTTATATTTTCTAGTTTTACATTTTCAAGATTGTAAATAAGTTTTCTCAATGTGTAAAATCTTTGAGAAGAGAGACTCCATAACCCAATAGAAGGCACTAATATGCAGTTCTCAGCAGTATGTGGAATAGACAATTGTCTCTGTTGGAACCAATGTTAGTACTAATATTTCCAAAGCTTCTAAAAGGGGGGCTTTCAAGTCTCTGAGGTTGATTAAGTTCAAAGGATTTATCCATAAGGAGCTAAGGAACAATAAATATCAAGTGAGCGCATGTTGCATATGACTAGCGGAGGGTAATCAAAGGATTAAACAAGAGTGATAAGCATAAATAATATAGTACCATTAGATCTGAGGAGATCTATGGTCAGAAGGAAACACACACTAATAAAGTGCAAGACAATTGGCATCAATGAATAACCAACTAATCAAGAGGAAATCCCACCAAATTGACGGTAGAGATGAACAACGCACTGGTAAAGTGATCCCCTCCTAAAAGGGGTTCGAGGGTGCATTTTCACCAAAACCACCTAGGACGCGTGCTCAGTTCTGATTGATTGTGCCTCCAATGAAACATTTTTGCAAAACCTCCCATTGTATCGAGCGTTACCACTCGAGGAAACCAGAGTATTTTTCCGCCCATCATGACATCGCATAAAGTGAAGTACTAGCCAAAGTCACCCACCTATCATCCTCGTCAACCTGGCTCTGTTCGCCACGTGTCCCAAAGGGGCCCACTATCATGTCATCCTTGTCATCAAAAGAATCAAATGAAAGGCCGCCATTTGTGATTTTCGAAGTGGTCTAAAGGTTAAATTGGTGTTTTACCTTTCCCAAAAATCCATTTGTTTATTCGGAGAAGACCACTGCACTTTCTATCATAAGTGTACATAACCAGCTAACTGTGAACGAGCGACCCAGTCCACCTCGACAGCCAATGTTCCAAACCCTCCATCAGTCACTATTTGGGTATTTTACAATTTCACTCCCACCAGTGACTTTCTGTTTATATCATTGTATAAAACAATAGTCTTTCCCTAAAAGTTGCCCTATTTTTACTCTGTAATCTTCAACCCACTGAATTGGTAAAACCTTCAAACACAGAAACCAAAACCAAAGGGAAGCTACCCAAACCCATATTTTTAGGTGATGAGCATGTATACAACCATCGGGCTGATATTTTCGACACCATTGTAACTAATTATCATTTAAATTCCACCATTAGGGATTCCAAAGCCTCGGCAATGGCCGACCAATATATTTGCAACTTGTGGAACTCCAATTTTTCCAGGACAGTATGCCCTAGAACTGTCTATTTTCTTGAATTTGAAACTTGGTGATCTCAACACTAGTCCCCTAGTAAAAGAGCCATTTTATCTTTAGACATGTCAAAGACGTTGTGTTGGATTATTCCAGACACCCTAAAGAAAATATTTTGCATCCCTGACTTCCTAGCCCTTCATCCATTCAATGAAAAATACCTCTCCATGAATTTCTAAAGCCTTCAACCTTTTGACCATCACCAGTTCCTTTCTAAGCATATTGAACTTGGTATGGTTGTCCCAACTATTGCACCTCCATACAACACAATAGTGTTTTATGAAAGCTCTAGAAAATCCATTTTAATTATCTACACTATCATAGGTCTACAGGATGATAACACAATGGATGAGGTAATTATGCGAACATTACTCAGTTTAACCACAGAGCCTGGGTGTGCCCTCCTAAGTTTTACATGTGCATCTATTTAGTAGATTCTATCCATGAGTAGCTAGAATAAGTACCAGCAATTGAGTGGTTTAGATATCCATCCTTTTTGTTCTATATGTTTCTATGTCAAATCTATGAAAACTTCAAGCACTTGGACCTCAAGAAAATAGATGAACATGGTGTACAAAATCCAGTTTTTGAATGGATTGAATTAGTATTAAGGAAAGCAGACAATTCAAACTTTGTTGAGTTCACAGACAAAGTGATGAGCGTTGCATACAGTTTTATTTTTGACATCTCACCCCCTAGGATGCTGCTAGAAAATAAGAGACACATGCAGTTCACCCCAGATGTGAAAATTGGAGATTGGTTCTTGTTTGAGGACCACTTAGTGATTAGAGTATATGGTTTTGAGGAGGAACCATACAAGATACTTGTTTTCCTAACTCACATAATTTTTTCCATGGAATATGTGAGATAAAGGTTTATACCAGATCAAATGCATTTTATCCACTTCAAGCAACATAAGACTTGCCTACTACCTAAAAAATACGACCTCTTCAAGTAAGGAGCTTAAATATCTTCCAATATGTGGAGGGATATCTGAACCAGTTAAATCTTAAGAAAGCAAAAACAACAACATATGATCCCAAAAAAGTCATCTCAAACCAGAGGTTGGAAAACAAGAATTCTATCTCTATATGTGAGCCAAGGCCCATTTGGGAGAAAATTACAAATAAAGAGACCTGGGAGGAGGTTGAAGAGATGCTAAAGAGTATATACAAGAAGTTTGTTACTGAGCATATAGCAGGTCACAAAAGAGGAGAATAAGAGCTCCAAGTTGAAATGGATATTGATTTTCCTGAGCAAGGCCCGCAACCTAAGATGGCGAGGACAAAATCCTGGGAGGAAATTCAAGCAATAGTGGAAGGGGAAGAATCATATGAGCTCCCAATGGATCTAGAAGAGTTAATAGTAAATCCATTATCTTTAATAGTAAATCCATTACCTTTACGAGGGAGACCTGTAATATATACAAGTTATCCTTCTTTGGAATTCACCATCCCTCAAGGTTTACAAGCTTCACCTTCAGGAGGACCAATACCTGTCAAAACATATTTACAGACAGGTTACAAAAATATCAGAGAAAGGGGCATGAGGCTAGTTAATGAAATTAGGAAACAAATCCCTGTTGCTGAAAAGAGGATGATAATAGTGGTTAATCACCAACAAGATATCTTCATATTTTCCATAGTCGAACCCAAGTTGTCTAAACCCTCAAATTTGAGTGATTGGAAATCTGAAGAACATACAGTTGATTTCAAGGAATTTTGAAAGCTTGACAAGCTTGATTTCTTTAAGCAAGTTAGTTATACGATATGCACAAAGATTGTGAAATCAGTAAAAGAAGACAGAAAGCTAAGAATGGATTTGGAAAAGTTATTAACAGTTGTGGAAGGCTGAGAAATGGCCTACCAGAGCTAGATGAAAGACCATAAATGAACTAGAGGAAAAATTCATAGCTCTTGGAGCTAACTCTTCTGATGGAGCTCAAATCAAATCATTGATTGAGAAGAAAGATAATGAAATAACAATTCTAAGGAAAAAAATTGAAAATGCCCACCACTAATTCAGTACAATCTTCAGATTTGAAATAGGTGCAAGCTAAAAAAGAGTAGGTGTATGCCAACATGATGAAATATTAGAATTAGTACAAGAAAGATTAAATAAAATAGATGAGCTTCAATGGCAGATTGCCTCATTAAAATTGCAGAGTATAAAACTATCATCTAGAAATACTTCTCAAATAGAAACAACTGCATTGCCAATAGATATTCCACCAATGGGAAAAACAACATCAGCAGAGAAAGAGATTGAACAACCACTTGTTGCTCCTGAGACAATTGATATTGATACAATGGAAAACGATAATGAAGTTCAACGATAAAGTCCGCAGGCAATCATAGAAGAAAGTGATAAAGATAAAAAGATCCAAGAGTTAGAAGTTGAACTAAATAAGAAGGATGAGAGAATCCTAGAGATGGAAGGGCAAGTAAGCACGTTGGAAGATGAAATGGTTGATTTAGAAGATGAGATCAAAGAGTTGAAAAGTCAAGTGACAAAATTACAGTTGGATGTTTGAGAGAAACAACTTTTGAGGAGAACCATATAGACTCTGTGGGAAAATATCATCAACTGATTTATAAAGAAATGGGATTACTTTGAAGTAATCCAACATGGGTTGGATATGGCTACATCATCCAGACAAGAAGAAAAATATGTGGAAAAGCAGCTGGGAGACATGCCCAAGCAAACAAGCCAGGTCATTGAATATCTCAATAGTAGGACCAAGAAGTAGTTGGATTATCTTAGGGTTGAAAACAGAACTTATTCATTAAAACAACCAAACTAATGATCATGAAACATACCTACTTACTGAGGATCAATGATAACATCAAGTAACTAATAGAAGAAATTAGTGCTTTCAAGGAGATTTTTAAGGAAGTAATGAACCTTGGTTTACCTTCTCATTGGGATGGTAATGGAGATGTGTTTCCTAAAGAATATTATAAGAGCCAACTATCTCAAAATAAAGAGGAGTTACCTCATGAAGCCATATATGGAGAAGTTAGTGGAGAACAAGCTGTAGGAAGGCTCAAGAGTGATTTTGAAATCCTACTTTTATTAAAAGGTGTTTCCAGAAAATTAGGACCTATCTCATATGAGAATACTACCAGTGCTGAAATATCTCTTGAAGAATTAAAGGCACATATATTCCCCATGGGAAAAGAGTGGTACTTAGTAGTACAATATCATAAATTAATTTTTCCACCTAAAATGCCAATAGGGAAGCCATCCAATGTCCCCAATTAAATAATTTTCAGATAAACAAATAAGTTGGCCTATCCAATTCCTAAGGGTTATGTGGGAAAATTAAAATATTGATATTTAACCCCAAGGCCTATAGTTTCTCATGGAAATTCAAAATTCAAAATTGATGGTGGAAAATAGGCCAATAAATTATGGAGAAATCATTAATTGCTCCAAAATGAAGTGGCATGAGGTCCTAGTTGGACTTGGGGATGCATAAGTGGATATGTGGGGTCCACAGGAGGGGATATTCCTCCTTCACACTTGGCACCATCCTCAAATTCGAATTTGGAGGGATAAGTAACTCTCATGGGGAAGGTGAAGAGTCATAGGGATATTTTAGTCAATGACAGAATCTATGACAACTTATGAAAAGAATTAGGTCCTATGACAACTTATGACAACCTATGACATGTTGCAGGTCCTAAATTTAGCCAAGGAGGGCGCTAGAGGAGAAGGGTGGGCCCACATGCTAATGTAACTTCCCCAAAATCAAGCTAAGCCTCTCAAATTCGAATTTCCAAGGTAGATGGAGTTATTATTTGGCCAAATAAAATCAGAGAGGAATTAAATGAGTGTCAATGTGTCATTCTCTCATAAAATAATATTTATTGATATTTTATTGAATATTTGTGAGAGAATTCTAGAATGAGGGGGAAATGCCCCATGAAGATTTATAAAAGGGATGAAGACACAAGTGAAATGGATTTTGGGATCATTGTTGTTGTTTTGCATTCTTGGATATCTTAGCTTGTCCATTGCATAGTGGGTGTTTACCTTCCCTGCCATTGATCTAGTTTCAGTGGTGAAAGATTCCACCCAAGCTAGTAGAGAGGAGGAGATCATCTGGATCTTTTCATTGTGCTTCATTGCAGTTGATTATTGAAGGGAGAAATCACTTTCATATTTCTCTACAAATATTTATTGCAGTTTATATGTTCATATACATTAATGGGGTCAAATTCCAATTATTTGGAGTTTCTTTCTATTGATTTAGAGCTTGGACCGGTGTTGGTGGGCCAAAATCGAGGTTCATGTTTCGATACTTATAATAATTTATGAGCTATGAGACATATTCCATTGAATTCATAGCATCATTTCCAGTGGGAAACACTTTTATTTTCACTCAAAAAGGTTTCTGTATGCCCGAGATAGAATCATTTTATTAAATCTACTATATTCGGCATCTCTTGATCTGGTGGAGGGGCGCACCACTACTTTTCTATCTCTATATTTCTTGGATTTTGAGATTTTGTAAGAGCTATATGTTGTTTTAATAAGTATATTTACTATCTCCATACATTCATAATAAATATTTACAGATATTTTCATCATATGGTGTTCAATGTTCAAGCTTATGGGTGATTTATGTGCAAATATGCTAGTATGGTTAAGCAATCTTAAGACAATGCGTATTAAATTTTCATATCAGCTCCCTAGAGTATGTTATTAAGTTATTTTTGTTGATTTTGGAGTGTCATGGTCGAATTGGATATGTTTGGGAAGAGCTGGGCTGATTTGGAAGTGTTTGGGTCAAGTTGAAAAACTAGTATTCCAATGCGGGGGAAATCGAGCTAGTTTCTCACTAGTCTTGAGAGGGTGTATTGCATACTTCTTTGGAAGTGCTATGGAGTCTATAAGTGGGTCATATAGTTTCATTTGAGTCTATTTGAGTCCAGTAAATTGTTATTGGGAGAATTCAATTTGCTTTGGTAGTGTTTGGGAAGAGTTGTAAACCTCGTGTTTAGTGTGGCCAAAATTGAACTAGTGTTCCTAGTTTCTATACCAGCTTCGAATTTTATATCAGATCTCATTTGGGACACATATAAGTGGAATCTAAAAAATTTTATGATCTACACACCTTTAATGGACATCAGAAATATACATACACTTCACTATTGTTGAACGAGAGCATCTCATAATCCTTCATAAGCCACTGTTTGGGAAAAAGTTGAAAATCAACATAATTAAAGTTGGAACCTTGGAGATAGTATTCCTAGTTTCTAATTGGTACCATTACAAGCCAGCAGAGTAGCCAACAGGGAAATCTACAGGATATTCATCAGGGTAGTCTTCAGGATAGTCACCCAGACAACATTCCATCCAAGTAGTAGGATAGTCATCTACACAGATTCCAACACAATTTGAAAATCAGTCAACTCCATTAGCTTTCGTCCCACCTACATGATAGTTTAATATTCATATGATGCACCAAATTAGTCAAGCAAGTGTGCCACAAGTGTGTCAAGTAGGAGGACAACCAACTGTCCAACTAAATGTCTATATGAGGGGTCAAACTACACCAGCAAGAGGAAAAAAGAAGACCTCAAATAAGAGGAGTTAAAGTGAAAGTGTTGTTAAGTCAAAAGTGAAAAGTAAAAGTAAAAGGGTAGAGTTAAAAGGTAGTTATAAAGTTGTTGGAGTCAACAAAATTCAGTTACTTTATATGAGGCTATAAATCCATCCTCAAGCCCATTGTAAATGGATAGTAAATTTGTGTAGAGGGACTCTATCATTTTGTTGAGTTGGTAAACTCCTTTTTGTTTATGTAATATCATTGTAGAGATTAAGCTTACAGAGTACTGCAGAGATGTATTTCCTCTATGTTTTGTCTAGCTTCATTGTTCTTAGTGACTCTTTCCTGTCCATGTGTACTTTCATGAGATTGCTAATAAAAAGCTTGAGTAACTTTTCAAATCCATATTGTGTCAGTGATACTGTGTGTTGATGAATGTTGAAATTAATCTCAGAGATTTCAAATATTTTGACCTATGGTCTAGTTTCATAGCTTTTATGTTATACAACAATAGTTGAATGATTCTTTTATTGTTGTTTACATATATGTCTTGTTTCCAATAAATCTATAGAATGAACTCATGATATGTTATACATCTTATTTAAAGATCACTGAATTCTTTAAATAAAGTCTCAATGTGCCCATGCTTTCACTAGGTTTAAAGAGATTCGTCCTATAGGCACTTCTTTAACCTGTTTTTTTGTTTACATCTGCTAAAATTCACCTCCATTATTATCCAAGTGCTGTAACACTTTGTAAACTTCCTCCACAATTGTTTTTATATCATCAAAAAATGTTCACAATAGGCTATCTATCCAAGTATTTCAAGAAAATATCATTGCATATTAAAATTCATATAGATTCAACTCGAAAAATATTTAAAAATTGAGTTTTGTCATGCCTTGGCTAGTAGTGTTTTAGTCCATTACTCCTTAGGGACAAATAGGTTCAATGACTAAAAGAATGAGAATGCAATACCAAATTCTTTCATAGATAAACCATCCAAAGGAGGGACATCAACCATAGCAATAGGATTTAAAATTAGCAAGGGGAAATGCTTATAGAAAGACAAGACATTGAGCAGGAACTGATAATATACTTCAAAGACTTAATGTCGGAGCCAATGAAGATCATGGAGAGGCAATCAACGATATTTCTTAACACATCCCTCGTACAATCACAGATGAGCAAAACGTGGCACTAATGAGGCCCATTACGCAAGAGGAGGTTGACAACGTTATGAACGAAATGACTATTGGAAAATCTTTGTGTCTGGATGGATTCACAACAGAGTTATTTCATCATTGTTGGTCCATAGTCACAATAATAAGTCTAGCAGTTGGTTGAAGATTCAAGGAAAATGCTTGGAGTGCTATCATCCCTCAATGTAACTTTCATTTCCTTAATCTCAAAGGAAGAAAACATAGAAGACCCTAAAAAATTGAAACCAATTGCTATGTGTAATTTCATTTATAAATTCATCACAAAATTCATAGCATTAATACTAAAGCCTCTACTACTAACTCTCATCTCTTCAGAGCAAACAGGACATGTGGAAGGCACACATATCATGGATAGTGTCATACTTTCCCTTGAGGTAATTCACTCTCTGCGGTCTACAAGAACTCCAAGTATGCTCATAAAATTGGATCTGTCAAATGCTTTTGATAAGCTAACATGGAAATATATGAGATCCATTCTAGTTGCATTTGGATTTGATTCTAATTGGATAGACTATATCTTAGCTTTAACTTCTTCTACCTTTTTCTCAGTTTTCCTTAATGGTTCTCCCATTGAAACCTTCACCCCATCAAGGAAGGATCCGACAACGTGATCCGCTCTTTCCATTTCTCTTCATCATAAGGGCAAAGAACCTTAGTCAAAGCATAAAAGCAACCATCTCCAACCAAAGTCTTGTTGGAATCCCTCTTCATGGCCTTAACCCACCTATTTCTCATAGCTTTTTTGTTGATGATACTCTCCTAATGGGAGTACCCTTCAGTAAATGAAGCCATAAATATTAAGGTAATTCATAAGGATTTGAGTGATGCCTCTGGTACCTCTATCAATGGTCTTAAATCACAAATCTTCTTCTTTCTTTAATACATCCCTGGCCATACAACGTCATATTTCTCATATCTTAGGATTTTCTTGGAGAACCTTTCCATCCAAATATTTAGGAATTCATCTCATTGACAATGCCCTGAGAAACAGTTCATGAGAGGACCTTCTCACATATCTGAACAAAAGACTCTCTTCCTTAACCTTTCACCTATTAAACCTTGCCAGTCATCTTATCCTACTCAAATCGGTTATGAAAGCTATTCCTCTCTATATTTTCTTAGCCTCCCCCAAATCCATTCTTAAGATCATTAGAAATATCCAAATGAAATTCCCGTGGATTGGTGCTTCAGATAATCGAAAACAGGATTTAGTTAATTGGGAAACATGATGTCCATCCAAATCAAGTGGAGGACTGGGTCTTTGAGATCCAGAGATCATGAACCAAGTTTTATGTGCAAAAATTTGGTGGCACTAGCTAAATCAACCATAAGACTTATGGGCCAAGCTCTAGAGGATAAATGCACACCTAATGTGGCCGAAAAAAACTTGATAAGATGGGAAGAACCACAGCAAGGATCTCTTATTTTGGGAGTTTCTTGGAAACAAAGAAGCCTCATACAAGACCATTGTTTCTAGGAAATAAAAGATGGAACCTTGGCTCGACTATACATTGACTCTTGGCATTAGCTTCCAATCCTTCAATCCAACAATGCCCTACTCAACATTTCCAAAGTCTTAATGATCCTCTAAATCACAAAGTCTTATCAAATTGGAGGCAGTCTTATGAAGAAGTAGAGTGGAGAATCTAGAAAAGCACCAATGAAGAGCTAGATATTGATCACCATTTGAGTATCCAACCATGGAAGGAGGAAATTCAATGAATACATGTAAGGGTAAAACAGAGGCTAGACATTCTCAGATGGGGTCACTCACCTTCAAGGACTTCTCAATCAAAGAAGCTCATGTGTAGAAAGCATGTGTACACCTCCTAGTCCTTAATAAAGAAGAAATTTGGATCTGAATTTGGAAAACAAGGTTCTAGCCTAAGATATCAACCTTCTTGTGGATGATGGCACATGGTTGAATCCTCACGTGGGATAATCTTCAAAAAAGAGGTTTTTCAGGACCCTTAGCATGTCATCCATGTGGGCAGAATACACAGAATATCAACCATCTTTTGGATGAATGTTTCTACACCTCACAGCTATGAGACAACGTCACTACCCATATGAGGATAATGGAAAAGCAAAGAAGCAATGACAAAAATACTATTTTGGTTTGGAGTACTACAACATTTGAAAATACCATTCTAAACAAAATATGGCAACTAATATCAGGGTTCCTCATGTGCGAGGTGTGGAAAGAAAGGAACAAGCACATATTTCAAGATGCAAAGTTTCCATGGCCGTCCATATGGTAAAAAATCATAAAAGGAATCATAGAAACCATCTACCTATCCCATTGGACTGAGAAATATTTAGAATGTAATCCAAGGGAAAAAACCATTTTAAACATTTGGTTTGTCAATACTCCTCTTCTTCTCCCTGGCCATAGGAAACTTACTATCTCGATGGCAATCCCCTCCTCATGGAATGTTCCTGATCGTGGATTCATAAAATTAAATTTTGACAGATGCTCAAAAGGAAATCCAGGTCTTGCTGGCTATGGAGGTGTCTTTCAGAACCCTCAAGGAAAAATTATCTTCACTTATGCAGGAAACTTGGGTAAAGGTTCCAATAATGCAACCAAGCTCTGGGATATATTTTATAAATTGAAAATTGCCACTGAAATCATTTATTTTCAGCTCATTGTGGAGGGAGATTCTAGGGTTGTTATTGACATGCTGATAATAATTCAAAATGGCACCCCTCTAGCAACGTTGGTGCGGTGAAGATGGAATACAACAACACCATTAAAGAGGCACTTTCAACTGTCATGGGCGACAAAGCGATCATGGTGAAGGAGGAAAAGCTGACAGCGGAAGAGGAGCCTCCTAGACAGCACCATCATTTGGACATGAAACTTCCCGGAGAAAGTTCGCAGCACTAAGTCAACATGCGTCTTTGCATCCGACCTTAATGCCATGCATTTTAGTTATGTAATCTTGCCTATGTCTATAGTCTCTTTCATAGAAATTATTAATTGTCTTCTTGTGCATCTAGGGTGTTTCTTAGAAGTTGTAATCCATCCTTTTTGAAATCATGGAAAGACAGAAAATATGGAAAAGAGAGTTTTGCGCCAAGGTCTTTTTGACAAGAACTCTAGTCAAGAAATATATAGTTGGAAACGAAGAGTTCTCAGGTTTTATTGGATTAATGGACTAGGTGGATTCTTCCTCCTGAATCCCCAAGGATGTAACAGACTCTCTATATGTAAATTTTGTGCCATGTAATATAAAGTTCCAACTTACAGAAAAAAAAATTCTATAGGTTTCCTTTCTAGTTACTTAGATATCATTTATAAGTTACATTGAAAATATTAAAAATAATGATGTGGATTTCGAAAAAAATAATATGAAGTATATTGTGTAGTATATTAAATAAAATTTCAATTCATGTCTTGAAGTTATACATTATAACACATGTAGAAGTTAGAGTTTCTTCAAGGAAGGAGAAAATTTCAAATCGGAGAGATTCCATGTGATTATTTATGTGACAAAATCAATATACATAAACAATTTGACCATTCTTATAAATAAGTTATCATTTAAAAATATCCATCTTATTAAGGATAATCTTGAATCACCTAGATATGAATTTTACTTTCCAACTTCTAGACTATCTCAAAGTTATAAAGTAATATTTTTTTTGGTAATACTAGAGCCCAAAATTTATATTATCAAAAGAGTATTTACATTTCCTATGGAGGTTGGTCTACTAGCAGGGAGACCTGATCAATACCCTCTCCAAAATTCCATTAATAACATCCAATTTAAATTGATATACTTGCAAACCAAACACCTTTATAACCATAAACATAAGGACTTGTTCATGACTGTAAGGTTTAGCAAACTAAATCTAAAAAACTGAGCTAGGTATATAGTGGTTCTGAGATTGAAACTATTAGGATTATATGCTCGACAGGCCAGGAATTTAAAAAAAAAGAGGTTCCATTGCCTTCTTTGAAATTAAGATACCAATTATGTTGAAACTTAGACATAATTGCAAACCAAACACCTTTATAACCAGAAACATAAGGACTTGTTCATGACTGTAAGGTTTAGCAAAATGAATCTAAAAAACTGAGCTAAGTATATAGTGGTTATGAGATTGAAACTATTAGGATTATATGCTCAGTAGGCCAAGAATTTTAAACAAAAAGGAGGTTCCATTGCCTTCTTTGAAATTAAGATACCAATTATGCCGAAACTTAGACAATCTAGGATTGACATAGAGAAAAGAACTAATCATAATCTGAGATTATGATGGTCGAGGCCACCTTCAATTCGACTTCCTCAAAAAAATTTGGATCTTTGTTGGTGTTCCCCTTCTCTAGCATCGTGTGGTAGATAATACCTACATTGGATGGAGTCGTTTTGTATTGAAATACTTTATTTGTTAGCTCTTGGGGAAGAGCATTAAGCTTGTCATCAAATTCCTACTAATTTTGCAGCAACTGATGGACCTCCATTTCCAAGTCTCCCATTCTATTCGAGAGGGTCATGCTATCATTTCTCTCCTCAAATAGTCATTGGACATTATCTGTAATGACACATCCCAGAAGATCCTTGGTTTGCCAGAACAACGCCATGGTTTTGGAATAATGATTTTCCATGGTTTGCGTGTTGCTAGGATCATCCTCCATCAGAGCAAATTCCACTTCTAACCTCTCGGATGGAGGAACCTCCAATATTCTCGTAATTATGTCCTCCATCTTGTGAATATACTCTTTTTTTAGGCTTGACGATGCCATGGAAACCAGCTTTGGATCGTCTCTGCTCCTCGAACACACAATGAAGATGAGTACGTTTAAGACCATTGACCATTTTACAAGTGGTGCATTTCATTCAAGCTATTATTCTCAAGCCATAAAGGTTATTCCACTAAAATCTAACGCAGAGGTGAAGCATATCGAGGGGCTTAATAGGATAATATCTGTGACAAGTTTCCTTTCGATCTATTCTACTCCTTCTCTATTTGGGTCTTATGCGAAGGAAAGGACAACAAATATTGCCATCATTGCGTTCCAAACATGAGTTGTGAACCCGAATGAATTGAAATTCTTCCTACCATGGATTTTACAACATGATGACGAGTAGCCATGGGAGGAGTCCATCACATCGTGTTGGTATTCCTTCGTACAGACACGCATGGAGGCATCAAGAGGAGCCTACCTCAAGGGAATGACACTCGTCATGGGGAAGTTATAAAGAAATCAAAATTATATCATTTTAAAATAATTTTATGGATATGAAGTTATGCGACTGGTTTATAAAAAATGTAATAGGGTTAAATTTAAGTTATGTTAAGTAAGAATGAATCCAATAGTGCTTTATTATAACGTACACTATTTGAGTAAGATATTCTAAATATAATACTTATTACTAATAGACATTTGTATTGTACCATTTTAACATAAGGGATTATCATGTATTTATAAATATCTCATGTCACGTAGTGCATATTTATAAGCTAATCTTATATTTAGATTTCAGTGTTTTTATTGGATATTAACTAAGATAATACATAATATTTAATTATGTATAGTTGTAATATAAAACGATATTTATATATTAGAAAAATAAGGTTGTAGATTCTATTTTCTTATCATACTTTATTTCCACCATGACTTAATCATGAATTGATCACATTTATAGAGATCAAGTAATGATGCACTTAAAAATCTAATAAGATAGATGATGAAGAAACACATAATAAAAGAATAGATAAATCAATTTATTTTAATCTTAATGAATACAAAATATAGATAATCTATACTTTATATAAGGAAAGTATGATATAATATCACGTATGCAAACCATACTATATGTGTAAAAGTGATGTTTATTGTGAAGTGTTGAGAAGTGTATATATGAATGCAAAATAGGTGTGTATATGAATGCATGTTGAGAAGTTATGAGATCATAAGAGACAATATATCTAGGGTGTGCTCTCTAACAAATCATAATCCATTAAGTGAAAGTCATTATAATCTATGAAAATTATGTTGATATTATTCACTACGAGAAATGATACCCTAGACATGGTAGTGATACTAATATGCTTGTGGTGCCATATGAAATATCATTGCCATAGGAGCATATAATCCAAATTTAGTTATACTATTAGAGAGCCACACATTACTAGACTTTCCAATGAATATCCTTATCCTAGAAAATCACAATAGTTGAACCACTACTCAATAGTTTTCTAGTCATACCATATCCATGATCCTACACGCTATGAGTAGGAAATAACTCCTCGGTGGTGTAATAGAAAAAAGGCTTGATTTAGCTTGAATTGGACAATAGTTAAAAGGAATGAGTTTAACTATTGGGTTGAGTGATTAAGATATTGAAGATAAAAGTGGTTGTTTCATGTTGGTTGATATCTATAGTGTTGTGGTGTCAAGTAATAGGTTGCATGATGTGATGATTGATCATATGAACTTGTAACCAAGGAAACTTTTAGGGGCAAAATTTAACCAATTGGCTATTTTTAGGGATTTTTTTCAAAAAAAAAATTTGCTATTTGGTCATTTTTAGCCTCTAATATCACCTATATTTGCATAAAATATCATTTTTAGCATAATATTCACCAAATTTTACAAGTTTCAGTAGTAAATCGTATGTTTCATATTTAATATTCGCCTACCAATCTATATATATGTTTTTTTCAATCCAAAATAATCGCCTAGAATACTATACTTAAGTATAGTTTTATAATCCTTAAAAAATACACTACTTGTAACATGGTAACTGGTAATATTATAGTGGATTTAAGAAAAGGGTTTCATCTTAGAATTAATTATTTAATTCTTATGTGGATGTTCATCAATTACTTGCAATAATTATTGGTTATAAATTTTTATATGGTTTTATGCATTTCATTGAGGTAATTTTGTGATGATAAATACATTTAAATCAAGGCATTAATAAAATGAATATGTTGTTATTAATTGTTGAGTCCACTTGAGAAACATATTTTTTGTGGTTATGCTTTATCCTAAAAGGAAATGGATCTAGATAGATGATAGAATATTCTATTCTAGCCATACTATACTATACTCTATTATGATAAATGGTGGTAAGATTATTTTCTAAATTTTAAATGATACAATATATGTGATTGTTTTATATATGGTATACAAAGAATTATCAATAAATTTTTAAGTGGAATTATTTATAAAATCCATAAGGCATGTATTATTTCCTAATACATGGTGTGTGATATGAACTAGGTGCATCTATTGAAGTAAGTCTTATTGTGGTAAGTTATGGTATTAAATTTGTGTGAAATGTACACTTGCCAATATTTTTAAGCTATATAACTTACAAAATTCATAAAGGGAAATTATATTGAAGTAATTTATTTTAATTTCAAAGTTGGAGACATTCAACTTGTTAGTACTAGAGAAATATAGTAACTAATATGACTCAACATTTATTCTTGAAATATAACTTATTAACATTTGTTATTATTGGATTTTTTCAGATCATATAATTTATTGATGTTTGTTATCTATCAACTTTCATGATAATGGTTTAACATTTGAGGAAAAAATAAGTTGTTTGAATATTTTACAAGGTATTTAATTTTTAAAAAAAAGATATCTCATAGTAAATTTTGGACGCAGATGGGGTCAAAGCTGATGAGGACATAATCAATTCAAGGAGGGGAGAATGTCACGTACTGTTTTCCCCAAGTAATAAATAAAACATGAGTAAAAAGTTAAAAGTAATTAGCTATTTTGTGGTTGTGTAATAATCAAGAGTTACAAAGTAAAAACATAAATAGCCATTAATTTTCGGTTTTAGACCCTAGATGTACTATTTAAGATGAATCGTTTGGTTGGAGAGGTACATCAGAGGAATATTTCCACAAGGAAGGGAGCGGGCTTATGATAAATACCATGGACATGAGGGGTTTGTTCTATGTTGGGAACATGTGGGGTTTTCCATGTACATGAGGTTCAAGGTGAGCTCAATATCTAACAAGTTGAGGGATGAAACCACGAGATTTTCCTCCATGTTTGAGTGAGCCGATGTACCCTCCGGGAGGCCAACATTAATTGTGTTGTAACGGATAAGTTCTTGTACCCTATTCAATGAAAATAAAGAAGAAAATATTCTCTAAATTTAATGGCTAAGTTGGATATCTAGCTTATGCTTATGTTTATGTTAAATTTTGTAGTGGCTTCCATTATTTGATATTGTTTTTTTTTTAATATTTGTTTCTGCTGAAAATTCACAATCAATTAATAATATGCATGTAAATCTTTTTCTTCTTTATTTCCTTATAAAAATAAATATCATTTAAATTATGAAATAGATTCTAACCAAGGAAAAATTTCCCTGACAACGCTAGTTTCTTTGAAGGATTGATCATTTTGTAGCTCCATCGATAGATTGGGAAGCTTGACCTATAATGGCATTGATTTGCCAAATTATTCTTGCGAATTGAAACTAGGGTGCCAAGGCTTGACAGAGAGGTATGCATTGTCATAGAACCATTGACCCCGCAAGATACTACGCATCAACCTCAGAGCGAAATATAAATCCGATCCATCCCTTCTCCAAAATGTGGAAAATAGGCACATATCCTAATTCTAATCTCCAATTTTCCTTAATCTGGATGGGAAATTTCCAACCAGTATCTTACGACCCACCTATGAAATCTCAATGTCTTTTCCAATAACAAGGGAGATGTTTTTTCCTCTTGACTTTATGACCTTGCCCCATTTTCTCTTATGATAGGTGCAAAGGCTCGAAACCTCTCCACCACTATAGTCGACCTATAAAAAATTAAAGCACACAAACCCTAAACCCTCAACACCACTAAGAGGGAGTTTAGGGATTGATCCCTTGTCTTCCACAGAAGGACATCGAAGCATATTTTCCAGACTAAAATCCACTAAGACTTTCTTAATCAACCCACGTGGAGACCCTTGATCTTCTTGATTTTTGCACCTGAGTGGTCATTTCATCGATGTCCTCGATCCATAGGCTCCTGGACAACCTAGAAGAGTGAGACCCTGATCCTCAACATCTTTTGGATTATATAGCTTGGAGTGAAAGGATGAGCCCACAAGGTCAACACTTGAGATGACCGCATCCTAACCAATTTGGTCGTTCTTCCCTGACTTCACCGCAAATGGAAAATTTCCAATTGCGACACCGAAGATTTCCTCTTTAGATAATAGAATGTCACTATAGTCCACCAAAGGAAAATAATTACCCATACTACTTCATTTACCTTGCCTCTAAGCTACAACATTAGCATTTCTATAGACATACCATATATATATATATATGGCATGTCTATAGAAATGACAATGTTGTAGCTTAGAGGAAATTAACAAAGGAAAATAACTAATATATAAAATTATTATACAAGTGTAACCAAGTTTACTTATCGATAGCCCACAGGGTGTAGAATAGACAATGAATGGGTGTATTGTTAACACACTCCTTGCGTAAGGTCACCAGTTCGAAACTCCATGGGTATGAGCCTTACACAAAAAAAGTTTACTTATAGATACAAAATTCTCACATAAATATATAAAACAACAAAACAAAACATAACAATTCAATTAAAAATTAAAAATTAAAATAATACTAGCCACAAACTCCACACTAAAGAATAAAAATTAATCTCAAATTTAATATTTTACAACGAGAGGAATGGCAATGTCCCTATGAAAAGAGGATAGACTAAAAAAGTTCAGATTGGCTAAAAAATTGACCATAAAATACAGTCATGCTAAAATGAAGTCCTGCTAAAAGAGGATATAGCCCAAGAAAGTTTAGATCTACAAAAGAAAAAAGAAAAAAAAGAGGAAAAAAAAAACTAACTATAGAATATAGTCTCTGATTGGAACACTAAATTTTTATGACACAAAATTTTGACAATCAATATCAACATTAAAAAAAATAGAATTTATATTTAAAATTCAGACATTTACTAAATTTGTCATAATATATTTCTCCATGGAAGCTTGAATTCTTAAAGTTTTAGCATCAAATACGAAAACTAGTAAAGAAATTCAAATTCAATAATAAAATCTCACGTATTCACAAATTTAATGACATATTTCAAATATAATAGCAACTTGAATAACCAACAATTTTTTTTATAAAATTTACTAAAAAAAAATTAGAATTGATTTCTTTTTACAATAAACACATTTTTTAAAATTTACTAAAAAAAATATTAGAATTGATTTCTTCTATAATAAACACATTTTTTTACATAACATGTTTTCAGACAGCTATAACAAAATTGAAAATTTGCTTACTTATGTTTGCACCCTTTACGCAATTTAAGCAGCAATATATCACAACACCTCTCACAGGACGACAGCCTCCACGCAATTTAAGTGTTCTTGAACTCATCATCTATACAAAAAACAATGCTGATACCAAGTGTCTAGCTCACATTGAGGATATTTTACCAACTCCCAAGACACTTGTCAACCTGCGCTTCTGATGTGTTTCACGTCAAACAAAGACATTATTCTAACCTAGCGGTCGCTGCATGTTCTCGCAGGGACATAATAATATTTAGAGTAATAACACTATTGATAAATAAATTTAATAATATTTAGAGTAATAACACTCTTAATAAATAAATTTAATATCCATACCATAAAATATACTAGTGTTACTCATATAATGTACATTCCCATATATTCCCTTCATATAATTAACCACAGAATAGTTAATATTGTAATAAAGAGGACAACTATTATATTAAAAAATATAATAAATATTATGGTGATAAACATTTTGGAGTTTCATTGTGTATTGGTTTTAAAGGATTGATGTGTTTCGAGTGGACACTCCACCTATATTCATGATCCATAAGACGTTGATGAAAAGAGAAGAGTATGGTCAATTAAATAGATCAACCATTATTTTCTACAATTTCAATCTGAGCTTCTCAAAGACCCAAGACTTTTTGAGACATGCTTCTCCATAGAGGTGAAGAATCTAAGCATATATGTTTCCATAGTGCTTATACTTGGAAACATACATACTCCAATTAATATATGTGTGTGTGTGTGTGCACATTCCCCAGGAAAAAAAAATCACTCATTTTATTAAAGGTTGAATTAAAGTACATCCATCATAAGTGATATACACTTCATTGCTTCATCATATAGATTGTTTGAGCAATTAAAAAATTACTTATCCCAAAACCATAAAAACCTTCTTAAAGAATTGTAATACCAAAACAGAATTTGGCCACTTAGCCCAACTCCTCATTATCATGTTTTCAAATACATTAGTTCTAAATCAGAAACTCATGGATATCTACTAAAATGAAAAAACATATATCTTGAGAGATTTGATAGCAAGACCAAAGGATCAAAACTAGAGAAACCTTCATACAAAATGCCCGCAGCCCTGAAAAAGACCACATAGTCTTCACTTGGTCCAATTTTTTTTTTACATCCTTCTTGGATCCATATGATAAGTATCTATGTATGTGGCTCAGCCCAAAGAAATTCCTACACAGTCCAAAAATCCCTGCACATCCTTCTTGGAGTTCCACACAATTTTTTATAGCCTTCTTTGAGTCTAAAAAAATGCCCACATAGTCTTTACTCCTTCACAGTCCAAAAAAAATGCTCATATAGTCCAAAAAATGCTCGCAAATCCTTCTTGGAGTCCAAAAAAATGTCTGCACAACCTTCTTGGAGTCCACAAAATGGCCGCACATTCTTTTACAACCTCAAATTATTCCAGCCATATAACCAGAATGCTTTGAGTACTAATATTCAATTTTCATATAAATCATATCTAAGATCTTCCACTTGATTACCTTGCATAAAAAAACTTGCACATAAATTAAACCTTGTTCTTTTGTTAAGCCCGGCTTTGATAACTTGTCTTCCAGATGATTTAATTCTTTGTATATATGCTTGAAAGAGATCATATAAAAAATACTTATAGCATTCTTAAGTTCTAAGGATAGATTTTGAATATTGGTCGCTTCTATATGAAGTACATGATTCATCCAATTAATAACCAATTGTGAATCACCATGTATATGAAGTTCTCTTATTCCTCATCGATGTGCCTCCCTCATAACTACTCGCAAGTCCATAAGTTTAGCTTTATTGTTATCACCAACCCCCACATTTCCCATCATCTGGATATAATGATGTTCATGTAAGTAAATAATCCCTCCTATCCCCCCTTTCTATCTCTCCCTCTAGTATGCCCCATCAAAGAAGGTCAAAGGTTTCAAATGATCTATCACTAGCTTACTAATAACCCTTCCCTTCTTATCTCTATCAATGAATTTATATTCTTGAGAAAGTGCACAAATCATAGCAGTAACTTCAAACGAAGGTAAATACTTGTCATAAATAATTGCATTTCTTTCCAACCATATGCTCCATAAAGTCATGAAAGGAACTGCTCGATGCTTTAGTAATGCTGGATTTTGGATCTAGTTTTGAAACCCTTCTTCCACTAAAAACCACACCCAAATATCATTGGCCCCTATCCATTTCTCAATATCATACCATACATGTTTGGCATAAGGACAAGAAATAAAAAGATGTGCTACATCTTCACTTGTGGTCTTGCACATATAACAAATCCATGGCCCATGAAATTGAAACTTTTGAAGATAATCCCAAGTTGGAATATTATCCCGCAATGCAAGCTACATAAATAACTTAGTTTTACTCGAGGATTTTACCTTCCAAATATTCTTGTGCCTCCACCTCTCCCCCTGTACATCTTGTTCAATCATAACATCATATCCTTTACTCATAGTATAAGTGTTGGGATATTCACACCATCATTTTTGTATTTTGCATGCTGCATGCATTTGCATGCTACTGCATGCATCCAATCATCATCATGGTTGTCTCCCCAGCACCTAGACCTTGCTTCTAGCTCTCCAGAGCCTGTCTTTAGCCCTCATTTGGCCTCCTTCCTACTTAATGCGCCCTCCTTGACTTATCTGCTTAGCAAGTGTGCCCTTCTCACCTACCACTGTCAGTTAGAGCGCCTTTGCTCACCTACCACCGGTTATCACTCAGTTAGGGTGCCTTATCTCACCTACCGGGAGTTATCATTCAATTAGTGCATTGATTAAGTAGTTCTTCCACTAATTGCTCATGCTGACTGCTTGTAGCTTCTAGTTAGCTAATTCTGGAGTTCCACTTGACTATTTGACAGCCTCGTGCGCCCCCCTTGGAGTCTCCATTCCCTGATTTATGCCTAGATGGTTCTATTAGACTTAGTTAGACACACTTGACTGACTATTACCATTTATGACTGATACTATTGACTGGATGATGTCTCCATTGTTATCCAAGCTAGACTTTGAGGTAGACAACCTCATGCACCCCACTTAGAGTCTCCATTCCTTGATTTACGGTTAGATAGTTCTGTTAGACTCAGTTAGACACACTTGATTGACTCTTACCACTTATGACTGATACTACCGACTGGTTGATGTCTCCATAATTATTCATGCTAGACTTTGAGCTTAGAATTCGAATGCCCTACTTGGCTAATTCGAATCCTATATGATGCATCATCATTAATTATTGTAACACATTCTCTACATTCATTATTCATTGTATGATATTGACATTGTCCGTTATTCTATGTTTATGAGTGATTATTGAATGCATGCTTCTTCTTCTTTGCAAATAATCCTGAGAGTTAGATTGTGATTTTGTTGCAGTTGCTACATCCCTGCAGATTATCACATGGTATCAGAGCAGTAAGAAACTATTTGAATTGCAGCCATTGCAGCATTTCTTTGAGCAGCTATCTTTTCACTTGTGCACCAGAAGGCTCTGAGTTTCCACAACAAATCCTGGTGCTATTACTTGAATTCATTGGAGAAATCCAGTGAGGTCTATCCAGGTGTGAAGGACTTAGTCTATGTGCCAAGTGTCCTTAAGGTAGTGTTCAGTCAAAGTGTAGAATTCTCCATCAACAAAAATTCTCTTGTTTTGCAGGTTCATTCACCCGTTCAGAATCTTCTTCAACTATTCAACTTTCTCTGTTTCAGATGGATCTAAAGCTCACATCTTCCAACTATGTTGAGTGGAAATCCAAGATGGATCTCTTCATGAGGACCAAGGGATTCACCTGAATACTCAACGGAACGATGGTAGAACCTCTCAGTGCAGTTGAAAAGTCCAAGTACTTGGACAAGCTTGATGAAGCAGTTGGTCTCCTCCTCTCAATTTCTGATGATCTTCACTTCCATGTCATCGATCTTACATCTCCTAAAGAGGTTTTGGACAAGCTTGAATCTCTTTTTGGACATAAAGATGATATGAAAGGACACAAATTGGAGAATGAGCTCATATGTTTGAGTCCTAACAGTTTCGAATCTATCAATGCCTTCCTCACCAAGTTCAAAATCTTGATATCACAGTTGAAAAGATATGAGATAGTGAAAGAAGACAAGCAGCTTATACTTTCCATTCTCTCAAAGTTGGGGGAAAACTTCTCAGTTTTTGTCTCTACTTTCGAGTCAGCTAGGTTGTCCATTCCAAAATGGAAGTTTCCCTCACTTGATGATTTCATCCAATCTCTTACTCAAGAGGAAGAGAAGTTGATCTCTATGGGAATGATCAAACCCAAATTGGATTCAGCCCTTACAGTTGTAGAGAGAGCGAATGGTAAAGGAAAGAAAAAGATTTCTGACAAGAGATCGAATGGTACAAAGCATACTGATACTCCATATCAGTCAGATGGGGCTTCGAACTCTAGGAAGACCAAGCATTCTCGGAAGAAAAGACCCAAGTGCACCTATTGTCTTAAAGGTATCCATCCCGAGAGTGATTGTATGAAGAAAACTATAGATATGATGGCTCGATTACTTAAGAAGAACAATCTTCCTATGCTTGCATGTACAAGGAAGAAAGATCCTAATACTGAGCTTTCTAGATCTGAAGAAAAGGAAAGATGTCATGCCCTCATGGCAAGTGCATCAATAGATTCTACTTTCATCATAGATTCAGGAGCATCAAGACACGTGTCTTCCTCCAAAGATCTCTTCTCCAGTTTCACAAGCTTAGTTGGCCCTTCCATCAGATTGGGCAATGATTCAGAATTCTCCTCTCAAGGGAGTGGAAGAATCAATCTTGACTCAGGTTACTTCTCTAATGTGCTTTATGTTCCTTCTCTTGCAGCAAATTTACTTTCAGTGTACCAAATGACCCATGTTGGAGAACCCAAAAGAGTGATATTTTCTCCAAATGAAGTCGAAGTACAAGACATGGTTTCAGGGGAAATCATCTCAAAAGGTGTTGCAAATCCTGAGACAAAACTCTATGAGTTTTCCCACTTCTCACCTCTCTCAAAGGAGTCTTCTCTTCGCTCTCATATTCATAAAGAGAGTAGACTATCTCATCTCAACCACAAGCTATCTCAAGATGTGGTTGAAGGTCTTCCCAATAGCAAGATTGCTCATGGCACCTGCAAAGATTGTTTTAAGAAGATTGAGAAAAAGAGGAATCTTGAAGAAGTGCAAATGCTAGTTCCAGATCCACAAGAACCTGAAGATCTAACACTATTACATCCACTGTGGATCTTGTTGAAGATCCATCACCAGATTCTAGTTCTTTTGATAAAAATCTCACCTATGATGGTTCAAAGGAGATATCAGAGATCTACATGCAGCTTCGGAAGCAGGTTCCTGATGCTCTCACTTCATTAGATTCGGAGTTTAAAAGTGATGATGAGGTAGCCTCACTTGCTTCTTCACATGAGCTTTCAGATTTAGAGTTTGAGAGTGATGATGAGTTTCAAGAGAGCGAATCACATGATAGTTCATATTTGGAGTATGAGACATCATCTTCAAATGTTCCTCCTCATGAGATTTTAGATTCAGAGTTTGTGTGTGATGATGAGCCAGTTCTACTTGCTTCTCCTCATGAGAGTTCGGATTCAGAGGCTGGATGTGATGAACCAGTTCTAGATACATCTCCACATGATATTTTAGATTCAAAGCTTGGGAGTGTTGACAAGCTCCAAAAGAGCAAACCATCATCACATGGCAGATCAGATTTAGAGTATGACAGTGAATATGATGAAGAGCAAATGCTAGATCCAGATCCACAAGAACATGATGATCCAGCAAATGCTAATGAGGACATGGGAGATTTAGTCCCTTAGATCTCTCAACTGATTTTCCTCCTCTTCCGAGATGGGCAGCCACTACTCTCATTGGTGATCCAATTGATCGATGGAGAACCACATCAGGTTTTCAGGATGGAAGGTTTCATCATTCTCACATTACTGATCCTTTTCAGATTGATCAACCCTTCTTTTGAAAAGAAGGACACTTGCCTCCTTCAGGGGTGAGTGATGACATGTTATTTTAGCATCCTTCAGTTTGTTTTGAGGGAGGGATTTCTTCCCACTGGGTTTTCCCTCTTTCCTCACTTAGTTAGTTTAGATTGATTGTACGGGGTGACCTTTGGTCTTAGTCACCAAGGCCCTAGTTTTTTATTTTTAGTTATTTCCTCATAGTATAGCTTGCAGGGGGGTGTTGGAATATTCTCACCATCATTTTTGTATTTTGCATGCTTGCATGCAAAACTGCATCATGCATGAATTTGCATGCCACTGCATGCATCCAGTCATCATCATGGTTGTCTCCCCAACACCTAGAGCTTTCTTCTAGCTCTCCAGAGCCTGTCTTTAGCCCTCATTTGGCCTCCTACCTACCTAATGCACCCTCCTTGACTTATATTCTTAGCAAGTGCACCCTTCTCACCTACCACTGTCAGTTAGAGCACCTTTTCTCACGTACCACTAGTTATCACTCAGTTAGGGTGCCTTATCTCACCTACTGGCAGTTATCATTCAGTTAGTGCATTGATTGAGTAGTTCTTCCACTGATTGCTCATGCTGACTGCTTGTAGCTTCTAGTTAGCTAGTTCTGGAGTTCCACTTGACTATTTGACAGCCTTATGCGCCCCCCTTGGAGTCTCCATTCCCTGATTTATGCCTAGATGGTTCTGTTAGACTCAGTTAGACACACTTGACCGACTATTACCATTTATGACTGATACTATTGACTGGATGATGTCTCCATTGTTATCCAAGCTAGATTTTAGTTAGACAGCCTCATGCACCCCACTTAGAGTCTCCATTCCTTGATTTATGGTCAGATAGTTATATTAGACTCAGTTAGACACACTTGATTGACTCTTACCACTTTTGACTGATACTACCGACTGGTTGATGTCTCCATAGTTATTCGTGCTAGACTTTGAGCTCAGAATTCAAATGCCCTACTTGGCTAATTCAAATCCTATATGATGCCTCATCATTGATTATTGTAACACATTCTCTACATTCATCATTCATTGTATGATATTGACATTGTCCATTATTCTGTGTTTATGAGTGATTATTGAATGCATGCTTCTTCTTCTTTGCAAATAATCTTGAGAGTTAGATTGTGAGTTTGTTACAGTTGCTAGATCCCTGCATATTATCACAATAAGACCCCACTTCTATGTTTTGTGTTGACATAAGGCTATCATAATTCCCACCCAGGAGTATGATGAAACCATTATGTAGTTCCTTAATATAAGTCTCACACTTAATACTCATATTTCCCCTTAAATTTAATTGTTCTGAATTTTTCCAACCTTGTTGCCAACATGTCGAATTATCCTCCTCTGCAGCCTAATTTAAGTATACAATGTTTTGTTTATTAATACACTGAATCACCTCCTCCGAAAGAAAGACCAAATTGTTGCATCCCATCGTTCCATCTCTTCTAATTTTGACCTATTCCCCATTCCCCACCTTCCACACCAAACTATTTCCAATTAAGGGAAAAGATAACGCTAGGGATTTCTAATGGTTTGAACATTTTTTATGGAATTTCATTGGATTCCGGATCCATTCCACTATAGAAAAGGGATCAATATATTTCTATTGAATTACATTTTTCCATAATCCAATTTTATTAATTATGTTCTACGTGCTTTTAGTGGCCAATGCTTCACTAAATTCTTGGATCATTTTCAACCCCTAGCCTCCTTTATGGATAGGAAAAGATATCTCCTGCCAACGTGCCAAATGTATTTCAAACCCTTCCTTCTCCCTCCTCCATAGAAAATATATGCAAATACAACAAATTATATCCAGTATCCTCTTCGGTATATTATATAGGAAGCACCAATATACATGAATGGCCTCCAATATATACATATTTAAACAAATTCAGACTTCCTCCCCTATATAGCCATTTATGACACCAAAAATGAATTTCGATTTCAATTTTACTAATTAACCATTGTCAATCCTTATAACAACATCTATTTGGGTTTAATATGTACCCCAAGTATTTTAACCCTCCATTTAGATCTTTCTGCAAGAACTGGAATAATTGTACAACTTGATCTGAAAGAGATTTATCTATGTCATTGCAGCTGATCATTGACTTCGTTAAGTTTACTTCCATTCCAGTGGCTTTATAATAAATACTTAAGATGCTATGAAACTCTCTTAACTCTTCCAACCATTCTCTGGCAAACAATAAAATGTCATCCACAAAGAGTAGGTGGTTTAAATAAATTAACCCCCCTACCTTTATACATTTGATTCTTCCATTTATTCAAGCTTCTATCAATGCTCTACTTATCCCTTCAGTGACCAGCAAAAACATATAAGATGAAAATGGACAACCTTGACATAATCCCCACTCTGATTTGAAAAACTTGGAATCTGATTCGTTCACCAAAACTGCAAAAGAAGTAGAGTTTACATCTCCCATTATCTAATTTACAACATGAACCTCAAAGCCAATATGTATTAGTAGAAATCTTAATTACAACCAACTACATATATCGTATGCCTTTTCCATATCAATTTTCATAACCATAAATGGAATTATTCTCTGTCTTATGGAATGTAAGGTTTCTTGAGTTGTTCCAACCACTTCATGTATGTACCTACCATTCAAAAATCCTAACTGTTCTAAAGAGATATATTTTAACTTGAGTGCTATAGTTTTGGAGAATATCTTATACACACTATTACATAAATAATCGGTCGAAAGTATCCAAAGGATTTTTCTTTATCAGTTTTAGGTATTAAAGCCGAAAAATTAGAGTTCATAGATCCAAGAAATTTTCCTAGGCATCTAATTTCTTTTACCACCCAAAGAAAATCAAGTCCAAGTAGATCAAAGAAGCCTTTGTAGAACTCAATAGTCCATCTCTCTGGTCTTGGACTGTCACATACCCGAAATTTCATAAAAATTTAAAATCCTTGAAAAAAGTCTATTTACTCATAACTACTACGCGGAAGTATAAATTTTGGCATTTTAAGTTACTTTTAAAAATAAAAACGACATTTAAACAACTCGCAATTATTTAATTGCCTAGATAATTACAACATAGAAAATATCGTAGTACTAGAATTGCGATCATCAATCCCTACATGTCGTAATGACATAACTCTATACTGGATTATGTATCTTTACCTAGCTGTGCAACCCCTTTTCACCTTTTAAACATTTATAAAATAATAGAGCAACATCTTAGAATTTAATTATTTTCTTGACAACGTATGTCTACATAACCAAACAATTCCTTAACATCACGCGACATTTTAGCTAGATAGCATGGCTACGATTATACTTTCACTGAACCGTTTTTCCATATTTAGCTATAACTATAGAATATTCGTAATCATCAATCCCATAAAGCAACTAATGACAAAATAAAGGTACATTAGGAGTTATCAATTGCTAACACATTCGATTGCGTAAAGAAAGTCAACATAGACAGACTAGATGAAATGCACATGTACATCTTTTATCAGTTGATTGAACCAGGAGAACATCATAGGTGATAGCAATATTAACATAATCATAAAGTGAACGTATTTGCATTATCATAAACATTTAAGAAGGAATTTCAAGTACTCATACGCATCGACATATTGAGGAACACCATACGAAAACATAAGGAGGTCAAGAGTAACATGGTTCATCCGTACACGGGCTAGTCCACAAAAGTGTGTGCATCTTTTATTATTAGAGAAAAGTAGTAGGATTACAAGAGCAACTTAGTTGCTACAACCAAACTCATGGTTTACAAACAACAAGAAGGAAGTTGCATTAACCTCTCTCACCGAGAGTATCTTCAAGACATCTTAGAGTTCTATCTCGGAATATAACATAAACAAATCCAAGCTTCACTTTAACCTATAGCATTTTCAAAATCTCTTATGCCAATGGTTTACAATACTTATAACATAATATACATTATGTCAACTTTATTAGTAAGTCTAATCCTTACTTAAACTATAACCCATGTATATTCTCTTATACTAAGAATTTATAACATGAATACATAATAAATCTCTCTATGGACTTTATTTTAAACCTTTCGAGGTGGAGGTTTCACGAATTATGAAAAATGTGGGTGATCTTCTAAAGACATCTTCAAATATATAAACATATATATAAAACCAAAGTGCAAAAATCTCTAATTCATGACAGACTAATTCAACGGAAAGACTTCTGGTTGACAAAGGTCGTCTTCCTCGCTCGCTGCAGAAATATAAAATAAACTATAAAATTCAACCACTAAGTAGATCTTCGCGCTGAAGATTATTTGGACAATAAAACAATGATATGGAAAGACCCCTATCTGTCTCACGCAGAGATCTCACTCAAGGTTAAGGTAACTTTCACCAAACAGATTTGTAAATGCTAAAAGATGCAGCATATAAGGAGAAAGAGACACGACTCTCTCGTACAGAGGTCTCACTTGCTGGACGCAACCTACAGGGTTTCGAGGACGATGAAAAAACATATATACAATAAACTTTACATTACGTAATGGTCACCAAATCTAGTGCAGAGATAAAAAAATACAAACTATAATTAAATGATAGCATTCAAAATATACAGACATAAAACATCGACCAGTAAGTTCGGGTTCAAGCCGTCCCTTCCCATAGGGATCAGGTTGACCCTTTTCTCCTTAGCGCAGGAAAGAAATGCACAAGGGAAGATATATCGATCCAATGCTATCATAGAGATCTAAATCCCAAACATATAGAAATTTTTTTCTTTTCCTTCCTACGAATTCTTCAAGGATGTAAAGCTCTGAACATCCTCCACCCTGGGCTCTTTCTAAAAGGGTACAAACAAGAATGCCGAGATCGCATTTTTCCTTTACTATCCATAAAACTACCACTATCTATTAACAGTGCGTCCCCTAAGAGTTTCCCTAGCTAGGAAACTTTCTAACATAAAACTTATCTCGAGGTATCGATCAATAGAGTATGCGAAACTAGGTTTATTGAAGCTCGTGTGTTTAAAATATCATGCGAAAAGTATATTTAAACTACCCAAGTTTTCTTCATCCCAAATACCACGTATTTGGTAATAAATCTCATACCTATATAGTATATGTTTTTATCCTCCTAAATATACTTTTTGGTATGAACAAAGTATAGATTATTTTCTCTTACCGTGTGCCAGTATAGATAAGGGTCTTCCTTAATAATGTATTTCATGTTTACTTTAACATATACATATTTATATTTTTATGTCTTACATAAATGTAAGCGTGATCATACCCTTGCATATATTATAGCAACTCTTACCTTGTAGGTTAATTTCAACGTGGCAATTTGCACATTTATAATCATACTTTCCTTTATTACATTATTATTCTAAACTCCTTTATGCACTTGGCCTACCCCTTTATACATCTTTTTAACTATATATAATTCATATATGTTATATTTTGATCAATTACATAGCCTTTATAAAGTGGTACCCACAAATAATTTTTATACATATATTTTATTTCTAATAACTATATACATTTCATTTATGTATATGTTTGATCAATAACACTTATAGTCCAATGTGACTTAAGATCCAGTATATTTTCTCAACTTATAAATTGAGCTTTATCTCATATATATATATATATATCCTTGTAACAACTTGGAAGTGAGATTGCAAAATAAGATAAAAGGTTAGGGTACCATATATATATTTATCAGATATATTTCTAAGCCCTTTCCTTGGTGTTACTTATGTTTGTCTATCTCAAGTTGTTATATGTCTGAAATACATATACATATATTTCTTGTATAACTTTTGGTTGTTTATGACCACAACTATTTTTATCTATATATGTATATAACATATATAAATACATGTCTTTATAAGAGAACTTAGCTTCCCAATAATTAGGGGTATTATGGATACTTTTTCTGACACCCTTGTCGAGGTCTATGTTAAGCTTCTTCTAACATCCTCCCGTAGGTTATGATTAATATATTTTGTAAGGACAATAGTTGACCTTTTGATGCTAAAAGGTAAATAAGAACTTAGAATAATAGTTGTGTAACTAAATAATTGCTATCACCGATCGTCTACTTAGGAAAATAACTTAAGGTTATCCAGTAAGTGCCTAAGCTACTAAGATTCTCTATCTACATAATGGCGTTCATGGGAAATTACTCACATTTAAATTTGTTTACAACTCGACTTAAATCGAGGAGACCACCTTTTTCTTTCTTGATTTATAAGTATTTTTCTCTTAATCGCCATTCATCCTTATTTAATCATTTCATTCCAAGTAATTGAAGTTGATCGGTGCTGTATGGACGAGTGCAGTTTTCCTTATGGCCTACTTATTGGATGTGAATTTACTTTTACCTACCACGTTTTGTAAATAGAGGAGTGGGCATTTCTATGGAGACACATGGAAAGAAGAAAATAATGGCGTGCTCCACTAGATAGGTAGTGGAGTAAAGATTTGGATGCTCCATTATGGAGACCATTTGCTAACTCTACGTGGTTTGCCCCACGGTTGAAAAGAGTTTTCTTATTAGTTTTTACCTCCAAGTATTACGTTATAGTTACAACCCTTTTATATTAATGATATAACAATGTTCATGTATTTAAAGATTAACTCCATGATTTTGAAAAACGTTCACATACATATAACATATATCTATATAGATGTCCATAACTATTACAACTTATTTGTCGTTAAATATACTCTACTAGTTAAGGAGGCCTCATTCCTTTCTCCAAGGCATATATTAAGAATATGCATATGCATACATGTACAACTTGAGTCTCTAATAATTAGAATCAAATATCCCTTACTTTTGTTAATGTTTATTTTCAACACTTCTCTTAGGTCTTCGTGGAACTTTCATATATATATATATATATATATATATATATATATCAATTCATGCATAAATGTGTAGCTTACAACTATGCCACAATATTTTGTCCCTTATCCATAAATATAATTACATTATATCTATACACTCTACCATAGTTCTTATATTTGGATAATCTCATATATGTTCATATATAATTTCAATGATTGTAGACTCTTTTTCTTATGTATATAAATATACATAACTTATATAAATAATTTTCACCACTTTTTATATAGTTACTTTTCATAACTATATAAGACACACGTTTGGTTACATATCATATTCATTTAATATTTTAATAATGACCTTGACTATGTGTATAATATCCACCAATATATATATATAATCTATCTTTGTGGCTTAATCAAAATAGGATTAGAATAACCTAAGCCCTAGTATCTTAGCTAGATACTCAAGATGAATAATAATCTAGGACGAATTTATATCCCCACCCTTTGTAATCACTTGGCTTCCCTAGTCAGCATCTTTTCTTATGGGTGGGTTTTGTTATTTTTAGTCACAGTTAACATTCTTAATCTTCTAGTCTTTAAACTAGGATTTATAAGGCTCAAGGTCCATTGGTGGGGCCTTGGCCTTGAGCTCCTCACCATGGCCTATTTACATAATTATAATTATTTTACAAAAATAATAATAATAATTAGGGTCAAATTGGAGGGATGTTACATGGACTCTTATCAGTTTTGAAATATTCCATTGTCTTCAATAATTATTCCTTTGTAATTTCCTTGAAAAAATCTTGATTGTCTTCGTCTATAACCATTTGACTAAAAAAAATACTACTATGATGATTTCAGGTAGATTTGATCCTTCAGGCTCCTTGAATAATTATTTGAAATATGCAACTCCATTATTATATAGATCCCTGAACCCTCTTACAATGCTTCCATCTTCTACTTGAAGTTCCCAAATTGAGTTATTGCTCTTCTTGTAATTTAGTTAGTGATAAAAAAAAAATTGTGTTTTCATTTCCTCCTTCTATCCACAACGCTATTCCTTTTAGCCTCCAAACTTCTCCTCGTTCAACAAGGAATTCTTCTTATCCTCTAGAGCTCTCAACCAAGTAGCCTCCTCATCATCAAAACACCTTTTTCTATTATCTTGGAAGAGATCCCAAATGTTCTCTTCAACTTCCTTCAACTTTTGTGTTTGATGTAATATGTGCTCTACAGCCCAGGGGACAATTTTCTCTTTTATTTTCTTCAAGTTTCTAGAAAATTGTTTGCTTTCCAATGTATTCAAATTTTCATCAAATTTATTCCATTGTTCCAGAATGATTTTCCCGAAATATTCAAATGCCATCCACTTCGGATTGAACTTAAAAGGTGTTGTTGGATTTTCATTCTAAAAAACCATTTGAAGGAAAATCGGGCAATGATTGGAGCATTTGCTTGGTTCAACCCGGGAACGAACCCTTTCAAAACCAAGTAGAAGGATATTCGAGACCAAAAAAAAAAAAAAATCTCTTCAACACACTCTCATTCCCTTTTCTATTTTTTTCCCATGTTGGTTTTAAAATAGCAGGTTCCACATTGATCAAATTTTGGGCTTCAAATTGATATAGAAATAAGTCTGCATACATCTTTTCCCTAGCAGAAACTCCCCATATCTCTTTCATGTTAATAGTGAAATTGATATCGCCACCAAATACCAAATTCCCTTCCCTAGAATCACCAAGTTCCTAAACAACTTATTCCAATACTGCTTCTTATCACCATACGGCCCATATAGATTCAAAAATCGATAGGTTCGACCCATACTCTTACTATTGAGATCTATACATATCCCATAGCATGCTGAGAATGAATTAAACATCAAATATGAATAATTCCATCCATATATTAAGCCTCCACTTAAACCCACATAATCCACAGAAGTAAACTCCTAGTCTTTTAGAGTCTTCCTTAACTCCACTATCAAAAACCCCCTTCCCCAATTTTTTCTTGTAAAAGAATTATTTCTGGCCTTTTCTTTTCTATCAACTTGAACAAGGACAACCTCCTACTCTGGCTTCCCAACTCCCACACATTGTATGACAGTACTAGCATTAAGGAAACCCTTTATGGGGCTTGCAACCTCTAAGAGCCTCTTCCAAATAAGATTGTTTACCTCTCAAGACTTCTAGAACAACTCGGTCTTAAGCATGACGGAGAAAAGATTTTCGCCCAATCGGAACTAAAAAAAATCCCTTAGGAGCTTCCTCCCCTAAACCTCCAACCTTATATTGTCCTAAATTACCTTTATATGGAATACCATAAGGAGATCCTCCTCTAAGATCCTCCCTTTCCAAAGAACCCATCTCCCCTATTCCTTCTAATTCCAAGTTCTTTCCCATTTCCTCTTTCTTAATGTCCACCTGTTTCGTCCCCAAAACTAAGTTTTATAAAATAGAAATTCCCTTTCTACTTAATTCGAGGATGTGAACAAAAATTTTAGGCATTGTATATTTAGGATAAGAGGAGGATAAACACGTATCGCTATCCAAGGGGATTTCTTGATGAATTTCACCTTCATGTCTTCTCTTTTGAACTCCCCAACTGGAAATATTTTTCTTAATTTTTCTTGAATCTTATTTATACATCACATCATGTTCTGAATTATTATCTTCTTCATGAAAACCTTTTGGCCCTATTCCAGTGATACATCTTTATTCTAGAAATTTCCATTTGAATTACGAGTCTGTATCTTCATTTTCATATCAGATTCCTTGCAAACCCTTGTCATATTACCTTCTGAACCACCCTCCTTCTTTCTCCATATATTCCTGACAAAAGGACGTGAACAATTCATCACAATATGACCATAATTGTGACATATAGAACACCTAAAAGGAATGTTTTTGTAATCCATAGTTTGAAGATAAACTTCCCCTTCTAACTCAATTTCCATAAATAACCACAACCCCTCCTTAGTATTGACCTCCACCAACACCCTTGCTACAGATCTGTGGCAACTTTCCACAAAGAAGTCATTAACTTTTAAAGAATTCCCCAAGACACTACCGAGTTTCAACAAGAAAGAAACAATACATAATTCCAGTGGAAGTCCTAGGCATTTAATCCATATAGGAGTTGAAAAAGACTTATCTGACTGAAATAAAAAAGAGGATTTCATTTCTTTAATACCGGAAAACCATTTGCCCAAAACCAATTCCCTTTCGGTATTTTCTCTACATCGTTTGCCTTTCGAAATGAAAAACTCATCCATCCTTTAATCAAAATATTAAAAGAAGGTCTATACCCCAAAACTGGTCTCCAAAATTTCCAGATCCATTCATTCAAATTCATGTCTGATATCCTCCTCCTAGGGAAGTGACCCACCAGCCCACAACTCCAAAATTTGAGAAATCATTATATCTTCACCAACACACATCCTTACAACATCTTCCTGTTTCTTAAGGATTTTATGTTGTCATTTCTTTTCTCTTATGTGATTTCCCTAGAAATCCTCTTTGAATTTCTCTTGCTTCTCATTAGAGTCCAGAAAAGTCAGGTTATGAGCATCTCCTATCTTATCCCCCAAGAGTTGAGGGTTATAGTTAGATGGTGTGTAGACTTTCAAGCCAATACTACCTTCCGAGCATGATTCCCAGATAGTATAGTCGCTTCCATTAAGAGTTGTCTTTTCTTCATTAAGCTTCTTATCAAAAGTTTTTTCTTAGCCTCGTTCCTGATATCGGACTCCACCTGTCTTTACTTTATTCCAAAGGTTCCAGTACTATAGATGTCCTTTAGATCTTGATATAGCCATCTTTTCTTATCACATTTAACATTTTTCAGCTCAATATTATCTTCCCCCAATTCCTTTCCGGTTATACTTGAGGTCCCAACTTTATAAACTTGTTCTTAATAAATGTTATTAAATGATTATTCTTCATCATCATCCTCTAAACAATGATATTTTGCAATTGTAATATTTCTTGCCTTTTTTAAATTCTTCATAACATTTTTGCTACCCATCTCAGCCTTCACAAAACTATGTCCTTTGTTATTCTATCGAAACAGATCCTTCCAATGACACTTCTCCAATTTTAAGGTCCTTCAAAACTATTGAGTTCAGTTTTTGAAAATATTGGAGTCTTTTTGGAGCCATCATAACCCTAATAGAAATGAAGATATATATACTTATTATTCTTAAGATATAGTATCAAAGTGGCAATAGATGTTATTTGTAATTAGGTTGAAGTTACTAAATATTCTATCTTACTAATGTATATTAGTGTTATAATTCATAATTAATATGATTAATGAATAATTTAATCATGAATTTAAGTATTGTTGAGCTTAAGTATTATAATATATGAGAATAGCTTAATGGAAAAATAATAATGGTATATAAAATATTGTTTCTCTAATGGTGAACATTCAAAATATGGATTAGGTTATTGTTCCTAAATTAAGTGCTTCTCATGCATTGAGAAAGAGAAGATTACAATTTATTATGGGATTTAATTTCTCAACTATATATTTAAAATGTGTAAAGGTGTTGAGTATGCGTCATATTGTTTTTGCATGTGGGTTGCTTCACCTTAAGATCCACCTTCATTTAGTGCTTGGGTCAAAAAAAAAATGTAATTAATCCCTATTAAGGGATTGAGGTGTAAATCTAGTCCATGTTAACATATTAGGGTTTTGGATGCTTTGAATAACTCAATATTGTGAATGGTTAAGAAACACAATGAGAAAGATAGAGGTGCGGCTCTAAGTTTTGTTTTTTTTTACCATTAAGGGTTTCCAGGGTAAATCTGTGTATTGGTGTGTGTCATTGTTTAATCTTTGTTTTGCTTGAGAATATGTATGCATTGTTTCACTTCACATATTTAAAACTTACAAAAGGTAGGTTGATAAAATAAACTTGCACAATTTCAAAATCAAAGAAAATATATAGAAATGTAGCGTTATGAGTACATGGAAACAATCAACACCATTGAAATAAGGAAAACTATAACGTGCCCTTCACTCAATCCGACTAACGAGAGGGGACATTAATGAACTACAAGATTCTAAATTTCTCCCAATGGCCATATTACGAATTCATAACATTTAAATTATGTGTGTAGATGCATAATAAAAATACACAGCGGAAATAAACCCATCCACACACATAACACATGCAATTACAAGCATGATTATCATAGACATTTAAATAAAATCATTTCACATCATATACAAGAGAATAATTATCTTTAACAAAGAAGATCCAAGCAACTGGCATATGTAAGAGTGATTTTCCACCCAACCGTAGGAACTATGTCCAACATATACTATTTCTGTTGAGAGGACACCCCCAAGATGGGCTATGAGGCCACCAAGGGGAAGGAAACACCTATAGGCTTCTCTATCTCAACCCACAACACAATTTTCTCTCTATGCTTAGCCAAAATCTCATCCAAAGCTCTACAAGGATCTCACTAAGGCATCAAAACTATGGCACTCATTTCATCTACCCCACACAACACAAGGAAGACATTCCCTTCACTGATCCATAGTTCCCTCGGGAAATCCAACCCTTATAGTGCTTACCATTGTGTGTAGTAAGAGTCCAACCTATTGTATTCTATCGGAGAACCTCCTACAACATTAATCCATGGCTTCTCAAGCATCCAAAATTAACAGCACTCAATGAGTAAATATTACTAGCTTGCCCAACCTCTAGGATCACCTAGAAACATCTATTTGCCATCCAAATATACAACTCTGTCTCTAAATTCGAATTTATGGTTTAAACACAGTCTGGTAACAGTCATCAACAACAATAGGAATCTCTAAGTAGAGTAGGAAAACTACATGATAGAATGATAGAATGAGTGTTGACTCCAAGGCATATGAAATTATGGTGAAAAGACAACTGACATAGCTTCTGACTATAGAAGAAAAGAACTTCTAACAACTGACATAACTATCAAAACCCCCATGCTTCAGTAATTGCATGAAGTGAATTTCCCATCAACCTCACACATGCATTCAATGATTGGGATTAATAGTCAAAAGGAATTAATTGGCTCATTTAAATCACATGGCAGAATTTTGGATGAGTTCTAAGATTGACACTTGGAAGCAAATGATTTAGTTTCCCAAAAGCCTCCTTTCCTCTTCCCCTTTGGTGGAATCATAGCCCCTCTACTGTTCTTTACATAGCCATCTTGGACCATTTTATTATTTTCCAGCATAATATTTACATATATTTTGAATTGGCATAATAAGCCAAACACACGGTCCATATAAAAATATTTACATCATACATGCCTAGCCATTCACAAGTCGAACCTTGGCCTTGAGCTCCGCACTAGGAATCCATACTAGCATATTTACATCATTTACATAATTTTTTATTAAATACATTACAATTCAAAACTAAGGGTATTACAAAAAGTACTTTGCAAAATTGGTAAGATGTCAAAGAAAAACAATTGACCACCATGTTATTGTGAACAATATCTTACGTATAAATTGTGAAATTCTAAACCACAGCAGATCATGGAGCTTAGTATACCTCGCAAAGAAAGAATGAGAAGAGAAATTGAGTTATAGTGAAAATAGCAGTAAAATGGAGTAGACAATTAATCATGCATGAGAACTCAAATAGGAACAGAATAATGTCACGTGATCCAATAATCAGTATAAATGAACAATGATGTTACAATGGAGACAATTCAAATCACCTAGGAGAATTCGAGTCTCAGTGTGTCTAGCATAGGAATTGTCACCTCTAGCTGTGCTCCAGAGCTCCCAAATCTCAGTTAACTTAAGCTATTGTTAGTTAACTGACCAAGGAAGGCGCATCAGGCCACAATCAGTGGCATTCAGAGCATAAACCCCCCACAAGACTCAGCTAACTCAGGTAGACTGAACTAGAACACTGAGTTGGCTCCTAAAATGTAGGGAATTGTCTCTAGTGGTCCTAAAATCATGCATACAAGGCGCATTAGGTGGCTACTGAGTCCTTTATGAAATATGCACACCACTAGGGGGGAAATAACGTCATCAAGTGCTAGCAAATGGAAAATACTGCAAGTAGGACAAGGATGGAGTATTAAAATATCATAACACCCCCCCTTAATCCATACTTGTGCATCATGGGCCCTGATTACTAAGACCAAAGGTCACCCATACAATCAAATAAATGATGAAAAATAAAAGAACAGTCCATGAACCAAGGAAATGGGGAAAACCTCATGGGAAAAATACCCCCCTAAAAAAGGAACAGCAGTTGGGAACTCAAAGAACCGTTCATACTAAGAAGAAAAGGAAAAAAAATTCCTGATTGAAAGCCTTTGCAAAAATATAGGAAATATGCTCCTATGTGGGATAGAAATGCAGGTGCTAGATCTAGATTTGGATCGGGATCTACTCTTCATATGTACCTCCCAATGTGTCGAAGTTGTATTTTCCAAAACAAGTCTTTTAGGAACCCTTCTTGCTATTGGAGCGAATGTCTCATTGTAGTCCAAATCATGAACCTTTAAGTACCCTTTGTCAACCAACCAAGATTTTTACTTGGTTGTAGATCCCCCATGAGAAGTCTCTTCAAGGGATTGTGGATCAAACCCCACCATCATGTAGCACCTCTCTAAAAAAAGTGGATCTGCATGACATAGTGCAAGTTTTGTATGATATTGATATTTGGTGGTTCTATGGTCAGATGGATCCCCAACTATGTTCCCAGCAGCTACAAGGACTTTGTGAGCCCATATTGGAATTGGCCATGGATTGGGAGCAGGTGTTGGATCTGGATCTTCTTGAACTTTATTCTCAACATCAATATCATGATCCTCATCTTCATTAGAAGAGATATCACTCTGATATTCACTAGATACCAATGGAGTAGGCAGAGAGTATTGGAAAAAAATGAGAGAATTCATATGCCTTGGAAGCATGGTTTGCAAACCCTTTTGCTATAATCTTACCATAAGAGATCTCTGCATCTCAACTGTGTCAAGACCAAAGACCAATTTCTTCAGTGAACCTATGTGAATCATCTGATAGTCAGACAACAAATTTTCTGACAAAGAAAGCACAAATAGAACATTTTTGAACTTTCCATGCTCCAAATGTACTATGCCCTTCCCTTCAACAGATATTTGAGAGTTATCTCCCATGTGAATAATCAGACCATCATTGAAATATAGAGAAGAAAATGATTCTTTGGAGGCAACCATGTGGTTGGAGGCTCCTGAATCTATGAGGAAGGATTATGATTGTGAAAATATAGCCTTCGGTGCATGGAATCTCTCATGACCATCAGACTCACTTCCATAATCAATCTCTCTTGCGCCTTCTTGGAGTGCAATGTTGTGATGTTCAATAATTTTGGTCATCTGATCTATCTTCTTCTGCATGCAATATCTCTCTGGGTGGTTTCCTTTCTTGCAATAGGAACTACACTTGGATTTCTCAAATCCCTTTTGTTTTTCCTTCTTGGAGCTGAAAGCTCCATCCGATGGACTAGACTTGGAATTCTGCTTGGGTTCATATTTCCTCTTCTCTTTTCCCTTGTGCTTCCCTTTGGCATTTACACTTTTTGACTCTCCATCCATAAGAGCCTGATTTTTGGAGGCTTGCAAAGCGCCCATCTAAATCAATTTGTCTTGATCTTGGATGAGAGATTCGGTGAATGCATCTAGAGATGGAATTTTCCAACCAAGGATTGATAATTTCCCTGGATGGAAGGTAGAAACAAATATGGAGAGCTCAGGACCTAGCTTGCTCAGAATGGATAGCACCAACTGCTCATCCTTCTTCTCAATGCCACAATGCTTGCATTGCATGACCAAATATTTGAATTTGGAAAAGAATTATTGGATGGTCTCAAAAATGCTGGATTGAAAAGAAATCAACTCATTCTCCAGAATATGGCCCCTTAGCTCATCTTATTTGTCGAAGAGGGCCTCCAACTTCAACCATACCTCTCTTGGAATCTTCAATCCATTGAGGTGGAAGAGTAGATATCTGGAAATATGAATACACATGAAACCTATGCTTCATCCAATCTATTCAGATACTTGGCCTTGTCAACAACTACTTGAGGTTCGACCTCCTTCACCATGTTTACCTTGTACAGTGACTTGTTGCACAATACCATATGCATATCATCCATCCAATCAAGGTGAAGGGCATCAGGATCCTGGGAGAGAGAGGAGAGTTCAAATTCTCCATTAGAACTATTGGAGTGAATAGAAGGTGGTACTACTGCTACTGCTGCACTTTCAATAACCTACAAAAAACTCTCAATTTTGGAGATAGAATACTACTAAGCATTGCTTTAGGATAATAGGCACAGTTTTCTGGATCCTTCACACCTGGCTAGACCTCAGAGGATTTCTCCAATGAATTCAATGCAATGGCACCAGGATTTGTTGTGAAAATCCAGAGGCTTATGTGCACTACTGAAAGCAGTTGCTCAACCTATGCTCACTAAGCTCTGATACCATGTGAAATTCTAAATCACAGCAGATCATGAGGCTGAGTGTACCTCACGGAGAAAGAATGAGCAGAGAAATTGAGTTACAGTGAAAATTGTAGTAAAAAGGAGCAGACAATTAATCAAGCATGAGAACTCAGATAGGAATAGAATCATGTCACATGATCCAATAATTAGTATAAATGAACAATGATGTTACAATGGAGAGAATTCGAATCACCTATGAGAATTCAAGTCTCAGTGTGTCTAGCATAGGAATTGTCACCTCTATCAATGGTCTAGAGCTCCCAAACTCAATTAAACTCAACCAAATCTCAGTTAACTGACCAAGGAGGGTGCATCAAGTCACAATCAATGGAATTCAGAGCATAAACACCCCACAAGAGTCAACTAACTCAGGTGGACTGAACTAGAACACTGAGTTGACTCCTAAAATGTAGGGAATTTTCTCTAGTGGTCCTAAAATCATGTATGCAAGGCACATTAGGTGGCTACTGAGTCCTGGATGACATTTTCACACCATTGGGGGGGGAATAACATCATTAAGTGTTAGCAAATGGTAAATAATGCAAGTAGGACAAGGATGGAGTATTAAAATATCCTAACATAAATATCCAACAAAATTAATCCATTTTATGTTGAAAATCAATTAAGAAGGAATGATATTGTTAATAGTGAAAATACTTTGGGAAAAAATTAATAACCATAATGTTAATGAAAAAATCAAATGATTTAACAAATTTGATAAATGAAAATATATAAAAGCTAAACTTATAACTTTAGGAACTAACAAGTTTAAATTATATGTTTGGCAAACAACGGGGTTTTATACACCAATTTGGTATCTTGGCTCGACTATAACATTAAGATTAGATTATTATTGTTGTTGTTATTATATTTATTTTTAAAATTAAATTATATAAAATATTAAATTTGCAAATCATTATTTGACATGTGTAAAAAATCAAATCATATAATTTTATTTTTTTTAACAATAAAGGTTAAGGATTTGTATTAAAAGAAAGTTGAGGTGTTCCTAAGCAGCCAAAAGTTGAACATCATGATTATTTAAAAAATTCCCTTTGTTCATTCAAGGACTTCAAAATAGCCTCAGATTTGTCTTTCCAGGTTTTCAAATAAGCACAAATCCTAAATCTGCTTCTATACCATCTAACATGTTGTTCTAATAAAAACATGTAAAAACAATACATAACTAAAACACAGTCTAACATACATTAAAACAAATATCATTTCAGTTATCCACTTGCTCCACCAGTGCTAGAGAACTGCCATTGTCGAGTCTAGTTAGAGCTGTCTACTGGACTGTGTCCAGTTCCATGTCTTTTTCCTGAGCTTCTCTTGTACTCGACTGCCTACCTTGAGGCAATTCTCAAAGATACTCCTTTAGATAAGTCGTATCATTCTTCAATTGCCTCAACTTTTCTCCCTACTCCAAAATATGTCGATCTTGTCACTCCCTCTCTTTCTTAACAAGATGTACCCGACAACTTAGTGTTAGGATATTTAGACACTTAGGAGTTAGTTAAGATCAACTTGTGTAATATATCCATTAGGTAAAGTATGTTTCTTTAGTATGCATTACTATGCATTTGTAAATATTTAATTCGACGGTCACGATATGTTCTATACAGAAAGTGATTCGATGGCTCAACTTCTCTTAGATCATACCTACCCTTGATCCGTGGCTTAACACCCGATCGGTCCATGATCTCTATTTAAAGAGCATGGAGGGTCATTGTCTAGTTGATCAATTATGAGAAGCTCATTTGTAACTTTCTTTCTTTTGCATAATAAACTGCTTTATAGAAGCTATTTGGCCGAGGCCGTGGAGTGTTTCCCTCTCGAGAGTTTAAACCACGTTAAAACATCGTGTGTCGATCTATGATATGTTTGTGTGAAGCGGTTGCTCTAGCTGTTCGGTCTTTTGGGAGTACCATGTGTACCCGAACATGGTATCAGAGCTTTTATGAAGAGTCGCTTCCGGTTATGATCTACATCTTGAACTATTGTTTCCGAAACTTGAAAGGGTTTCTGGTTCTAGAGTTTCTGTGCATTTATGGGTTGTGGAAGGTGTTCCATTGCATCCGGAGCACCGTTTCCATTGGGAAATAGTTTTCGTTTGATTGAAAATGGTTTATGGTTGCTTCAGAAACGCGTATTTCATCAGATCTGAAGGTATAATGTTATAGTGGCGTTTTTTGTTTTTTATTTTAAATATCTCATATTTTATCAGTTTTTATTATTAGAATTGTTTAGTTTCAGATTGTTGCTTTCCCTGACTGCGTATGCTCCTTTCCGTGCACCTTGTGTGATCTCGGTGAATCAAAAACAGAAAGGGAAACGGTTTTTCTCGGCTGCGTATGCTCTTTGTCGTGCACCTTGTGTGATCTCGGCTAATCAGAAACAGAGAGAAAACGTAGACTTTCCGGGCAAGCTAATGAGATCTAACCCCATAAGTGTGAAAAATTTTTTTTGATTTGGTTTAGGGTGTGATTTGCAGGAAAAGAGGCAAGCATGGAAACCGAGAGAGAAGAGTTTAAAAAAAACCCTTCCTCCTTCTATTCTTTTACGTACCTTTTAACATTAGCTCACTTGGTTCAAAGTTGTTTTATTCCATAATAGGTCTTGAGTTCAAGTCTTATTAAGTTACTTTTAAACAAAAGTGCATGCAATTTCTATTTTCAAGTTACTTTATTGTAAAAGTGCACCTCACTTAAATAATAAAAATAAAAATAAAAAGTGAGTCACTTAAATTCATTTTTATTGCTGAACTATTTAAAGTAACATCATTGTAAAAGTGAAAATCACTTATTTTACAAAAGTGATTCACTTAAAACAACTTTCTTGTAAAGTGATTGTCAAAGATTCATCTTGGGAAGATGGGTGTTCTTTTTTTTAGCTGGATATTCTCTATCTGCAACGTCACTATTGGGGACATCTTCAACATTTTTTTTATTCAAGCATAACTTCATCATACGGAGTCCGTTTTCAGTGCCGGTTTTTTTTTAAACCGCTTATTTTTTCAATCTCTTCACATCCAAACTATTGGTTTCTGTTTTTATAGCCATTAATTTACAATATGACCGCCCCTTGTAATATTCTACTTACCAGTTCCAACTATTTCTCATGGAAATCTCATATGGAGGATGTTCTACGAAGTAGGGGACTTTTCAGAATTACCTCAGGTAAAGAAACAAAATCCACTGATGATGATAAGAAAATAAAATGGGAAAATAGATGTGACAAAGCTCGTGGATTGATTGGGATGTCAATCTCTATTGATTTGCGATTCCACATATCTGGAATTGATGAACCTAATACTGCTTGGGACAAGTTGGAAGCTTTGTTTGGTAAACACAATGAAATTCGAAGTCACCAACTCGAAAATGAATTGATTTCTTTAAATCCAAGTGATTTTTCATGCATTCAAGATTATTTATCTAGGTACAAAACTCTTAAACTCTTACGTGAATAATGCAAGATTAAGAGGGAAGACAAACAATGCATTTATTATATTCTTTCAAAACTTGGACCTGCATATTATGTTTTTGTATCTACATTTTACTCCATGAAAGAATCCTTGAATGCAGCTAGCTAACAAAAGCCTAGTCTTGAATCCTTTTGTGATTCCTTGATTAGAGAGCAAGATAAGCTCATCCATCTTGGAATGATCAACAATGCAGATACATCTGGGAAAGCCTTATTGTCCCAACAGAAAGAAAAGTCCAAGCCTCCCAAGAAACAAAATTTTCGCAATAATAAGTCAAAGTCCCAAACCATCTCAGTCGGCTCCTTCTTTAAAAAATGACAATGGATCCAAGCCAAAAGGAAAGAAGACTAAGTGTCATTGCAACTATTGTGGTAAAGAAAATCATGATGAATCTAAGTGTTTCAAGAAGATAGCAGCCTTGGAAGCAGCAATGAAGAAGCACCATGCAACCTAGATTCGTCTTCATAATCTACCTATCATGGACATGCACTTTCTGCTTCTAGTTATTCTTATACTGCATCTTCTTCTTCTACTTCAAATGAATGGCTCATTGATTCTGGAGCATCTTATCATATGGCTAAGGATCAAGCCATCTTTTCTACTATGCATGAATGTAACACCAAACAAATATTTGTTGGTGATGATAGATCTCTAAGTGTTGTAGGATCTAGAACAGTTCCAGTAGATAATGGTCATTTTAGTGATGTAATATGTGTTCCAAGAATTTCCTGCAATTTGTTATCAGTCTATCAAATCACTCATTCTGTTGAAGGTAAAACTATGATGTTTACACCTCACCAAGTTATAATCAAGGATTTTAACGATCCTCAACATGTCCTAGCTCCCTGAATTGTTGATGATATTACCAGGTTGTACAAATTTAACAACTTTGGGTCATCAAGTTTTCCTTCAGTTTTTGTTGCTCATAGTGATAACTTGAGCAAACTTTGGCATGAGCGATTTGGTCACTTAAATTATCGTTCATTGCAACAACTATGTAAAGACAATATGGTGACAGGTCTTCCGATGGAATCTTGCAGGGATGGTGTTTGTTCCGATTGTGTACTCGGAAAACATCATCGGGACAGTTTAGACAAACATGCCTCTTGGCATGCCTCGGTTCCCTTAGAGCTTGTGCATAGTGACTTGTGTGGTCCTCTTCCATCTGCTTCCTTTTCTGGTTTCAAATATTTCTTAACTTTCATTGATGATTACTCCAGACGCACTTGGGTTTATTTCCTAAAACTTAAGAGCGAAGTATTTAACATGTTCTTGGCCTACAAGGCCCTTGTTGAAAAACAACCTGGTCATCAAATTATTAAGTTAAGATCTGACAATGGAGGAGAATATGTTAACAAAAAGTTCACTACTTTCTGCACTGAACAAGGAATCCAACAACAACACATTGTTCCATATACACCACAACAAAATGGTGTAGGTGAATGGAAGAACCGCACTTTAAAAGAAATGGCTAATTGTATAATCCAATCCAAGGGACTAAGTCTTCAATTTTGGGCTGAAGCCATAAATTGTGCAAATTACATAGTTAATCGCACCCCCACTAAAGCTTTACAAGGTATCACACCGGAAGAAGCATGGAGTAAAACTAAACCCGATGTAAGTCACTTCCGTTTGTTTGGTAGTGAAGCATGGGCTCACATTCCGGATGAAAAACGGAAAGCATTGCAGCCTAAAAGTGAAAAGTGCATATTTGTTGGATATTCTGAAGATGTAAAAGGTCATAGACTTCTTCAACCACATTCTCATGATATAATCATTACAAGAGATGTTAAATTTGATGAAAATCTCTTGGCCTGCGAGCCTAACTCGACGATTGTGCCATCTTTGGCCTGCGAGCTTGATTCGGTGATTGTGCCTTCTTCTACTTCCAACTTCTTTGACAGATTTCCAAGTCCAGTTTCTAATGATGACAGTGAGGATGAAAATTCATCGCCCCCTGCTCATGTTCCTCCAGTTGCACCATCACAAGTGCTTCCGCGATGGGTCCGTTGAACATGTGAAGCAACTGGTGATCTTGCCGGTGATCCTTGAGATCAATGTCGAACACGTTCTCAGTTTCAGCGAACCTCTTCTCTTTTGGCTCAAGTTTCCGAGAATCATGATCCAGAAACTTTTGCAGAAGCTTCAAGAAATCCAGATTGGAATGCAGCTATGGATGAAGAATATCGTTCCTTAATGGCGAACAATACTTGGGATCTTGTACCTCTTCCAAAAGGAAGAAAACTTGTCATATGTAAATGGGTCTATAGAACTAAGTATGCATCAGATGGAAATGTCGAACGACTTAAGGCAAGGTTAGTTGCCAAAGGTTTTTCACAAGTTGAAGGGATTGACTACAATGAAACCTTTGCTCTTGTTGCAAAAATGAACTCCATCCGCCTTGTTCTTCCCCTTGCAGACTTACATAACTGAGAAGTCCATCAAATGGATGTCGATTCTGTATTCTTACATGGTGATTTACAGGAGAAAATTTACATGGAACAACCTCCTAGATATGTTCAAAATAACTCTAGCCTTTCTGTCACCTTAAGAAATCCTTATATGGCCTTAAGCAAGCTCCTAGAGCTTGGTATGCCAAAATGGATAGCTTTCTCCTTGACACTGGTTTTTCTAGATGCCATTATGACCCCAATGTCTCTACCAAGAAAGTAGGAAACCATCTCATCATACTTGTTCTATATGTTGATTGACCTTTTTCTTACTAGTAGTGACCCTAAAATTTTAACCCATGTGAAATCCAGACTTAAGCAAAATTTCGAAATGTCAGACTTAGGACATTTGCATTATTTTCTTGGTCTCCAAGTCCTGCAAACCAAAGAAGGAATCTTTATTTCTTAGTCTAATTATGCTTGTGACATTCTTCATCACTTTCACATGGAAGATTGTACACCAACCCCTTCCCCCTTCCAGTCTGGAGTCAAACTTTCTGCCACTTGTACTTCACCTGAAGTAGATGCCACCTTGTATCGTCAGCTTTTTGGTAGTCTCTTATACTTGACTCATTCTCGTCCTGGCCTTTCTTTTGTCGTTGGTCGTGTTGCCCGTTATATGCAAACACCTCATGAAATTCGCTGGAAAGCAGCTAAAAGAATACTTTGATATATTCGAGGTACAATTCAGTTTGGGATTCGTTACAGTACAGGGGGGAACCTTTGTTGGTTGGTTTCATTGATTCAGATTGGGCCGGCGATCCTGATGACAGAAAGTCTACTGCAGGTTATGTTTTCAGTCTGGGATTTGGACCTATCACTTGGGCTAGTAAGAAACAACAAGCTCTTACTCTTTCTTCAGCAGAGGCAGAATATAGAGCTGCAATTAATGCCAGTCAGAAAGCTTTATGGCTTTGATAGATCCTTTCAGAGTTTGGATTCGAGCAACAGTAGCCTACTCCACTTTGGTGCGACAATCAAAGTGCCATCAAGCTCGCCAAAGATCCAGTTCTACATCAACGCAACAAACACATTGAGCTACATATGCACTTCATCAGAAATATTCTTCATGATCGTGTTCTTGAAGTGCTCTTTTTCCCTATAGATGATCAAGTTTTTGACATCTTCACCAAGTCTCTCATAGAAGCGAATTTTTATAAACTTCGATCTATGTTAGGAGTTCAGGAATTTGTCATTAAGGGGGGATAGGCTCTAATGCCTCCCTCCTTCTCCTAATAATATCACTTTTGTAAATCCTTCAATCCTATCCCAATTTTTTCTTAAGGGGGGATGTTAGGATATTTAGACACTTAGGAGTTAGTTAAGATCAACTTATGTAATATATCTGTTAGGTAAAGTGTGTTTCTTTAGTATGCATTAGTATGCATTTGTAAATATTTAATCAGACGGTCACGATATGTTCTAGACATAGAGTGATCCGATGACTCAACTTCTCTTAGATCATACCTACCCTTGATCCGTGGCTTAACACCTGATTGGTCCATGATCTCTATTTAAAGAGCATGGAGGGTCATTGTCTAGTTGATCGATTATGAGAAGCTCATTTGTAACTTTATTTCTTTTGCATAATAAACTACTCCGTAGAAGCTATTTGTTTGGGGCCGTGGAGTGTTTCCCTCTCAAGGGCTTAAACCACGTCAAAACATCGTGTGTCAATCTGTGCTCTGTTTGTGCGAAGTGGTTGCTCTAGGTGTTCGTTCTTTTGGGAGTACCCTGTGTACCCAAACACTCAGATGTTCCAGAGTTTAATCGAGGCTATCCAAATGCCTCACATTGTTCCAAGCCAATTTTTTGAGACTAAACATTTCCCCAAGGGAATACTAAATGTGCCGAGAGTCATTCTTAAACCCTTCCAACTTAGTCTTTATGTTTGTGAGATAGACCACGAGATGCTTGTACCTCTTTCTATAATTAGAAAGGTGTAAAACTAAACCAATCCATTCACTTCCACCTTACGTGAGAGGAAAAGCCACCAGAATTACCCTCCCCTCACCATTCTTTTTTTTTATTTCACTCCTTGTCTCAAGAAAAAGCCTCTATCAGGATAAAAAATGTTAATGGACGAGGCCATTCATAAACAATATTTCAACTTCCCTCCATCGTTCGCCACCCCACTTCTCCTCGGAATTCCTCTTATGCAATCCAATTCATGCAATAGACGACAAGACATAGTTTTAACGTGAATTAAATCCCATACAGGGTAGATTGAGTGCATGTGTTCCTTCCTCCATGTGTTGATCACCACATGACCATGCTTCCACCATCCACCCACGTCTTGCAATGTGTGGTGCATTAATACCATCCTCCATGAAACTTTCCATAATTCCTATGAATTGGTTGATATATGATGTTAGGGAATCCATGGCCAATGGGGGGGGTCATCATTAAGGATAATAACACCTTTGCACAATCGAGAAGCGGTGTTGGCCAGATGATCGATCACGCTGTTATTTTTCCTTTTTATATGCAAGAAAGAAATGTGATTGATTCGACTGCAATTATGATTCACCCTTGTAATGATAGGGTGGGATATTCTTTGGGAGGAGGGGAGACCAAATCGAACACGCTTGATAACTAGGGAAGAGTCTCCAAAAAAAATTATTCTTGATATCGTTAGAGCAAAGATGAGCTCAATTCCTCCTAGTAAAGAATACATCTCAACGTTGTTGTTTGTGGTGTTTCCCAATGCCCATGAAAATGGCGTTGTTGTTTGTGGTGTTTCCCAATTCCCATGAAAATCTTATCACTTATTTTCCTCTAGAGTTGTAAAGAACCTCCCCTCCCCCCCCATCCCTTACACCTGTCACTCCTAATATTGATGATCATAATTATAATGGTTATTAATGTCCATCCACTCTAACATTGGTTTATTGGACTAGAAAAAAAGGTAAGGAATCACTTGGTTTTCTTCAGAACTTTATTTTCTAAGCATTCCTACATTAAACATAAGTAAAATGTTAGGAAAGTGATTATTAAATGGAGTTTGTGAGAGTTTGTTATTATTTTAGCAATGCTGATTTTCTTCTTTATGCTAGATAAAACATAGAGATGCGTTTTTATCTTCTAGATTAGGGTTGGTCACCTCCTTATAGTACCGTAATTTTCTTTTATCCTCTAATTCTTTATGGCACCACAACTTATGTTTAAATTTAAATGTGTTAATATTTTTAATATTATCACTATTTAAGTTAAGTTGCAAGTGATTTTGACTAGAGTTTAAAGCATCTTAGGAAATGTATTGTATCCCATTTTATTTATATTGTTTTTGTACATAAGTACTTAGTCATAGCCATTCTCTCAATGGGCGAGAGACTCACTTTTATGAGGAGCATATGATATGGTGTATTGGCTTTAATTTTGAAATGATAAGTTAAAATGCTTTTGAATTTGCTCTATTCTTCTCCATAATCATGTAAAGATAGTGGAGCCCCAAAATTATTATCCATATATATTAATTTAAAATTCATTATTAATGTATTCGTTGTATTTTATTTCCATTTGTAAATTAAGTTAAATAAAAAAAAAAAGTAAATATTAAATTTTTCTACCACCTCCAATTTGTCATCATGAACTGTGTTCAGGGTATATCATTACTAATAATATTTTAAATGATTGCGTCAATATGTGCTTTCTACAACTCAAGTGGGTGAGATCTGTCACGTCTATAACACCGATGTGGCACATGTTGGCTCCAATGTTTTTTAAATAAAATCAAACACATTGTCGGGTCCAAATTTAAATAATTTTTTTATAAAACTAAATACGTCCAAATTTAATCTAACTAAATTCTAAAACACATTTATATAAATATATATCAAATTTCAATTTAAACTCCATTGAATTCAAACATAAACAATAAAATCACTAGGCATTATTAGAATTTGTGATAAGAGCTCTTATAACTCCCCTATATAAGACTCACTAAAAGGACAGTTTACCCCCCAACATACATGTTAGAGGAGAGAACGATGAACTAGAAAAGGCCCTAAAATAGATCATCCAACCCTCACAAATCAAAAACATTAGCAGCACAACAGTATGACCAACACACAATAAAAAACGACGGCAAGTACATGATATATAAAATGTTATGATCCATTTTAATTTTTCAAGAATAAAATACCTTTGAAGGAATCCATCTGTCTGGAAATTTCACCAAAGGGATAGTAAATACTTATTATTATATACATAATTACCCCAACAAATACGTATACAGTAAATCCTCTCAAATATGGAAAATAACTAGTTTCACCCGACCTTGCTGACTCATATTTTTATATGGCCCTCAATTTATATGTAAAGTAAAGTTATAACTTTTATTTGATAATGCATTATTATCGGAGGGATGGCGATGGAGACAAAGCTAGGGCTTGGCAGGCTAGGGTTTGGTGAAATTTGTGGTAGGTCCTGGAATTCCTAACACGAGGATTGGAATGGCTGTAGTAATCTTGGAGTCCAGTTGATTCCTCGAATCAACCTAGTACCAACCAAGAATAAAAAAAGTGGGAACCTTCGTCTACTATTGCAGGTGTTTTTTTTTTATCCATAGTGTTCGGTTATTTTTTCAGGTCTTTTCCATCTTTTTCACTTTTTTGTTGGTTTTTTTTATTTTTTCCAAAGTCTCAGTATTTTCGGAGATCTCCTCTTTTGGTGGGCTCCTAACACACGGGTAGCTCTATGCCGATACACCTTTTTGGTTTAGGGTGTGTGGTCTCATCCTGAGCACGAGACAGATCTCGGTATCTTTCTGCTTGGGGGACTGGACCGAGCCATCATGAGCACCGGACAGGTGTCGGTTTCTTCTTGTTTGGGGGACTAGACTCTCGTGACTTGCGATATTTTAGGTTTTTTACCATTATGACAATCCTTTCTTTCAATTCGCATGACCAAAATGAGTTAGGGTTTTACCCGTCGAAGGGTGATGGAGGAGTTCTGGAAGACAATGGGGCATCCCCTGGAGATGTTGGGGATAAACCGGTATTGAGGAGAAGGCTTTTTGGAGAGAAGGCTCTGCATCAGCGAAGAGTTAAAGCGGTTAAGGCCAGAGACGGGCTAGAATAGTTCATTATAGAAGAATCTAGAAATTTAGATCGAGTGGAATTGTTAGCCAGCAGGGATTTAGTGGGTCATCTTGAATTTACCTCTGGTTCTCTTGGTGAAATTCTGGAATGGGTTCGAAAAAATTGGACTCCCCTGCTCGGTTTGGCCCCTCGAGTTAACCTCCTAATGAACCACTGGATTATGTTTATCCTACCGAAGCCTGAACACATTTCGGTTTTACTGGAAAAAAAATGGATTTTCAAGGAGGGTTCTATCTTTCTCAAGCAGTGGCATATTTCTTTTGACCCTTTGCGGGAGAAACAGTCAAGAAGGAACCTATGGATTTTGTTACCAGGTTTTCCCATTGCACTTTGGACGGAGAATATTCTTGTTGGTTTGGCGGATAAGTTCGGAGAATTCGTTAGAACCGACAAAAAATCCCTTCTTGGGGCAGAAAAGAAGATGGCAAGGGTAATGGTGGAATTCGAGATGGAAAGGGGCCTCCCTGCGGAGGTAGAGATTGTTTGGGGAAGTTCAACTTTCCTCCAAAAGATTGATTATTATAAAATCCCTTTTCGCTGTTATAATTGCAGAGAGACTGGTCATTACTTGGCTCATTGTCCTCATTTGCAAAAGGGTGCCCAGATTGGCTATGGCTCGGAGTTTATAAACATCAAACAACAAAAAATTTCCAATAGTTTCGAGGGTTTCTCTATGACTATAAAGGCGCTGGGTAATTTGTCTCCTAATTCCATCACTCCTTATAAAGATGTGACAAGAGCTTAACTTGATTTTTATCTCGAGATGGAAAATCCCTAGATAGATGTATTTCTGTTGGTGAAGTTAAGATAAATTTGGGGGGTTTCTCTGCGGTAGATACTTCCCATGGCACCGAGGTTGATTGTCGAGTCGATTGTCCTCCTCCTGAACCCATTTTTTATCAACAACCCCCTGCACTTTCTTCTTTCAGTTTAGAAGATATTCCTATTCAAGAGAACAAATCTTTTGGGGAACATTCTGGGGGTTACACGCTGAGTGAAAAGGAAGTTTTAAGGGAAATCGAATATGACCCGGGACATTCGAATGGTTTAATTTCACCTTCAACCATCTATTCTAAGAATCCTTCCCTTAATGAACAGGTTAAACCTCTTGCACTTGACACATTTCTTAATGTGACCATTAGGAAGAATAAGAAAATTTCTAGAGTTTCCTCTAGACAGGGGGACACTAAGGATTGTATTCCAATCTTTTCCATGATTGATATATGACCTAAATATTGGGAAGTTTTCCCGTTCTTCGCTTGTATCTGTTGAGGCCCTTATAGTAGAGTTGCCTCCATCAGGGAGTGAGTAATGATCCTTCTTTCCCTTAATGTGAGGGGTTTGCAGAAGGCTACAAGGGCTAGGGCCTTAACCAATTTTTTTTTATCTACTAGCCTCAACCTAATTTTGCTACAAGAGACCATGTGTGATGGTCCGTTGTCTATCAACAAACTTGCTGCCATTTTACCTGGGTGGGAGTTTGTTGCACTCAATGCCCTGGGTATGTCTGGTGGTTTACTTTTCGGTTGGAACCTTAATTTTTTTCATTTCCAGGCCTTCAAATCTACCTGGGGAATTATATTGGAAGGGATTTGTATCTGTTTTAATATACCTCTTACTGTTTTTAACATTTACGACCCTTACAAGGATCGGATTACTTTTTGGAATTCCCTGAGTAGTTCCGGTGTACGTAATAACAAAAATTTAATCCTGGCAGGTGACCTTAACTTCACTATTCGGGTACACATGGTACTCCCAAAAGACCGAACACCTAGAGCAACCACTTCACACAAATAGATCATAGATCAACACACCGATGTTTTGACGTGGTTTAAACCCTCTAGAGGGAAACACTCCACGGGCCAAATAGTTTCTACGGAGCAATTTATTCTGCAAAAGAAAGAAAGTTACAAATGAGCTTCTCATAATCGATCAACTAGACAATGACCCTCCATGCTCTTTAAATAGAGATCATGGACCAATCGGGTGTTAATCCACGGATCAAGGGAATGTATGATCTAAGAGAAGTTGAGCCGTCGGATCACTCTATGTCTAGAACATATCGTGACCGTCGGATTAAATATTTACAAATGCATACTAAAGAAACACACTTTACCTAACGGATATATTACACAAGTTGATCTTAACTAAATCCTAAGTGTCTAAATATCCTAACATCCCCCCTTAAGAAGAACTTGGGATAGGATTGAAGGATTTACAAAAGTGACACTATTAGGAGAAGGAAGGAGGCATTAGAGCCTATCCCCCTTTAATGACAAATTCTTGAACTCCTAATATAGATTGAAGTTTAGAAAACTTCGCTTCTGTAAGAGACTTGCTGAAGATGTCTGCAACTTGATCATCTGTAGGACAAAAAAACACTTCAAGAACACAATCATGAACAAGATTTCTGATGAAGTGCATTTGTAGCTCAATGTGTTTGCTGCGTTGATGTAGGACTGGATCTTTGGCAAGCCTGATGGAACTTTGATTGTCACACCAAAGTGGAGTAGGCTACTACTGCTTGAATCCAAACTCTGAAAGGATCTATCGAAGCCATAAAGATTCTAGATTGGCATTAACTCCGGCTCGATATTCTGCCTCTGCTAAAGAAAGAGCAAGAGCTTGTTGTTTCTTACAATCCCAAGTGACTGAACCAGATCCTAGACTGAAAACATAACCTGCAGTAGACTTTCGATCATTAGGATCGCCGGCCCAATTTGAATCAATGAAACCAACCAACAAAGGTTCCCCCCCCGTACTGTAATGAATCCCAAACTGAATTGTACCTCGAATATATCGAAGTATTCTGTTAGCTGCTTTCTAATGACTTTCATGAGGTGTTTGCATATAACGGGCAACACGACCAACGACAAAGGAAAGGTCAGGATGAGAATGAGTCAAGTATAAGAGACTACCAACAAGCTGACGATACAAGGTGGCATCTACTTCAGGTGAAGTACAAGCGGCAGAAATTTTGACTCCAGACTGGAAGAGAGAAGGGGTTGATGTACAATCTTCCATGTGAAAGCGACAAAGAAGGTGACAAGCATACTTAGACTGAGAAAGAAAGATTCCTTCTTTGGTTTGCAAGACTTGGAGACCAAGAAAATAATGCAAATGTCCTAAGTCTGACATTTCAAAAAATTTCTTAAGACTGGACTTCACATGGGTTATAAGCTTAGGGTCACTACCAGTAAGAATAAGGTCATCAACATAGAGAACAAGTATGATGAGATGGTTTCCTACTTTCTTGGTATAGACATTGGGGTTAGAATGGCATCTAGAAAAACTAGTGTCGAGGAGAAAGCTATCCATTTTGGCATACCAAGCTCTAGGGGCTTGCTTAAGGCCATATAAGGATTTCTTAAGGCGACAGACAAGGCTAGAGTTATTCTGAACATATCCAGAAGGTTGTTCCATGTAAATTTCCTCTTGTAAATCACCATGTAAGAAGGCAGAATTGACATCCATTTGATGGAATTCCTAGTTATGTAAGGCTGCAAGGGAAAGAACAAGGTGGATGGAGTTTATTTTTGCGACAGAAGAAAAGGTTTCATTGTAGTCAATCCCTTCAACTTGGGAAAACCCATTGGTAACTAACCTTGCCTTAAGTCTTTCAACACTTCCATCCGATACATACTTAGTTCTATAGACCCATTTACATCTGACGGGTTTTTTTTCCTTTTGGAAGAGGTACAAGATCCCAAGTATCGTTTGCCATTAAGGAACGATATTCTTCATCCATAGATGCATCCCAATCTGGATTTCCTGGAGCTTTTGCAAAAGTTTTTGGATCGTGATTCTTGGAAACTTGATCCAAAAGAGAAGAGGCTCACTGAAACTGAGTACGTGTTCGACGTTGATCTCTAGGATCACCGGCAAGATCACCAGCTGCTCCACATGTTGAATGGACCCATCGAGGAAGCACTTGTGCTAGTGCAACTGGAGGAACATGAGCAAGCGGAGGTGGATTTTCATCCTCACTGTCATCATCAAAAACTGGAGTTGGAAACCTGTCAAGGAAGTTGGAAGAAGAAGAAGGCACAATCGTCGAATCAGACTCGCAGGCCAAAGATGGCACAAACGCCGACTTAGGCTCGCAGGCCAAGATATTTTCATCAAATTTAACATATCTTCTATTGATTACATCATTAGAATGTGGTTGAAGAAGTCTATAACCTGTTACATCTTCAGAATATCCAACAAATATGCACTTTTCACTTTTAGGCTAAAATGCTTTCCGTTTTTCATCCGGAATGTGAGCCCATGCTTCACTACCAAACACACGGAAGTGACTTACATCGAGTTTAGTTTTACTCCATGCTTCATCTAGTGTGATACCTTGTAAAGCTTTAGTGGGGGTGCGATTAACTATGTAATTTGCACAATTTATGGCTTCAGCCCAAAATTGAAGACTTAGTCCCTTAGATCGGATCATACAATTAGCCATTTCTTTTAAAGTGCGGTTCTTCTATTCAGCTACACCATTTTGTTGTGGTGTATATGGAATAGTGTGTTGTTGTTGGATTCCTTGTTCAGTGCAGAAAGTAGTGAACTTTTTGTTAACATATTCTCCTCCATTGTCATATCTTAACTTAATAATTTGATGACCAGATTGTTTTTCAACAAGGGCCTTGTAAGCCGAGAACATGTTAAATACTTCACTCTTAAGTTTTAGGAAATAAACTCAAGTGCTTCTGGAGTAATCATCAATGAAATTTAAGAAATATTTGAAACCAGAAAATGAAGCAGATGGAAGAGGACCACACAAGTCACTATGCACAAGCTCCAAGGGAACCGAGGCGTGCCAAGAGGCACGTTTGTAAAAACTGTCTCGATGATGTTTTCTGAGTACACAACCGGAACAAATACCATCCCTGCAAGATAACATCGGAAGATCTGTCACCATATTGTCTTTACATAGTTGTTGCAATGAGCGATAATTTAAGTGACCAAATCACTCATGCCAAAGTTTGCTCAAGTTATCACTATGAGCAACAAAAACTGAAGGAAAAGGTGATGACCCAAAGTTGTTAAATTTGTACAACTTGGTAATATCATCAACAATTCTGGTAGCCACGACCTGTTGAAGATCTTTAAAATTCTTGATTACAACTTGGTGAGGTGTAAACGTCACAGTTTTACCTTCACTAGAATGAGTGATTTGATAGACTGATAACAAATTGCAGGAAATTCTTGGATACACAGTACATCACTGAAATGAACATTATCTACTGGAACTGTTCCCGATCCTACAACACTTAGAGATCTATCATCACCAACAAATATTTGTTTGGTGTTACATTCATGCATAGTAGAAAAGATGGCTTGATCCTTAGCCATATGATAAGATGCTCCAGAATCAATGAGCCCTTTATTTGAAGTAGAAGAAGAAGATGCATTATAAGGATAACCAGAAGCACAAAGTGCATGTCCATGAGAGGTAGATTTTGAAGGCGAATCTAGGCTGATGTGGTGCTTCTTCATTGTTGCTTCCAAGGCTGCCATCTTCTTAAAACACTTAGATTCATCATGATTATCTTTCCTGCAATAGTTGCAACGACACTCAGTCTTCTTTCCTTTTGGCTTGGATCCTTTGTCATTTTTTAAAGAAAGAGCTGACTGAGAGGGTTTGGGACCCTTGTTTGACTTATTATTGCGAAAATTTTGTTTCTTGGGAGGCTTGGACTTTTCTTTTTGTTGGGACAATAAGGCTTTCCCGCATGTATCTGCATTGTTAATTATTCCAAGATGGATGAGCTTATCTTGCTCTCTAATCAAGGAATCACAAAAGGATTCAATACTAGGCTCTTGATAGCTAGATGCAGTCAATGATTCTTTCATGGAGTAAAATGTAGATACAAAAACAGAATATGCAGGTCCAAGTTTTGAAAGAATATGATAAATGCATTGTTTGTCTTCCCTCTTAATCTTGCATTCTTCACATAAGAGTTTAAGAGTTTTGTAATTAGATAAATAATCTGGAATGCATGAAAAATCACTTGGATTTAAAGAAATCAATTCATTTTCGAGTTGCTAACCTCGAATTTCACTGTGTTTACCAAACACAACTTCCAACTTGTCCCAAGCAGTATCAGATTCATCAATTCAAGATATGTGGAATTGCAAATAAGTAAAGATTGATATCTCAAAGAATCCACGAGCTTTGTCACATCTATTTACCCATTTTATTTTTTTATCATCATCAGTGGGTTCTATTTCTTTCCCTGAGGTAATTCTGAAAAGTCCTCTACTTCGTAGAACATCCTCCATACGAGATTTCCATGAGAAATAGTTGGAACCGGTAAGTAGAATATCACAAGGGGCAGTCATATTTAAAATTAATGGCTGTAAAAATAGAAACCAATAGTATGGATGCAAAGATTTTGAAAAAATAGGCGGTTTAAAAAAAAACGGCACTGAAAACGGACTCCATATGATGAAGTTATGCTTGAACAAAGAAAATGCTGAAGATGTCCCCAATAGTGACATGGCAGATAGAGAATATCCAGCTAAAAAAAAGAACCCCCCTCTTCCCAAGATGAACCTTTGACAATCACTTTACAAGAAAGTTGTTTTAAGTGAATCACTTTTGTAAAATAAGTGATTTTTACTTTTACAATGATGTTATTTTAAATAGTGCAGCAATAAAAATGAATTTAAGTGACACACTTTTTATTTTTATTTTTATTATTTAAGTGAGATGCACTTTTACAATAAAGTAACTTGAAAATAGAAATTGGATGCACTTTTGTTTAAAAATAACTTAATAAGACTTGAACTCAAAACCTATTATGGAATAAAACAACTTTGAACCAAGTGAGCTAATATTAAAAGATACGTAAAAGAAGGGAAGGAAGAAGGGTTTTTTTTTTTTATTCTTCTTGCTTCGTTTCCGTGCTTGCCATTTTTCCTGCAAATCACACCATAAACCAAAACCAAAACAAAAATTCCACACTTAAAGGGTTAGATCTTGTTAGCTTGCACGTAAAATCTACATTTTTTCTCTGTTTCTGATTTGTCGAGATCGCACAAAGTGCACAGTAAAGAGTATATGCAACCGAGAAAAACCCTTTCCCTTTCTGTTTCTGATTCGCCGAGATCACACAAGGTGCACGGCCAAGAGCATACACAGACAAGGAAAGCAACAATCTGAAACTAAAAAAATCTAATAATAAAAACTGATAAAATATGAGATATTTTTTTTTAAATAGAAATAAAAAAAACATCACTGTAACATTATACCTTAGGATCTGATGAAATACGCGTTTCTGAAGCAACCGGGAACCGTTTTCGATCAAACAGATACTATTTCCCAATGGAAATGGTGCTCCGAACGCAATGGAACACCTCCCATATCCCAGAAATGCACAGAAATTTAAGAACCAAAAACCCTTTCAAGTTTCGGCAACACTAGTTCAAGATCTAGATCATAACCGAAAGCGACTCTTCATAAAAGCTCTGATACCATGTTCGGGTACACAAGGTACTCCCAAAAGACCGAACACCTAGAGAAACCACTTCACACAAATAGATCACGGATCAACACACCGATGTTTTGACGTGGTTTAAACCCTCTAGAGGGAAACACTCCACGGCCCCAGCCAAATAGCTTCTACGGAGCAATTTATTATGCAAAAGAAAGAAAATTACAAATGAGCTTCTCATAATCGATCAACTAGACAATGACCCTCCATGCTCTTTAAATAGATATCATGGACCAACCGGGTGTTAAGCCACAGATCAAGGGAATGTATGATCTAAGAGAAGTTGAGCCATTGGATCACTCTATGTCTAGAACATATCGTGACCGTCGGATTAAATCTTTACAAATGCATACTAATGCATACTAAAGAAAGACACTTTACCTAACGGATATATTACACAAGTTGATCTTAACTAACTCCTAAGTGTCTACATATCCTAAGTGTGATGGTCTGTTGGCTATCAACAAACTTGCTACCATTTTACCTGGGTGGGAGTTTGTTGCACTCAATGCCCTAGGTATGTCTGGTTGTTTACTTTCCAGTTGGAACCCTAAGTTTTTTCATTTCCAGGCCTTCAAATCTACCTGGGGAATTATATTGGAAGGGAGCTGTATCCGTTTTAATATACCTCTTACTGTTTTTAATGTTTACGACCCTTCCAAGGATCGGATTACTTTTTGGAATTCCCTAAGTAGTTCCGATGCACTTACTAACAAAAGTTTAATCCTGGCAGGTGACCTTAACTTCACCAGGTCTTCAATGGAAATTTGGGGTTCTCGGGCTCGACAAGATGTGCTAGATGTTTTTTTAACTAGATTAATGGAAGAACATGATATAATTGATGTGGTTCCGGTTACTCTTGCACCCACTTGGACAAATGGTAGGGCGGGAGATGTTGGCATACACAAGCGGTTGGACAAATTATTGGTGAATTCTTCTTTGCTTCAATATTTGGAAAGGCACAGAACATGGATTGGGGACAACAAATTTTCAGACCACTGGTCGATCTTTTTTCAGATTGGCACTGCCCACTGCCGTGCAAAATACCAATTTAAGTTTAACTCCTCTTGGCTTAAGAATGAGGTTTTTTGTAAGCACATTAAAGATTACTGGACTGATTACTCTATTGAGGAAGAGTTGAACCCAATGGACACCTTTGTTGTCAAGCTTTGTTCATTGAAGGAAAGTGTCACAAAGTGGATTAAAAATAAGAAGAAAGCCGACCTGCAAGATTTTAAAGACTTAGAAAATCAAATTCAGAAGTTGCACCTCAAGAATTGGAATCAAAATGTGGACTCTGAAATTTTTGAAAAGGTCAAACTTCTTGAACAGAAGAAAAAAGAGTTGTGAGAACAAGAGGAAAGGGATTGGAGGCTTAAGAGTCGTGCCACCTGGATTAATTTGGGCGATAAAAACACTAAGTTTTTTCACTCCTTTTCCTCGCACCAAAAAAACTCCAAAGCCATTTGGGATCTTACTGGTGCTGAGGGGAACACGGTTTCTGGTTTAGAGAATCTTCAAACATTTGCAAGAGATTTTTTTGGTAAACTATATGCTGACTCTAGGCAAACTGATCTTCTTTCTCAAATTAATGTGGCAAGACATTATCCAATTTTCTTTGATGATCATTCAGCGGAGGAATTGGCAAAAGAAGTAACATTGGTAGAAATTGAAGAAACTCTCAAAGGTTTTGCAGAAGGGAAAAGTCTTGTGCCTGATGGCTGGACAGTGGAACTCTTTCTCCAGTTTTTTGAGGTTATGGGTGAAGACATACTAAAAATGATGGATTTTTTTAGAACAGAGGGATACATATCTAGGGCTCTCAATTCGACCTTTCTTACTTTAACCCCGTAACAAAGCAAACCTACAAATTTTGGAGATTTTAGGCCAATTGCACTGTGCAATTTGGCGTACAAACTAATTTCAAAGATTATCTCTGTCAGATTAAAGTCTACCCTGTCTAATTGCATCTCTGCTGAGCAATTTGGGTTTCTCAAGGACAGACATATTATGGATGCCATTGGTATGTCATAGGAGCTTATACACTCAATTAAAAAAAGGAATCTGAAAGCTTTTCTGCTTAAAACGGATCTTGAACAGGACTTTGACAGAGTAGATTGGGTTTTTCTACGTTTGGTTCTTATCCAGATTGGCATCTCTCCATTGGTGCTCAGATGGATAATGGCATGTGTTACAACTGCTAATATTTCAGTTTTGGTCAATGGTTCACCTTCTGAGTTTTTCAAAATGACTTGGGGAATCAGGCAGAGCTACCCGCTATCATCGCTCTTATTCTTGTTGACCATCGAAGGCATGAGTAGATTGATCAGTTCTGATAAATTCCAGGGTTCCATCAAAGGTATAAATCTCTCTTCTGATTTGTATCTCTCACACCTTATGTTCACAGATGATGTTTTGATTGCAGGATCTGATTCTATTGAAGAATGGAAAAACTATAAGGCTATCATTAAAAGGTTTTGTGTTGATTTTGGTATGTTGGTAAGCACAAGAAAATCAAGTTTATTTTATCACAAAATTGAGAATGCAAAACTTGTTGCTATCAAAGCTTTGTTACCATATAATTGCTACAAGATGGAGGACAGATTTAAGTATCTAGGATATTTTTTAAAGCCAAATCGATACAAGATAAAGGACGGGATGTGGATCGTGAAGAGAATTGAGCAAAAAATCAATCTATGGACTTTCATTTTACTCTCAATTGGGGGTCGACTCACTCTAGTGAAGTCTATTCTTACCGGTATCCCAGTTTAATGGTTTTCACTTAATCAGATTCCCAGTTTTATCATCAACTCATTAAGGAAGCTCTTCTTCAATTTCTTGTGGACGGGAGGACCAGAAAACAACAAATTTGTGATGGAAATCTGGGACAGATTATCTTTGCCAAAATCCTATGGAGGATGGGGTATCAAAAACTTGTCTTTCTTCAGTTGTGCCCTGCGACTTAAAAGTTTTTGGAGGTGCCTTTTTGGCCCTACTCTCTGGACCAAGATACTTGTGAGAAAATACATCAAGGGAGATGTTTTAAACTGGATAAGAAATCCAATAAAGATAACCATAGGTGCTTCCACTATCTGGATGAGATTCATTAAAGTTTATAATTGGTTAGCAAAAGACCTGACATGGAGAGTTGGTAATGGTAAAGACATTCTGGTGGGCATAGATATGATCTTGGGTATAGATGAAGATTCCTCCCTTTCCAGTGACATTCTAAAACTTCTGCATTGGTTTGACCGTGCCACTCTTAACAAGATCAAAAGGAATAAATCTGATTCTAGTCAACCTATTGGTTAAATGCTATGGATTTGGGTTTCACTGACAGTATTGCCACCAAATGGGATAATTATATACGGAAGATAAATGCTACGAGATGTAGACTGTCTAAAGATAAAGATATGCTGGTCTGGAACAATAACAAAGCAAATGGCACGGTGACTACAAATCTTGCTTATAAGGCAATCATCAACAGTGTGTGCATTTATCCCCAGAATTGGTGGTACAAGAAACTGTGGAAGTGGAAAATTCCATTTAAAATTAAATGCTTTATGTGGCAAGCTCTTCAAGGTTGCTTGAAGACATGGGACAACTTGGCCGAGAAGCGTTGGATGGGCCCGGGAATGTGCTTTCTTTGCACAGACAGTGTGGAATCTGCTCAACATCTTCTTATGGAATGTCAGTTTACTAAAAATCTTCGGTTATCTATCACAAATTACTTCAACTTTGATATGGTATGGGGAACTAAAAAATTTGATATTTGTGCTCTCAATTGGCACAGAAATTGCAGAGATTTTCCTTTTTTGTCTACGATTGTTTCCCGGGCTATCTGGTTTACAAGAAATGAAGCAATCTTTGATAACCATGATCCTAGCCTGTCAAGAACTTTCAACAAAATTCTATTGGTGACAAGAGAACATTCCTCAGATGTGATTGAGATAAAAACCCAAAAATCTTCCTTCTTTTCATCATAATTTCCATAGACATGTTGCTTTTTTTGACGGAGTTGCTAACAATGGCTTATGTGTTGCGAGAGGAGTTATTTATCTCAACAAAGAACATCACATCAATCTAAGGATGAACTGTGGCAAAGGCACAAATATGAAATCATGATTACTAGCCCTCTAGTGTGGATTAAAAGTTTCAAACTCTTTTGGTCTCCGGGAGATTGATGTCTTTGGGGACTCTCGAGTCACCATAAAATGGGTTCAAGGGGAATACAATTTGAATGTCATACTCGTTCATCAATGGTGTAGTAGGATTATGGAGGAACTTCAGCTTTTCAACAATATCTCTTTCGATCATATCTATCGACATAACAACTCAATGGTTGATTCACTATCCAAAACAGCATACGAAGGCAAGGAGGGGGTTATTTTTTTGGAGGACATCCATGACTTGCAGACTATGGAACAAGGTTCTGTAAGAATTTTTTATTACTAAACATAATCTTATGTTTTCTGCTAGGATGTAGTTTTTTCTCGAAGATTGGCAGACAGTTCTGATTATCTATTTTGATATGTAAAAGGAAAGACAAAGGTATATCCTGTTTATGAGACTATATTTGATATAAACTCAAACTTTTGTACTATTTGATTCAGTTTTTTTGAATATTAATAGTATGTATTTTTCTGCTGGAAAAAAAGTTACAACTTTTATTCATCTATAAGATTATCCCTTTTCATAACCTAATAAGTGGAGGAGATCCTAGTTAGAGGAAGCTGGGGAGAAAGTGTGTCTACAGGATCGGAGGAAAGAAATAATGAGGTTACTATGAAGGGGTTTTTGTATAAAGAGCAATCACGTAGAGCCATCCCTAACATACATTGCATAACAGCACGAGCCAAATGACTAGTTGAGAATGGAGAACGAGATTATATCCAATAAATGGAACCCTCTTGTTATGGAAGGAATGCCTGAAAGCAATGGAACCAACCCAATTTTGACCACTCCCCTGGTGCTACTTAATCATACAATACTTTATTATAACTTTAATAATTGAAAGGATTCGTGTAGCTTTAAAATTCTATTACTCCATAAATGCATCACATGAATCCAATAAACCACTTATCGGCTCTTCATTTAACTAACACTTACTACTTGGGTACGTGATTATGTGGGGGTTTGGTTATTTTTTATGGGGAAATTTATGAAGGGTAGTCTGTATATCTATATATTAATAACTTAAATACAATCTTAAAACAAAAATAATCATCCTTATTTGGATGGTTGATTTTTCTTTTGTTTTTATTTTGATTGTAATTTAATTATGCTAGAAAGTGTACTATGAAGTAAATAAAAACTATATGTTTAATACGTTGAACCATAAATCCATATTAATTTGGATGAGAGCACCTCGCTTTTCTTGGTGCAATAAAAATTTTATTATAGTCACTCAAATTTAAGTATTATAAGTGTTTTAATTAATAACCATCATAGATCCATTTCAAACCTAGATCTATCAAACACCGAGAGGAATCTAATTTCTTGAGGTGTAATTTCTTTTTATCTTAATTTGTGTACATGTCCAAAAAAATGTACACCTCAAGAAATTTGATCCCTCTTTGTGCTTGATAGATGTAAGTTTAAGATGGATCAATCCTGGTTTTTATTTTTTGTTTATGGGCCAAAACATATTTTTTTAATAACTTTTTATTTGGTTTTAAATTTTTGTTTTAAGAGCCAACCTGGATTTTTTTAATTACTTTTTATTTGATTTTTTTTTTTAGAGTGGACATGAATTTTTTTAATAACTTTTTATTTTTAATATCATAATGTTACTTACGTTACTTTATGTGACAACGTCTCTTCCATACTGGGGCTACTCTCAGTGCAATAAAACCAACATAGATCCATCTTAAACCTCGATCTATTAAGCACCAAGAGGAATACGATTTCTTGAGGTGTAATTATTTTCTTAATGTGTAAAAAATTAAGATAAAAAAATTACACATCCTTCTCGATCCTTAATAGATCCAGCTTTAAGGTAAATCTATGATAGTTTTAATTATTTTATTTTTTGAGTCGACATCAATTTTTTTAATTATTTTTTATTTTTGATGAGTTATGAGCCCACGTGAATTTTTTTAATTAGTTTTTATTAATGAGTTATGAGTAGGCATGAATATTTTAAATTACTTTTTATTTTATTTTTGAGAACATTACGTTATGTAACATTACTTGAAAATATCTCCCCATACAAATGAAGATAAAAATAAACTAAATATTATATAAATAATAATATTTTTAATTTCAAACTATCAAAAACAGTAAATCATTTAAATTATGAAATATTGATACTAACCTTATATAATAATAATAAAAAGAAGAACATGAAATTATTCTTGGCAAATTTTTTCGGCCTTTTAATGTAATGACATATTAGATGGGACCCATGATACCCTTTGCATAAGTTATCCCAGGTGAAAATACGGTTCTCCAAAACCATCCCGGAGAAACATATTATGTTCTCTCATTACTACGTATTATGTTCTCTCATAACTAGCCATCATGGCGCAAGTTTCCTCAAAAAATAATCAATTGTAATTGCAGTTTTGTCGTGTTATATTATTGGAAAACGTGGTTATAAGTTTCAAATTTTATACAATTCAATATTTATTTATTGATAATATGGTGCTTGGATCATGATAAATGTAGATTTTGTCGCCATGAACATTAAGATGATGGAAGGTTTTTAATTATTATTCATAGATTGTGATGCTTGTGACCATAAGCTAAAAGGTGAGGAGGGTTTGAGAGAATGCTCGTCTATGGCGGCCCTGGTAGTTTCTCTTGTCGGGCACCTGCGGCAGAACTATCATCTGGTGCCTTGTTTTTTTATTAGAAACTCGGGTCATTGCTGAGCGTATGGGGTTACAAGTTTTTTGATTTCCGGTTGGTATTTGTTTTAAAACTTACTGTCATTTGTTTCCTCACGGTCCGCTCTTCCTTTATCAGCGGTGTCACATATCTCGTGATGGCCTCGTCTTCTGTGAGTGCTTCTCGGGTGGGTCCGGCTATGGGTCATACATCTGGCGGGTCCGACCTTCTTCCTGGTGATGGCGGTGATGGTAATGATTATGGGGGTCCTTCCTTTGGTCAGTATCTTGGGGACTCTGACCCCCTCCTCTACGAGGGCACTGTTTTTGGAGTGGCGTCAAAGAAAGACTCGGGCTCTAAAAAGGATTTTTATCAACCCTGTGACAATGTGTGCCGGGTGGGTGGCAAGTCACGCAGTGGAGGTATAAAGGCCCGGAACAACCGCTCTTTGAAGGTTATAAAGAGTCGTGGAGAGGGCACTAAGATGGTTCTTGGAAAGGATGTTCAACTGGGTCGTGTTATGAGCCTGTCTGCTAGGACTTTGGTCGGTAAGCTCTGTTACACTGACGTCACACGATCTGCCCTCATTTCTTGGATGAACACGCAGTGGAAACCACTGTTAAACTATACCCCGAGGATACATATGCTGGTTAATAATTGGGTTGTCTTCCACTTTTTGGATGATGAGCATGCTGTGTTGATTTTGGGGCGTATCTGGGTTATCAACCGGGGCTCACTGTGCTTGAAAAAGTGGCACCTGGATTTCAATCCTGTCACGGAACAAATTCAATCTAACCATCACTGGGTTTTACTGAAAGGTTTTCCTTTGGCTTTGTGGTCTCGTGAGGTTTTTGAAAGTTTGGCTAACCATATTGGTACCTTCGTTTTCTTTGACGAAAGGTCACTCTTTCACGAGGACAAGCGTTGTGCTTGGATTTTGGTTGCACTCGATAGCTCTTTGGGCCTCCTTGAGACGGTGCAGATTCGTTGGGGTGATAGGGTTTTTAGTCAAGACCTTCATTATTGGAGGACGTCGTTCAGATGTTTCACTTGTGGTAAGACGGGACACTTAAGAAAGTAGTGTGGGAAGGGGTTTGCTTCTAAACCTAGCGGAACGGAGGTGGCTGTCCCGGCTCTATCTAACTCTTTGGCTCTGGAGGAACGGCTGGTTTCACCAGCGTTAATGGAGCAGTCATCCTTCACTGGTAAGTTCAAAAGTCTTTTTCCAGACTTGTTTAATTCTTTGTCTTTGACTGATATCGATAAGTTGGAGGGGTGGGGTAAGGATTTTAGGCCTTCGGAACCTATCTCGGAGACCGTTTTTCCTTCGCCTTCTGCGGCTCTCGATAGTGGGGGGACTCTTGCGGTGGGGCTTTTACCAGACGCTCTTCCTGAAAACCTAGCCACTATATCGGACTCTCAACTGCTGCTGGATGAGTCTTTTTTATTGCATTCTGTGACCCCACACCTTAAGGATGCTACTTCTGAGGAGGGGGGGTGGATGTAAACCAGGGACTATGCTCGACCCCTCTACCTATTTACTGCGGGGGGTCTATATTGTCTGTGTCTAAGTTTCCTCCTTTGCCTAATGTGACTATTCGGAAAAAGAGGGAGGGCGGCGAAAGAAAGAAATGGCTCAGGCTTCATGTGGGGGCTTGGGGAAACCTCTGTTTTTGGTTGATGACCTTTCACAGTCAGGTGAGGCTTCAATTTCTCTGTCTGTCTTTTGGCCACTTAGAGCGGTGGAGGCCAGGACCGGGTCTACATAATGATTGTTTTGACCCTGAATATCCATGGGATTGGAGGTGCCCCAAAACATTACACCTTCCAACGGCTACTGGCACTCACTAAACCTGACATTATCCTTTTACAGGAAACCCTATGTGATGATTCGAAAGCTAGGGATTTCATTGCTTCTATCTTGCCTACTTGGTATGTGTGTTCTATTGGAGCAACTGGGAGGTCGGGGGGACTTCTCACTGCTTGGAATCCAAGTTATTTCTTGGCACAGTCTTTCTCAGTGAGTGGAGGCATCTTACTTACTGGTAGGAGTAGAGCTAACGATGTCTTTCTCAATATTTTCAATCTATATGGCCCTCAGGTGGAAAAAGTTACCTTTTGGGAGGGACTTGGCGACATGGGTGTTTTGGGCCTGTCCAATCTGATTGTGGCTAGAGATTTTAATTTAACTTTGGCGGCACGGGACTCCTGGGGTTCTCGAGCGCAGCCATCTCTCAATTCCTGGTTTTGTAACCTTTTTGAGTCTTTTGGTCTGACAGATATATTACCTTGTCCACTGGTTCCTATATGGCGAAATGGACGTGTTGGGGATGATGTTGTGGCTAAAAGACTGGACCGTTTTATGCTAAATGAGACTCTGCTGGACTCTCTGTCTACATGTTCTTCATGGGTGGATAATACTCGCATTTCAAACCATTTCCCGGTACTGCTTCGCATTGGTTTGGATGTCAATCCGACTTTCTACCCATTCATTTATTGTCACATTTGGTCGCTGGATGAACATTTTACTGATTTGGTGAGATCTTTATGGGATAATATCCTATTGGATACTACATCTACTGCCATGTTTCGCCTGCCTGGTTTTCTTCGTCTTCTAAAATCAAAAGTAGCTCCCTGGCTTCGTCATAAGAAGGCTCTTTTGACTCTGGATTTAAGGAATGTGGAATTGGCTATCTCGACTTTGATGGACTGCCCTTATGAGGAGACTACGGACCCTTCCTTTATGGCTGATTTGGTCTCTTTGGAAAAGGAGAAGGCTTCTTTACTTGCTTCGGAGGAGGCCCTTTGGAGATTGAGAAGCCGGGCTCTGTGGCTTGCAAATGGTGACCAAAATACGAAATACTTCCATGCTTTTGCTGAAGGTCGGAGGAAAAAGAAAACTATCTGGGAAATAAAGGACTCTTCTGGAAACTCTGTTCCGGATGCTCTTGGCTTCTCTAATATTTATAAGCACCCTGGTACTAGTAATCTATAGGAACAGATGCAGATTATACAGATTATGCCTCGCATTTTTTCAGATGAGGATTGTCATAGGATCTATGCTCTGGTTACTCTCCAGAAGATTGAAATGGTTCTAAAAGATATGGAAAGGGATAAAGTCCCGGGCTAAATGGTTGGACCTGCGAATTTTTCTCTCAGTTCTTTGATATCTTGGGGCCAGAGCTGGTTCGTTTTGTCAAGGAGGCAAGGATTACTGGCAGAATTCTTGGAGATGTGAATGCCACCTTCATCTCTTTAATTCCAAAGACATCAAACCCCTCTTCTTTTCAAGATTTTCACCCTATTTCCCTATGTAATCTTATTTACAAACTGATATCAAAGACCATTGCTCAAAGGATTAGGGGGGGTCTGTCTAATGGTATTTCAGCTGAACAATTTGGTTTCTTGGATAAGAGGTTGATTTTTTATGCTGTGGGGATGGCTCAGGAGGTTTTACATACTATCAAGTTTAGAAAACTGGGGGCTATGGCTATGAAGCTTGATCTAATCAAGGCTTATGATCTTGTTGACTGGTCCTTTCTGAAATTACTTCTCTTAAATGTTGGATTAGATTATGGGATAACTCAGTGGATCATGGGATGTATCAGCTCAACTGATTTTGCTATTCTGATAAATGGATGCCCCACCTCTTTCTTTAAAGCATCTAGGGGCCTGAGACAGGGCTGCCCCTTATTAGCTCTTCTTTTTATCTTGATCATTGAAGGTCTCAGTAGACTTATCCAATAGGCAAAGGTGGAGGGTCGTTTTAAGGGTATTAGGGTATCTCCTCATTTGGAGATCACTCATCTGTTGTTTGTTGATGATATCCTCATCTTTGGACTTGGTAGGGAACATGAATGGATTCATTTCAAGTTTATATTAGATACTCTCTATAAGGCGGCTGGGATGCAGGTTAGTACTATAAAGTCTCGTATGTTTGTTCTAAATCTGGATGATGAGTTTGGTTGGGCCTTGGAATATATTTTTCCTTATGAGATTATTGATATGGGGCGAGGATTGACATATCTGAGGTACTATTTGAAGCCAAATGCATACTTGGTAAATGATTGGTTATGGCTGGTAAACAAGGTGGAAAAATGGATTCTTTGCTGGCAAAATCGATGGTTCACTATGGGTGGAAGGTTGGTCCTTTTAAACTCGGTGTTAACTGCTATGCCAATTTATTGGTTTAGTTTGGCTTATGTTCCTTCGACGATTCTGCATATGATTTGAAAGGTGCTCTTTAATTTCCTTTGGAAGGGGCAGGCTACTTATTGGGGGTGCCATCTAGTCTCATGGGAAATCATTTCTAGACCTAAGGAAAATGGTGGATGGGGTATTAGAAACTTGTATTGGGTCTATCAGACTTTGCACTTAAAGTCTCTCTGGCATGGTCTACATGATGAAGGTTTATGGGGAAAATTGATCCATGAAAAGTATATATGCCTAGATTCTATTGCTAATTGGCTGCACTCTGAAAATTTGATGAAGCATAACTCATCGGTGATTTGGATGGGATTGGTGAAAATGGTTCCTTTATTAAGGCGGTGGCTTTTCTAGATGGTTGGCAATGGATATCAAATCCATATTTGGAGTGATAATATTTTGGGACATTCTCATTCTTTTTTAGATAGGGATACTATGTTAAAGCTTCAGAATATGGGTCTTAGGTTTCTAAATCAGATATTCGAGCGTGGGGCAATCCATGATGAACATGGGGAGTGGATGAGTGCTACGAGGCTTGGCCTACGGGATAAGAATGTTGAAGATTGGGTACTTTTATTGCGGGTATGAGACATGGTGGTATCAGTCTAAATACTGAATTAGATAAACTTTGTTGGGACTTTGGCATTGGAGATGGTTCTGTGACTACTTCTCAAGCTTACTCTGCACTGGCACTTGAGAGGGTGGATATATGTGCAGTATGGTGGAATAATAGAATCTAGAAGTGGACTAGACCGGTGAGATTAAAACTATTTTCTTGGCTTGCTCTAAATTATCGTATCTACACTAGGGATAGATATTGGTCTCATGGGGGTATTGGCCCTTCTGTCTGTCTTCTGTGTGTTGGAGCGGAGGAAACCTGTGACCACCTTTTCACCACTTTTCCATTTACAATACAACTGTGGGAGGAGATGAAGCTACATTTTAGGCATTCAGGGCCGTGGAGTGGAGAAAATCTTTCTGAGTGCTTGCATGGCTGGCATGAGGTTTATAAATTACACATGCTATTTCCGATTAGCTTCATCTGGGGTGTATGGAGGTTAAGAAACTCCATTCTTTTTTATCATAAGGCTTATTCCTTTACTGGTTTGGTGGTCTTCATAAAAAGCTTCATGATTGGGATGGTATGGAAAGCTGAAATTTCGAGGAATGCCGTTTTGGAAGCACCAGTCATTGGGCATATCAGACCAATAGGATTCTTTGATGGCGCATCACACGGTGGGCGATGTGGGGCTGGTTGCTACATCAGGTGGGAACATAACAGGTGGGCAGAATTATGTTTTGGTTGTGGATCGGGCAGTAATACTAGATCAGAACTTTTAGCTCTTTGGGGTACTCTTCTTGTGGCTCTTTCACTGGACATTAATACTATTGATATATTCGGCGACTCCAGAGTGATTGTTGATTGGGTCTCATTACATCATAGACTGCAAATCCCTGCTCTTGATACTTGGAAAACAAAGATTCGGGAGTTTATTCAACTCTATGTTGCTATTTCAATCTGTCATGTGAGAAGGTTTTTCAATGAGAAGGTGGATCAGCTTTCCAAGAGAGGTCTTATGCTGGATGAGGGCAGAGCCATATTGAAGATCTTTGGTGGTGATCAGCTTTTAGAAGAAAAGCACTACTTTATTTACTGAATTTCCTTTTTGTTTTTTGCTAGAGATAGTGCTATCGAGACACTTGAAGATTATTGTTTATATCTTCTATATGTTAATGGAGTACCGACTTAAAAAGGCATGTTTTTTGTATAAAGAATATAGTAGAGTAGATGAAACTTAATGTAGTGCTCATGTTTAATAGAGTCTTTCTGAACTGTTTCTATGTTGGAAAGACTTTCTACTGGATCAAAGGTGGACCAGTTATATATGTAATCATCTTTATGAAGGAGCTCAGGTAGTTTCCTTGATTCACTAATGAATAGCAGGAAACTCTTTTTCTTTTGGAAAAAAAATCTAAAAGGTGAGCACATGTTCATGGACGCCTTGTGAATTGCAATTCTTGTCGAGGTAGACAAAAATATAATGGGTGAAATTTGTGGTTTTTAGGTTGGATGTTAAGCTTTTTTAATGTGATATTTAATGAGATGGATAACCAAAATTTATGGTATACTACTTATTTATGAACTAGAATGGCAGAACTATTTTTGTAATGATATATTTATAATAAGAATAATGTGCTATAAGGTTATAACGTTTGAGGTTAGGAGCTAGTTGTGAGGTTTTTTGGCTGACTTGATGGAGATCAAAGGTGCCATAGCCGTGGGGCATAAGTCTTCACTCTATTTCCACAGTTACGAAAATAATAATAATAATGATGTGCAAAATGCTATTCAAATATAAGTTGGAAGTATATTATATAAAAAGGTGATTAATTGTTTACTTGTGTTAATGAAATGAAGAGCTGTGCTTAATGGGAATGGTTTTTTTTATTTAAAATAATTAAATTGTGATAGAGTGTTTTTATTATAATTTTTTTTTATTTTTTGTGATTAAAAAACTATTAAAAGTGGGAATTACAAATTTTGATTTCTAAAATTATAATATGAATTTATTTTAATAAGATTAAAAATTTATAATTATAATTAATATAAGTATTTTATAGCAAATAAAAAGGGTGTGGTTTAAAAGTTCAAATCGTCGAATTTTTACTCTATAAAAAAGAGAGAAATACATAGAGAGATGGTATACTTGAGTGGAAACAAAACCATCTACAAAGTTGGAGTTTATCGCATGGAATTAATTTATGTTTACTGTATAAGTTATCTATATATTTTTTACCAACTATGATCTAGTGCCTCTGATACATACGACATATCTACAACAAATATCAACATAAATTAACTGAGAAAGAAGGGATACAAAACAACTAAGATATCTAATCATCATCTGAGAGAGTGACTGGAGAACCTTGAAACCAAAGGAGTTTCTTTGACAAAGCTAACACTATAATATATTTTCACATTGACATCTAGTTTAGCTTCCTAGTTGCATTGATATGCTTGGTTGTCGTCCAACTGGAGAAGAATCTCACCATTTGTTCCTTGCTTATCCATTAACGCCCTGCCCAATAGGGTCTTCATATTCCAGTATAGAGCAATAGTCTTGTGATACTTGGTTCTATGTTGCTTGTGGTTCTAGTGTCTGGGATCCGATCGATTATGCTCTGCCTAATCTCCTCCCGGGGAAAGAATTCCTTCAGGCTTTTCACATCCTCCAATGCTAGAACTATGTCTTCCTAAATTTGTTAAGCAATCATCCTCCTCTAAGTCACGACCTTTTCCATGGCTTCTTTTTTAAAGTTACATCATGCATAAACAAGCATATTTATCACATGAAGAAAACACAATCATTCCACATTGATATACAAGCTAATACTTATCTTTTAACAAGAAGATCCAAGCAACTTGTTGTATAAGAACAATTTTTCACCCAACTGTAGGTATCAGTTGCAGATACCACCCCCGGGCTAGGATACGAGGCCACCAAGGTGAAGGAAATTCCTATAGGATTCTCTCTATCAGTCCATGACCCATTTTCTCTCATGTTTATCCAAACTACCCACCTCTGAGCATTTATAGGGATCTCACTCAGTCATCCCAACCATGGCACTCTTCTCTACTGCTCCACACAACACAAGGAAAACATTTCCCTTCATTGTTCCACAATTCCTTCAAGAAATCCAACCCTTATAGTGCTTACCAATGTGTGTAGAAAGAGTCCAACCTATTGTATGACATTGGACAACATCATCTAACATTACTTCATGGCTTCTTAAGCATTTAGAAGCAACAAAAATAAATGGTAAAGGTTCATATCTTTCCCAATATCTATGCTCACCTACATCCATTTCTTTTCTCTCAAATCTGTAATTCTCCTTCACGATTCAAATTTTTGGTTTTTTTTAGTTTTGGTAATGGTAATGGCAGTGGAGAGAATAGCATGAGAAAACTCTACGTAGTGTAAAAATTAGCATGAGAATGAGTGGTAGACTCCAAAGGAGATGAGAGGATGGCAAAAAGACAACTAACATAACTTATGACCATAGAAGAGAGGGCTCTTGCAATTGTCATAGAAGTATGTTCATCTCGTGCTTCCATACTACATGAGGAGACTTTTCTCACCAACCTCACACATGCATTCAATTATTGGATTTAATAGTAAAATTTGAAGTAATGTGCACATGTAAGGAATATGGAAGCAATTGGATGACTTCTAAGGTTGACACTTGGAAATAGAGGATTTAATCTCCCATAGGCCCCCTTTCCTCTTCCCCTCTAGTGGAATCATAGCCCCTCTAGTGCTCTTTACACAACCATCTTGGACCATTTTATTATCTTTTCAACATAACATTTACATAGATTTTGAGTTAGCATGACATGCCAACCACATGGTCCATATAGAAATATTTACATTATACATGCCTAGCCATTCATTAGTTGGGACTTGGACTTGAGCTCCACACTATGAATCCATACTAGCCTATTTACATCATTTACATAATTTTGATTTAATATATTCCAAGTCAAAATTGTGGGTATTACAATCTCGTCCCCCTTGGAATAACATTGTCCTCGGTGTTTGCTCAAAATCAGAACAAAAATGGATATGAGGCTCTCCAATGGCACTTTTACTTGTTTGATTGCTTGGTTTCAGACTAACATATTTACATCATTTACATAATTTTGATTTAATATATTCCAACTCAAAATTGGGGGTATTACAATCCCATCCCCCTTGGAATAACATTGTCCTTGGTGTTTTCTCAAAATTAGAACAAAAATGGATATGCCTCTCTCATGGCATCCTCCATCTCCAATGTAGCCTCATTGGGACAAAAGTGCTTCCATTGCACCTTTACTTATCTAATGGCTTGGTTTCAGAGCAATGTTACCTTCCTGTCGAGGATGCATAGTGGACCGGTATGGAAACCTTGGGTTACACCTAGATGACATCCCAATCAATCACATGGTTAGGATCATGTCCATATTTCTTATGCAAAGAGACATGAAAAACATTATGAGCTCCAGTGTCACAGTAGGAAATGCAATTCTATATGAAACTGGTTGTATCCTCTTAAGCACTTCAAATGGCCCACAATATCTTGGTGATAACTTGTCACAACTTCCAAGCTTCAAGGAAATTTTCCTTGGCGCCACTCGGAGGTAAACACGATACCCAAAATTGAATTCTCTATCCACTTGATTCTTATCTGCATAGATTTTTTTTCTATCTTCGCTAGCCTTTAAATTCATCCTAATCTTTGCAACCTTTTGTTCCATTTCCTTAATCCTTCCCGGCTCAAAGCACAAGTTTGTTCACTAGGTTATCGTAACTCACTCGTGTCCTACACCTTCTGCCATACAAAGCTTCAAATATTGGACTCATTCCCAATGATGCTTGTTGTCCATTGTTATATGCAAACTCTACCAAGTGTAGATAATATTTCCACTTGGATGGTTTGTTCATCACATATGTGAAGCATCTGCATGTCTTCTATCACCTAATTTACTCTTTCTATTTGTCCATTTGTTTGTGGATGGTAGGCAGTACTAAAGTTCAGCTGTGTACCCAAATCTGTAAAAATATTTTTCCAAAAGTTAGAGGTAAATTTTGTATTGCGGTTAGATGCAATTGCTTTGGGTAATCCATACAATTTGAATTTTTTTTCATGAATATTCTTGCTCTCATTAGCCTTGTAAGTAGATTTAATTGGAATAAAATGTGCTACCGTTTAGACAATTTATTCACCACAACCATGATTGAATCATGCTTTCTTGAAATAATTGGAAATCTGGTAATAAAATCCATACGTACCACTTCCCATTTCCATTTTGGAATTGACAAAGACTGCAATAAACCCGGTTGGCATTGATGTTCAACCTTCACTTGCTGGCATTTCATACATTTTGAAATGTACTTAGCAATGCCTTTTCTTCATTCCCATCCAAAAATATTGCTTCCTTACTATAACAATTGTTTTTCGGTATGCTAGGTGACAAGAATATGACATTTTATGGATTTCATCCATAGGAATTATCCTCAAATTTACCACATTGGGAATACAAGGTCTATTTTTATAAGTAAGAAGTCCATCATCCTCCAAATGATAACCTTCATACATCTTTTCCAAATTCTATTGTTGTAATTTGTCTTTTATTTGCACATACTGCTCATCTTCAACAAGAGAGTCAACGATCTTTTTCCTCAAATATGATTGGAAAATGTTAATGGTCGCCACATGCATTGCATGCATTTTTCTGTTGATTGCATCAACCACTTTATTTTCTTTCCCCTTTATGTGTTTGATCTCAAAATTAATTTCACATAGAAATTCTAGCCATCTAGTTTTCCTTGCATTTAGTTTTGGTTGTTAAAACAAATATTTCAAACCACAATGGTATTTTCTGAGCTTGAATTTCCTACCCATCAAATAGTGCCCCCACATTTTCAAAGCGTGCACTATGGAAGGAAGCTCTAAATCATGGGTAGCATAATTATTCTCATGTTATTTTACTAGCTTTCTTGACTCATAACATACCACATGATTCTCTTGCATGAGAACTCCAATTCCATGTTTACAGGCATATGTACACACCAAAAAATGTTTTCCTAGATTTGCAATTTTTAAAATTCGAGCACTTGTAAGAAGCTTCTTCACAAGTTGGAAGCTTTCTTCACATTTTTATGTCCACTCAAATTTTATTCCCTTCTTTTGCAAATAAGAGATGGGGTGTGCAACCTTGGATAATCCTTCAATGAACCATCTATAATAATCAGCAAGACCCATAAATGATCTCACATTTGTCAAATTATTTGGAATTGGCCAATTCATAATGGCCTCAATCTTTTCATGAACTGTTGACATTCCTTTCTCCGAAATAATGTGACACAATTAATAATGAATTTGTTTTTCTAGAAATCACATTTAATTAGATTTGCATACAACTTATGCTCTCTTATCACTTCCAAACTCATTCTCAAATGTTCTTCATGCCCCTCTTCATTATTGGAATAAATAAAAAAATGTCATCTAGAAAAACAATAACAAACTTGTCCAAATACTTACTGAAAACACTATTCATGAGACACATGAATGTAGTTGGTGCATTAGTGAGACTAAATGGCACCACCATGACCTCATAGTGTCCATACCTTGTTCTAAAGGTTGTCTTGTGGATGTATTGTTCCTTGATTCTCACTTGGTGGTAACAAGACCCCTCAAGTCAATCTTTGAAAATATATTTGCCCCTCATTTGATGAAAAAGAGCATCAATTCGGGGTAATGGGTACTTGTTCTTTACTATAACTCTATTCAGTTGTCTATAATAAATACATAACCTAACTGTTCCACCTTTCTTTTTCACATATAGCATGGGTGCTCCCCATGGAGACACACTTGGTTGAATGTACTTATTTTCCAACATCTTTTGGAATTCCATTTTCAGCTTTAGTAATTCTGTTGTACTCATTCTTTAAGATGTCTTAGACAATGGTGCAGCTCCTGGCACAAGATCCATAGTGAAATCAATATTACTCTTCATAGTAAGTCATGGCACTTCATCGAGAAACACGTCCCTGAATTCTTTCAAGACTCGATAGTCCTCCAAATTAACAATCCTTTCTAAAGAACTTCTTCAATTGCAATGTTGAAATCTATCTAATAGAAACCACCTTTGGAATTCCCTTTACTATCCTTGGGTTTTCTTTTTCATCAATGGATTCAAATGTCTTGTTGTAGCAATCAAGTTTAACTTTGTGTGCTTCCAACCAATTTATTTCAATGAGAACATCATAAGAACCAAGTGGAAAGTATTCAGCGTTGTCCATGTGAAGATTCCATCCACTTCCAATGTACATTTCTCCACCATTTCACTAACAATTTCCTCTTGGTTCCAGTAGCTAGTTGGACCAACCATGATTTATAATTTTATTATGCTTTGTTTTCTTAAAAGCACAAATCTCAACAATTTTAGGAGTTTTATAATTGTGAGTATATCCAGGGTGAATCAAAATTGAACTAGATTACTTAGCAATCTTACCATCAACTTCAATTGCAATTGAATGATGGTCTACTTAGTGGTCCTCTTGCGCAACATAGATTCTAGGGACGATTTTTGGTACCTCACCCAAAATTTCATCCTCTTGGATGTTGTGATATTACTTGGCACTCCCATTTTGATGTGGATAGTAGGCTAGGCAAATGGTCCTCTCCACATCCCCAACATTGAAGTGGCTCTCTTGGCTTGTCTCCCATCATCCTAGTTGGATTGGTCACACCTTGTGGTGGTTGCCTTTGCCGAATTTGAAATGAGGAGGCTTGAACCCCCTCTTTCTTTGTTCAAACTTCTCTTTATTCTTGTCCTTCCATGCCTTATGAAATTATGGCCTGCTTTTGTTTTTTATCATAACAATACTTGGCCTTCCTTATGATTTAATCTAGAGATTGAGGTTAATCAAACTCAATTATTTCCTTGTACGACTAAGCTATTCCACTTAAAAACCATTGAATTTTGACCTTATCATCTCTAATATACTTAAAATACCTTAGAAGCTCCAAGAATTTATTGGCATACTCCTCCATGGTCATTTGTCCCAATTTCAACTCACGGAACTCTTTAATTTTGTCATCACAGTACCTATTGGAGTGGTACTTTTACTTGAAGTACTTCTTGAATTGCTTCCACACAACATCCCTTTCATTGATCTTCTTGACTTTTCTAAGGTGACCACACAATATAGACGCTATTCCATTCAAATTAAATGTAGCCACCCTTGTATTCATGTTCCTAGAGTATTCTTGGACTTGGAAATACTTCCCCATCCCAAGAAGCCAAGCCTTAGTTTCTTGACTATATTTTACTTCACCATCAAAAGTGGGAGGTTTGGCCTTCTAAAATTCCCCATGCGAGTTTTTGTTGAAAGACATCTTCCTCTTATTCCTATGAGATGAAGATATTGAAACTTCAATGGAGTCTTTAGAGGCAGATGACTCACTAGAAGGGAATTCTAGAGTATATTTCCTATCTCTAGAAATCCTTCTTGATCTATGGGACTTCTTGTGAGAATGCCTCCTTGAGATACTCCCACTCTTTTCCTCATTTAATAATTGCTACCCATGGTGAATCTTTCTCTAAGTATCTGTTTAGATTTGGAGCATAGTCTCATTCAACTGGCTCTATTCTTCCCGGGCTCTAATCAGTCTCTTGTTATTTTCTCTACAATCTTGTAGTTCCCCTCTTAGAATTTTCATGGTTTCTTCAACCATTAGATTCTATCTCTACATTATCAACATTTATATTTTCTCCCATGGCATCTGTTTCAGCTGCATAAGAATCATGTGCATCACCTATGATGATGATTTTCTTGGCCCAACTAAGACCAAGGATTTCCAAATTGCAATATATTGAATGTTCACCCTTAATTGTCCCTGATATGATATTGTATCTGCATAAGTGTTCATATAAACACACTTGTTAGCTTCATTTCATTCTTAGAAAATCATAAAATTAATTTTCAGGCATTCTTGTAACTACCCATATTAACATTTTTTGTCAAATCAAGTCTACAAGCACTTTTATGCTCAATTATTTAGAAACATCTGAATCACCCCTTTAGAATATGATGGTGCAAGTTTTTTCCATCATGGATAATATTTCCAATGACTAAATGAATTCCTATTTATGATTCTTAGGAAAAAAGTTACATCCTTTCAAAATCGTCAATTTTCCCACTTCTGCACTTTTCCTGCAAGTCCATTTAGCTTCGAATACCAACTTCATGCACCTATAGAATAAAATGTAGGGATAACTAGAAAAAAAATTCTATTAGGTAATGATCATGCTCATGACAAGGATTACTTGTAAATTTTTATATCATTGATATGTTTCTCCGTTCAATTTCTATAATTTTCTAGAATTGACTACTTTTAAATTTTGCATTCTCTCGAGACTTGGAATTTTTAGTAGTTTCTATAACAAACTTATTCCTGAACTGATAGAACAATGGGACATTTCCATTCTATTCAGTCATGCTATTACCACAATAAAATTCTCGGAGTCCTCAATGCCTTGGGGAGGACAATGGGGTAAAGGGGGCTTGGCCCCTTGCGACCTCCCTTCACTGATGCAAGGTGTGTCAAGGGAAACACCCTCATTTTTTTTGTAAATCATTTTATTTCACACAATTTGGCATGTAAGTTCAACATCATTTTCCAATTTCCAGTCCCTGGAAACCAAGCATTGAAATCACTTCCTTTATTTATTTTTATTAATCCAGTTTCATTCAAGACGCTACATTAACCTTTTTCGACAATAAGATTTGCGTTGTTAATCCAATTCGCATGATCAAATATGGGCCATTCATAGAGATAGCCCTTTGGATAATGTATGATCTACGTTTCATGCGCGAATGGTCATGATCGCACCATGGAACATGCGTGATCATATCTCAATCATTTGCAAAAATACCCCACTAGATAAGGTATGATCATCATCCCTAGTGCGAATAGTCATGATTGCATGATGGAACATGTGTGATCAAATCTCAGTCATTCACATGAATACCCCACTAGATAAGGTATGAGCATATTCCCTAGTGAAAATGGTCACAATCACACGATGGAACATGTGTGATCAAATCTCAACCATTCACATAAATAACCCACTGGATAAGGTATGAGCACCTCCCTATGTGTGAATGTGTTAAATCTAAGGATTTGACTTGTCCAATTTAATCTAGTCCATCCATATTAGAAACTGAATTTCCCCTTTGATTACATGGGTTCCATTCATGCATTGTCCCTAGTTTGGAACTACCATCTATACATGGATTCCATGTGGTTGGTCCATGTCATACTCCCTTGTCTACATGGCACATCCACGTCATCCCCCATCCATGTGTCACTAATGGGTCCCACATCAAAATTTATTGAAATTTTTTAATTTCATAATTATGTGAAATTTTAATTTTGGCAACAAGGGCTTATTTTGAAATTAGTTCTAGCCCCTTTCCCCATTTTGGAACTTATCCATTAATTAATAGAACTAGATTTTTCCACTAATAGATATACAAAATTTGGAAAATTTTCACAAACTTCTCAGAATGATCTACCATTGTTGTTATTGGACATAAAATTTGACTAATGGATGTAATAAAAATACCATCTAAAAACTAAATACAAAGATTTTCATAGAATCATTTCGTTGCATTTCGTCAAACACTTCATGTGCAAACTCTGATTTATACATGTACCTATGGATTCCATCCCATACAACCCCAGTGTTGCAACCAAGAGCTCTGATAAAACTCTATCACATCCCCATCCATCATTCTGACTGTAGGAGGGGGTATTTATCAACTATAGGTTTCTAAATTTCACCCAATGGGCCAAATGTGAATTCATAAGTAAGAAATGTATGTGCAATTTCTGAATGCAAAACTTAGTGGAATTAAAACTCTATCTACACATACATCATGCATAAACAAGAATATTCATCACAAGAAGAAAATAAAATCATTTTGCATTCATATACAAGAGAATACTCATCTTTTAACAAGAAGATCCAAGCAACTGGTTGTGTAAGAGTTATTTTCCACCTAGCTGTAGGTATCAACTTCGTATATGACCCTCAAGTTGGGTTATGAGGCCACCAAGGTGAAGGAAACACCTACAAGCTTCTCTCTCTTAGGTCATGACCCATTTTCTATCATGTTTAGCCTTACTAGCCACCTTTGAGCATTTACAGAGATGTCACTCAGCCATCCCAATCGTGGAACTCTTCTCTATTTCCCCACACAACACAAGGAAGGAATTTCCCTTCACTATTCCGTAATTCCCTCAATAAATACAACCCTTACAGTGCTTACCAGTGCATGTAGAAAGAGTCCAACCTATTGTATTCTATTGGAGAACCTCTTGTAACATATAAATGCATGGCTTCTCAAGCATTTAGGAGCACAAAAATCAATGGGTGAAGGTTCCTATCTTTCCCAACCTCTATGCTCACCCACAACCATTTATTTTCTCTCAAATCTGCAATTCTCCTTCACAATTCGATTTTTTAGTTATATTTTAGTTTTGGTAATGGTAATGGGAACATAGAGAATAACATGAGAAAACTCTACACAGTGTAAAATCAACATGAGAATGAATGGTAGACTCCATAGGAGGTGAGAGGATGGCGAAAGGAAAATAACATGATTTTTTACCATAGAAGAGATGACTCTTACAATTGTCATAGAAGTACGTTCATCCCATGCTTCCATAACTACACGAGGAGACCTTTCCCACCAATCTCACACATGCATTCAATGATTGGATTTAATAGTAAAAAAAAATTAATTGGCTCATTTAAGGAAAATGGAAGTAATTGGATGAGTTCTCAGGTTGTCACTTGGAAATAGAGGATTTAATCTCCCATAGGTCACATTTCCTCTTCCCCTCTAGTGGAGTCATAGCCCCTCTAGTGCTATTTACACAAGCATCTTAAACATTTTATTATTTTTCCAACATAATATTTACCTAGTTTTTTAGTTAGCATGGCATGCCAACCACATGGTCCATGTAGAAATATTTACATTATACATGCTTATCCATTCATTAGTTAGGCCTTGGCCTTAAGCTCTATGCTAGGATTCCATACTAGCATATTTACATCATTTACATAATTTTGATTTAATACATTCCAAGTCAAAATTGGGGGTATTACTGTCACGTCCCCATTTTGACCCCCTTTGATTTAATTTGTAAATGATGTAAATATTGTAATTTAATCATGGTGAGGAGCTCAAGGCCAAGGCCCCACCATTGATTTAGCGCTTATATATATATCGACAATTAAAATAGATGCCCATGGTTCTTGTGCAAGATGGGCACAATGTAAATAAGACACCATGTAAATACGAATTTTAATGGAAAAACCCACAACCGGTTATGCAATGCAACAAAAGAGATGGGGCATGACTCTACAAGGAAAAGGGAGGGAAATTATTCAAACCTTGAGCCAATGGTATTAATCCATGTGTCAATGGGGAAACCCATAAACCACCAACTACCCGTTTTGTCTCATGTACCCAATCATTTAATTTTTCCAAGAAATTGGTTAAGGCAGTTAATGCCTTGGGAATGAAAGAGTATGGGCAAGCCATTTTCGTGCATGGGCAAGCCATCAACTTGGAAAATCGTGTTTTTTGCTTATGGGGCAAGAAACCACCCACGAAATGGTGCCCAAAGCCATGGGGAATGGGCAGTCTTCATTCATTCACGCAGTTGGAGTTAGCTGGGCTCTTTCCATTTACGTTTTTCATCTAAATACTGCATTTTTCCATGCCTGGGAGTCGTTTTTGCAGTATATAACAGTTGGGAGAGGGAGGGCCACGTTTTTGAGGACTGTAGGGAGGTCGTTTTTGCCCCTGAATGTCCAAGGACGTTTTTCTAAAAACGGATTTGGCTTCCTGGGTTGTTCACCAACTTCCCATTTCGTTTTTGTGGGTTCCCACGTTTTTCTGGGTTAGTTGAAACCCCAACTCATACATTCCACTGTGGAAAAACGTTTTTCTCATGCCCAGCAAGTGGGGTTCTGCAGTTATGTGCATCCTTGTTCTTGGTTGAGCCCGTGAGCTGAAGTGTTGGAGTGGTAGTGGATAGAAGTGGCTTGATAAACCTAGTGGGGGAGACAACCTCTCAAAAAGATCAAGAGGGCTTTGGTTACTCTTCTATGCATACCCTGAGAGCACTAGATAGGGAAGGTATGGCTTGAGGGACTGCACAGCAGTGAAAAGAATACTTCCTTGTGCTGGGTGTGTAGGCAATGTGGGTGCCAAGCTAGATAGATCTTGCAAGGTTATCCCTGGTTCTGTGCTGGAGCTCACTAGCTTAGCAACTCTTCCTTTCCATCTCCTAGTAGCCTGATAAACCCAATTGTAGATTGGCTTGGCTCATCTTGGTGTATGCTTGGCTATGTGTGAGTCTGCTGTTCCCTGGTTCCTTGTAGAGATCATGCCCAGCTCGGGGGTGGCAGTGGTGCTGAGAGATTGAGGAGCACACTGGCCTATGGTTGGGTGGAACGTTGCAGTTGCATAGCCAGTTGCTTGGGACTGCCTTATTGAGATAAGTATTCTCTTGTGTAAATTGGCAATTATCATTTGATGAATGTTATGAATGTATGTGGATGTATTAAACGAATTTGCTTCAGCTGTGTATTAAAGTGATTCTGCATTTCCATATGATCTTGTATAATTCTGCACAGATCTTTAGTTCATGGCTGCCACAGAATCTTGAATGTGTATTAGAGATCAACAACATTTATTTGATTACCGTCGTTTTTCCATAGTATGCACAGATACAGTTCTTGCATCAATGTTTTTAATTCAAACGTTTGGGGCTAATTGCCCGGATTGAGCACCACGTCCTCTCTATCTCGTTGGTATGGTAGGAGGGGATACTACAATTACATTCGTTTGAAGTCACTTCCTCCAAGTTGTTATTGTCATACATGAAATTAACATAAGTGACCTTTTGAGATTTAATTATTATAACCTTTTTTTATCAGTGTTAACATTCATACCCATACTAGAGAAAAAATCCTTGAGAATTTTTAGTTTCTTGTCAAGATCATAGGAGCTCCTCGCTATAATAATAATATTATCAGTATAAAGAAGAAGAATGATGACTATACCAACCAAATTCATGCCAGTATAACTTGTGTCTTCCAAACAACCCTTTGGTTTGTCAATGTATATATAAAAAAAGGTAGGGTACAAGGGACAACCTTGCTTGACTCCTATATTATAATTCATTTCTTTTTACCAACCCTCAAAGTTCCTAAACATGGAAATAACCTTCTCATACAACTTTATCGCAAAAGCACTCAACTCAAAAGGGATTTTTAACTCTTCTAATCTATTCCAAAGGTTAGTTCTAGGAATTGTGTCAAATGTTTTTCTAAATACCACAAAAAAATAGAATATTGGGTTTACTATTACAACACTCCTTAACAATGTTCCTAAGCGTAACAAGGTGGTCCATAGTGAATAAATTTGAGAAACATGTGTAAAAGAAAACAATACCAAACAAAATAAAAAAACACGATACTTAACAATGACTCACACTCACATTACAAAGAAATTTACCTTGGAAACCCAAAACAGAGAAAACAACATTTCTAAGTGTTTCTCCACTCTTTATTTCATTGTATTATATTTTCTATTCACGATACAATATTATAGCATCCAAACCCCCAATCCATTAACCCGAATTAGATTACAACCCCAATTCCTTGAACATAATTAATTTGTAATGGACAAATTCCATCGGCCAAAAAAAACCCACAATAAAACCCAAAAATTTCTTTTGGGGGCACTTCCCTTGAACCCCTAGTGGGGTGTTTTCTAATCCCTCCCCATCCAGGGGAGATCCCCCTTGCTCTGGGAACCTACAAAGACTACAAGACATGTCTAACATTCTCCCATTTGTTGCATTCTTTGAAACAAGAGATTCAAAGGGGAATCATCCATGAAATCAAATACTAAGGGAAACAATTCCCATTGATTATCTACACCTGTAACGTCCCCCTCACCCAATCCAACCATCGGGAGCAGACGCTAGCTAAATCTAGGCTCTCAAATTTTTCCCCAAAACCATAATACGATTTTCAACAAATAAAATGTGTGCATAAACTTAAATAGACATGCACAATGGAATTTAAAATCTATCCACGCACATCTAGCATGCAAATACAAGCATATACATTACAGGCACAAAATAGAAACATTTCATATTCAAATGCATGAGAATACTTATCTTTATCCAATGCATATCCAACCAACTGCTGTGTAAGAGTGATTTTCCACCCAACCCTAGGCACTTCGTCCAACATATACTCTTTCTAATGGGAGGCCACCCCAAGGTAGGATATGAGGCCACCAGGGCGAAGGAGACACCTACAGGCTTCTCTCTCTAAGCCCAAAACCCATTCTTCTCTCTATGTTTATCCAAATGCTCATACAGAGAGCTACAGGGGTCTCACTCAACCCTCACAGCCTTAGCTTCCACAATACCTGCCCCACACAACACCCTTCTAGCTCAGGCATCCCCTTCACTGATTCACGGTTCTCTTGGGCAATCCATCTTGATGGGTGCTTCCATTGTTTGCATAGAAGAATTCCAATGTGATATTGGATGCTATTAAACCACCTGTAGCCTCAATTCGTGGCTTCTCAAGCACCTAGGAGTAGCATAAATCCGTGGGTAAGGGTTCCTAGCTTCCCCAACCTCTGTGCTCACCTACAACCAACAATTTTCACTTCCAAATCTGCAGCATGGTCTCCAAATTCGAATTTCTGGGTTCAAAACAGCATGGTAAATTCATGGACAGCAAGGGAGAGCTCTGCATACTCCAAATATGAATGAAATAATGAGATAAAATGAGGGTTGACTCCAAAGGATATGAGAAAATGGTGAAAAGACAACTGACATAAATTATGACAATAGAAGAAAGGAATCCTGGAAGCTGCAGACTGACTTATGTCATGACATAACTATCAGAAAAGTGTATTCAGTCCCATGCTTCAATTACTACATTAGGTGACTTTTCCCACCAATGACACACATGAATTAATGATTAGAAAATGGTCAAAAAGGAGATAATTGGCTTATTCTCATCACATGACAGAATTTTGGGTGAGTTCTAAGGTTGACACTTGGCAGGAAGGATTTAGTCACCCATGGGCCCCCTATCCTCTTCTCCTCTGGTGGAATCATAGCCCCTTTGGTGCTCTTTACACGACCAGTCTTGGACCATTTTATTATTTATGCACATAATATTTACATAATATTCTAAATCAGCATAAAATCCAACCAAACAGTCCACATAAAATATAAACATCATACATGCCTAGACATTCACTATTCGAGCCTTGGCCTTGAGTTTGTACTAGGAATTCACGCTAGCATATTTACATCATTTACATAATTTTGGATAAATACATTCCAAGTCAAAACTAGGGGTATTACAACACCAAGAGAAATTTTTAGTACTAATAGACTTTGTTTATGAATTTTCAACATTCTTCAAGGCATCAAACTCCAACAATATTTTTCTCTCCTCAACTATGTATCTAACAAAATTGTACTGAACATCAATATACTTTGTCTTGGAATGATAAGCAAGGTTGTTTTCCAGAAATATTGCACTTGATCTATCACATCCTATTCTCATTGTTTTCTAAACAAAACCAAAACCTAAACACAATATTTGCAACCACATGGATTCCTTACTTCCATGAGTGGCTGCCATGTATTATGCTTTTGCTGTTAACAATGCGACTACACCCTACGTTTTACTCATCCAACTGTTTGCTCCACCAAATAAGTTTAAAAACACAACCCCTTGTAGATCTTCTATAGTCAAGATATCCATCCCAGTCTGCATCAACAAAACCTTGTATATCTACTTCCCTATGAAGTCTAGACTTTCCTTGGTACGAGATTGCAATCTAAAGTGCCACCCAAATATTTGAAGGCCCTGTTTACTGAAGTCCAATGTTTCTTCTCTAGTTTTGACATATATTTGCTCAAAACTCCCACTACATCAGAAATGTCTAGTCTAGTACAAAACACAACATACATCAAGCTTCCAACATCACTAGCATATGGAACACACGACGTCTTCTATCTCTTCTTGAGTCTTGGGACACTGATCTATAGATAAATTTGCACCTATAGGAATAAGGACCTTTACTGTTTTGCAGTCCTGCATATTAAACCTATGCAATACCGTCTCAACATATTTCCTCTAGTTTAACCAGATTTTTCTATTGGCTTGATTTCTTTTAATTTCCATGTCGAAAATAGAATTTGCAGTACCAATATCTTTCATATCAAACTTAGAAGACAACTAGGCTTAAACATCCTTGATGGTTTCCTTGTTTTTTCCAATCAATAACGTATCATCAACATACAAGACCACATAAATAAAATCGCCACCCAACCTGCTTGGAATACACACAGTGATCAACTTTTCTTCTTCGGAAACCAAGTCCCAATATATAAAGGGGAATCTAATAGAAGTTAATTTTGCAATACTGATGAAAATGTATCATCAAAATCAATTCCCTCCGCTTGGAAATAACCCTTAGCTACTAGGCGAGCTTTGAACTTCTCCACCTTACCTTATGCATTTAAAAACTTCTTCGTAAACACCCATTTGCAACATATTATACAACTTGACGAGAACTTTCAAGAGTTCTCGTTTTTTTATAGGTTGCATTTAGTAATTATTTTTAACCTAAATCGAAAAGTGGTGCTATCAGTAACACCATTTTTGGGGGGGATAAAATTAAAACCTTTTGGACACTCCGACCAATGTCGATGCAATCAAAACCCTAAATTATCCCCCAAATTGAAAAGTGGTGCTACTGATAGCACCCTCTTTTTTCAAAGCTTAAATTTTTATTTTTTTAAACTTTGGCTAGTGTCGGTGCAATCAAAGCTCAAAGTCAACTCCTTAACAAAAATTGATGCTACCGGTGGCACCATTTTATTTCTCCAGGTTACAAAAATGCATTCATTTTGAAACCATGCATAGAATAAAAAAATATTTTTTTTCCTTTTTCCCTTAAATAACTTTTTAAAAAAAGAAGGATTACCTATTTTAATAAAAAAAAATTCTCTAAAAATAGAAAATTAAATAAATTATAAAAAAAGACATTTAAAAAATTAAAATGTTGAAATTTTTTAAAATAAATTTTAAAGAGAAAAAAACATAATTAAAAAAAAACTAAATAAAAAATAGGAAAAAACATAAAAACCAATTTAAATTTAAGAAAATTTTAAAAACAATTAAAAAAACAAAATTATAAATAAAAATTTAAAACAATTTAAAAAAAAAACATCAAAATTTAACCAATTCAAAAAAATCAATTCAATTTAAAACTTTTAAAAAATGAAATTTATTTTTTTAAAATAAAATAAAAATAAAAACACTAAACTTAAAAAAATAAAATTAAAAATATTTATAAAAAATAATTAAACCAATCTAAAAAGTTTTGGAATGTACGATTGTGAAGATTGGGGATGCAGCATCTCTCAAGAACCCTAGAGAAATATCAAGCAAATTCAAAAACGTTTTATCACGTATAACCTCAAATTAAGAGCAATACACCATATCATATTCTCCTTATAGAAGTGGGTCTTCCCCCATCGAAAGCATCACTATGACTAGTACCTGATGTACAAGAATAAGATAAATAACATGGAAGACCAAAGCCTCCCTAGAATTGCTTTCAATTCTAGTCAAGGACATCTTTGGCTGAAGAGAGGATAATACAAGGACGACATGGCTTGGTTAAATCATTGGGGAATTGATGAAAATACCACTTTGCAAAATATCAACAACCTAAAAAATATTATTACATCTAGCTTCAAAGAGAGAATGTGTGACGAAAAAATTTTAGAGGTTAAAAGAAATTAAGATATTACAAGGAATTTATTAATGTTAATCTAGAATATCAAAAGTATCCCTCTGTATTAACCAGTTCAAAGAAGAAGATTAATATAGCCAAGATAAGAACGAACTCCCATGAGCTTCCTAGTGAAACATGGCGCTAGACAATTCGTAAAACACCATGCGAGAAAAGGATTTTCCATCTTTGTACATCTATGAGAGTTGAGGACGAATCTCACTTTATTTTAGAGTTCCCTACGTATACCCACATTCGATTACAGTTTCCTAATATTTGCTACAATTCTAATCTCCATGATCTTCTTAATTGTGAAAATTATGGTAACCTAGGAACGCTTCTTTCTCACCTTTTTAATCATAGGAATCAAATTTTACATAAATCCAAATAATTACTTTCTCTTTTCTTAAGTTCTAATAGACCAAATGGATGTCAGTAGACGTTAAGCTTCATCGTCATCATAAAAAAAAAATTAAAATCAATTTAAAACAAAATTTAAAATAAATTAAACAATTAAAAACATTGTAGGAGAGGGAAGGGGTCGTGGCGTAGTTAGGTTTTTATTTTTATTATTTATTTTTTTTTATTTGTTTAACAAAATTTGTAATTTTTTATATTTTCTTTTAAATTGAATTTTATTTTTTTAGTTGGTTTAATTTTATTTATAAGTGTTTATAATTGTACACCGGGTACCTAGTCATAGCCATGCTCTCAATGGGAGAAAGACCTGCTTCTATAAGGAGAATAGGATAAGGCGTATTGCTTTTAATTTTGAGGTTATAAGTTATGAAACGATTCTGGATCCGCTCAATCTTTCTCCAGGAATCTCTAGAAATGTTGCATCCCCACACTTCACAGTCGTATAAGATAACGGGAATGACAAGAGTTTCAAAAAGGAACTCATTTTTGTCCCACATGATGAGGTTGGATAACTTATAATTCTTTTCAAGACCAAAAGATGCTTTCCATCCTCCGTTGATTCTTTTCTTGATGTTGTAGTTCCAATTAAGTTTATGATGAATGTCAAGACCAAGATATTTGTAAGAAGTTATTTCCTACAAATTGCTATTGTCATAAATAAAATTAGCATATGTGACTTCTTAGAATTTATAATCATAACTTTAGTCTTGTCATTGTTAACAGCCATACCCATATTAGAGCATAAATATTTAATACCTAATTGAAAATTTATTCAGTTCTGGGATGGTCAAGCTTTGTAGTGCTCAAGATCTTATAATTTGCAATGGTCTCATGAAATGGCCTTCTTAAGATCTTGTTTATTTACTTTGGTTCTTCTTCCTTAGGTTGGACTTCACGTTTGGGAGGAACTTTAACCTCTCTAAATACAACATCCTGATAATAAACAATCTTCTTAGTTACTGTGTTCCAAAGCTTATAACATTTTATACCATCTTTATAGCTAATAAAGATACATTTTTCAATTTTATTATCCAACTTACTCCTATTTTCCTTTGGAACATGCACATAAGTATCACAACCAAAAATTTTGATATGTTTAAGAGAGGGATTTTTACTAAGCCATGCCTCATGTGGAGTTTTGTCAACTAGTGTTGATGTAGGTGATCGATTTACCAAGTAACATGCATTTTCCAATACCTATGCCCATAATTCTCATGATAACCCTACACCATTGAGCATACTCCTTCCCTTCTCCATTGATGTCATATCCATCCTTTCTGAAACTCCATTCTATTGAGGTGTGTATGGAGTAGTCTGTTGCCTTACTATTTGTTAGATTATTGAAAAATATGCATTAGCATACAACAATATATTTCTAACAAGTAAATTAATAATTGAAATATTACTATTCTAATATGTTCTCAATGCAAGCATCAAATAATTAATAACATATGCAAGAAAGGAAAGGAAAGAGAAAAGAGAGAACCATTTTTACATGGTAAAACCTCAATATGGGGAAACATCCATAGAAGGCTTGGCCTTCTTACTCTTGAGAAAAATTCCACTCTTACAATCTTGAGCACCCCCACATATGTTTTACATCACAACTTTACAATATTTTTTTACAAGTTTCATGTACCCCAAAAGGTCTCCTTCACCTTTATTATATAGCTAAAGGTATAGAAGATCACATTCCATAATACATGTGGGATAAATATTTTTCCACCTCTCTTATATGAAGAATGACAATAGGAGAATTTTATTCCATGGTGCATGTGGGTTAAATCCTTTTACATAAGAAAGAGAGTTATGAAGAGTATTATGCATTTTTTTTGGAGTGATACATTGGATTATGAGCAAGCTAAATTGCACTTGTATTGCCACATCCTAACTCAATAGGAGAAATTTAAACTAGTCCAAGCTCAGTAAGAACATGTCAGATCCACACTACTTATTTAGTGTCTTCCTTAGTTTCCATGTAGTCTATTTCACAAGAAGAAAGAGAAATTGTTCTCAACTTCTTATTGGACCATGAAATCGGACCTGAACCAAGATGAAATATGTACCCTGTAGTAGACCTTCTATCTATATTATCCCTTTCCAAATTAGAATCTTTATAACCAAGAAGTGAAACTGAAGCTCTGCTAGAATAGAAAACACCATAATGTAATGTCCCTTGAAGATATCTGAGAATTCTCTTGGTTGCTTTCCAATGGTTGTCATGAGGCTTTTGCATAAACCTAGAGACCATGCTAACACCAAAATAGATATCAGGCATTTTATGTGTCAAATATATCAAACTCCCCACAACTTGATGATATAGAGTGGCATCATCAAGAGTAGTGTCACAATCAACAATTAAATTTATGTTGGACTGAAATGGTGTAGGTGAAGGGTTACAATCACTCATATGAAATTGTGATAGTAAATTAAAATCATACTTAGGTTGAGAAAGGAAGATCCCATCAACCATGAGCCAAATTTTAAAACCCAATAAATAATGCAATAGGCCTAAATATGTCATTTCAAATTGTTGTTTAAGATCATTCTTCAATTCACATATTAATGAAAGTTGGTTGCCAATAAGGATTAGATCGACCACATAAAAAACCACAACAAGTACATCATCATCAAAGAAATTAACATACAAATTTGGATAATATACACACCTCTTGAAACCATTCTTCAAGAAATAAGTATCAATTTTCTCATACCAAGGCAAAGGTGCCTATTTAAGACCATATAAAGACTTGTTCAATTTGCATACCAAACTTGAAGTTTTAGAGGTAATAAAACTAGGTGATTGTTGCATATAAATTTCTTCTTAAAGATCACCATTTAAAAAATCACTCTTAACTTTCATTCCATGAATTTCCCATTGAAAGGATGCATCAAGATAAATTATGGTCCTTATAGTGTTTATTTTAGAAACGGGAGAAAAGGTTTTAGTATAATTTATACCTTCTTGCCGAGAAAAACCTTTAGCTACTAACCAAGCCTTATATATTTCAATCCGTCCTTTTGTTGTAAACTTTGTTTTATAAATCTATTTACAACCAACTAAATTATTTCTAGGAGGAAGGGGAACAAGAGTCCAAGTCTTGTTCTTCATTAAGAATTCATACTCTGCAATCATTACATTTTCCCATTTTGGTATGTCTTTATCTTGAGCATATGTGGCTAATACTCTTGTCACGAGGAAAAAACCAAATATATTCCATCGAGTGTTGGATGGAATACACCTTAGAACCTGCAATATCAAGTTTTTTCCAGGCCCAAACTATAAGATGAGTAGTAATGGGAACCACTCTAGTATATTTAGAAAGGTTAGGTGGATCACTCAAAGTAGTACGTGAAATAGCATCTAGATCATGCACATAACTAGAGGAAGGGGTAATGGATATGGGAGCAACAGAAGATGGAGGAAAATTCAAGGAAACATGAGGTTTTGATAGACTCAGGTGGAGGAGAGGCTTCATTAAAATTAACATCTCACCAACTAATGACACCTTGGGTAGATGGATCAAATAACATGTAAGCTTTAGAACCTCATTGTAACCAATGAATATAAGTTTGCGAGATTTGGGCTTTAAATTTTTCTGTTTTTCATCAAGAATATGGGCCCAACATTCACTATCAAATATCTTAAAGTTACTAATATCTAGTTTCCTTCCACGCCATTTTTTTTAGGAGTAACTTGTAAAAATGCTTTAGTAGAAACTTTGTTGAAAATATGATTAGCACAACAAATTGCTCCATCTCAAAATATTTTATGTAATCCTTTAGAATAAAGCTTACATCTAGCCATTTCAATCAAAGAACACCTATTTCATTAAATTTGGACTAATTCTAGTCCAAGCCCCTTCAAAAACAGGTAAAAAACAGCCTTTCTAAAGTCCAAAAAGAACCTTTCTAAGGTGCAAAATGGGGTTCCAAAAGTGTCAATAATGGGTTCCAAAAATGCACTTTTGGATTTGAAATTGAAACTTTTGGAAGTGGATTTTGCATTTTTTGAATCCAATAATGACACTATCGGAACCGACTTTCATTCTTTTGAAAGTCGATATTGGCGCTTTTGAATCAGATTTTTCACTTTTGAAAACTGAGATTGGCATTTTCAGAATCTGATTTTGCACATTTTAATTCTGATACTAACATTTTTAGAATATGATTTTCACTTTACAACCCCCAATTTTTGGCTTATTAAATTTTCAATTCCATTTAGAAAATGTGGTAGCTCATCAATAACAATCCCCTTCAAAAAATCTATCACAACTGCATATACAAAAATCCAAAGATCTTAATAATAGTGCCACACATAGAAAATACAATCAAGATAAAAAGTTGTATTACATTATTCAGCAAACTAATTTCATTTTTTTACAATATTTCTCACATCATTAACACCATTTAGGTTTTGCAAGAAATGTCACAATCAATCTAACAACTATGTGTCATTCTCATCCTCACAATTATAGTTTTTTTTAATTACTTATTTCCCTTCATCATTACAAATATGTTTTTCTTTTGAATCATTTACAATCATTGTGTTACTAGCATCAAATGAACACTTTAAGATCTTCCAGACTTTATTTAAAGGTTTGAGATATACTTTTGGATTCTCAACTCCAACATAGCCCTTTCTTGGTATGGTGTCACAATCATCTTGTGTTATTATGACTTTAAAATGCTCATTTTCAATTCAATTTTGCAAAATAAATTTGCAAAAACTCATTCACATTTCTTTCTTGTGCAAATTCCCATAAACCAACCTCAAAAAAATTAAGGCATTATTTAAGAAAATCTTTTAACCTTAGAAATATAAAATAAATCTTTGATCTTGTATTGATGTCTAGATCTCTCAAGAATAACATGTTTTGTAATGAGCTTTTATGAATAGCATGTAAGAATACTCCATTCATATTGAATATAATCAATCGTTTATCTAATAATCCTGTATTTGCACACAAAAACATACAACACAATTTGATTAATATGCCCTTTTCTACATTGCAAAATTATGAAGTATATTTATTACCAATATGATATCGATTTTTTCAAACATGTCATCACTTAAATAGTTCCATTCTTTTTTTTGCCAAAACCAATTTTAATAAAACAAATACAAGTTTCAAGTAAATACACAAATTTCTTTTTGTCTATCACTTGCATATCGATCGTTAAATGTGATCCTAGATCACAATATATAGCAATTCTCCTCAGTATTGTCATTTGAATTTGAATTTTTTTAACCAGTGCCTCATGTTTCGATGAGGCCCAAGGTGATTCAAAAGTGAACACAACATTGTTTTTACATTTCTATGTCTTTCATATGAACCATCAAATGCCCAACTTGATGATATTTTCAAATAGGTTTCCTCACTATTATCTTATGAATGGTATTGAACTTCATTTATAAAGAAGATGTTTGATTTTTCATAGATATCTCCATACTAGATAACTACATCTTTAAACATTTTCTTGTAAATATGTAGTACTCCACTAATACAAGCATACATACGGGACTAGTACATAGTATGTATACATTGTTGGTGACACCAAATAAATAAGAAATTTTATGTTTTGAACCATTCGAATTCACTCTTCAAGTTTCTTATTTCTGTGAAATCTAAATAAGTCAACCACATAGCTATATCCAAATGCTCTCATCCAATATTGATTATATCACGAGTAAAATTTCATGCACAATAATGGCCATAGTCATGCACAAAATTAGGCTTCCTGTAGCATGATTTTTTTTAGTAAACACTTGAACTCCAAACAACAAACCCTCTACTTCCAATACCAGCAATTTCTTTTGAGTTGATGTTTGGACTGCATACAAAAACGATAACTAAAATTTAACTACGATAAGGTAATAAATAAGCCATTAAATTAAAGAAGTTAGTCATAATACATAACCAATAAAATACATAATCATTACATAACAAAAATAATCCCCAATGGAGTTTCAAGGCAAGGGAGGAGCCCATGTAATACCCTATGGTTTATCCCCTGGACAGGTTATTATTATTTTTATGTTGTGAAATTATGGAATGAGGTGCCGAGACTATGGTTTGCACATTATTATTATTATTATGTTATTAATATTAATTAATTAATAAACAATTGGATTGACCGATGCCACAAAAGAGAGTATGAGGAACCATGATGTTACAAGCAAGGGGTTGTGGGAAAAGTGTTACCTTTGTGTTTGTGTCTATGCTGATGCTATACACCCTTATTGTGGACTTGGTGGACCCTCTTGGCTATGTACCCTCACATGTTATGATACTTCTTGGTTTCATTTATTCCGGGATTAATTTTTATTAGTGTTAAAGTCTGTGTGTGTGTGTGTGTGTGTGTGTGTCTTAGTGCGCCCTCTTGAGTTGGATTAGTGTTCTTGGTGTAGCCACCTAATGTGTAACTCCAGTTTACTATTCTAGGAATGTAACTCTCATGATTGTGTCCCTCTCTCTCCCAATTCGAATTGCTCATGAATGAATTCAATTTGATTGTGTTGGCTAGTCACACTTGTGTATCGGTTCATGTTTTGCTCTTGTGCTTGTGTTTGCCACTTATAGTTCGATTTTTTTTCTCTTGGTATGATATCATTTCTGGTCATTGCACCCTTATGGAGACTGTTCCCAAGCTGAGTTACTCTGGAGCCACTGGTGTATGTCCTGGAATTGCCTCCAGAGATCCTAGATTGGCAACAGGGGTGAGGTCCATTGCCATTGGATTTTAGGTTGGACAGAGTTGTGTATTGCCTCTGGAGATCCTGGTTTGGCATCAGGGGTGAGTTCCATTGCCTTGTATTTGAGGTTGTCCTAGAGACACTGGAATTTCCCTGGATTGGAAGTGCTACTTGCCATTAGGTTGTGGTTGGACGGTTGTCCTGGAGACACTGGAATTTCCCTGTAGTGGAATTAGAGGCCACACTTGCCATTTGGTTGTGGTTGGACTGACTCTTATTAACAAAATTTAAGGTTGAGTGCGCTCTTTCTTGTGGCATCATGGTTCTGGATCGGGGGTGACCATTTCAAAGTGATTTTTGGCTTGCATTGTGTCTATGGCTGGGTGGAACGTGGCACAGTTGATTCTGGTTGCGTATTTGGAAAATATAAGTGCTTTATATCATGTCTATTTAATTTATTTAGATCTGAGATAATTTATTTATGGATGCACATGAAATGTATGAGATATTTGTGGAAGAAATTTCTCATGGAATTCAATCTATTTATGCAAGTAAATTTTGTGAAGGAATTGGAAAATAGTTTTTGGGATTTTGTGCAGAAATTGTTTGAGAAAAATATTATTTGGAAACTCTTCTAAAGAAATAATATTTCTTCCCTTTTTCATTATATAATGTGTATTTTGATGGAACAGTAGCCTCGGAATGGTGTAAGACACTTCTCTTTGATGCTTCTACCTTTTACTCAAAAACTAGTTCTTCGATTGGATTGTTTTGCATAGTTTGGAGACTTGGCACATGAAGTTTTTGTAAAAATAACTGAGTGTTATTTTTATGCCTATTTCTGATCAAAAAAATTGAAATGTTTGTCAGAATGTGAGGGTAAATATTCTTGGCATTGTTTGGGAAATGTCTACCAAAATTCTATATCAATTTCTAATTTCTAGCTTCTTCAAAGGAATTATTTTGAGTAGATTTGTGAATTTGCATGTGAAGTGTTTAACGAAATGTTAGAATGAGATATACCTCTGTTATGACTGATAAAACATGTTATTTATATTTTTAATGGAATTTGAATGATTCTATGAACATTGGATTTAATTATTCTAGCAATTCCTAGAATTACTAGTCAATCCGGATGAGTAGAATTAGCTAGTTTTGTGAATTATTTAATGGAATCTATATGGGAGGAAAGATAAATCCACATGACTGTATGTGACCCCTGATATGCTATCCATGGGATACAGTAGTCATATATTTATATTTATTTATCATTTGGAAAGTTAAATTGGAAACTAGGTACATTGCGATGAAAAATGATAACTAGTTGTGGATTGAAATCTTTGTTTTCATAAAAATGGAATGCTACATCCATGAGATCTGTTTCTAACATGTTATTGTGTTGTAGGTGGATACTTATCAGGTTTTATCATTTACTTATGTATTCATTGCATTTTGGTTCAGTTATTTAGATTCAATTCCTTGTGGTGAATGTTAACTAGTTTCATTGGAATTGATGGAAAAGATCACCTTATGTGCAGTTGGAATGATATGAAAATAAACCTTTAATTGGTTGTAGGTGCACGCTTAAATATGTTGTTAATGGATGTAGTATTTATTTTGAGTTTAATGGCATGGTTACAAGTTGATTTTGTGCAAGAATAGCTGCTTATATTGGAGCCACGTTCAGTTTCGACATATGCAGAAGTGTCTCTTCACCACCAACGCCCCTTTCATGAAATGTGTCAATGGGGCCACGTTGACGAGGAAGTCAACATCTTTAAGTGGGGGATATTGTAACAATCTTATGTTAAGTACCATTGGCAGTGGCATGACGGAGGGCTCGTTGGGATTCATTACTTAAGGATGCACAGTCAGTCTATGACAAAGGGCACGCTAGGATGCATTACTTAAGGATGCATGGTGAGTCCATGATTTTAGTAGCCTTGGTGTTCGGCTCATGGTTGTTGGCCATGAAACTAACAGGATGGTGTACTATGTAGGATTTCTAGGAATACCAAGGATGATGTCCAGTTGAGTATGACGAGACGAACCAATGAGACACTGCGTAACAGGATCAACGGAGGATGGCGCGATTGGAAATGTGATGTGCGGTGTGTCTACCATGCTAGGACAATAGTGTCGATGGTTGCAACAAAGGTATGTGGATGGGAATATCTAGGATAGGACCTTCGGGCACCATTTAGGATTGAGACTAGATGGGAAAGCACATCATCATGCATTGGGAAATCAGTCGTTCAAGTGTTGTCTTGGGGGAGGCAGTAGCATGCATTACATTGTGTAAGGTTGGGTGGCGATGCGATGGATTGTATCGCCTATAGTGAAACGAGCACTTGGAATTCCTCATACTCTAAGGTGTACAACTTAGTTTCCGTCAGGTTGGTTCGGTGAGGCATAGTTCGGGTGATAATTGTGGTTGATGGCCAATCCCAGTGCATGCACTTGGACGCAGCTGGGCAGTGGGCATGCGAAGGTGACTTGCATCAATTGGGAGTGAAGTGCCCAATAAGGGGGCACATGCGGCAACATATTTTTAAGGGTGAACGATTGCAGTGGATGGGCACTTGGCAGGAGTGCGCCTGTGTTGTAGCAACACTTGGGAGAGGAGTGCCTAGTACATGATAGTGGTTTCCAACACGGTGCATAAATTTTTTGGACTAATGGAGGTTGCAGAAGGAAGGGAAAATTTGTGCCCAAACCTGACAGAATTTGGAAAATAGTTGGAGGAATCACACCAACAGTAGACGAACTTTTCAGGATGGCAACAAAGTCAAGTGGGGGAGCATGTGATGGCCTTGGCACGGAGGTGCCTTGGCTAAATCCCCACACAAGGGGCAAGTTAGCATGAGATTTACCAAGCTTCCAAGATGGACTTGGTGGCACGAATTGACAAGCCCCACGACAAGGTTTATCGGCATGTGAGATAAGTCATGGGGATGGGTGACCACATTGGCTAGAAGGTGACCCAATGGTTGGTTGCGGATTCGGCAAGCAAATGCATAGGGAATTGGGTGGAGCGCATTGTCGGCATACATGAGGGGAGCGCGCCCAAGACATTTGGAAGACCAAGGCATGGGAACCCTTGGAACGTCGGCAAGTGGATCGACATAATGGGAGAACATGTGAAGTGAGTCCACGGTGAGGCAAGACGGGCGCGTCGGCATAACAAGATAGGAACCCTACGTTGCTTGCACTCCACAACACTTGATGAGTCATCTAGGAAGCAAGTGTGCCAAGGGCACTTGCAGTGTGGACGCACAAGTATAAATGGACGTGGGAAAGCACAAGCAAATCATCCAAGTGTTGGAGAAAAAGTTCAGTTTTGGTGATGAGGTAGATTTGCAAAAGTCACAAGAGGCACATTGAGGTGTGCCCCTCCTCTGGTGGCACCCAGAGGAGGGCACACTTGCATTTGGATGGATGCTACAATAAAATGTTTTGGTTTCTCTTGGATGGAAGGCTTGCGAGATAGGATAAGCACACTGCAGAAGTAATGTGGAGGTGCCCATGCCTTAGGAAATCCTCATAGTGAGGCACCTCTGGTGGAAGCCAAGTGTTTGGAAAACATTTGGGCATGATGGAAGATTATGAACTATGAGGAAGAAGAATTGCAGTTCAGTTGATTGTGTGGGTTGCACAGATCCAGGCACGCATGGAACTTGTGAGTAGAGACTCTCTTGAGCGAGTAGGCTAAGAGAGGCATGCCAAACGGCTGGCAATGCTGCAACGGACCATAGCTTGCTAAGGATACATGCAACAGAGTTCAGTTGACAGATGTAAGAGCAAGGCGTGGATGATAGGTTGTGGCTGCTACTACGGGTAGAGCCAAGATAGAGGTTTAATTGTGTTTCCAGTTAACATTATAACTTGAGCAAGTGTCGGTTGGGAATGCTCTTGGATAGTTGTCGGGGTGTGGCATCCTCCATTGTTGTAATATATTTCCTTGTGCCATTATAAATTTTAAAGGGTATTAGGAACCACCGATTTGGGGTGTCTCTCTCACATGTCTCTATGTCTTGTATTTGGCTAAGTGTATTACTGTTAGATGTGATAACATGTGTAAAAATGGCTGAGTATAAGAAATAAGTGTAACAGAGATAAGTGTAAGGTTTCCGCAGGTTAGGTGTAGTCTATCGAAACACCTATCGGGTTGGTCTCACCCTCGAAAAGGATCCGGACAATGTCACATGGCTCACAAGAAAATGAAAAAAATAGAGTCTTGCTAGTGTGCCTGTGACACTACCCCTCTCCATATTTGAACATATGACCTCCTAGGAGGAAACACATGTTCTTAACCGTTAGGACCACTTATGTTGTATTAATTGTTTAGATTTTTTTATTGAGTTGTAGTCAAGTGGTAAATTGGTGGGGGTTTTCCATCATTATTTAAGTTTTAATTTTCAAAGTGAAGGTGTCTTTGGAATCTACAACTAAGAATCTGCAAAATGACATGTCCCATGAATGATAAACCATTAAATCTAAATCTCGAAACCCAATATCTATTAATACAAATAAATTCCTATAATGAAGTAGGGAGATTTGGGAAAACTAAATCCCCTACTCCAACCAAAAAATAAAATATACTCTTGTAAAAACATAAAAAAAAGCAAGGAAAAGTTGCAATGCAACAAGTCCCTGCCATTCTCCCCATGGCGGGTGGATAGCTGGACGGTTGGGAGGGAGGATGAGAGGCACGCAACAGGATGCCCAGACCCTGGTGCTCCCACCTCATCTCCCCCACCAGACCGCCTATAACTCGCCCAACCTCCCCTGAGGAGAGTACTGTTGACATGCTCGCAGGTACAAGCTCTCATCAGCAGACGACAGATGGCACATCTGTGATGGAGGCTTCACGCAGAAGCAAGTAAATTGTTCATCCTAAAGAGGTGCGAGGCATTTATAATTTTTTCAAAGGAGAAGTGGTGGAGAAGCTGGCAACTCTCCAGCATGCAAGATCATTATTTGACCCAGTCGAGCATTAGAGAGAGTTTTCGCAGGCATTCGAGCTCAAATTCAAGCCTTGTTTTCATTATGCATGCTTCTTTGGAGCTCCCTGTGGAGTTATCGAACAGAGGTCCTGAGCATGTGGTTGGAATTCCAGGCGAACCGTGGGATCCTAGGCTCTCCAAGAATCACAACAGCGACTCCACCCATGTTACTGTCATCCTGGGTAAGTCGCATCCTAGCTTCATCTCCTTTCCTTCTTATTGTCTTTTGTGCTGCACAATGAATGTTGTAGCCACCCTTATTGGAGCTCCATTATTCGAACCTTCTCCACCACCTTTCTTTGGTTGCGAGGGTTTCTTTTGGCTGATTTCCTCTGCTGTTGGGGAGTCTTTCCTGAGCGCATTTCCTTGTGAACTTATCCACTTCCCCGAGTCGCTCCTGCTTGCTTCGGTGGTAACTTGTGCCCTCCCTTCTGTTAACATGCCACCCCGAAAGAACACTTACCGAGATTCTACCATGCCTGAGTTTTGTCAGTCTGAACCAATGGGCCCTCCCATTCGGTTTCAGAAGCACTTGATTGAAAAATGCAAGCGTTACAAAAAGGAAATCCCCAACTCTGTCCAAGACACAATCCTGCAGGTTGAGAGGGAGGTCGAGATTGATAGAAATTGCCTAGGGGCGAAGGAAATAAAAAGGAATTCAAGCACCTCATCCCCAACCCTGGTTCTTCTCGAGGCCGTCTCACCCTCTATCAGAAGTCCTTGGACATGCACTGGTCGCAGAAGATGGTTCTTGGCAGAACCTTGGTGGAGAAGGATGAACAGCATGGTGAAATATTGCTCCAGCAAAATGAGATGATGCTGCTCCTGCAACGTATCCTGAGCAATCAGGTGGAAATTGCCAAGCGGTTGGGTATGAAACTCGAGACTAGCTCTACCAGCGGGACTCATGAGTAATCTGTTGATTTTAGTTGCTCCAGTTTTTTGTGATGTTTCTAGTTCGAACTTTCAGAAGTAGGACTTATCTAGTTGTTGCTGTTTATTTCTGTTTAAGCTACTATTTATCGCATTATATTTTGTTATCATGGAAAACTTTGTTTTAAGATTGTTTAAGAATTGTCTTGTTTCCTTTCGAGGGAGACTGCCATCTTGAGCTTCAAGCCTGTTTTCTCTCTGTTGGGAGGGCTTGGTTTTGTCTATAAATTTATTTTTGAGGCAATAGAAGGAACGTCTAACTTACAAAAAAAAAACAAGTCCTTGCCATTAAGAATTGTGTATTTAAGAAACCATGCCCTTTTATGAAGTGTCTTTCTGATTGCTAGGTGTTTATTCACCGCTATCCGGTCAATAGACCGTGTATCAAATTAGGTAATAATTCCCTGTGGTTGAGATTTGAAGTTTCTTTTAGACAATATCGCCATGGAGACGACCCGAAGGGCCTTTTCAAAGGTACTAGGTAATGTTTCCCCATAGTACAAGAATCATATGCTTCCCCAATATTATAAATACAACAATGGCCAATCTCCAAATTAGGCTAAGTGCTTAAAATTTCCCACAGTTTCATCTTTTACACTAGTTTCAACGAGACATATACTCAGTCACGATGTATATAACTAGGCTTTGAGACCACAATTGCACTATCGTGGTGCATGCTTGCTTCTCGTACTTAAAGTGTTAAATGGATCAAACATGTTTCCTTCATCATAGGCATGATAATAGTACAATATTAAACCTCGATTGTTCTTCTTTTATTAAATTAAATTTTTCACTTTCAGAACCATGGAAAGAAGCTTTGCGAAAGAGGTTAAAATAAATCTAAATCAAACAGTGTAATATGCGAAGAAGCTTTGAATAAGCCTCCTCTGTCACAAACCAGTTCAAACTCCCAATAGAAGTTCTTTCCATCATTATTAGCAGAACCAGAATCAACATGTGCATATAGAATAAAAGGTGAAATATTAACATAAAGTAATAGTAATGGGATCGTTGCATGTACAAGAAGTATAAAAACAACATGGCTAATATCTCAAAGGAAGAATTAGATTTGGAAAAAACAAGAAGAGATTAATTGAGATCCCAAAGCTCATGCACCAACTATCCGGCTGTAGTCACTAGGGGGAAAAGTTGAATGGATGGGAAGCCATGAGTTTGATGACAGGAGTCATCTTGGTGCCTTGGGCGTGAGAGGAAAAGTAATGGTTCAGTTATTAACCAAAATATTTTAGATGTCGTCCTAACAAGAGGTCACTCTTGAGTAGAGTGGCGATTGGAATAGTGGAAACGTATTAGTTGACGAATGAATAATAAGGGCCTAACAAGCATTAATGATCTATTTATCTTTTTGGCACTAGTAGCCTAAAACCTAGTTAAAATAGAGTGCTACTAGCTTATTATTAAGTTCATACTTTTCAGTATTATTATTATTACTATAATTACACGGGCAAGTTTGGGCATTAATATTACAAAAGAGGTAATATTGATGTTAGAGAAAAAATTATACACAAGTTTTAGTGGAAAATTATTCCAATTTATAAATGAGTGGAAAATTATTCCAATTTATAAATGAGATACATATACATGTATTACAATTTATACATACAATTGTATAAATAATTATTAATTGAATGGTATAAAGGGAAAATAGGCATATATACTAAAAATATATATATATGCTCTCATTCTTCAACATGAGTAATAATTACAATTGAACTTACAAGTGTTAATGGAAGAACCGTTAGGGTTTAGGGAGTACTCCAAGTACCTTGGGAAACACTAACCTTCCTTTATTATTGGATGTGGTATTCCTTGGAGAGATAACTAGGTTAAGGAGTGGAGGTTAGGAGAAACCAATAAGTGTTATCCTTTAGGTTTGACAATTATATATGGAGAAAAGGTGGAGGAAGGCGTCCTCCTTAGAGGAAGTCAACCTCAATAGGAGAGGAGAAAAGTAGATATATGCGTTAAAATAATCTTCAAAATAAATTATCCTGTAACTCGACATTGTTGAGAGATGAGGGGAATCTCCGTGTTCGAGTATGGGTTCTGCTTCTTTAGTTCACCATTTCACCACTTTGTACCAGTTGTTAAGGTATTATATTTTTTTACCAAATGCTCCAGTCAAGTTATAGTAATGCATTAAAACGATCATCAAAAGAAATTATCCTATAACTTGACATTGTTGACAGACGAGGGGAATCTCTGCATTCAAGTAGAGGTTCTTCTTCTTTAGTTCATTATCTCGATTATTGCTTATAACAGAGAGATTTTCTTTTTAGTGAAAAAGTAACTAAGACAAAAGTATTTAAATTCACCACTTTGTACCAGTTGTTAAGATATTCTATTTTTTTATCAACTGCTCAAGTCAAGCCTTTTGTATTTGTTTTTTATTAGTTAGAGGAATAGAAAACAATATAAACATGCATGTTTATGTGAGTTTATGCAGATGATGTATTTTGGATTGCGCTTTTATAGCACAAACTCAATTGAATTGTGTGATTTAAGAGACATGCTTAGCCTAGCCAGAGGCTTGTTATAAGTTACTCACTTTTTCGATAGTTCCCCAAAGTGGTGAGATTATAGGCTTTAACTCACTGTTGCATAATAATCGATAGATAGAACGAACTTTTAGCTAAAGGCTCCAGCTTCATAAAAATATAGAAAGATTCAACTATGTAAATAATAAATAAAAATATCCAAATATGTTGGTGTTTGAAGTAAATAAATATCCAAATATGTTGGTGTTTGAAGTAATTCCTCTGATTCTGGGTTGGCAGGTGCGGGGGGGTTCTTCTGGACTCCGAAGAAATCAAGCTGACTAACTATGCATGGGGGATTGGAAGGCAGACGAATAACGATGCGGAGTGGCTTGCCTTGATCAAAGGAATTGATATAGCTAAGGAAAATAACGTTCAGGACCTAGTAGCTATTGGTGACTCCCTCCTGGTGATTAAAGAAGCAAGGGCCTTAGCTAAAAAATCCAATTATCACTTCCACTTTTTCCACGAGATAAAAGACCTAATATCTATCTCTCTTTTTCACATACTGAGAAACAACAATAAACATGCTGACTCCATGGAAAATATCGGAGTTGGGTTAAATTGCGGTCTTGTGGCCATAAATGGACAACACTTTGCAAATGAATGGGTTCCTTAGTCCCATGGGTCACTCTAGACCACCTAGCACTCTTAATTTCCATCCTATATTTCATTGGGCAAGAGTGAAGATGGACATTCTCCGGGTCTGTGTCCATATCTATTTGGGATCTCCTCACGAGTCCCTATGGCACTCTCGACGGTGCTCCCATCCTGACTCCACCTGTCTCGCATGCGAGACTTCAATGCGGGCAGGTGACAGGGTTATCAGCGACTATTTCAAGGATCAGGGTGACGGTCCCGTCCTCACTCATTCTTCTCCTCTCTGCATTATCTAGCGTTTCATTTTTACTCACTGCAACATGGATTGTGGGAACGAAGGTAGCCTCTGTCTCCCGGCGCTGCAATGTCGTCGTTGCAGGACCAATATTTAGTTGAATTCGAGAGATGTTGGGATGAAGCGATACCTCTCTGCCCTTGAGGTGGTGCAGGGTCATGGAAATAGTGGAAATGAGGCTCAAGGCCCGCACAGTAACCAGGCAAAGCATGTTCGGTGAGGGCGTCCAAAAAATGTTGAGACTGGTAGAAATTGGTCCTCGTTGGATGTTGGTCAGGGGCAAGACTTTATGACCTCTGCGAATGGCGTTCATTTTGGCTCCGAGCATGACTTTGGAAAGAATTGGTGCCTAGTTGATGTTGGTACCTGTCAAAATCAAGGTGGCTCTCTGCAACAAGTGCGTGGAAGCTCTAGGGATATGGGTAACGGCAAACTCTGGACCCAGGCGGGGGAAATTGGGGGAGTTGTGAATCTGGACTCTCCCATTGGACCTGATAGTCCCTCTCCTGGCGTGCTATCTCACTTGCAAGATATTGAATCCCAGGTCAGTTGGTTGAGAGGGGAAAAAGGGGACCTGAAAAAGGCCCTCTCCCACCTTGCCACCTTCGTCCAGATTTCAAATTCTGATCTCAGAAACAACAACAGCAAGATGAAGGAATACTACGAAGATTTGGTTGGCAAAATCGAGTCTATGCACAGCTGTGTCAGGATTGTGGAAGCTAAAGTGGACTGCATCAGAACCAGCAAGAGTAATAGTCCAGCTACAATCCTTGGCATGGAAGAGAACAAGGACATGGCAGAGGGAGCAAGGTCAAGGATCGCCACCCCAATGATAAGTGATCTCTGTTCTGGTTTACCCATGAAGAATTTTTTATGTTTCTTATATTATGTTTTATTTATGTAATCGGCAAATATGGAAGTCTGTTTATTTTTCCTGTTTGCAAAAAAATCAGCTATGTATGAACTTCAAAGACTGGGTATGAGGTGCCTACAACCCTCTTTTTGTTGGGTATTGTCTTCCCAATATTTTTGTAAGACCTTCCTTTTTTAATACAAAGCTCTTCAACTGTTACTGTAACAAAAAAAGTAATTCCTCTGATGTGGCCATCCATTTTTATATAAACATAATATACATTGTTTTTTCTTATGTGTTGAGCCGGACGTAATTGGCAGGTGGGATATTCTATTATTGAAGTTTGGCAGGTGGATATTCTATTATTGAAGTCAGAAGAGGATATTGAACACTCACATCCCACCTAGGTGATTGATTTTAAGTATTTAATATTGCTATGGCATTCCATTTATAAGGAATGAGTAATATTGATGGCTAGCTCCATGCAGAACCAAGCTCAGCGACATGATATGATGCTTTCCTTGAAGCATATGCTAGAGGATTTTTCAGTCTAAATAATAAGTGGTATACATATCCGAAATTTAAAATACCACATGTGTACCAGCTAAAATTATATGAATTTACCGGCCCCTACAAGGAAATTACGTGGTTATATGGTAGACTTGTTGGACAACAATCCCCAACTATAGTGCTAAGGTATGTCACATATGTTAGCTACTAAACCCTATCTATAAAGATAAAAAAAAATTATTAGGATAAATAATTTCATATTAAATAGCACTTCAGCTAATGAAATGAAAAAGAACCAAGAGGTTTTTAATGTATTCATATTACTGTTTGATTCAATACTGAATATATATTGTGTTGTGTCTTGTTAGGAGAAGATATGTATGTATTTGAATTTTTTTTATTGGAAAAGATATCATATTAATTGCTTTGGGTTTCAAGCATTGTTTTCAGTTTGGTTTTATGTTTTATTTGAAAATCATATAAATTTACGACAGTCTAATTAAATGGAAGCACATTAGGTTTTGCATAATTCATTACCACAAGAATAAGAATCAGAGTGATCAAAGCAAAATGATTACCTCCAATGAATAAGAACCAGGCATGCCATGTAATCAATTTGGCAGAAAACAGGGTTCTTAAGCTTTTGAGGAAAACGATTAGACTTAGTGTGATCAAGAATAAGTTTCACTCGTTGGCAACCTCCCGAGAAAGAATAATATGGTGCAGGTGCCTCAATTCTACTGCATGTCTATGTTCAATAAAAGTAAAGCCTGGTCTGTAAGAGAAGGACTATCAAAAGCTGCGTGGTAAAAATTCATAGCAAACCATAAAGGTTGTGATTTTACGATTCAAATCAAGAAATTCAAAGTTATTTATAGAAATTAAACTCATTATTACATTGACATTAAGAAATTAAAATTCATTTATTTATTCCAATCACAGTGACATCATGATGATGATGACCAGCGCAATGTTTTATGTAACAATAAAGGATTTCTTAAAACAAAAATGGTGTTTTTTATAAAAATTAAATGGAGGCCGCGCGAACTCGAGTCTCCGCTGCCACAAATTATGACGTGCACTCTCATGAGTGGGAGATGCTAGGTAGACCCCCCTCCAAGTGCAATGGGGGTGGTATTCCGAGGCCATCGAACTCCCTGATCATCAATTAAGATTGAATCATTGTATTTTAGTGTTTTGAAATAGAGGAAGAATAAATGATAGCATATGCAGGTGAAGTTTATGAGAAAGGTATTTCATTTTCTGTAACACTTTTGAGAAGCTGCCAACAAATTATAATTAAACTCCGACCGAGATCTATGCCTTTCTTTTCAGTCATGACCCATTGTTTTCAACCAAATTGACAGTAGTAAAGTGGAACTGGTTTTAGACCTGTAAACTCGAGCCGGAATGCATAGCATCAACGATATTTAGTCGAGCTTTGCTATCCCATTTTGTTACACGCAACTACAACAATAGTGGGTCATTTCTAGTTGTGGCATATAATCATCATGCCTAGGGTTGTCGGCTCACTTTGTAGACAACTGCATGCATGCATGCATAATGATAGGTGAGCATTGCTATGGCATTCCATTTGTAAGGCACGGGCCGTTATCAACCCCAATAACCCTTCATCAAATTCAAGTAACTGTAGATCTGAACAACCCTCTGACAAATTCAACTATTGTGTACATTATCTAAAACCCTATCACCTTTATATATAAAAATTCACATCAAAAAAGTATTTTTCCAAAATCCCATTCCCTTTATATATAAAACTTCATGTCAACAAATTATTTTTCCCAAAAAACTTAAACGCCCTTTGTAAACTCATTCTCGTATACATCAGTAGAGTCTCTTTTCTGCTTTAAAGAAACCCTTCATCAGTGGGACTCTAACCTGGGTCAGAATCCCACTAGCACTAAACTACAACGGAACAATTTTTTTAATCCAAGACTGGAAAATATCGTAAAGAACAGATCAGATCCATACAAAATTCTTGCAATGGATTTTCCTTATATTATTATTGAAATTTTGGTGTCTTCCCCACACCATGTCAAGCATTTTTTCTCTAACAAGCACGCAAAACCCATTTTGCAAATTCATCGCCATGATCTCCACCCAACAGATATTTAACAAACAAACAAAAATCTAATTAAGAAAATTTATGTCACTGATATTTAGATAGAAAACCAAAAGAATATAGATTTCCCTTGTAAAACAAACGGACAACCAACCAGGGTTCAATTCCAGCAGTAGAGACACATAATCCATGGACTAAATTCAAAGAAAAAGCCCAGAGAAACTCTGTAAACACTAGAAAATAGAGAATTACCAGACGTTTAGTATCGACGGCCTCCTGCAGCTTGGAGTGCCAGGCCTCTATAGAGTGACATGCAAACACATTCCCTCCGTCATCTCTTCTTCCTCTTCTAAAAAAATAACAATTATGCGTGTCTCAAATCTCTAATGCTTCGTCTGTGTTTTAAAATGATCTGGTCGAGGTAGATTATAGAACTGAAATGAACCTCCTTAAAGGTAAACAAAAACTTACCCAACTTCCATGATCTTCAAAGCTAGGAAGCTATCCGGATGTGGTTGTGGCAAGTACGCCACATGCGGCAGTTGTGGCAAGCACAAGTGGTGCGGTCTTGTGCAGTGTAGTGAGGAGACTGCTATCATGGCAAGTGGAAGGACGCGCTCATTATAATCACGACAAAAAAATGGTCCCACCTTGGTTGGAGGCCAAATAAGGCTTCAAATTCCTTCATTGGCAGAATAGAATATATCTTAAAGAACTTAGGATATAGTGCTATGGGAACCATGTCAGTATAATAGAATTTGTCCAAAACTGATTTCTATAGTCCCTGCACTGCCTGCGAGCAGGGACTAATAAACCCATATAAAAGTATATATATTGAGATATATAACTTTGTAATACAATTCTAGTTGATATATATATGTTGATATGAATGGGCAACTTGCTAAGTGGCTATATAAAGAATCTTAATAATCAAGACCTGTTGTATTTTTCTTTTTCTTTTTCATCATTTTTCATTTATAGACATGTAATTTCAAATATAAATAGATCGGAAACAAATAGTTTTTCATTTTTTTATCAAATATTTATATATAGTATTTGCATTTTTTTTTGTCAAATATTTATATATTATTATTATATGATTGTAGTTAAAGTTTATGATTGATGGTTAATAAGTAATAGATTAATAATTATTTTGTAAAGAAATTTTTTAATATTTTATTAGACAATTTTATTTTAGTAATAATAATTTAGAATTGAGTTATTGGTTTTCTATTTTTCAAGGATAACTCCACAAGAAAACTTAAAGGATGATTCATCTTATTTATTGATGGTGTCTCTAATAAATATATCGACATAAATTAATGTGTCGAACATTATTTTTCCTCAATCTTCGTCGATCTCTTGCTTGCTTATTTCCTTGGGGTAGTTAGGATTCACAATCATCCCCTCAACCCCCTCACCTCTTCCCCTCTAGTGGACTCCTAGCCCACTTTTATTTTGTGTGTGTGTGCTTTGTATAAATAAGAATTGTTCCAATCACTCGAAATTAATCAAGCCTTCTAGCTTATGTCTTTTTCTTACTCCGTACTTGCAAGCGAATTGAACCTTGTTAATATCCATGCTCAGAAAGAAAATATTGCGACAAGTGAGTTATGAAAAGAAGGTGCTAGTGTGGAAGAAATAAGCTACCAACTAGACAACCACATAACGTTGGCAACAAGAAACAAGTCTTGTGTAAAGCAAGAAACAGGTCTTGTTACACAATTTCTCTCTAGAGATTTTTGTTCAACACCATCGGGCACACAATTAATCAAATATTCAATGATTTTAAAACAAACAATTAAAGTAAATCCTTAAATTAAATTATTATTCATATTTTTATAATTAATTTTTGACTTATTTTCCATTTATACTCAAATTGAATTCATATATGTAATCGCATATTAAAATATTAATTATATATTAAATTAGTATCTGCATTGTGCTAATTTCACGATGTATTCTTATTTGAACCAACAAATAAAATAAAATAAAAACTTAGGTTGTTATTGTCCTAATTTCCCTTTCATTTCCACATCGGGTTTTCGAAAAGCAATGTGGTGAATGACTCCAAAAACTAAACTTTCTTTATTAGAATAAACAAGTGAACTAGATGTGGGTTTGTTAGTAGTTGGTAAATTAGGTACACAAATTAATATGAACCAAAAATTGACATTCTTCCCAATAGGTCATCCTAATGAAATTGATTGAACCCACTAAAATTTGATGGTTGTTGTTTTATACATGGACATTATCAAATTAGAAGTTGTTAGCAATTCAATTTTTTCAAACCGGTCACATCTCGAATTTATATTTTTGTGAATAAGTAGATGATTTATGATATTGGACTACCATATATATATATATATATATATACTTGTTTGTTTATCTTCTTAATTGCCATTGATAAACATTCTTAATTGACATTGTTCCCATAGATAAGGACTTATAAATGAAGATTATAAATGATTCGGCTGGAAAAGGACTTATAAATGAAGATACGCGTTGTAATTAGCTAGGGTTGACTAATTTTTTAATATAGATTATAGATTTTTTGAAATGATAAATATTATTTTATTATAAATTGAGAAATTTGTTTTGAAATGATAAATATTATTTTATTATAAATTGAGAAATTTGAGGTGTATTTATTTTGTTAAATTTATTTAAATTGTGGTTATAAATTAATTAATTATATTTAATTATATATTTTAAATTTTTAAATAGTTAATTGAAAATTAATAATTCTTTTAATTTATTGAAATAAAAAGTTTAATAATTAATTAATTTTATTTAATATAATTACAAATATTGTATAGAATTTGTATTTTTATTATGTTTATATAAGTTATCAAATTATACAAATTATTAAGAGCATTTTAAGAGAAAGTGATTATCATCTTCCAATTTTTTTAATTAGCTTGTATAAATATAAATGGAAATAATATTACAATGTGGACAAGCACAACTTCATTGTTTCACAAAGAGAAAAGAAGTTACATAGTCATTGAGTATTGTGATTTTTTATATGCGAAATTTCTTTTTTTTTAATTTTTTTTTCATTTGAACATCAATCCACCTCATTGTATTGTCATGAGTTGGTGGTGTCGAAATAGAGATTAATTCAATAGATGGAGGTCAAGTTTCACATGGATATGGTCGAAGGTGACAAGACCTTGCGAAATATGGTCTTCGTCTACTTTAATAAACCAATCTAGGGAATTTCAAAAAGTTGCAAGAAATGTCAAAGACCGCAAGTGAAGAGGAAGATTTGGAAGTCTTACCCATATTGAAGTTGTCATGACAATCATGGAGGTTGGATCAAACTGTAGGATCCAAGGATGAAAGAAGAGGTCCGCTCTTCCCTAGAACCAAGGCCCTTCATTGGACACTTTCACTATCCACTATGGTTTTAAAATTTACAATCAAGAAACCCTCGGAGTATAGGAGAAGCTCATAGTTGGTAATCCAATTTTGATTCAACCACCATGAAGCACCAAGGAAGAAGGCCAAAGCCCATTGAAATGAAGGACGATGGCATCTATTCAATACATAATGTTGTAATCATAGACCTCTCGATCTAGCATTTCCAACATTGGAATATTCTTTGATTTCTCCACTATGAAGGTAGGATTGGGAGGTGTCCTTATCTATGAGGGAGTTGTAGGCCTAATCTTACCACATCCTTGAAGGAACATGTTTGGGAGGAGAAGGGTGCATTGGTGCCTAGGGATCCTTCAAGAAGGCTCAAAACCAAATGCATTGTAGCATCCTTATTCAAATGCCATAATTCATTTCAAGTAGGAAAATTTCCATGAGTTTCCTTTCATCATGTAACAATATTTGCTGGGTTGGTGGGATCCCCACTCTCCATTGTATCTAAGACTTTAAATTAGAAACGTAATCCATGGATTTCTTTTGAAAAGATAGGGTTTCCCCTTAAAGGGACCTCACAGAGACTTAAGATTTTTAGTTACTCCACCTTGCTTCTAAAGGTTCATGTTAGAAAAATGCTTAGGGACATTAGTCAAATAAAAATCTTATTGGATTTGTAAGACTTGCATGATTGGGTCTTTGAAAAATGATAGCTTTGCAGAAGCTATGGCGACATAAGGCTTGGCCTTTGATTTTCTAGATTTAGGAAGATACTACCTTATTTCTTCATCTTTGACAATAACAATAGGCATTGGCCATGTCGGCTTGACCTTAGCCTCTCATACTAGCTCATTCATGGAATTAGGGTTTGTTGTAGCAAGTTTCTTCACAGAACAAGGCACCATTTTTCAATCTTTCGAACCTAAGGTGCAAGCTATAGGCAACTATATTTTCATCCTCCACTTTCTTAGTATCATAAAGATCACATATTATTTTGTCCCAAGATGTTTTAAGTCTTTTCCAACACCCAGTTTCACTATGCAACTCGTGAAAGTTCATTCTTATTTTAGCAATACTCATTTTTTTAAGCTAACATTAAAAGAAAAATATTTTTTATGGTCTCTTTATAATACATTAACTTTATTTTACTCTTTATTTATACATGATATCATATCTTTATTTATGCATGGTATCATAAATTCTGTTTAAATCTAATAGTGATAATGCTTTTGAAATTATTAATATTTTGGAGCATGTCTTCCCCTTTGCAATCTCCACTATTTAACCAAACATATCATCCATATTCCATCCTTATTTTGGAGCATGTCTTCCCCTTTGCATTGCAGTCTCCACTATTTGACCAAACATATCATCCATATTCCATCCTCAAATAACATTTAGAATATCTTCATCTTTAATCCTCCAATATTATAATTAGTATTATAATTAGAAGAAGAAAAAATCCTTATACCATCCGTTGACTCTTAAACTTCAAATGACATTCACTACAATTAAAATAATACCAAAAAAAACCTTTAATCTTTATATTAATTATCTTAAACATTATTATAATATAATTATTAAATAAAAAAATCATATTTATTATTTATTTATCTAGATGGTCTTATTACAACCGTCATCATTTTCATATATAATTATATCAACTACATCCAAACAAACTTTCATGATCTTATGGGATTTTAGGTTTTTTTATTGTACATAACTTATTGAACAAGAGAACTTAATTTAAAACTTATTTATCCACCCATCAAAGGTCCTCAAGGCACAACTTAGAAGGCAAGAATATTGCACTTAGTCAACTCGTCTTTTTAATGTGCTACTATTTTCTCTCAATTTGATACTAGAAAATGCGATGTTACATTGTACAATATTTTTCCAATGGGTGGTGGTTATTTGTGCTATAAAATTATAAACTATTTGATTTAACGATGAGTGCCACTCGTCCAAATCTTCAAACATTGATGCTTAATAAATTTAAGCACGAATTAAATTAACAATGTTGTTTGTGGTTGCTATGAGTGTTGTTTTAGGGTTGGTCTGAATTTTTTTCTTTGTTGATTCTTATCCTCGCTTTCATTTGAATCCGTTGGACAAAGAAGAAACATGAGAAGATGAACAAGCTTCATGGAAGTGTACAGTATGATTTATATATGAAAGTTGTGCTTTCGTAGACAATTGCATAAAAGTGAGATCAAACCATTTTATGAGCATCTTATCGAGTAAACCATCACTAAATTCAAATTCAAGCTTGACATAAGTATAAGTAATGGTAACAAGACATTGTGAAATCTGATTTCCATCTATTTTAATAAATCAACTTAGGTTGACATTGTGAAATCCGATTTCCATCTATTTTAATAAATCAACCTAGGTTGACATTGTGAAATCCGATTTCCATCTATTTTAATAAATCAACCTAGGTTGTTTCCAATAGTTACAACAAACGTCGATGGTTACAAGTGAAGATGAAGATTTGGATATCTTACCCAAATTAGAGTTGTTATGATAATTATAGAGGTTGCATCAAACTTTGGTAACCAAGGTTAAAAGGAGAGGCCCGCTTTTGCCCAGAACCAAGGTTAAAAGGAGAGGCCCGCTTTTGTCCAGAACCAAGGCCCTTCATCAAACTTTTTTGATAATCCTCCAAAATTTGAAAATTCATAATGAAAAAACCCCTGGAGTAGAGGAGGATCCGATAATTGGTAGTCCAATTCTAAGTCAACCACCCATGAAATGCAAATTATAATGCCTCACATTTTTGGAGTTCAACAACTAAGCTCTATTATGGTTTATCTTGTTATTTCCTTGCTTATTATTTGTTGAACTCAGTTACCCTAGTAGAACTATTATTATGAGGACATGTGAACCTACATATATGCAAATTTAATATGTGGTTGATTGTTTATGTTATTAATGATGCCATTTATACGTAAGCAAATTTAAAAAGGAATGTTATAATACATGGATATTATTTTGATCTATATTATGAATGGATAATTGATGCGATGCACATGGAAAATGGACATACTTATTTACATTAAATGTTAATTTGTAACATTGTTAATAACATGAAAATGGTTATATTGTTATACATGATTATGTGTTTTAGTAATCTAACCTACAGGATAAATGGCTAAGCAATAGTCAAATAGTTGTAGAATTAAAGTAGCATTTATGTCATGGACATCGAAATAATAATGGTATGCTATTGAACATTATTTCATGATTAATTATTGGTTCCAAACATTGCTATGATGTGTGGGAAAGTGCAGGTTTTATAAGAAGCACAATCGCCTAGATTGGTTAAATGATGGCATAGCTCTAAGAGAAACCACTAGAGAATATGGTCGATGATAGGGTGTTGACCCTAGTTTTATTAGGAGGGGTGGAGGTGTTTCCCATTGTTTATCCTCTAAAACTTGGAGTCATGGGAGGGTCATGTTAAGCGATACTCACCTAGACATGTGATGGCAACTACCAATTGCTTGCTAGGGAAGTTATGGCAATATAGTTGATGCTTCCACTTTGGATTATATCTAGAGTTAGGTAGATGTAGTCGACACTTCAACATATTGTAGTATAGGAAAGGATAGGATGTGGAAGATGGAAGTGGGTTAAGGAGGAAGAATGATTTGGAGTTAGTTGAGAATCATGCTTGGGATTATATGTGTCATTCTTATTTCCTTACCTAGTTCTTACTATGTTTAAAACACTTGATTGATTTAGTTTTAATAGATTAAATGTGATGATCAATGAGTGATGAGTTACTATGATTTTGTTAGTAAATAACATTGGATGATGCATTTACTTGATTTACCATCATGCATGCTTGGTTCGAGATAGTGACTGTTTATCATTAATAAATAATTGATGATTATGGAAATTATATTGCATACAAATACATATCTAGTAGCATTAAATACCCTTCTTGACCTTTCTTATTGCTTGGTATGATGAAATAAATGGGTGTGCCAAGTTATAACCTTTAAAAGTTTGAACAAAAATGTTAAATTGCATTAACAAGTTAGCATGAGAAGAAAGACTCTGCTTTTATTTTATTATTATTTTATTTAATTCGTTTATCATTATTTTTTTAATTTATATTTTTCCCTAAAAACTAGTGGGGAGGCTGATGGCCTATTAATGAGGGTGGTTGAGAAGACTTGGGTGATTGTGTATGGGAATTTGATCAATAAAGAGGATATAGTGTTGGAGGTGGTAGAGAGGTGGATAATTCTAGAGGAAAAATTGTTCTTGAAACTATGAAGAAGTATGATCTATTACATTGAACTAAATTATTGGACTAGTATGTTGATGAATTGCATACTAGACTATTGGTTTTTGTTGTTCTTGGAACTCGAGTACAGAGGACTATGAAACTTGAAGCGTTTCTTAGAGGTGAGAAGTCAATTGGTCTCCTAGTTGGCATGGAGGGTAATTCCATTCCACTATAGGGAAGTGGCAAAAAAAATATTTAGAGGCATCTTCATATTATTGGTTGGAATACACTCACTACAAGGAAAAGGCCCTATAGAGGAGGTCATAGTGGAGGTTTTTAGTGTTACAAGATTGACAAAAATTGTCAAAGAAATCTCTGCTACGATCGCCACCAATGGTAGCATATGTTTTTACGTAGGTCATTACAGATATATTTTATAACTAAAAAATACTCGGCGGTCGGAGGTTTTAGCAGATGTTTTTTTTTCATTGGTGCGCTTAATTGAAATTACGTGCATTGGTGCATGTCTTCATAAGACGCCCTGGTGTTGAATGATTAAAATATCTGCACTGATGCACTCAAACATAACAAGCACCGAAAAGAATCAAATTTCAATGGCGCACCAGTGCTTGAGTATAGAATATATGCACCAGTGCTTATTTACAAAATAAACGCACCGGTGCAATATTTTAAATCATACGCACCGTCATGCTTAAACACAAAAAACCGATGGACATAAGCTTTGATCGTTCTCGATGCGCATAATCCATCTACATGAACCAGTGCGATACATAAAATAAAACACATCATTGTGTAATGTTCGTATATACGCACCAGTGCGTAATGTCCGTATAAGCGCACTAGTGCGACATATATTATTAAAAGCACCGCATATGATTCTTTGAACAATGGCTACTAACATTTCAGTCACACACCCACACACACATATATATATATTTAATTCCATTATTTATCTGAAATTGAAATATTTGTTTATAGTCAATTCATTTCAATTTTAATTATTGTGTTTGTTTGGATTAATTTCTTATATCATAGATGCAAGCATCTATTGTAATATTTAATCATCCATACATTTAATTACCAATGTACCATTTCACATGTAACATTTGACAATATCATTGAAGAATGCAATAGAATAAAAAATTTCATTTTATTATATATCAATAAGAGTGCCTTTGTCATACAAAATACGACAACGTAGAGACAACAATAATCAAAATGCCAACATGCATGTAATTATTGTTACACTTATTGGTAACTCATTGTTTTTCAATTCAGACACTATGTCTAGTACATTATTATAGAAAATGTTTGATTTTCATAGACAATTATTTCAAAATATACGACAAGCTACAACAGCTTGCATTAACATCAAATTAAATACGGAGCATCATTCTTCGTTGGAATTGTTATCGGTGCTCGAGCCACTTGCATCAATTGGGTTATTTGGACAAATGTTTTGTTGATTGTCTCGATTGTTTTCCTCTTCTTCAGCTTCCATGTACAAACATAAAAATAAAGTGTATTGAGTGTATCTACATTATCAGTGGGAATAATGAAAAATAAATATACAGTATACATGAATGTAAATTGAAAAGCGACCCACCATAGAAATAATTGACTTGTGAATGATAAACATTCTCTCAAAACCAAATCTCATGCCTTCTATCAACAAGTCTTCCATTGCCTTCACTCCATACTTTGTTTCCTGCAAGTTTTATGCCCCATCACAAATCATAGATTTAATATAAAGGATTTTTGTTGTTTTATTAATTATAAAATGAGAGAAGTAAAACAACATAGATACTTACAAAATCTACAATTAATTTTTGATACGCCAACATATACTCACAACCCTTGCTTAACCCAATGTCAATCAATTCTTCTGATGGCTCCTCTTTGTATGTTAACACCTATTTGAATACATCCAAGTATTGCGAGTGAAAACAAAAATAATTAAATATACAAATCACAACCACTACGAAATCTTAATTTGTTATAAGGAAATCACAAATACTCACAAACTTTGCTATCAACCCCTTTTTTCCTTGTCGTCCTGTCTTGTGTACTAATTGGGTTCCATTTTGTTTTCTTATCTACAACAAAACAATTGAAAATTAATATTTAATGTTAAATTAATTAATGAGATGTTTAACATAATCCTAAATACCAATGATTTCAAACATTTGAAGCACGATGTTATTGAGATGGCTCCTCCTATGATGCAATTATGTCCATTTCCTTGACCATCTCCTTATACACTTTTTAAACATCCCTACGGGCACATTTTGCATATCACCTCGTTCATCCTTTCGGATTTTCATCATCTTCCTGAAAATGTAAAATGACATTAACTATTTTTTTGTTGATATGAAAAATAAATATAGCAGAATTAAAAATATTGAATGAATAATGCTTTGTAATAGTTATAGATACATATTCTACATAAACATGTTTAGGAATATTACTTTTTGAATGATTTTTTGTTGTTGTTGTATATTTTTGGTGTGTGTATATATGAATAGATGCATCGGTTTAATTTGAAAATCCTCTGGTTTTATGTGTTCACTTAAAATTATATATTCATCCCAAATGTTCTTTTAGTATTTAACCACCCCAATTACAATATTTCATAGTATATTTGATATGTTGTTTAAACTCACCTTATTCTTACAAAATGGCTTCCAAACTATATTGGAAGCTATATTGTGATATAGTTCTTGAAAATATTGTAGGACTATAGATACATATATTGATTGCTAATTGGATCAAATGCAGGGAGAAAAATTTTGTAGTATCAAATGGCTAATTATTCAGATTCCATCTCATTCCATCTTATTCAAAGTTCGACGAGTTCTCCCTTTCCATCCCTAATAAGTTCAAGTTGTATTTATATTTTGACTACTTATTTGAATTTATGTTACTTATCCATGTGAATATGAATATCGATTTATTCTTTATTGTAGGATCCCGATTCAGATTCGAGTTCGAATGCACAAGACATTCCACCAGTTTAAAAACGTCATAATATATTATTAGGAACAAGATACTGCAAGCAGATCATGGATGAAAATGGGTATCCGCTTTACCCCACCAATTGTAACATTCCATCTTCAAGCTGCCATCCTGGCTCATCGACGGTAATTCGTCGTGAACTTGAACTCTTTTATGACACCCCGGTAATTTGTGGTTGTTCAAAATGTCAAGGGTTGAAGGAGAACCCTTAGCGTGTCACATTCACCCATTACACCAATGATATATTACCCAATGTCGATGGTCTAATACCCTCTACTGCAGTAAAAAATACAATAGGTGATATAGAAAATACACACATGAACACTTCCCTATTCTCATTTTTGAAAAAGTCGGAAGCTAAAACAACTATGTCTCATCCTAAATTGAGGAACCCCTCTGCTTATGTTCAGTCAATTGAAAGTTATAGTGATCCAAAGTATGATATGAATGCCACCCAACCCATCTCTACTAGAAGATCCAAAAATTTGCATTAGTTGAGAGCAAAAATGTCCAAGTACACACTGAGGTCCGTCCAATTGTTGGAGGGTAGCGATGATTTCTCCCTTCATGTGAATTTGCAAATTAAATATCAAACTTCTTACAACCGCGCTTTGTATGGCGTTTGGCCGTCTTCTCTACTTGTGCCTAATGTTGGTATCGAATTCTCCTTTTGTGGTAATCATTTTACGATTACCAATTCTAATATAGATGATGCAAATATTGGGTTATTTATCCTTTCACATGTACTCGTTCCTCCCAAACAGTCCATAGGACTTATGACATTTTGTGATCCTATCTATTGTCGGTCTGATTAATTGAATATTGTTAAATACAAGCACAACATTTCCATGTATAGTATGTGCATGAATGGTTATGTTTCTGGAAACTTTAATAGGAAGAACTTATTATATATAGATGGTCATCCACGCACTCATGGGAACATTGCAGGGTTCATAAATAGTTCTAGGTGCTCTTTATTTTCTCCAAATTGTTCATTTGAGGAACACTTCAATGACCAGGAGTTCTTTGTGAAAAGGAAAGCGTCCATATTTGTTGTTGTACATGCAATACGTAGTTTGTCTCTTGGTGACGAGTTGTTAATAAACTATAACTTTCATACACCACCAACCACTCGTCAGAGATGACTTGCATTGGGATTACCTTTAGACGTTCCCTTGGGGCGTAAGACAAAAAACATTGATTGATTGTATTTGTTAATTTTCAATGGGATTCATGTTCATGTATTGCTAAGTTTGAAATTATGTTTTATAAATTGTTGATTTAATTTATAAATTCAATTTGAAAATGTGTTGCTAAATTTTAAATTTGTATGTTTAATGTGGAATTGATGTTAATATATCGCTCAATCTAAACGTTTGCTTTATAAATTGTTTGCAGCTTAACGTTTTCTATTGGAAATGATTCTTCTGCTTCTGCAATAATTATTTTTCTATAATGCTAGATCAAACCAATTGCATTGTGCTTACTAACATCATCGATGTAATGTTCAATATTTTTCAAATCAAGATTTTGATGATGAGTGCCCTGCTTACCATCTTCTGTTGCACCCTAGTACAATGTCAAATCGAGAGAAGGCTGAAAAAAGAGCGCAACTTGGAGAGGAAGCATACCAAGCATGGTTGAATCAACTACCTATTCAATTTCCACTACGTCCATCCTCACCAATTAGGAATTCCTACAGTAATGATAGTTCTTCACATGTTGGCAATGGAGGCAATGAAGCAGAGGTTGGTATGGATGAGTTATTACGACAAAGGAGTGCCATGGATGCAATGTTGTTACATACATTCTGGGACAATGAGCTATGGGATGATGCTCATATCACTGAAGCCTTATTCGAAAGCCTTAAATCAACTTCCACCACACCTCTCTTTGGACCTGGCTGGTCAAAGTCTACAAAGTTGGGGACAACAATGTTACTATACAACTTAAAAGCAAAGTATGGCATGTTAGACGCATGTTCTCATCAATGTTGAGGTAACTGACCATCAACTACATTATATTTTGAGGAATCTTGTGACACAATCATCATTGAAAATAGTCAATTTTATGAATGTTAAATGACATTGTACATTTGTATTTCCAACTAACTATAGGCTATTCAAAGTTAAGGTACTTCTAAATGATAATGTCTTTCCTAGAAGTTGCGAAGAGGCAAAACAAATGTTGAAAATTTTGTTTGTGGAGTACATATCATATCATGCATGTCCCAATGATTGTATTATATATAGAGGTGAATATGCAGACAAAGAGATATGTCCAAAATGTGGGCATGACAGGTACACATAATAAAAAAAGAAGGATAAAGCACATGGTCCTCCTCATAAGATATTGATGCACATGCCCATAGTCCCAAGGATTCAAAGGATATTTCGTTGCAAATAATTAGCAATGTTGCAAGGATGGCATGCATCACACCAAAGTGAGGAAGGAGTTATGTGAATCCCAACAGATTCAATAGCTATGAAGCATATAGAGCATACATGGCCCTATAAATTCAAGGATGAAGTACACAACCTCCGATTTAGCATATCCATTGATGGCGTCAACCCATATTCCCAACCAAACAACATCTATATTGTTTAGCCTGTAGTAGTGATCAATAACAATATTCCCCCAGGGTTGTCCTTGAAGAATGAACATCTTATGTTGGCTCTTGTAGTCCCTGGTAGAAGACAAGTGAAGAATATGGACGTTTACCTGCAACCATCGATCAATGAATTCAAGGAATTATGGGAAGGGATAGAGGCATATGATGTGTCGAGACCCATCCCATCAGAGAGGATTTTTACCTTGTATGGCATATGTGCATAAACCACACATGATTATCCAAGATTAGGAGTTTTCTCAGGTAAATGTGTTGTTTGACTTGTTTATATTCAAAGCACTAATTTTTGGCATATTTAATTCGATGCGATTGTCTTGATCTTCAACACTAACGTCCTCTATTTACTATAGCATCGCAGGTCTTGTAACAAAGGTTATTATGGATGTAAATGTTGTGGACCTTCTATGAAGGCTAGGTGGTCCAAAGACCTACGAAAGATAGTGTACGACTTCTCTAGGATATTCCTCCTAAAAAACCACTATTATAGAAGAGTAAGATCTACTTTCAATGGTAAATGAGAGAAAACCCAAAGGCCTGAAATAATGACACTAGTTGGATGGATTATGGAATATGACAGAGAGAAGGAGAAGGAATATGCAGAGATGTTCGATTCAAATGTGAAACCTGTGATTGATGATCCTGAATTCTTCAACACCTATGTTGCGAAAATGCCTAAAGGGATGAAAAGGAAATCAATATTTTATGAGCTCTCATATTGGCAACATCTTAAGATTGCTCACTTACTAGATCCCATGCATATATTTAAAAATGTTTCATGTTCTTTGTGGCGTCACATATCATCCAAAAAAAGTGACAAGTTGGTTGTCAAGAAAGCTCTTACTTCTTCAAATACTAAAAAGAAGCACTGTCCAAGACAAGAAAATAGAGGAGAGGTTGGCCCCTCTTTTTCATTTCAAAAAGGAAATGTTCCATGGATTTTGAATAAAGATGATATTAATTTGGAGAAGGAATTTATACTGGGTGTGAAGGCGCCTTCTTTTTATGGGTCTACTCTACGGCGTTGCTTCACTGTAGATGAAGAGTTGTCAGGTTGAAATCACATGACCATCTCAACCTACTAAGGGTACATATAATGTCAAAAATTATTTTTACTTTTTATTTATATCTTTTACCACACAAGTTAAAATGCAATTAATTTTTTTTGTCTACTTTGTAGTGTCATTATCCATTGTTCGTGCGTGGGTGTGTGAACCACAACTTTCTCGATGACCTGTGGCGTGGCATATCTAAACTATCTGCATTTGTATGGTGGATCACATCAAAGGATATTTGCATCGCTAGCATTCCACGGTGGCGTCAAGAGATAGCTGAGATTGTTTCTATGTTTGAGAAGGAACTGCCATCGAGTTTCATGGACTTGCAGGTTCATCTTCTAATTCACCTAGTCGATGAGGTTGACTTAGTCGGGGTGGTCTCATGTCACTGGATGTTCTTATTGGATAGTTTCATGAAAAAATTGAAGGGATTTGTTCGACAAAGGGAAAAATATAAGGGGTCTATGGTAGAGGGGTACATAGTATATGAGTCATTCTATTATGCCAGTGAGTACATCAAGCAAATCAACCACACACCAGGAACAGTGATTTGGAATGATGAACATGACGAGGAGAAAAGGAAAGGGGAGGTACTGGAAACAAATGGAAAAAGGCATATGATAAAGAGTAAATCACTTATCTTTCGATCTTCAAATTTGCACATAGTAAGTATCAATAAAAAATTTCAAAATCTAATATATTTGATCCCATACGTACTGAATGTGGTTTTGTTTCCATGAATACAACAACAAATTTAGAAATTGATGCAATAAATAAATTCATTCTTTACAACGTGGAGGCAACATAGCCGTGGGTTGTATTGTATGAAGAGAAGAGGAGGAAATGAGACATTGACATAAAAGAATTCAGGCGGTTGCACGATAGAAACATGCCTTTTCCATATCATTTAAAAGAAAATATGCCAATGATCTATCCCAACAGTTAGGTTGCAGACCAAGTCGAATAGAAATATGGTGCATCCAATCGTTACCCTCCCGAAGAGGAGGATGCATTAAACATTGGGGTCGGTTGCAGCAACTCGGTAATAAAATATTTATGTACATTTCTAACTTTATAATGCAACTTTGAATTATAACATCTATGTTTAATATATTAATAGTCAGGTTATTAGACATATGACACCATCATTTATTAAATTTTATTACAGGTGCATTTGTTCCCATCTATGTGGGCTTATGGACATCATTTTCACATCGAGGATGCTAATGATGGGCATGTTACACAAGACTTTGGAGTGGAAGTCGAGTTCAACCAATCTAGTCGTGCTAGCCACTGAGATCGAAACCTGATAAGAGGGATGTTGGGTAATGTCAGAAATATACAAGAGATCATTGAATTGGAATTCTCATATTTCCAATGTGTTATTTTTACGTGCATATGGTGGGACACATTCGATAGGAATAATGTAAGGGAAGATCATGATAGTGGGTTGATATGTATCAAATCTAGAAATATGTGGGATGAAAGTAAGGAGCCTTATGTTTTCCCAAAACATTGCAACCAAGTGTTCTTTTACCCATATATGTTGGAGTGCACCAACATCATAAGAAAAAGAGAAAGGCACCTAACCTCCTCTCAACCAAAATTAGAGGTCCTAAGCTGCCCACCGCTCATCTGAAAATCACAAGGATGGACGACCACATCACTAATATATCTCAAAGAGTAAGCTAGTTGACTCTCTGTTGCAACACCAGCTGGAACATCGGGGAACCGGGGTAAATCCTCCCCTCTCCTAGATATCCCAGTGACGAAATAAATATCCTCCTCAGTGGGGTGGAACCACTAACCAACACCAACACGAAATGCTTTCCTATGATGATCCCAACGTTGGATGAACTGACATAATAATGAAGAGTTACCCTTAAGGGATGTAGCCTCCTGATAGAAATTCACGAGGCCAATGGTCCTCAAGAGATCTTTAGTTTGAGCAGTAATGGGGTGAGGATACAAATCCCTCTCCCTCTCCCTAGCCTTCCACTGTTTAACCATGTTGTACTGCTCCAACTATGCACGCTCATGTTGAGTAGCTTGTCACCGCTCACGTCTTTGTTTCACATATTTCATACAATTAAAATCCTATTTAATAACATCAATACTAATTTTTTATGCAAACAAATATTTGTTTACTATCAGTGCGCCTAAATAACCTATGTGCACCACAATGCCACATATAGTGCTTAAGTTAACCAGTTGCACCATTAACAATGCACTTGAATAAGAAGACCGCACAAGTACTATATTTTAATATATTTAAAATTTGTTTAAATGGTGTGCCAAATATATGACACAATGGAATATTTTATAAAATGTGTTGAATGATGTGCCTAAATCACGTTATCGCACCAATGCTTCTAATGATGTAAACACACCGTTTATTACTATATTTAACAGTTTTATAAAAATCTATACATGGTGTGCCGATGTCACGTCAGAGCACCGATGCCAGTGTACTGACGTGACATGGGTTCACTGTCATTAGATTTTTATAAAATCATTAAATCTAACGATGCGTTTAGATATTTATGTGATTATGCGTGTCATCCAAACATGCGCACTATAGCCGGTGTGCTTGAATGATTGAACCGCACCACAATTTATTATATTTTAAATTTGTATATTAAATTGTTGATGGTGCGCCTATGGCACGTTAGAGCACCGGTACCGGTGCAATGATGTGACGAAGGAGCACTGTACAATTATATATACTATTCAGTTGTCGACCCGTCCAGTTCAAGTAAGTGCAATGTTAACGGCGTGTTTACTTAAACCAAACACATCGTTATTTAATAGTTACCAATGTGAAATTAAAATATATTACCAGTGCGCATATGGCACGTCAGAGCACCGACATCGGTGAAGTGACATGCCCTAGGCGCACTGTAAAATTCAATTGTTCGTTTATAAGGTATTGTTAATCAGTTTGTTTGATATATTTAAGTGCACCGGATAACCGATGCTCCCAAATATTGAACGCACTGATTACCATTTTTATGTTTTATATAAATTTTACGGTGTAGCGGTGCGTTTATTCTCAGTGCGCCTATGGTATGTTAGAGCACCGACACTGGTGCAGTGACATGCCCTAGGCACATCGTAAAATTTAATTGTTCATTTCTAAGGTATTTTTAATCGATGTGTTTGATATATTTAAGTGAACCGGATAACCGGTGCTCCAAAATATTGAACGATCTGATTATCATTTTTATGTTTTATATAAATTTCATGGTGTAGTGGTGCATTCGAGCCATTCGGCTCGCACCATTGGTAGTGTGGCTTGTAACAATTTACAGGGTGCACCGCTGTTTGGTGCGAGCTGAACGGCTCGAACGCACCACACATAATTTTTAATTTTTTTTCAAAAATAATACAAATTAAAGCTGAATTTTAAAAATTAATCCATTAAAAAATCAAATTATGAAGTAAGAATCAATTTACCTGTTGAACGGCCCGTCGAGGAGGCATGTCGACGATGTATGGAAATTTTGAATTTAAGTTGACCACCACTTGTCAAAATTCAAACTAGAAGCAACAACCAATACGTGTGAAGAATGTGCCCACGTGGACCATGGATGTCAGGGCGTCCAAGTGAGTGTGGTAAATCACTGATGCAGTTGTGCTAAAAACACACTGAGAAGGGTAAAAATGAGTTTTACCCTATGTTTTTTTTTTTTTATTAAACCATGTTTTGGATCAGTCGACAATAGAGTGCACTGGTGCGCACAACAATCCCGACGCACCAAATAGTAGGGTTTTTTAATAAAAATTTAACGGGTTTTGCAATGATTTTTTTAATAATAACAAGCGGTGCGTTTGTTAATTAAACATGCACCGATGTGTTTCCTATTATCTAGCGTATTGTTTAATGCGTTTCATTTTTTTGCTAGATTTGCTATTAAAAATATATTGACAAAGTGGTGCGTTATTGTCTATGTAAAGCACCCAGGCATTTATTGTAAAACATATCGGTGCATGTAGTATCTATTAACACACCATTCTAGGGGTATTAAAATAATACGAGTTTTTTAATTAATTTTTTTTGTCGATAGTTTTTTTTGTTGCAATGCAGTAGAATTTGTAGCCACACCGATGCATTATGTTTTGAAACTCACCAGTGTGTTTTGTTGGTAAACGCACCGAAAAAAACATCCGCTAAAACCTCCACCCATTCGCCTCCGCTATAAACGGATTTTCGAGCTCTTTTTTTAGGGGATTTCGCTATAACCTTCGCTAGAGGATCTTTTCCTTGTAGTGACTACAAGCAATCAAAATTTAAAATGAGGAGGTATTTTCCTTATTATTTTATTATTTTTCTACTTGAATGTTTATATCTTAAAGAGGAGGTATGATGTTTCTAATCCTTACTTAAACTCATCCTAGAAAATACTATTTAAATTCAAAAGGTTTATCATTTAGAATATGTAAAAGAGTTGTTGCTATGTTCTATGTTATTCCATTTAAAGAACAATAAAATTATATTAAAACAAAGCTTTTATAGCTAATCTAAGGACCTAGGTTACGGCCAGGATAAATAAAATATATTTAGAAGACTAAATATTAGGCATGTCACCCTTCTCATGAATGGGAACTTGGGGAAAGGTGTTTCACTGATGCAGATGGCCAAAGGCCATTGAAACTACAAATGATGGCATTTCTTCGATACATGATGTCGTAAGCATAGGCCTCTCGATCTACCAATTCTAACATTGGAATTTGCTTTGATTTTTCCACTATGAAGGTAGGACTAAGATGTGTCTTTATATTTGAGGGGGTTGATGGATTAGTATTCACTACATCCTTGAAGGAAAAATTTTGGGAGGAGGAGGGTGCGCTGACGCCTAGGGATCCTTCAACAAGACTCAAAATCATATGCATTGTAGCATCCTTATTGATGCCATATTTAATTTAAAATAGGAAAACATTGATGAGTTTCCTTCCATCATGTAGTAGCCTTTGATAGCTTGGTGGTATCCTCGTCCTCTACTATATTATAGACTTTAAATTAGAAGCATAATCCATGGATTTCATTTGAAAAGAGAGGGTTTCCCCTTAAAAGGGACCTCACACAATCTTAGAAGATCTTTAGTGGCTCCACCATGCTTCTAAGGTTCATATTAAACAACTTCCTAACAATATTAGTTAACAAAAACCTTCAAAAATTTGTAAGACTTGATTGGCCCGGTCTTTGGCAAATCACAACTCTACAAAAGGTATGGCGGCTTAAGGCTTGGCCATAAATTTTATGGATTTAGTCTAAGATTGCTTCAATTCTTTGGTTTTGACAATAACAACAGGCCTCAATACAATCATTGGCCATGTATGTTTGACCATAGCCTCTATCATAGGCTCATTCATGTAAATAGGTTTTGCTACAGTGAGATTCATGAAATGGCAATGCACCTGATCCGGATTTATGCAGGAACGAAATAAAATAGCATATATATATATATTCACATACACAGATATATTGCAAAGAACACAATGATACAATAAACACATATTCTATTAAATAGCAGAAATAGAACAGACTGTAAAATACAATAGCTAGAATGGTGGTAGCTATCTCTGAGAAGAGATGTGGTTGCTATGCTCATTCGTGGCAAGATGAATACAAAGAGAGGCCGAAAGGGCCTATTTATCATAAGCATGAGGGAAAGAATCCAAAACATCCAAAAACCTAACCCTAGAAGATGAACCGTCATAAATTTTGCGGCCCCAAGGTGGTTAGTTGAACGGTCAACTTCCCGGGGTCATAACTTTTCATACGATCTCCGTTTGGGGCGCTCGGTAGCCCGTTGGAAAGGTCTATCCGAGATTTACAACTTTCGGTTGGTGCTCAAATGCAAGCCAAGGTCAACCATTAGGCCCCCCAAATACCCAAAAAGGTCATTTAGGGCCTCAAAACGGCTCCAGAAGTTTAAGACCCGAAAAACTGCTAAAAATAGCAAATTACCAAAAGTGCCAAAAGACTATTTTGAGCCAGTTGGAAGAGGTGAGTCGCCACCGATATCCACTTGGATCAATCCTCCCTCCTTAGGAAGTAAGTATCCATTGCGTCAAATCCCTTATCATATGTCGAGCTATGTCTCGAGTTGAGCTCCTGGTGCAGCATTTGCTGAAGTGGAAAGGTTGCCTTACTTTGACATCTTCGGAGGATTGTAATTGTTGTTGATGGATGCACCGGATGTGTTCAACAGTTTCGGTTATTGTGGTATCCTTGGTCTACACAGGTGTGGATAGTTTCTTTTTGGAGGAGCACCTTGAATGTGTGGCCTTGCACTGTAGAGGTACTTGAATAGGCGATGTTGCACTGAATTTGTGCTCTTCTTGTTTTTGCTGAGTAGAAGGATAATGTGCAAAGGTTGTGGATGTCTCTGCGATATGATGTTCTCCTTTAGTGGCAATTGTGAATAGGGAAAATTTCTCAATGTGGGAGATTATCTTCCTTCCCTGCTTGTTTGGGGTAGGTGCAACTATCTCTGGTATCCGATAGAGTTGTCCTCCAAAAGTGACAATGACACTGCGAGGTCGTGATTCATATACATCATGACGCTTTCACATATATGGTTGTCCTAAAAGAACATCACATACTTCAAGTGGGGACACATCACACAATACATCATCTTTGAAGGGCTTGATACCGTATGGTAGGCGACATTGATGACTGACACGGATCCTTCATCCTTGGCTTAGCCATCCAATGGTGTATGGTTGCGGGTGTGGTGTTATCGGTAGTTCCAATCTCTTGATAGCTTCTGTTGAGATCGGGTTCTTCTGGCTGCCGTTGTCCACAAAAAAGTGTAGGGGAATTCCCTTCACCCACATCTGTGAGTGGAAAAGACGCTCCTCTGCCTCCGACTCTTCAGGTTCCTCTGGTTGAATCTGTGTGGTGGAAACAATGGCACTGGGTTCTGCATCAATGATCTGCTTCCCCTTTTGCACAGCCGTGAAATTAGGTTCTGATTCAGAATTGAAACTAGGATATGATTCTGAAGCTTTGATCTCAGCCACCAATGACTGTTTTGAGTGACATTCATCAGTGTTGTGCCAGGGGCTTTTCTGGAACTCGCACCACTTCCCGGTGTCCTTCTTCATCTTTTTGTTACCCTTCTTCGCTTGTGGTTTGGACTGGTTGTCATTTCCCTGCCCCGTGTTCTGCGAGCCAGAGTTTCCCTTGCCCTGCTTCTACGCAAGTCTGAAGTCACACTTGTTCTTTTGCTGAAATTTCTGCTCGATTTTGACAGCATATCGATAGGCGGATCCGAGTGAAGATATTTCCAGGAAATACATCTCTGTTCGTATGTACCAGTGTAGGCCACTACGATATTTCAGTACTAAGTGCCGCTAGGAGTCCTTGATACCTAGCTTTGTGCGCAAGGTATGAAATTTGTTGGTGTACTCCGACACCGTTTGGTCCCTCTCTTGGTGCAGAATGGTCCATTTTGTGTACTAGTCATCATAGTTTCCAACAGGGTAATATTGTTCCTTGACAACATCTATAAAAGAGGCTCAAGTGGGATTGAAATATTTAAACAATCCAGACTCATCTGATTAGTTTTGCTCACAATAAGTTTCCCACCAATTTTTTACACGGGGGACGACCTTCAAGAGTGCAAAGACGATCTTTTCCCTGTCAGAAAAATTGTGGACAGAGAAATACCCTTCTAGTAGATTCAATCATTTATCTAGGGCATCCGCATCGATTTGGCCTTCAAATAAAGGGATATCAAAATTAACTTGTACCTTGAAGGGAGTTGTATCTCCGAAATGGCTGCTGGTTGAGGGTGCATTTGCCACTATTGGCATGCGTCGAAGGATCTGGGCGAAATTATCCATCATCTCATTCCTTTATCGTGCGAGGGCTTCCTCGAGAAACAACTTGATAGGATCTACTGCTCCATCGTCTCTCTTTTCTTCCGCCATGGGAGGTCGTTTGGGGCGGCGAGAGTGGTCTTCTCCAAGTGAAACTAGTTCGAGACCCAACTCTCTGTATCCTGACCTCGTCGGGGACATGCACCGAGAAACAATCAAAGAGAAGACCGCTCTGATACCACTGATCTGGATTTATGCAGGAACGAAATAAGATAGCATATATATATATATATATATTCACATACACAGATATATTGCAAAGAACACAGTGATACAATAAACACATATTCTATTAAATAGTGGAAATAGAACAGACTGTAAAATACAATAACTAGAATGGTGGTAGCTATCTCTGAGAAGAGATGTGGCCGTTATGCTCATTCGTGCCAAGATGAATACAAAGAGAGGCCGAAAGGGCCTATTTATCATAAGCATGAGGGAAATAATCCCAAACATCCCAAAACCTAACCCTAGAAGATGAACCGTCGTAAAGTTTGCAGCCCCAAGGTGGTTAGTTGAACAGTCAACTTCCTAGGGTCATAACTTTTGCATACGATCTCCGTTTGGGGCACTCGGTAGCCCGTTGGAAAGGTCTATCTGAGATTTACAACTTTTGATTGGAACAAATTGCAATCCATGAACAATCATTTGTCCCCCCAAATCACAAAAAAAGGTCATTTAGGGCCTCAAAACGGCTTTAGAAGTTTAGGACAAGAAAAACTAGTAAAAATAACAAATTACCAAAAGTGCCAGAAGACTGTTTTGATCCAGTTGGAAGAGGTGGGTTGCCACCGATATCCACCTGGATCAATCCTCCCTCCTTAGGAAGAAATGGTCTCCAATGCGTCAAATCCCTTGTCATATGTCGAGCTGTGTGTCGAGTTGAGCTCCTAGGGGAGCATTTGCTGAAGTGGAAAGGTTGCCTTACTTTGACATCTTCAGAGGGTTGTAATTATTGTTCATGGATGCGCCGGAGCTGTTCAACAGTTTCGGTTGTTGTGGTATCCTTAGTCTACACAGGTGTGGATGGTTTCTTTTTGGAGGAGCACCTTGAATGCGTGGCCTTGCACTATAGAGGTACCCGAATAGGCGATGCTGCATTGACTTTGTGCTCTTCTTGTTTCTACTGAGTAGAAGGATAATGTGCAGAGGTTGCGGATGTCTCTGCAATCTGATGTTCTCCTTTAGTGGCAATTGTGAATAGGGAAAATTTCCCAATGTGGAAGATTATCTTCCTTCCCTGCTTGTTTGGGGTAGGTGCAACTATCTCTGGTATCCGATAGAGTTGTCATCCCAAAGTGACAATGACACTGCGAGATCGTGATTCATATACAGCATGACGCTTCCACATATATGGTTGTCCTAAAAGAACATCACATACTTCAAGCGGGGCCACAACACACAATACATCATCTTTGAAGGGCTTGATCCCGTATGGTAGGCGACATTGATGACTGACACGGATCCTTCGTCCTTGGCTTAGCCATCCAATGGTGTATGGTTGCGAGTGTGGTGTTATCGATAGTTCCAATCTATTGATGGCTTCTGTTGAGATCAGGTTCTTCTGGCTGCCGTTGTCCACAACAAAGTATAGGGGAATTCCCTTCACCCACATCTGTGAGTGGAAAAGGCCTCCTCTACCTCCGACTCTTCAGGTTCCTCTGGTTGAATCTGTGTGGTGGCAACAACGACACTGGGTTCTGCATCAATGATCTGCTTCCCCTTTTGCGTAGCTGTGAACTCAGGTTCTGATTCAGAATCCGAACTGGGATCTGATTTTGAAGCTTTGATCTCAGCCACCAATGACTGTTTTGAGTGACATTCATCATTGTTGTGCCAAGGGCTTTTGTGGAACTCTCACCACTTCCCGGTGTCCTTCTTCATCTTTTCGTTACCCTTCTTCGCTTGTGGTTGGGACTGGTTGTCCTTTCCCTGCCCCGTGTTCTACGAGCTAGAGTTTCCCTTTCCCTGCTTCTGCGTAGGTCCGAAGTCACGCTTGTTCTTTTGCTGAAATTTCTGCTCGATTTTGACAACATATCGATGGGCGGATCCGAGTGAAGAGATTTCCAGGAAATCCATCTCTGTTTGTATGTACCGGTGTAGGCCACTGCGATATTTCAGTACTAGGTGCCGCTCGCAGTCCTTGATACCTAGCTTTGTGCGCAAGGTATGAAATTTGTTGGTGCACTCCGACACCGTTTGGTCCCTCTCTTGGTGCAGAATGGTCGATTTTGTGTACTGGTCATCATAGTTTCCAACAGGGTAATATTGTTCCTTGATGGCATCTATAAAAGAGGCCCAAGTGGGATTGGAATATTCAAACAATCTAGACTCATCTGATGAGTTTTACTCACAATAAGTTTCCCACCAATTTTTGACATGGGGGACGACCTTGAGGAGTGCAAAGACGATCTTTTCCCTGTCGAAAAAATTGTGGACAGAGAAATACCCTTCTAGTAGATTCAACCATTTATCTAGGGCATCCGCATCGATTTGGCCTTCAAATAAAGGGATATCAAAATTAACTTGTACCTTGAAGGGAATCGTATCTCCGAAATGGCTGCTCGTTGAGGGTGCATTTGCCATTGTTGGCATGGGTCGAAGGATTTAGGCGAAATTATCCATCATCTCGTTCCTCTGTCGCGCAAGGGCTTCCTCGAGCAACAATTTGATAGGATCTGCTGCTCCGTCGTCTCTCTTTTCTTCCGCCATGGGAGGTCGTTTGGGGTGGTGAGAGTGGTCTTCCCCAAGTGAAACTAGTTCAAGACACAACTCTCTGTATCCTGACCTCGTCGGGGACATGCACCGAGAAACAATCAAAGAGCAGACCACTTTGATACCACTGATCCGGATTTATGCAGGAACGAAATAACATATCATATATATATATATATATATATATATATATATATATATATTCACATACACAGATATATTGCAAAGAACACAGTGATATAGTAAACACATATTCTATTAAATAGCGGAAATATAACAGAGTGTAAAATACAATAGCTAGAATGGTGGTAGCTATCTCTGAGAAGAGATGTGGCCGCTATGCTCAATCGTGCCAAGATGGATACAAAGAGAGGCCGAAAGGGCCTATTTATCATAAGCATGAGGGAAATAATCCCAAACATCCAATAACCTAACCCGAGAAGATGAACCGTCGTAAAGTTTGCGGCCCCAAGGTGGTTAGTTGAACAGTAGACTTCCCGAGGTCATAACTTTTGCATACGATCTCCGTTTGGGGCGCTCAGTAGCCCGTTGGAAAGGTCTATACAAAATTTACAACTTTCCAATGGGTCAAAATGCATGTCAAAGGCATCCATTAGGCCCCCCAAATCGCCAAAAAAGGTCGTTTAAGGCTTGAAAACGGCTCCAGAAGTTTAGGACCCGAAAAACTGCTAAAAATAGAAAATTACCTAAAGTGCCAGAAGACTATTTTGAACCAAGAGGTGGGTCGCCACCGATATCCACCTGGATCAATCCTCCCTCCTTAAGAAGCAATGGTCTCCATTGCGTCAAATCCCTTATCATATGTCGAGCTGTGTGTCGAGTTGAGCTCCTGGTGCGGCATTTGCTAAAGAGGAAAGGTTTCCTTACTTTGACATCTTCAGAGGGTTGTAATTGTTGTTGATGGATGCGTTGAAGCTGTTCAACAGTTTCGGTTGTTGTGGTATACTTGGTCTACACTTGTGCGGATGGTTTCTTTTTGGAGGAGCACCTTGAATGCGTGGCCTTGCACTATAGAAGTACCTGAATAGGCGATGCTGCACTGACTTTGTGCTCTTCTTGTTTCTATTGAGTAGAAGGATAATGTGCAGAGGTTGTGGATGTCTCTGCGATCTGATGTTCTCCTTTAGTGGCAATTGTGAATAGGGAAAATTTCCCAGTGTGGGAGATTATCTTCCTTCCCTTCTTTTTTGGGGTAGGTGCAACTATCTTTGGTATCCGATAGAGTTGTCCTCCCAAAGTGACAATGACATTGCGAGGTCGTGATTCATATATAGCATGATGCTTCCACATATATGGTTGTCCTAAAAGAACATCACATACTTCAAGTGGGGCCACATTACACAATACATCATCTTTGAAGGGCTTGATGCTGTATGGTAGGCGACATTGATGACTGACATGGATCCTTCATCCTTGGCTTAGCCATCGAATGGTGTATGGTTGCGGGTGTGGTGTTATCGATAGTTCCAATCTCTTGATGGCTTCTGTTGAGATCAAGTTCTTCTGGCTGCCGCTGTCCACAACAAAGTGTAGGGGAATTCCCTTCACCCACATCTGTGAGTGGAAAAGGTGCTCGTCTGCCTCCGACTCTTCAGGTTCCTCTGGTTGAATCTGTGTGGTGGAAACAATGGAACTGGGTTCTGCATCAATGATTTGCTTCCCCTTTTGCACAGCTATGAAATTAGGTTCTTATTCAGAATCGGAACTGGGATCTGATTCTAAAGCTTTGATCTCAGCCACCAATGACTGTTTTGAGTGACATTCATCAGTGTTGTGCTAGGGGCTTTTGTGGAACTCGCACCACTTCCCGGTGTCCTTCTTCATCTTTTCGTTACCCTTCTTCGCTTGTGGTTGGGATTGGTTGTTCTTTCCCTGCCCCATGTTCTGTGAGCCAGAGTTTCCCTTGCTTTGCTTCTGCGCAGGTCCGAAGTCACGCTTGTTCTTTTGCTGAAATTTCTGCTCGATTTTGACAGCATATCGATAGGCGGATCTGAGTGAAGAGATTTCCTGTAAATCCATCTCTGTTCGTATGTACCGGTGTAGGCCACTGCGATATTTCAGTACTAGGTGCCACTCGGAGTCCTTGATACCTAGCTTTGTGCGCAAGGTATGAAAATTGTTGGTGTACTCCAACACCGTTTGGTCCATTTCTTGGTGTAGAATGGTCCATTTTGTGTACTGGTCATTATAGTTTCCAACAGGGTAATATTGTTCCTTGACGACATCTATAAAAGAGGCCCAAGTGGGATTGGAATATTCAAACAATCTATACTTGTCTGATGAGTTTTGCTCACAATAAGTTTCCCACCAATTTTTGACATGGGGGACGACCTTGAGGAGTGCAAAGACGTTCTTTTTCCTGTCGAAAAATTTGTGGACAAAGAAATACCCTTCTAGTAGATTCAACCATTTATCTAGGGCATCTGCATCGATTTGGCCTTCAAATAAAGGGATATCAAAACTAACTTGTACCTTGAAGGGAGTCATATCTCCGAAATGGCTGCTCGTTGAGGGTGCATTTGCCACTGTTGGCATGCGTCGAAGGATCTGGGCAAAATTATCCATCATCTCGTTCCTCTGTCGCGTGAGGGCTTCCTCGAGCAACAACTTGATAGGATCTACTGCTTTGTCGTCTCTCTTTTCTTCCTCCATGGGAGGCCGTTTGGGGCGACGAGAGTGGTCTTCCCCAAGTGAAACTAGTTTGAGACCCAACTCTCTGTATCCTAACCTCGTCGGGGACATGCACCGAGAAGCAATCAAAGAGCAGACCGCTCTGATACCACTGATTCAGATTTATTCAGGAACAAAATAAGATAGCATATATATATATATATATATTCACATACACAGATATATTGCAAAGAACACAGTGATACAGTAAACACATATTCTATTAAATAGCGGAAATAGAACAGACTGTAAAATACAATAGCTAGAATGGTGGTAGCTATCTCTGAGAAGAGATGTGGCCGCTATGCTCATTTGTGCCAAGATGAATACAAAGAGAGGCTGAAAGGGCCTATTTATCATAGCCATGAGGGAAAGAATCCCAAACATCCAAAAACCTAACCCTAGAAGATGAACCATCGTAAAGTTTGCGGCCCCAAGGTGGTTGGTTGAACAGTCAACTTCCCGGGGTCATAACTTTTGCATACGATCTCTGTTTGGGGAACTCGGCAGCCCGTTGGAAAGGTCTATCCGAGATTTACAACTTTTGACTAGTGCTCAAATGTAAGCTAAGGACAACCATTTGGCCTCCCAACTCACAAAAAAGGTCATTTAGGGCCTCAAAACGGCTCCGAAAGTTTAAGACCCGAAAAACTGCTAAAAATAGAAAATTACCAAAAGTGCCAGAAGACTGTTTTGAGCCAGTTGGAAGAGGTGGGTCGCCACCGATATCCACCTGGATCAATCCTCCCTCCTAAGGAAGTAATGGTATCCATTACGTCAAACCCCTTATCATAGGTCGAGCTGTGTGTCGAGGTGAGCTCATGGTGCGGCATTTGCTGAAGTGGAAAGGTTGCCTTACTTTGACATCTTTAGAGGGTTGTAATCGGTGTTGATGGATGCGCCGGAGCTATTCAACAGTTTCGGTTGTTGTGATATCCCTGGTCTGCACAGGTGTGGATGGTTTCTTTTTGGAGGAGCACCTTGAATGCGTGGTCTTGCATTATAGAGGTACCCGAATAGGCGATGCTGCACTGACTTTGTGCTCTTCTTATTTCTACTGAGTAGAAGGATAATGTGCAGAGGTTGTGGATGTCTCTGCGATCTGATGTTATCCTTTAGTGGAAATTGTGAATAGGGAAAATTTCCTAGTGTGGGAGATTATCTTCCTTCCCTGCTTATTTGGGGTAAGTGCAACTATCTCTGGTATCCGATAGAGTTGTCGTCCCAAAGTGACAATGACACTGCGAGGTCGTGATTCATATACAACATGACGCTTCCACATATATGGTTGTCCTAAAAGAACATCACATACTTCAAGTGGGGCCACATCACACAATAAATCGTCTTTGAAGGGCTTGATGCCGTATGGTAGACGACATTGATGACTGACACGAATCCTTTGTCCTTGGCTTAGCCATCCAATGGTGTATGGTTGCGGGTGTGGTGTTATCGATAGTTCCAATCTCTTGATGGCTTCTGTTGAGATTAAGTTCTTCTGGCTTCCGCTATCCACAACAAAGTGTAGGGGAATTCCCTTCACCCACATCTGTGAGTGGAAAAGGCGCTCCTCTACCTCCGACTCTTCAGGTTCCTCTGGTTGAATCTGTGCGGTGGCAATAACGACACTGGGTTTTTCATTAATGATCCGCTTTCCCTTTTGCGCAGCTGTGAAATTAGGTTCTGTAACGTCCCCTTCGCCCATCATCAAATGCAGGGAAGGAAACATTAACCACACACTGGGCTTTTGTAAACTTAGCCCCAATATTTTTAACTCATAAATCTGTAATAATTAAAAACTTCTCTATACAGATGTAAACTTCAATAAAACACAACGAAATTTAAACATAGCAACACATATAAGCATAGACAGAAGATGATTCCATATGCAGGGATTCCATCCCATTCTTATGCTATGCATAGACTTCATTACAATATCAACCTCATGAATAAATAACATTCAGATTAGCACATTGCAGAACACATAATATATATATAAATTAAACGACAGAGAGCACTTATCTTGCAACGCAATGTCCAACGACTGGCTACGTGAGAGCAACGTTCCACCCAACCATAGATCTCTGTCCAGCCTGTATTATTTCAGCTGAGAGATCACCCCCGAGCTAGGATGTGTATCCACTAAGGAGGAACTAGATGGCTCACTCACAGTCAGGATTTCACTCAGACAACCCTGCTAAGCCAACACACAGTTGGGTTTTTCAAGCATGCAATGGAAAATGGAGGAGGATGCTAGTCCACTGAGCTCAACCCCAGAGCCACATACTCTTCAAGCTAGACTCAACAATCCCATCCTCTGCTCATACATCTACAACTGGATTTTTCACAACTCTGTCACCAATAATCCCTAAATCCGTCACTGATTTTCTGGGCTATCCAAACTGGGTTTTCCCATGGATTTTGGGGTAGCTATTGCTCCCAAATTCACCCCAAGGGTCATACCAACGGATCCCCCATTGGATTTCACTGTCCAATACCCATTCTAGGCGTTTTTGGCTTCCCAAAACGTGGGTTCATTCCAAGTCGCGATTTCTGGTTTTCTCACTGCTGGGAGCTCATTTTTGGATGGAGAATGATGATGGGTTCTTTCACCATGGAATGGGGATGAGAATGAAGCCACCTCCCATGAGGTTGAGTGAATTCTTGAACAAGAAAACAAAGCCCATACCTACCCATACGAATTTCAGGGTTGCCCATCCTCCATTAAAGCCATTGACTTAATTCTGCAACCACTTTCTTACAACAAGAATAAATGTCATATAGAGAAGTCAAATGGGTTCCCATAATGACATATGGCAACCTATGGTTCACTCCCTTAGCCCCCTCACCACTCCCTAGTGGATACACGTGGCCCCTTCTCATTCGTTGCCTCCGCAGCCAGTTTTGGTATTTTATATTGCATGATGTTTATTTACATCCTATTACAATTTCCATGGCTTAAGAGCACATGGTATCAAAATATCAAATACTTGCCCTTTAAATCAAATTCGGGCTTTCACTACCGGGTCCTTGGCCTTGAGCTCCACGCTAGGAAAACATACATCACATGTACACATTATTTACATTAAAGGCTAATATATCCTAAGGGTCGAATTGGGGGTATTACAGGTTCTGATTCAGAATAAGAACTAGGATTTGATTCTGAAGCTTTGATCTCAGCCACCAATGACTGTTTTGAGCGACATTCATCAGTGTTGTGCCAGGAGATTTTGTGGAACTCACACCACTTCCCGATGTCCTTCTTCATCTTTTTGTTATCCTTCTTCGCTTGTGGTTGGGATTCGTTGTCCTTTCCCTGCCCCATGTTCTGCGAGCCAAAGTTTCCCTTGCCCTGCTTCTGCACAAGTCTGAAATCACGCTTGTTCTTTTGCTAAAATTTCTGCTCGATTTTGACAGCATATCGATAGGCGAATCCGAGTGAAGAGATTTCCAGGAAATCCATCTCTGTTCGTATGTACCGGTGTAGGCCACTGCGATATTTCAGTACTAGGTGCCGCTCGGAGTCCTTTGTGCGCAAGGTATGAAATTTGTTGGTGTACTCCGACACCGTTTGGTCCCTCTCTTGGTGCAGAATGGTCCATTTTGTGTACTGGTCATCATAGTTTCCAACAGGGTAATATTGTTCCTTGATGGCATCTGTAAAAGAGGCCCAAGTGGGATTGGAATATTCAAACAATCAAGACTCGTCTTATGAGTTTTGCTCACAATAAGTTTCCCACCAATTTTTGACATGGGGAACGACCTTGAGGAGTGCAAAGACGATCTTTTCCCTATCGAAAAAATTGTGGAAAGAGAAATACCCTTCTAATAGATTCAACCATTTATCTAGGGCATCCGCATCGATTTGGCCTTCAAATAAAGGGATATAAAAATTAACTTGTACCTTGAAGGGAGTCGTATCTCTGAAATGGCTGCTCGTTGGGGGTGCATTTGCCATTGTTGGCATGCGTCGAAGCATCTAGGCAAAATTATCCATCATCTCGTTCCTCTCGCGTGAGGGATTTCTCGAGCAACAACTTGATAGGATCTACTGCTCCATCGTCTCTCTTTTCTTTCGCCATGGGAGGCCGTTTGGGGCGGCGAGAGTGGTCTTCCCCAAGTGAAACTAGTTCGAGACCCAACTCTCTGTATCCTGACCTCGTCTGGGACATGCACTGAGAAACAATCAAAGAGTAGACCGCTCTGATACCACTGATCCGGATTTATGCAGGAATGAAATAAGATAGCATATAGATATATATTCACATACACAGATATATTGCAAAGAACACAGTGATACAGTAAACACATATTCTATTAAATAGCGGAAATAGAACAGACTGTAAAATACAATAGCTAGAATCGTGGTAGTTATCTCTGAGAAGAGATGTGGCCGCTATGCTCATTCGTGCCAAGATGAATACAAAGAGAGGCCGAAAGGGCCTATTTATCATAGGCATGAGGGAAAGAATCCCAAACATCCAAAAACCTAACCCTAGAAGATGAACCGTCGTAGAGTTTGCGGCCCCAATGTGGTTGGTTGAATAGTCAACTTCCCGGGGTCATGACTTTTGCATACGATCTCCGTTTGGGGCACTTGGTAGCCCATTAAAAAGGTTTATTCAAGATTTACAACTTTCAAATGGGGCATGCTAGGGGCAACCCTTTGGCCCCCCAAATCGCCAAAAAAGGTCGTTTAGGGCCTCAAAATGACTCTGAAAGTTTAGGACCCGAAAAACTGCTAAAAATAGCAAATTACCAAAAGTGCCAAAAGACTGTTTTGAGCCAGTTGGAAGAGGTGGGTCGCCACCGATATCCACCTAGATCAATCCTCCCTCCTTAGGAAGCAATGGTCTCCATTGCGTTAAATCCCTTATCATATGCCGAGCTGTGTGTCGAGTTGAGCTCCTGGTGCGACATTTGTTGAAGTGGAAAGGTTGCCTTACTTTGACATATTTAGAGGGTTGTAATTGTTGTTGATGGATGCGCCAGAGCTGTTCAACAGTTTCGGTTGTTGTGGTATCCTTGATCTGCACAGGTGTGGATGGTTTCTTTTTGGAGGAGCACCTTGAATGTGTGGCCTTGCACTGTAGAGGTACCCGAATAGGCGATGTTGCACTGACTTTGTGCTCTTCTTGTTTCTGCTGAGTAGAAGGATAATGTGCAGAGGTTGTGGATGTCTCTGCGATCTGATGTTCTCCTTTAGTGGCAATTGTGAATAGGGAAAATTTCCCATTGTGGGAGATTATCTTCCTTCCCTGCTTGTTTGGGGTAGGTGCAACTATCTCTGGTATCCGATAGAGTTATCCTCCCAAAGTGACAATGACACTGCGAGGTCGTGATTCATATACAACATGACGCTTCCACATATATGGTTGTCCTAAAAGAACATCACATACTTCAAGTGGGGCCACATTACACAATACATCATCTTTGAAGGGCTTGATGCCGTATGGTATGCGACATTGATGACTGACACAGATCCTTTGTCCTTGGCTTAGCCATCCAATGGTGTATGGTTGCGGGTGTGGTGTTATCGGTAGTTCCAATCTCTTGATTGCTTCTGTTGAGATCAGGTTCAACCATTTATCTAGGGCATCTGCATCAATTTGGCCTTCAAATAAAGGGATATCAAAATTAACTTGTACCTTGAAGGGAGTCGTATTTCTGAAATGGCTGCTCGTTGAGGGTGCATTTGCCACTGTTGGCATGCGTCGAAGGATCTGGGCGAAATTATCCATCATCTCATTCCTCTGTCACGTGAGGGTTTGCTTGAGCAATAACTTGATAGGATCTACTGTTCTGTCGTCTCTCTTTTATTCCGCCATGGGAGGTCGTTTGGGGCAGCAAGCGTGGTCTTCCCCAAGTGAAACTAGTCCGAGACCCAACTCTTTGTACCCTGACCTCGTCGAGGACATGCACCGAGAAACAATCAAATAGCAGACTGCTCTGATACCATTTATTTTGATTTATGCAAGAATGAAATGAGATAACATATATATATATTCACATACACAGATATATTGCAAAGAACATAGTGATATAGTAAACACATATTCTATTAAATATCGGAAATAGAACAGACTATAAAATACAATAGCTAGAATGGTGGTAGCTATCTCTGAGAAGAGATGTGCTATGCTCATTCGTGCCAAGATGAATACAAAGAGAGGCCGAAAGGGCCTATTTATCATAAGCATGAGGGAAAGAATCCCAAACATCCAAAAACCTAACCCTAGAAGATGAATCGTCGTAAAGTTTGCGGCCCTAAGGTGGTTAGGTTAAACAATCAACTTCCCGGGGTCATAACTTTTGCGTACGATCTCCGTTTGGGGAGCTCGGTAGCCCGTTGGAAAGGTCTATCCGAGATTTACAACTTTGGACCAGGGTTAAATGAATGTTGGTGGCAACTATTTGGCCCCCCAAATCGCCAAAAAAGGTTGTTTAGGGCCTCAAAACGGCTCCGGAAGTTTAGGACCCGAAAAACTGCTAAAAATAACAAATTACCAAAAGTGCCAGAAGACTGTTTTGAGCTAGTTGGAAGAGGTGGGTCGCCACCGATATCCACCTGGATCAACACCATTTTTTTTAATCTTTCGAACTTAAGGTGCAAACTTGAGGCAACTTTCTTTTCATCTTTCACTTTCTTAGCATCACAAAGATCACATATTATTTCTTTCCAAGGTGTTTTAAGCCTTTTCTAACACCCAAATTTACTATGTAACTCATCAGAGTTCATTCTTATATTAACAATATTGATTTTCTTTTTCAAATTAACAATTAAAAAAATACATTTCCGATCTTTTATATTGGAATTGATGGTATTTTTATAATAGTGATAATAATTTCTATATTATTTATATTATTAATTTTTATAATAATGATAATAATTTTTATATTATTAATATTTTTATTATTAATATTATTAATATTTTTATAATAGTGATAATTTTTCTTTTCTATTAATTAATTTATAATTCCTATCAAAATTTTAAATGATATAATTATTAAATAAAAATTAATAAATTCTTATTTATTGATCTGAATAAACTCTTCTTAATGTACAACAATAATCAATATAATTTAAAATCATATCAACGAGATCCAAACAACTTTCACAATCTTATGGGATTTTAGGTTTTTAAATTGTACAAAACTGATTGAACTAAACAAGTTAATTTAAAACTAATTTCTCAACGATCAAAAGTCCTCCCACGCATAATGCAAGAAAAATGCGTTAGTCAACTCGTCCTTCTATTAATCTATATGATATTAATGCGATACTATTTTATATTCTGTTAATTAGATATTTGTATATCTATTGATGTTTAGTTTGTATATCTATTTAATTTGTGGTTAGTGAATTTTGATAGATCATAAGTTAAGTGTTAAGTGTTATTTCTTATTTTTTATATACATATATTTGTAATTAATTTAGAAAATAACCATAAAATCAAAATGGTTAATAGACTTATCTCATCTTTTTGCAATCTAGAAAAAAATACTTATTAATCCACACCAAATTTTAAAATATAAATACTTATCCATTTAAGATAGGTAAGAAATGAAAAAACTTATAAACCAAATTTTAAATTATAAATACTTATCCATTTAAGATATGTAAGAAATTATAAAAATTATAAATAAAAAGATGTGAGATTGAAATTATAAAAATTATAAATAAAAAGATGTGAGATTGAAATTATAAAAATTATAAATAAAAAGATGTGATATTGATTTAGATAGTGTTGAGTTTTAATGTTTAGTCAATTCTATAACTGCAGCACATCTTGAATAGACACGTGGATGTTTGTTAAGAGGTAAGTTGACATGTGGCAGATAAAATGTGGGACTTAACTCAACACGTAGCACTTTCGTATACCACACTCTAAAATGAACACGTGGCACAAGCGAGACCAAACAAAAGTTATATCGCAAATGAAGGTGAAGAGCAGAAGCAATGATATGCCAAGAAGTGAAGTTGACAGGCTAATGCGTTGGGAGACATTTATTGTCCCACACGTCGAATGCATGCAACGGAAAGAAAGATAAGTCAATCCCTACTCACTAATCTCATGTGAAACGCCCGCCTGGGCACGTGGCGGGAGAGAATGGGACTTTCAAAGGGGCTCACCGGAGAACCGTGAGCTGACAGCTCCAAAAATAAAATAGCACATTTTTTAATAAATAAATAAATAGGGACCATGTTGCACGTGTCCTTGTCTCGTGCATAACGAGAATGTTTCGATTTCACGTGATGTAACTGAAATCTAAGAGACACTACACAAGCGGACACATTTTCTCTGGACTATTTATAGACGGAAAATTTTTATTTCAATTTTTTTTTTAATGTCAAAGGGAGTATTAAAATTAGAAAACACGGTACGGTGGCCGTCAGCGTGGAATTCGATTTAAAGCATATATTAGATGGAGATAATTTGGAATTCGATTTAAAGCATATATTAGATGGAGATTATTGTTGCTTAATAAAAAAAATTTATGAAGTTTTGGGGTGGCTGGGAGTATTGGTTGGTATCCTCCTCACCTAGTTTCAAATTTGGTTAGAGATATGTTATGATCCTGAATACCTTGATTCTTCGAAATATCAAGTATGGACATTCTTTCGTGGATGTAGCCATTGACAATGGTGAATCACATTAAAACAAAAGAGCTAAAAAGTTAGGATGATCTATTTCAACTTTTTTATTATCATATTTCTAAAGATTCAACTATTCTCTTCTCAACGTGATTGTTTGGAGGAGTAGTGGGCATTGGGGTGCTATTGGACTCTTATTTTGGCTTTATATCAGTGAATTCATTCATCTTGAACCAAAACATGTGAGAGCTCTCTTTGTAGCAAAGGTTTTTTTATTGTTTAGTTCTTGGATCATGTTGATTATTAGATAGATTTGTAGGGTCGCTAGTTTTGGGGAAACACGAGGATTTTTATAATTCCTTTGTTTCCATATTTTGATCATAACCCTATCCCAATTATTGGAATGCTAGTATGGGTTCATCTTCCTATTGACAATACATTTTCAACATATACTAGTGTTTTAGGATAATGAGAACTCTTTGGCCACTTTCATCAAATCAAATCTAAGAGAGCTTCGGTGGGATTATGTACATATGCTTGCATTTGTGTTGAGATAGACCTTAGTAAGAATCTTTTGGACAAATGCTTCTCAAATGGAAGAAATTTTACTATACTCAAGTCTTAGATTATGAGAACATGGCATTTCCTTGTTGGATATGTCATCTTGTAGAATATCTACAAGTTAGTTTTCCACATGCTTGTGCTCATCCTCCCAAGAAAAAAGAGACAGAAACAAATTAAAAAAGATGGAATTTCTGGGAAGTGATGATGATCATAATAAGGATTAGGAATCACAGGTGCCAAAAGGGGACTTCACTCCTTCGGGGGATAACACAGAAGACATGGATACCAAACTTTCCTCTTCACAGGAGTTAGTTGTTTGTGACACCTCTTTAGGTGGAACAAAGAGACTTTATGAAATTGATTCGTAGGATTCAAATAAAGATTTAGTTCCTTCTATGATTCATGATATGATGTCTATTGATTATTTTCTAAAGGGTAAGAAAGGGCATCTATATTAGTTGTGTGTTTTGTTGTACTTTGATAAGTACAATTTGCTTTTATACTTTTGTAAGTACCTTTGCATTTGCACTTGCTCTTTACTATTGTGCCATGAACATAGAGGAATTTAATTTCTTTCTTCAATGAATAGAAATTGTGATTTTTTTTCTTGAAAGAAAAATGAGTTAATGCTAATGTAGATCCATCTTAACTTCGTATCTATCATGCGTCAAAAGGGATCAAATCTCTTGAGGTGCAAACCATGTTCAGAGTGCAAAATTGTTTGCACCTCGAGGGATTTGATCCCTTTTAGCTTATGATAGATCTGAAGTTAAGATGGATCTATGCTAGTATTTAATTCTAATAAATTTTACCCTTTCACATTATCCTTTGAAATGGTAACTAAACAAAGTAAAGAAATCTAATGACTTTTGAATTGACATCTTGTCTCAAAAACCTTATTTAACTAATAACTTAGGCATATATTCGAAACAATTATTTTAGTTTTAATTAATTGGAATATATATATCTTTGGTTTTGAAGTTTTTGAGGTGTAACACCTCAGGATTTTTTATCCCTCTCCAAGCTTGATATATCCAGGTTTAAATGGATCCATGCTAGTTGAATTTTTTTAGCTTTCATGTAATATTTAAAATTGAGCTAACATATATTGTGGAATAGCTTTGTCATCCTTACCCATGTGACATGACATTATCTCCCCCATATTGGGTTGTACAACATCTCCAGAATCTTGCTGCAACTAGTGATATAAATCTTCTTGAAAAATTTCTATTAATATTGGTTGTAGTTTGAATATATATACTTGCTTGGATCAATTGGTTCTAGATCTAGTGGTTGTGAGATGGAGTATTATCTTCTCCACCCACATTCTATTCTTTGGTTTTGCCACACCGTGAATGAGGATAAATTTATAACATGTGACTTAATAAATGAATAAACTCATTATATTTTGTGTTTTTTTGTAAGAGGACAAAATTTACCTTCATCTTCTCTTTTTTCAAAATTCCAATAATTTAGATCATCTTAAAAATAAAATCATAATTCATAATCAAAATTCACATCAATTAAAATAATTATAACTTTCAACAACATCCTATCAAAATTTGAAAAAAAATAAAAATAAATTTATCTCTCAATCCAATCTATAATACACTCTATTATATATAAGTAAAACACAACGCAAGAAATCTACAGTACATACAAAGTACACTACACAGCAATAGATCAATCACATTGTAAAGCCCCACTATAGTTATCCACACCACCCAAAAAACAAGCGATCATTTTCCCTATTTTCATTTCACAAAAATTCTTTCCAACCTCCCTCCAAAATATAAGCCTTATTAGCTACTTGTCAAATCACACACAAAATCATTTTACAAGCAATCTCAATGAGCCAATTAATTGGGTGTGCTGGTCCGTGATTCTCCATCATAAGAAATTCAATCTTGTTTTTTTACTGAGTGCCATACTTTCTTTCATGAGTATCTCTGATTTGGAACAAATCCAATTGGCTGCGCAGAAAAATCCTTCTCCTCCCAATTATCAAGAACGACATTTTGGAAAACACGAACGGCTCCTTTACAATATCAAAACGTTAAAAGTACACTATTACTTTCTATTTTTTAATGCTGGTCGGATTCCGACAACCACTCCACCAGCAATCTCCTATAGCTGTGTTGTATACACAACTACCATAACTACTGCTTGTATATGAATCTAGCTCTTTTAAATTGGAGTAAGATTGAAACTAATCATCCCTTTTTAAATTGGAGTAAGATTGAAACTAATCAGACTTTTATAAGTTGGAGTGGAATTGAAACTAATTATAGAACCCACAATCATTATCTTAAACAGCCACCAAACCCCTGGACCACGGCCCAACCAACAACTGCTGCTTATATATTAATACAACAAAAACTGTCAAACAGAAGAAGTCACAATGACAGGTGGAGAGGAATAATATGAAATATTCCTGTCATCCACACAGGATGTGGGACTGTGGGGCTGGGCATTATCTTGTGTAGGACGCATACATATATATTAGATGGGCATCTGCTTCTGTTTCTTCTTTTGTTTAATAGCATTAGCGACCCTGTGTTTTCTCCTGCTGTCGGAAACTGATCTGTCCGGATATTTACACCCACTCCCTTGCTTTTGAATGCTGATCCTGTCCATGCCGACGTTTTCTGAAGAGGTGGGCCTATAGTTTGACCTCTCACATTCTCCTACGTGGTACCTCTCATTGCTTCTTCTTCAATTCTCCACGCGTCTTGCCTAACTCCCCGCCTTCTTCATTCTTCCCAACAAAGAAAGTTCCACCATGAACGCCCTTGAGCCCAGTTTACCCCTCTGAAGCCCAATACTATATAGTTTTTTGCGTTCAACATCCTTCTTTCAAGGCCTGATTACTCATCCATGGAACACTATGTGCCTGTATTTTCTAAATCTGTACAAGTTTACCTTATTAATATTCGGCTGCAAATTCAGAACCCTGTGATGGCAGATCCTGGTATGCAGTTTTGAGGGAGGAATTTTATTTGGGCTCGGTGACCTCTAGCAGGAGCCTGAACCACCATTGAATTGCTCTGAAGAAATACATCGGAGTCTTGTCATTGGTTGCAGTTATGGAGTGTGAAGTTCCAATAGTTCCTGAGCGAATGCTGGAGAACATCCTTGCAAGTGAGGCGCTGGGAAGAGGAGGTGGGATTCGATCCAGTGCTGCAGACTGGGCGAGGGAGAGTTACCACAGCATGCCTCCCCAGATATTCTCTAACATCAGATTGCAGCCTGTGACCTTTCTGCACACAAATCAACCAGGTCTGTGTCTTTGACCCATTATTTCCATTTGTCTAGACTTGCACAAATCCATTTAGAAACCAAGTTTGATATGTTCCTCCTGTTCAAGAAGCTAACCCCAGTTTAAATGGGTCTGTGGTATTGTCCATATTCAATGCACCTAATGTATCCTCTAGATTTAATGTACTGTTACACATATTAAGTGTTGATTGATCCCTCACCCCCACCGAAGCTGAGCATGCTAGTATTGATATTTTCGAATTTGAGCTTTGTCTGTGTTGTTTTATTTGTTTATTTTGAGCTATCAAGCTTAGGTTTCAAAAATAACATAGCTCTATTCTTATTAGGCACCCACGTTTTCACAATGACCCGGGAGGTCAGAACTGACTGCTTATGTATTTTCCATCATTACCATCAAACCGTTTACAATTACACTCCTATCAATGACATATGGAGACCATTTTGGAAACCTAGGAAACCCATATGAGTTTTAAGGAATTTCCTGATAGTTCGCCCTTTTACAATCCTTATTAAACACACATGAGATTTTGCAACTGTTTTCATTCAATTTTCTTTGGGCAGTGAAACTGAAATTAATTTTGGTTGGTTGGTATCCCACGCACCCACAGGTTTTCACCGTAGTTTGGGAGGCCCAGACTCCACACTGACCTCATTAATTTTGATCATTGCAGTTGTTCGGCTTCCTATTTCATTCGGACCCATACCACAATTCGCAAAATTGAACACCATTTTGGAAACCTGTGAAACCCATATAAGTTTTTAGGATTTTTCTGGCCTCCACCCCTTTACAAATTTGAGAAAACCCATGTAATTTTTTACAGTTTTTTTCATTCAATTTTGTTTGTTCGTCATACTGATTACAATTTTGGGTGATTTTTATCCCATAGGGTCTGCAAATTCAGTTCTTTTAAATGCTTCTGCCTTCATGAATGCTGCTCCGGGACCTTTTGGAGTTTTGCCTCTCCCTAAAAATGAGGAGAGTGTGTCTTCTCCAAAGAAATTGGAGAATCAAAAAAAGAGAAGGGACCGGAGCAGGGTGAATGGATCACGTCGGAAGAAAACAAAGGCAGATTCTACTACTGATATGGTCTTGAGCAATGGAGATGTTGGAAATGGAAAGCTGCCTGCAAGCAAATCTCGTAAGCGTGCTTCCTGTGCAGGTGAGAATGCTTTCTTGTTACCTCCACTATATTACACTTTCAGGAAGAGATTGCAGCTTTTAGCATTTGTAGGAAATTGTACCTTTCTTCATTTTTAATAGGGTGCATAGTAACATATATAGTCAAATGTCTTTCCTTCACCCATATTTTATTAGCTTTCTGTTTTAGTTAAGAATGCAATGGAACTATCCTGAGATGAGTTTTATCTTGAATTTATGAAAACTTGCTATGTGAAATGTATATCATGGAAAAGTTTCGGTGACTTTCCTGCATCGCTGAAGAAAATTTGATTAATTTTGGAATTTGGATCTTAATTGAAAATTATCAGAAAGAACTGCGAAGATATCTGGCAAAAAGCAAAGTTGTCAAGGAGTCAAGAAGTCAGAAGATGATACAGAACAGAGAGGAGGATCCTTAAATGAAAATAGCTTTAAGGATTCTGCTGTTTATGGGAGCTCGAATTCTGGAAGCATCGGTATTCTAGGTTAGTCCAATAGAGAGCTCCAAAAAGATTTCTTAGGTTGTCTAAATATTATGTTTTATTCAACATTTCTTAAACAGGAAGAGCTTTGTCTGCACATATGTGATATTACTAGCTTGATCTCTTTCTGGATGTCATTGAATGTATTTTGTAATCAAGTTCAGTTTTTGTTATTTTGCAGATATCTATGGGTTGAAGTCAATGCCAGTCGATGTTTCAAACAAAATTGCAAATATATCTGTAAATGACTTGCTTTCAGAAAACATCCACCTGCCTCAATCTGGCCGGCTGGGTAAGGAGAGGAAGCAGAGTGGGTTTGATAGCTGTTTTATAAACGAAGTAGGCAAGGTACTCGAGCTCATGCCAAAGCCAAGTTATATGGAAGATGAGAAACTAAAGATGGAGAATTCATCTTATGGTCCTCGGTTTTCTGTTCAACGGCAGGAGACTTGTGAAATGGTTGGTGATTCTCTTTAATAATATCAATAATTAATGTTTGGGTTGAATTTGTAATCTTGTATCCCATAGCTCTTCTTATTGTACTCATTATGTATAGATATATTTGTAGATAAAGCTTTTATAATGACAGGAGAAGTACACTTTTCAGTGAGGGTTGGCTAATTGTTTTGTCCTTAGCGGCATTATTGCACTGTTTTTGAATTTTATAAGCTCATTGTTTAGACATTATGTCTCATTTTACTTTCAGGTTCTTTCTGAGGAGGGGAGCACCAGGAAATGTACAGCGTCATCCGGAGGCTCTGTTTTTCCTGTGGCCAAGTTTCCTTTATATCCGATGCAGGATTTTGTGAATAGGTTGGGACTTCCTGCTAATGAATGTCTGGAAAATCTTCTAGTTCAACCCTACAGAGAATTGGATACAAGAATAAATGAAAATTCACATGCTAATAAGACCTGTAGTATTCCCCCTCTACAATATTCCCTTTTACCCAATGGAGTCTGCAGGTCTGTCCCAAAACGTGAAAAGGAAACTAAGAATGGAAGCCCATGGCTAAGAGGTGGAATTGTAAATGATTCATTGGGTTTGGGATTGGGATTGGGATTGGATATAAAAGCTAAGGCAATTGTTGAGTGTAAACAAACACTTGAACTGTGGCAAAGCAGGCACAGAAGGTGCCAAGAAACAGATAGAGCAGGTATGATAGACTTGAATTTGCAATCTTCTGAGCAGTTGCTTGAGTCATCATTGGCAGATCGTCATAGTTCCGACTTGCCTTCTGATCCAACACAGGGACTTCCTTGCTATTCCATGAACACCACACTCACTGAAGGCGGAATGGGAGAAGAGAAAATAGGAGAACGTATTGAGAATGGATGCTATCTCAAAGCTAATTGCTACATATCTGAGGGTGATAATGTGAGAAGGAAAAGTACTTGTTCCAAAAAAGAAAACGACTTAGAAAAGCCACCAGTATTACATGCAGAAATAGTCAAAACCCAGACAACTGAAATTCAGGATGTTACAAATAACAGCTGGATTTCAATTGAAACAAAGAAAAACGAGGCTCTTGAAAAGCTGGGACATTTTACTGGAGATGAGAAACCAGAAAATCGAAGGCAAGAATTAAGGGATTCTGTAGAAGATGTCCAAGTACCACTGAATTTGAGTAAACATGCTGTTCAAATGGATGAACCATCCCAACCTTTACCATCTCATTTGCAAACCTTACAACTTGATTTGGATAAAGCCGTGTCTTCCACAGATAATTCTATAGGTATTTCTTTCTTGCAAGAAACTCTATTCAATCTATCATAAATATGCATGGACGTAAGTATATTATAATACTTATCGGAAATGAATTAGATCATATTCATTTTCATGTTCACTTTGAAGACAAAGAAATCAAATGCATTGCATTTTTGCTTTTATGCATGTTTTGTGACTGTGTCTCTTGAATGCTTGCGACTCAGTAATGAAAAAGCTCATTTTAGATCACTTATGCATGTTATGTGCTTTATCTAATAGCAGGTGAATGTTTGACTGTATTCCTGAAAATTGTTATGATCTTAGTGTTTACCTTGCACTTCCCTCTGTAATCAAGTTTTTACAGTGGCACAAACCTGATTTGTTTTGTTTTGTTTGTCTCACAGCAATTCCTAATTCCCCGCGAGTTGAAGAGGCAGCTAGGATTCTATTTGATATGGCTAACTCCCAATCTCATGACTATAGGACTTCTTTGGGTCAAGAAAACTCGCCAGATCTAGATCACCTGCAACAGGAGTCTTTGAAGGATTCAACCATTTTTAAAAGGGTTGTGGATTCACAAACTAATTCAAATGGTGGCTTGAAGTTCACTGGAGTGTGTAAATATGCAAAGATCAAAACCCCAACGAATGAGAAAAGAAAATCTCAATTGCAAGGTTCTCTTCTGGTTGAGAAACATTGGCCTCCGAGAAACTCAATGGTGCCAGAAACTCTACCTAATCCATTTCGGAATGGAACTTTTGACTCAGCCTTAAGAAATCACAACACACAACAGACAGGTAAAGATATTCAAAGACTAGATATTACAGAGGCTGAAAGGACTTCTAACTTGCATTTTCATAGCCGGTCGTCCAGGCCTTCAAAACCAATTACAGATGACACCCACATGAGAGCAAAGGTACCTGCTCTATACACATCAAATCAGATTAAAGGAGACCTTCAGCCCAAATCTGTTGGTGGAGATAAAGTACATGTTTCCACCAAAATTAGCCAGAAGCCGAGAACTGACAATGGAAACCAAAAATTCACTATCTCGGGAGGACAAAATCAGCAGAAGATATCAATTGTGGGACACACCAAGTCATCAAGGCAAACGACAGCATTTACTGGTAGGAAAAGGTGAATGGAATTCAGTTTCACATCTTTTTGAAATGCCTTTAAAAGGCAATCAACCATGATTTGGGTCTACTCAGTAACTATTTTTATCTGGACCATGATTCAGCCTTACATTCATTTAATAAGTTCTCACTTATAGCACATATTATACAAGAGGTGGAAAAGTGCAATCTCTTTTGTTTTAGCATGGATAGCAATAATCGATGGAACAAAATTTTGCCTGCTTTGAACAATGATCGACTGGACGCATGATTTTAGGAAACAGTAAGAAGATGAGTCAGACCAGTTCCTTGCAGATTTTCCTCTTATATAACATTCATCAGTTGCCATCCTAGAAGCAGGACTCTTTATAATCCTGCTCGTACTCCCAATTTGACTCTTATCTTCGATCGTTAAGCAGGACTCTTTATAACCCTGCTCGTACTCCCAATTTGACTCTTATCTTCGATCTAACGAACCCAATCAAAAGTCCTGGTTAAAAGCGGTTAGATTCGGTTTTGGTTGATAAATTTCCCGAGCTTGATTTTTTTAAGAAGTCGAGTTATTGCCATTGAGTTTTGCTGAGTTGCCAAGTTGACTTTACAGTTAAGGTTGGGTGACCAGTCACAAAATTTTAAAACATTTCCTATTTTAAATGTGTTTTCTTTTATATATATATACTTACTTTACTTGTAAAGCGAATTACTTCAATGTGAAATCAAGAATGACTGGGCCTTTCAAAATTTAAATCATAAATTAGGGAGATATTTAAATCACCAATGGATGTTCAGAGTTTCACAATTTGAATCAAAAGTAATTAGACTATTAAACAACTAGTTATGCAGATTCATAGTTTTTGAGCAATATTGAACATGAATACATAGTCGATCAAAGTAGATTAATCCTATTATATTATCTACTAGCTTGTCCATATGTCTTTAAGAGGGTGGATAGTTAGAGTGAGGCTATTGCTAGAAGGAACTTCATAGAGAACTAGGGGTCATCTCTCAACAAATTTGTGAGAGAGGGCTAGTGTGCTTAATATTATTATTAACTTGATCCCTAAACGATAAGCTCATAGTCTGTCCGTCTCATCAACACAGATTCTATACTTCGTGCACAAGGTGTTAGTACATGCTAGCCATATGTTAAAGCATTGCACTAACTCTCTTCGTTCTTCTATTCTACTTAATATCTCTCTTTAATATCTCTCTGACAGAATTTCAAATAAGCAAAATCGATTACCTCTTTTGTGTCCAATGACATAGAGTTATGGCATTGATTTGTGTGTGTGTATATCAACCAAACAAAGGATTGGTTTATGTTCTCAATATATTTTGAAGACCATTAGGATAGCCATTGATTTAGCATGGTCCATGTACATACTTGGCAATATGCATACACGTTTAAAGGACACCAATGGTCAACCAAACTCACAACAATGACACCATATGGACCAACAGCAGTTAATTAAATGGATAACGACCTACAGGAGGGGCAATACAACCCAACCGTTCCTTGAATAGTGTATGCAAATCGAATTACACCAAGAGAGCATCAAATTCATTCACAATATGGCAACAATTTCACAACCGTGAAGAGCAATCTCACTCATTGAGCAACAATTTCATCTACATGCATCTCAACTTTATACCTAGAGCAATAATTCCATGCCAGATCTCAACGATTTCTCTTTTGAATTCTCGATTTCACTTATTGGAACGACGATTTCACTTTTGGCTCTTCATTCCAGTCATTGAAACAACAATTTCACCTACAGGAGTAGTGTACGACCCAACGTTGGGAAGGAAAACAACTATGCATGGGTTGCATTAGAAGTTGGGGCATATTCACTAGAGGAGGAGGTGTGTACAACCAAGGTGAGATGGAAAAAATGCCTAGCAAAGATGAATACATCAAACAATCAAAGAATCATTCAAATCCAATTCAACAACCCCCTAGATAATTGCGACAACTCTGAAATGAAGTCCATTGATCTTTGAGTTTGATTGGGCATCCAAAGGAGGAGCTTCACTGTTTGTTGGAAATCCATGACTCAACAAACCAAGGGAAAATGTAGTAATAACTCCAACAAATTCACATCTCTCTCATACATCTATCCTACTCACTCATTTAAATCCATTAAAGGCACACTGAACTCCTAATAACATAGAAGATAAACACGTGCATAAAATAAGCACACACTTAGCAACGATAGCTCATAAACACATTATTTATCCTAGAAACCCAAATGGGAAAACCAACATTCAATGGATTCATCTTTGGCTACATCATTTCTAGCAATGGACCACTTACAACACCCTCTGGCTCTCTAGATCGGTCTCTCTTTTGCTCATGGGAACTTGGACAATAGCATTCCCATTCTATGCCAAAGAACCTCTCTCATCTTTGGGAGCAAGTAAATAAGAGGCGAGCTAGTCTAGGGGATAGTTGGAAGGCCAAACATCCCCAACCCTTCAGCTTCTTCAATCCTTTCAACTTCCTATTTGCCTTTTCTCTCTTTCATACATTTGAGGATGAAGTTTTCCTTTTGATGTATTTTAATACATGAAATATATCATTTTCTTCACGTGACTTTATTTTAACTAGTGAATGATATAATATCTTATTCTTAGATTACATTTTAACATTGGAGTGTTATCTTTATGCATGAGTAGAACAAATTGGTGATGACATGGGGCCCTTCACGCTACCAACTCTATCTTTCACCTCGTCCTTTTCTTTGAACCATCCCTTTGTCAATCTTGGTCGAGCATGTGCTTGAAGTCATTATCATCTGAATCCAATTTCAGATCAAACCTCCCCATTGGGAGGCTTTTTGTCCCCAAAAGATTCCAAGGAGAGATGAGGGAACTTTCATTCAATCTAGTTCCTCTCATACCATTTCATCTTCCGTAGACTCTGTCCCTTGAGGCCAATTTTCCATAGTTCGTGTTGTCCTTAATGGGTTACCCACTCCCTATGATGCACCATTGTGTCTTCTTTCAACTTTGCAAGTGCATGTGGTGCAAGGTCTTCAACAATGGTGTTGAGTGGATAACTCCCGAATTGCTTCATTCACTTGCAAAAGCATTTATTTATACATATCATATGCTTGTTGGGATTCACCCACCAACATGCCTCTTGGATTCCTATGGTGACTGTTTGTCTTCTTATTTTATATTTACAATATTTACAAAATACGTGGAACCATAATCCCGAGGATTAAGTTTCCAACATTCCCCCTCTTAATTCAAAGGGGTGTTTGTGAGTCTGAGCATAGTTCTTAACTTTTCAAACTTTTCTCGTCCAAGTGCTTTAGTGAAGATGTCTGCAATTTGCTCGTTTGTGGAACAATGTTGTAAATGGATTGTCTTGGCCTCTATATGATGTCGAATCAAATGGTACTTTGTGTTGATGTGCTTGGTTCAATCATGGAATCTGGGATTCTTGGCCAATTTGATTGCAGAAGTGTTGTCGATTAATAAGGGAGTGGGATTCTCTTGCTTCTCTTGCAAATCTCCAAGTATCTTCCTGAGCCACATAATCTCTTTCATTGCTTCTGCCGCAGCCACATATTCTGTTTCTGTTGTCAAATTTGCTGGAACTGATTGTTTGTGTGATCTCCAAGAGACAACTGTTGATCCACGACTCATTGTGTATCCAAAAGTGGATACTCGTGTCTCTTTGTCGCTCTCGAAGCTTGAATCAGAGTACCCAGTGAGTTTGAAGTCATCCACCTTAGAGTACATGAGTCCAAATTCTTGAGTCCCTTTCAAGTATCTTAGAACTCTTTTTGTAGCAGATCAGTGTCCTTCACAAGGTTTGTGCATGAACCTTGAAAGGATGCCAACAACATAAGAAATATATGGTCTGGTGGTGGTAAGGTAGATAAGGATTCCTACAAGCTATCGGTACATGGTCGCATCCTCGAATTCTTTTCCTTCACTTGATGTGAGCTTCAACTTTTGTTCCATTGGAGTTGAGAGAGGATTGCATTCTGTCATGCAAAATTTGTTCATCAATTTTCCAACATATTTCTTTTGAGAGATGAATATGTACTTAGGATGTTGATTCACTTCAATTCCTAAGTAGTAATGAAGATGTCCCAAATTAGTCATTTCAAATCCTTTCTTCAAATATTTATTTATGGACGCTATGTAACTTTCATTGTTCCCTGTCATCAAAAGGTCATCTACATACACCACAAGAAACACAACAGATCTTCCAACTTTCTTTACAAACAATGTTGTGTCGTCAAGATTATAATGTTTGAATTTAGCTTTAGAAGATGCTCGGTTAGCTTTTCATACCATGCTTGAGGTGCTTGTTTCAGGCCATACAAGGACTTGAGAAGTTTGCATACCTTGTGTTTTTGTCCCTTCACAACAAAGCCTTTTGGCTGAGACATGAAGACATTTTCTTTCAAGTCTGCATTCAAGAAAGTTGTTTTTACATCCATTTGGTGGACTTTCCATCCATTTTGTGCATCCAAAGAGACTAAGATTCAGATGGTATCCCATTTTGCTGCGAAGGAGAACATTTCTTCATAGTCAATTCCGTCTTTTTGTGCATAGCCTTTCGCCACGAACCTTGCTTTGTGCTCGTCAAGTGAGCCATCTGATTTGTATTTGTTCTTGTATACCCACTTGCTTCCAATTGGTTTGGTTCCGACTGGAGGGTCAACTAGCTTCCAGGTTCCATTCTTCACGATTGCATCATACTCATTTTGCATGGCTTATTTCCACTCATCACAAGTAGTTGCCTCTTCAAAGGAAGTTGGTTCAAAGTTAGCAGATAAATTCAATTCACAATCAAATGAGACATCCATGTCATCACCTGAGTTATCTGCATCTCCTCCATCTTCTTGTCTAGTTGAGCTTCGCGTTCCCATCTTTCCAACTTCATATGGATGGACACTTTCAAGTGTCTTTGTGGCCCATTAGAATCTTCCTTGGTGGCCCAAGCTGATCAGCTAGTGGTGCTTCATTTTTTTCAAGGTTTAATCTTCCAATCCTCTCAACCACATCATCCAATTGAGTCTCCTGTTCATGTGAAGTGGCCGAAACTTCTTCTTCATGAGTTTATTCATGGGGGGGTGTTGGTGCTTCAAAAGGAAATTCCATAGATTGATCCAATCTAGGGATTCCCCTTTCAAGATGTGGAATTTCATTATCAAATTCATAGTATCTCTTTAGATGGGAAAATTTCTCCAGACGATCAAGCTGTCTTTCAATAGATTGGTCATTTTTATTAGTTTCAAGAAAAATGATATCTTTGGAAACAACACATTCCTTATTTACCTCATCATAAAGACGATATGCCTTGGAGGTTTCTGAGTACTCCAAGAAAATGCATCTTCGACTTCTAGCACCAAGCTTGTTTCTTTGTTCCTTTGGTATCAAGGCATAGCAGGTGGAACCAAAAACCCTGAGATTCCTAACCGAAATAAAGTGGCCAAACCAAATTTCATGTGGAGTCTTGTCTTCAAGAGCATGAGATGGACTTCTATTTCTCAAATATGTTGCACATAATACTGCATCACCCCAAAACATCAGTTTCATATTCTTGAAAAACATTATTGAGTGTTCCATATTCATTATGGTTCTATTCATCATTTATTTCACACCGTTTTATTGAGGATTGTAGGGAACTGAAATTTGATGTGTAATCCCATGTTTACAAAGATAGTCTTCAAAAGCATTAGAGGTGTATTCTTTACCATTATCAGAACGAAATGTACCAATATGAGCTTGTGCTTGATTTTCTATCCATGCATGAAAGTTCTTGAATGTTTGAAATGCTTCAGACTTTGTCTTCAACAAGTATACCCAACATATTCTAGTATAGTCATCAACAAAGGTCATGAGATACTTATTACCATTTGTAGAAGGAACTAGCATGGGGCCACATAATTCAAAGTGAACTAGCTCTAACTTTCTACATGCTCTAAATTTAGACTTTTGGAATGGTTGCTTACTATGTTTTCCTAGTATACATGCATCACATTTGTTCTTTTGCTTATGAATGGTGAGAAAACCAAATACATCATTCTTTCTTAACAAACAAAGACTGTTATAATTCAAATGACCAAATCTAGCATGCCATAACAAACTAGATGACAAATTACCTTCTTCATGCTGAGAGAGGGAGGAAAAGTTTTGAATTCTTGCAGAAGAGTCCCTCAACTTTAACAACTTTCCATCTTCATATTCGGTCATGATGACCTTGTTGTCAGAGGACTTCCTTATCTCTACAATTCCATCGAACATGTGGATAGAATGGCCTTGCTATCGAATCTGCACTAAGGAAAACAAGCTTCTCTGCAACTCTAGAAGATAAAGAAGATTATTTAACACAAAGTTAGGGAATCCATGCAGTTTGAGCCTGATTGAGCCAATTTCCTTTGGTTTGAGGCTAGATTTGTCTGCAAAGTACACTATACTATCTACAATGTCATTCAATTCTTCAAAACAATCTTTCCTAAAATTCATGTGGGATGTTGTACTAGTATCAAGCAACCAACAATCTTTGTAAGATGAAAGAGAAGTTATTTCATTAATTCCAAGATTACAATGAGCAAAATCAAGGGATTTACCAGCCCCTTGGCTCTCATTTTTGTCTTCTTTGTTCTGGTTATGTCTTCCTTTGATGGAGTCCCAAGGAGCCCAACACTAATTTGCTTTATGTCCAATCTTCCCACAGCACTTACACTTCAGATTTGATCTTTTGCTTGAGTTGTTTCTGCCCCCTTTGCCTCTGAAATTTCTTCTTTGTCGTTCTCTCTTGTTGCTTTCTCCCTTGGAAGGGTCTTTGGATTGGTTCTTTTCCTTTTGAGCAAAGCAAAGAGATTCTCCAGGATGCTCACTTGTCTTCTTTCCAAAGGATTTCTCTCCGTCTGCAATCTTCTCCACTAGTGTGTGAAAGGTGAGATATTTGAACTTGTCACTTGCTTGAAGAGACTCAAGATAGTTGGAGTGAGTAGGATAGAGCAAGGCTGTTGAGAGCGAGGAGCGGGAAGCGAGAGAGAAAAGCGAAATTTTCAAAAGCTTCCGTTTTGAGAGCGTTTTTTATATAATATATATTTTAATATATTTTGATACATATATTTAAAAAAAACATGTAGAATGCCAAATTAGCTATAGAAAACATGAAAACATAGATACAATCATTTAGTACACATATACCATCAATCATATAGGAGCTATAACTTATAACATTGTCATCAAATGATCAATCATCAACAACATCAACCTTCAAGTTTCAACATATAATATTTGCAATCAACAAACTCTAACAGATAACATCAACCATGAAATGAAACAAAGCATCATATTCATTACCAAAGAGTTGTAAGATAAAGGAAAAGCTCCTACATCTGAAAACCTATTGGTGGTTGGGGGTGTGGCATCTCTATTGTATGAATTTGATCACCATCCTGATCACCCAGTAGTTCATCCTCCAAGCACTCTAATGCTATGGCTCCATCCTCCAAATTACCCACCTCTGGTTTCTTGTCCCAAGTCAAATATGTTCTATCATTCTTGGTCGCATCACAATAATGGGACAATAATGTCAAGTTGTAGTACACATAATGCTCAATCTACATTCAAACTACTTCTCTTCACATTGTGGACAAGACAAATTTTTAAGGAAATAAATATTGTCTTTATACCATTCGTGATCTTCATCAACGTAGAGCACCATAGCATTTTCCTTGCCTAGGTCATGATTATTACTAGCCTGAGCTTTGGTCTCAGTGATTAGTTGAGATAATCCTTGACCTTTTACTATTTTGATTGGTTTGATCTCAATATCATACTCCTGAATTCTAGATATCCAATTTCCTTTGACACCAATGCTGTCATGTTGAGACAAAACATCCTTCACTACTTGATATGGGACATAGGCTAAAATATTAGAGTATCCTATGTACGTCCTGAAATGCTTTAAAGACTTGACCAACTCATAAGCTTGCTTCTTAGTAGTTGTGTAATTTAACTCAACATCTCTAAGATTTTTTCTCATGAAAGCAATTGGTTGTTCATGATTGTCTTTATTCTTTTGCAACAAAACACTTGCTATAGTGTCCTCAAATGCATATGAGTAAATCAATAATTCCTTATTATAGTTAGGACATACTAGGACGGGAGTAAAGGAAATATCCTTCTTTAAAGATTCAAATGATGCATCACACTTCTTGTCCCAGACAAACTTTACATCCTTCTTTAGTAAGGCCTTTTAAGGCTTGGCCAACTCAGCTAGGTTAGGGATGAATCTTCTCAAAAAGTTTATCTTTATGAAAAATGATCGTAATGAACTAACATCCTTTGGTGGAGCTATGGCTTGGATCCCCTGTACTCGCTTAGGATCAATTATGATGCCTTCCCTAGAGACAATGTGTCCTGACAAATTGCCCTCATCAACACCAAAAGCAAACTTCTTAGGATTTAAAGAAATTCCAAACTTTCGACACCTTGCTTCAAATTTCTTCAAATGCTTTACATGGGCACCTCTTTCTTTGGAGAACACAATTAAATCATCTTGATAGATCACGATAATCTTTCCAATCAGATCCTCAAATGCATGGTCCATTTCCCTTTGAAAGGTTGATCCCGCATTAAGCAAACCGAATGGAATTCAAATATACTCATATGTTCCCCAGGGTGTGGTGAAAAGTAGTCTTCCCACGATCTTCTTGCTTAATCCGGACTTGATTATATCCCGAAAAACCATCAAGCAAAGATAACACACCAGCACCAGTGGCGCACTTGTGGACTAGGGCAAACCGCACAAGCAAGAGAGGGGCGCACTTGTGGACTAGGGAAAAATGCACAAGCAAGAGAACTACATCTTCTTTCATTTGATCTATGTGGGAAGTAATCCTCATCATAATTGGCATCCATATTCATTATCCAGGTACGCTTGAGAGTTACGTATTTTCTTCCTCTAATCTATCCATTTATTCTCTAGATCTAAAAACCCCAAAATCAAAACCCTCATTTTTAATTTTTTTTTTCTTCAGATCTAGCGAGATCTAACGATCACTTGGGCTTAATAATTAAAACTCACCTTAATAATCATCTAAACATCTCAGATCTAAAGTTTGGTGGGCATCCGACTCCATTTACCCCCCGATCTAAGGCACTCGGACTCTCCAAGGGAGGTCGCACTTATTGGGTAGGTGGCCATTTGCTAGATCCACTTCATGGGTATTGCTCTTTTCTTCTAAAATCCATAGATCCATATCATAGCAAACCCCCTAGTGCCAATTCACTTTGATTTTTACCTTGTGGGCCCCATTTGGACCTTTTTTCCATATTTTAAGGGTGGGCCCCACTTGGGTACTTTTATTTGGCATTAGATCTACTAGATCTACCATTCTTAACCTATAAATGGCCTTATCTTTTATTGGTTGAACATTTATCCATCTCATAAGCCTATTCAACCAAGCCCTAACTTCCTTGGGTCCACTTATCCATCCTAGATCTAAATCTATCCCTCTTTATCTCTTCACATTTCACTCTCACATTTCACTAGGAGGTCTTGAGTGGGTTCGCTATCCTTCATAGGTTAGCTAGGGTATCCCCCTTGGTCTTGCTTAGGCTTGATCTAAAGCGAAGAGTGCCTCGGTTAGCGTGACACCAACTTGCATTGGGAACTGTGGCATCTCTTGGTCACCTCTTTAGTTGTCCATCACCTCTACCATCCTGGATAGGATAACCTTTAGGGACAACTACAAGTTGTGTGATAACATTTTTGGTGTCGTTGCCGGGGAGGTAGAGGCTTATCTCAGGTGTCTACGAGTGTTCGTGCATAATTCATATCATATCACATCCGGTCTTGTAAGTTAGATGGTTATCATTTGTATCCTTAATTCATTCATAACCATCTCTTTTCACTCATATCTCCCTGCTTATTCACGACATATATTTTGGTAGAAAAGAGTTAAAATCTACCTGGCGACTCCATTTCGTGACTCTGCTGATAAACGAGCCCATTTAAAAAAAATGTCTTCTCAAAATAATATCATGCCTGAAATGACCATGGAATTTATGTCTAATTTATGGGAAATGGTCACCAATATGGCTTTGTTCCTTAAAATTCAAGATTAAGATTTTAAGAGACATGATGAGAAAACTAAAGAAATGCTTAATGCTATCTGTAACAATTCTATTCCTCCAAAGACTAGTTCCCCTAAGCCTCAACAACGTCAGCCGGTTGATAGCCAACGTAAGAAATCTGTTCATCTTGGCAATCAACCTGTGTAGAGGATCATCTCCAAAACTCCAAAGCTTTCTCCTGAAATGCTCCCAAAGGGTGGAAGTGTTTCCGGTACTAGTCAAAGTCCTTTAGCCAAACAAAAGTCTGATCGTGAAATTAAGATTGATCCTCTTCGTAAAGCTAACATGCCTAAAGAAACTCTTTGGAGAAAGCAACATGGGCCTATGAAAGAAAATCCCCCCTTGAGTTTGAAGCCTAACCTTCAAGACCACCCAAAAGCAAATGTGCCTAGCAAGTTAACCTACTCTTCTGCTTTAGTCTCGTTAAAAGATTTGATCAAAATCCCATCTGTCAAATATGGCGTTATGAAATTTTTGGGTTTAATTGTTAATGAAAAAGATAAGGAAAACCCCTACAACCTAAACATTGATGTCTCGTGATTTCTAGTAAAGATGAATGTGCCTGTTCCTTTCTATGAGATTTTCAAAATCCCTTCCTTCCATAAAAGGGCTACGAACCATCTGGGAATCCAACCAAGGAAGCAAATGACAAAACAAGTCCCGATCGAGCCTAATGATTCCCCTGTCATGATCCAGAGTGTGTCGGGTGATAAATTTGGAGGGTGCCCTCCCTTTTACATAGCTTTAGAAGTAAATGGGTCAATACTACATAACTGCATGCTAGATTCAGGAGATGAAGTAAATGTTATGCCCCTTAGAGTCATGGAACAACTTGAGCTAATGCCCATAAGGCCCTACATAAATGTGTGTGGAATGGACTCTAGAACAGTGAGCTATTTGGATAATAGAAAATTTTCCTGCTAGATTGGACGCATGTTCGGACATTGAGCTTTCGATGAATATCTTGGTCCTAGATGTCCGAGATGTCTGGGGAATGTTGTTGTCTAGGGAGCGGTCGGCTAGATTAGGTGGGAGTGTTCAAATGGATCTTACATATGCCACGATCCCAACCAGAAAGGGTTCATCTATAACTGTATTCAATGAACCACCAATGCAAGAGCATGTGGAGACACATGAACACTTGTTTAGTGAGGCTATGTAATCAAGCGATGAAATTGGGAATTTCATGGTTTTGGAAAACTATTGGGAAGAAGTAAAGCAACATCCTTTCCCGCCAGATCAAGTGTGGAAGATGCACTTTGACGGGGCTCATTCCCGGCATGGTGCAGGGGCTTAGATTGTCTTGACCTCACCATCAGGAGAAGAAAGTTTATTTTCTTTCCGTTAGGAGTTTGATTGCACGAATAATGTGGCTGAGTATGAACCTTTTCTTTTAGGTTTGGAAATTGGTCAAGAAAAGAACATTAAGTGTATAGCTGTCATAGGTGATTCTGATCTTATTGTGTCGCAAGTTATGAATCATTTTGCTGCTAAGAATAATAGAATCAGAGATTATAGGAATGCAGTATGGGACACCATTGAATGTTTTGATTCCTTCAGAATTAAGGCCATCCCACGTGAGCAAAACACTTTAGCTGATGAGTTGTCTGTTATAGCCAGTACCCTCCTGGCATCTGAATCTTTGTCACAAATAAATTACAAGGTTGAAGTCATGTTCAGACCCTCGGTTCCCGATAATCAAGATGATTGGAATGTTTTCGATGATGATTCTCAAATCATCCAATTCCTGACTACTTCTCAAACCCCCATGTTTAATTTTGAAGATCAACTAAAGGGTAGTTCTATAGAAGGAATGGACATAACAAAAATCACTTTTCCTTTGGAGAAAAACTTTAATAGGCATGATGAGTTTAAGGGTAGATGCTCTGAACCAATTGATGAGGTCATTGAAATCAACATTGGTTCTGCTTGTGCTCCAAAAATGATCAAAATAGGGGAAAATGCCTCAAAGGAAGAAAGAAGGAAAATTGAAGAATTAATTAGAGAATACAAGGATGTCTTTGCCTGGACATATGATGATTTGAAAACTTATGACCAGTCTTTCATTGAGCATACCATTCCCCTTAAGGAAGGAGCTAAACCTTATCGTCAGAAGTTGCGTAATGTAAATCCAAAGTTAGCTCCTTTGGTTAAAAAGGAATTGGAAAAGATGTTAGCTACAAGAATCGTCAGACCTGTCATAAACACTACATGGGTGTCAAATCCTATTATTGTGAGAAAGAAAAGTGGGGAAATAAGGATTTGTTTTGACTTCAGAAATTTAAATCAGGCTTCTTTGAAAGACAATTATCCATTTCCTAATATGGAAAATTTATTGCAAAGTGTGACTGGTGCTGGTTTGTTATCTTTGCTTAATGGTTTTTCAGTATATAATCAAGTCCTTAGGAATGTTTTTAAGGGTTTTTTAGTTTTTGTAATTTTTTTTAGGGTTTTGTAATAAAAGACATAAATAAAACCTAATCTAAAACAATAAACAAAATTGCAGACCTAATTAACTAACCTAATTTAGCATGAAATGTAAATTTTACACATGTATATGCAAGAAATTTTGGTAAAGGAGTAATAACTAGGGTTTTTATGGATGAGACCCCTAACCCTAGCCCTAGAGGAGACGTGACCAACCTTCCTCTTGGATTAATTTATCATTTTCTACTAAATTAGGGCTTCCTATAACAACCTCTACGGTTCGCTATAGGAGCCTAATCTAGTGAAAAATTGGAGATCCAAGGCTATACTTGGGAAAACCTCCTCGAGGGAGCGTTTTCTACCATGCAAAGAAGATAGAAGGCAGACAAAAAGGCCCTATTCATAAAAAAATGCAGTTCTAAGGCCACCATTCAATCATTCAAGAAGCAAGAATTCACCTACCTTCACCAAGCAAGGTTAAAAACTAGACTTACTTGAGCTTGTGTTCTTCCAACAATTCCTAGCATCCACCAAGCATGAGAAAAACCAAAGACAAACATCCAATTTCAACCACAAGGCAAAGAAGAGCCTACTTCAAGAGGTGTGCATCACTTCCAAGAGAGCTATCTAGAGTAAAATAGAAACATAATAGTGTTTTTATCCCATGAGTTATGATTTACAAATGAGGTGAGGAGTTGTATGTATATGTTTTTCAACTCACCTTTACAAAATAACCAAGCCGATAGGCCAAATAAATTTCCATGTAAAAATATAACATGAAATAATATAAAATAGTCTAAAAATGGCCAAAACATGGCTAAAAGATGGCTACCCGGGGTATTTTCCCCCTAGGTGCCTAAAACTGCTAAAAATGACTAAAACTGGGAAAAAAGATTCACTCCAAAAGGTGGAGTGAGCAGGGGGGATCGTCATGCCCCATCTAACCCCAACAATGCTGAAAATCCCTCAACGTCCCCCCTCTATAAGCCCGTCGGCTTGGTGACCAAGGATGACGTCATCAAGGAAACTGTACCAAGGAGAGAGGATGCTCTTCTAGAAATGGGGCAGGATGGGTGCATAAGGTGACCAGAAGGGGAGGCAAGAGCCTCAGAGCTGGAATCCTGTCACCAGTGTAGAAAAAAAGTAGGGGGTCATGTGACCCAATGAACCACCCCTAGGATCCCCAAACACCAACCTTAGATCTACAACCCCTAGAATGAGGCAGTCAGCAATGCCACTAAGCCATCGTACTTCTAAAGGAAGGACCAAAGGGTCAGGCCATAACCACATCTCAGAAAGTACTCATAACACCCCATCATGGCCTTGAAAAAAATACAACCCCTCTCCTTGGGAAAACATCTGAAGGTGCGCTGGTACTGGTACCACGTAACACCCATGAGTTTGAGATGAAATACCTAGGATTAATGTACTATTTCATGGGGTTAGAGGTGTGGCAAGGACCGGATGAGATCTTCCTTGAACCAAGGAAGTATACCATTTAGATCTTGGGCATATTTGGCATGATGGACTATAATTCCATGGCCACACCTATGGTGTCTAATGTGAAGAATTTACATTACTCTACCATATCTTTAGACTTAGTGGATCCGACCATGTACCGCTAGTTTATTGGTTCTTTATTGTACATGGTTAATACCAGGCCAGATATTGTTAAGATTCAATATGCTAAGATAGATAACATCAGTATTCAATTCAATTTCACAACAATAGCATATACAAGATCACTGAAAGAAACGCAATCACAAGATAGAAAAAGATTTATCCTGGGAAACCCTCTAGGGGAAGAAAACCCAGCAAAAATTCCTCAATATAGATTATATATATATCCTATGCGAATTACACAAGTGAGTGTGTGTGTCCAAATGACGAGCACATCACTCCTATTTATACTTTATCTTCCACTTGACTTTTTCACTAACTAGGTCGGCCCCAACAAACTTAAATGGGCCGACTTACCTAGGAAGACTCAAAACAATATAATATTACTTTATGGAGGATTCTATCGACCCAACTTACAAAGGAGGTTTCACCTCATGACTCTATGTTGACCAAATACAATAATAACATACCGATGAAGGAATAAAAAATCTCCGAATAAATTTCAATAATAAAATACAATAGAATATTCTTCAAAGTTACAATATTTCAACACTCCCGCTTAACAAGAAGGGTATTCTACTAATGACAACAACATCAACTGTAGGAGAAAGGAGAGAGAGCATCATCAACAACATCAAGGTGATACATCTATAAATCATTGGAAGTTTTTTTCAACAACATCAACAACTGGAACATCTTCAACATCTTCAGTACTGGAGCATCATCTTCTACAACACTGAGTATTCATATTTGATATTCATCTTCTACAACACTCGATCACTTGTTCGTCTACAACAACACTTGATCTCTCGATCATCTACAACAACTATTGATCTTGCTATCGACAACAACTCTTGATCTTTCGATCAACAACAACATCATCTACATCAACATAACCTACAACACACATGATCCAATTACGAGATGATCAATCCCTCTCACTTTAGGACATAATTCCAAGGATGATGCAATCCTAACCACATCATTGAGACAAAAGTATGAGGATCACTTTAGGACTAATGTCCAGGGATGATACAATCCCAACCACATCACAGAGAGAAAAGTCTGCAGATCACTTTAGGACTAATGTCCAGAGATGATACAATCCCAACCACATCACAGAGACAAAAGTATATGGATCACTTTAGGACTAATGTATAGGGATGATACAATCCCAACCACATCATGGAGACAAAAGTCTGTGGATCACTTTAGGACTAATGTCCAGGGGTGATACAATCCCAACCACATCATGGAGACAAAAGTCTGCAGATCACTTTAGGACTAATGTCCAAGTATGATACAATCCCAACCACAACAATGAGACAAAAGTATGCGGATCACTTTAGGACTAATGTCCAATGATGATACAATCCCAACCACATCACAGAGACAAAAGTCTGTGGATCACTTTAGGACTAATGTCCAGGGATGATACAATCCCAACCACATCACGTAGACAAAAGTATGCGGATCACTTTAGGAATAATGTCCAGGGATGATACAATCCCAACCACATCACGGAGACAAAATTCTATGGATCACTTTAGGACTAATGTCCAGGGATGATACAATCCCAACCACATCATGGAGACAAAAGTTCGCGGATCACTTTAGGACTAATGTCCAAGGATGATACAATCCCAACCACATCACGGAGACAAAAGTCTGTAGATCACTTTAGGACTAATGTCCAGGGATGATACAATCCCAACCACATCACGGAGACAAAATTCTGCGGATCACTTTAGGACATGAAGTCCAGGGATGATACAATCCCACTGCAACATCATCATCATCACTACTCCCCCTTTTGAGCAAGGTCCTTTCGAACCACACCAAGCTTGTCACGAAAGTACTCAAACTTCACTCGAGACAGAGGCTTAGTCAACACATCAAAAACTTGCTCATCAATGCTCACATATTGGAGCTTTATAGCTCCCTTCTGTAACATATCTCGTATGTAAAAATACCAGATTTCTATGTGCTTTGACTTGTCATGGAACACTGGGTTCTCCGTCATCTTTATACAACTCTGGTTGTCACATAGAATCACCGTGGTATCCAACTCCAGATCAAATAGACCTGACATCAATTTTCGAAGCCATGTGGCTTCAAAACTAGTATAACAAGCTTCTATATACTTTGCTTCAGCTGTGCTGAGAGAAACACTGGACTGCTTCCTGCTAAACCATGAGATCATGGAGGATCCCAGACAATAACATCCACCTAAGGTTCTCTTCCTCTCTGAGACACTTCCAGCCCAATCTGCATCTGTATAACCATACAATCTGTAATCATGATCTCCAACATAGTATAGACCAAAGTCTATCGTACCTTTCAGGTACCTCATCACATGCTTTGCAACTACCAGGTGAACACGTCTAGGCTCAACTAGATACTGACTCAGGGTGTTCACAACAAAGCATATATCTGGCCTGGTATTCGTCAGATACATCAACGGCCAAATGATCTGTCTGTACTGAGTCACATCCACTAACTCTGACGATTCATCAGCTAACAACTTCAGGTTGGTATCCATGGGTATGGCCATGGATTTACATTCCAACATATCAAATATTTTTAGGATTTCCACAACATAATTTCCCTGGTTTAGAAAGATTCCTTCTGGGATCTGCCATACTTCCAGACCTAGAAAATAATGCATCAATCCAAGGTATTTCATCTCAAATTCTTCAGCGAGCTTCTTCTTGCACTCTACAATCTGTTTCTCATTTTCTGTCAGAAATAAATCATCCACATACAGTAATAATATGACAAGTTCATCATCCATAACCTTAAAGTAAAGGTTAGGGTCAACTTTAATTTTGGTAAAGCCCAAGCTTGTCAAAAAGCTATCTATCATTCTGTACCAAGCTCTAGGATCTTGCTTCAAAGCCTTCTTCAACTTGCATACGTGAGTCTATCTGTCTTCAACTTCAAATCCCTGTGGCTGTTCTATGTACAGTTCTTCCTCAATCACACCATTCAGGAAAGTTGTCTTCACATCCATCTGGTATAAACTCCACTTCATCATGGATGCAAGTGACATGATGGTTCTAATGGATGTGTACCTTGCTATTGGCGCAAATGTCTCTTTATAATCTATTCCCTCTTTCTGAGAGAATCCTCTAGCCACAAACCTTGCCTTGTATTTCTCAATACTTTCATCAGATGCATGCTTTATCTTGTAGATCCACTTGGAAGATACCACACTTTTGCCTTCTGTTTTGGGAACTATATCCCAAACATCATTCTTCATTATTGATTGGTATTCTTCTGTCATTGCTTCTACCCATTCTTTCTTCTGTATAGATTGTTCATAACTGGTAGGTTCTTGATCTACAAGATCACACATCAAGGCCACATAACTGGAAAATGGATTTGGCTTCTTGCTTACTCTTGTGGAGCCTTCTGGAGCTCCATACTTCTCTTCTTCTTGATTAATTTCTCTTTTCCCAAGAAGGCTTTCTCTTTCATGACATATTCATAGTGGGAGGTTCTTGAGGTTCTATCATATCATGGTCTTCTGGTGTTTTATCTTCGGGGGAGGGTGCAGTTTCTACATTTCTGGGAGGTACATCTTCTTCATATACTTCTTCATGCTGGCACTTTCTGGATCTCTTAAGAGTTTCATTCTCATCAAATGTCATATCCCTACTAATCTCCATGTGATGATATCCTGGTATATTGATCCTGAGGGCCTTGGAGACCTCACAATATCCATCAAAGATTCCTTTCTTTCTGGAAGGATCCAATTTGGTCCTTTTCTCCTTTTGGATTATGCACAAACACTGGACAACCAAATATCTTGAACTTTGTTGCAAGTTCTCTCTTGCACCCATCTATGAGTTTCTAATTTTCAACCTTGTAGCAAGGGTTGTATCATCACTCTAGGTGATCCTTGATCTCATCACAATGTCCCGTAGGAAGTCTTCTTCAATCTACACACATGATTGCTCGATATATTGATCACACCATGATTCTGGTTACTAGAGTAACATCTCATCATGGTCGACTTCCTCATAAGCCTTGTTTATAGTTTGAACCATTGTCACTTGTTCTGTGGAACAAGTCTCATCATTCTTCATTTGTAGGTGATCATGTACGATACTTCCTACAAGTCAAATTCAATAGCATGGTTAGAAACATTTCATAGTTTCCAAATATATGCATAAACACATAAGTCACACTATCTTAGCCAATGCTACAACATTCATCCATATCCCATATTCATATGGTAACTTTTTAGATGCCTTCCATCTCTACCATAACATTATTAAGAGAGTGCACTACTCCCAATATATCAGCAAAGAGGTTTCACACTAGATAAGTAGCAGTGGAATGTTGTATAGCACCATAGGATACTTACCCATCACATGCATATTACTGCAAACATTCTAACACACATCCTAAATAAATGTGTATACAACTGGATACTATCATTTAAACAAAAATGACAATTCAAATACTTATCTTTGTTTGTTTGGTAGGATCTCTTTTGATCCTAGTCTCCTTGAAGGTATTACTAGAATGTCTGATGGTGAACTCTACTCCATCAAGCTTGTATTTTTGCTTCTCCTATTCTCCTAGTGATCCTTTGGAACTTATTGGGAGGTTGAGACTCCTTGTGTATTTCCTTCTTGAAGTTAGATTGACTTCTTCCTCTCTTGGTATGCGTGGCTAGGGCTTGATCATCTTCTTTAAGTAGAACTTCTCTATTGGCTACTCTAGCCTCCTCTTGGATGCAATCTTCCCATACGATGTTGAATTTCATGCTTTCCTTTCTGGCACACATAGTCTGGATGAATGAATCCCAAGGTCTAGTGAGATCATTGAGAGCAGTCATAATGAGCTCATATTCATCAAGGGAGTCTCCAATTTCTTCTAGTTGCTCCTTGAATTAGGAGACCCTTGTGAAGTAGTCTTGGATGGATTCTCCTTGGCACATCTTGGTACTCTTCAATTGAGTTCTCAAATTCATCTTCCTATTGATGTTCCTTCCTTCATACATTCTGGCTAGGGAATCATACATATCCTTCGGGGTCTTCTTGGATGACACTTGAGGAATCAAGTGGTTTTTGATAGAATCAACAATGATCCTCTTTTCCCTAATCAGGTCCTTCTTGTGCTTCTCCTTAGCTTCATCCTCTTCAGGTTCTGCAACTTATTCCTTGATGTATTTGGAAAGATCATTCTCTTCAATAATGAGGCCAATCCTATATTTCCATGCTCAGAAATTCTCTATGCCTTCTAGCTTATCCCCAATATTAGTGCTTAGGGCCATCTTATCTAAGAGGTCACCAAAAAGTGAAATTTCTCAAAATGCAAAACTGACCTTACTAGGAGATGCGCTTGACTGAGGCGAATTGACTGGTACACTTGGTTTTTGGAGATTGCAAATTTTCACATCTCAAAATTGACTTGTGAATTTTGGATCTGCTGTTTTTGGCTCTTTTTTTTCCGGTTTTCTGGTGTTCTGGTTTTTCTGGTCCAAATTCAAACTAGCGTTTGAATTTTCAAGAGTTTTACCCACTCAAAAACTTCGATATTGGTATCAAAATTTTGCTCTTGGAGAGGCGCACCTTTCTTTGCTAGTAGCACTCAAAAATTCCACTTCTGTGAAAAGCCCTAATTTTTCACTTCCGGAGACAGAGAGAGAGTTTTATCTTGTGAAAGTTGTCCTATTCAGGCTAGCTCTGATACCATGTTAAGATTCAATATGATAAGATAGATAACATCAATATTCAATTCAATTTCACAACAATAGCATATACATGATCACTAAAAGAAACACAATCACAAGATAGACACCGATTTATCCTGGGAAACCCTCTAGGGGAAGAAAACCCAACAAAACTTCCTCAATATAGATGATCAAAACTGCAAAGAAAAAACCCCAAAAAAGTGCTCCTTCTCCTTGCAGATATATATATATATATCTCCTATGCAAATTACACAAGTGAGTGTGTGTGTCCAAATGAGGAGCACATCACTCCTATTTATACTTTATCCTTTTTCACTAACTAGGTCGGCCCCAACAAACTTGATTGGGCCGACTTACCTAGGAAGACTCAAAACAATATAATATTACTTTCTAGAGGGTTCTATCGACCTGAATTACAAAGGAGGTTTTACCTCATGAATCTATGATGACCAAATACAATAATAACATCCCGACGAAGGAATAAAACATCTTCGAATAAATTACAATAATAAAATACAATAGAATATTCTTTGAAGTTACAATATTTCAACATATATCTGTTATGAAATGAACACCTTGAGTCAACACATGGTTGAGCCAATGCAATTACATTGGGTAGAAGCTAAGCATGTGCTGAGATATCTACGCAGTACAGTTGGTTATGGACTGAGATAAACCTTAGATAATGAAGTGAATCGGGTGGGATTCACATATTCATATTGGGATTGTAGTGCAGTTGACAAAAAGAGCACCTCTGAGTACTATTTTAGCTTGGGATCAATTATGGTTTCTTGGTTCAGCAAGAAACAGACCTCGATTGCACTCGGTTCAACCGACGTAGAGTAAATCGCAGCTAGTGCAACTAGCAAGGAAGCAGTATGGATTTAGAAGCTACTTACAAATTTGTATGGTCATGAACTTGATGCGACAGTAATATTTTGTGATAACCAGAGCTGTTTAAAGTTCTCAGAGAACCCAATGTTCCATGACATATCTAAACATATTGAGATCCGATGTCACTACATCAGAGACATAGTTCACAAGGGAGCAACAAAGCTCCAATATATCTCCATGGATGAGCAGACTGCAAATATTCTTACCAAGTCTTTTTCTAGAGTGAAGTTTGCATACTTCTGTGAAAAGCTTGGGGTGGTGGAGATTCCCTTCCTCCGGAAGGGAGATTGATGACCAGTATGGATGTTGATAAGGCACAAGCCAAGACTTGTTCCTGACTCCTTTTTGGAGTGTGGGATGGCTCCTATGTGGAACATTATGATCACGCTCGTCGATGGACTGAGTTGAGTTGATCATATGAGTTGACTTAATTATACTCCTCTATGGACTGAGTTGAGTTGATCATACTCCTCAATGGATTGTGTTGATCGTACTCCTCGATGGATTGTGTTGATCGTACTCCTCGATGGAATAAGTTGAGTTGATCGTACTCCTCGATGGACTGAGTTGAGTTGATCATACTCCTTGATGGATTGTGTTGATATTACTGCTCGATGGAATGAGTTGAGATGATCATATGAGTTGAGTTGATTGTACTCCTCGATGGAATGCGTTGAGTTGATCGTACTCCTCGATGGATTGTGTTGATCGTACTCCTCGATGGACTGAGTTGAGTTTATCGTACTCCTCGATGGATTGAGTTGAGTTCATCGTACCCCTCGATGAATTGTGTTGATCGTACTCCTCGATGGAATTATTAGAGTTGATCGTACTCCTCGATGGATTGAGTTGAGTTGATCATACTCCTCGATGGATTATGTTCATCATACTCCTTGATGGACTGATTTGAGTTGATTTGATCATACTCCTCGATGGACTAAGTTGAGTTGATCGTACTCCTTGAGAGTTCTTTGTGGACTCCTAGCCCTGTGTGGACTGTGGTTCTATGTGGACTGAGATGAGTTCTGTGTGGACTGAGATGAGTTATGTTTGGACTCCTAGTCCTATGTGGATTGTGGTTCTATGTGGACCAAGATGAGTTCTATGTGAACTTCTTGTCCTGTGTGGACTGTATTGATCACGCTTCTTGAAGGACTGAGTTGTGTGGATGGATTTTTCTTATGATGATGAGATGTACGAGACAAACTGTGATGATCAGATGATTCTTAGATCTGTTCGAGCATGATGATACCTCCCTAGATAAGAGGGAGTGTTGTTGTTACTAGATACGTGAGGTATCCTCACTAGATAGGATGACCTATAAAAAGAAAATAAATAAAAATGTATTTTATTATGAAAAAATAGAAGTCGGCCTAGTAAAAGAAGACAAGTCAGAAACACTATAAATAGGAGGGATGCCTCCTCATTTGGACATACATCTCAAGCAAGTTCGCTCAAGAAAGAAAACGTTTGATTTTGGGTTGTAGAAGATAATTTTCTAGGGCTATTTCTTTGGCATCATTCCTCTATGTGATCTCTATTTTTCAAGATTGCTCTTATATTTGATGTACTTGTATTATGTACCGAATCTCTGAGTAAAAAAATTTTGTTGGGTTTTTCCCAAGTTTGGGTTTTCCTAGGGTAAACTATTGTGTCTCTATTTTTTTTTTGCATGGTTATTCTTTCATTGATCCTATATTTGTTTATGTTGCAATTAAGTTGAAAGATAAGAAAATTATATTGCTATAATAAAACATCAACACTAACGTCATTGGACTTCAAATGAAAAAAGTACAACTTTTTCTCCCACTCAGAATTCAATAGGCTTAAAAGTTTTTAGGATTTTAGGGTTGCAATTTTTCCACTAGATTCCATCATGTATGAGGGCATGGGATTCGAGTTTAATCAAGCACATTACCCTCTATGTACCTTGATGTTGGTGGTGTTGATTGTTTAGATTGATGTTGGTGGCCTCAAAACTAATTTTTGAAGAATCCCTAGTTTATAGGCTATTTATTAAAGTACTTAGGTTCAAATATGGATTGCACTTGGTGCTATTTTTGTTGTATGCACTCTAACTTGCAATATACAAGATAAACTTTGCATATTTGTGTAAAATGGTTTGAATTCTGATGGACGCACATGAATATATATATATATATATATATATATATATATATATATATAAAATTTTGAATATTTTATGTATAAGTTGATCAATCGATTTTGTGGTTCGTTTTTTCTAGCTTTTTTATGTTTCTAGCCCAGTTCTGGTTCATGAGGTCAACCATTTCGATGACCTATCTGGTTCTAGTAACTTTGCTTTCACCAGGAGGTAGAAGGAGGAGGACAAGATGTCACTAGTGAAGAAGGAAAAGGGTTTTGATGCTCTTGACATATAGTTCTTTCTTGAGAAGCATAAGGAGGATTTAGGACATTCAAAGTGGAAAACAACCAAATCGGTATCCCCAGGGTGAATCCAGGAATATTCAAGGTAGCCATCAAGGGAGCACCAACATTTTCAACAAAAGGAAAATAACAAGAATCCCCATGCATAGTGGTTCCTTGGTTGGTGTTCGCAAGAACTCTAGCCATATGTTATGATTCAAAAAATAAGAAATCCTTAAGGTCGACTAAGCACAAAAGAGCATACCACTAAAAATTCCTAAAAGAAGCAACACAAGCAAACCAAAGTGAAAGGACCTTTGGGAAACTAGCACAGGTTGATTAAGTCATGAGACCAATGAACGAAGGAGTGGGAAGCAGTTACACTGGCCTCCACATAACAACCCTTCCTAGTGCAAGTATCCCAGATAGGTATGGGACACCCTCCAAGGGTACTAAAAGTGTGATGCAATTTCTGCCTCAGGTACTGCCGGAATCCCCCTACAGTCACCTCTATGATACCTAGGAATGGAAACTAGAGATATCAATTCACAGTTAGAGTCTGGGGGAATAGTCAATAGTCAGAATCGTACACATGGGAAGGGTTGCTAATCTCGAAGATCCAAAATTATCGGCACCGCAGAGGGCCAAATATGGTTATTAAGGAACCCCTGGACACACAAGAATCCACAAATGCTTGGACAAGTATTGGAGGGGTAATATCCGTAACTCAACCTGACATGACCTCGTATTTAGTTCATATTTGAGAGTAGTTTCCCAGGCACACCTATACGAAAATTGAATTTTATCACTCCTTGGTTAGACTCCTATGTTCAATTTAAATGGCCTTAGAGAATTTAATCTCCAACCTAATCCAAGGCCCTAGCCTAAACTAGTTGGAGAACCCTATAAATAAAAAAGTCTAGTAAATTTTAGATTAAGCATTCATTTTAATGGATGTTGTAACTTAGAGAGACGTGGAAGTGTGAAAATATGACGTTCTCAAATGAAATAAATACCAAAGATACCACTTGAAAAATGGAGAATACCACTTAGGCCTTTGAAATAGATACAAATTACAAAAAGAAGGAAGACCAAGCATAACCTTTCAAAATATAAGAAAGATGCAACCTTTTAAGGAAATCACTGTTAGTCACCAAGTCTTTTTTATTTTCATGTGATAATGCTAATCAAAGCAATCTAATCTTTTCCTTTATATGAAAACACTCCTAGGTACATAAAAATGCCTAAAAGATTCATCAATGAACCAGAATAAAAACTATGATTTCATGCAATATTCAGTTTTTCTTTTTCATTCAAGGCATATTGAAAAAAAGCAAACAAAATGATGATTTTCAAAACTTAAAATTTAGAATTTGGAAAATCTAAGAAAGACCCTGTTGAACCTTGATTTTGACAAAGTTTAACAACCAATTAGCTTAGCATCTTCTCAAGGCTTAAAATTTAGAATTTGGAAAATCTAAGAAAGAACCCGTTGAGCCTTGATTTTGACGAGTTTTAACAACCAATTAGCTTAGCATCTTCTCAATTATTCATTCATCTTATCATTTTAAGACAATTAGCTTAGCATCTTCTCAATTATTCATTCATCTTATCATTTTAAGACCCCATTCTTACACAATTGTTATGCATTTCCCATTTCCATTCCACTAAAGCTTCATGTGAAAATATGAATATTTGATTGATGAATTTCCTATGTTTGATGATTATTTGGTATAGGAAATGTGGTTCCTTGAATAAATTCTACAAGTCTTTAGCAGATCATGGCACTCTTGTAGAAGATCACGACAGTCTCATAACAAATTGACGCTCCCATAAATCCAATAGCGCCCATACTTCGTTCAACTTCAGAATTTTGGTAGCACTCATGTCCAGAATTCTGGTAGCACTCATGTCCAGAATTCTGGTAGCATATCCATGTTTAGCATGCTTGCGGATCTATGTTGTGTTCAATGATCAAGAATTTATTGTGTTGATTGGAGCCATTGCTACTCTGAAATTGCAATACGCTCTGTAATTCTTTTGGTATGATTAAATAAAGGACGTGACTATTGTAGATCTCTAGCGGCATACTATAGCTTTCTGCAATGTGTGCTACAAGAGCCAGGGCCCCCTCCCTCTAGTATACACCACATGTTTCATTCCTTGTAGGTTTGTTTGTATTGTTTTTTTCATATTTAGTGCAGTATTTAAGTTATTTTGTTTTAGTTACTCATTTTTTGAAATTGCCATTTAAATTCTGCAATTACTTTCTTTCATTTATGCTTTCAATTTCCAATTTAATTATTGAAGTGTGATAACATAATTCCGGTAGTATGTGTGTCACAGAAGTATCAAACGTTCGTTAACCCAAAGATTCTGAAATAGTTTCAAAACCAAGGGACTTGAAACAACAACATTGGGATCCTTTGTTTTTCACTAAAACATTTTTTATTTCCATTTCCATTTTTTAGTTTGATTAAGCTACAAGAACTAGTTGGATTGATAGGTAAGCTTGTATCAGAATTGGTTACTGAGTAAAAATGATTATTTCATCACAAGGACTGTAACTGATCTTCGTAATAAGATTATACTTGTGTATCTAACTTAGATTCTTGGAAGTGTCTTATCAAACATTAGTACTTTCAATTTCAGTATGTTAGTTTCGCATATGTTTCACCTAGTCATGCATATAGTTTGTTTACACCTCATAAGATTACGAGCATTTGGATTGATAATTTAATGTACATGCAATTTAAGTAATTAGATTTGCAAACATATCCAAATCCCTACTAGGCCCGATAAACCTAAAAAAACAATTTTTTGTTTTTTGAAAAACCTTACCCTATTTTTGGCCAACGATAATAGACACGGCCTATTTGAAGGCTACCCGTGTCTTAAACACACCCTAATAGTTTAATAGGGCACATGTTTATAGCCCACACTTATGAAACTTTTTGTTTTGGTTAAATACATGACCTAGATGGAAAGGCACACCTGTGTACACTGTAGGGTGTGTTTATGTAGGGAAAGACACGCCCTAATACCTATATCCCACGTCTCTATGTTGAAAAGGAAAGGAAATAAATATTCAGGTTTCAAGAAAGCTTATCAAAAATGTATTTTAGGGGTTTTAAGATAAAATCTAAGCCTTTGTTATCATATTGTAACAATTTATCAAGGAAAGAAAATCAAAACAACAAAGCAAGGGTCCAAAATTAACCCAAAAGGAGACTCCCCAATGGAGTCGCCAATTCTGTTGCAGGGAAAAATCCCCTAATGGTCTTGGGTCAGAACAATAATAGAGCATTTGACTTTTAAAGATAACTTTCAATTCCAGAAGGAACAATCAATCTACTATTCATAACTAATAAATAGACAAACAAGAAAGATAAAAAAAAACCAACATGGAATCCAACGTTTGGTAAAGATCCCTTTCTTGAATTCCTTTTCCCAACAGTTACTTTGATCAACTGTATACAAAAAAGATACAAACTGTGAGACTGTTATCTCTCCAAGAGTCCTTCTAGGCTGTAGGTCAAAGGAGCCTAGTAACTTAACTATTTTCTCAATGATGGATATGTAGGTGGATCAAGATGAATAACTAACTCACTGGATGCATACTCAAGATAGTCTTAAGTACATTCAAACAATACAAGGCCTTCAAGAGCTATTATCAGATAGGTTGTCTATCAAAGGGATAAAGAAAGTAATTAATTAACCGGAACATACATAAAATATATATATGATGGGCCAACTAACTAGCAATGAATGCTTAATATGATCCTTGCTTAATAGTCAAAAGTAAGATGACAGTTACCATAGGACATTAAATAGAGACAAAGAAATAACTTCAACTCATAAACATAGAACAAAGATGAAAAGGAGGTTTGACAATAACAATGAAAGAAGCTTGGAGACTGAATATATTAAAAGAAAGTGTCTTCACAATTTACAGTAGAATAGTCTATCCAAAATCGAACCTTTTGTTCAACAAAAGTCACAGGCTTTATAGCCTTTACAAAACAGTTCAAGATCTTGAAAAACTGGATCGAATTTGCTAAAAATAGTCAGTCAAAACAGTTTCATGAAAAATAGGAATGGATCCTATTTAAGGGGGCCATCTTCATCTTGCTAATTTTTATTTCTTTGACAGTTGTAGCAAGCCTTCAAAGGCTGATAAATAAGGTCGAAAATGCCACCTTGGCAAAACAGGTCATTCTTTTCCCCAAAAAAAAATGAGAAGCTTCATCATTTTCTCCTTGCCGGCATCTTTAAGGCATCTGGATTAGAGAATCTTGGATCTGTGCAAAAATGGTGGCCTTCAGCATTGTTTTACAGTTTCGGTGGCTAGAAAGAGTGGATTTTAATTCTGTTAGCTACCAAAAACTCTGCTTTCGGTGGCTAATGAACAATTCGACATGTTCGCCTAACCCACCAAAAGCTCTGTTTGGTCTATCTTGCAAAATTTCACAAAAATGTGTTTCCTGGATTTTGCTAATATTCATTTTTGCTAATTGGAATTTTTTGCACCCTGGGATAGCTCTGGACTGTCAGCGACATTGATGGCTGCTGCTACTAGGGTTTCAAGATCTGAATGTATCTTGGGCTGGGGCTTTGGAGGCATCATCTTGTTTCTCAACAGCCTGACCTTCTTATACCATTTGGTGTTGTCTTTCATCAACATCAAGTTCCTTTTTTTTAACTTAGTATACTTTGTAGTAAGCTCTTGGAAGGAATGATGTAATTCAACATTTCTTTCGGTTAATTTTTTATTTCTTTCCTTAATTACTCTTTCAAGAATTCCAAGTTCATTAACCTGCATGAGAAGCTGATTGATTTTCTATGATGAAAACTTCTTTGTCTTGCTGGTTGATGCTTCAGCAACATGCTAATCTTGCTCTTCCTTAGTTGTAGGTGAAGGAAAATCTTCATATCCTGTCATCTGCTCTCCAAGTGGGGTTGCTTCTTGAGGATCTTATTCTGTTGCAGCTTTCTCATGTTCTGCTACGACTTCTTGCTGCTCATCATCCTCAGAGTCTGTGTAGGGGAGATTTAGGATGTTCTTAACATTTGGAGAAACTTCTCCCTCTGTAGCCTTGCTGAAATCTAACTTCTTTTTAATCCTCTCAGGTTTAGAAGAAGGGAAAAGCTGAACCGCTGGAAATGGGGAGATGGCTCTCTTTTTTCTCTTTTCACTTCTGGGGGTGGAAGACTTATTAGATGAAGTTTTCTCCTTGTCTTCAGGCTGTAATTCTGTTTTAAATTCATTCCAAAAAAGGAAAAATCCCCAATCTTTATTTCTCCTTTGCAGCTGCTCTGATACTAAAAGTTTAATGAGGCCATGGTGAGATAGCCTGCCTTGAATTTTGCTTGGCTTTTCCTGGACTTGGTGAACCATCTTTGTTAGGATTTTATGAAGATAGAAGGGCAGATTTAAAGGACTTCTGCCAGTGAAATGGTTCAATAACTTGAAATGATAGATCATAGCTCTGGAATATCTGCCATCACATGTAAAATAGACCAAGATGGCCTTCAGTAGGTGCTGCCAATTCTCCTCCAGGAAAGACATGGGGACATCTCTGTTCCAGGTGATGTTCCTGTGTGTAGATTTTAGATATGATCTAAACTCAACATTCTTAGTGATGGTAGTTTTAAACCATCTTTCTCCTGTCCCTGGAATTTTTGTCCTTGGAACTCTTCTGTTCCAATTCGAGCTTTGTTTCCATCAAATGACAATGCAAAGGCCTCTGCAACTTGCTGATGAGAGATTTGAAGCTTTTGACAGTAGCTGTAGCATCCCGCGTTTTTGAAGAGCTGACATACTTCAGGATGCGACTCAAGATAGCCAATATCATTTAGCTCCTTCCTAAGCGTAGCTCCTCCCTTCTTCATTCTGGACCTGATCTTCTATACCTACAATGGACAATTTGGGCTACGGGAGGCAGGACTAGCGTAGAATTAGGAAAGTTTAGGCTCAACAAAGGTAGAGGCGAGAGATGAGGGACGTGTTTGGGTTAAGCCCTAACTTTGAGGGAGATGGACCGGTAGCTTGGGATTTGAAATTAACTGACTTGGTAAATTCGAAAAGTGGAGGATTTATGAAACACGTGGGACTTTGAAACTGAGGTTCAAATGACTACAATAGATGCACAGGATTGGATTTCAGCTTGATAGGATAGGCGTAAGGTTTAGTGGATCTAGGATTTTTAAATCAAATCATAATTACACCTAATGCTTAATCATCAGATCACGACTTGCCGATCCTTGTTCTTTTCGACCGCTAAGGAATAATGAAGCCCTTTTAAAATTCACGACTGAGCCCTTGATTAGACATCTTAACTGTTTGAAACCGACTTACTTTCGGTAGCTGGGATGATTTTGCCTTTGAACACGTGAGTTGCCGAAAAAGTGTTGAAAATGCCTCTCCTTTCAGTAGCTTGAATAATTTTCCCTTTACACTGTAAGCTACCGAAAATTGGGTTTTCGGTGGCTAATGAACAATTTCCATGTTCGCCTAAGCCACTGAAACCTGAATTTTCTTTTTGAAGAAAAAGTAATATCCAATGTTGTTTCAAACTTTATTACATACTTAAAATTTTTGAAAAAGAACCTCAAATGTATATAAAAATGAAAATTTGAAAGACTTCCTATCACCTAGAAAAATAAACTTGTCTATGTTATTTGAGGAGATAACAGAGACAGATAGCTATAAATGTACAAAGAAATTAATTGAAAGTAAACCAATTAATGCATAAAACAATCTAATTTTCATATACCAAAAACACAAAATTAATACATTAAATTGGATAGAAAAGAGAGATCTTTATTAAAATAACAACAGATAAAAAATGGATACAACCTGTGACTATTGTGACACTATTTTGATATGAGTGTCTGAATTCCTCCACCTAGCACACAAAGATGCAAGTTGATCTCCTAACACTTTTCTTAAAATACAAGTCCAAGAAAGATTATGGCTCTTTCTGATAAGATACATGAAGCAAATGTTGTTGGAAACAAGGGTTTCCATAAATAGGGAAATAATTTGTAGACTCAGGAAATGGGGCTTATGGTTTTTAGCGGAAAAAAACCATCATTATGTTGTTATCAATGATTCTCCTCCTTGCCTATGGGGCATATAATAGATTGTGATTGGGTGTACTGTTAAGGCACTCCTTGTGTAAGGTCACTGGTTCAAAACTCTGTGGTACGAGCCTATAAAAAAATGATTTATCCTCTCTTGTTCTTCCCCTTGGTCACTTTTATACTCTATGGAAATAATTATAGTAGTTAGGGTAGTTATTTACGAGTAGCAGGAGGTTGGGAATCGAAGGAACCCACACAAATCATGCAACTTTTAACTATTTGTTTTTTTCAATTTTTGTGCCCAAGTAAGGGGGGACATGGGATAAACATAGGAAAGGCATGTAGACGCAATCTAAACACAGGCAGGAAACATATCTACTTAAAAAGGGTTTTTTAAATAGTTTTTAATAGGTGACAAGTAAACTAGTTCACAAGTAGGAACAAGAAGTCTACAAGTGGAGAAAAAAACATAGGTCGGGCCAAAACATGCTTCTATGCAAGGATGTGACAAAATATGCTATAACAAAGGTTGTAGTTAGGTTAGAGTAAATATATTGAGATGATTCTTAATTGCTTCAACATATAGGAGTGCAAACTTGTTAAGGTCCCTATTCCTGTAGGATTTAAATTATTTGTTGAACAATATCCTATGACACATGAATAGATAGAGTACTGTTATCACATCCTTAGTATCCGACCCGAGCTACAATGATTGCAGAGCAGTTTCTTGTATATTTTTGAGCCAGTCCTTTACACATTTTTGATGAGATCATTCTATGATGAGAAGTACTTCTTATGATCACTCAGAGTTTGAGCAGCCCTAGAGCAGAGATGACAAGCCTTATGCCATGACTAAGCCTCATGACCTCAGATTTGATGACTCGGGTGACCATTCTCTTCCATACAGTGCAGTGCCTAGAGTTGTACAACAACAGTGTTTCAGTGATGATTGATGGTCCAGATGACAGATACAGGTATATGACCCAACAGGTATATGGTTGTGCATTGGATACTCTTATTATGCTCTTTTTCTTATCTTAGTAGCTTGACTAGGTGTTTAGTGGTCATGATCCAACAATATATATATATATATATGGATATGGTTATTGATTGATTTTCTGGAATTTAAGTGATTTAATTACTCAGAATGAGAATTTCTTGTTTATACTTGTTGGTTTTACCCTCTTAAGTAGTATGTACGTGGTCATTCCCACCTTTTATAACTTTCTAGTTATGGCATCAACTATCACTTTCCCCATCCATCCGTTCTCTTCCATACTAATTTTACCTTGAATTACACCTCAGCCTGTGATATGGAGGACCTCCCCACTTTTGCCTCTATGTTGGATAGTTTCCCTATTGATTTGTGTCTTGGCTCTAAGTTGTGCAACATAACTTACCGAAGACTTGATCATTCTGGGCCAAGGGAACCTGTTGGTGTTGGTTCCTGAGCTTAGGTGAGTTGGATTTGAAGCCTTGACCTTTCTGGTCGGTTGCCCCCAATGTTTGGTCCTTATTGTGGATGATCCCCCTAATTTCCTGAGTTGTGTTGGATAGACTTGAAGCAAAATGTATTACCATCATTACATGCATATGTGACTCATTATTATATATTATATGGAAGCCCATGATTATAAACTAAAACTGTTCTTTTCAGCACAATGAAAGAGGGCTATGGAATGAAATGTAAAAGCACCCTGGATGAAGTTGCGATTAGTTGTTCTTCTAAGCACATGCAAAATCCAAAGGGTCATAAGGCCTAAATATCAGTGGTTAAATATATGCTAAATCCAAAGATTGATGGCCATAATAAAATGTAATGATTAATTAATCACAGAGCCTACGATTTGGGATGTGATATGGAGTAAGGGACAACTATGTCTAAGTGTCCCCTAGAACCTCAAGTTATAGGTAGCTATGCACCCAGTCATGATGGTTCTAGAAAAGATCTTCACAGAGCTGGTTCTAGCTTGGATGTGAACTATAGACATTTTCTAAAAGTTGAATAAACACCTCTCAAATCAACTCATTCCATTTGTGAGACACCGCCATTCCTTGCTTGTTTTCTGTCCAACATATGCTTAAGTGAATCTCCCATTTCCCCTTTATCCAAAGTGTCACAGTGTTGAAAATTGTAAATTCATCCCCTTATCCTAGCCTTTAATTTTTCACCTTCACCCCTTCCTAGCAAAATGGTCATGTCCATGAAATGAGTATACACTATAGGGTCTTTTTCTGAGAAATTGATTGTTTTAGTTCGGTACTTATATTTATGTACTAAATGATTAAATCACCAGTGAAATTCTACTTTATACTTTGTTAAATTAATGTAACTTCAAAGAATATTCTACTTGTATTTTATTATTGTAACTTTGTCGGGGATGTTTTACCTCCATCGGGGATGTCATTATTATATTTGGTCATGTAAAGGTCATGATGTTAAACCTCCATTGTAAGTTGGGTCATTAGCACCCAAGTGCATGTAATATAAGTGGTAATTGAGTCTCCCTAGAGAAGTTGGCCCAGTTAGGATTATTGAGGCTGACCTAGCTGAGTTAAAGGTTAAGTGAAAAGTAATGTATAAATAGAGAGTGAGTTCCTCTCATTTATTCATTAACTCACTTGTGCAATTCGCATTAGAGGGGAGAGAGAGATATCTGCGAAGGAGAAGGAGGAGTGGCTTGAGTCCAGAGTTTGGTCTTTTTGTCTCTCTTATTTGTGAGACATATTTTTGGGGCATTGTACTTGATCATCTATATTGAGGAAGTTCTTGCTGGGTTTTCTTCCCCTTGAGGTTTTCCCAGGATAAATTGTTTTGTGCTTTGTGATTGTGTATCTTTCATAGATCCTTATTATGCTACTATTGTGAATAATGTATTGACTACTAATGAATTTGCAATCTAGTCTATGGTAGCATATAATCTTAACATGGTATCAGAGCTTGCCTGAAAAGAGCAACTTTCACAAGGTAAAACCCTCCCTCTCTCTCTCCAGAAGTGAAAAATTAGTGCTTCTCAGAAATTTGGAATTTTGGAATGCAATTGGCATAGGAAAGTGCGCCTCTCCAAGATCAAAATTTTGGTATCAAGATCGAAATTTTTGAGTGGGTAAAACTCCCGTAAAGTCAAACCCTAGTTTGACCTTGAACTAGAAAACTGCAGAAAACCAACGAACTAGAAAACTACAGATCCGAAATTCGCAAGTCAATTTTGAAGGGTGAAATTTTGGAATCTTCAGAAACCAAGTACACCAGCGTACTCGCCTTAGTCAAGCGCATCTTTTGGAAGGCATAGAGAACTTCCGTGCTTGGAAGTATAGGATTGGACTCATTCTAGAAGAGAATGAGCTTACCAAGTTTGTTAAAGAAGTTGTACCTGAACCTGAAGAAGTTGAGGCTAAGGAGAAGCATAAGAAGGATATAATTAGGGCTATGAGGATCATAGTAGACTCCATTAAATATCACTTGATTCCTCAAGTGTCCTCCCAGAAAACTCCAAAGGATATGTTTGATGCCCCAACTAGAATGTATGAAGGGAGAAACATAAATTGGAAGATGAATTTGAGAGCTCAACTCAAAAGCAAAAAGATGAGCCAAGGAGAATCTATCCAAGAATATTTTACAAGGGTTTCCCAATTCAAGGAACAAATAGAAGCTATTGGAGACACCCTTGATGAAGATGAGTTGGTAATGACTGCCCTCAATTGTCTTACTAGACCTTGGGACTCCTTTATCCAAACTATGTGTGCAAGAAAGGAAAGTCTACTATTTGAAGTTGTATGGGAAGAATGTGTCCAGGAGGAAGCTAGAGTAGCAAATCGAGAAGAACTACTCAGGGATGGTGATCAAGGTCTAGCTACCCATACAAAGAGAGGAAAATGAAAACCTCATTTCAAGAAGGAAAATCATAAGGAGTTCCATCATCTTAAGAAGTTTCAAAAGTATAAGAAGGGAAACTATAAGCAAAGAGACTTCTATTCTTATCAATGTTTCTGTTGTGATAAGATGGGACATATTGCGAAATATTGTCCAAAAAGAAAAGACATAAAAGAAGATTACAAGAAGAAGAGCAATAAAAGACATCATGCTCATTTTGTCGAAGATGAAGAATAAGAAGACGAAGAAGAAGAACCTCCCAGGAAGTTACTAAAGGAAGAAATCAAAGAATATGTCTTTTAATAGTGGTGCTTCAAAGCACTCTCTCCAATCTTGAAGAAAAGGACTCCCCACAGAAAGATTCACTAGAAGAATAGGAGAAGCAACATACAAGATTGGTTCAGGAACTCTGATGATGAATATTAATATTAATATTTGTGGATATGCTTCTCTTGCTTTGATGGGATGCTCCTGTACATGATTATACATATTTTGCTTTAGACATCTTTGTTGTTCACAGGTTATTTTGACAGTTACAGAGGGAGGTTGAATTGAACTGTTGCAGGGGTGCAAATTGCTTGGACGGAATATTGTTGGGGTTTCTCACATCCCCCTCAGGAAATAAGTTTTCATCTTAAAGGGAGTTTTTCAATTGTGCTTTTTCCATTGATTTACTTCTTTTGATATGCCATGCTTAGATCTTTCTCATTTGTGAATCAAATCTCACGTTACGTAGTTTGTTTTATAGGTGAAGTAGGATGTTTTTCCTCCTTGGGCTTGGACATTTAGCTTGGAATCACTTGGATCTAGCTTGGAATTGTAACTAAATGCAAGGATCATCAATGTATAAGGCATCCACAAGCATTTGAGGTAATATCTACAAGGTACGTATCCATTTTCATGTATTTCACCCATCGGTCACTTCAAAGGGCCTTGTTAGGATATTCCTATACTCCATCCTAGTCCCACCAGTATTTTGATCATTTACATTTTCAGTCATGCATGCACCTTTAGGGTTTGCATGCATTCTAGGGTTTGCATGCATCCCAGTCATCAGTCCAGCACCTAGCCCTTAGTTAGCCAGCCCCCAGGAGCTTCTCACTATTCAGTTTTAGCCCTCCAGTTGCTTAATGCGCCCTTCTTCCTTGATTTTAGGGAGCAACTCGCCCTTCTTCACCTACCAGTCCAATTGTCACTCAGTTACAGTCAGTTACACTCAGTTACATTGAGTTACACTCAGTTACACCTACCAGAGTTAGTTTGAATGATGGTTGACAGTCACTTGAACATTGATGACTCCATTGATGATTATGAAGACTTCCAGTTGCGCTCCGATGATCATGAGGACACCTAGTTGTGCTCCGATGACACTCTATTGATCTTATGATCACTCTGAGAGGCTAATTCGAATTTCCACCTTAGGCATTCGAATCCTCTCTACCATTGTACTATTTATTTGTCCATACTGTGATTAATTAATTAGTGTGTGTGAAGTATTATTGCTTCTATCTGAGTTCTAATGTACCATATTATTCTGTTGCTCATTATACTGTATTGTTCACTCTTCTTCTATTTTCCTGCTTAATCATAATTACTCTTGTGAGTTATACATCATCTCTTAGATCTGCTGTGAGGATTTTCACATGGTATCAGAGCATGTTGAGAGTATTGTTTATCTCCATTCTTGAGAGTTTTTTGCAGGTTATTACCAAGATTTCGAGTGCAGCAGTTTCTGTATTTTTGCAGCAGTAGCAGTTGCAGTTATTCTCTATTGTTTTTGTAGGTCTTCTATAGCTTCAATGGATTCATATTTAGAAGGAATCCCTCTTCTTTCTCCATTCAGCTATGATGAATGGAAACCAAAAATGATAGCATATTTGAAGAGCCATGATCTCTTTGATTGTTATTTTGAAAGAGAGTTCGAATCCTCCAAAGAGAATATTGACTGGTTGAATAAAGGTGACATGGCCTTTGGAACAATCATGCTTGCCTTGTGTGCATACCAAAGATTCAAATTCAAATACCGTGATGGTGGTGAAACTCCAAGAGAGTTATGGACTCCAAAAGAGTTATGGGCTCACCTGGATGAAAAATTTGGTAGAAAGAATGAAGGACTTGGTCTTAACCCATTCGAAAGCAAGCAAAGTGATGCATTCGCTCCCCTTGATGGTCTCTCAGATCATGAACCAGTATCATCTCATATTGAATTTGTTGACAAAGAACTTGCAGATTCTCCACTCATGCTCAAACTTTCTTCTCTTTCTGTGCCAGCTCACACTCTAGATATTGCAAAAGGTCCTAAATCCTCTCTTGCACCAGAGTCTATTGGTTTGCATCATGATCACATGATTATTTCAGAGGTCAAAACAGCTACTGAAGGTAATGCATTCGCTCCTCTCCAGCTATCTCCTCTTTTATAATACTATATGATCATAAATTCATGCTTTCAGAAGGTTATTGAAGATTATGGCCATTGCCATTCGCTTGGGATAAATTCTCATGCAATTACTGGTTTTGATCTCACCTCTCATGGTTCAAAGGAGATCTCAAGAAACCATGATTCAAGTCTTGGATCTAATTTGGATTCTAAGCAATTACTGCTTGGGATAATTTCTCATGCATATGATAGTTTTGATCTCACCCCTGTTGGTTCAAAGGAGATCTCAAGAAACTGTTTTTTAAGTCTTAAATCTGATTTTGATTTCAAGAAAACATGTAATAGTTATTTTTGGCATAATCTCACCCATGGTGGTTCGAAGGAGAAGACAAAAGACTATATGCACTTTCACAGATTTGATCCTACCTCAGCTGATTCGAATCACAGGTTCAAGGATCATTCTCATACTGTTGGATTTGTTCTCATCACATTCGATTTGAAGAGCAAGTACAAGCACATGCTTTTTGAGCATGATCCACTTCTTCCCAAGAAGAAGATACCTCCAGAAATATGACCAAGCATCACACATCCTTGAGTTTGGAGCATTTATTTTTATGTGTGCCTTACAGTCTATTTTTTTGAGGAGGGGCTATGTTTCCCAAGAAATTTTCCCACTTCCTTGGTTTATTGATTGTTATTATTCATTGTATTGGGTGACCTTTGGTTTTAGTTACCAGGGCCCAGGATGGATTAAGGGGGTGTTAGGATATTCCTATACTCCATCCTAGTCCCACCAGTATTTTGATCATTTACATTTTCAGTCATGCATGCACCTGTAGGGTTTGCATGCATTCTAGGGTTTGCATGCATCCCAGTCATCAGTCCAACACCTATCCCTCAGTTAGCCAGCCCCCAGGAGCTTCTCACTATTCAGTTTTAGCCCTCCAGTTGCTTAATGCACCCTTCTTCCTTGATTTTAGGGAGCAACTCACCCTTCTTCACCTACCAGTCCAGTTGTCACTCAGTTACAGTCAGTTACAGTCAGTTACAGTCAGTTACACTCAGTTACAGTCAGTTACATTTAGTTACACTCAATTACACCTACCAGAGTTAGTTTGACTGATGGTTGACAGTTACTTGAGCATTGATGACTCCACTGATGATGATGAAGACTTCCAGTTGCGCTCCGATGATCATGAGGACACCTAGTTGTGCTCCAATGACACTCTATTGATCTTATGATCACTCTGAGAGGCTAATTCGAATTGCCACCTTAGGCATTCGAATACTCTCTACCATTGTACTATTTATTTGTCCGTACTGTGATTAATTAATTAGTGTGTGTGAAGTATTATTGCTCTATCTGAGTTATACTATACCATATTATTATGTTGCTCATTATACTGTATTGTTCACTCTTCTTCTATTTTCCTGCTTAATCATAATTACTCTTGTGAGTTATACATCATCTCTTAGATCTACTGTGAGGATTTTCACAGGCCTCATATCTCAAAACCCTCATTTTTATTTTTATTTTTTAGATCCAGTGAGATCTAGAGATTGCTTGGGTTTAATCATTAAAACCCACCTCTATAATAATTAATAAATATTGGATCTAAATTTTGGTGGGCATCCGACTCCATTTACCCCCTCATCTAAGGCACTGGGCCTCTCCAAGGGAGGTCACACTTGCTGGGTAGGTGGGATTTTGCTAGATTCACATCGTGGGTATTGCTTGTTCCTTCTCAAATATATAGATCCATTGAGTAGAAAACCCCCTAGTGCCATTTCACCTTGATGTTCACCTTGGGGGGCCCATTTTGACCATTTTCCACATTTTAAGGGTGGGCCCCACTTGGGTCTTTCTATTTGGAATTAGTTCTATCTAGATCTACTAATATAAACCCATAAGTGGCCTAATAATTCTTTGGTTGAACATTTTCCATCTCATAAGCCTCTTCAACAAAGCCCTAAATCCTTGGGTCCACTTATCAATCCTAGATCTAGATCTAATCACTCTTGATCTCTTCCTATTTCATGTTTCAAATTTCCCTATGAGGTCTTGAGTAGGTTCGCTAGCCTTCATAGGCTAGCTAGGGTCTCCCCCTTGGTATTGCTTAGGCTAGATCTAAAGTGAAGAGTGCCTCGGTTAGCGTGACAACCAATTGCATTGGGAACCGTGGCATCTCTTGGGTCACCTCTTTAGTTGTCCAATGCCTCTACCATCCTGGATTGGATCACCTTTAGGGAAACTGCAAGTTGTGTGATAACAGGTACATTAGGGAAAACATAAATACTTCGATCCAAGAAAAGAAAGACAAATCATTTAAGAAGCTAGGGGATTGTTCGAAGAATTTTCCAAGCAAGAAGATCTACACGCATATAAGTAAGAGAGTGGTTGATTAGATAAAATTGTTTCACTAGATTAATTCTTAGATATCTTAATTGAAGAAGATTATGTTGCTCTGCTTTTGTAACTAATGGATATCTTACAAAATTACAAGGAATAAAATAAAAAGGTTAAAGGTATGTGTCACCTAAACTGCGAAGACAAATACACTGATGACTATGATCCACAAGTTGAGTTGGAAACACATGGTTACCTTATCCCAACAGTCATAGTCAATTTTGGCTCCCAAGTAAATATCTTCCCCAAATAGATATGGATCAAGATGGTAATGCCTAACTTGGTTATGTCGACAAAATTCTTAAAACTAGTAGACCAGAGGTTTGTAAAACTGATTGGGCTAAGGAATGATGAAACAAGCATTATGGTAATATATATGGAAGTCAAATTTGAAGTGATACACTTGGATAAAGGAATGATGGCATATCCTGGTTTAGTTAGTTTTCCTTGGGGAAGAAGGATTAAATCCACCATTTACTTGGAAAAAGACAGAATAAAGCTCAAAGGAGATGGTAGGGAAGTAATTATCCCTCCAAATCCAAAAGAAGGAAATCTCCAATCAAATCCATGTTATGAAGAAGGAAATGTTAGGAATCTCTGCTAGATAATACAAGGAAACAAAGATCACATCAAACCCAATATTCAAGGAGAACAACATTTGGGAACAACTTAATCAATATGGAAAAATTCAGACACAAAATTGTACCATTGACATATTGAAAATTCTGAAGCACGAGCAAGGGATTTTTGGATCATAGAAGCTATACATAAAGACAATATGAAGACATACTTTTACATCTGGTTGGTACCAAATATTGAAGAGAAAAAAGTCTGACAACACCTCAGTTTGATGCCCACGAACATCGGGTCGACTGCATTTCCGCTATTAATATTCAACGAAAGAGATTATCATGTTGCCCATGTTGACGAAATATCAAAAAATGTTGGAGACCAAGGTTGGCTACACTCCTTCATCCATTTGTTCATAAGTTAGGTTTCTCATTGGTGGCGAGTGCATGCCTCATAGCTACAAACATGGACACATCGACTACCTATTTTTATAAATATTTGGAGGGAAAATGTTGACAACAGTGGCTCAAATAAACAAGTTTAAACCTGGATATGACCAAAGAAGCACATTGAAGAATGTGAACGAGAATGGTGGATTATAGAATATAGAGATGAAAGAGTTTGGCATCACCTAATCTCAAACAATTTGGTTGACTTGTCAAACAAATGGTACACGATTGAGGAAGAACGAGGAGATACATGGAACCGGGAAAATACTAAAGGAGGCCATGCAAGAAATTTGGGAATTTATTTAAAAAAATCAAAGAAAAGGGTAAGTAAAAAACTGACAAGGGGTCGATTTTGACTTGCAACATAATAACATGCTAAGAAAATTTGAAATTAATATGAATTGATATGGAAAATGAAAGTTTTCCTACTAATTTTTAAATGGAAGTGAGACCGTCCATAAATTCTAAAGGAGGTTAATTATGTACTTAAAGTAAAATTGGAAGAGAAAGAAAAAAATGACTTCACCCTAGAATATAATGAAGTGAAAGCGAGAAGATTCTAGACTAATCAAAACCGTCATAGTGGATGGATGTAGAAATTAAGATCAAGTGAGCATATCAAATGATGATCGACCAAATATGGAAAGAACAGGAGATTGTTGGTCAGAGAAGCAAACAACAAAAAATTTTGATTTGTTAAAGGATTATCAAGATGTATTCACAAGATATTTTAAATACGTAAAACTTTAGTAGAGGAAATGGGGAAAATGACGATTGAATATATACCAAACACAAAACCAATAAAAAGAGGGCTTATAAACTATCCCACGAGTACAAAGAAATAAACAGAAAGGAATTTTAGAACATGTTAGAAACAGTCATTGTTTACCCAATCAACAAAGTGGAATGGGTTATCCCAATGTTGGCTAAAAAAAAATTGTAACAAAAAATTAATTTCAAACCACTACATATTCAATTTTTTACACACTTAAGGAAATTTTCATATGTTCTTGATGGATTTTTAGATTATTTATCACTAATTTCATTTCGAGAACATGTTTTGAATCTTGTAGGTAAAAGGATTCTTTTATTTGGATTTTGATGTTTTATTCTCATTCAGATTATGGGATAATTACACTTCGACTGGAATATAGGCATAGTTTTTTTTGCCTTGCATTGTGCATTACCGACCTCTATCACTTTGCCTTAGGATCTACCCCATTGTGTTGCAACATTTAACCAGTTCTATTATATTTTAGTTTTCATAATAATGGTGTAAATCCTAACTATCATGGGCCGCCCCGGTTAGCACCTTGTTTCCTTCAGTTCCCATGTTGAGATCTCTCATAGGGTTGGAATCCTTATCAGTATGTTGTGACATTGAGTTTAAAATGCATGATTCTATCTCTACATTTATGACCTTTTCCTTGATGGGATCCCACTTCATATTTTTTTATGCATTCGATTTTACATGCAACTACTTATACGCCAATGCCTAATGAACTAATGCAACTATCATACTTTCATCTATAGGCATTTATGTTGCTTGTCATTTACATCCATTGCATTTTCATTTCAAATTTTTTATCCTTATAGGAAACAAATGATGAGTGTCTACTTTTTGCTCAACACCTTTTTTTCATTTGTTTTGCATAAGTCGGTTCCATGCACTTGGAACATAGTTGCATGCCCTGTGACAATAATTTATTCCCTTGTAATATGGCATTCTTTTATTATTATTTTTTCAGGATTTTTTAATACGAAAAGGACACAAAAAAACAAATATTTATATAAAGAGAGAGGGGGGGGGGAGAATTTAGATCTTTGTATGTTCTACGAAGCAACAAAGTTGTGTCACCTTTGAAAAAAACACTCCTGTCATGTTTTCCTTTAAATTGTGTTTTAGTATTGACCTTACATTAAGTTGAACCATGATCTTGAGTTTGAAACTCCTCCAAAAGGTTACTCTTCCAATCATTCTGGAGCAACTCTAAATTCTTTCTGCCTCATCGACTTATATCAGTGGTCTGATTTTTGGTCTCAATTATTTCTCAAGTCATTATTTTGTCATGAATATGTTCAAAGGATGTCAAAAAAATTTCTCAATCATTCCTTCTATTTTTTGACTTTACATTTCGGCCTTCCTTATTGTCAAGTTGTTCTCAGTGCATCATTTCCAATGTTTTTTTTTTACTCGTGCTAGTACAAAAGGGTCTTTAGAACATTCTTGCTAGAAGGTCTTCTCTCATCAACTTCAACTCATTATTCTAAGAAATAGACTTAGAGTTGATAACACCTAGGGGATTACTTTGATCATTGATAGGTTACCCTACACACATCAGATGCCATTTCATCATTGGACTCTAAATCAATGGTTTCCCCTGTGTTTGATGGTAATACATTTATTCGCATAGTGGGGTTCGTGTTGTACTCGAGGTTCCATTTTAATCATTGGTGGAATTCCTCACCCATGTTAATAATTTTTATTATTAGTTGTTTCTAAGAGGGTATTTTTCATGTGTTATTTACTTTTGGTGCACATGAGAGACGTACTTCATGGTGTTTTCATTTAAAATATTGTCCAAGGCCTTTAATTGAAATCATGTGCTTGATATTTACTCGTGTTGTTTGATGAAGGATGTACTAATGCTCTCCTGCCAATATATCTCATCCTATCAACATCATCTTATTTCTCTATTATTGAGATCAAAAGACTTTATAGTACCCAGGGGATTGTAGTCATCATTAGCAGGTTCCCTTGCTATTAGCAGTGGTAATGCATCAATGTGTTATGCTTGATAGATTATATAAGTGTTTGACATCATCACATCTATTCACACTTATTATAATGTACTATGTACCTTGGATCAATGACTAGCAATCATATGGTTTCTCCCTTGTTTGAATTTTGATCATTTATTCACATGGTAAAGATTTGTACATTCGACATGTGAATTGAATACCTTGGGTTATGGTAGCATATTCCTTCTATGTTGTTTCTGAAGTTGCATATACAACACCACCTACCTGCATGACACAAATACTATGTTGGAGGACCAATTTCTTATTGATGTGATCTATATTTGGTATGGATCCATTATGTATCTTTTTCCATTACCATGATTATGCATTCTACATATATACTTTATGGATATGTAGTGTACATGATTTGGTGGCCATGTTTGTTTTTTCCACTCAAGCATGGGCATGCTCACCTCAAGGAAGAGAGTAATCTGATGCCTTGGTTTTGTTTGCAAGTGATTTTTGATCCATATTTTGGTGCACTTCACTCAGTTCCATTTACCATATTCCTGAAACATTATAATTTATTCCATATGCATCTACAAGCAGTTAAGGGAGAGTGCAATCACAACCACATAAGGTAATGAATTCAATCTTCAAGAGGGACTACTACACAAGATAGACATGTTATGCATTCCTCTATGGATAAGGATTCTGCTAATGAGAGAAGATCCCATTTCGAGGATTGTTGGGCATTTCAAAGTGATGAAGACAAAGGGAGAATTTTAGTGATATGTGTACTAGTTTAATATGTAGGAGTATGCGGTGAGATTTGTTAGAGGTTGTGTCCTGTGCAACTCTAGCAAGCAAGGAAAATTTTAAGGATCCATAATTTTCTCAAAGTGTAGAAACCTTGGCGAATCTTACTAATTCTTAAATTTGCAACCATAAAATGTTTGGCGATTTTTTTGTAAAAGAAATCAAATTTATAAGGACTTTATATAGTTTTTTGGATAATTTTGGCGATTTTTAGAGTAAACAAAAGTATCCCATGGAATTTAGGCGAATCACTTTTGAAAAAAAGGCAAATTGGTGAATCTTTATTTGGAAAAAAAGGTCGAAAAATAGCCCATGGGCTAAATTTGAGCCCTAAAATTTTCCTTGCTAGCAAGCAAAGCAACCAGAAGCTTGGATTGTATATGCCACTACTGGTACTAAGCAAGCCTTGGGAGAGAATTTCTATGGACTTCATTGGTGTTAGGAACCCATGTCTTTACTTTGTTAGTATATTGTTGTTGGACGCATATGCTTTGTAAGTCGCCCGTAGTATTTGTTGACTCATAGTTTGTATTGGCCCATGGTTTTGACCCATAGTATTGGTGCCTAGACTTAGTATATAAGTGTGTTGAGGCCAATGAAGGCACCGTGAATTTTTTTGTATTGATCTTGCTCAAAGGAGGTTGCCCCCTCGAAGTGGCCTGTGATCAATAAAGTGATTCCGACTTCTGTTATTACTGCTCTCTCGTGTATTTTCATTAATTAATTGTTGCACGTTCCTCACATCTAGTATCATAGCACTTTCTTGGGCTCATTGGGTGGAATTTATGCCGAATTTTTTTTTCGCATTTGTTGCAGGTTCGGATCTGGGAATAATCCCTATCCGCTTAACTGTGGGAAGTACTTGGGCATAAGCCCTAAAACTCATTGTGAGGAGTACCACATGAACCCCGAAGTAGCTGGCCCATTGAGAGGACCTGCCATTAAGAGGACCTGCCAGTGAAAAGGGCAATGACCCTTATCTGATTGACTAGTTCCTACCTGTGAGGTAAACCAAGAGTTGTCGTTTGTGGCAAAGCGGTTACCAGTTTTACCTAAGCTGTGGAGTGAGGGGTACTTCCCCAATACGCAAGTCGTCAGACAACATTGGTGGCCTCGTGAAACCCCTGAACCGTTAGGAAGTCGAGCATACCTGGGGTCCATATCTATTTTCAGTTGAACTATTTTCTATCACTTCCATGACATTGCAGATCCATCTGTGGCCAATCCCTTCCGCGCCATTTCAGATCCAGTCGTTTCGGATCCATCCGTTATAGATCCATTTCGATTCATTTCAGATCCAGCCGTTTCAAATCCATTCTGAATGTCATTTCAGATCCATCCATTTTCGATCCATTCCGAGTCGTTTCAGATCCGTTCGGAAAGTCGTTTCAGATCCAATCATTTTTGCTCCCTTCTCAGTCGTTTCAAATCCATTCTGAAAAACGTTTCATATCCATTCTTCTGAAAAAAAAAAAAAAAAAAAAAAAAAAAAAAAAAAAAAAAAAAAAAAAAAAAAAAAAAAAAAAAAAAAAAAAAAAAAAAAAAAAAAAAAAAAAAAAAAGAAGAAGAAGAAGAAGTTTTTTCTCCATATCTCCTTTGTTTTAACTCAGTTTCCCCCTCAACTTCACTGCCACCCCTGCAATCCCATTCTGCAAATTTCATTCCTGGGGACCCTATCCCAAATTCCACTTCCCAAAGCTAGAAATCCCACATTCGTCTATTTTTAGGGTTTGCCATAACTTCTTCGATTTTCACCCAATCACCTTCAAATTTTTCCATAGCGTTCATTTCCTATTTCTGCTTCTTTGTCCCTCTCTGACAAATTTTCTCATTCTTTCACCCTGCTTTTGAAATCCCCATTTTTTGCTTCCCTGTCCATAAGAAAGTGTCCAAAACCTAGTCAAACCCAACTTACCCATCCAAGTTTTTCCCAAATCCAAATTTTTCTTTACTAAAATAGTTTTTGTTTTTGTTTTTCTACCCATTCAAAAAAAAAAAAAAACTCCTAGTTATGGTTGTCACCCGTGCAGGAGCACCAATCATAGATGAAGAAATTACAGCCCTCAAAACCAAACTCCAAGATTTGGATGAAAAATTTCTTAGCCTCCATCTTCATCATTCAACCATGAAGAATAATCGACAGCCAGAATCTTTTGCAGCCATGGGGTTCTCTTATTCCAGCAATTTCTGTGGGCCGAAGTTTGATTTTCCTCGCTTCAATAGTACTGATCCGACTGGATGGATCTACCGAGCAGAACAATATTTCAGTATGCATAATACTTTTGATGTCCATAAAGTTCCACTTGCATCCTTTCATTTGGAACAAGAAGCCCTTCAATGGTACCGCTGGTACATTAAATCTCATCATGAGCGAAACTGGACAGATTTTTTCCAACTCCTTTTGCAACGATTTTGTCCTACTGCTTTTTATGACTTCATAGGAGCACTCACTAAACTTCGCTAAATTGGCACTATGAGAGAGTATCAGACAATATTTGAGAAACTAGCCAATCACACCGAAGGATTGTCTGATGAATTCTACAGGAGTTGTTTTATTAGTGGTCTCAAGGATGAAATCCACTTAGAGGTTAAAATGTTCTGTCCCAACACAATGATGGAAGTCCCAGGGTTGGCTAAGTTAGCAGAGGACAAGATCGCAATCCAGCAACGCTCCAAACCCACCTTTGTTCCCTTCAGACATATGGGTTCCCAACGACCTCCCATCATGCCAGCTCCTCGACCAACTCCTATCAAGCATTTGTCTGAAGCCTAGATGCGGGCCCACTGAGAAAAAGGGCTTTGTTATAATTATGATAATAAATTCACTCAGGGACATAGATGTGTTGAGCAAAAGCTCTATCTCTTGGATATGGATTCTCTTCCTGCCTCTGAACTTGGTGAAGAAGCTCCAGCTACAATAGATGATCAGGTTGACATTCAAAAGCCGCCTATTGACCCCCCATCTCAGGATGACCAACCAGAGGTACCTCTCTATGCTTTATCTGGCGTCACCACCCCACAAACAATGCGGGTCAAGGGTCACTTCAAGAAGCTCCCTCTTACCATACTCATTGATTTTGGTAGCACTCATAACTTCATTGACCCTCGGATCACCAAACAGGTTGATTGTTTTATCCATCCTTGCTCCAACTTTGAAGTCATGTTTGCCAATGGGGGCACCTGACCTTGCAAGGGGAAGTGTCACAATGTGCGTATCTCTATGGAAGATTATAACTTGCGTTCTGAAATGTTTGCTTTGGCCTTAGGAGGATGTGATGTGGTTTTGGGTGTTCAATGGTTACACACACTTGGACCCATATTGTGGGATTTTGCTGAACTTTGGATGCAATTTTCAGTCAATCAGAAAAACACAAATTTATAGGCTTACAACCAGGGTCTCTCTGCATCATCATTTCACATCGCCTGGAAAAACTCCTTAAGAAGAATTCACATGATGTCATCGCTTAGCTCCATTCCATGCAAATGCACTCATCAACGGTCTCCACTACTCCCTTGGATCTCCAACCAATTTTTGATAGATATGGCAGTGCCTTTGCTGAACCAGTGGGATTTTCGCCTTCACGTGACCTTTCCGGTAAGAATTTAGCCGCCTCTACATCTGCAAAGGAAATGATGACTATTTTGCATGTAGTACAGATGTTGCATCCATACCTATTAGGGAATTCTTTCTGCATCAAGACTGCTCAGCAGAGTCTGAAATATTTCCTGGAACAACGGGTCTCCTCACCTGCACAACTGAAATGTATTCGCCAACTCCTGGGTTATTCCAATGAGATCACTTACATAAAGGGTCAAGACAATTTGGTGGCAGATGCTCATTCTCGCACAATTGATGCCCTAGTTTCTCTTTCAGCTATTTTTCTGCTTGTTCAAAATTGGTTGCAATCTGTTCAATAGGGCTATGTCTTCTCTGAACTCCATGCGTCTCCATTGGTCAAGCACTCTGGGTTCCTCCAAACGTATGAGTAGGCACAACATACCTTCTTTTGGCAGGGAATGAAAAGGACAATTCAACAGATGGTGGATGAATATGATACCTTCCATCTCCTTTCGAGATTGCTCGAACCCATACCCATCCTTCCATGGATCTGGACAGATATGTCTCTGGAATTCATTGAAGGGCTCCCTCAATCTGGAGGGCATGCTGACATTACCAATAAATGTTGTTGGTTGTGGAGCCAGATCTTCTAGTCTCAAAGATGAAATTGTATTAGCCGTGTTTGTAACCCCAGTTCTATATGATATGTAGGTGGACTGTACACTCACCCCAGCGGGGGGGTGTGGGGGGGCATCGCCCCCCCATGGGGTTCCAGGGGGGACCATCCCCCCTGGCTGGGGGGTCCGGGGGCAACGCCCCCGAAGAAAATTTTTGGGGCTGTTTTCGCCAGCTGTTTTGCGGGCCCATGGTTTTGGGTATCTCGTGGTATTTTCCCATTGTATTTCCCTTATAAAAGAAAGACATTGTAATACGGCTAGGGTTGTTGATGTATTAGGTTTTATGCATTGTAAAGATCTTTTGAGATCAGGAGAGAGACTGTGAAACAGAGAAGAGGAAGTGCAGCGGTTGTGCTGCAGGTTGTATCCCTTCGACTTGCTGGACGGTAATAATAATAAGGACTGGCAAATTCAGTGTGGACGTAGCCCAAGTTGGGTGAACCACGATATATCTGTGTCTCTCTTGTAATGTGTATGTGTGATTATATTTGCATTTATGTTTATTGTTATTGCTCTGCGATCCTGTTTTTCTAACAAATGTTTGGAAACTTATCTTCATTGCTTCACCTCTGAACAACAACCTCCGTGGGATAAGTGGCTCCCTCTCGCTGAATGGTGGTACCCTACTGCATCTAAAATTACTCCATATGAAGCAATCTATGGTCAGGCACCGCCATTTCGTCTTCTATACACCCTCAACAGTGCACCATGTTGGAAGGTGGTTTGGATGAGTCAACATCGCAGCATCGTGGATGCTGCAAAGGGTCAAAGATACCACGCAAGAAGGAAATCAGCACGCAAGTTAATTAGTTTATGTAGTTTTTGGTCATTTGGACCGCATTATGTGGATTTTGGGTCATTTAGACCGCATTATGTGGGTTTTTGGGTCATCTTTTTTGTAGAGTTTGTTAAGAAGTAGTTAGGAGGTTGCCTAAGTGGACCATAAATGTAAAGGCGTGAGCCTATAAATAGACATAGTATTGTAACTGTTGATATATAGAGAGTGGAAATCCATGAGCTGATGAATTGAAGAGACAGTTGAGCACAGATGATTTTGCTTGTCTGTTAATATGGGTATGCGACAGAGGAATTATTGTTGTACCTATGGGTTGTTGCAAAGGTTAATATGATATGATGTTGAGCAGAATTATCGTGTCTTTCCTGTTCCCTTGTGATGAATGCATTATGTGGTATGAATCTGTGAATGATGCAAATGTTTCCTTGCTGCGATTAATGTTTTACTGTTGTATCTATTGCACATTTATAGTTTTGTCAATGATGAGATCTGTTGAATGATGCTACGATTATGTTTAATGCTTAAGTTGAATGCTTAGATCTGTTATGCAATGCTGCGATAAGTTAATCAGTTGATGCACAAAGTCCTCCTTCATTCGGCGGAAACGCGGTTCCGTCAACTCTCCCTCAAACGTCTCAGGTGAGACCTCATCTGCTCCGCATGTGTTGTTGGACAGGGTACAACCTGTCTGGGCCGGTGCTTAGGGAGATCGTGGTGGTTTGGGTGTCGACAGTGCGAGGAACCCCTGTCAACTGGGTTTGTGTCAACAAATGGTTGCATTGCTGGGACCATAGCACGAAGTGAAAGGAGGACATGTTGTGGCATCCGACGAGACCAGAAATCCAAGATTGGTTCGACCTAAAATTGCGAGAGTTCATTGAGAAAGAAAATCAGAACCCTGGGTTGTCGACGGATTGGCGGTTGGAAAAGTACATACACGACGGTCCACACGAATATTTTTTCTGTGAATCCCAATCATCCTATATGAATGGTTAGCAAAATTGACCTATCAGAAGAGGAACTTCCAAGGTGGTGAGCCAACAGCTTGGACCCTAGAACTGATCCAGGAGCTGCAAGAGGTCGACAACAAAGCATCGCGGGCTGTTGAGGTCTGGGTTAGTGACAGTATACTGGAAGGCTATATCATTGATTTTTCGGTTGATACGACAAAGTCTTATAGTGAAGCAGAAAGGGAATTATTCAACGGACCAAGGGGTAGGTTCCTGTTGTTGTTACAGTTGTCCATTAAGATGCTCATTTGCGAAAAGGGCATACTGAAGATGCACCTCGACCAGTAAGAACCCTCGTGGGCAGAGGCTGTGGATACCGCAACAGCAGGGGGGCAGTAAATGGAATCATATGGGGTAGATGGGTGCAAGTTGTGAAGAGAAGGTGAAGGAAGTTGAGGAAGAGAGTGGTCTTACGAGGGGAGGAGCAAGGTTTCGACAGGAAAAGAGGCAGAGGATAGGAGAAGTTCCTGCTGCGATCGAAACACAAAACTGCGAAGGAAGACCACACGGGACGAAGCGACCTCATAGTGCCGACAAGGAAAACCAGGCTACACCCAAGATAGAGGCAGGACCAACCCCCAACAACAACGTACCTGTTATCACACAACTTGTAGTTTCCCTTAGAGGTATCCCATCCGGGACGGTAGAGGAGACAGGCAACTAAAGAGGTGACCCAAGAGATGCCACGGTTCCCAAGGCAAGGTGGGAGTCACGTCAACCGAGGCACTCTTCGCTTTAGGTCAAGGTGTAGCAAGACCTAGGGGGAGACCCTATAACCAATCACAGTTGATTGGATCCAAACAAAGGTTTCTAAGGGTAGGTAAATGATGAGTTACAGAAACCAATGCAAGGCTAAGTGGACCTAAGAGTTAAGGAATGGTTGAAGGTGGTGTAAGAGATTATTAGTGTTTCAACCTATGTATGGTTTAGGCCACATGATGGGGTATGATGACTAGGTATAGTACCATGTGTTTACAAAAGTGGGTCTTGTTTTCTTGGGAAGTGTGAAATGGTTCTAGGTAGTCCCACAAGGTGAAGTTATGTGTGAAGTTGGTACTATAGGTTGGATAAAGGCTAGATCTATGAATCTAGGTTGATTCTAGGAGTACCCATGTACTAGATCTAGGGTTTGACACAATTTCCAAGGAGTGCGACTTGCTTAGGGAAGGACTAGTGCCTTGTTGGATGGGCTAATGGGGTCAAAAGGTATGTCAAAGTGTAGATCGGGACACCTAGAAGCCAAATCAAGTGGGTTAAATGAGATCTAATGGTTGGATCTTACTAGATCTAGGTTTTTCAAGTAATGACCCTAAGTGGACCACAATCCCTTGAAACAAGGAATGCTACCCCCAAGGCGGATCATGACAAAAAGACAGTCTAGACCTAGGTTTCAAGCTATGGGCATTCCAAATCCATGAAAATCTCAAACACCCACCTCCTGGAAGTTGACAAACTCACTTTTTCAAGGGAGTGTGACTTGCTCAAGGAAGGATAAAAAGTGGGTTTGGTGGACCAAATCAAGTCCAATGGCCACCAAACTGTAGATCCAAGATGCTAGTACCTCGATCTATGCATGCCCAAAAAATCAAGTCAATCCAAGGGCTAGATCTTAGTAGATCTGGGTTTTGAGGTGCCAAGAAATTCAAAAAGGGGGTTTTAACCCCTTAAAACATGGAGAGATGTCCACAAGGTAGATTTCACCAAAGTGCGATTTGGGTCAAGGAGGGCTTTTTGCCTTGAAAAGTGGGTCAATTTTTAGCCAATCACCACCAAACTGTAGATCCAACTAGGGGTGGATGCTATAGAGGTGGGTTTTCAATATCTCTTCAAAAGCAAGGCTAGATCTAAGTAGATCTAAAAAAATACCAAAAACAAGGGTTTTTATGATCTAGAAATCATGGAAGATTCAAGGAAGTAGAAGATCATACCTCTTGGAACATACCTGGATGAAGAGATGAATGCTAGTTGAGACGAGGATTACTTTGCCAAAGATCAAATGGAGAATTGTTGAAGCCCTCTTGCCAAATCGATTTTCCCAAGCCACATGTGATTCCTTCTAACCTGTCAAGCCAAGGAGCAAAGCATCAATCAGTTTAACAAATTGAAGGTAGATACAAGCAAGAGAGAGAGAGAAACATAGAATAGTTGACACAAAGGCAAAACCACTCCCTGTTACACCAAAACGATTTCTTCCAAGATTGAAGGGCAAGCCTCCCCACCAATTCGCCCTTGTCCAAAATCGCCCTCTTAACCTGTAAATGAAATATGGCAAATATGCAAGATAGCTACAATAGATCCTCCAGTGCAATGGACAATAGCATTTACAATCGAAACAACCAACATCCACTCCAATCCAAGCATGTACTCCAAAAGATATAAATTTTATTCCAAGAGCCAAGAGCCAAAAATCTCTAGATGAATTTTACAATGAGAGGCTCCCTCCTTAAATAGGATGGGGAGAGAGTACAATCCTAACCACTTTTTACATGAGTGGCTAAGATTAAAAGATCTCAAGATCTAATCAATGGCTAACAATAAATCATAACAATACATCACATGGATCACCCAATATCATGATAGCGCCCTCACTAAGTGGTACAATAAAAGGGTGACGTCATCCACTAGAGAAACATAAGCACCAAAATCCACCTCATGGTGACTAGGACATGACAATATAAGCTCATGGTGGGGCTAGGAGGTATCAATCCTTACTAGCTCATCCCCAAGGCACAATAAAATAATAAAATATGTCCAATATAATATAAATGACCAAAACTGTCCTCAGAATCCATGACAGTCAAGTAGTAAATGTCCTCCTGTGATCAATCTGGGCATACCCACATGGTGAAAACCGACTGGAAGGTAGTGATGCCACCCTGGAAGACCTCTGTGAAGACCAAATTCCAAAACCTTGCCTCAATTTCCCAAATCGATTTCCTCAGTGACCACTTTATCCCATTTTTTAACTGCCTCGGTAACTGTGAAAGTGCCAAAACTGCTTCCTAGGGTGCTAGCGCTGTCTATCTGAGCCCACCAGGCTCTCTAGAAGGGGGGGTAAATGGTAAAAACAAGTGGCTGGACCAGCCCCTCCATCATCAGCGCCCTAGGTGAACTGGCCTCTCGGGGCCCCTGCTGCTCATGATGGGAAATCAGCCCCAAATCTGGTCAACAAGTGTAAAACTGCATCAATCACTGTCAGAAGTGCCCGGAACTGAAATATAAGTGTCTCAATGGATCCAGAAGACCCAAATCCACTAGGAATGTGTACTCATACACCCTGGGTTGCCCTAATGGGCCAGCTGTAGGGTCCACCATATATGGACAATGTATAATTTGCTGATCTGAAGTAGTAATAAACCTGCTGAACTGGATCAAACCTATGTCTGCATCATATGTCCATCATATGATATCATCATCAAACACGTGGGCCCATCAATCATCATCCACACATGGTCCACATCATCACGGATCCCAAGAATATACAACCAAGGATAAATCACATCAGTAGACTAAGACAATGCTTCTCTAATCATTCTCACAGCTAAGCTCAAAGTATAACATCCATTCAGTGGCATTAATTAAGTTAGCATATTCCGTTGTTATATAAAATTACTTGCACAATAGTTCAAATAACAAACTCACCCATTGAATATGGTCAAACTGCTAGCGAAGGATGAAGGCTAGGAGCAAGGTTGGGCCAAGGGGTTGACCTGTCTAACTTAACTCAAAAATACTTTGGACTGGGAGTAGGGGGGAAGCTACAAACTCTGTGCTGGACAAAAGAACACGGGGAATGGCTGTGCCTCACAAATGGATAATTTGTTTAGAGAGTGCTTATTCAACTTAGGCATCATGTCTACATCAAGTTGATCCAGGTTCATTAGGATCATTCAATTTTATTCCATGGCCTTTTCGGCCTACATAACCCTTCGGATTTCAGATGTGCTGAGAAGCACAACTAGTTGCAGCTTGCATCCAGGGCATGTTTTTCAAATATTTATAAGGTCAGCAATTGTTTAGATATAGCTTTTAAGAACCATTGCTTTTTGGACCTTTCTTATACTCTTCGAGGAGTATTTTTTAGCTTTTCATCGCTCTTGCCCTTTTTTTGTTTCCATGGGCGAATTTATTAAGTTTCCATAGGTAGAACATGAGCTTTCAGTTTTAGCCAACAACATCTCAAGTGACTAGGGGGAGTTTGAGCCAATGCTAAACATCGGGACAACCGACCAGAATGATTTAGGCCTACAATCCAACTCACCAAAGGCAAGTTTTGTCACCAACTCAGAGCCAAGACACTGAATAAACAGGGATGCGGTCCAAACACAGAGGTAGAAAAATGGGGAAGTCCTCGGTATCAGAAAGTCAAATGAGACAAGTCAGGGTTTAAAGTCAAACAGGAAGGTCATGTATGGATGGAGACAAGTGAATATGGAGCCTACACTAGCAGACAACTGGTGTCGGGAAAGACCATATCTATGTAAGGTGAAAAACCAGTGAGTTTTGTTAAATGACCTAAATGTGCAAGCAATTGTCCATTTTATGATTTACAGTTCATTTTAAATAGATTGCCACATCAGGAATAATATACCAAGCACATGCTATGATCATGACTAAATCAACAAGATAATAATCCACAGTCAGTGAGAACATATCCATAGATCATACAACTTCATCATAATAATAATCATCCAATATCATCTGAAACACTACTGTAATACATCTCTAGGCACTGAACTGAAACTGTATGGGATACGTAGTCACATCAGTCATCAAATCTGAACTCTCAAGGCTCAGCCTTGACACAAGGTCATACATAAATCTGAATAATGTACTGCTCTGATCATGAGTGATCCAAAATATATAGCCATGCTCTGGAATAATGTAAGCTCTGGAATGTGTAGATATCTGTTGTACAAGAATAGTAGCCCTGCTACCATGGTGTGATAACAGTACCCACACCTCCGCTCACTATCTCTCAACCAAGAAGAAATACAACTTTGACACCACCGTGTTCATCGTGTCAACAGAACTTGATTGCTAGTAGCTCAACGAATGTAGGAAGGAAGCCCAGGATGGTGGGAGAAGATGCAAAGTTGCCACTATTCCATGGAAATGGAACAGATAATCCCGAGCAATACTGGTTCTTATGTAAAGCAGTATGGACTGTTAAGCAAATTACTGATGATGATGCCAAGAAAGGACAATTGGCAACAACTCTTCGGGGTCATGCATTGGACTAGTTTATGAAGTTTGTTCAAGTTCCCACAGGCGCTCCAAAGAAGACGCTGGATGAAGTTCGAAAAGGATTGATTGCAGAGTTCAGAAAACCCAAGTCTGAAGCACAGTATATTATAGAACTAAAAGAGATTAAGCAGTATCCAAATTAAACTGTGTGGGATTTTGACCAACGGTTCAAAATGCTGATGGCGAGAGTCAACTTTGACATGAGCGATGTCCAACACATAGAATGGTTCATCGTGGCATTGCTACCTCACATTAGACTACCGCTGATGCAACAGAACATTACAACACCAAGTGAAGCTCTGGATATTGCGATGCGGTTAGAAGCTTTGCTAATTGGTGAGAACGCAGCTGGCATGTCGCAGATTTAGACATAGTTGGCAAACTGACAATACAGTTGCAAGAACTTAAGAAGGGTAAGGAAAATCGTGAAGAGGATTGGTGTATGCGATGTCGTGCAGAAGGGCATACTAAGGATAGCTTCCCAGATTTCCGCAACTATTTGGTATCCGGAGCATCAAACCCATTGAGTGGCGGAGGTATGCCATGGTGCCGCATCTGTCAGGTATATGGGCATCGACATGAGGAGTGTCAATACATGCAGAAGATGGTCACAAAGCCGATGAATTTGTATTATACATTCTACAAGTCCGTGGGACATGAAGATAAGGATTGCCGCGCGTATGGTTTGCTTTAGGAAAGAACGTACGATGCATTCTATGTGAAGGATGACCAACGTGTTGTACAACAACCGCAGCCACAGGTAGCTTAGCCGCTACCTAAACCGCAGATGCATTTTGTACCTTTGCTACACCCAGAACAGTTTATGCCACAATATACTCAAATGCCGATGGCTCCACAGTAGCCACAGTACGTTAAGCCAACACCATGTGCTCAGCCAAGACAGTGTGTGCAGCTGAAACCAAATCCCATGCAGCAGCAGTTTCCTCAACCACAATATCAGCAGCAAGGGAGATTCCGCGGAGGATTCCGGGGAGGACGCGGTGGAGGCTTTGGTCATGGAGGAGGACGAGGTCGCGAAACTATCCAATGTTATAATTGTGGAGTGTTGGGACACTACCAGAGAGATTTCCCATAATTGCAGACATCGTGCACATTTTGTTTTGTTACTGATCACACTATTGAAAACTGTCCGCAGTTGATTGCGCGATGACAGGAAGGCAATATACCACAATTGCATAATTAGGATCATAATCAACATCCGCCACATAATCAGAAGCAACATCCAAATCAGAATGTCAACCAGAATGTGAATCAACCTGCAAACCCATCGCCGAACCTGAATCAGGGACCGACTATTGCGACAATTTCTGAAGAGCTGAGGACACAAGATGATGCTGTTGCTATTATCACTCGCGGAGGTGCGACGACCAGTGACGATGGTTCACATCCTCTGATCCAGCTGGATGGGAAGAAAAAGGCACAGTTTGATATTGATGCCGAGTGTGACGTATTCTTTCAAGCACGTAGTGCGATGGAAAAAGATAGCGGTAAGTCAATTGTTTATGAAATGCCCCCGGCTTTTGACTCAACATCAGAAGCAAGACCGTCGCATCAGTATGGTACATTGCAACACTTCTTGTAAAGTTGTTTATCGCTGGCAAGAGATCCTGATGCTCTGGATGAGATTGAGACTGTTGCGTTGATCGACTCAAGGATGGAGGGAGTCCGCGGTGAATTCCTTGTAGAGGAAGAAGACAAGCAAAGAAATGTGCATGAATGTTCAGATCGGGGATTACGATGTCGATTCAGTTATTTTGGATCTAGGCTCCGATGTTAACATATTGACAAAGCAGGCATGGCGGAAGATGGGGAGCCCAACGTTGAGTTGGTCTCGTGTACAACTGCGATTGGCTAATCAGGCCAAAGTCACGCCAATTGGGTGAGTTCTAGGCCTCATTGTGGATATTGAGGGAATGAAAACTTATGTAGATTTTGATGTCATTGAGGTTGTCGAAGGTGGAAGCTTGTATCCTGTGTGGTTGGGGATTGGATGGGCTATTGACAATGCAGCAGTCATCAATTTTAAGAAGCGGGTGATGACCTTTGAAAATCAGGATCTCCGCGTCATCGCTCCGTTGGATCCGACTGAAGGGAGACCATATGTTGAACTTGTCAAGGATGAAGTTGGAAGAGGATGGGATCATGCATATAACATTTTAGAGGATTACATCCATCCGACTGCTGGTGGAGAACTTGGTTGGCGCAGTTCCAGCTATGCGTCTACCGACTCAAATGTTGCCTTAGAGAATTGGCAGAATCGCCTGCATGAGGTATCGTTCTGAAAGTGTGGGTTGATCACATAGTCACTGCATCATGTTGTGGCTGAGACTGTTGAGTTGACGATATACGAAGGACTACCTGGATTGTCTGAGTTTCTAGTAGCATTTGAAGCTAAGGTGTCAGAACCGTAGTGATTGCTGGCATTAGAGGAATCACTGAAGGCTACTCCAGCATGGTGGTGGGAAACCCATAAGAAGTCGATTACTGGTTGGTCGCAGTGTCGAAGGTTGATGACAGTTTGCTTTGGCGACACAGAAATATACCACACTGGAAGGTCTAATGGGAAGAATGACCCTGGAAGTCATCTGATGGAATGTCAGACCTTATGGGCCTCGCGACTAAGGGATGAATGGGTCCATGCTTTTATCCATACTTTGGATGAAATGCCGCGATCATGGTATGCTTCAGCTGAGTTGCAAGGGGAGATCACCACTTGGTTAGAGTTGACAGTTTTCTCTACCCATACGTTCAGCTTTGCGAATACCAATCCAGATGTTCACAATTCCCTGCAGCTCATCCGCGATGTTGTTCTGAAGGTAGTTCCAATGGCATATCTTGTGGATCCGCATACGCATTGTAAGATGCAATCGATGATGGAATGTTATAATATCACTGGAGGACCGTAGGATGGGGATGACCCACGGAATGTCAATATTCTAGAATCAGAAGGCAGTCGCAATGTTGTATCTCCTGATGCATCGACAGATCTGATCAGTCAGCCGCTGAAGCTCAGAAAATTCAACATTAGGACGGAGGAGAACCCAAAGTTTGTGAATTTTGGGCACTATTGGGATGAAGAGATGATGGCGCATGTCACAAAATTGTTGCATGAGTTCCAAGATTGGTTCCCTACGAAGTTTTATGAGATGAAGGGAATCTTGGGGGATTTAGGGGAACTGAAAATTCCGTTGAAACCGGATGCAAAACCAATTAGGCAGCGACTGTATCGACTGAATCCGGAACATAAGGAAAGGGTCAAAGTTGAACTTGATCGCATGCTGGATGCTGGCATCATTGAACCAGTTGAAGAATCAGAATGGATTAGTCCCTTGGTGGTGCAAGACAAGAAGATAGGTGAGGTCCAGATTTGTGTCAACCTGAGGAAGATGAATGACGCATGTATGCATGATCCATTTTCGACACCATTCACTAATGAAGTACTAGAGGGCGTGGGTGTCCAAGAGATGTATTGATTCACAGATGGCTTTTCGGGTTACCATCAGATTAGGATTGCGAAAGAGGACCGCCACAAGACAACATTTGTGACTGAATGGGGTTGTTTCCAGTACACGGTAATGCCATTTGGGCTGAAGAACGCACCTGCGATATTCTCTCGGGTTGTTGTTGTTAGCTTCAGGGATTTTATTCAGAAGTTTCTGCAAGTTTACATGGATGACTGGACAGTTTATGGATTGATCAGTGATCATTTGGCCAATCTGCGACTCATGTTGGAGCATTGTCGACAACATCAGATATCACTGAACTTGAAGAAGTGCATCTTCTGTGCACCATTTGGGATATTGTTGGGTCACATTGTTTGTAAGCAGGGATTGTTGGTTGACCCAAAAAATATTGCACTCATTCTGAGCCTAACACCACCTACTAATCTCAAGCAGTTGAGAGTGACGTTGGGACATACAGGGTACTATCGCAAGTTTATCCGGGGTTATGCAGCAATCACGGCCCCTATGGAAAAGTTTTTAAAGAAGGACGTGGTATTTTTGTGGAGTCCCGAATGTCAAGTCAGTTTTGAGACGTTGAAGGCTAAGATGGCTTCTGCACCGATATTGGTATTTCCTGGCTGGAGAAAGGAATTCCATGTCCATGTAGATGCATCATCGATTGCACTGGGAGTACTACTCACGCAACCAGGGGAAGGAGATCTGGATCACCCAATTGCTTTTGCGAGTCGGAAGTTGTCCTTTGCGGAGCAGAACTATACGACTACAGAGAGGGAAGGCTTGGCGATGGCATATGCACTGCAGAAGTTTAGGCATTACCTGTTGGGGGGTCACTTCAAGATGTTCACAGACCATTCTGCTTTGAAGTATCTGGTCAATAAGCCTGTGTTGGGGGGGAAGATATGTCGCTGGTTACTGCTCTTTCAGGAGTTTGATTTTGAGGTAATTGTGAAACCACACTGCTTGAATGCAGGACCATATCATCTATCGTGGATTGAGATAGGGGAGGAACCAACCAACATTGAAGATGGGTTTCCAAATGCACAACTTTTCAGGGTTGAAGTAGCTGATGACTATTATGAAGAAATCATTCAGTTTCTTGCGACAAGAACCGCACCAAAGGGGTTCACCACATGTCAGAAGAAGCAGCTGGTGGTTAAGGCTGCAGATTTCTAGTTGATTGCTGGACAGTTGTACAAGCTAGGATCAGACGAGGTCTTGAGGCGCTGTGCCCTGCCTCACGAGCAAGGGCAGATATTGTTGGAAGCACATGCAGGAGTGGCTGGTGGACACTATGGCGATCGTGCGACTGCCCGGAAGGTGCTTCTTGCAGGGATTTGGTGGCCCACTCTTCACATTGATGCGGCATATTATGCGCGAACTTGCGATGCTTGTCAATGGACTGGAAAACCCTCCAGGAGGGATGAGATGTCGCTGATACCTCAAGTGACATTGCAGCCATTTGATAAATGGGCTGTGGATTTCGTGGGACCTATCAACCCACTTGGGAAGCGCACTGGTGCACTATACATTATCACAACGACATATTATTTGACAAGATGGGCGGAGGCTGCACCAATTGTAGATTGCACCGCTGCAACAACAACGTGATTCCTGTTTGACAACATTGTCACTTGGTTTGGTTGCCCGAAGATATTGATGAGTGATCAGGGGATTCACTTCATCAATCGCACAGTCAACGCATTGACAACAGAGCTTCAGATACAACATAAGAAGAGTATGCCATATCATCTGTAGGCAAACGGCACGATGGAGGCCTTCAACAAGGTGTTGGAGCATGCACTTACTAAGGTTTGTAACGCAAACAACGATGACTGGGATTTGAAGGTTCCAACAGTCTTGTGGGCATATCGCACCACTTGTAAAAGGTTGACGGGCCAGACACCTTTCAAATTGGTGTACGGGAAAGAGGCAGTTATTCCTATGGAGTACATTGTTCTGAGTCTGTGCATAGCAGCCACGACAGGTCTGAATGATGAAGCTGCATTGGTAGAACAACTGGAGCAGTTGGTACAACTTGAGGAAGACTGCTTTATCGTAGGGTTTCATCGGTTGAGAAGGATTAGAAAAAGGCTTGGCATGATCGCCATATCAAGAACACATAGTTTCAGCAAGGGGACTTGGTGCAGTTGTATGACAACAAGTTTATGAAGCATCTAGGGAAGTTACAGATTCATTGGCTCGGTCCATATCTCATTAGTTGCATAACTTCAGGAGGTGCAGTACAACTGCAGCAGTTAGACGGAGTGATGCTACCAAAGCTAGTACATGGTAGCAGGTTGAAGCCCTACAAGACGGGCTCGAAGCAGTGCGATGCTTGAACAACATCAGGAAAAAAAAATGAAAAAAGAGAAAGCAAGAAGAGAAAAAGAAAGAGTGCAGGATGCTAGGTGGCAAGATGGCGCACAAGCAGGAGCAATGGTATCGTAGTTTGAGAGCCGTGCCACGACAACTGCAGGGTCGCGACACAGTCAAATCAGCAATCATTATAGATCGTTAGCAGATGGGACTTCTTCATATGATAGGTCTTTTTGGCAGGTATGATCGTTAGCTAGCCCGGACTGGCACTGGATTTAGGCACGTTTGGAACATGGAACACAACGTGGCAGCATGGCCAGTGGCACCAGGGGTGACGGTTCGCACGTTTTGGAACGAATGGAAGCCGGCGGAAGTATGGTCACTACTCTGCACGTAATAAGTCCAGTCTAAACACGCGTGATGCAGATCTACCTCACTAGGAAATGACATAATGGTATGATGACAGGATCGACGCCTTATGTGAACGACTTTGCGAATGATTTCCGAGGCAGGCATCCAGGACGATGAAAATGCATAAATACAGGCACTAGAGGCTAGCTGAGCAAAGAGGTATCTACCAGACGGGAGAAATTCATACTGCGAGTGGGTCGGGAATCTAGTTAAGTTAGGAATTCCAAGGAGGCTGTGGAAATGATCCATTTCATTTCGTGCGGTAGAAAACTAGGTGCATTGAGGGCCTGAACGATGAGTGTGCATGAGCACTTGGAGCAGGAGGCGATGCGGACACTCGGGTGTCACAGAGGTGAAGTCTCATCCGAGATGTCTAGGTATGTGGTGTTAGTTCGAAGCTTCATGGTCCCTGCAACCACCAAAACGACAGGGGCAGCAACCCCCTGGTCCTGATAGTAAGTGATCCCCAATGCGAAACAGATGTGCCAGAGCAGTTGGCCTGCTTCGTACCTCGGTGTTGTTCGTCAATGTTTCCTCAGTCTGCACCAGGTTCCTAGAGACTGGAGGATGAGTTTGAGAAGCACATGACAACAAGCTGGAAGATCATCGCTTTAGGTTGAGAAGTACATGACAACGAGCCGAAGATCATCATAGCAGTTTGAGCAGTACACAACAGCGCGATCTAGACAGCAAGAACAATTGCAGATGCATAATTCAGCGATAGACAAGTCCAAGTACACCATGTCCAGCTAACATGGCTCAAGGGCGAGCCATAAGATTGTGTTGGGGGCCTGTTGGTAGGTGGTTTGGATGAGTCAGCATCGCGGATGCTGCGAAGGGTCAAAGATATCGCGCAAGACGGAAATCAATGCGCAATTTAATTAGTTTATGTAGTTTTGGGTCATTTGGACCGCATTATGTGGGTTTTGGGTCATTTGGACCGCTTTATGCGGGTTTTTGGGTCATCTTTTTTATAAAGTTTGTTAAGAAGTAGTCAGGCGGTTTCCTAAGTGGAAATCCATGACCTGATGAATTGAAGAGACAGTTGATCACAGATGATTTTGCTTGTCTGTTAATCTAGGTATGCGACAGAGGAATTATTGTTGTATCTATGGGTTGCTGCAAAGGTTAATATCATATGATGTCAAGCAGAATTACCATGTCTTTCCTATTCCCTTGTGATGAATGCATTATGTGGTATGAATCTGTGAATGATGTGATGTTTCCTTGTTGCGATTAATGTTTTACTGTTGTATCTATTGCACATTTATAGTTCTGTCAATGATGCTGCAATTATGTTTAATGCTTAATCAGTTGATGCAAAAATTCCTCCTTCATTCGGCGGAAACGTGGTTCCGTCAACTCTCCCTCGAACATCTCGGGTGAGACCTCATCTAATCCGCAGGTGTTGCTGGACAGGGTAAAACCTATCTAGGCCGGTGCTCAGGGAGATCATGGTGGTTTGGGTGTCGACAGTGTGAGGAACCCCTGTCAACTGGGTTTGTGTCAACACACCAATTCAGGCAATTGCCACGGTTCTTTGAAACTGTGTTCAGATTCTTCACATTTTGCAGGACACTCTTCACATGGCCAGAATTCGAATGGAACAACAAGTCGATCAGCACCGTTCTGAGCACACTTTTCAAGTAGTTGATATGGTTTTTATTTGTCTACAACCTTCCAAGCTATCCTCCCTGACACTCAAAGGGCGTCCGCTTATCTCTCGCTCTATCATAGAGGTATTCATTAAGTGGCACGACATGCAACCAGAGGCTACTACATGGGCACCACTCCTTCAGATTCAGCATCAATTTCCACATCTAAATCTTTGAGGACAAAGATTTTTCTAAGGGAGAGGGGATGTTAGGAACCCATGTATTTACTTTGTTAGTATTTGTTGTTGGACGCATATGCTTTGTATGTCGCCCGTAGTATTTGTTGACCCGTAGTTTGTATTGGCCCATGGTTTTGACCCATAGTATTGGCGCCTAGGCTTAGTATATAAGTGTGTGTTGAGGCCAATGAAGGCACCATGAAGTTATTTGTATTGAGGTTGCTCAAAGGAGGTTTCCCCCTTGAAGTGGCTCGTGATCAATAAAGTGATTCAGAGTTCTGTTATTACTGCTATCTTGTGTATTTTAATTAATTAATTGTTGCAGGTTCCTCACAATTGGAGGATTTCCTACATCACTTAGAGACCATGACTACATGTTTGTCATGGTAGACCATTTCAGTAAGATGTTTTCACTCATTTCGTAGAAGAAGACGATATCTATATGAGAGGCTATTAAGCTATTTTTCAAACATGTATGGGTACATTTTGTCATTCCCAACCTCATTATCTCTAACCAAGATGGAATGTTATTGTGTACATTCTAGACATCACTTTGGGAAAGTATGGATACCAAGCTAAGGTATCCCATTGCATTCCATCCCCAAACCGACAAATAAACCAAGGTTGCCAACATAGCATTGGTGAAACTATTAAGAGGATATAATAGCAATCATATGAAGACATGGAATGAACAAACAATGTACATTCAACACTAGTATAATCAAGCATTGCATTCCTCCACCAACAAGTATCATTTTGAGACATGTTTTGAATACCTACCTCCTTTACCATTTGATGTTATGTATGGATAGTCGAAGTATGAGGCTGATTTACTAGGAGACGAGAAGAAGACAAGCATGTTTATGAACACGTTCAAGCAAAAACATCGGAAAGTAGTACAAGAGAAACTTGAGAGAAGCCAATAATAGTGCAAGGTAAGACATGAATAGCACTGGGAAGACCATAAGTTCCATGTTGGAGATAAGGTATGGATTCACCTATGTAAGGAAATATTGCAAGGACCAGAAAAGAATCGCAAGCATATCAGATATAGACTATTTGACATTGTTGAACAAGTGAACTAGAATGCTTTCAAATTGAGGTTTCCTCCACATATGAAAATGAGTTCGATGGTGAACATAGAATGCATAAAGTTGTCTATGTTTCACGGAGATTGAGGTTAATATATTCTTCCCACTATTGAAGACCTTGCATTACACACACTTGCACAGTTAAAAGAAGACAACATGTTGCTACATAAGCAGCGGGTAACCTGCAAAGAATGATAGTAACTATGAAAAATTGGCCTCAAGGGATAGACTCCAAGGAATAAAAAAGTATGAGAAGATCCAGATTGAATGCAGGTTCCTTGATCTCTCCTTGGAATATTATAGGGGCCAAAAGCCTCCCAATGGAGAGGTGTGATATGAAATTGGATCCAAATAACAATGGCTTCCATCATAGTCTCAACGAAGATCAACAAAGCTATGATTTAGAGCAAAGGACAAGGTAGAAGGTAGAGTTGGTAGCGTGAAGAGACCCATGTCATCACCAATGTGTTGTGCCCTTGATTTAATACAACACTCCAACGTTAAAATGGAATGTAAGAATGAGATATTATCTCATTCATTGGTTTTAAAACACCACGTGAAGGAAATTATCTATTTCATGTCTTAAAACACAATAAAAGGAAAAATTCATCCTCAAATGTATTAAAGGGAGAAAAGATAAATATGAATTTGAAAGGCTTGGGCAAGATGAAGGGTTGGGGTCACTAGGCCTTCTAGCTATCCCCCAATCTAGTTCTCCTCCTATTTAATTACTCCCAAAGATGAGAGAAGGATTCTTTGGCATAGAATGTGAGTGCTACTGTCCAAGTTCCCATAAGAAGAATATAAACTAATCTAGAGAGCCAAAGGGTGTTGTAAGTTGTCCATTGCCAAAAATGAAAGAGCCAAGGCCAAATTCATTGAATGCTAGTTTTTCCATTTGGGTTTCTGGGGTAAATAATGTGTTTATAACTTTATAAGCTATCTTTTTTAAGTGTGTGTATTTTTTTATGCATTTGTTGTTTTTTCTATGTTATTCAATGTGAAAATTATTTCACAGGTGGATTTCCAACAACAAAACCAAATTCACAAGTTTTACACAGATCTACAGAAAAATAGGGAAGAAAAAATGTGAAAGGACACAAGAAGATTGGAACTCAGTTGGAATACTTTCCATGCTTCTATTATTCAACATTGTGTATACATTTATAATACATCCTCAATAGAAAATTTTGTGAGCCTTAAGAGGCAGTTGGAATCCATACATATGGTAGGCTTAATTGGCATAGATTCCATCACTAGACATGATTTCCAGTTGTAACTCCTGAATGGGATCATTTAATTGAGTGTAAATAATGGTAGGTGGACTAGAATGGCACATGAGGTTGCATGCAGGAGTTAAATTGTGATGGAGGGTGCATTAGTTGACTGTCAGTGGTCATCGGTGCTCAAATCATCCCACAATGCATGAAATCAAGGAGGGCTCCCCAATTAACTGATTGTAATTGATGGTTGGTGGCTAAAATCAGGGAAGAGGGTGCATATGTTCCTAAAATCATGCAAGAGGGTGCATGCATGGATAATGAGGTAATGATGACAAAACCAAAGTCCCGGATAATTAGGATGATGAGGACTTTGCACTAGGTGGTCAACAACATGGTTTAAACACTATGGAAATGGTTTATGTCTAATGTCTAGATGGGTATTATGTCCTAATACCCCCCCTTAATCCTGACTTATGTGAGGAAAAGGAAAATAGGTCCCTGGTAACAAAGACTAAATTTCACCCTTTACAATTTATTTGTCCATGTAAGTGAGGAAAGAAGGAAAACCCAGTGGGAAGAAAACCCCCCTAAAAAATGGACAAGGCACATAAATAAAAAAAGGTATTCACAATGTATTATTCTTCACTTGAATGAGATAAATGTAATACTTCTTGGTGAGATACTTGGTGAATTTGTTGTAGATGCTGTTAGGATATTTAGACACTTAGGAGTTAGTTAAGATCAACTTGTGTAATATATCTGTTAGGGATAGTGTGTTTCTTTAGTATGCATTAGTATGCATTTGTAAATACTTAATCCGACGGTCACGATATGTTTCCGACATAGAGTGATCCGACGGCTCAACTTCTCTTAGATCAAACCTAACCTTGATCCGTGGCTTAACACCCGATTGGTCCATGATCTCTATTTAAAGAGCATGGAGGGTCATTGTTTAGTTGATCGATTATGAGAAGCTCATTTGTAACTTTCTTTCTTTGCATAATAAATTGTCTCGTAGAAGCTATTTGGCCGGGGCCGTGGAGTGTTTCCCTCAAGAGGGTTTAAACCACGTCAAAACATCGGTGTGTTGATCTGCGATCTGTTTGTGTGAAGTGGTTGCTCTTGGTGTTCGGTCCTTTGGTAGTACCCTGTGTACCCGAACATGGTATCAGAGCTTTTATGAAGTGCCGCTTCCGGTTATGATCTAGATCTTGAACTGCTGTTGCCGAAACTCGAAAGGGTTTCTAGTTCTGGTATTTATGTACATTTCTGGGCTGTGGGAGGTGTTCCATTGCGTCCGGAGCATCGTTTCCATTGGGAAATAGTTTTCGTTTCATCAAAAACGGTTCCCGGTTGCTCCAGAAACGCGTATTTCATCAAATCTGAAGGTATAATGTTACAGTGACGCATTTTTTTTATTTCGTTTTTTGAAAAGAGAAAAAATCTCATATTTCATTTTTTTTTACTGTTAGATTTTTTGGTTCGGATTGTTGCTTTCCCATCTGCGTATGCTCTTTTCCGTGCACCTTGAGCGATCTCGGCAAATCAAAAACGGAAAGGGAAAGGGTTTTTCTCGGCTGCGTATGCTCTTTGCCGTGCACCTTGCGCGATCTCAACAAATCAGAAACAGAAAGAAAACGTAGAATTTCCGGGCAAGCTAACAAGATCTAACTCCACGAGTGTGGAAAAGTTTTTTTGTTTCGTTTTGTGGTTTGTTTTGCAGGAAAAATGGCAAGCACGCAAACCGAGCAATAAGAGTAAAAAATAAAAAATAAAAAATAAAAAATAAACAAAAAAAAAACAAAAAAAGCCCCCTTCATCATTCTCATATTTTACATACATTTTAATCTAGCTCACTTGGTTCAAAGTTGTTTTATTCCTTGATAGGTCTTGAGTTCAAGTCTTAGGAAGTTACTTTTAAAATAAAAAGTGCATGCAATTTCTAATTTCAAGTTACTTTATTGTAAAAGTGCATCTCACTTAAATAATAAAAAATAAAAATACAAGTGAGTCACTTAAGTTTTTTTATTTGTTGCACTATTTAAAAGTAATATCATTGTAAAAGTGAAATCACTTATTTTACAAAAGTGGTTCACTTAAAGCAACTTTCTTGTAAAAGTAATTGTCAAAAGGTTTATCTTGGGAAGAGGGGGGTTCTTTTTTTGCTGTACATTCTCTAGCTGCCACGTCACTATTGGGGACATCTTCAACAGTGTCTTTGTTCAAGCATAACTTCATCATACAGAGTCAGTTTTCAGTACCGTTTTTTTTTAAACCACCCATTTTTTCGATCTCTTCACATCCATACTATTGGTTTCTACTTTTACAGCCATTAATTTACAAATATGGCCGCCCTTTGTGATATTCTACTTAACAGTTCCAACTATTTCTCATGGAAATCTCGTATGGAGGATGTTCTACGAAGTAGGGGACTTTTCAGAATTACAACAGGGAAAGAAAAAGAACCCACTGATGATGATAAGAAAATAAAATGGGCAAATAGATGTGATGAAGCTCGTGGATTGATTGGGATGTCAATCTCTACTGATTTGCGATTCCACATATCTGGAATTGATGAACCTAATGCTGCTTGGGACAAGTTGGAATCTGTGTTTGGTAAACACAATGAAATTCGAGGTCACCAACTCGAAAATGAGCTGATTTCTTTAAATCCAAGTGACTTTTCATGCATTCAAGATTATTTATCTAAGTACAAAACTCTTAAACTCTTATGTGCAGAATGTAAGATTGAGAGGGAAGACAAACAATGCATTTATCATATTCTTTCCAAACTTGGACCTGCATATTCTGTTTTTGTATCTACATTTTACTCCATGAAAGCATCCTTGAATGCAGCTAGCTATCAAGAGCCTAGTCTTGAATCATTTTGTGATTCCTTGATTAGGGAAAAAGATAAACTCATTCATCTTGGAATAATCAACAATGCAAATACATCTGGGAAAGCCTTATTGTCCCAACAGAAAGAAAAGTCCAAGCCTCCCAAGAAACAAAATTTTCGCAATAATAAGTCAAACAAGGATCCAAAACCCTCTCTAAAAAATGACAAAGGATCCAAGCCAAAAGGCAAAAAGACTGAGCATCATTGCAACTATTGCGGGAAAGATGATCATGATGAATCTAAGTGTTTCAAGAAGATGGTAGCCTTGGAAGCAGCAATGAAGAAGCACCACATCAGCCTAGATTCGACTTCAGAATCTGCCTCTCATGGACATGCACTTTGTGCTTTTAGTTATTCTTATAATGCATCTTCTTCTTCTACTTCAAATGAATGGCTCATTGATTCTGGAGCATCTTATCATATGGCTAAGGATCAAGCCATCTTTTCTACTATGCATGAATGTAACACCAAACAAATATTTGTTGGTGATGATAGATCTCTAAGTGTTGTACGAGTTGGAACAGTTCCAGTAGATAATGGTCATTTTAGTGATGTATTATGTGTTCCAAGAATTTCCTGCAATTTGTTATTAGTCTATCAGATCACTCATTCTGGTGAAGGTAAAACTGTGACCTTTACACCTCACCAAGTTGTAATCAAGGATTTTAAAGATCCTCAATAGGTCTTCGCTACCGGAATTGTTGATGATATTACCAGGTTGTACAAGTTTAACAACTTTGGGTCATCACCTTTCCCTTCAGTTTTTGTTGCTCATAGTGATAACTTGAGCAAACTTTGGCATGAGCGATTTGGTCACTTAAATTATCACTCATTGCAACAACTATGTAAAGAAAATATGGTGACAGGTCTTCCGATGGTATCTTGCAAAGATGGTGTTTGCTCTGGTTGTGTACTCGGAAAACATCATCGGGACAGTTTTGACAAACATGCCTCTTGGCACGCCTCGGTTCCCTTGGAGCTTGTGCATAGTGACTTGTGTGGTCCTCTTCCATCTGCTTCCTTTTCTGGTTTCAAATATTTCTTAACTTTCATTGATGATTACACCATACGCACTTGGGTTTATTTCCTAAAACTTAAGAGTGAAGTATTTAACATGTTCTTGGCCTACAAGGCCCTTGTTGAAAAACAATCTGGTCATCAAATTATTAAGTTAAGATCTGACAATGGAGGAGAATATGTTAACAAAAAGTTCACTACTTTCTGCACTGAACAAGGCATCCAACAACAGCACACTGTTCCATATACACCACAACAAAATGGTGTAGCTGAGCGGAAGAACCACACTTTGAAAGAAATGGCTAATTGTATGATCCAATCTAAGGGACTAAGTCTTCAATTTTGGGCTGAAGCCATTAATTGTGCAAATTACATAGTTAATCGCACCCCCACAAAAGTATTACAAGGTATAACATCGGAAGAAGCATGGAGTAAAACTAAACCTGATGTAAGTCACTTTCGTGTGTTTGGTAGTGAAGCATGGGCTCACATTCCGGATGAAAAACGGAAAGCATTGCAGCCTAAAAGTGAAAAGTGCATATTTGTTGGATATTCTGAAGATGTAAAAGGTTATAGACTTCTTCAACCACATTCTCATGATGTAATCATTAGAAGAAATGTTAAATTTGATGAAAATATCTTGGCCTACGAGCCTAACTCGGCGATTGTGCCATCTTTGGCCTGCGAGCCTGATTCGGCGTTTGTGCCTTCTTCTTCTTCTTCCAACTTCCTTGACAGGTTTCCAACTCCAGTTTCTGATGATGACAGTGAGGATGAAAATCCACCTCCGCCTGCTCATGTTCCTCCAGTTGCACCAGCACAAGTGCTTCCTCGATGGGTCCGTTCAACATGTGAAGCAGCTGGTGATCTTGTCGGTGATCCTAGAGATCAACGTCGAACACGTTCTTAGTTTCAGCGAGCCACTTCTCTTTTGGCTCAAGTTTCCGAGAATCATGATCCAGAAACTTTTGCAGAAGCTTCAGGGAATCCAGATTGGGATGCAGCCATGGATGAAGAATATCGTTCCTTAATGGCGAACGATACTTGGGATCTTGTACCTCTTCCAAAAGGAAGAAAACTTGTCAGATGTAAATGGGTCTACAGAACTAAGTATGCATCAGATGGAAGTGTTGAAAGACTTAAGGCAAGGTTAGTTGCCAAAGGTTTTTCCCAAGTTGAAGGGATTGACTGCAATGAAACCTTTGCTCCTGTCGCAAAAATGAACTCCATCCGCCTTGTTCTTTCCCTTGCAGCCTTACACAACTGGGAAGTCCATCAAATGGATGTCAAGTCTGCCTTCTTACATGGTGATTTACAGGAGGAAATTTACATTTAACAACCTCTTGGCTATGTTTAGAATAACTCTAGCCTTGTCTGTCGCCTTAAGAAATCCTTATATGGCCTTAAGCAAGCTCCTAGAGCTTGGTATGCCAAAATGGATAACTTTCTCCTTGAGACTGGTTTTTCTAGATGCCATTCTGACCCCAATGTCTATACCAAGAAAGTAGGAAACCATCTCATCATACTTGTTCTATATGTTGATGACCTTATTCTTACTGGTAGTGACCCTAAGCTTATAACCCATGTGAAATCCAGTCTTAAACAAACTTTTGAAATGTCAGACTTAGGACATTTGCATTATTTTCTTGGTCTCCAAGTCCTACAAACCAAAGAAGGAATCTTTCTTTCTCAGTCTAAGTATGCTTGTGACCTTCTTCGTCGCTTTCACATGGAAGATTGTACACCAGCCCCTTCTCCCTTCCAGTCTGGAGTCAAACTTTCTACCACTTGTACTTCACCTGAAGTCGATGCCACCTTGTATCGTCAGCTTGTTGGTAGTCTCTTATACTTGACTCATTCCCGCCTGACCTTTCCTTTGCCGTTGGTCGAGTTTCCCGTTATATGTAGACACCTCATGAAAGTCACTGAAAAGCAGCTAAAAGAATACTTCGATATATTCGAGGTACAGTTCATTTTGGGATTCATTACAGTACAGGGGGGAAACCTTTGTTGGTTGGTTTCACTGATTCAGATTGGGCCGGCGATCCTGATGATCGAAAGTCTACTGCAGATTATGTTTTCAGTCTGGGATCTAGACCTATTACTTGGGCTTGTAAGAAACAACAAGCTCTTGCTCTTTCTTCAGCAGAGGCAGAATATCGAGCAGCAGTCAATGCTAGTCAGGAAGCTTTATGGCTTCGACAGATCCTTTCAGAGTTTGGATTTGAGCAACAGCAGCCTACTCCACTTTGGTGCGACAATCAAAGTGCCATCAAGCTTGCCAAAGATCCAGTTCTACATCAACGCAGTAAACACATTGAACTACATATGCACTTCATCATAAATCTTGTTCATGATCGTGTTCTTGAAGTGCTCTTTTGCCCTACAGATGATCAAGTTGCAGACATCTTCACCAAGTCTCTTACAGAAGCGAAGTTTTCTAAACTTCGATCTATGTTAGGAGTTCAGGAACTTGTCATTAAGGGGGGATAGGCTCTAATGCCTCCTTCCTTCTCCTAATAGTGTCACTTTTGTAAATCCTTCAATCCTATCCCAAGTTGTTCTTAAGGGGGGATGTTAGGATATTTAGACACTTAGGAGTTAGTTAAGATCAACTTGTGTAATATATCCGTTAGGGATAGTGTGTTTCTTTAGTATGCATTAGTATGCATTTGTAAATACTTAATCCGACGGTCACGATATGTTTCCGACATAGAGTGATCCGACGGCTCAACTTCTCTTAGATCAAACCTAACCTTGATCCGTGGCTTAACACCCGATTGGTCCATGATCTCTATTTAAAGAGCATGGAGGGTCATTGTTTAGTTGATCGATTATGAGAAGCTCATTTGTAACTTTCTTTCTTTGCATAATAAATTGTCCCGTAGAAGCTATTTGGCCGGGGCCGTGGAGTGTTTCCCTCAAGAGAGTTTAAACCACGTCAAAACATCGGTGTGTTGATCTGTGATCTGTTTGTGTGAAGTGGTTGCTCTTGGTGTTCGGTCCTTTGGTAGTACCCTGTGTACCCGAACAGATGCCTTGATCATGTACCGATTTTTTAATGCAGTGTAGACAAAAAACATGTGTAGGAGCCCCTTTGAACTCAGCTTATGCTGATGGAGGAGCATCATATGAATGCTTCTTGATGTTAACACATACATAATCAGATTTGAAAACATAATCAAATATGGAAAATAGATCTGTGTTATCATCTCCTAACCAAAAAACATCAAAGAACTCAATAGGATCAAGAATTTGTGCAGCTGCATAATGGCGAATGTAGCCATGTAATGCCTTTCCAAACTGATTGGTCACCTTCCTAATTTCACAATGGAGATTATGAAGCTCTGTAGAAGTAAAATATGAATCATATGGAACAAAAAACATCAATTATCAAGTGTCTCCATGATCAAATAGGATCCCAGTAAGAAACAATTGTGCAGCTGAATTATACTGATAGTTGAGTGAACCTGCAGGGTCTTTAGACTATGTAAACTTTAAATTTGAACCAAAAAAGGTGAGATCATGTCCAAACATGTGGAATATTATTCCAAATAGTTCCAATGTGATGGAATTCCAAACACTGAAAGACATGAAATACTAGAATGCAATTGAAACAAGTGACATAGTTTTGGAAACCATGGGTTTATCAATTGGTGCACTTGGGGGTTGAGGAGTCTTTTCTGAATCCAATGGTGGGAAGGATGGATGAGTGGGCCATACAACTAGATTATCAAGTTCTACATTGGGATCATATATCTTATTGGAAGGATTCAAATGGAATCAAAAAGAGTTTTCTGGAGGCAAGTCAGAAATAGGTGAAAAAACACAAGGATTGAGAGGTGGTTTCGGTGGACTATCTAGGATTTATTCCAAGGAATGGATGGATCCCCCTTTCTTTTTCTTCTTCTTGGAATTGGAACCTTCATCAGTTGAATTGGAACCCTCATCATCTGAAAACTTCTTCTCTTTCAATTTTTGCTTTCCTTTGGAATTCTTGGCTCCACAAGCTGCAAGCGCATGGTCATTGGAGGATTTCAAAGCTCCCATATGACCCAACTTGTCTTTCTCTTTGGTGATAGACTCTATGAATGCACTTAAGGATGGAATTTTCCAATTTATAAGTGATTGCTTGGTTGCATAGAATGTTGAGACAAATACTGAGTACTCAGGACCCAGTTTTGAGAGGATGGAAAGAATGAGATACTCTTATTTATTCTCAATCCCGCATTGCTTGAGATGAAGCACTAGTGATTTGAACTTTGAGATGAAATCTTGCATAGCGTCGAAACTGCTTGGACTCAATGAGATCAACTCATTCTCCAATAGATGAACTCTTAGCTCATCTTGCTTTCCAAAGAGGGACTCAAACTTGGTACACACATTATTTGCAATTGTTAAACCATCAAGATGAAATAGAAGATCTTGGGATATGTCGAGACAAAGCAAACCATAAGCTTCATCTAATCTATTAAACCACCTATCTTTCTCAACAACAACATTTGGTTCATTTTCTAGCACCATGGTGACTCTATAGAGACCCTTTCTTCGAAGTAGGACCTCCATTTTGGCCTTCCATTAAAAATAATTGAATGGATTCAGGATCATGACTTGAATCTTATCCATGCTTTGCTAATGTGCTCCTGGTGAGACAATAACCTGCAAAAAACACTCTAGAAGAAAATTTTGTATTAGCACACTCAATCTCTACTTCGACACTAAGCACATTTGGGAGTGCCTCACACCTGGGAAGATTTACTTCGCAGAGCAAAGGCTATCAAGGTTATTTTCCCAAGGATTTCTGTGGAAACTCCGTTGATTCTGTTGCATCAATGGAATTATTTGATATGAACTAGATAGATAGATCGCTCTGATACCATGTGAAAATTATTTCATAGGTGGATCTCCAGCAGCAAAACTAACCTCACAAGTTTTACACAAATCTACAAGAAAATAGAGAAGAAAAAATGTGAAAGGACATAAGAAGTTTGGAACTCAATTGGAATACTTTCCATGCTTCTATTATTCAACATTGTGTATACATTTAAAATACATATTTAATATAAAAAATTGTGATCCTTAAGAGGTAGTTGGAATCCATACATGTGGTAGGCTTAATTGGCATAGATTCCATCACTAAACATGATCGCCAGTTGTAAATCCTGAATGGGATCAGTTAAATAAGTGTAACTAATGGTAGGTGGACCAAAATGATGCATGAGGGTGTGTGCATGAGTTAACTGGTGATGGGGGGGGCATTAGTTGATTGTCAGTGGTCATTGGTGTTGAAATCATCCTAGAATGCATGAAATCAAGGAGAGCACCCCAGTTAACTAATTGTAACTGATGGTAGGTGGATAAAATAAGGGAAGAGGGTGAATATGTGCCTAAACTCATGCAAGACGGTTCGTGCATGGATGCATGCATGGATAATGAGGAAATAATGACAAAATGAAATCCCTCGATAACCAGGATGATGAGGAATTTGCACTAGGTGGTCAACCACACGGTTTAAACACTAGGGAAATGCTTTATGTCTAATGTCTAGATGGGTATTATATCCTAACATTCAAGAGCTCAATGTTCCTTTAATGCATTCGAATTAGTGAGTAGAATAGATGTATGAGAGATATGTGAGTTTAATGGAGTTATTAATGCATTTCTTCTTGGTTTGTTGATCCATAGAGTTCCAACAAATAGTAAATATCCTCCCTTGGTTGCCGAATCAAACTTAGAGATGGACTTAAGTTTGGATTTGTTACAATTGTCTAGGGGTTTCTAAATTGGATTGAAGAATTCTTTCATTGTTGGATGTATTCATCTTTGTTGGGTGTTTTTTCCCATCTCTCCTTGGTCATACATGTTGGGGTTCTATTTACCTATTCAATGATTATGCATAATGTTCTTATAGTTAAACATAATTACACAAAAGCACACAACACATTTGCATAGTACATAAGTATACGTCTCTATACTCACAGACTTCATTAATGTGTTTGCGATGTTTTTCAAGGTGTCTGCCTTTTCCATCAACACTTTCTGGTTCTCCACCATATCTCTCACAAAATGGTATTGTACACCAATATGATTCTTATTTGTATGGTATACATGTTTCTTTGCCACGAATATTTCACTTTGGTTTTCACAATCCAACCTAACAACTTATTGTTTAAACCCAATCTACAAACACAATCTATGTAACCAAACCACCTCTTTCTTTGCATGGGTGGCTGCCATGTATTTAGCCTCAGTAGTCAACAATGTAAATATCGACTACCTCCTACTCATCCAATTGAATGGTCCACTGAATAAATTGAAAATGTATCCATTGGTCGACCATCTATGGTTGAAATCTCTACCCCAATTGAAGTCGAAAAATCCATTTACATTTATCTTCTTGTTGGTTTCAATTTTGCCTTGGTAGTAGATTACATAATCTATTGTTCCACAGAAATACTTGAATACTCTCTTGACCGTAGTCTAGTGCTCCTTTCTAGGTGTCAAAATGTACCTTCTCAATACTTCCACTCCATGGGAAATATCAAGTCAATTATAAACCATAACATACATAAGAATATCTACTACACTATCATAGGGCACATGTGCCATGTACTTGTTATCACACAACTTGTAGTTTCCCCAAAAGGTGATCCTATCCAGGATGGCAGAGGTGTCGGGAAACTAAAGAGATGATCTAATAGGGATTCGATTCCCAAGGATAAATGGTTGTCACGCTAATCGAGGCACTCTTCACTTTAGATCAAGCTGATGCAAGACCAAGGGGGATACCTTAGCTAGATAATGAAGGCTAGCGAACCTACTCTAGACACTCTAGGATGATGTGAAGTGGAAGAGAAAGAGAGAGCAAGAGTAAGTAGATCTAGGTCTAGGGAAGATGAGTGGAAAATAGAGTTAGGGCTTGATTGAGGAGGCTTATGAAAAGGTAAATTCTCAACCAAGGAATGAATGTCCCACTAATGGAGTTAAACAAGTAGATCTAGATAGATCTAGTGCCGATTTAAGAGACCCAAATGAGATCCGCCTATAAATTGGTCAATGTGCAGTGAGGTGGAGCCCACTTAGTGAAATTAAGATAGTATAGGAACTAAAATGGTTTCTAAATGATATATATGGATTTTAAAGGACAAATTAGCAACACCCAAATGACAGATCTAGAAAATTGACTAAAAACCCACAAGTGCGTCCTCCCCTACAGATGGCCAATGCTTGGATCTAGGGGTAAATGGATTCAAATTTCCACCAAAATTCGTATATAAGGTTTATGAATTATTTAAGAAGTGGGTTTTAGTTATTAATCCCAAATCATTGCCAGATCTATCAGATCTATAAAACAAGGATTTTAACAATATTGAGGGTTTTAATGGTGACAATTGGAAATGGATCCCAAAACAACAAAAATAATTTGAAACACACCTGGAAATGCTTGAGTCCGCCTTGAAAATTGATGATATTACCAAAATTAATCAATCTAGAGTGAGATCCATCTTCCCCAAGTGAAATCGCTATGCTCCTACGATGGCCAATGCACCCTTCCCTGCCAAAATGATCTACAGTTAGAATCGATCCAGACAAGAAATAAACTATAAGGTAAGAAAGATGAATGAAATAGCATCAATATGATCATAAGATACAATAGAAATACTCCCTGATGTTAAAATGTCTTGAGGAGGAGAGATGGAGTCTCCCCACAATAACGCCCCCTTCAAAAACGTCCTCCTTCTCTACCACACGGACCCTGCAGAAAAATGGTTATGGAAGAAGCTAGATCCACAATGATGCTGAAGAGAAAATAATTTACAATCACTTGCAAGAACATTCATCAAAGCATCAAATATTTATTGAAAAAATATTTTTATTATGCCGGAAATCCAAGAGCCCAAGAGTGCCTTTACAATGAGGGGGGTCTCTTCCTTAATTAGGAATGAGAGAGACCAAAACCCTAACCACTTTTTGAATGATTGGTGGAATAAATATATAACAATAATAATCAACGTCTAAGATGGAAATACAATACATGGATCAACTCTCTAATAGAGGGGGGCGCACTCACTAAGACACCCTAGGGGGGGAAGTACCACATGACAAGTGACTAAGACTAATGATAAAACACATGGTGGGGCTAGGAGGTGATTATATCCTTCACTAGCATGGCCCCATGGCACAATAATAAATAATATGACCAAATAACATCATAAAGTGACCAAGAGACCAAATCGTGCCCCCCCCTCAAGAGTACAATAAAATATCCAAATATTAGCCCGAAGTGTGTGTGCACCCCACTAAATGTTGCAAGTGTTCCAGAAGGTGTGGGATGCATCAAAACAATCCTCTGAACAAAACCAATGCCAATTCCTTGCCTCAATTTTCCAAATCGATTTCCTCAATGACCATTTTATTCCATTTTTTATCCTTAGAAAATCACCTATAAAATGGTAAAATGTATGTATCTCTTTGTCTAGTGCCCCGGGCACAAATATGACTACACCAGAATTTCTGGAAGTATGGTAATATGGTAATAACAAGTGGCTGGACCTCATAATCCCTCTGGAGTTCCCTAGGAGACCAAAATAGATATTAAAATGTGCTACCAAGCCATTTTACAATGGCAATTATGCAATAAAGTGATAATATGACTATAATATCATATGAAAGTGACTGAAACTGGTATTTGTGTGTTCTAATGAACTCAGAAGGCCTAAATGTAGTAGATATGAGTACTCATACACCCTGTGACCACCTAGATAATCATCTATAAGCTCAACCATGCCCAAACAAATAAAAATAATGGTCTGTAAATAATAATAATAATAGAAATCCATCAAACCATCATATGAAACCTGTGTCTGCTTCATGGAACCATCAATTGGGCATCATAGGACCATAAATAATCAATCTTGGACACCAATTGGTCCAACTCATCTCGGATCCTGCGGTTAACTTGGTCAAGCTGGGTTGACCTGGTCAAACTTGATCAAAATATTGACCCACGCTAAAAATGACTGATGCTGCAAGTGAAAATGGGTAATATATGCTCCTTTAATTATTCTAATAGTAATACTAAAGTATGTTAATATTGTATGATACCATAGACTAGATTTCAAATTCATTAGCATTCAATACATTATTCACAATAGCAACATAATAAGGATCTCTGAAAGATACACAATCACAAAGAAAAAACAATTTATCCTGGGAAACCCTCAAGGGGAAGAAAACCCACCAATAAATTCCTCAATATAGATGATCAAGTACAATTCCCCAAAAATATGTCTCACAAATAAGAGAGACAAAAAGACCAAACTCTGGACTCAAGCCACTCCTCCTTCTCCTTCACAAATATCTCTCTCTCTCCTCTAATGCGAATTGCACAAGTGAGTGAATGAATAAATGAGAGGAACTCACTCTCTATTTATACATTACTTTTCACTTAACCTTTAACTCAGCTAGGTCGGCCTCAATAATCCTAACTGGGTCGACTTCTCTAGGGAGACTCAATTAACACTTATATTACATTCACTTGGGTGCTAACGACCCGACTTACAATGGAGGTTTAACCTCATGACCTTTACATGAAAAAATATAATAATGACATCCCCGACGGAGTTACAATAATAAAATACAAGTAGAATATTCTTTGAAGTTACATTAATTTAACACTCCCCCTTAACAAGAAGGTTATTCTACTAACAACAACATCTGCATGTGTAACTCTGCACAACAACATCGGAGGGAGGAGGGCATCAACAATAACATCATTTAATACATCTATAAATCATTGGAAGTTCTTCAACATCATCATCAACAACTGGAACAACTGTTATAACATCATCAACATCATCTTCAGTACATAGTTGAAGTATCATCATTTGCAGCACTGGAGCATCCTCATCTTCAGTACTGTAACATCATCATCTGCAGCACTGGAGCATCCTCATCTTCAGCACTGAAACATCATCATCTGCAACACTAGAGCATCCTGGAACCTCATCATCTGCAACACTAGAGCATCCTCATCTATAGTACTGGGACCATGGGGGTTTCACTCAATGAACTTGTTACATAGCAAGATCGCTCGAATGATATTAAAGAATATCCCTAATTTCACTAAATATTGGAAAATTCCTTCAAAAATTATATTATTGAACCCCCATCCCAATATGCCTTTTTAATTAAGAAAACCCCTAACTTCACCATATATTGTAGCTATCCATTTTTATCAACCCATTTTTAATACCCCCTTTATATCATATTATCAAGTTGTAACAAATAGGATCCCTAACACATCTTAGTATAAGAAAACATGATGCTAAATAAAATAATAGTATAATGCTAATAATGATCCCACCATGATTGCAGGGCTACTGACTAATTTGTAGCATTGGATAGTGGAAGACATAACGAAATAGTATTGGGAAGGAAAAGTGCGTAAAAGGAAACCCAGTCAAGAGATAAACATAACAAAGAATGTAAAATACTGATAGTCCAATAGTTAGTGCAATGCTTAGAAAAGATGAGAATTGCATATGTTTCACACCACGACATACCAATCTACCAATTTTATATCATGTAAATACAAGTATAGCCATATAGAGCTCATGTTTTCTATAAGATTAATAAATTAAACTCCATAAAAATGCAAAATTGAAACCCTTTAGTGGATAGACTCCCGTACCTTCCTATAAAAGAAAACATCATTAATGCTTGAACCCAATTGAACATAGAAATATTCCTCTTACTTTCCAATAACACCATATGATCATGTGCATAGCTTGGATTTGGTTCATTCACAGGATGCAATGAATTGCCTCCACTTCTCTACATTTATTCTTACAATCAAGTGAATTAACAATATTTAGTTACATTTTCTTGGGTTATATCTAGGTTTTTTTTTATCTTTACAGGAGAGGGAAAGATATACATTGTTAGGTTTCAAGCATGCAATAGTTATAGAGATACACAGATGGTGAAAATTATAGGATACAATTTCATGGTAACGATAACACATGGGGTATGTAAATAAGGATTTAGATTTTCACCGATGTTCAAGTCAGTTCCAATACAATATTAAGATGGATTCCTTGCATATAAAAATTTAAATTACAATTATGAATGTGCCAAATATAACTCAATCTAACAACTATTCCTAACTGGCAATGTGGAAATGTTAAAGAAGAATACAAAAATGTGAAAGAAATAATTAGTCAATAAATATTGATCTAAATTTTCTTGGTTCCAGTAAGCCAAGAAAGTTTGATCTCACTTTTCTTGGTTGTTGTGGAGAAAGGTTTGATTGAATCTCAATACCCACCTAAACCCCAACCAAAAAAATGACTAGTTAGATCTTTTACTCGAATGCCTACAAAAAATACAATACAAATGTTCAACTCCGGAACTCCCGATTAGCCACATCTCTTAAATTAAAGATGAAAAACAATATAACATCAATTCAAACCAAGCCTAAATAATCTATTAAATGAGGATTGCTCAAGGCCAATAATCCAAATATACTTCCATCGATATTATCATTGGTACACTATTATCATATTTATGCGAAACTTAGGATCATAAGCAATATCAAATAAAAAAGGAGGGTCCTTAAGTTTTAGATGGGTATGAATTGAGCCCATGATTTCTAGAGGTATGAATCCATCCCAAAATTTGGAGGTTATTGTTATCACACAACTTGTAGTTGCCCCTAGTGGTATCCCATCCGGGACGGTAGAGGAGCTCGGCAACTAAAGAGGTGACCCAAGAGATGCCACGGTTCCCAATGCAGGTGGGAGTCACGTCAACCGAGGCACTCTTCGCTTTAGGTCAAAGTGTAACCAGACCAAGGGGGAGACCCTATACCCCAATCACAGTTGATTGGACCCAAACAAAGGTTTCTAAGTGTAGGTAAGTAATGAATTACGGAAACCAATGCAAGGCTAAGTGGACCTAAGGTTTAAGGTATGGTTGATGGAAGTATAAGAGATTATTAACGTTTCAACCTATGTATGGTCTAGGCCACATGATGGGGTATGATGACAAAGTATAGTACCATGTGTTTACACAAGTGGGTCTAGTTTTCTTGGGAAGTGTGAAGTGACTCTAGGTAGGCCCACAAGGTGAAGTTAGATGTGAGGTAGGTACTATAGGTTATATGTAGGCTAGATCTATGAGTTGAAATTGATTTCAAGGATACCCATGTGCTAGATCTAGGATTTGACACCAATCCCAAGGAGTGCGACTTGCTTGGTGATGGACTAGTGCCTTGTTAAGTGGGCTAATGGGGTCAAAAGTATGTCAAATTGTAGATCGGGACACCTAGAAGCCAAGTAAAGTGGGTTGAATGAGATCCAATGGTTGGATCTTATTAGATCTAGGTTTTTAAGTGATGACAAAAAGTGGACCACAATTCCTTAAAACAAGGAATGCAATCCCCAAGGCGGATCTTGACGAAAGGACAGTATAGACCTAGGTTTCAAGGCATGGGCATTCCAAATCCACGAAAATCTCCAACACCCACTTCCTAGAAGTGGACCAACTCAAAAAATCAAGGGGGTGCGATTTGCTCAAGGAGGGTCCAAAAATGGGTTTTGGTGGACCAAATCAAGTCCAATAGCCACCAAAATGCAGATCCGGGATGTTAGTACCCCGATCTATGTTCCTTCAAAGTTTCAAGTGAATCCAATGGCTAGATCTTAGTAGATCTAAGTTTTAAGATGCCAAGAAGGTCAAAAGGGGTATAGGTTATCAAATGTTTAGATGTCAAATCAAGTGGGATCTCACCTACCCATGTGCTAGATCTAACCCAACAAGCTTCTCTTAGGAAAATCGATTTAGGTTCAAGAAGTCTTTTTGCATTGAAAAGTGCGTAAATTTTTAGCCAATCACCACCAAACTATAGATCCAACTAGGGGTGGATCCTATAGAGTTGGGTTTTTAATATCTTTTCAATTACAAGGCTAGATCTACGTAGATCTAAGAAATACCAAAATTGGGGTTTTGATTTAATTAGGGTTTTATGACCAATGAAGATAGAATGGATGAAAGAGGCACATACCTTGTAGATCTTACCTCAATTGCTTATGGCCACCTTGCAAGTTGATAGCATTCTCCTATGTGTATATTCAAGAGTGAGATCCAAGTGCTCCAACCAAATTGCCCTTCTCCAAGATAGCCAAATCGTCCTCCTCCTACAAGACAAGATCAAAGAAACAAGTCAAGCAAGATGATTATGAAAATGGTAGAAAGATGTAATAGAAAGCATCAACTATGTCACGAAGATACAATAATGATACTCCCTGTCACAAGATCAACCCAAGAGAGAATATGTGGATCCCTCCAACAATAACCCTCATGAAGTCGCCCTCCTCTCTCTAATTCGACTTTCCTGTCAAAAGGTTAGCAAAAGCACCAAAATCCACAATGATACATAGAAGAGATACTGTATATTCAATATGCAAGAGAATCCACAATGCAAGAGAGATGTGCTCCACAAAAAATCTTCTATTCCAATATTCCAGAGCTCCAAAGGTCAGCTTTACAATGGGGGGTCTCCTCCTTATATAGGATAATAAAGACCAAAACCCTATACCACTCTACAATACTACATCAAATGAGTGGTTGAGATTATAAGATCTCATCATACAATCAATGGCTAGGATGAATCATAACATAATATCACTTGGATCACCCAATATAACAAAAGCGCCCTCACTAAATGGTACAATGGAGGGTGACGTCATCCCACTAGAGGGTTAAAAAGTACAATGATCCACCTCATGATGACTAGGACATGATAAAATAAGCACATGGTGGGGCTAGGAGGCATCAATCCTTACTAGCTCATCCCCAAGGCACAATAAAATAATAAAATATGTCCAATATAATAGAAATGACCAAAACTGTCCTCAGAATCCATGACAGTCGAGCAGTAAATGTCCTCCTGTGATCAATCCGGGCATACCCACATGGTGAAAACTGACTGGAAGATAGTGATGCCACCCTGGAAGACCTCTGTGAAGACCAAATGCCAAAACCTTGCCTCAATTTCCCAAATCGATTTCCTCAGTGACCACTTTATCCCATTTTTTAATTACCTCGGGAACTGTGAAAGTGCCAAAACTGCCTCCTAGGGTGCTAGCGCTGTCAATCTGAGCCCACCAGGCTCTCTGGAAGGGGGGATAAATGGTAATAACAAGTGTCTGGACCACCCCCTCCATCATCAGCGCCCTAGGTGAACTGGCCTCTCGGGGCCCCTGCTGCTCAGGCTGGGAAATCAGCCCCAAATCTGGTCAACAAGTGTAAAACTGCATCAATCACTGTCAGAAGTGCCCGGAACTGAAAGATAAGTGTCTCAATGGATCCAGAAGACCCAAATCCACTCGGAATGAGTACTCATACACCCTGGGTTGCCCTAATGGGCCTGCTGTAGGGTCCACCATATATGGACAATGTATGATCTGCTGATCTGAAGTAGTAATAAACCTGCTGAAATGGATCAAAACATCATCTGTATCATATGTCCATCATATGATATCATCATCAAACATGTGGGCCCATAAATCATCATCAATAATCATCCATACATGGTCCACATCATCACGGATCCCAAGAATATATAATCAAGGATAAATCACATTAGTAGACTAAGACAATGCTTCTCTAATCATTCCCACAGCTAAGCTCAAAGTATAAATTCCATTCAGTGGCATTAATCAAGTTAACATATTCCGTTGTTATATGAAATTACTTGCACAATAGTTCAAATGACAAACTCACCCATTGGACATGGTCAAACTGCTAGTGAAGGATGAAGGCTAGGAGCAAAGTTGGGCCAAGGGTTTGACTTGTCTAACTTAACTCAAAAATACTTTGGACTGGGAGAAGGGGGAAGCTACAAACTCTGTGCTGGACAAAAAGAACACGGGGAAGGGCTGTGTCTCACAAATGGATAAGTTGTTTAGAGAGTGCTTATTCAACTTAGGCATCATGTCTACATCAAGTTGATCCAGGTTCATTAGGATCATTCAACTTTATTCCATGGCCTTTTTGGCCTACATAACCCTTCGGATTTCAGATGTGCTGAGAAGCACAACTAGTTGCAGCTTGCATCCAGGGCATGTTTTTCACATATTTATAAGGTCAGCAATTGTTTAGATATAGCTTTTAAGAACCATTGCTTTTTGGACCTTTCTTATACTCTTTGAGGAGTATTTTTAGCTTTTCATCGCTCTTGCCCTTTTTTGTTTCCATGGGCGAATTTATTAAGTTTCCATAGGTAGAACATGAGCTTTCAGTTTTAGCCAACAACATCTCAAGTGACTAGGGGGAGTTCGAGCCAATGCCAAACATCGGGACAACCGACCAGAATGATTTAGGCCTACAATCCAACTCACCAAAGGCAAGTTCTGTCACCAACTCAGAGCCGAGACACTGAATAAACGGGGATGCGGTCCAAACACAGAGGTAGAAAAATGGGGAAGTCCTCAGTATCAGAAAGTCAAACGAGACAAGTCAAGGTTTAAAGTCAAACAGGAAGGTCATGTATGGATGGAGACAAGTGAATATGGAGCCTACACTAGCAGACAACTGGTGTCGGGAAAGACCATATCTATGTAAGGTGAAAAAAACCAGTAAGTTTTGTTAAATGACCTAAATGTGCAAGCAATTGTCCATTTTATGATTTACAGTTCATTTTAAATAATTTGCCACATCAGGAATAATATACCAAGCACATGCTATGATCATGACTAAATCAACAAGATAATAATCCACAGTCAGTGAGAACATATCCATAGATCATACAACATCATCATAATAATAATCATCCAATATCATCTGAAACACTGCTGTAATATATCTCTAGGCACTGAACTGAAACTGTAATGGGATAAGTAGTCACATCAGTCATCAAATCTGAACTCTCAAGGCTCAGCCTTGACACAAGGTCATACATAAATCTGAATAATGTACTGCTCTGATCATGAGTGATCCAAAATATATATAGCCATGCTCTGGAATAATGTAAGCTCTGGAATGTGCAGATATCTGCTGTACAAGAATAGTAGCCCTGCTACTATGGTGTGATAACAGTTATTCCTCAGCCCACCCAAATAAAATAACCCCCAATATTTATATTACTATGCCAAATTAAAAACCCCCCTTGACCCCTTAGTATGGGGCAATATATTTTTTGATTTTTAGGAGTATTCAAACCCCCAATATGAATGGACGTGACATGATATTGCCTCGCTAGTGAATCCCCCGTGACTGGGACATCATCAGGAGCATCAATACCTGCAAGACACATATGATCCTTCCTTTCAGAACTTGGGATTCAGTCCAACAACTCTGGTGATCCTTCCTTACAGAACTGGGATCATGGACAATCCTTCCTTTCAGAACCAGGGATCAAGTCCAACACTCATAGAAAATCCTTCCTTTCGAAACTAGGGATTCAGTCTAAGGATCATTTAATACTATCTATGTCTAGGGATTATCGATCCCAACACAATCATTTAATACTATCTCAGTATAGGGATGATCGATCCCAACACAATCATTTAAGACTATCTCAGTCTAGGGATGATCGATCCCAACACAATCATTTAAGACTATTTCAGTCTAGGGATTATCGATCCCAACACAATCATCTAAGACTATCTCAGTCTAGGTATGATCGATCCCAACACAATCATTTAATACTATCTCAGTCTAGGGATGATCAATCCCAACACAATCATTTAACACTATCTTAGTCTAGGGATGATCGATCCCACTGCATCACAATATCATCAGCACTACTCCCCCTTTCGAGGGAATTCCTTTCGGACTACACCAAGCTTGTCACAAAAGTGCTCAAACTTCACTCGAGACAGAGGCTTAGTCAACACATCTTCAACCTGCTCATCAGTGCTCACATATTGGAGCTTTATAGCTCCCTTCTGCACCATATCACGGATGTAGAAATACTGTATTTCTATGTGTTTTGACTTATCATGGAACATTGGATTCTCTGTCATCTTTATACAACTCTGGTTATCACATAGAATCACTGTGGTATCCAACTCTAGATCAAATAGACCTGATAACAACTTCCAAAGCCATATAGGTTCACAACTCGCAAAACAAGCTGCAATATACTCTTCCTCTGCAGTGTTGAGAGCCACACTGGACTACTTCCTGCTTAGCCATGAGATCATGGCTTACCCCAGACTGTAACATCCACCTGAAGTGGTCTTCCTGTCTGAGACACTTCCTGTCCAATCGGAATCTGTATAACCATACAGTCTGAATTCATGATCTCTAGAATAATTGAGACCATAATCTATTGTACCTTTCAGATACCTCATCACATGCTTTGCAGCTAAAATGTGAAAATGTATGGGATCAACCAGATACTGACTCAAGGTGTTCACAATAAATCATATATCTGGCCTCATATTCGTCAGATACATCAACAACCCAATAATATTCCTGTATAGAGTCACATCCACTAATTCTGACGAAGTATCAGATAATAACTTCAAGTTGGTATCCATAGGTGTGGCCATGGCTTCACACTCCAACATATCAAATATTTTCAATATTTCTACTCCATACTTCCCTTGGTTAAGGAAGATTCCCTCTGGGCTCTACCATACCTCAAGACATAGAAAATAATGCATTAATCTAAGGTCTTTCATCTCGAATTCTGCAGTGAGCTTCTCTTTGCAATATGAGATTCTCTTCTCATTACCTATCAAGAACAAGTCATCCACATATAGAAATAATATGACCGGTTCATCATCCATAACCTTGAAGTAAAGGTTAGGATCAGCTTTACTCTTAGTAAATCCCAATCTTGTCAGAAAACTATCAATTCTTCCATACCAAGCTCTTGGAGCTTGCTTCAACCCATACAGAGCCTTCTTCAATTTACAGACATGCGTCTCTTTGTTTTTTAACCTCAAAACCTTGTGGTTGATCTATGTACACTTCCTCCTCAATAACACCATTCAGGAAAGCTGTCTTCGCATCCATCTGGTGTAACTTCCACTTCATCATGGCTGCAAGTGCCATGATGGTGCTAATTGAAGTGTACCTTGCTACAGGAGCAAATGTTTCCTCATAATCAATTCATTCCTTTTGATAGAATCCTTGAGCCACAAACCTAGCTTTGTATTTCTCAATACTTCCATCCGTAGCATGTTTTATCTTGTATATCCATTTAGAAGATACCACACTTTTACCTTCTAGTTTATGAACTATGTCCTGTGATCATCTGCAGAAGGATCTAACAGTTGTAACAAGCCTCACACAAACTCTCAAGAATGTTGTAAAGAAGAAGAGAAGAATGCACTCAATAATCACTCATGAACACAGAAAATGGAGAATAGAAGTATCATACATCAGCTGTGAGCTGGCACTGTGAAAAATGATTACAATAATGAATAACTGTGTAGATAATTTGAATTAACCAAGGAGGTCATTCGAATCATGCTCAAAGTCTAGCTTGGAGTACAATGGAGACATCATCCAGTCAGTAGTATCAATCATAAATGGTAATAGTCAGTCAAGTGAGTCTAACTGAGTCTAATAGAACCATCTAGGCATAAATCAGGGAATGGAGACTCCAAGGAGGGCGCATGAGGCTGTCAAATGGTCAAGTGGCACTCTAGAACTAGCTAACTAGGAGCTACAGGTAGTCAGCATGAGCAATCAGTGGAAGAACTGCTCAATCAATGCACTAACTGACTGTCAGTCAACTGGTAGGTCAGATGAGGCTCTCTAACTAAATGATAAATGGTGGTAGGTGAGAAAAGGCGCACTTGTCATGTAGAAGAGTCAAATAGGGCACATCAGGTAGGTAGGAGGCCAACTAAGGGCTGAAGACAGGATCTGGAGAGATGAAAATAAGCTCTAGGTGCTGGGAGGACCACCAAGATGATAACCGGATGCATGCAGTTGCATGCAAATACATGCAACATGTAGATTTGCATGCAGGCATGCAAAATATAAAAATGATGGTGAGAATATTCCAACACCCCCCCGCAAGCTATACTATGAGGTAATAACTGAAAACTGAAAAATAGGGCCCTAGTGACTGAGACCAAAGGTCACTGTTATCACACAACTTGTAGTTGCCCCTAGTGGTATCCCATCCGGGACGGTAGAGGAGTCAGGCAACTAAAGAGGTGACCCAAGAGATGCCACGGTTCCCAATGCAATGTGGGAGTCACGTCAACTGAGGCACTCTTCAACTTTAGGTCAAGGTATAACTAGACCAAGGGGGAGACCCTATACCCCAATCACAGTTGATTGGACCCAAACAAAGGTTTCTAAGTGTAGGTAAGTAATGAGTTACGGAAACCAATGTAAGGCTAAGTGGACCTAAGGTTTAAGGTATGTTTGAGGGAAGTGTAAAAGATTATTAACGTTTCAACCTATGTATGGTCTAGGCCACATGATGGGGTATGATGAAAAAGTATAGTACCATGTGTTTACACAAGTGGGTCTAGTTTTCTTGGGAAGTGTGAAGTGATTCTAGGTAGGCCCACAAGGTGAAGTTAGATGTGAGGTAGGTACTATAGGTTATATGTAGGCTAGATCTATGAGTTGAAGTTGATTTCAAGGATACCCATGTGCTAGATCTAGGATTTGACACCAATCCCAAGGAGTGCGACTTGCTTGGTGATGGACTAGTGCCTTGTTAAGTGGGCTAATGGGGTCAAAAGTGTGTCAAATTGTAGATCGGGACACCTAGAAGCCAAGTCAAGTGGGTTGAGTGAAATCTAATGGTTGGATCTTACTAGATCTAGGTTTTTTTTTAAGTGAGGACCCTAAGTGGACCACAATCCCTTAAAACAAGGAATGCAATCCCCAAGGCGGATCTTGACAAAAGGACAGTATAGACCTAGGTTTCAAGGCATGGGCATTCCAAATCCACGAATAACTCAAACACCCACTTCCTAGAAGTGGACCAACTCAAAAAATCAAGGGGGTGCGATTTGCTCAAGGAGGGTCCAAAAATGGGTTTTGGTGGACCAAATCAAGTCCAATGGCCACCAAAATGTAGATCCGGGATGTTAGTACCCCGATCTATGTTCCTTCAAAGTTTCAAGTGAATCCAATGGCTAGATCTTAGTAGATCTAAGTTTTAAGATGCCAAGAAGGTCAAAAAGGGGGTTTCAACCCCTTAAAACATGGAGAGATGTCCACAAGGTAGTTTTCACCAAAGTAAAGATATGGGTATAGGTTATCAAATGTCTAGATGTCAAATCAAGTGGGATCTCACCTACCCATGTGCTAGATCTAACCCAACAAGCTTCTCTTAGGAAAATTGATTTAGGTTCAAGAAGGCTTTTTGCATTGAAAAGTGTGTCAATTTTTAGCCAATCACCACCAAACTATAGATCCAACTAGGGGTGGATCCTATAGAGGTGGGTTTTTAATATCTTTTCAATTGCAAGGCTAGATCTAAGTAGATCTAAGAAATACCAAAATTGGGGTTTTGATTTAATTAGGGTTTTATGACCAATGAAGATAGAATGGATGAAAGAGGCACATACCTTGTAGATCTTACCTCAATTGCTTATGGCCACCTTGCAAGTTGATAGCATTCTCCTATGTGTATATTCAAGAGTGAGATCCAAGTGCCCCAACCAAATCGCCCTTCTCCAAGATAGCCAAATCGTCCTCCTCCTACAAGACAAGATCAAAGAAAAAAGTCAAGCAAGATGATTATGAAAATGGTAGAAAGATGTAATAGAAAGCATCAACTATGTCACAAAGATACAATAATGATACTCCCTGTCACAAGATCAACCCAAGAGAGAATATGTGGATCCCTCCAACAATAACCCTCATGAAGTCGCCCTCCTCTCTCCAATTCGACTTTCCTGTCAAAAGGTTAGCAAAAGCACCAAAATCCACAATGATACATAGAAGAGATACTGTATATTCAATATGCAAGAGAATCCATAATGCAAGAGGGATGTGCTCCACAAAAAATCTTCTATTCCAATATTCCAGAGCTCCAAAGGTCAGCTTTACAAATGGGGGGTCTCCTCCTTATATAGGATAATAAAGACCAAAACCCTATACCACTCTACAATACTACATCAAATGAGTGGTTGAGATTATAAGATCTCATCATACAATCAATGGCTAGGATGAATCATAACATAATATCACTTGGATCACCCAATATAACAAAAGCGCCCTCACTAAATGGTACAATGGAGGGTGACGTCATCCCACTAGAGGGGTAAAAAGTACAATGATCCACCTCATGATGACTAGGACATGATAAAATAAGCACATGGTGGGGCTAGGAGGCATCAATCCTTACTAGCTCATCCCCCAGGCACAATAAAATAATAAAATATGTCCAATATAATAGAAATGACCAAAACTGTCCTCAGAATCCATGACAGTCAAGCAGTAAATGTCCTCCTGTGATCAATCCGGGCATACCCACATGGTGAAAACTGACTGGAAGATAGTGATGCCACCCTGGAAGACCTCTGTGAATACCAAATGCCAAAACCTTGCCTCAATTGCCCAAATCGATTTCCTCAGTGACCACTTTATCCCATTTTTTAACTACCTCGGGAACTGTGAAAGTGCCAAAACTGAAAGATAAGTGTCTCAATGGATCCAGAAGACCCAAATCCACTAGGAATGAGTACTCATACACCGTGGGTTGCCCTAATGGGCCTGTTGTAGGGTCCACCATATATGGACAATGTATGATCTGCTGATCTAAAGTAGTAATAAACCTGCTGAACTGGATCAAAACATCATCTGTATCATATGTCCATCATATGATATCATCATCAAACATGTGGGCCCATAAATCATCATCAATAATCATCCATACATGGTCCACATCATCACGGATCCCAAGAATATATAATCAAGGATAAATCACATCAGTAGACTAAGACAATGCTTCTCTAATCATTCCCACAGCTAAGCTCAAAGTATAAATTCCATTCAGTGGCATTAATCAAGTTAACATATTCCGTTGTTATATAAAATTACTTGCACAATAGTTCAAATGACAAACTCACCCATTGGACATGGTCAAACTGCTAGTGAAGGATGAAGGCTAGGAGCAAGGTTGGGCCAAGGGTTTGACTTGTCTAACTTAACTCAAAAATACTTTGGACTGGGAGAAGGGGGAAGCTACAAACTCTGTGCTGGACAAAAAGAACACGGGGAATGGCTGTGTCTCACAAATGGATAAGTTGTTTAGAGAGTGCTTATTCAACTTAGGCATCATGTCTACATCAAGTTGATCCAGGTTCATAAGGATCATTCAATTTTATTCCATGGCCTTTTTGGCCTACATAACCCTTCGGATTTCAGATGTGCTGAGAAGCACAACTAGTTGCAGCTTGCATCCAGGGCATGTTTTTCACATATTTATAAGGTCAGCAATTGTTTAGATGTAGCTTTTAAGAACCATTGCTTTTTGGACCTTTCTTATACTCTTCGAGGAGTATTTTTAGCTTTTCATCGCTCTTGCCCTTTTTTTGTTTCCATGGGTGAATTTATTAAGTTTCCATAGGTAGAACATGAGCTTTCAGTTTTAGCCAACAACATCTCAAGTGACTAGGGGGAGTTCGAGCCAATGCCAAACATCGGGACAACCGACCAGAATGATTTAGGCCTACAATCCAACTCACCAAAGGCAAGTTCTGTCACCAACTCAGAGCCGAGACACTGAATAAACGGGGATGCGGTCCAAACACAGAGGTAGAAAAATAGGGAAGTCCTCAGTATCAGAAAGTCAAATGAGACAAGTCAGGGCTTAAAGTCAAACAGGAAGGTCATGTATGGATGGAGACAAGTGAATATGGAGCCTACACTAGCAGACAACTGGTGTCGGGAAAGACCATATCTATGTAAGGTGAAAAACCAGTAAGTTTGTTAAATGAACTACATGTGCAAGCAATTGTCCATTTTATGGTTTACAATTCACTTTAAATAATTTGCCACATCAGGAATAATATACCAAGCACATGCTATGATCATGACTAAATCAACAAGATAATAATCCACAGTCGGTGAGAACATATCCATAGATCATACAACATCATCATAATAATAATCATCAAGTATCATCTGAAACACTGCTGTAATACATCTCTAGGCACTGAACTGAAACTGTAATGGGATAAGTGGTCACATCAGTCATCAAATCTGAACTCTCAAGGCTCAGCCTTGACACAAGGTCATACATAAATCTGAATAATGCACTGCTCTGATCATGAGTGATCCAAAATATATAGCCATGCTCTGGAATAATGGAAGCTCTGGAATGTGCAGATATCTGCTGTACAAGAATAGTAGCCCTGCTACTGTGGTGTGATAACAGTCACCCCGTACAATCAATCTAAATAAACTAAGTGAGGAAAGAGGGAAAACCAAGTGGTAAGAAATCCCTCCCTCAAAATAGACTGAAGGATGCTAATGTAGCATATCATCACTCACTCCAGAAGGAGGCAAGTATCCTTCTTTTCTGAAGAAGGATCGATCGATTTGAAATGGATCAACAATGTGAGGAGGATGAAACCTTCCATTCTGAAAATATGATCCAGTTCTTCTATGATCACGTGGATCACCAACTAAATCATCGGCAGATTGGAGTGTAATGGCTTTCCATCGAGGAAGAGGAGGATCATCCGGTGAGAGATCTTCAGGTTCTTATGGACTTAGATCTCCCATTCACTCATCTTCATCATTAGTTGCTAGATCTTCAGGTTTTTGTGGATTTGGATCTAGCATTCCCTCATCATCATCTCCATCTTCAAATTCTGAATTTGAAATCTCATTTGAAGAAGCTTCACTCTCTTGATCATCAATCAAAGGAGGAGTGTTAGGTAAGCTATCAAGCTCAACAGAAGGAGTATCATGGAGAGGCCACTCCTCAAACTGTACACTCCTTTCCAGGAATGTGGTCATGCAAGAAGTAGGATCAAGTAACTTGTAGGCCTTTGCATCCAATGCATAGCCCACCATAATGCCCTCTCTGCTTTGTGGATCAAGGGCTCTCCTTTTGTCAATTGGAATCATTTCCCATGCTCTGGATCCAAACACTTTGAGATGAGATACATCAGGTTTGTATCCCATCCATGCTTCAAAAGGAGTAATGTCATTGAGTCCCTTGTGAGGAGCTATGTTCTAAAGATAGGAGGCACGGTTAATGGCTTCTGCCCAAAGACTAGGGTGAAACCCTTTTGAATTTAGCATGCAGGTGGCCATTTCTTTCAATGTTATTTTCTTCCTTTCAGCTACACCATTTTGTTGTGGTGTATAGGGAACATTATGTTGCATCTCAATGCCCTCTTTAGCACAAAAAATTTGAAACTCACCCTTTATGTACTCACCACCATTGTTAGTGCGAATGGATTTTATCTTCCTGTCTGAAAATTTCTCTACAGAAGACTTGAAAAACTTGAAGAATCCAAATACTTTTGATTTCAATCTAAGGAAATATACCCAAGTAAATATGGAATAATCATCAATAAAAGTGAGCACATACCTTGATTTGTTTAGAGACAGATATGGAAATGGACCAGCCACATCACTATGGATGAGATCTAGAGGATGAGAGGCTCTCCTAACCTTCCCCTTCTCAAATTTCTTCTCAGGATGCTTCCCCATCAAACAACCATGACTGTTTCCCTTGGAAAACTTGATCTTGGGCAGCCCATCAACCATCTCCTTTGCATGCATGTCATGCAAGTACTGATAGTTAAGATGCCCAAATCTTTCATGCCACAATCTTCTTTCTTCATTGGCATGAGTATGGAGGGTTGATTGCTTCGAGGGAGGTAATAAGTGTGAGAAATCATATAGTTTGGAGTTGTGATTTGCAACTCCTTTTGCAACGATTTCACCTAAAACCATGTTTTGTATCTTGACTTCATTTGGAGAAAAGATCACTCTTTTGGGCTCTCCAATATGAGTCATTTGATACATTGAAAGCATATTTGTTGTGAGAGAAGGAACATAAAGCACATCAGAAAAGTAGCCATGGTCAAGATTGATTCTTCCAATCCTTTGAGAGGAGACTTCTGAATCATTGCCCAACATGATGGAATGGCCAACTGAGCTTTCAAAGTTGGAGAAGAGATCTTTGGAGGAAGACATATGTCTTGAATCTCTTGAATATATGATGAATGAAGATTCTGTTGATGCACTTGCCATGAGGTCATGACATCTTTCTTTGTCCTCAGATCTAGAAGGTTCAGTATCAGTATCTATCTTCCTTGCACATGCAGGTACAAGGAGATTTTTCTTCTCAAGTGACTGAGCCATCAAGTCTATAGTCTTCTTCATACAATCACTCTTAGGATGAAATCCTCGATGACAATATGTGCACTTGGATCTCTCTTTCTGAGATTGCTTGTTCTTCTTTGGGTTTGAAACCCCATCTGACTGATATGGAACATCTTTTGGCTTTGTATCATTCGCTCTCTTTTCAGAAATCTTTTGCTTTCCCTTTGCATTCACTCTTTTGGCCTCAACAGCTGTAAGGGCCGAATCAAGCTTGCCATTGCCATCATGGTTATGGGTCACCCTTGCAAAACCCGCGGTTATGGGTCAACCTCGCAAAACCCACGGTAATGGTTTAACCACACAAAACCCTTCTCTTCATTGGTATCTAGCACATTGTAATCATGGGTCTCTTTTTAGCATGAAATGATGAGGACCATCATTTTCTAAGGGGGGAGAAATGATCCGAATTTTAGGGGGCATATGGTCTAAATTCAGATGTATAAGCCATAAAAGCATTAAATGGAGATGCCAACCTCTCCCATTTATCATAAAAATATTAAATGGAGAGGCCACCCTTTCATATCCATGGTAATTGGTAGCACATAGTTTTGGCCCATGGTATGGCATCAAGACACATTGTAATAATGCTATATAAAGGCCTAGCAAGCCTTCTCATAATAACAAGTTACTCATTTGGTTTCTATCTTACATTTCTCTTATTTTATTGAGTTATTATTGGGGTATTGGTTTTGAGTGTCTTTCTTAGTATAGTTTGAGAGGTAAGGCTCAAAGAACCCTCTTTGAGCCTCACCCCTCCATGTGGCATATTTTTTCTATGTGTGTCCATCTATGCTATTCATAGCCCAGATCTCACTACTTTGTCTTTCTCACAACTGGTTCATTGTTCGCTTCAGTTTTGAAGCTATCTCTTCTCCTCCTCTCTCGGCATTCAAGTCTTCCGGGTCTCAGCCCCCAAGATCCGGATCATGAATCCAACTTTGGTTTGATCATTCACATGGAGATTAACTTCTCCTCCTCTTGAGTAAGAGATTGGATGAAGTCATCAAGTGAGGGAAACTTCCATTTTGGAATGGACATCTTAGCTGACTAAAATGTGGAGACAAAAATTGAGAAGTTTGGCCCCAATTTAGAGAGAATGGCAAGAATGAGTTGTTTGTCTTCTTTCACTATCTCATATCTTTTCAACTGAGAAATCAAACTTCTGAACTTGGTTAAGAATGCATTGATGGATTCGAAGCTTTCAGGACTCAAAGAGATGAGTTCATTCTCCAATTTATGACCTTTCAGATCATCTTTCTATCCAAAGAGGGATTCGAGCTTGTCCCAAACCTATTTTGGAGATGTTAGATCGATGACATGGAAGTGAAGATATTCATAAATTGAGAGAAGAAGTAAGCCTACTGCTTCATCAAGCCTATCCAAGTACTTGGATTTCTTTATTGCACTGAGTAGTTCTACCATTGTTCCATTCAGTATCTTGGTGAAGCTCTTTGATCTCATGAAGAGAGCCATCTTGGATTTCCATTCGACATAGTTGGAAGAAGTGAGCTTTAGATCCATATGAACAATGAAGGTCGAATTGAAGAAGAATTCGAATGGGTGAATAAACTTGCAAAACAAGAAGAGTTTTGTTGATGGAGATTTGCTACACTTTGAATGAACACTACCTTAAGACACCTGGGAACATATGAATAAGTCCTTCACACCTGGATAGACCTCACTGGATTGCTCCAGTGAATTCAACGTAATAGCACCATGATTTTTTGTGGAAACTTAGAGGCTTATGGTTCTCAGGTTAAGATAGCTGCTCAAAGAAATGTTGCAACTGCTGCTGCTGCAATGGCTGCAATTTGAATAGTTGTTGACTGCTCTAATACCATGTGATAATCTACATAAGGATCTAACAACTGTAACAAGCCTCACACAAATTCTCAAGAATGTTGCAAAGAAGAAGAGAAGAATGCACTCAATAATCACTCCTGAACACAAAAAATAGAGAATAGCAGTATCATACATCAGCTGTGAGCTGGCACTATGAAAACTGAATAGAATAATGAATAACTGTGTAGAGAATTCGAATTAACCAAGGAGGTCATTTGAATCATGCTCAAAGTCTATCTTAGAGTACAATGGAGACATCATCCAGTCAGTAGTATCATTCATAGATGGTAATAGTCAGTTAAGTCAGTCTAACTGAGTCTAACAGAACCATCTAGGCATAAATCAAGGAATGGAGACTCCAAGGAGGGTGCATGAGGCTGTCAAATGGTCAAGTGGCACTCCAGAACTAGCTAACTAGGAGCTACAGGCAGTCAGCATGAGCAATCAATGGAAGAAATGCTCAATCAATGCACTTACTGATTGTCAGTCAACTGGTAGGTGAGATGAGGCACTCTAACTAAATGATAAATGGTGGTAGGTGAGCAAAGGCACACTTGTCATGCAGGAGAGTCAAATAGGGCGCATCGGGTAGGTAGGAGGCCAACTGGGGGCTGAAGATAGGATCTGGAGAGATGAAAATAAGCTCTAGGTGCTGGGAGGACCACCAAGATGATGACTAGATGCATGCAGTTGCATGCAAATGCATGCAGCATGCAGATTTGCATGCATGCATGCAAAATATAAAAATGATGGTGAGAATATTCCAACATGTCCCACACATCATTCTTCATTATTGACTAGAATTCTTCAGTCATAGCTTCTACCAATTCTTTTCTTTGAATGGCCTCTTCAAATCAAGTAGGTTCTTTGTCTACTAGATCACACATCAAAGCCACATAACTGGAAAATGGCTTTGGCCTCTTACTTTCTCTTGTGGAACCTTCTGGAGCTCCATACTTCTCAGCATCTTGAATAATTTCATGAACCCAAGCTGGTTTTCTCTTGTGAGATATAATCATGGATGGAGGTGTTATCACACAACTTGTAGTTGTCCCTAAAGGTATCCCATCCGGGACGGTAGAGGATATGGACAACTAAAGAGGTGACCTAAGAGATGCCATGATTCCCAATGCAAGCTGGGAGTCACGACAACCGAGGCACTCTTCACTTTAGAATCAAGATAAGTCAAGATCAAGGGGGAGACCCTATGATCACTTAAAGGTGATTGGACCAAAACAAAGGTTCCTAGGGATGTGTAAATGACAAGTTACGGAAACCAATGCAAGGTTAGGTGGACCCAAGAGTTTAGATAGTGGTTGAAAAGGCTTAAGAAATGACAAATGTTTCAACCAATGAATGGTATGGGCCACCTATGAAGACCAAAAGGACAGATCTAGTACCATGAAATACACAAGTGGGATCTCACCTCCTTGGGATATGGAAATAACTCAAGTGGGAATCACAAGGTGAAGTTAGGGGTGCAAATGGTACCAAGGGGCATGTAATGAATAGATCTATGGATATAAGATGATATTAGAGATACCCACTTATGGGATCTAGGAAATGACACTACTCCCAAGGAGTGTGAATTTCCCTAGGTGGACTAGTGCCTTGAGTGGATGGGAAAATGGAGTAAAAAGGATGTCAAATTATAGATCGGGACACCTAGGATGCAAATCAAGTGTGTTACCCAAGATGTGATGGTTGGATCTTACTAGATCTAATATTTCACTATGTGACCCAAGTGGACAACAATCCCCAAAGTGAGGAATGATACCCCCAAGGCAGAACTTCACAAAGTGAGACACTAAATGTAGGTTTCAAGGTATGCTTGTTTCAAATCCAATGGGATCTCAACCACCCATGTCCTTGAAGTGGACAAACTCAAAACACCCAAGGAGTGCAAATTTTCCCAAGGAGGGTTAAAAGCATGGTAAAGTGTGTCAAATCAAGTCCAATGACCACCAAACTTTAGATCCAAGTAGTTTAGCCAAGTATCAATGTGGATATAGAAAATCAAAGTGATCCAATGGCTAGATCTCCAAAAATATGAGATGGAAAATGCATCACCAAATTGACCCAAGTGGGGCACAACCCTCAAAATGAGGAATGGGGCCCACAAGGCAAGAATCAACAAGGTGAAGCACTAGGGGTAGGTTATCAAATGAGAAGAGTATGAATCAAGTGGGATCTCACCTACCCATCTCTTGGAAGTAGCCCCAATAGCCTCCCTCAAGAAGTGTGACCTCCCTCAAGAAGACTAATGTACCTTGGAAAGTGTGTCAAATGAAGGCCAATCCTCACCAAACTATAGATCTGAATTGCCGTGGATGCTATAGAGGTGGTTTTTCAATATCTTACCCAAAGCCAAGCTAGATCCAATTAGATCTAAGAAAAGTGAAAAATGAGGGTTTTAATCAATCAAGATTTTTATGATCTAGAATTTATGGATAAGCCAAGGAAGAAGAAGACCATACCTTTGGAGCATACCTGGATGAAGAGATGAATGCTAGTTAAGATGAGGATTACTTTTTCCAAAGGTCAAATGAATCATTTTTGAAGCCCTCTTGCCAAATCGATTTTCTCCAAGCCACATGTGTGTCCCTCTAACCTGTCAAAACCAAGGAGAAAAGCATCAATCAGTTTAACATGTTGAAGGTAGATACAAGCAAGAAAGAGATAAGCAAAGAATAGTTGGTACAAAGACAAAACCACTCCCTGTTTAACCAAAACATCCTCCTCCAAGCCTGAAGGGCAAGCCTCCCCACCAATTCGCACTTGTCAAAGAATTCTCCCCTTGTAAAAAGATATGGCAAAATATGCAAGATAGCTACAATAGATCCTCTAGTGCAATGGACAAAAGCATTTACTATCAAAGCAACCAACATCCACTCCATGATCCAAGCATGTACTCCAAAAGATAGAAATTTTATTCCAAGAGACAAGAGCCAAATTCTCTAGATGATTTTACAATGAGGGGGTCTCCTCCTTATATCGGATAATAAAGACCAAAACCCTAGATCTCAAAACCACTTTATGAAATGAGTGGTTGAGATTAAAAGATCTCAATACATGATCAATGGCTAAGAATGAATCATAACAATATAACACATGGATCACTCAAATAATGATGATGTCATAGCTAAAAGATACTCATGGAGGGTGACATCATCCACCAGAGGGGGTAAAAGTACAAGAGCCCACCTCATATGACTAGGACATGACACATGGAGCTCATGGTGGGGCTAGGAGGCATCAATCCTTACTAGCTCATTCCCATGGAATAATAAAATAATATAATATGTCCAAAATAAATACAAATGATCAAATTTGTCCTCAAAATCTGTGACTAACAAGCAGTAAAAGGCCTCCTGTGGCCTCTGTGGACCCACCCAAGTGATGAAAATTGGCTGGAAGATAGGGGGTTCACCCTGGAAGACCTCTGTGAAAACCAAGTGCCAAAACCTTACCTCAATTTCCCAAATCGAATTCCTCAGTGACCCTTTTATCGCATTTCTGGACTGCCTCGGTAACTGTGAAAGTGCTGAAACTACCTCCTAGGGAACCTGTGTTAGGAACCCATGTCTTTACTTTGTTAGTATATTGTTGTTGGACGCATATTCATTGTAAGTCGTCCCGTAGTATTTTTTGATCCATAGTTTATATTAGCCCATAGTATTGACCCATAGTATTGGACGCATATGCTTTGTAAGTCGTCCCATAGTATTATATGTCCCATGGTTTTGACTCATAGTATTGGCACCTAGACTTAGCCCATGGTTTGTATTGACACATAGTATTGAACCATGGTATTGGCATCTAGACTTAGTATATAAGTGTGTGTTGAGGCCTAAGAAGGCACTGTGAAGTTAATTGTATTAAGCTTGCTCAAAGGAGGTTGCCCCCTCGAAGTGGCCCGTGATCAATATAAAAGTGATTCTGTTCTATTATTTCTGCTATTTCACATATTCTTATTAATTAATTGTTGCAGGTGCATCACATCTGGTATCAGAGCACTTTCTTGGGCTCGTTGGGTGGAATTTCTACCAAAAAATTTTTTCGCATCTATTGCAGCTTCGGAGTTGGGAATAATCCCTATCCGCTTAACTGTGGGAAGTACTTGGGCATAAGCCCTAAAACTCATTGTGAGGAGTACCACAGGAACCCCAAAATAGCTGGCCCATTGAGAGGACCTGCCAGCGAAAAGGGCAATGACCCCTACCTGATTGACTAGTTCCCACCCGTGAGGTAAACCAAGAGCTGTCGTTTGTGGCAAAGCGGTTATCAGTTTTACCTGAGCCGTGGAGTGAGGGGTATTTCCCCAATACGCAAGCCGTCAGACAACATTGGTGGCCGAGTGAAATACCTGAACTGTTAGGAAGCCATACATACCTGGGGTCCATATCTATTTTCAGTTGAACTGTTGCTGATCACTTCCGCTCCAGATCCAGCCGTTTCAAATCTATTCTGAAAGTCGTTCCATATCCAGTCGCCGTTTCAGATCCAACCGTTTTCGATCCCTTCCGTGCCGTTGCAGATCCATCTGTTGCGGATCCCTTCTGCGCCATTGTTGCCGATCCATTTCTGAATAAAATAAAAATAAAAAAAATAAAAAATAAGAAATAAAAAACTATTTTTCGGCCATATCTCCCTTGTTTCAACTCTGTTTTCCCTGAAACTTCACTGACATCCCTGCAATCCCATTCTGCATATTTCATTCCTATCCAAAATTCCACTTCCCAAGACCAGAAATCCCACATCGGCCATATCTCCCTTGTTTCAACTCTGTTTTCCCTGAAACTTCACTGACATCCCTGCAATCCCATTCTGCATATTTCATTCCTGAAGACCCTATCCCAAATTCCACTTCCCAAGACCAGAAATCCCACATTTGTCTATTTTTAGGGTTTACCATAACTTCTTCAATTTTCACCCGATTGCCTTCAAATTTTACCATAGAGTTCGCGCTTTTGAAATCCCCATTTTTTGCTTCCCTGTCCCATAGAAAGTGTCGAAAACCTAGTCAAACCCCAATTACCCCTCTTAGTTTTTCCCAAATCCAAATTTTCCCTTACTAAATAAGCTTGTGTTTGTGTTTTTCTATCCATTCCCCCCCCACAAAAAAAAATAAAAAATTACTAGTTATGGTTGTCACTCGCACAGGAGCAAACACCATGGAGGAAGCACTTGCAGCCATCCAAACCAAACTCGAAGATCTGGATGAAAAATTTCTCAACCTCCATCTTCAGCATTCAGCCATGAACAATAACCGACAACTAGAATCTTTTGCAGCCACCGGGTTCTCTTCTTCCAGCAATTTTCGTGGGCCGATGTCACGTCCCCATTTTGACCCCCTTTGAATTAAATTGTAAATGATGTAATTATTGTAACTTAATCATGGTGAGGAGCTCAAGGCCAAGGCCCCACCATTGATTTAGCGTTTCATGTATCGGCAATTAAAAATAGATGCTTATGGTTCTTGTGCTAGATAGGCACAATGTATATAAGACATCATGTAAATACGAATTTTAATGGAAAAACCCCCAACTGGCTATGCAATGCAACAAAGAGATGGGGCATGGTTCTACAAGGAATAGGGAGGGAAATTATTCAAACCCTTGAGCCAATGGTGTTAATCCATGTGTCAATGGGGAAACCCATAAATCACCAACTACCCATTTTGTCTCATGCACCCAATCATTTAATTCTTCCAAGAAATTGGTTAAGGCAGTTAATGCCTTGGGAATGAGAGAGTATGGCAGCCAATTTCGTGCATAGGCAAGCCATCAACCTGGAAATTCGTGTTTTTGCTTGTGGGGCAAGAAAACACCCACGAAATGGTGCCCAAAGCCATGGGGAATGAACAGTCTTCACTCATTCACGCAGATAGAGAAGGCTGGGAGTTACAGTCACGTTTTTGGAGCAAAAACGCAGGGTTCTCCCTGCCCAAAAACCCATTTTTGGTTTTGGATAGTAGCTGGGAAGGGGGGGCTGCGATTTGGGACTGTAGGGAGTTCATTTTGTCCCCGATTTGCCATGGGCGTTTTTCCTAAAAACGTTTTCTGCTACCTGGGGTTTTCTCCAAACCTCCATTGCTCATTTTTAACCTTCCCACGTTTTTTCTAAAGCCTAGGGGATCATTTTCATGCCTGTCACTGTACAAACGATTTTCATTATGCCCATAATTGTGTTCTGCTACTATGTGCATCCTCGTTTTTGGTTTGAACCTGTGAGCTGAAGTTTTGGAGTGGTAGTGGACAGAAGTGGCTTGATAAACCTAGTGGGGGAGACAACCTCTCAAGAAGATCAAGAGGGCTTTGGTTACTCTTCTATGCATACCCTGAGAGCACTAGATAGGGAAGGTATGGCTTGAGGGACTGTATAGCAGTGAAAAGAATACTTCCTTGTGTTGGGTGTGTAGGTATTGTGGGTACCAAGCTAGATAGATCTTGCAAGGTTATCCCTGGCTCTATGCTGGAGCTCACTAGCTTAGCAACTCTTCCTTTCCATCTCTTAGCAGCCTGATAAACCCAATTGTAGATTGTCTTGGCTCATCTTGATGTATGCTTGGCTATGTGTGAGTCTGTTGTTCCCTGGTTCCTTGTAGAGATCATGCCCAGCTCAGGGGTGGCAGTGGTGCTGAGAGATTGAGGAGCACACTGGCCTATGGATGGGTGGAACGTTGCAATTGCATAGCCAGTTGTGTGGGACTACTTTCGTATAAGATAAGTATTCTCCTGTGTTTGTAACTTTGCAATTGTTCCTTTGATGAATATTTTGAATGTGTGAAGATTGTGTAATTCATAAATAAATTCCGCTATGTTTTCTGATAATTATGCATCTTCATATCTCTATTATGAAATCTGAATGATTGTTTGAAGTTTATGGGGGCTAGATGCCCAGTTTTAACGTCACGATCCTCTCCATCTAGCTGGTAGGGTGGGAGGGGACATGACAGCCAAAGCTTGATTTGCCTCGCTTCAATGGTACTGATCCGACTGGATGGATATACCGAGAAGAACAATATTTCAGTCTGCATAATACTTTTGATGTCCAGAAAGTTCCACTTGTATCCTTTTATTTGGAACAGGAATCCCTTCAATGGTACCGTTGGTACATCCAAGCTCATCCTGAGCCAAACTGGACAGATTTTTTCCAACTCCTTTTGCCATGATTTGGTCCTAGTGCTTTTGACGACTTCACAGGAGCACTCACTAAACTTCACCAAACTGGCACAGTGAGAGAGTATCAGGCGGAATTTGAGAAACTAGCCAATCACACAGAAGGATTGTCTGATGAATTCTACAGGAGGTGTTTTATCAGTGGTCTCAAGGATGAAATCCGCTCAGAGGTCAAAATGTTTTGTCCCAACACAATGATGGAAGTCCTAGGGTTGGCTAAGTTGGCAGAGGACAAGATCGCAGCTCAACAACGCTCCAAACCCACCTTTGTTACCTTCAGAAATATGGGTTCCCAACGACCTCCCATCACCCCTGCTCCTCAACCAACTCCTATCAAGCATTTGTCTGAAACAAAGATGCAGGCACGCTGAGAAAAAGGGCTTTGTTATAATTGTGATGAGAAATTCACTCGGGGACATAGATGTGTTCAACAAAAGCTCTATCTCTTGGATGTGGATTCTTTGCCTGCCTCAGAACTTGATGAAGAAGCTCCAAATACAGTAGATGATCAGGTCGACATTCAACACCCGCCTGTTGACACCCCATCTTAGGACGACCCACCCGAGATCTCTCTCCATGCTGTAACCAGTGTCACCACCCCACAAACAATGCGAGTCAAGGGATACTTCAAGAAGCTCCCTCTTACCATACTCATTGATTCTGGTAGCACTCATAACTTCATTGATCCTTGGATTGCCAAATAGGCTGATTGTTTTGTCCATCCTTGCTCCAACTTTGAAGTCATGGTTGCCAATGGGGGCACCTTACCTTGCAAGGGGAAGTGTCACAATATGCGTATCTCTATGGAAGATTATAACCTGCGCTCTCATATGTTTGCCTTGTCCTTAGGCGGATGTGATGTGGTTTTGGGCGTTCAATGGTTACGCACACTTGGCCCCATCTTATGGGATTTTGCTAAACTTTGGATGCAGTTTTCAGTCAATGGGGCACAACACAAATTTATGGGCTTACAACCAGGGTCTCTCTGCATCATCAGTTCACATCGCCTAGAAAAAATACTTAAGAAGAATTCACATGGTGTCATCGCTCAGCTCCATTCCATTCAGATGCACCCATCAACAGTCTCCACTACTTCCTTGGATAGATATGCAGGTGTCTTTGCTGAACCAATGAGCTTGTTGCCTTCAAGAGACCTTTCTGGTAAGAATTTAGCCGCATCTACCTCTCAGCAGGAAATGATGACTATTTTGCATACCGTACAGAAGTGGCAGCCATCCCTATTGGGGAATTATTTATGCATCAAGACTGATCTCCAGAGTCTGGAAACTTTCCTGGAACAACATGTCTCCTCCCCAACACACCTAAAATGGGTTATCCAACTCGGGTTATGACTATGCGACCACTTACTAAAAGGGTAAGGACAATATGGGGGAAGATGCTCCTCCTCGCACATTTGATGACCCAGTTTCTCTTACAACTATTTCTCTTCTTGTTCCAAATTGGTTGCAGTCTGTTCAACGGGGCTATCTCTTCTATGAACTCCATGCTTCTTCATCAGTAGGGCACTCTGGGTTCCTCAAAACGTATGACCAGGAACAATGTAACTTCTTTTGGCAGGGACTCAAAAGGACAATTCAACGGATGGTGGTTGACTGTGATACTTTCCAGGTCAACAAGGGTGAAATGACCCTCCTTTCGGGACTGCTCGAACCCTTGCCCATCCCTCCACAGATTTGGACAACTATTTCTATGGATTTCCTAGAAGCGCTCCAGTGGTACAGTACCACATCTCAAAAGACACCATATGAAGCAGTCTCTGGATAGGCACCACCAGTTCTTCTTCCATACACCTTCAGCAGCTCCCCTGTTCAGGAAATTGACTCAATTATTCGAAACCATGATCAGCTTCTTCTCATTCTGCAGGACAATTTTCACATTGCAAGAATTCGACTGAAACAACAAGCCGATCAGCACCGTTCTGCGTGCACTTTTCACATCACTGATATGGTTCTTCTTCGTCTACATCCTTCCATGAAATCCTCCATGAAACTCCAAAGGTGCCAGTGGCTCGGAATGCAACCCGAGGATGCTACAAGGGACCCACTCCTTCAGATTATGCATCAATTTCCACATCTAAAGCTTTGAGGACGAAGCTTTTTCTAAGGGAGAGGGGATGTTAGGAACCCATGTCTTTACTTTGTTAGTATATTGTTGTTGGACACATATGCTTTGTAAGTCGTCCCATAGTATTTGTTGATCCATAGTTTATATTAGCCCATAGTATTGACCCATAGTATTGGACGCATATGCTTTGTAAGTCGTCCCATAGTATTATATGTCCCATGGTTTTGACTCATAGTATTGGCGCCTAGACTTAGCCCATGGTTTGTATTGACACATAGTATTGACCCATGGTATTGGCGCCTAGACTTAGTATATAAGTGTGTGTTGAGGCCTAAGAAGGCACTATGAAGTTAATTGTATTGAGCTTTCTCAAAGGAGGTTGCCCCCTCGAAGTGGCCCGTGATCAATATAAAAGTGATTTTATTCTATTATTTCTGCTATTTCACATATTCTTATTAATTAATTGTTGCAGGTGCATCACAACCTGCCCTGTCAAATTGAGCCTACCAGGCTATCCAGAAGGGGGGATAAATGGTAATAACAAGTGGCTGGACCACCCCCTCCTCATACAGCGCCCTAGGTGAATTGGCCTCCCATGGCCCCTGCTGCTCAGGCTGGGAAATCAACCCCAAATCTGGTCAACAAGTGTAAAACTGCATCTATCATTGTCAGAAGTGCCCGAAACTGAAATATAAGTGTCTCATTGGATCTAAAATACCCAAATCTACTAAGAGTATGTACTCATACACCATGGGTTGCCTTGATGGGCTAACTGTAGGGTCCACCATATATGGACAGTGCATAATCTGATGATATGAAGTAATAATAAAACCTGTTGAACTGCATCAATCATCATCTGAATCATATGTCTATCATATAGTATCATCAATAGGAGTATGTGGGCCCATACATCATCATCAATAATCCTTCATGGCCCACATCATCACGGATCCTAAGAAATGACCATAGCCAAACTAGGTTTTACTAGGTCCATATACAACCAAGGATAAATCATATCAATAGACTAATACATGTTCCTCTAATCATACTCACAAATTAACTTAAAGTATAACATCATTCAATGGCATTAATCGTATTTATTCATTTCATTGTTATTTATATTTACTTGCACAATAGATTAAATGACTAACTCACCCATTGGACATGGTCTAACTACTAGCTAAGGATGAAGGCTAGGAACAAGGTTGGGTAAAGGGGGTGACTTGTCTAAACTCAACTAAAAGATACTTTGGATTGGGAAAAAGGGGAAACTAAAAACTTTGTGCTAGACAAATTAACACGGGGGATGGTTGTGCCTCACAAATGGGTAAGTTGTTTAGAGAGTGCTTATTCAACTTAGGCATCATGTCTACATCAAGTTGATCCAATTTCATTAGGATCATTCAATTTCATTTCATGGCCTTTTTGGCCTACATAATTCTTCGGATCTCAGGTGTGCTGATAAGCACAACTAATTGCAGCTTGCATCTAGGGCATGTTTACATATACATATAAGGTCAGCAATTGTTTAGATATAGCATTTAAGAACCATTGCTTTTTGGACCTTTCTTATACTCTTTGAGGAGTATTTTTAGCAGTACATTGCTCTTTCCCTTTTTAGTTTCCATTTGCGAATCTATATAATTTTCCACAAGTAGTACATGAGCTTTCAGTTTTAGCCAACAACATCTCAAGTGACTAGGGAGAGTTCGAGCCAGTGCCAAACATCGGGACAACCGACCAGAATGATTTAGGCCTACAATCCAACTTACCAAAGGCAAGTTTTTTCACCAACTCAGAGCCGAGACACTAAACATACATGGATGCGGTCCAAACACAGAGGTAGAAAAAGGGGAAGTCCTCAGTATCGAAAAGTCAAATAAGACAAGTCAAGGGATAAAGTCAAGTAAGGAAAGTCATGTATGGATGGAGTCAAGTGATAATGGAGCCTAAGCTAGCAGACAACTAGTGTCAAGAAAGGCCATATTTATGCAAGGTAGTGAACCAGTGAGTTTTTCTAAACAACCTAAATGTGCAAGTAAAATGTTCATTTTATAATTCATCATTAAGATAGTTCATTTCAAGTTTTACAACATTTGCCACATCATGAATGATATACCAGGATGAAGCTATGAACATGACTAAAACAACAAGATAATAATCCACTGTCAATGATCAAACATCCATAGGTCATATAACATCATCATAAGAATAATCATCATAAACCATCTGAAACACTGCTACAATACATCTCTGGGTACTGAACTGAAACTGTATGGGATAAAGGGTCACATCGGTCATCAAATCTGAACTCTCAAGGCTCGGCTTTGACACAAGGTATAACATAAGTCTGAATAATATACTGCCCTGATCATGAGTGATCTCAGAATAATAAACTCATCATAGCCAAGCTCTGAATAATCGAAGCTCTGGAATGTGCAGATATATGCTAAGCAAGAATAGTAGCCCTGCTACTATGGTGTGATAACAGGAGGTTCTTGGGGCTCCAACGTATCATGATCTTCCAGAGTCTCATTATCGGGAGAGGGTGCAACCTCTGTAACTCTAGGAGGTACATCTTCTTCATATACTTATTCATGATGGCATTTTATGGATTTCTTAAGAGCTACGTCTTCATCAAATGTCACATATCTGCTAATCTCCATGTGATGATATCCTGAAGGCCTTGGAGGCCTCACAGTATCCAACAAATATTCCTTTCTTTCCGGAAGGATCCAACTTGGTCCTTTTCTCTTTTGGAATATGAACAAAAACTGGATAACCAAATATCTCAAACTTTGTTGCAAGTTCTCTCTTGCACCCATGTTATCATCTTCAACCTTGTAGAAAAGGTTGATGTCTCATCACTCTAGGTGATCCTTGATCTCATCATTCTATCCCGTAGAAATTCTTCTTCAATCTGCACACATGTGGTCTTCTGAGTCCTGGAGGTTGTTCGATATCTTGATCACACAATGAGTCTGGCTACATCTCATCATGGCTGACTTCCTCTACTTTATTTCATAAGTTTTGTTTATAGTTGAATCATGTCACTTGTTCTACGGAACAAGTCTCGTCATTCTTCATTTGTAGGTGATCGTTGTATGATACTTCCTACAAGTCAAATTCAATAGCATGGTTAGAAACATTTCATGGTTTCCAAAACATATGCATAAGTCATGCTGTCATAATGCTATTAATAACAAAAAATTTATTCATACCCCACATTCATATGGTAACTTTCTAGATGCCTTCCATCTCTACCAGGACATTATTAAGAGTGTGCACCACTCCCAATATGTCACCAAATAGGTTTCACTCTAGATAAGTAGCAATGGAATGTTGCACCATAGGCTACTTACCCATCACATGCATATCAATGCAAACATGCATAACACACATCCTAAATAAATGTGTACACAACTGGATACTATCATTTAAACAATTTGATAGAAATGACAATTCAAATACTTATCTTTGTTTGTTTGGTAGGATCTCTTTTGATCCTAGTCTCCTTGCATGGATTACTGGAGTGTCTGATGGTGATCTCTACACATAAGATGACAAGGACAAGTGACTAGGACCACATGGTGGGGATAGGAGGCTTTACTATCCTTCACTAGAATCACCCCATGGCACAATAATATAACATATGACTCAAAAACATGTCCAAGTGAATAAATGATCAAATCCTGGCCCCCTCAGCTGAGAAAAGAATGCATCAAATGAAAACCCGGAGACTGTGTGGACCCCACTGAATGCTGCAAGCTGATCTGGAAGGAGTGGGATACATCATAGGTGACCTATGAATAGAACTCATGCCAAAACATTTCCTAAATGTCCCAAATTGATTTCCTTAATGACCTTTTAATTCCATTTTTATTTCACCTGAAAAACCATCAAACTTCCTGAAACCCACTGCCGGCTGCCGGGGCACAAAATATGATTGTACCATCATGTCTGGAGAGGGGGTAATATGGTAATATCAAGTGGTTGTACCACCCATCTCCTCTGTAGCGCCATAGGCAAAGAAACAAGCTCAAAGCAACTGTTGGATAGGCCATTTCTACATGACAGGACTAGCCAAACGTGGAAATATGCTTATATCATCCCTGAGAGTGCCTAAAAATGATAATTGAGTGTCTCAATAGACTCAGAAGGTCCAAATATACTAAGGATGAGTACCCATACACCATATGGCAACATGTAAGATCATCTGTAGCCTTAGCCATACCGGGACAATAATAATATAATGGTCCGGAAATAATAATAACCAATAAAAAAGTGCATCAACCATCATTTGAAACCTGTATCCACTATATGGAGCCATCAAAGGTGTATCAAAGGACCATATATCACCATCATACATCATCACAGATCCCAAGGTTGACCAGGTCAAACTGGGTTTGACCGGGTCAAGACTGATCAAAATATGACCCAGGCTGAAAAAAGACTGTTGCTACAAGTGCAAATGGTTAAGACACTCTCTTTTAATCATTTTCATAGAAATACTTTAAAGTATTAAGCATCATTTCACTGGAAGCTAATAAATAATAGCATAAAGCATAATTTCAAATAATTATTTACTTTACATAAGAACCTCAAGGATATACTCATTCTGTAGACATGATCAATTTGCTAGAACATGGTGAAGGTGAAAAATACAAGGCTGGGATAAGGGGATGACTCGGCTGACTCAACACTGTGATACTTTGGAAAAGGGAAAGGGAATACACACTTAAGCATGTGTCAGATAATAAATACCCAAGGGATGGCAGTGTCTCACAAATGGAATAAGTTTTTTAGAGTGCTTATTCAACCTTGGAAAATTTCTACAAATCACATCATTTCATTTCATTTCCTTGGCCAACAGTCTTTGGATTTAGCATATATTTAACCACTGCTTTCATTAGGCCTGACAACCCTTTTGGGGATTTTACATGTGCTTAGAAGCACAACTACTAAAGCTTTCATCCAGGGTGGTTTTAGTTTCCAAATCATGTCATTTAACAACCCTTTTGGGGATTTTGCATGTGCTTAGAAGCACAACTACTAAAGCTTTCATCCATGGTGATTTTGGTTTTCAAAACATTTCATTTCATAACCCTTTTGGGGATTTTACATGTGCTTAGAAGCACAACTACTAAGCTTTCATCCAAGGTGCTTTTAGTTTCCAATTCATTCATTTCATAACCCTTTTGGGGATATTGCATGTGTTTAGAAACACAACTACTCAAGCTTTCATCCAGGGTGTTTATTCATTTAAGTTTCCATAAATGATGGTAGTATAATTTGCTTCAGGTTTTAGCCAACACAACTCAGGAAACTAGGGGGACTCTCTACAATCAAGACCAAACATCAGGGAAACCGACTAGAGAGATCAAGGTATTAAATCCAACTCACCACGGGGTAAGTTATGTTTCCAACTCAGAGCCGAGACACAAATTAACAGGGATTCTATCCAACACAGAGGAAAAAGTGGGGAAGTCCTCCATATCACAGGCTGAGGTGTAATTCAGTGTAAAAACCAATAGTGGGAAAGACAATGGATGGATGAGGAAAGGGAAATTGATGCCTAAGCTAGCAAGCCATAAAAGGTGGGAAAGATCATGTCCACACTCCTAAGAGAGTCAAACCAATGAGTATAAAACAAGAGCTTCTACATGTAGCTTCTATATGTAAGTAATACAACCATTAAATAATCATTAACAACCAAATTCATTTTATAGAGATATACTGCCAGATCATGATTACTATATACTAAGTCAAGCTATCAAAATGACCAAAAGAGCAAGATAATAAAACCAATGCACATCATATACGTGATGGGCCATATACCTATATCTGCTATATGGATCACCATAACCACTGAAAACATTGTTGTTGATACTCTAGGAACTGCACTACTGTGTATGGAATAAAAGATCATCTCGGTCATCAAATATGAGGTCAAGAGGCTCAGTCGTGGCATAAGGTCTATTGCATGTCTGATTTGGGGTTGCTCTGATGTGTGAGTGATCATAAGTAACACTGGTCATCATAGCTGATCTCATTGAATCTGTGTAAAGGAAAAGCTCAAAAATATATACTGAATTGCTCTACAATCATGGTAGCCCAACTACTATGGATGTGATAACAATACCTTCATACCAAACAATAAAAATAGGAATTTATTACCAAACAGTAAACATAGAATTTTATTGATCTAAATGTGCATTAATGGCAGAGGTATGAAAATTATTATTATTATTAATTTAATTGAACATGAAATCTTGGATATCATGCCAATTTCATTAATCGTATGAGTTAAATTCTCTCTCACTATGTCAAGAACACAACACAATGCAAAGCATTTTCAACAAAACAATTCTTCAATTAATCACATAGACCGAAGACCCTTGTGTATAACCTTGTTTTTATGCTACATGTAGTGCCCCTTTAGCACTGAGTCACTAAAATAGGAGAATCATACTTAACTCAATAAATATATTTTTTGTTTCAAGATAAAGGCCAACTCTACAGACAACACAAATGATCATTTTGAGAAGCGAACGAGAATGTTTTATCTTAATTATTGTCAAACTTTTTACTACCCAAAATAGTATTACTCTCAACACGTTATCTTAATTATTAATTATGTTTTATCTTAATTATTGACAACACGTTATTTTTTATAAGAATAAGAATGTCACTGCAGTACTCTCAAAGTTGGGTTTGAGTCCAAACAACAATTGATAGAAAAGAGAGCTCAAATATAGCTACAACCATACCCAAGTAGTGGCTTATTTAGTGAATGTTAACTTGGGATTTGATTTCCCCATATATGACTATAAGTATCAATTGTCTCAATAAGCAATTGATTTCTCATCATCATTGCAATTCAATTGCATTAAATAATAGTTTCCTCCATTCAATGCAAGACTAAGTTTGAAGAATATACACCTAATTAGAAAAGCTTTGGTATAAAAATGTTTTTGGAGATTGATTGTAGGTAAAGATATTTGGTACCAAGTAATAGTTCAAAATATATAAAGCCTAAATCTATGGAATATTGGATTAGGAATCCAATTAAAAGTGACAATAATTCCTATATAATATGAAAGACAATGGTTTTATCTTTCCCATTAACAGGTCAATGTCTTGTATGGAGGATTGGGAATGGGGTGAGAGTGAGGATTGGTATAGAACCTTGGGTTGGCAGTGTGGACAATTTGTTTGATAGGCTGATTGAGTCACTTCAAGGGAATGGTTTGTTCTATATAAATCAAGTTCCATACACATAGATAAAAACTATATGGAAACAATAATCGAAATCAATTTCATTGATTGGGTTGGAAGAAAATAAAGACAAATATTAAAAGGAGTCACTCAGATATCAAGTATTAGGAGAGAAAAGAGACAAATATCAAGTCTAGGTTGATGTCTTATTCATTGTATACAGTTTGAACAATGAATTTCTAGCAAATAATTGTTTCCATGTTAGGAAGCAATTGATTCTAAAAGAAGAGGGAAGCTCACACCTCCTTTCATGATGGCATATGCTTGCTAGGATCTCAAAGTACAAGACCAAATTTTGACTTGCCTTCATTGACTATCAAGACGGAAAGTATTCAATCCTAAGAATGAAAGAGACTTGCACATTGAATATGTGGTTGAATTCTAATCAAAGAGTTTGAATCTATAGATTGGTCAGAGTTGACTCAGTGAGCAAAATTTTGCACTGCGGGAATAAGCTAGACAAAGCCATAGCCAAAACTAGAGGTAGTGGCCAATTCCAGAGTCAAAGTTATAGCCACAAGCCAAAGTTAGAGCCATTTTCCATAGATGTAGACGAAAGGAACATTGATCCTGATTGGTTTCCTCAAAGCTTTTGGAGAAGAAAAATCCTCTCAGTGAGGAGGTGTCATTCGAAATGGATTCAAACAACTGAATGCTCATAAGATTCAGTGCAATGTAACTCAACAATTAATGAAGGTTAGATTAGCCATAAAAGACAATTCAATGTAAATTTCAATGAGGCTAAGGAAAGGAAAATAAATAAAATAGAAAAATGAAAATAGGATAATGGAATGGGAACTAGAAGTTCAACCCCTTGGCCTTCCAATTACCCCCAACTCTCCTATATCTCCTTATAATTACTCTCAAATTCTCTTTTAGCCACAAAGGGATGATTCGAAAGATCCATGACCAACATTGTAACCAAAGACTATCAAAATAGATTGAGCTACGATTTAAATGCTAGTTTTCTCCTTTGGGTTTCCAAGGTAAAATCTCTATGTCATTTTTTATGTGTTGTTTATTTGTTGATTTAGTTTGCATACAAGTGTTAAATGGAAGTTGTTATGTTTTTTTAATGGTTGCATAGGTATTTTTTTTATGAGAATTCATTCCCAACTATAGGTTGAGAATTTCCCTTCATGTTCCATTCTCCCTAAGAAATTATATAATCCCAAAAACTCTCTAATATCCTCTATATGTTTCTTTCACCGTGGTTGAATATCTAAGCTTTTCATTAACTAGTTGTCATTAATCTAGCCAGTTTTCAAATCTAGAAATTCTTGTGATTGTTGAAGGAACTTGCCTAGTGAAATTGAGCTTCTCCCATGATCGTGCACTATCTTGGTTTTTTATTGATCCCACACACAAGCACGTTCACCCTTGAGAGACCATACACAACCTCTAGTTTCTCCTTGAGCTTCCATGCAAGCCTACGCAGTGTTTCTAGACTATTTGTTGTTCCTTGGAGGTCATATGACCATACATTGGCCTAGAAAAAGTGTTCTCTTTCCTAAGGGCATATGAAATGTTGGATATGTATTGGTTAGGAATGTAAGTGATTGTTTTGCATGGGTATGGCATTGGAATCGAAATCAAATGGTAATCTGTGCTTGCAAGAAGCATATGAGTGACTCCATCATCTACATTTGCTTATTTATTTCCTTCCCATTAATTGTTGTGCTCTCCAAAATCCTATCTAGGGAAAACCATGAAAACCCTAACCACCACCAAATATCTCTAACAAGTAGGAATAAACACAATCAAGTCCTTGGCATCAACACTTGTTTGCCACAAGTCCAAGGTGTCTTTTTCTATTCTCCTCTACAAGGATTCTTCTCCCTTAGGCTTCCATAAAACCCTAATCTTCTTTTCCTCCTTAGGGTGAAACCCTAACACTATAATTTCTTTTCAATTCTCCAAAAACCCTAGAACTCCATGACAACAAGAGAGAATACACTAAAGAAGACTAAAAGGAGGGGGAGAGAGGTACTCCACTCCTCTCATCTCTAAAACAATATGATGAATTAATAGTTGGTGAAAGGAATATGTGCTTCCTATATTTATATGAGAGGTAAGAGAGGCCAACAATATGAAGTGGGCCTAAACCCTTACAAGAAACCTATCTCTAACAAGTAGTGCAACACGTTTGAAGCATCCACTTCAAAAGAAACATGTTAATATCCAAGGTGATGCGATCAACAAGCAAGCCTCCAAGGCATGAACACTCCATGGGATGTGTCCAATGCTCCTCCTCCACAAGACTCCAAGCTCCAACTCTCCTCCTAAGCCATGTTCCCATATGTGTCCATTGCACCTACATTATCACTACATAACCCAATCAAGCATAAGTCAAGTACAATCCTTGATGCAAGTGATCTAAGTGTGCCCATGCCATCTAGGGCTCAACTTCCTCAACCCAAGAAAACATAATTCAAGAACAGGAATCCATGCAAGTGATCCAAGTGTTCCCATGCCATCTAGGGCTCAAAACCCTCCTCATAAATTACCAATGATCCTCCTCCTATGAAAGGGGTCTTCCAATCAAGCAACCATTCTCAATGTGGCCAATAATAAGAATAAGAACATGATGTCAAAAGGTATCCAACGCTCCAAGGAAAAAAACCACATAAGCATCCATACAAGGTCTAGCAATACAAGATACACCATGCACTCCACACTTAGCTCATCCATACACCATGCACTCCACATGACATGAAACACCCCCAAGCATGTTGTAAACACTCATAATAACCTAGGGAGCTAATAGGAACTTCCTCAAGCAAAGCCACCACCAAAATGTTGGGTATAATGTGGAAATGGAAAATATTTAGAGTAATATAAGGGTTTATCAAATGCACAAAACATAAATCTCACTTAATCATAAGATGAGAAAAAAACTAATCAATGAACCCCATTGGGTCTAATAAAATCAAATCATATCAATCACAACTTGGTATATCCACATGGTAATATTCCTACCAATGCTATCAAGCACCTCTTTTCAACTAATATTAGGTCAAATTTTATTTCGTCTAATGTGTTAAAGATTAAGACAACTAGTGTCTTCCCTGATATCTACAACTCATTGACATCAAAGCATATACTACTCGAATATCAAAAACATTGATTGTTGTATCAAAGTCATTGATTTACTTATTTTCCTAGATTTTTCGATGTTTGTCTGGAAATTCATACCACAAAAGGAATGCATAAATAATGTAAATAAGTAGTGGTGGAAGGAGAATGTGGAATGTTTAAGATAATGTAAATGTAGGAAGCATTTTCCATATGAAATATTTTACAAAATAAATACTCTACAAGTTTTACCAAGTTCACCACATATACCCCTAATTTTCATTATGGTGAGGATAAATATTGTCGATCCTAACCCCCAATATGTGCCTAATCTACCACCTATTCTTATGTCATACATGAACACATGAAACTACCTCACGAGCAACACATCATAATGCCATTTTTTCCATGGAGTATAGTTGTATGGGCTACTGACATTATTGCCCCCATAGAATTTTTTTTATGTTGCATGACATCAATAAGCATCACCCAAATGTTATCTTTTGCATAGCATTACACTATGTTCAATGGTCGGTATCATCTTCTCTTTTATTCTCTACCTTAGGAAATAGGTCAATGTTTATTATGCATATGATTGTCTACCCTTTACTTAAGTATTACATCATATGCTCTTTTGTACTTCAAAATTTTCCTCACATTATTAAAATATAATTTTTCAAATAATGAGGTATTTGCACTTGTGCCCTCAATTATGTAAATATACAAGACAAAACAATAATATTACCATAGTCAATATTGTATACTAGGGACACCAAAATGAAATATCACACCTACCCTATTCTTGTTCTTTTCATTAATATATTTCAACAAAATTTATGAAAATGATTGTTTTCTCTTTCTAGGTTCTTATGGCAGCAATATTATTAGGATGACCTCTTGCCATGACTTGGTCATTTGTAAAAGGTTGGATTATCAACCCAACTCTCATTTTATGACATGCATTCATAAGAAGGGAAGAAGTGTTGTTGATCATTTCATGCCCTCTATTCATCTATTGAACAACATTGACAATGATAAGATAAATGAGGATAATGAGACAAACTAATCACAACCCCATCATGATAACTTGAAATGATCTTGAGGAAACTATTATACATGTTACAAGTAAACAAGTTTTATGATAAAATGGCTTACTTTTTTCTAAGATTTGAAACATTTGTTTATTTATAAATATAAAATTGACACATTTGACAATTTATATGACAACATTGCTTTGAACCATTTTTGTGCTCAAACAAGTATTCTAAAAAATTGCACATCAATGAAATAACTTTCAAACCCTTTGTATGACCTAAAATGCAAAATTTAAAGAAATATATCATATATGCTTCTAATGAGTGTAACAAAGCTAGTAAGATTAAATATTTTATCCTTAATAAAATAAAATAAAAAACAATATTTAACCAAATCGATAAATCTTATAAACTTGTGCCTAAAAGACCTATAATTTTTGGGGTTAACATCATTATTAGACAAACCAAGTAATCAAGTAATACTAATATAAATCACTATAACTCATACCTTAACAAACTTTGTGTTTCTCAAATCTCTTAAGATATCCAAGCCACCCATCTCTACAATGGGTGTTTTTTCAACTAATACTAAAAATTTGGCATCGAACTCTTCATAAATGGCTATGCCAAAGCCATTATTAAAACATACCAAGTTAAGATCATAAAACTTAGAACTTTGATCCTTGCGTCTTATATCAAACATTTTTCAATCAAATTACCAATAAAGACTTCCCTAAAAAATGCACTAACACTTTAATTGTTCTTATTTTCAAATCCAAAACCAAAATGACTCAACTAATTATCAAACCATCATCCCCTTCTAGCAATGTTATTCTACCTAATTCTTTTAAAAAGTAGACAATAGATTCATAACAATAAAAGAAAAACACTTTAATTGTTCTTATTTTCAAATCCAAAACCAAGATGAGTCAACTAATTATCAAACCATCATCCCCTTCTAGCAATGTTATTCTACCTAATTCTTTTAAAAAATAGACAATAGATTCATAACAATAAAAAATAAAATCAAAAGGCATGTTGGTTTCAAAAATCAACAAGCTATAATCAATAACATTTTCACCCTTAAAAGAATGTTTGACAGTTATACAAACAAAAAATATCTCATATATTGTTTTGTTGAATTTAAAAAACCCATCGAAATTGTGCGTGTATCCATGTTGTGGAAAACTTGAGAAGAAATAAGTATCCCTCTTGAGCTTTGTAAAGTTATGATTAAAGTCTACAAAAATGTTATTGCTATGATATGATGTAATCATGAATCGTTAATGGACAATTTTAATATCGATGTTAGGTCAAAGTGTCACCTTTATTTAACCTATTTTGGATCTATACCAATAAAATAAAGCAATGATTTGGTATTAATATGGTCAAAGACACATTAGTATCATCTTATATATTGATATTGTTCTTGCTAAAAGTATCAATGATCTTCACGTGCAACTCAATATTCTAACATCTATTCAAAAATTATGAACTTATCATTAATATTGTTCAAACTCTGATTATGATAATTAAATCAAAGAAAATAATTAATCCATTAATTTTGTGTAGGGATAACACCCTTCAAGAGGTGCAATATTACAAATACTTGAGCATAATTTGCAGTTGTCATTTAAAGGAAAACCACATTGTGAAGAAAAGAATCAATCGCACTGAAAGCTTATTATAGATTTTAATATATATATATATATATAATTGCTAAACTTTGAGAATGAGATCAATATAAAATATATATACATTACTACATTTGGGGTCCAAATTCAACGTTTAGAGAAATGTTAAACATTAAATGTAGGTTCTCAACATCCAGTGGGAGTCAACTAGGTGATTTTTATTCGAAAATGCAATCCAACATCACTTAAGCGACGCTCCAAGGAGTCACTTAAGCGATGTATGACCCTTCACATCAGTTGAGAAAGTGCTTTAAGACATGTTAACTTCGTTTAAGTGACATGTTGTTGACACAAACCCAGTCGACAAGGGTTCCTCACATTGTCGACACCCAAACCACCACGATTTCCCTAAGCATCGGCCCAGACAGGTTTTACCCTATCCATCAACACCTATGGAGCAGATGAGGTCTCACCTGAGATGTTCAAGGGAGAGTAGACGAAACCACATCGTTTCCGTCGAATGAAGGAGGACTTTGTGCATCAACTAATCAACTTATCACAGTATTGCATAACAAATCTAACCATTCAACTTAGGCATTAAACATAATCGCGGCATCATTCAACAGATCTCATCATTGACAGAACCATAAATGCGCAATAGATATAACAGTAAAACATTAATTGCAGCAAGGAAGCATCGCATCATTCATAGATTCATATCACATGATGCATTCATCACAAGGGAACAGGAAAGACACAGTAATTCTGCTAACATCATATCATATTAACCTTTACAACAACCCATAGATACAACAATAATTCCTCTATTGCATAACCAGATTAACAGACAAGCAAAATCATCCGTGCTCAACTGTCTCTTCAATTCATCAGCTCATGGATTTCCAATTCGGTACCTCAACACTTACAATACTATGTCTATTTATAGGCTAGCACCTTTACATTTGCGATTCACTTAGGCAACCATCTAACTACTTCTTAACAAACTTTACAAAAAGGATAACCCAAAAACCCACATAATGCGGCCCAAATGACCCAAAACTACATAAATTAATCTACTTGCGCGTTGTTTTCCTTCTTGCGCGGCATCTTTGACCCTTCGTAGCATCTGCGATGTTGCGCAGTTGACTCATCCAAACCGCTTGCCAACAGGTCCCCAACACAATCTTGTGGCTCGCCCTCGAGTCACGTCAGGTGGACATGGTGTACTCGTTCTTGTCCGTCGCTGGACTATTCCTCTGCAACTGTTCTTGTTGTTTGGAGTGCGTTGTTGTGTACTGCTCAAACTGCTACAGTGATATCCGGCTCACTGTCATGTACTTCTCAAACTGATACGGTGATCTTCCGGCTTGATGTTACATACTTCTCAAACTCATCCTCCAGTCTCTGGAAACCTGGTGTAAACTGAGGAAAAGTTGATGAATAAAACCAAGGTATGAAACAAGCCAACTGCTGTGGAGAAATCTATTTCGCACCGGGGATCACCCACTATCGGGACCAGGGGGTTGCCGCCCCTGTCATTCTAGTGGTCGCAAGGACCACGAAGCTTCGAACTACCACCACATACCTAAACATCTTGGATGAGACTTCATCTCTGTTACACACGAGTGTCCGCACTGCTTTCTTCTATGGGTTCTCATGCACACTCATCGTTCGGGCCCTCAGCCCACCGGGTGTGTTGCCGCATGAAATGAAATGAATCATTTCCACAGCCTCCTTGGAACTCCTAACTTGTCTAGCTTCCTGACCCACTCGTAGCATGAATTGCTCCCATCTGATAGATCCTTCTTTGCTTAGCTAGCCTCTCGTGCCTGTATTTATGCATTTTCATCGTCCTGGACGTCGACCTCGGAAATCATTTGCAAATCTATTCACATAAGGATTCGATCCTGTCATCATGCCATTCTGCCATCTCCTGGTGAGGTAGATATGCAACATGCATGTTTAGACTGGACTTCTTACGTGCAAAGCAGCGACCATGCTTCCACCAGTTTTCATTCGTGTCAAAACGTGCGAGGCATTACCCCTGGTGTCGTCGGCCATGCTGCCACCTTGTGTTACACGTGACAAACGTGCCTGACTCCAACACCAATCCGGGCCATGTAACGATCATATCTTCCAAGAAGACCCATCATATGAAAAAGTCTCATTTGCTAATGATCTGTAATGATTGTTGATTTGAATGCATCGCGACCCTGTAGTTGTCACATCACAGCTCCCAAACTACGATACAATCCCTCTAACTTACGCATCCTGTCTCTACTGGTGCGCCACCCTGCCACCTATCATCCTACACTTTTTTTTTTACAATGTTGTTCAGGCATCGCGCTGCTCCGAGCCCGTCCTATAGGGCTTCAACCTGCTACCATTTACTATCTTGGGTAGCATCACTCCATCTAATTGCTGCAATTGTACTACGCCTCTGGAAGTTATGCAACTGATGCAATATGGACCGAGCCAATGCATATGTAACTTCCCTGGATGCTTCATGAACTTGCTGTCATACAACAGCACCAAGTCACCTTGCTGAAACTGTTTGTTCTTGATATGGCGATCATGCCAAGCTTTTTGCCGATCCTTCTCCACAAGCTGGTGAAACCCTGCGATAAAGCGGTCTTACTCAAGCTGTACCAGCTTCTCTAGTCGTTCTACCAATGTTGCTTCATCATTCATACCTATCGCGGCCGCTATGCGTAGACTCGGAACAATGTACTCCATAGTCATAACTGCCTCTTTCCCATACACCAATTTGAACGGTGTTTGTCCCATCAACCATTTACAAGTGGTGCAATATGCCCACAAGATTGTTGGAATCTTCAAATCCCAGTCATCGTGATTCACATTACAAACCTTGGTAAGCGCATGCTCTAATAATTTGTTGAAAAGCCTCCACTGTGCCATTTGCTTGCGGATGATATGGCGTACTCTTCTTATGTTGTATCTGAAGCTCTGCTGTCAATGCGCTGACTGTGCGATTAATGAAGTGACTCCCCTGATCACTCATTAATATCTTCGGGCAGCCAAACCAAGTGATGATATTTTCGAACAAGAAACGCGTTGTTGTTGCAGCGGTGCAATCTAAAACTAGTGCGGCCTCCTCCCATCTTATCAAATAATTAGTCGTTGTGATTATGTATCATGCACAAGTGTGCTTCCCAGGTGGTTTGATAGGTCCCATGAAATCCACAGCCCATTTATCAAACAACTGCAGTGTCACTTGAGGTATTAGTGGCATCTCATCCCTCCTGGAGGGTTTACCAGTTCTTTGACAGACATCGCAAGTCCGCGCATAATCTGTCGCATCATTGCGAAGAGTGGGCCACCAAATCCCTGCATGAAGCACCTTCCTAGCGATAACCCGACCACCATAGTTCCCACCGGCCACTCCTGCATGTGATTCTGACAATATCTGCCCTTGCTCATGAGGCAGGACATAGCGCCTCAAGATCTCGTCTGATCCTAGCTTGTACAACTGTCCAACAATCAACTGGAAATCTGCAGCCTTAACCACCAACTGCTTCTTCTGACTAGTGGTAAACTCCTCTGGTGCGGTTCCTGTCGCCAGAAACTGAATTATTTCTTCATAGTAGTCATCAGCTACTTCAACCCTGAATAGTTGCGCATCTAGAAACCCATCTTCAATGTTGGTTGGTTCCTCCCCTATCTCAATTTGCGACAAGTGATCTGGCCCTGCATTCAAGTGATCGGGATTCACAATTACCTCAAAATCGAACTCCTGAAAGAGAAGTAACTCGTAACATATATTCCCCCCCAACACAGGCTTATTGACCAAATATTTCAAATCAGAATGGTCTGTGAACATCTTGAAGTGACCCCCCAATAGGTAATGCCTAAACTTTTGCAGCGCATATACCATCGCCAAGCCTTCCCTCTCTGTAGTGGTATAATTTTGCTCTGAAGATGATAACTTCCGACTCGCAAAAGCAATTGGGTGATCCAGATCTCCTTCCCATGGTTGCGTGAGCACTACTCCTAGTGCAATCGATGATACATCTACATGGACATGGAATTCCTTGCTCCAATCAGAAAATGTTCTCTTGTGGTGGTCCTCTTTCGCAATACTGATCTGATGATAACCAAAAAATCCATCTATGAAGGAATACATCTCTTGGCCACCCACTCCCTCCAGTACTTCATCAGTGAACGATGTCGGAAATGGATCATGCATACATGCGTCATTCAGCTTCCTCAGGTCGACACAAATCCGAACCTCACCTGTCTTCATGTCTTGCACCACCATAGGACTAATCCATTATGATTCTTCGACTAGTACTGGAAACAACCCCATTCAGTCACAAATGTTGTCTTGTGGCGGTCCTCTTTCGCAATACTGATCTGATGATAACCAGAAAATCCATCTGTGAAGGAATACATCTCTTGGCCACCCACTCCCTCCAGTACTTCATTAGTGAACGATGTCGGAAATGGATCATGCATACATGCGTCATTCAGCTTCCTCAGGTCGACACAAATCCGGACCTCACCTGTCTTCATGTCTTGCACCACCATGGGACTAATCCATTCTGATTCTTCGATTAGTTCAATGATGCCAGCATCCAGCATGTGGTCAAGTTCAACTTTGACCCGTTCCTTATGTCGCGGATTCAGTCGATACGGTCGCTGCCTAATTGGTTTTGCATTTGGTTTCAGCGAAATCTTCATCTCCCCTAGATCCCCCAAGATTCCCTTCATCTTAGAAAACTTCATAGGGAACAAATCTTGGAACTCATGCAACAGTTCGGTGACCTTCACAATCATGTCTTCATCCCAGTAGTCACCCACATTCGCAAACTTTGGGCTCTCCTCCATCCCAATGTTGACCTTCCTGAGCTTCAACGGCTGAATGATCGTATCTTTTGGTGCATCCAGAGCTACAACATTGCGACTTCCTTCTGATTCCGGAATATTGACATTCCACGGGTCACCACCATCCTCTGGCCCTCCAGTGATATTATAACATTCCATCATCGACTGCATCTTACAGTGTGTATGCGGATCCACAGGATATGCCACTAGAACTACCTTCAGAATGACGTCGCGGATGAGCTGCAAAGCATTGTAAACATCTGGATTGGCATCTGCAAAGCTGAAGGTGTGAGTAAAGCAAACGGTCAACTCTAACCAAGTAGTGATCTCCACACGTAACTCAGCTGCGACATACCATGATCGCGACATTTCATCCAAAGTATGGATAAAAGCATGGACCCATTCATCCCTTGGTTGCGAGGCCCATAAAGTCTAGCATTCCATCAGATGACTACCAGGGTCATTCCACCCATCATACCTTCCGGTGTGGTATATTTCTGTGTCGCCAAAGCGAACCGTCATCAACCTTCGACACTGCGACCAACCAGTAATCGACTTCTTATGGGTCACCCACCACCGTGCTAGAGTAGCCTTCAGCACCTCCTCCAATTCCAGCAACCGCTGCGGTTCTGACACCTTAGCTTCAAAAGTGACCAGAAAATTAGACGATCCAGGCAGTTCTTTGTATACTGGAAACTCAACAGTCTCAGTTGCGACACAACACAGCGACTGTGTGATTAAACCACATTTTCTGAATGACACCTCATGCAAGCGATTATGCCAATTCTCTAGAGCATCATCCAAGTCGGAAGACGCAGAGCTAGAGCTGCGCCAACCAAGTTCTCCACCAGCAGTCAGATGGATGTAGTCTTTTGAAATGTTATATGCATGATCCCATCATCTTCCAACTTCATCCTTGACAGGTTCAATATATCGTCGCCCTTCAGCCGGATCCAACGGAGTGATGACGTGGAGATCCTGATTTTCAAAGGTCATCACCCGCTTCTTGAAATTGATCACTTCCATGTTGTCATTAGCCCATCCAATCCCCAGCAATGCAGGGTAGGAGCTTCCACCTTCGAAAACCTCAATGACATCAAAATCCGCACAGGTTTTCATTCCCTCAATATCCACAATGAGGCGTGGAACTCACCCAATTGGTGTGACTTTGGCCTGATTAGCCAATCGCAACTGTACAGGAGACTAGCTCATCGTTGGGCTCCCCATATTTTTCCATGCTTGCTTTGTCAATATATTAACATCGGAGCCTAGATCCAAAATAACCGAATCAACTTCGTAGTCCGCAATCTGGACATTCATGCGCATTTCCTTGCCCGTCTTCTTCCTTTGCAAGGAATTCACCACGGACTCCCTCCGTCTCTGAGTCGGTCAACGCAACAGGCTCTCGATCTCGATTAGAGCTTCAGGATCTCTTTCCAGCGATAAATAACTTTCCAATAAGTGTTGCAAGGTACCATACTGACGCAACGGTCCTGCTTCCGAAGTTGAGTCAAAAGCCGGGGGCATGTCATAAATAATTGACTTACCGCAATCTTTTTCCATCGCATTACGTTGTTGAAAGAATGCATCATGCTCAGCATCAATATCAAACTGTGCCTTATTCTTCCCAGCCAACCAGATCAGAGGGTGCAAACCATCTTCGCCTGTCTTCGCACCTCCGCGAGTGATAACAAAAACAGTAGCATCCTACATCCTCGGCTCTGCTGAAACAGTTGGTCCTTGATTCTAGTTTGGCGGCGGATTCACAGGTTGATTCACATTCTGGTTGGAGTTCTGATTCGGACGCAGGTTCTGATTCTGCGGTGGATTCTGATTTGGAAACTAGTTCTGATTCTGTAACTGCGGTATATTTCCTGCCTTCCATCGCGCAATCAACTGTGGATAATTTTCAACAGTGTGATCAGTAACAAAACAAAATGTACACTATGTCTACAATTGTGGGAAATCTCTCTAGTAGTGTCCCAACACTCCACAATTATAACATTGGATAGGTCCGTGACCTTGTCCTCCTCCACGACCAAAGCCTCCACTGCGTCCTCCCTGGAATCCTCCACGGAATCCCCCTTGCTGCTGATATTGTGGTTGATTGAACTGTTGCTGCATCGGATTCAATTGCAGCTGAACACACTGTTTTGGATGAACGCATGGTGCCGGTTGAGCGTACTGTGTCTGTTGAACGTACTATGGCTGTTGTGGATCCATATACTGTGGCATAAACTATTGTTGTGGTTTCGGCTGCGGTACAAACTGCATCCGCGGTTGAGGGAGCGGTTGGGCCACCTGTGGCTACAGTTGTGGTTGTTGTACTGCACGTTGGTCGTCCTTCACATAGAATGTGTCGTACGTTCTTTCATAAAGTAATCCATATGCACGGAAATCCTTATCTTCGTGTCCCACAGGCTTGCAGAATGTACAATACAAATTCATCGACTTTGTGACCATCTTCTGCATATATTGACACTCCTCATGTCGATGCCCATACACCTAATAGATGCGGCACCATGGAAAACCTCCACCACTCAATGTGTTCAGTGCTTCGGATACCAGATAGTTGTGGAAATCTGGGCAGCTATCCTTAGTATGCCCCTCTGCACGACATCCCGTACACCAAGCCTCTTCATGATGTTCTTTACCCTTCTTAAGGTCTTGCAACTAGATTGTCAAGTTGACCAGCTGTGTCTGAATTTGTGACTAGCTATGTCTGAATCTGCGACATGCCAGTTGCGTTCTCACCAATCGACAAAGCTTCTAACCGCATCGCAATCTCCAGAGCTTCTCTCAGTGTTGTAATGTTCTGTTGCATCAACGGGAGTCAAATATGAGGTAGAAACGCTGCGATGAACCATTCCTTGTGTTGGACATCGCTCATGTCAAAGCTAACTCTTGCCATCAGCGTTTTGAATCGTTGGTCAAAATCCCACACAGTTTCATTTGGATACTGCTTAATCTCTTTTAGTTCTGTAATATACTACGCTTCAGACTTGGGTTTTCTGAACTCTACAATCAATCATTTTCTAACCTCATCCAGCGTCTTCTCTAGAGTGCTTGTAGGAACTTGTACAAACTTCATAAACCAGTCCAATGCATGACCCTGAAGAGTAGTCTCCAATTGGCCTTTCTTGGCGTCATCATCCGTAATTTTCTTCACAATCCATACTGCTTCGCATAAGAACCAGTATTGCTCGGGATTGTTTGTTCCGTTTCCATGGAACAACGGCAACTTTGCATCTTCACCCGCCATACTAGGCTTCCTTCCTATAGTCGTTGAGCTGCTAGCAATCAAGTTCTGTTGACACGATGAACCCAGTGGTGTCAAAGTTGTATTTCTTCCTAGTTGATAGATAGTGAGCGTAGGTGTGGGTACGTTTCTACTGGGGTTTGGTCCTGCCTCTATCCTGGGCGTATCCTGGTTGTCCTTGTCGGCACTGTGAGGTCACTTCGTCCCATGTGGTCTTCCTTCACGGTTTTTCATTTCGATCGCAACACCACCTTCTCCTATCCTCTGCCTCTTTCCTGTTGAAACCTTGCTCCTCCCCTTGTAAGACTACTCTCTTCCTCAGCTTCCTTCATAGTCTCATCATAACTTGCACCCATCTACCCCGTATCATTCCATGTACTGCCCCCCTGCTGTTGCGGTATCCACAACCTCCTCCCAGCAGGGCTCTACTGATCGAGGTGCATCTTCAATATGCCCTTTTCGCAGATGAGCATCTTAATGGACAATTGTAGTGACAACAAAAACCTACCTCTCAATCCGTTGAAAAATTCCCTTTCAGCTTCACTATAAGACTTTGTTGTATCAACCGCAAACTCGGTGATATAGCCTTCGGGAGTCCAAGATGTCGACTCACCTCCTTGGAAGTTTTGCTTCTGAAAGGTCAACTGCGCTAACCATTCATACAAGATGATTGGGAATTCACAGAAAAAATATTCGTGTGGACCGTCGTGTATGTACTTTTCCAACCACCAATCTGTCGACAACCCAGGATTCTAATTTTCTTTTTCAACAAACTCTCGCAACTTTAGGTCGAACCAGTCTTGGATTTCTGGTCTCGTCGGATGCCACAACATGTCCTCCTTCACTTTGAGCTATGGTCCCGGCAACGGAACCATTTTTTGACACAAACCCAGTCAACAGGGGTTCCTCACACTGTCGACACCCAAACCACCACGATCTCCCTGAGCACCGACCTAGACAGGTTTTACCCTGTCTAACAACACCTATGGAGTAGATGAGATCTCACCCGAGATGTTCAAGGGAGAGTTGACGGAACCAAGTTTCCGCCGAATGAAGGAGGACTTTGTGCATCAACTGATCAACTTATCGCAATATTGCATAACAGATCTAACCATTCAACTTAGGAATTAAACATAATCGCGACATCATTCAACAGATCTCATCATTGATAGAACCATAAATGTGAAATAGATATACCAGTAAAACATTAATTGCAGCAAGGAAACATCGCATCATTCACAGATTCATATCACATAATGCATTCATCACAAGGGAACATGAAAGACACAGTGATTCTGCTCAACATCATATCATATTAACCTTTGCAACAACCCATAGATACAACAATTATTCCTCTGTCGCATACCCAAATTAACAGACAAGCAAAATCATCCGTGCTCAATTGTCTCTTCAATTCATCAACTCATGGATTTCCAATTCGGTACCTCAACACTTACAATACTATGTCTATTTATAGGCTAGCGCCTTTACATTTTCAGTTCACTTAGGCAATTGTCTAACTACTTCTTAACAAAATTTACAAAAAGGCTAACCCAAAAACTCGCATAATGCGGTCCAAATGACCCAAAACCCACATAATGCGGTCCAAATGACCCAAAACCCACATAAACTAATCAACTTGTGGACTGTTTTCCTTCTTGCGCGGCATCTTTGACCCTTCGTAGCATTCGCGATGTTGCGCAGCTAACTCATCCAAACTGCCTGCCAACACATGCCGACCGTATTTGGGTTTTTTTTTCAATTCCACAATAGTAGAAAATGATTTGGACTGAACAAAAGAATACTTTTCCAAAGAAATTTTGAGGGAGGAAAACTCTGATTAGAGGTAAATTTTCTTGTGGATTAATGAGATTTTCCATTGACTTAATTTTTTTTCTTGGATTAATGTTTTCTATGTTTTTATTCTTACTATACTAGTGGTTTAATAATGTATTTTATTGAGATAGAGAACAATGTCAAACAACCATGTCCGTCGGTTTGCTAGTGGATCCAAACGAAATGTTATTATTCAAGCAGTTATCAATTCTATATTCGGTGATAGAAGCAACCATGGTAAAACATATGACTAGAATCAAGAAAACCTTTATCAAGATATAATTGGTGATGGAAAATGTTATTTCCCTTGTACGCAATGCAAAGGGATAAAGAGAAAAAGAGTTTTTAAGGAAACAACCAGGAAACATTGCTTAGAGCATAGCGACTTGGAAGGTGGAAAATAATATCATCCCTTGGTAAGATATCAAAAACATGTTTTCGTCATTTTTCAATATTAATATTTGACAATCTATTTCGATACTAATTGGATATATTTTTTCATAATTATTACACAGACAAGACAACCAATGCTTGGAAATCCACACACTACAATTCATACTAGAGATGGTGAGGACGATGACATTGTGGGATAAATAGGTTCATCCATGACACATTTGTTGCCACGGATTAGAATGCACCTATGCATGAGATCTACAAAAATATTTATGATGTATCTCTCATTGATAAGGCACAAAAAGTCTTATACAAAGACTCAAAGACAAATATTCTCTCTGCTCTTCTGTTGCTAGTCAACTTGAAGGTAATGATGGTATTTCAAACACGGGAATGACGCAATTGTTAAGGTATGCAAGATTTATCTATATGTAATTGCAATTGTTTGTTATTTATTTTTTATTGTAGTATATAGGTCCTTCATTTTTATTTTTTTTGTATATTGTTAGGTGATACTCTTCTACAACCATCAAATAGTTTACCTTGCACATGTTGGAATCGATTTAATACTGAGAGAGGGGTGAATTAGTATTAGCACAGTTATCAACAGTTTTTACCTTCTTTAACAGATTAGTCTTTAACTTAATCTTGATCTTTAATTATGCATCCAAAATAAAACATTCATCCACATATGCACCCAGACAAAGAACACAAAACACACAAGATTTTGACGTGGAAACCCAAATGGTAGAAAAATATGGAATTTTTTTTTGTAATGAAAAGAATACATTCAAGGAAGCACTGACTTCCTATGTTTACCAGCACCAACTAGAAGGAGGCACCGACCCCCTGGTTTTACAGGCACCAACCTGAAGGAAGCACCAACTCATTGTGTTCTCCAACACCAACTAGAAGGAGGATACAACCTCCTGCTCTTTGCCCCATCCTGCAGCCCATATATCCAAAATAATATTATGTTTTACTGATCTTTCAACTCACGCACACTTCTGATCTTTTGTAATTCGTTATGTTATGCGCCACCTCCGTATTTATTGTCACTATGCTGCATACATCACTTGACTTCTTTGTGCTTCTTTCTTACATCTTCTGTGACTATAAGCGTGCTTCCAGCAATATTTTCATTCAGTCCTCATGCACTCGTGCATACTTCTATAATTCTACCTTTCAGTGTTTGCGCATCTGTCACATATCTACAACATCATTTTGTGCACCATCTGTAAATCATTATGCTGCATGTGCGCATTCATCTCATCACTAGATCACGTCGTTCTGTCCTCGAGCCACTGATGCCCCGAATATAAATCTATATCTTCCACTTGAATATCTATAGCCTTGCCCTCAAGCTTACATCAAATCTCCAACTTGCATCTCTATTTATACATGTCTTGCATGGATTGTATGTCCACAAGTTGGTTGTGGAAATCATTCTTCCTTTCATCACGGATTATGCCTATGCCACATGTCATGTTCTGCGCTGATGATGTGTCATCCTTTGTGGATCTTGTGCATCCATGGTCCATGAGTTAGCAGAACTTTCACCTCAGCGTTGTAGTCTTTCACTCTCGATGTACCATTGCTTTGTAGAATTTGTGCAACCATGGTCCTACACTTGGTGGGACTTTGACCTCATCTTGTGCTTTTGTAATGCCTTCTCTTGTATAACTTGCGCATACTTGATCCTCGACTTAGTGGGAGTTTAACCCTTGCAGTATCATCACTTGTGGGACTTTCACACTTGCTGAGTCTTTAGCTGTGGAATTTGTGCATATACTAACTTCAACCGCTGCACTCTTCTTGGAACTTGTGCACGCTTCAATAATTGAAATAATATTCTGATTGGTAAGACTTGCGTGTTTTCGGGTTTGTTTAACCATAAGTCGTTACTTGCTGCTTGCCCACTCCTGATATTTGACCATACAATGTTTAGGCTTTCTTGTGCATTCCAAAATCTTCTGTCGACATGCCTACACACTTGTACCTTTGCTCAGTCAACTCCTTGGTTTCTTGTGCACATGTACCTTTTTCCATCCAATTATTTGGCTGCTACCTTGAGAGAGTATGACTTGGTGGACTTGATATCTACACAGGTACCACATGTTGTAGGATACATTACTTATGTACTTCTTTGAACTAGTACTTATTTGAACTAGATATGCATGATGTTCCTTCCTTGTGTGCTTCTTCATACTGATCATGCATGATGTATCCTTGTTTATGTACTTCTTCATATTGGATCTACATGATGTATCTTCCTTGTGTGCTTCTTCATACTATTCATGCATGATGTATCCCTGGACACACATATTTACACTGGATGCAACTTCTAGATATACTTATTCATATCGGAATCCATATCCTTCATCTATCTAGCACATATACTTCTTCAAAGTGGATTCCATATACTTCTTTAAGATGGTATAAGAATGTTGTGTCCACTTTGACCTCAGTTGACATCAATGACTCAAACTAAATCAATTGAAATCCTCTTTGACATTAGTTGACACATGATCAATGACAACCAAAGTTCAACAATCTCCCCCTTTGGCATTGATGTCAACACCTTATGAAGTTATGTATGATCTTTTGAATTGTATGCTTCATTTGTACTTGTCGCAGTGCTCCCCCTATGTATATGCTCCCCCTGAGTTCTTTGAGCTTCTAAATTCTACGCATATTGTTGTCAGTACTTATTCTAGTTTATGTTACTTATGCACAGATGGTTGATCTAATTCACACTCTTTCATGTCTACTTCATTTGCATGCTACACTATATTAATATGCTTCACGCTCTTTCGTGTCTACTGCATCTGCATGTTGTCTCGTCATACTTTATTGCGTGTTGTTTCTACTTTATTATCTTTCACAAATTCTCATGCATATTTTCTCTCCGGTTGCTTTAGTTCTTCTCATCTTCATGCCTCAGCTTCATGCATCTTCTCCCCCTTTTACATCAATGGAAAATAGGTGCCATTACTCGTGCAATTACTAGTTCATATTGTATTTTGTTTTGCGCGGGCCTCTACCTCAATTATTCCAGGATGACTCCCCCTGTCTTCATGCCTCATTTCTTTGTTGTAATTCTGCTTTGATATCCTGCAATTTTCATATTGCTTTCATAATTATATTTCATTGCCATTATTGTATGGGTTCTATCTTCCTCTTGTATCTTGGCCTATTGTTCCTATCACAACACTTCATCATCCTTTACGTAGTGGATTAAGTTTGCCTCATTTCGTGCCAACTACGTAGTGCCAAAAAGCAATCCTTTACTGGTTTTGCACAATCCTTTCCGCTGACTTGACTGTTTCATCTGTCGCATTTACTGTGTTGTGTCCTTGTCTCATCGCATTTATTGCCACATCCCTTTCCATGAAAACCAAATATTTGGAAATTCCATCCACCATTTCATCATTAAAGCAGATATCATACTCAGCTCGTGTGGGAACAATTACATGTCATCATCGTACTCAAGCTTTTGGGGCAACATCATTCCATTGCATGAAGCAATAGATTGGATTTTTGCTTTCCATGCACCTTTTCAAATCTTATTAAATCCAACATTCAATTTTGGCGACTCCACCACCTTATTCGACTTGCGCTATATTGAATGCATATCTCATCAAATTAATTTCATGTGTGTGGACGTCTTCCATTCAATTCTATAAGAGTTTCATCAACAATGCATAGTTCATCACTTTTTCCACTTTTTCATTTCCATGTTGCATTGCTATATGGTTCTTCTTCTTTCTTCCAATGGCCTCCTTCTACCAAAGAATGAATGCCTCCCTTGAGAATGTGCAACTTGCAGTTCAGACACAGCAACCCAAATTCTCACGCCTGAGGGTTAACATGGGTGTATGGCAGCGATAGATGGAGGAAACATATTTTCGTCGTCAATACACTTAGTTGTAGGTGTATCTCAGTCATTTCGAACAACTGACTCATCTGACTTGTCGGGTTGACAATATGGAGCACCAATCGCAACATATTTTGAGTGAACTGTCCTTGCCTCTTCCTCAGTATAATGCACCATCATCGTCTGCAACTCTACAAATCCTTCCTGTGCATCCTTCTTCAGAGTGTACTGCACTTGTGCCGGTAAATTTGGAGTTTCATCTTAAAAATCAATTAGAAACATACATTGACCTTGAACTGCGGTTGTAGCAAATCAATTTTGTCGGTTTTGTTTGTATATAGCTTTTGGCATCAACATGGAGTCCTGACTCATACAATTTTGTAAACATACTGATTTTGAATATAATAAAAGTTATATTTTGCATCGACTCATATATATCCTTCAGCAATGTTTGCACCTTTTCATCACTCATATACGTGCAAGAAATATTCTTCTGTGTCATAACACTTAATTCAACAATTAATTTGTTATGCACTCTATCGTATGCAAGATAACTTAGCAACAACTTAATGTGTGCATGTATTTGAACTTCCTTTTATCCGAAATTTCCAACTAAATACATAACTATGATGAATAATGCGACAGACACTTTCTTAACCACACACCTAACTAGCGTACCCCTTGAATTCCTAATATGCATCATGTTGAACTCAAGGGTCTTACTCAATCCTTTTGATATTAGTAAGGAGGTAATCAATTGCTTGTTGCATTAGATGCTCCTGGATTGTCTGCAACTTCATCTCACTTCTGAGGATATTTCCTTACCCAATATTTATTGTGCGCACTTCTATCTTGATTCTGCTTCAGAGAGTTTTCACTGTAGTCCCTTTGAATGTGATTTCCTTTGCGCAATAATTCTTCATCTGGATAGTTCACTGCTCTTCGACGGTACATATACTTATGTCCAAAACCATCATGTGCATAGCATCTCACAGTTTGACAATATTTTGCAATATGACCAAAATGATTGCATCTTGCGCACTTCTTCCTATTGATCCTTCTTTGGTTAGTATATTGAACAGAGTTGTATTTGTTGAAGAAACCATCATACCTAAAAGACTTAACAATATTGGGGCAATTTTCTTTGTCGCAGACCTTCTTCGATGCTTTTTCATAACCAATACTTGTTTTGTCTTTCAGTGATCTCTGATTTTCCAGGATTTTGTTCAATATTGATGCGTTGTCTTTGAACTTGTCTTTTACCTCGTCATCAATACTAGCCTTGTTGTCTTCTTGATGTGCGCAAATCACTGTGGGATCTTGGACTTGTTTCCTACCCTTCATCTCAACCAATTTGTGTTCTAGACGAGATATATCTGTGTCCTTCTCCTCAAGCTGATTTGTCAGCATCCTGATTTTCTACGCAAATTCTTCTAAAGAAGAATTCAATGCAGATTTCTCTTCCTCAAGCACTTTGACCTTGTCTTGTGCACAAATCAATTGTATCTCATAGTTGGTTACCTTTTCATGAACTTCTACATCAAGAGATTCTTGAAATGGCTTGTATGAATTCACTTAACCACTTCCCATCATTAATGTTTTTTTCGTTTGATCATTTATTTCCATTCATGTCATTGTTCCACTTAATCATTAATGTTTACCCGTTGTCGCACAAATATTTTACTACGACGGGTCCGACAGTCAGCGAGTCAGTCTTGTATTGGAGTGGAGAAGGATTGGTCTCCCAAGTCCTCCACCTTTTCATTCAGAGATTCAACAGAGTCTGAATCATTGGTCAAATTTTTCTTTCTCTAAACCATCCTACATTGATCTTTTCTTTGATTCTTAGAGGTACTACATATGTTAACAGATTGGAATTCGTTCCCAGCTTTGTTCATCCAGTGTTTCACAATCTTTCCTGATTTTCCACAGTTTTGAGCTTTGTGCCCAACTTTGTTCCACTTGTAATAAATAACATTGTTGCAGTATTTTCCAATGTGTCATGTCATCATGCATTTCCAACATTGAACATATTTGCTCAAGTTCATCTTATTTATTTGTGCAACCTCCTTCACAATCTTCTTGCAAACATCCTCATAACTTATGCTCATTTTGTCATACGGTGATCTTTGCTTGCTAAGAATATCATTCAATACCTTTGTGATTTTGGCATAATTTTTTGTTATCATAGTTTAATCTTGCAACCTTTCTATTTCTTCTCCCTTTTCTTGTAATTTGATTCTTTGATAATCAAGCAGTTTTTCATACTCTAAATTCTTTTCTTTGAGAGAGATTACCTCTAGTTGTCTTGCTTGAAGATGAATTTGATTGACACATTGTTGTTGTAGTTGATCCTTCAGTGACAAGAATTCCTTGACTTTTTCTTCCTTTTCTTTTGTGTCATTCCCCAATTTTTCTTTTAGGAGAGTAATCTCATTTTCAAGTCTCTGATTTTATGATCCAGGTGGATATTGGTGGCGGCCCACCTCTTCCAACTGGCTCAAAACAGTCTTCTGGCAATTTTGGTAAATTACTATTTTTAGCAGTTTTTCGGGTCCTGAACTTCCAGAGCCATTTTGAGGCCCTAAACGACATTTTCTGGCGATTTGGGGGACCAAATGGTTGCCAACGACATACATTTGGGCCTAGTCGAAAGTTGTAAATCTCGGTTAGACCTTTCCAACGGGCTACCGAGCGCCCTAAACGGGGATCGTATGCAAAAGTTATGACCCAGGGAAGTTGACTGTTCAACTAACCACCTCGGGGCCGCAAACTTTATGACGGTTCATCTTCTAGGGTTAGGTTTTTGGATGATTTGGATTCTTTCCCTCATGCTTATGATAAATAGGCCCTTTCGGCCTCTCTTTGTATTCATCTTGGCACGAATGAGCATAGCGGCCACATCTCTTCTCAGAGATAGCTACCACCATTCCAGCTATTGTATTTTACAGTCTGTTCTATTTCCGCTATTTAATAGAATATGTGTTTACTGTATCACTGTGTTATTTGCAATATATCTCTGTATATGATTCAGTATATGCTATCTTTTGTTTCGTTCCCACATAAATCCGGATCAGTGGTATCAGAGCGGTCTGCTCTTTGATTGTTTCTCGGTGCATGTCCTCGACGAGGTCAGGATACAGAGAGTTGGGTCTCGAACTAGTTTCACTTGGGGAAGACCACTCTCGCTGCCCCAAACGGCCTCCCATGGCGGAAGAAAAGAGAGACGACGGAGCAGTAGATCCTATCAAGTTGTTGCTCGAGGAAGCCCTCGCGCGACAGAGGAACGAGATGATGGATAATTTCGCCCAAATCCTTCAACGCATGCCAACAACGGCAAATGCACCCTCAACGAGCAGCCATTTCGGAGATACGACTCCCTTCAAGGTACAAGTTAATTTTGATATCCCTTTATTTGAAGGCCAAATCGATGCCGATGCTCTAGATAAATGGTTGAATCTACTAGAAGGGTATTTCTCTGTCCACCAATTTTCCGACAGGGAAAAGATCATCTTTGCGCTCCTTAAGGCCGTCCCCCGTGTCAAAAATTGGTGGGAAACTTATTGTGAGCAAAACTCATCAGACGAGTCTGGATTGTTTGAATATTCCAATCCCACTTGGGCCTCTTTTATAGATGTCGTCAAGGAACAATATTACCCTGTTGGAAACTATGATGACCAGTACACAAAATGGACCATTCTGCATCAAGAGAGGGATCAAACGGTGTCAGAGTACACCAACAAATTTCATACCTTGCGCACAAAGATAGGTATCAAGGACTCTGAGCGGCACCTAGTACTGAAATATCGCAGTGGCCTACACCGGTACATCCGAACAGAGATGGATTTCCTGGAAATATCTTCACTCGGATCCGCCTATCAATATGCTGTCAAAATTGAGCAGAAATTTCAGCAAAAGAACAAGCGTGACTTCGGAGCTGCGCAGAAGCAGGGCAAGGGAAACTCTAGCTCGCAGAGCATGGGGCAGGAAAAGGACAACTAGTCCCAACCACAGGCGAAGAAGGATAAAGAAAAGACAAAGAAGGACACCGGGAAGTGGTGCGAGTTCCACAAAATCCCCTGGCACAACACTGATGATTGTCGCTCAAAACAGTCATTGGTGGCTGAGATCAAAGCTTTAGAATCAGATCCCAGTTCCGATTCTAACTCGGAACCTAATTTCACAGCCGTGCAAAAAGGGAAGCAGATCATTGATGCAGAACCCAGTGCCGTTGTTGCCACCACACAGATTCAGCTAGAGGAGCCTGAAGAGTCGGAGGCAGAGGAGCGCCTTTTCCACTCACAGATGTGGGTGAAGGGAATTCCCCTACACTTTGTTGTGGATAGCGGCAGCCAGAAGAACCTGATCTCAGAAGAAGTCATCAAGAGATTGGAGCTACCAATAATGCCACACCCACAACCATACACCATCGGATGGCTAAGCCAAGGACGAAGGATCCGTGTCAGTCACCAATGTCGCCTACCATATGGCATCAAGCCCTTCAAAGATGAGGTATTGTGTGATGTGGCCCCACTTGAAGTATGTGATGTTCTCTTAGGATAGCCATATATGTGGAAGCGTCATGTTATATATGAATCCCGACCTCGCAGTGTCATTGTCATTTTGGGAGGACAACTCTATCGGATACCAGAGACAGTTTCACCTACCCCAACCAAGCAGGGCAGGAAGATAATCTCCCACACTGGGAAATTTTCCCTATTCGCAAATGCCACTAAAGGTGAACATCAGATCGCAGAGACATCCACAACCTCTGCAGATTATCCTTCTACTCGGCAGAAACAAGAAAAACACAAAGTTAGTGCAGCATCGCCTATTCGGGTACCTCTACAGTGCAAGGCCACGCATTCAAGGTGCTCCTCCAAAAAGAAACCATCCACACCGGTGCATACCAAGGATACCACAACAACCAAAACTGTTGAACAGCTCCAGCGCATCCATCAACAACAATTACAACCCTCTGAAGATGTCAAAGTAAGGCAACCTTTCCACTTCAGCAAATGTCGCACCAAGAGCTCAATTCGACACACAGCTCGACATATGATAAGGGATTTAACGCAATGGAGACCATTGCTTCCTAAGGAGGGAGGATTGATCCAGGTGGATATCGGTGGCGGCCCACCTCTTCCAACTGGCTCAAAACAGTCTTCTGGCAATTTTGGTAAATTACTATTTTTAGCAGTTTTTCGGGTCCTGAACTTCCGGAGCCATTTTGAGGCCCTAAACGACATTTTCTGGCGATTTGGGGGACCAAATGGTTGCCAACGGCATGCATTTGGGCCCAGTCGAAAGTTGTAAATCTCGGTTAGACCTTTCCAACGGGCTACCAAGTGCCCTAAACGGAGATCGTATGCAAAAGTTATGACCCCGGGAAGTTGACTGTTCAACTAACCACCTTGGGGCCGCAAACTTTATGACGGTTCATCTTCTAGGGTTAGGTTTTTGGATGATTGGGATTCTTTCCCTCATGCTTATGATAAATAGGCCCTTTCGGCCTCTCTTTGTATTCATCTTGGCACGAATGAGCATAGCGGCCACATCTCTTCTCAGAGATAGCTATCACCATTCCAGCTATTGTATTTTAGAGTCTGTTCTATTTCCGCTATTTAATAGAATATGTGTTTATTGTATCACTGTGTTATTTGCAATATATCTATGATTCTGTATATGCTATCTTTTGTTTCGTTCCCATGTAAATCCGGATCATTTTATACAACTGACTTCTTCAGCTTACTTTCCAAAGTATCATTCTTTGGTCTTACATTTTGACAGGTCTCATTCACTTCCTGTAACTGACTAGTGAGAGTTTCTACCAATTCCTTTGACTCTGCTTCTTTCTTCTTCATGATGTTCAAGGTCTTGATTGATATCCTTTTAACATCCTCTATCGTTTTTCTCTGTGTGCAAGTAATGTTATGTGCTTCTGCAACAGAGAGTTTGTATAGACTTACATCTTCCCATAACCATGGTGATTCACTTTGAAAATGCTCCTTCCCCATAACTCCACAAGGATATATCTTCCAGGTGTTAATATGTGATTGAATACACCCGCTCTAATACCAATTGTTGGAATCGATTTAATACTGGGAGGGGGGTGAATCAGTATTAGCATAATTATCAACAGTTTTTACCTTCTTTAACAGATTAGTCTTTAACTTAACTTGATCTTTAATTATGAATCCAACATAAATAAAACATTCATCCACATATGCACCAAGACAAAGAACACAAAACACACAGGATTTTGACGTGGAAACCCAAATGGGAGAAAAACACGGAATGCTCTTTTGTAATGAAAATAATACATTCAAGGAAGCACCGACTTCATGTGTTTACCAGCACCAACTGGAAGGAGGCACCGACCCCCTGGTTTTACTGGAACCGACCTGAAGGAAGCACAAACTCCTTGTGTTCCCCAGCACCAACTGCAAGGAGGATACAACCTCCTCCTCCTTGCCCCGTCCTACAACCCAGACATCCAAAATAATAATCTATCTTATTGATCTTTCAACTCGCACACACTTCTGATCTTCTGTAGTTAGTTATGTTGTGCGCCACCTTCGTATGCAGACGATTCACGGTCATTGTGCTGCATACATCACTTGACTTATCATTCCACTCAATTATTTACTTCTGATAATGACTTGCTTCACGTACTGTGTCCTTCTGATCTTGTAGTCTACGCCAAGGTTCACTCTCTCTTTCTGCTACTGCGCAACTGCACTTACCAACTAATCAAGGAAAATTTTAGGGGAGAAATTTAGCCCATGGGATAATTTTGAAGGTTTTTTTCCAAATAAATATTCACCATTTTCCATTTTTTTCTAATATGATTCGCCCAAATTCCATAGGAATAAAAAATTTTACTCTAAAATCGCCAAAATTATCCCAAAACTATATAAAATCCTTAGTAATTTGAACATTTTATGGTTGGAAATTTGATAATTAGTAATATTCGCCAAGGTTTCTACACTTTAAGAAAATTATGGATCCTTAAAATTTTCCCTGCAACTAATATTGTGCTTTCAATTTATAGTTTGTTGTTTTGAGATTATGCATCAGTATTAGATGGAACTGCGCACTTACTTGGATGTGTTCATTCTACTTAAGTGCCACAATCCTTTAGACAACTGCGACATGTTGTGCATCTTATGATTTGTCCTTTCGGATTAACACACTTGCCTTAGATCACCCTCATCATGACGTGCCTACAAGATTCTGTTGTTGTTTTGTCGTTGCACATCTAATGGACTTCTTTACGTTGCACACTTCACTTCAATCATTCATGCATCAACCAAAATTATGTGCAACTTCTGATATACATCGGTTATGTCTCTGCACTTCTTTCTTACATCATCTATGACTATTAGCGTGCTGCTAGTAATACTGTCATTCGGTCCCCACGCACTTGTGCATACTTCTATAATTATGCCTTTCAGTGTTTGCGCATCTATCACAGATCTACAACATCATTCTGCACACCATCATTCAATCATTCTGTTGCATGTGTGCACTCATCTCCTCACTAGATCATGTTGTTCTGTCCTCGAGACCTTGATGCCCCGAATATAAATCGTTATCTTCCACTTGAATCTCTATAGACTTGCCATCAATATTACATCAAATCTCCAACTTGCATCTCTATTTATACATGTCCTTCATGGGTTGTATGTCCACAAGTTGGTTGTGGCAATCATTCTTCCTTTCTTCATGGATTATTCCTATGCCACATGTCGTGTTCTTCACTGCTGATGTGTCATCCTTTGTGGATCTTCCACATCCATGGTACACGACTTAGTGGAACTTTCACCTCAGCGTTGTAATCTTGCGCTCTCGATGTACCATTGCTTTGTATAATTTGCGCAACCATGGTCCTCGACTTGGTGGGACTTTGACCTCATCTTGTGCTTTTGGCATGCCATCTCTTGTATAACTTGTGCATACTTGGTCCTTGACTTAGTGGGACTTTAACCCTTGCAGTATCATCACTTGTGGCACTTGCACACTTGCTAAGTCTTTAGCTATGGAATTTGTGCATATATTAACTTCAACCGCTACACTCTTCTTGGAACTTGTGAAAGCTTCAATAACTGAAAGCATCTTATGATTGGTAAGACTTGCGTTCTTTCATGGTTGTTTAACCATAATTCGTTACTTGTTGCTTGCGCAATCTCGAGCTTTGACCATACAATGTTTAGGCTTTCTTGCGCATTCTAGAATTTTCTCTCGACATGCCTACACACTTGTACCTTTGCTTGGCCAACTCCTTGGCTACTTGTGCACATGTACCTTTGTCCATCCAATTCTTTGGCTGCTACCTTGAGAGAGTATAACTTGGTGGACTTGATATCTGCGTAGGTACCACATGTAGTAGGATACATTAATTATGTACTTCTTTGAACTAGATTTGCATGATGTGCCTTCCTTTTATGTGCTTCTTCATACTAATCATGCATGATGTATCCTTGCTTATGTACTTCTTCATATTAGATCTGTATGATGTATCTTCCGTGTGTGCTTCTTCATACTGGTCATGCATGATGTATCCTTGGACACAAATATTTAGACTGGATGTAACTTCTAGATATACTTCTTCAGACTGGCATCCATATCCTTCATCTATCTAGCGCATATACTTCTTCAAAGTGGCTTCCATATACTTCTTTAAGATGGCATAAGAATGATGTATTCACTTTGACCTTAGTTGACATCAATGACTCAAACTTAATCAATTGACATCCTCTTTGACATTAGTTGACATCAATGACAACCAAATTTCAATAGCACATACAAAGAAATGTGCATCATTTTGAAATATTTAGGAATGGAGTATAACACAATTTATGGATGTACTAATGATCATATTATATAATATCAAAAACATGCATCAAAAAGTGAGTGTGCTAATATAGAATTAGTATTTATTGTACTGATCAAGTAACAAATAAGGTGCCCCACAAAATTCTTCACCATATCCCGATAATTCCACATTTTCAATGATTGTTCAGGTGCAAAAACATTGCAGAATTTATGGATTAGCATGCACGACAAAGAAGTGAAGATTATTTCATATGAATTCCTGGAGATGCTTATGCATTTAGATACATCGAGGAAAGATATCCAGTTTTTAAAGAACCATATAATGTTAGAATTCCAATGGAATTTTATGGTGTCAATCCATTTGGAGAGCTTGGAACTAATTACTCAGTTTAGCCAGTTTTTGTTATAAACAATAACCTACCTCTATGGATGACAATAAAAAGAGAGCATGTCATGTTGGCATTAATTGTTCCATGAACTTATTTTTAATAATTTTAACATATAAGCAATCCATTTTTTTCATTATTACATGTGCAAGAACTTATTATGGGTCGACATCAGTATGTACGGCATCTCCAAACCTATAGGCCAAAAGCAATTTCAATTCCATGGAATACTTACATGGACAATTTACATTACACCTAGGCTTACACATTTTTCTAATATGTAATTTACTCATGTATCTCTATGTAACATTTATTATTCAACCTCTATTTATATTTTTTGGAATTCTATATATTAACACTATTCCATAACTTGTAGGGATTCAAACAAAGGGAAAACATGTTTGTCCAATATGTGGTCCAAGAACAATATCTAGACGTTCAAGAATTTTAGGAAAGGAGGTGTACAATGAGTTTAGGATTTATCTCCATAAGGACCATAGGTATCAAATTACTTAAAAAATGACTTTAATGTGAAGGAAGAGAGTGAGAAAAAACTATGAAGAATGATGCCTTAACTATGGAAAAGGAATTTGAGAAGGTTCATGGTAAGCAATTGGTTTTAGTTACTTGGTTCTTTATCACTTGCATTTATTTTTAGATTTTCATACTTACCTTGATTAATAAAAATTAATATTCCATTGATACTTCTCAAAGGTTTTCATAGTCAACTTCCACGAGGTTTGAAATGATACTCTGTCCAATTCAGTCAGTTTCCATACTATTAGCACCTACAAGTACCTCATTTATTTGACACGATGCATATTGGAAAGAATGTCATAGAGTGCTTGAGGAAAATTATAGATGAGAGGAATAACAAGGAAAAAACTGCTAAAGTTATTAGTGACATTGGGGAATCCAACTCAATGCAACATTTGACTCATTGCTATGATAATTGAAATTCCACCAATATTCCATGGTTATTAACAATGCAAGAGAGTGTTGTTGTAAAAGAGGTTGTACAAAAGATCAAATTTCCCATTGGTTTTGTTTCGAAGATAATTAATATATTAACAAAGTAAGGTGGTTTCAGTGGGGTTAAACTCATGATTGACATACCTTTATCAAGGTTTGACGTTTTGAAATATTTATTATCTTATGATATATACATTATTTGTTAGTAATACATGTTTGTCTCTATTCAAATTTATGTTGTGGTATATACCTTATTTCTTAGTAATACACATTGTGTCCTTGTTGTAGTATGTTATACCTCTAGATCTTCCTAATAGCTTTGAAAACAACATAAAGAAATTTATTTATGATCTTGGAAAGTATGTGAGGTATGTAATAAGTTATAGTTGAATTATTGATTGTATACACCATTAATATGTGTGTTGCTTGCCTTATTATTTTGATGTTGACAGATCAAATTTCTTTTTATTTGTAGGTGGTTGTCGTCTAAATAAATACATAAAGAATATACCAAGTATTGGAAGAGAGAAATTCCCCAACTAATGTGTGAAATGAAAAAGTATCTACCTCCAACCTTTTTTAATGCATAGGAACACTACCTCATACACCTAGTGTAAGAGATTGAAATATGTGGACCCATACACACAAGGTCAATGTGTTTGGTGGAGAGGCACTTGAAAGCATTGAAGGATTTTTTTAGACAAAGATCATGTCCATAGGGCTCAATGGTTGAAGGCTGCAAGATATATCAATCCACTGTAAATTTTAGTGATTACTTACCCTAATTGTGGGTGATATGGATGTGCCACTCGTTTGGGATGTAAATTCCACCAACACATTGAAAGGTGAGGTGTTGTTGGGGGAAGGTAGATGGAGAAAAGTGAAAGGTAAAAGCTTGTATTGTATTTGATATCTCCATACATGCTTATGGTATAGTGGTTAGTATCTCAGTAAAAGCCTTATACATTTCAAATAACCTTGATTGGATGAAGAAATGCATGGAACGATGCAAACAAGTTTACCATACCTTATCATGGAATAGGGTGGTAGAGGTGATTAGAAAATACTTTTTGGATCATGATACAAATATGACCCAACAAGAAATTGATCTAACAAATGGTGCAAGAGATAGAAATGTAAGCAATAACTCACTTTCGTTTTTACATTTCAAATCCCATTGTTTTTTCCCCCAAAGTATCTTATGCATATAGTTATCAATTCCTGATAATAATTGTATAACATGTTGAGAATGTAGGTGAAACATCTTAAGGCTATGTGGTGTGATGGCAAAAAATATCTCACCAAACAATTGGATGACAGGAAGAAAACATGTGACAAGGGGACAACTGCAATTTTCCAAGTTACTAATATTTCCCATAGGTGTGATAGACATCCAATCACATAGGATTTGAGGTACAATGGCTATTTGGAAGACATTGGATATAGACTTTAAATCCTTCAAAGTGGTTCTCTTTAAGGTGAGGTGGTACAAATTGTTGCTACAAGGTGATGAAAGGACATGTATTGATCATGGAAATGGATTTACCATACTTAATACTAATAGGTATGAGCCAAATATAAATCCCTACATACTTCCAAGTCAATGTGAGTAGGTATTTTATTCATAGGTACCAAGTAAAGCAAGTTGGTCATTTTTTGTTATATTTGATCCAAGAGGAAGGCCCATTAAGTATACATTGCCTGAAGAACATGTTCATGATCAAGAAGAAGAAGATGTAGCTGGAGAGATGGAGGAAGGAGTATACTTAGACCAAGAGGGGAATCAATTTGACCATACAGTCATTTCCTTACATGCCGGTGATGATGACTATATTGATGATGACTTAGTGTTAGATTTCACAAATGTTGTTTTGGGCTATCCTTACAATGATTTTGAAGGGTTGGATACAAATTATGATCTTCATGACCCGAACGTTGAATTGGACTAATTTCAAGATCAATTTGATATGGAATTGTAACAGATCTTATTCAATGGATTGATCAACGTACTGATTCAAATTTTGTGTATTTTTGTGTACTATGTGAGAACATGTATTTTGATTTATAATGCAGTTCTTTTTCTAACTTATGATGAATCATATATCCAAATAAACCTACATATAAGTTCTAGACATGTGTTCCATATAATTGTCACTGAGTCCATCATGATTGTTTATCTCAAGTCTTCATTACAACTCCAATGCTTAACCTTAAGATAATTTCTATTTTGGCTCATTGTACTCTAGCAATAAAATACATGACAATTCAAATATTGTAATAGGTATCAACAAAAACCAACTAGTCATTAACCAAATAGTGGAATGAGATGCAAAATCTATTAGCGATTTGTCCACCTTAGTGTTCTCATGTCCTAACTTTGTAGTGGAATTTACAATGAATTCCTATGATTTTGCAATGAATCAATCCTTAACAATCAGTTGGTGAAATTTCTCTTAGTAATGAAGTGTTTGTGTTTATCTCTAGGTGATATGTCCATGTTTTCATTTATGTTATTGATTCCATGAATTTAGTGTACATATGTGAATTCAATTAGTGGAATAATTATATTGAATGTAAAATTTGTGTTATTGTATATGCAAATGGAAGCTAAGTGTTTTTGTTTTGTATATGAAATCTAAGTGTTGTCATTATATACCAACTTGTGGTTCAAACTAGGCAATCGAATTGAAAAATGAAGAAGAAATTTTGAATTGGAGTGCCTTGATGGCTAAGGGTGATGTTCAACATGTTGCAACTAATTGCAATAAGGGCTAAAGTTTTTTGCCATAGGTAGGCTTCCTTATCATGTCCCTAAAATGGTAAACCACTAGATAAGATATAGCATGTTGAAGGTGAGCCCTATAATACTTATAATTGGTCACCTTTGACCCCAAAGTTGAGCTAGGTCACTTGCATGCCCTCGTCTCAAGAATTGCATATCATTTTGACATATTTCTTAATCCATTTGCATTTTTCTTGCGACTTTTGAAAGTGCAACTCATGAGCACTGGCGCCTTGTTGGTTAGAAACATGTGATGAGGTTAGAAACATGTGATGAGGTGCATCCTCAAAATGGAAAAATAAAATAAAATAAATGCATAATGCATGGGCCTCTTGTAGATAGTACAAATCCCATACACCTATACATTGGATTTTTCTCCCCAACAACTAGAATCACCTTTAACTCATATAAATTGATAGTTCATGGTTGGGAAGGGACACCACACCCTTCTATGTGAGAAATAATTTGAGGTCTATTATCATTTGGCCATAATATTATCTTCTTGAATGGAACTCTCTTGGTTCTGCAAGTCCATTATGAACTTAAGTAGGCTTTGGTTCATCCTTTGATTTCTTTTCCACACTAAGATCATGATCCTTGGTGCAAAAAATTGCAATAAGTGATCAAGGTTGGAGGAATCCAAGATCAAGTGACAAAGCTACTAGCATCAAATTCAAGCTTTTAGTCCATCATGATTGTTTATCTCAAGTGTTCATTACAACTTAAATTCTTAACCTTAAGATATTTTCTTTTTTGTCTCATGGTACTGTAATAATAAAATACACGACAATTCAAATATTGCAATTGGTATCATCCAAAACCAACTAGTCTTCAATGCCAATGCCAGCCATGGGGGGATCACACTCTGAGGAAAAAATTTCTCTGAACCAACGCAAACAAAATAATTAGGTCATTCCTCCTATGTAGGGCCCCAAATCAACGTCTCATTCACCTAAGGGTATACTCGACAAGAAGACACTCTATGCAAGCAATGGTAGTGATTGTCCACATTCTCATACAAATACAAGCAATGATGTGGTGGAGAGGCCTCTAGCTACAACACTACCTTTCCTCTCAAGGCTCCAATATGCAATAACTCTACCCATATTTACAATTGTAGTGTTCAAAGCTCTAGTTTACATCATGTGATTCAATTATAATTATTGTGAAGTTATAACTCATTGATTGAATGTTCTTATGATGCTAGATGTTTATTTACAAGAAAGGTGGAAGCCATCTATTTAATCACATGTTTCTTAATTTGGGATTGTATATTAGGCCACCATCCCAATAGATAATTGGGGTGCTCAATTGACAAGGAATATGGAGATTCCGATGATGAAAAATCAAAAGAAATTGTTTTATAAAAAAAGAGAAGTGCAATGATGTTCATACAATTATTTGCAATGGAGGATATGCTCCTATAATTAAAATATGCAAAGGATTCCTTCACAGTTTAATTAAAGTTAGGTAAATCCTTGCTTGTTTGGTATAATGCATGGCCTAATTTAATCATGCCTCATAGTTCGATGGTCATTGGGAATCAATGAAAAGGAACTCTTATGGTTTGTTCTTAATACTAAAATTGAATGACAAAGTATGAGGTATAGTTGAAGGTTAACCTGTGATGAGCTCATAATTGCTACTATGTTAAATTATTTTCATGAGTTGATTTACATATGTGTGATGGCTCCAACACTTTACCTTCATTGGACAAGAACCTATAAAAATTGGCAAGTCGTCGTGGCTTGGGATGCTTACTAGGTAAATAAGGATTAATTACCACAATAAGTGCAACCTTGGTGAATCTACAATTGCCAAAAATTAATACTAGAAGGGAATTTGAATCAACACGCGATTTTAGTCATGATGTTTAAAATGTTTCATTATATTTCATTTAGTGAGGAATTATGTGAACAAACACTCAACTATGACACAATCTCCTCCTTTCTTTGTACAACATATTTATGTTTGATCCTCTTCAATGTTCACTAGTTACATGTGCATGACATTGAAGATAGAAAGGAATTACATTGGCAAAGTCATAGAACACAAATATATATATTAAATCAAATTAAGAAAGTGTTATGGTGAAAAAAACCATTAAACATAAACATATATTAGTGCATGTGAACAACTCACTCAAGCAACCATAGTGATACACTACTTGCATGGAACATGCAAGTTGGAGTAGTGACACACTACTTGCATGGAACGTGCAAGTTGGAGAAGTTTGCAATTGAATGAGTTACCTACACCTTCACTAAAAGAGTTGTGTTATGGTGAATAAAACCATAAAAGGTATGCATAGACATATATTAATGCACATTATAGTCATTGACAACCTTCCAGTATCAAACATGTTGCCCAAGGTAGCCCAATGAACCATCACTTACATAGGTTGATGAATAAGTATGAAATTTAGCGTCTTCATCTTAAATTCAAATTCTATAAAGAGTTGTTTTTTCCCAAAGATGAATATCATTCTTCCATTTAATTCTACTCAACAATGAATCAACTTTGAAGACTTATGCTTTTCCTTGAATTGTAAATGTATTTTGGATAGCTAGACAAGTACCTTCATTACTTAAAAATAAATTTTATTCCACATGTCTGGATGGCATACATTGCCTCCTCGTCCTTTTGGAAAAGAAGTGTCCCATTAGTGGAGATTTGAGTTCCATTTACGACAATGGATGTGCAATGTAAACAACCATAGATGTGAGTTGTATCTAACCATGTTAGCACAATAATGCAAATATGTCTTAGGAAATCCATTTGATAAAGAAAACCTCACTATGTAAATCATAACAATACCATTCATCTTAGGGAGAGTAATTTTATTTTGAATGAGGGAGGATTAGAGTGATTTGATTCTAGATTCATTATATGTTGCTTAAGCAACGCTAGTTCGACATCCATGCTATGGCATCGGCATTTAACCTAACGTCAATACCATAGCATGGATGTCGAACTAGTGTCACTTAAGCGACATATAATTAATATATACATTTAAAAAACCTAATGAAACCTTAAACCTAACCCCTATAACCCTTAACAAATAACCCATCTAAAGCCCTAAGATCAATAACATGTAAATTGTACCTCGTAATTCCTAATGCCTATAACATTAGTGTGTTTAACTCGTATAAATCCTAACTAATGACCCTTATATATGGCCCCCATGAGTCGTAAACCACAATCCATTATAACCCCTAACCCATATAACCCTTAACCTTTAACATTATGATAATCCCCAACCCATATCACCCCTAGACTCTAAGATACATAATTCTTATAATTGGTATGTTTAATATAAACCTTGTAACTACTAACACCTAATGAATATATACCTTAACAATCCGACCACTAACTTGAATAATTCCCATCTCTTAAGAACTAAACCCTTAAACACTAATGTGCGTAACCCATAGCATGTTTAACCTATGACCACTATAATCCCTACAATCCTTAACACCTCTCTCTTAAAACCCTATAGCATTATGACCCATATCCCTTAACCTTTCTAATTTGAAATACATAATCCCTATAAAAAAAATATTAATCTAACCCCTAAGTTATATCAATGCTAACATATAACCTTTGTAAATGTTAATATTCCAACCCCTAACCACTAAAATTCTAAACTAATATGAACCCTAAACTTACGACCCCTAATCCCTAACTTATAATACCGTGTACAATCCCAAATCCACATAATTCATATAATACCATAACCATATAACCATTAACTTGTATTATTCCTATCTCCTAATCCTTATAACTCCTTACATGTATAATCATGTTATTACTAGAACACCTAACCCTTAATGTCTATAATCACTAAACCTTTAGCTATAGTAGCCTATAACCTTGAAAATTTTAATATAATATGGAATTTTAACTTATATAGACATTATAACCTTTAACTCATAACCCATATATCTCTTAATAGTCATAACCCTACATAGTTATAAACATTAGCTCATAAACCTATAAACCATACCCCATTTAGCTCTTAAAAATTATAACTCTTAAACCTTACCTTTGTAAACCTTAACCCCTAAATTTAAACCACTTTAATGCATAACCATATATCCCTCTTATAAATACTCACCAATATAACATTTATCCCTTACAACCATAAAACTTTATAATCCCTATCAATCTTAACCCTTATAACCCCTAACAAATACTCCTTACTCCCTAACCGATATAATCACTAACATTTACAAACCAAAATCCTTACAACCACTAACACTTATAAACCATTGGTTCTATAAAAATTAATAAGTATCCCCTTAAATCCTTTAACCCCTAGAACATAAACACTACAACACCTAATCCCTATAACCATTTACTCTTAACCCTACAACCCCAAAAATAATACATGTACCTATTGAACCTCTAACCTTAATAACTTTTGTAACTCCTAAATCCTAACTCATATAAACCCAAACCATTATATTAACCAAATTCTAACCTTTAACATAATTTCAAATCCCCATATCACATGGTAATGAACCTGTATATCCCTAATTATTTTAACCTTAAATTAACGAAAATGATAACACTATAACCTTTCACCTTTCTAACTAATATCCCCAATATCCTTCATATTTTCATTAATGCTTAATCCCTAGCCCCTCTCATTGTAACAAATATAATATTAAATATTTATCATTAATAAATATAATAATAAAAACATTAATAAATTAGGTTAACTAAGGGGCATATCCCTTTAGTGAATAGTCACCATATCAAGCCTATATATTCGGGTTATATTATCATTGTAACATCATCTCTCATATTATTCAAATATATATTATTTTATTATTCAATCATGGATTTCTTGTAATATTCCTTCTGGTAATTCTTGTGAACCGGATCCATAACACTTCATTGGTATCAGAACCTCGTTGCCTCATCCTGTCCTTGGCAATTATTTTCAGACTTTCTCTAAACTTGGATTTTGGCCATCATTTCCAGGTTTCTCTAAAATCTAGGACCTTGTCCAAATTCAGGCTTTCACCTAAAGAAGACTCAGTCACAACTTTGAAACAAATCAAGTTTATATATATATATATATATATATATATATATATATATATATATATATCCGATCTGAAGAACATTCTGCTGCAAAATTCAAAGACAACCATAAATCAAGGAATCCAAGTTTACGAGAAGGGAAATAAAAAAAGAAAAGAAAAATAAAGTAAAAAAGAAAAAGGAAGAAAGAAGAAAAGAAAGTAAAGAAAGAAAATAAAAGTAAAAAAAGAAAAGAAAGTAAAAGAAGAAAAGAAAAAGTATAAAACCAACATGTGGTTTTATAAAGACAACAGGTGGTTTTACTTCCCAACCTATTATAAGATTCCTTAGGTTAATATCTTGATATATATAATAATTTCATTCAAACCCTATATTTATTCAAACTTTTCCCTCCATTACACTTTCAACGCATTCCTTCAATATTTTATATAGTAATTTGTATTATTATATACCATAATCCCATCCAATTTGAAAAATATATTATAATAATAATAATTGTTATTGTAATATTTTTAAACCATGTTCTACAATTCAAATAAAAATTATAATAATAGTATTATTATTTATAATAATAATAAAGTCTCTTTGGTGGAAAGTGTAATATGTTTCAAATAGTGAATTTAAATATTTGAGATTATATTTATAAAAAAAAAGAGATAAAAAGAAAAAATCATCAAAATGGAAGAGACAAAGTCTACTCATGAGAAAAAAATATTTTTCGATGTTCCATCAAAAATGTCGATGGTGATGCTCAAAATTAATGGCACATTTTATCAAAGTCCTATTAACATCACCATATGTCTAGCTAATAAAGAAAATTTTATTAATGTTGATATTTCTAATGAACTAATAGTTCCAGAACCAGACATAGAGGAGAATGAGAGAAATGAAGAGAAAATAAAAGAATTAGACTTACAGATCGATAATTATAATATTACATCAGAATTCACCGTTGTAGTTATAGACAACAATATTATTGACATAATGTTGGGTTCTCACTGGTTGGATACATTGGGTTCATTCACCTTCAATGCAAAAGAGAAAGTCGTGACATTTTTCCATGAGAAGAAGAAAATAGCAATACATGACTCATCAGTGAGAATCCCTTCATCGCAAAATACAGATGAAAAATCACTTTATGGAAGCTATGAAGAATTAGAGGAAGTAAAGCATCTGAATAAACTCCTCGTGGACAAGGAAAAGGAATTTGCGCAAATACAAAAGAAATTAGAATGCCAAGAGTAAGAGGTCAGTCAACGTCAGCAACTGATAAAAAATCTCCAGCAGCAAAATGACGACATTAAAAGCACGCACAATTGAGAGATCACAAAGATTAATAAAACGTTATCAAGCAATACTAAAGAAATATTTCTGCTAAGAAACCATAATAAGACTCTAGTTACAAAAATCAAGAAGTTAAAAAATATTCAGAAGACAGGGAAATCTAATGACGATATAGAAGGAAAATTACTAGAAAAGCAAGAAGAGAATCGCCACTTAAAGAGTCATAATCAAGATCTAAAGGAACATATTAAGAAGTCAAAAGATGAGGAAAAGTTGTAAGAAGAAGCATTCAAGAAGATTCAGAACAATACCAAGTTGTTACAAAACAAATTAGAACAAATCTAGAATGAGGCATCAAAATTTTCAGGAATAAAAGTACAGGTTGCGGAAAAAGACACAATTACAAATCCAATCCATATCGTAGCTCAAGAATATTCCAATCCTATTGAATAAAAGCATACATGAAAGCTAAATCACGAAGATACTACAAGCATGATAAGGGAAATAACATTATAATAATTCCCTATCAACATCCAAACCATAAAAGCATATATCTTAAAAGTCGGGAACAACTAATGAAAGATACCGATACCAGTCCAATCAAATCTCATGACATCATTTCATTGTGGAAGCACAATCATCCGCAAAGAATCAAATTAGGATGGATCAATTCTTTTACATTTCAAAAGTTGTGTTCGATGCTTAGAAGTTCATATCGGCATGTATCATCAACTACGACACAACAAAGAAAGATGCGACAACATTACAAGAACATGGTGTAAGTCTTCTTCATTAATATGATTTGAGGACAAAGCATTCCTAAAGAGGACGTCAATGTAACAAATATACTAATAAATCATTATTATTAATAAATACTAATAAAATAAACATTAATAAATTAGGTTAACAAAGGGACATATCCCTTTAGTGAATAGTCACCATGTAAATCCTATATATTCGGGATATATTATCATTGTAACATCATCTCTCATATTATTCAAATATATATTATTTTATTATCCAATCATGGATTTTTTCTACTATTCCTTCGTGTAATTCTTGTAAACCGGATTTGGAACACTCCAATAACCCTAATCCATATATGATATATAATTCCCCTTAACCCCTAGCCTCTAAACACTATGTTAACTAACTATGGTAAAATTTATAAAAATGTAAACCTAACCTCTACAATTGAATTAACTCCAAATCCCTAATGAATAACCCTTATATCTTCTAACCTTTAACCTTTAATCCTTGTAATGATTAACATGTATAAACCTTGTAAATTAACCCCAAAATCCTCAATAAATTGTTACACTTATAATATTGAAGATTTAAATCTAACATTAATGACCCCTTACCCCTTTAACCACTAATCCCTAGCCTCTAAAACCTAAAATCTTTTAACCCTAATTCATATAACCCAAATCCCTAAAATGCCTAACTGAATACCCTATAACTATTATTATAAACCTAATCCATATATCCTCTTAGCCCTTATAAACATTAGACCTGGAATTTAATAATATCCAATTGACACCAAAATGTCGTCACCCTTGTGCAAGTGTCGCAAGTGTTGCAAGTGTCGTTATCAAGACCTAGTGTCGTCATCATGACCATTGTGTAAACTCTTTGCTCTAACCCCTAAACTCATACTGGTCTAAAACACATTCAAACATGGAGGTTATCCCTACCCGAATGACCTTGTTGAGTAGGCTGGCGCACTTCTCCTTCATCTAGGGTGCGACGGTGCAATTCCTGGTCAGCTAGGGTGAGACACTGGCGCACTTTGTCCTCCTACAAGGTGCACCTGACCCTCTCTGGCGCTCTATCTCCTCTACCAGGGTGCGACAAGGTTAGTTAGACGCTATTTTGGGGAGTCTCGAGGTCTTTCTAGAGTTTTTTTGAGGTGGATACCTATCCCTAGACTTTAGGAGAGGTGGCATTTCAATTCCTAACCTAATGTGAGGATCCCTTAACCATCTCCCCCTAATCCTCAACCTACCCTATCTCTTTAGCCCTATATAAACACCCCCTCTCTCCATGGGAAGGGGAGGAAGGTCTATGGTATCCTTATGCTGGTAGAATCGATATTGGTGATCCCTAATCATCTTGGGAAGCTTGTACCATCTTGGAGGTTTGGCTTGGACATGTTGGATGGAGGATGCGACGTTAAGTCTTTGGTTGTGTCTTTCTCCTTTCTATGTAACTCCTTTTACAGTTAATATAATCTCTTTCCATAAAGGTTGTCTCATTGATAATGTTTAGAGTTCTCTTCCTTAACTATTAACTTAGATCAATCATATGAAATGTATGCATTTACTACTTGTTGGCTTCCATGTGTTCAATAGGGTCTTGTGGCTTGAGATATGATGACACTGGGGCATTGGATCAACAAAGAGCAAAGGGATCTGCAAATCTGAGGTAAGTGATCTATCCATCTGTTTGCACTTCTATTTGATCTAGGAAAGTAGGTTATGTTCTGTTTGATTTGTTCAAGATTCACATTGAACTAGGGAGATCATGCCTTAAGTCCGCTTTCGGTAGATTGTCCGGTAACACCAATACAAACTCTATAACACTTTGTCCCCAACTCTTATAACCTATAATCCCTATAACCCCTATAAAATTTAATCTATATAATCCCCACCCAATAAACCTTGATCTAAATGATACCTAACCCATATAAATCCTAAGTCATGTTCCCCTTAACTCATGTAACTCTCCTAACCCCTAACATACATAACCACTAATTAAGATATAACCATGATAAACACTAGATATTAAGCATAGTTATAAGGGTCACAACTTTGGTAAAAGCATATAAGGTGTGAGTGGTCATAAGAGTTATATTTTGAGTATTAGGGATTAGTGTAGTTATATATGTTGGTTAAATGGTTTATAAAGGTTATTGGATAATGGATATATCAGCTAGGGTTCAATTCAAAGGGTCTACAATGATGAATATCATGAAGATGATGATGACGATGGTGGCCCAATGTTAACGATGATGGTCATGAGGATGGATATCATGATGATGATTATGTTGATGATGAATTTGATGTTGTTGACAATTACGATGATGATGAACATGATGATGACAACCATGATGAGGATGAGGATGGCGACGATGATGATGGTGTTGTTGATGATGATAATGATGTTTTTGATGACGATGATGACAATGAAGAACATGATGATGATGAGGAGGAGGAGGAGGAGGATGGTGATGATGATGATAACGATGATGATGATGATGATGATGATGATGATGATGATGATGATGATGATGATGATGATGATGATGATGATGATGATGATGATGATGAAGATGGTGATGATGATGATGATGATGATGATGATGATGATGATGACAACGACGATGATGACGACGACAATGATGTTGTTGGCGATGATGACGTTGTTGATGATGGAAATGATGATGATGAAGCTGGTGATGATGATGTTGATCATCATCATCATCATGGCGATGATGGCGATGATGATGACAATGACAATGAGGATGATGGGGATGGCGATGATGATGACAATGACAATGAGGATGATGGGGATGGCGATGATGATGACAATGACAATGAGGATGATGGGGATGGTGATGATGATGACAATGACAATGAGGATGATGGGGATGGCGATGATGATGATGATGTTGATGATCATCATCATGATGACGATGATGATGACGATGATAATGATGGTCATGATGACGACGATGATGATGTGATATTCAACATCGTCATTGGTAATACTCATAACTAACCTCATCATCGTCAATCTTATATATACAGAGAGAGAGAGAGTATAATAAATAAAAACTATAAAATAAAAACAAAACAACAAATAAAAAGACATATCATACCTTACCTTAGGTTATCTCCTACACCCGACCCAACCATACCCGTGAGTAGATACATTCATACCTCGGTGACCTCCAACACCAACTATATTTCGGCATGTTGTTACCTCCCATTCCCAACCCAACCAATATACCCATGAGCAATATACCAAGGCTCAATGACCTCCAACACCGACCTGATCTTGACGAGTAGAGAGAAGAGAGAAAACCTTCCCCAACCCTGATGAATAGAGAGATGGAACTCACGTGAGAAAAGAAGAGCATAGAGGACCAGGGTTAGTAGTCCAAGGCAATATTTGAATCCCAATATGCCTCCAAAATCCATGAGTTGTCAAACCCCTCTTTTTCATAGGCTTAAGGGAATTTGAATTACTCTCAATTTTTCGTTGCTTGCATATCTTGCAAAACTTTTAAGTGTATCTTGTAATATATCTTGCATAACTTTTAATCCATCCAAGGAAAAAAAATTAGGATTGCCTTGCTTAAACCTATTCGACCCTCTAAATATTCTTTGGTTGTGACAATGAAACTTAAGGGTTTGGATTGGAATCATTTTTACTATGTATTGGTTTAAGTCTTTCTCACATTGAAGGTTGTATTATACTTATATTTATTTCTCAAATATTGAAGAGAGGTCCATTCAGCTTCCTTCCTTTTGCACCTAATTACATTAATCTTGCATTTGAATATGGCACAGTCTCCTCTTTGAGTTAGAATCATGAAACAAATATGAAGTATAAATTCCATGGACAATCCTTTGAAGTGATGGTATATCTATGCAATATGTTATGTTACTAAATAGTTTCATTATGACAAGTAAAGAGATCTTACTATCTTCCTATTAAAATAAGCTCTCATTCATTCACTATTTTAATTACAAATATTTGCTCTTCTTCATGACTATCATTGGGTTATTGCTCACCAAACCACTTATATCTCTTTATCTCTCAAACATTTTGAGTTTAGGTGCATTCAACTTATTGAACTATTAGTAACTTTATTTGATCTCTCTCTTTGAGTAGAATTTGATATGCGGCATGGCGTTTACCTTTGTTGTTAAACTTTCATGGTTCCGAGTTAACCTTCCAAATTTTTCATTAGATTTGGGTGTTACTATTTTAGCACTAATGAGAAGGAAAAAGTTTCACGTATTTCACCAAGATGCAAATATTTGTAGACTTATAATTAGTTCCAAAAAATAGTAGTAAGGTGATTAGAAGAAACACCCCAATAAAAACTCAACACTTAACCCAAAAATCTTGAGTATAGTAGAGAATAGAAGAGCCGATTTCCAAATAGTAACTCACTAAAAATGGCAAGTTTCTCTAGATTTGATGTTTGCTTGAGAAGACAATTTTACTTGTGGAAAACCTTTTCACTTAGTTATGATGAGTACACAAAATCATAATTTTTCTCAATCAAATCATTAAAAGCATCAAGATATTAGGTTTAACCAAGATCCTCGAGCCTTTAAAGCAAATACAAAAATATTTTAAATGACAACTAAGGGTTGTCGATTAGGAGAAAACAACTTGCTTGAGTTTCTTTCTTTGTATAGAAAAGGAATATGTGTTGTATCAAACATTTAAACTCAACATATTATCTAAAGAAGACAAAGTGGAGTCAAATTGGCCAAAAAGACAATCCTTCAAATGAGAAGAAATTGGTGAAATAAAACCATGATCAAACCCTCAAAAATCATAAAACATTGCTAACAACATTCAATATTGTGATAATTAATGAGGTTGGAACCACTCTTAAATATCCTAGAATAATTAATGATAATGTCACATTTTAAATAAAAGGGTATAGAAGGAAAGATAAATTATCCCTAATGGCTCCTTATATAATTTTTCATTTATTTTGGGAATTTTTAGGTGAAAATTTTGGAACTATTGTCTAGTAAGGCCCACTTTCGTGACTTGGGGTCCATAAGCTTCCTGATCTTCCTAAACATAGCTCTACTCAACTATTTTCATGTTTTACAATTTTATCATCCACAACTCATCACCTTTGGGTAACACATATTTGTATATGGTTAGATTTCATGATCCAACTCTAAAAGGTATGCAAATTCAAAGGTAATGATCACTACTAAAAAATAGAGTAAATGAAAGATAGAATTCACAAAAATGCACTCCTAAGGCTAGTTAAGTATTTTTAAAGTTATTGGATCCCATTGAAAGTTATACTAATTATTCAATATTGAGCCCTTGAATAATTAGGTTATCATGCAAAGCATGCATTAGAAACATCTTTAGTGTGGAAGAATTGGGATGCTAGTTGGTTGTGCTGTAGAAGAGTATGTTGGCATAAGAAACGTTGAAAAATAGGTGCATCAAGATAAAACCCATATGAAATGAGCATTAGTAATAGGTGGAGTCATATGTGGCACATAATAGCTAATATAGAGTTATTTTTTTCCAATTGATTATTTCACTCGTGTTTGTAGAGGGTTGCAAGAGCTTGATGGAAACCAATGGTAAATAATCAGTTAGGGAATCTTGCAAATTCTAATAAGCATGGAATTTGTTGGGATATACGGTCCTACCTTCGTCGTGTTTAGAAATATCTATCAACAATCTTTAATGTTAGACCAAATCTCTTTATTCACATTATCCTAGACAAATAAATAATTCTTTGACCATGATGGGAAATGGTGTTGGCTTGACCAAGTCCAATCTCATGACCAACCTTGGAACCATTACCAGATCTGGTACCCAAAAGTATATACAAATTTTGTAGTGGGTGATGATGTTAGCATCAATGGTTAATCTGATGTTAGTTTTGGCTCTACATATTTGGTTGCCATGGCATATGTTATTGTCACTACATGATTGTAGTCAAGTGAGTGAGAAGAAAAAGATGGAGGAAGTTTATAAACCAAGTATCACTACCAACAGAAACACTAATGGTAGAAGTGTATGGAAATATTATTGCAACTTGTAGTGATAGAAATTAATCCAATCGCGAGGAATATTTGTGGGAACAATCTTGGCATTTTATTGCAACAAAAAATTAAAGGGAAAATATTTGGTATTCAAACACATTCTCAGATTTTTGTTGAATATGTTATTAACTTTAGCTAGAACTATGTTTAAAGGTAATGGTGAGGTTTTTTATCAACCCTATAGTCATGGTTGATTACATGAAGAGAAACCACACATTACTCCCAAGATTGAGACAAGCATTTGCATTCGAGGACATAGAGAAAATTGGTCACCTTAGCATGGACTTTCTCTATGCATTTAATATGACGAAACAATTAATGGAGAGATATGATATGCAAGTTTATCAAATTTTGCAAGAGTTGTGACAAGAGTGTTGATGGATCTAATCACCATTGTTGATTGTTTAATCATAATGCTGGAAAAAGGAATTACTTCAGGCCTATATCACTCATGGCTGTTATCCTTTCTTTGTAATTCTTCACTCCTTTTATAGGATGTTGTTGGCATTTTTCACTCTTTGTTTCCTAGTAGATCACTTGATACACCCACGCTACACTTGTTATTTGGTTTCACAACATTTCTAAATTTGATCTTCTAGAAGAGAGAGGTTGAGCTTGACGTTGGGGCCTAGGCTACTTGGCTACCTTGTGGGTGGACACTCTTCACCATGAATCTTGGGTAGACAGCCATATCAGTTGGGTTGCAGACCTCGGTTACACAGAAGAATCCAATTGGGTCAAGTTCAACTCACTATCCTCCTCTAACATAGACTTTGGTGTCAGAGATGTGTCACACTTCTATGGTGCATCATGAGAAAAAAGTGAATCTTGTGCAGAGAGATAAATAGCACTTTGGGCAACAAGCGTAAGGTGCAAGACCACCCCCACGACATTTGTCGTAAAGCAAGCATGGTAGCATTTTGGTAGCAAAGCAGCTTGCCCACGGTTATAGGGAAATTTCATATGAATATGATGAATAGTTGTTGCTATAGGCTACGGTAGGTTCAAAGGAACGGAAAGACCTCCCACCATGCTTCAAGATGCACTTCAGTGGAGTGAAAATGCATGCAGTAATATTGGGGGATGCCTTGCAAATAGTCTTGCGTCCAAGATAAGTTGGGGCTAGGAACACATTGATGAATAGAGAAAATATTCAAGGTGCACTAAGTGTGTGGCTTGCGCGGGAATTGGATTGAACCAAAAAGTGTGAGGTAGGAAATAACATGGTTTCCAATTTTCCTATAGAATAAGTGGTGTTGGTCTCATGATGGAATGAAGCTTGAGGCGTGTTGAGCTAAGTACAGACCCAAGGCACCCATACGATGGGTCAACTTGTGAAGTGGCACTTCCTTAGGTTGCATGAAACCCACTTGCGGAGAAAAGTGTGAGCTATCCAGTCACACTTGGAAAGCTGGCGCGTTGGCCTGGGAGCATTCCTTAGCATGGACACACTATATAAATAGAAATGGGTGCAAGGCAACTGAGAAGAAGAAAGGAAGAAAGAAATCAAGTGTGTAAGAATAGATATGCGACCTCGTACATATTGAGGAATGACCTGCTAATAGGAAAATAAGGATAAGGAACTCCCCCTCATCACGAAGAAAATAATAATAATACAATCGTGTGGTGCCATATCCCTAATGCTAGACGAGGAACTAACCCGGAGAAGACTCAAAATAAGAGACTGAAATATTAAAACAATAAAATGATGGAAGACCCTTCATATTTTCCCTTTTACACAAGCTCAAAATTTCACAATGGAAAGGGAAACCATCCTCATCCATACTTGACGTAGTCTGGCAGCTTGCCTTAGGCGAACATGCCGCTAAGTGTGAGTTGGACTAGTAAAGGCCACTCCACCCAATCGTGGGACTTTATAAATTTTATATTAGTGAAGAGAGAGGTTGAGCTTGATGTTGGGGAACATTTCATGCCCTCCCATATTGGTATCACATTTTCCAAAATGAAGTGCCCATAAAAACCTAGTTCCTTTTCATTAGATTTTGTCACAAAGTTTACAAAGAATCATCCACATTATGGCCACATTCAAAGCTAGGATATATCTATAGGTTACTTGGAAATGCATAAATATGATGCAGGGTACTGTGAGAATTCTATGGTACCTATACCATGTATGAATTCAACAATCCAAGAATCTTTAAACAGAGAAGTCCTCACTAAAATATTTCTCAAAGATGTGCATAATTAAGAAGAAAAACTAAGCAGAAATATGTGAGATTGAACACAATTAATGTCAATTCCATGATTATATTATTGAGCAATAAGAATAAAATAAATAATACATCTTAGGAGAGAAAATATAATTCCTTAAAGGCAAGTTGAAAATCTCACAAAAGGAGGGCTTAATAAAATCTAAAAATCCCCAAGGTAGCAAAAACACCTTCCAAATCTGTCAAGTGGCTCACGAATTAGCTAAATATGGTATGGTAGCTGGTGAGTGATGAAAATGGAATGTGATGATGACTTTTGGAGAGAATAAAAGCAAGGAGGGCGAGTTGGACAAGTAAATATAGTTTCCTAGTCAAACTAACTTTACCTTATCCACTAGAAAGCAGAAAAAGCAGGATAAAGCTAGATAAAGCTAGATAAAGCAGGAAAGCACACTCCTAAACCAGGAATAGCAAGAAATCGGATAGAATTAGGAAATAGCTTTTCCAAAATCTATCCAAGTTCTCCCTAGTGACTCATGGTGGCATGTGTTGGCACTATAATCCAAAATTAGGCCACCTACCTAGTAAAAACCTAGGAAATTAATCAAAAATTATTAATGTATCATATCCTAAGTGTAAAGTGGGTTTTTAATGTTCCAACACCCCCCCTTAATCCTGAATGAGAGTGAGTGAATTATGTGTAGGGCCCAAGAAACAAGGCATATGTTCACCCCATTACAATTATTATGCCCAAGTAAACTGAGGAAACAAGGAAAACCTCATGGGAATAAAACCCTCACTCAAAATGGACATGTGCACACCTAAAATTGTTGTTGCTCCAAACTCAAGTAGGTGTGGACTTGATCAGATGTCTGGAGGTATCTTCCTCTTGGGAAGAAGTGGATCATTCTCCAAAAACATGTGCTTGAATTCTCCACCAATGGAAGCAAGTGAATCTAGAAGCTCTTTGAACTTGCTCTTGAACAGAACAATTCCATGAATATGCAGACCATTCTGGAACTTGAAATTCGAACCAACTGAGGTAGGATCAAATCCAATCAAATATGATAGATGATTCCTTGATATATCCTTTGAACCAACATGGGTGAGATCAGAACCAAAATCACAAAGATATACCTGAGACTTGAACTCAAGCGAATGGTAGTGTCCATCTTCAGTGCAACTCTGACAACATGTGCCAATGATCAAATAGAAGTATATAGGAAGAATTTGATCAAGGAGGGAAAATGCATCACCTTCAGATTCTGATCTAACCTCCAAATAATTCAGTATATCATCATTCTACACACCAGTAGACTCATGTGAAAGAGAGGATTCAAAAACCTCTTCAGATTCTAGAGCATGAACTGGCTTATATTGCTCAGAATTTAGAATAGAAGATGTATGAGAGAACATATGAGATTGGATGGACATCTCTTCAACAAAATCAGCTCCATATTTTTTATCTTCTTCATTATCAGCATCAGGATGCACACCAGAAGAGGATAATTCTTCAAATTTAGGATCTAGTGTTGAAGTTTCTGCAGTATAATCTTCATCAAAGGAAACTTCTTCATAAAAGCGTGTGGCCAAGACATCAGTGGCATCAATGAGATGATTTGAGGAGGTATCTATGGTAGGCCCACTCTCCATATGGCTTGTCTCTTCCTCATCATCTTGCATTCCAAATTATATGTTCAAAATGCACCAGAGATCACTTGGAGTATCAGTAGTATCAATGAGGTAGCGCATCTTTGAATATATGGCCAAATACATTGCTCCAAAATATCTATCACAGTCATTAAACCAATCATTCTTCTCTTCTGAGGATTTTGGTTCTCCAACAGCTCCAATAGATATCTCATAGAGACATTTTCTCTTAAGATATGCACTCATCATAGTTGAACAGTGTAAGAAGAGGAACTGAATTCGAATCCATCAAGTTGTACCTACAAAACAAACTCTGAATCTTATACTAGAAGACTCATATGAATCTAAGATATGATCTCCCTAAGCTCTGATACCATGTGAGAATTCTATGGTACTGATACCATGTATGAATTCAACAAGCCAAGAATCGTGGAATAGAGAAATCCTCACTAAAATATTGCTCAAATATTTGCATAATTGAGAAGAAAAAATAAGCATAAATATGTGAGACTAAACATAACTAATTTCAATTCCATGATTATATTATTGAACAATAATATTATAATAAATAATACATATCAAGGGAGAAAATAGAATTCCTTAAAGGCAAGTTGAAAAGCTCACAAAAGGCAGGCTTACTAAAAGCTAAAAAACCCCAAGGTAGCAAAAGCACCTTCCAAATCTATCAAGAGGCTCAAGAATTAGCTATATATGGTATGCCAGCTAGTGAGTGATGAAAATGGAATGTTATGATGACTTTTGGAAAGAATAAAAGCAAAGAGGGCGATTTGGCCAAGTAAAGACAATTTCCAAGTCAAACTAGCTTTACCTTATCCACTAGAAAGTAGAAAAAGCAGGATAAATTTATCTAAAGCAGGAAAGCACACTTCTAAGCTAGGAATAGCAAGAAATCAGACAAAATCAAGAAATATCTTATCCAGAATCTATCCAAGTTCTCCCTAGTGACTCATGATGGCATGTGGTTGCACTAGAATCCAAAATCAAGCCAACTACCTAGTCTAAACCTAGGAAATTAATCAAAAATTATGAATGTATCATATCCTAAGTGTAAAGTGGGTTTTCAATGTTCCAATAGGTACTTAGTAGGGAATTTCCAAATAATGTTTCAATTCAGAGAATAAATCTTGTCCCACACCCTAAGTATTAGAGCATATCAAAAATAAAAGGCCACTCCACCCAATTACAGGATTTTCTAAATTTGACCTTCGTGAAGAGAGAGATTGAGCTTGATGTTGGTGCCCATTTCATGTCCTCCTAAATTGGTAACACACTATCCAAAATGAAGTACCCACAAAAACCTAGTTCATTTTCAGTAGATTTTGTCATGAAAAAGTTTACAAAGAATCATCCACATCATGGCATACTAAAAGGAAAACAATAAAAAGAAACTATCCCTCAGCAAGAAGAAAAAATAGATAGCACAATGGTGTGGTGTCATATCCCTAATTTTGGATGAGGAGCTAACTCAAAGAAGACTCAAAATAAGAGACTGGAAAATTCAAACAATAAAATGTTGCAAGACCCTTCATATTTACCCCTCTAAACAATCTCAAAATTTCACAATGGTAAGGGAAATTGTCCTCATCCAGACTTGACGTAGTCTGGTAACTTTTCTTACATATCCATGCCAACTAAGTGCGAGATAGACTCATAAAGGCCACTCCACCCAATCACGGGACTTTTTAAATTTGATCTTCGTGAAGAGAGAGGTTAAGCTTGATGTTGGTTCCCATTTCATGCCCTCTTAGATTGGTATCACATTTTCCAAAATGAAATACCCATAGAAACCTAGTTCATTTTTAGTATATTTTGTCACAAAATTTACAAAGAATCGTCCACACCATGGCCATGTTTACGGCTAGGAGATATCTCCAAGGTACTTGTCGATGCATAAATATGCTTCAAGGTACTTGTTGAGGCATTTCCAAGTAATGTTTCAACTCGAAAAATAAACCTTGGCCCACACCCTAAATCTTGGAGCTGTTAGTTTTTCACAATTTAATTCAATTTTATCTAGGATCTTATCTAAGAGAATAACATGCACAACAATAAACACAAGAGACAAGAGACACAAAGATTTTCCTCGGGGAAACCATAAAGGAGAAAACCCCGCAACTTCCTCAAAGATAGAATGAGCACCAATACAATAGCAGAAAAGTAAAACCCAAATATAGAGATGGTCTTCAGCAGATTCTCTCTTCTCCACTTGCGCGAACTTGTCCTATCTCTCGCTTATGCGAACTTGTTGAGTGAGTGAATGATCCAAATGAGAGGCACCCTCTCTATTTATACTTTCACTTTCACTTGACCTTTACCCCAACTAGGTCGACTACTAGTTGTACCTGACTAGGTTGACTTCTCTAGGAGAGTCTAATAACCCAATTACAACTTCAATCTGGGATCTAATTCCCCGACTTACAATGGAGGGTTAACCTTAATGACTTTGCATGACTCAAATACAATAATGACTTTCCCATCTGGAGGAATAAACATCTCCGTCGAAGGTACAATAATAAAATAAAAATATAATATAAAATATACAAGTGAATATCTTCTGAAGTTATAATTACATTAACACTCCCTCTTAACTAGGAAGGTATTCTCTTGACACAGTCATCAACACAAGTCTTCTTCGTTGGAACATCATCGTCAACACTGGATCATCATCGTCATTGCTGCTACAATCCTCATCATCTCGATCATCGATTTGATATCTCTCAATTCTACTCAACATAGGAATTTCTACAGATCCAACACTTTTTTATTTTGGATGTAGGCCTAGCTCTCATGTAGGTCTTCATCATCTCTGCGAGCAATCCATCAAGTAGGTACATCCCAGAACTTATTATATTTCCTCTGCAAAAACCTGCGTCTCCTACTATCACCTCATTGTCTTCATATCATCTCATCGTCACACGGAGCACAACCCAGATGCACATCACACGGCACTTACATCAACCAACATGGGAAGACAAACCTACAACCATTCAGGAAAGGCTCGACACTTACATAACGGCCATGGGAAGAAAAACCTATAACCATACTGGAATGGATCAGCACTTGCATCAACAGCCATGGGAAGACACACCTACAACCATGTCGGAATGTCCTGGCACTTATATCAACAACCATGGGAGGACACACCTACAACCATGTCGGAATGGCCCCATTCCTTACATCTACACCATGGGAGGACACACCTACCACCATGTGAGAATGGATCTAGTCCTTACATATGCACCATGGGAAGACACACCTACCACCATGTGAGAATGGCTCATGTGCATCTGCATCTTCCAGACTCATCACTTACCCTTGGAAGGAATCTCGATCTGAAGTACACCAAGCTTCTCTCTGAAGTATTCAAGCTTCTCTCTGAAGTATTCAAACTTCACTCTGTCTATCGGCTTGGTCAACTCATCGGATATATGTTCGTCCATCGCAACATATTGGAGCTTCACTGATCCTCTCTGCACCATATCCCTGATATAGTGATACTTGATCTCGATGTGCTTCGACTTGTCGTGGAACACTGGGTTCTCGGAGAACTTCACACAACTCTGGTTTTCGCAAAATATACAAGTCGCATCCAACTGGAGATCAAACAAATCAAACAGTAGCTTCCTAATCCATACTACCTCACAACTAGCCGAACAAGCTGCGACATACTCTACTTCGGCTGTACTCAGTTCCACGCAGGACTGCTTCCTGCTAAACCTGGAGATCACACATGATCCCATACTGAAGCAGCACCCCGAAGTGCTCTTCCTATCTGCGACACTGCCTGCCCAATCTGAATAAACGTAACCCTCCAGGTTAATCTTCTGATTCACGTCATACTTGATCCCATAATCAACTGTACCCTTCAGGTACCTTAGAATATTCTTTGCAGTAATCAAGCGAACATGTCTCAAATCCGTCAGGAACTGGCTCAATGTGTTCATAGCAAAGAAAATGTTTGGTCTCATATGCGTCAGGTACATCAAAGATCCAATCATCTGACGATACATTGTGGCATCAACTGATTCTGATGAAGCATCACTCAATAGCTTCAGGTTCGATTCCATAGGTGTGTCCATGGCCTTACATTCCATCATCCCGAACCTCTTCAGGATCTCTACTGCACAATTCCCTTGTTCAAAGAATATTCCATCTGCACTCTGCCACACCTCCATGCCTAGAAAATAATGCATCATGCCCAGGTCCTTCATCTTGAACTCTGTGGCAAGCTTCATCTTCGTATCTGCAATAAGCCCATCTTCACCTGTCACAAACAGGTCATCTACATAAAGTAGAAGTATCATTGGGTTCCTTTCCTCAACCTTGTAGTAAAGGTTGGAATCTGCTTTACTCTTGGTAAATCCCAAACTAGTCAGGAAGCTATCTATTCTTCTATACCACATCCTGGGTGCCTGCTTCATTCTGTACAAGTCTTTATTCAATTTGCACACATGAGTCTACCTGTCATGTGTCTCAAATCCAAGTGGCTGCTCCACATACACTTCCTCTTCCACTACACCATTCAATAACGTTGTCTTGACATCCATCTGGTGCACCTTCCATTTCATCACTGCAGCCAGAGAAAGTATTGATCTGATGCAAGTGTATCTGGCTACATGTGCAAATGTCTCCTCATAATCTATCCCTTCCTTCTGGGAGAAGCCACATGCCACAAATCTTGCCTTGTGTTTTTTTATGCTGCCATATGCAACATGCTTGATCTTGTAGATCCACTTGGAAGTCACAACAGACTTCCCTTCTGGTCTCGGAACTACATCATTCTTCACGATCGATTGATACTCCTCGATCATGGCATCCTTCCATTCTTTCTTCTCTGCCATTTCCTCATAGTTGGAAGGTTCTTCAGTTTCTTCATCTTGACTTCATCAATGTTCTTGAATGTTATAGTTGAATCATCGTCACTTGTTCTTAGAAACAAGTCTCTCTTGTAGTACATGATCTTTCCTACAAGACAAGTTCAATTGCATGATTAGAAACATCTCATATTTTTCAGAACAAATTCTTACGCATAAAGACATAGGTCATACAGTCATGCAAATATCTTAGTCAATGCTTCAATACAACACTCATCCATATCCTGTAACTTTCTAGATGCCTTCCATCTCTACCAGAACATTGTTAAGAGTGTGCACTACTCTCAACATGTCAGCAAAAAAAAGGTTTCATTATAGATAAGTAGCAATGGAATTTTGTGTAGTACCATAGGCCACTTACCCATCACATGCATATTAGTAGTATACTGTTCATTAATGTAAATATCCTAATATGCATAATACACAGCCTAAATCTAGGAACATAAGTATGTAAACCATTGAACAATATTAAATAATCAGATATACAAGAATTAAAATACTTACCTTTGTTTGGTTGTTGGGTGGACTCCCTCTCAATATTTGCTTCCTTGCAGGAACTACTGGAGTGTGCTCCCTCTTGATCTTTTCTTCCTTGCAGGACAACTGGTCTGCTCCCTCTTGATCTTTGCTTCCTTAACCAATGTTGAAAATGGATGAGAGGTTCTTTCATAGATTATTGATCTTTTTTTTTTCCGAAGTCCAACTTTGTAGGAGCTTCTCCTACTTCTTTTATGTAATTCAAAATTCATCTCTAGCTTTTTCTGAATAAATCCTTGTAGTTGGTTCCCTTCAATTTGTACAAACCCCCCTCTTGCTCTCCAATCACAATTGCATTGTCTATTGTCTTTCCCTTTGGCCACATTAGTACTTGGCCATCAACAAATGCAACCCTCATACCTTTTTCATCCAATGTCGATATGGAGAGAAGGTTCATCTTGAGTCCTGGAACATATGGGGCATCCTTCATATTCAAAGACTTTCCAGATTCTAGCTTGTATGAAGCTTCTCCACTTCCTTTTATGGGATATTGGTAGTCATCCCCAAGTTTCACCTTGTGAGGTGACTCATGTTCATACAGGTTCATGAAGGATTCTTTATATCCTGTCATATTCTTGGAAGCCCCACTATCTACAAGCCAATCATTAGTTTCGTGTGTGGCAGTGCCCGTGAGTGCTGATATCAGGTCATACTCTTCGTCACTTGAATATTCATCACTTTCTTCTCTGACTCTCTTCCTTGGAGGTTCATCATCTTCTGCAATGTGTGCATGGTGCCTTTTCTTGTTGATTCTTGTGGTAGCCACTTTTGTTCCTAGGACAATATTTGGAATAGTGTCCCCTCTCATCACAAGTATAGCACTGAATGTTAGATATATCTCTCCTGGATTTTCTAAAGTTCTCCCTCTGATTCTGGTGGTGGTGTTTTTCCTTCTTGTGATAAGGATGCTCCCTCTTGTTGTCATTCTTCCTGGTGTGTGCTGTGAGATCCTGGTCTCATTACCCGTCCTTTCTTCTCGAGCTACAATTCGAGCCTCTTCCTGTGAGCACTCTTCCCAAAGTACACTGAAGGTGATCAACTTACTTCTTGCACAAACCCTTGAATAAAGGAATCCCATGGCCTAGGGAGACCATTCAAGGTGGTCATCACTATTTCTCCATTCTCTACCATTTATCCCATAGCTTCAAGTTGCTCCTTGATTTGAGAGACCCTTGTAAAGTAGGACTGCATGGTCTCTACATTTTGTATCTTCACATTCTTCAATTGGTTCCTCAGAGTCATCTTCCTATTTATGTTCCTTCCTTCAAATAAGGTGGTCAAATCATCAAACATATCATTGAGTGTCTTTAGAGATGACACATGCGGTATGAGATGATCTTTAATAGAATCTGCAATGATTCTCTTATCCTTAACCGGGTTCTTCTTGTGTACGGATTTAGACTCATCTCCCTCTAGAACTGGAACGTCTTCACTCACATATGTGTCCAATTCATTCTCTTCAAGGACAAGTGTAATCCTATACTTCCATGCTCGGAATTTATCAACCCCTTCAAGCTTATCCTCAAGCTTGGTTTGGTGAGACATATTTAATGAGAACCTCAAATGGAAATACAAAAGATTTAGATCTTACCAATTTGAGATGCCCGGGCTAGATCTGGAGCTGGTTGGCCTAGGGTTTGTTAGAGAAACCCTAATTTTTCAAAGTTGGAATTTGGAACTTCTGATTGGACAAATAGATGTGACTCCTCAAGGTGGGTTGTCCAATGTACTAACTTCCCTAAATCAATGAACAAAAACCCAAAATATATGATGCCCTAGTTTTCCTCCGGTAGTATTAACGGGTTGAAAAATGAAAATTCTCAAAATTGAATTCTGTTTTCACAAGAAAATGCGCCTGGATGAGGCGAGTATGCTGGTACACTTGGTTTCTGAAGATTCCAAAAATTCACCCTTGAAAATTGACTTGCGAATTTTGGATCTGCAGTTTCTGGCTTTTTCTGGTCTATAGTCAAATTAGGGTTTGAATTTTCGAGAGTTTTACCCAACCAAAAACTTCAATCTTGGTCTCTAAATTTCGATTTTGAGGAGGATAACTTCCCTATGCTGATTGCACCCCAAAATTCCACTTCTGTAAAAAACCCTAATTTCCCGCAGTAGTGACAGGCCAAAAAGTGAAAATTCTTAGAATCAATTTCTGCTTCAACAGAAAGATTTGCCTTCCTAAGACGAGTTGTCCTAGCCCTCTTTTCTTGATGATATATGGAAATAAATCCAAAAATTAAGAAGCCCTAGCTTCTGCAGTTGCACAATGTCTTCTTCTCAGGTTAGCTCTGATACCATGTTAGTTTTTCACAATTTAATTCAATATTATCTAGGATCTTATCTGAGAGAATAACATGCACAACAATAAACACAAGATAAAAGAGACAAATATTTTCCTCGGGGAAACCATAAAGCAGAAAACCCCGCAACTTCCTCGGAGATAGAATGAGCACCAATACAATAGCAGAAAAGTAAAACCCAAATATAGAGATGGTCTTCAGTAGCTTCTCTCTTCTCCACTTGTGCGAACTTGTCCTCTCTCTCACTTATGCGAACTTGTCGAGTGATTGAATGATCCAAATGAGAGAGGCACCCTCTCTATGTATACTTTAACTTTCACTTGACCTTTACCCCAACTAGTTCGGCCCCTAGTTGTACCTAACTGGGCCGACTTCTCTAGGAGATTCTAATAACCCAATTACAACTTACTATGGGGTCTAATGCCCTGACTTACAATGGAGGGTTAACCTCAATGGCTTTGCATGACTCAAATACAATAATGACTTTCCCGACCGGAGGAATAAACATCTCCGTCGGAGGTACAATAATAAAATACAAATATAATATAAAATATACAAGTGAATATCTTCCGAAGTTACAATTAAATTAACAGGAGCATATGAAAGATAAAAGGACACTCCACTTAAGCGCGGTATTTTCTAAATTTGATCTTCGTGAAGAGAAGTTGAGTTTGATATTGGGGCCCATTTCATGCCCTCCTAGATTGGTATCACATTATCCAAAATGAAGTACCCATAAGAAACCTAGTTCCTTTTCAATAAATTTTGTCATGACAAAGTTTACAAAGAACCCTCCAAACCATAGCCATGTTTACAGCTAGGATATATCTCCAGGATACTTGGCGGAAAATAAATATTCTCCTAGGTGCAATCCAATGCCATGGATCCACCAAAACCGACGATTTGTCAGTTCAATTCGTGGCTATCAAAGTGTGGTAGGTTTCAACTCACTTCCTAAAGCCATTCAGGGACAATTGGCGAATCTCTTCCCAGTGCATAAAAATCAGTCAAAAAGGAAAAACTGTGTGTTGTAATCTCCAACAAATTTGTGACGACAAGGTGACATGACCACAATTTCCGCATGCCCTATTGGATGAGTTTTCAAAAATTTACCATGCAATGCAGATACTTATCAATTTATTTAGCACAGTTACGCAAAAACATCAATGCATCATTTATATACATTGTTTTATCCAAGACTTGTCAACGTTAATTGCAACTTTTGCTATCTAAATCATACGATTGTACCATGATTGTTTTTCTTTGACGTTAATTATAAGCACAACCAAATAGATATTTTCCATATCTATCTTCAAATAGTGATGGTTGTTCTGAATAGAAAGGAGAATGAGAAGTGTCAAGCAGTACGTCAATATCAACAAGAGTTAGTAATGTAAAAAAAAAACACAAGTATTTATTTCTCGCTAAATGAGAGTATGATGTTATGCCAATGAGACAATTGGAAATGAGGAAGTTCCATTAAGATACAATTTGAAGAATTGGAATCCAAAACCACTTCCTAAAATAAACGCAGATTTATGTATTGATGGAAGAACATATTGAATTGCTCCATCTAGTTTACATGGTCTACGGCTCTTTACAATGGATGTTGTGAATGTTCCATACAACTATGAAGTGGAATTGATGGATTATGTTGGACCAACGTATAATTACCGTCATTGAGGTTAGCTAACAAGATATCTAAAGAGTATGCGCATATACAGAGTTTGTGCAAATTATAATAAAATGAAAGAAAACAATCAAAATCAAGGATATTTTATATATATCGATGGAAGGCAATGGAACAGGTCTCATGGCTCATAAATGCATAGAACTATTAGAACAAGAAGACTGATCTCAACCCACCAACATTGATTCCAATGCAAAAGCTACTACAACCTCACAACAATAGCCCCAAACACAATGGATCTGAGAAAGAGAGTTGATAATATGTCTTGCAGCTCCCAAATGGTGTACTCTCTTCCACAAGTACTCCCTCCAACACTGAAAACAATAACAAACTAACATTGTATGAGAGCAAGTGTGCCCTCCACACTAAGAACACTGGAAAACCAACACATTAGAATACTAAAACACTAATAAATATTCAGATCTGCAATGAAACTCACAACATACTTTGATCAATGAAGTTCGGAAGAAAGATCTGGATGATCTCTCTCAACACCTACAATGAATCCCAAATGAAAAGATATGGATGATCTCTCCTCTCACACCAGCTAGGATGGAATCTTTCACCACCGAAACCAGTCATAAATGCAAGGGGAACATCTCCCAATCTTGAAAGCCACAAGAGCTCCTTAATTCATAAATATTTTTTCCAAAAGATCTTGAATAGGTGCCCTCACCCTTCTTTTATAACTCTTCATTTATTATTTCCCTCCTTGTAGAGTTTCTCTCTCAAAAAATACCAATAAAATATTAATAATTATTATTTTCATGAGAATGATTCTTGGGACACATTAACTTCCTTTCTAATGTTATTTTTAGCCTCATGGATAGTTGATCTTCCTTGGAATTCGAATTAGGAGATGCCTCCCTTGTTTACTGGGAGTTACAAATCCCCTTAGGGCCACTCTTCCCCTCATGCGCCTTCCTTGGTTTATTCTTAACAAATGCTCCCTCGTGAGATTCTTTTGGGAGTTACACCTTGGTTTGAGTAGATTCTTCCTCATTCGATGGGATTTACCACCCACTTTGACTCCTTCCTCCACTAATGTGCCCCTCCTAGATACTTTTAGTCAGTGGTGAGTTACACTCTCAAGATTCCTTCATTTTGAGCATCCTTCCATGTGTCACCTCTTCCCGAGCTGACAATTCCTTCTCTAATGCACCCTCCTTGTCCAATTTGTCTAATGTCACCTTATTCATAAATATTGGACACTATACTTTATAATTTTATGACCCACATCATCCCCGTAACAATTTATCATAAACCTTACAAAGTGACTAGGCCATGGAATTCCAATTTTAATTATTTTTCTCTTGAATGGTTAAAAATCAAAATTTGGGGACATTACAAATCCTCCCCACCCAAGATTGCTTGTCCTCGAGCAATTCAAATCTAGGTGTGGATGTACCTGTCCTCCTTCCCCAACTTTGTGCACAAACAATTTATTTGCCTCCTTCCTTAGTGATTTGTAACTTCAAATGGATCAAGTCACCAGCTCTATACTCCACAAAGTGAATCACACTAAGACTGAAAATGATGTCATTGTTCCAAACCAATCAAAAGGAGGTGAGGTTTCTTTTGCTCAATGTATGGTTCTGCAAGGTATTGACATAGGAAACCTTCTGATACTGCAACCACTCGATCAAATCCCCAAAGAGTTGGACTACCAAGAATCCAATCATTTGTAATCCAAAACTGACTCTCGCCTCTGGGTCTCTTGCTGAACTATCTAGCATTGGAATTCCAAAATCCCAAGATAATCTCAGAAAGGGACAACCATGTTTCTGTTGTGCCACTCTAATCATAACCATCCAACTGTCATACTTTGTGTGCATCCTCCTCTCCTGGATCTCCAAGTTGAAATATCTGTAATGGTTGAACCTACTACCATGGATAGTGGCATGCATAGGCATTCAAGTGAGGTCTACAATCCTGTTGTCATGCTCGATCTCGAATATTGGCAAAGGAAATTTGTCCGGATCACTAGTCATGATTCTGGGATGCTAATGAACTATAATCATCCCATCAAGAGATAGCTCCATCCCCCATACTACTCTATAATTAACCCAGTTGAAACAACTGATTCCAAGAATGATCCCAAGGTCTTGCATAAACTTGAGAATGGTGGATTACCTACTACATCCCCCACTGCACTACATAGTATCAAAACAAGGAGCCTCATGAAGCCTCCCAAGACACAAGGAAGGAAAATGATGTATCCATCCCTCATACAGTCTCCCACTGAGGAAACTAATCCATTGCTCCATCAAGATGTTGATGTATATGTAACTTCGGAATGTATTTCATATATGTATGTCGTATGTACTCCTATAGAGATGGTATTATTCCTCTATATGAAAGTGTCGTCATTTATATTGTAAATGTCGTAACTTATACTTGATGGGTTATTAGACCACCTTGTTGGGTTCGGCCCTATATAAGTCATGTGGGTCAAAGGGTTATTAGACCACCCTATTGGGGGTCGGCCATGTGGGTCGAAGGGTTATTAGACCACCCTATTGGGGGTCGGCCCAGTCAGCATTATGTTATATGGTTAAGTTCAAGCCTACATGGTTTATGTAAAAGGCAAGTCAAGTCAAGTATAAATAGAGTGCGGGAGGCACGCTATTTCATCACTCATTTCTCACTCATGCACTCAAGGAGGAGTGGTGCACTTATGGAGGAGGAGGATCTGCTGCTAGGATATGTTTATCTCTTATGTTTGGGTTGTATCATTGCTCTATCTATCTCTGAGGAAGTTATTGGGGTTTTTCACCTTTATGGTTTTCCCCAAGTAAATCTTGTGTCTCTTGTGTGCTTGCATTATTGTCTCCATGATTGATATGCTGTAGATATGCTGTACATGTTGTTCTCTAAGTTAAGATCCTAGATCAGATTGAAGTAAATTCTGAAAATTTAACATGGTATCAGAGCTAGCCTGAAAGAAGGCATGATATGGCATGTATGACACGTGTTGCACTTACGATGCTAGGGCTTGATATAGCAAAAACCAGTCATCATAGCACTTTCGCTATAAATCCATTTTGGAAACGTTTTCAGATCTAAAGATTTTACAGGTCGAAGATCAGATCCCCATGTACCTTGTGTCCAAAGGAAAACCTCTAATTCGTTATAATTTGTGATTTATGATCTGTACAATATAGGGTTTCTGCCTCTTCCAGATCTGAGTCAAAAACAAGTGACCTTGGAAAAAAGGTCATAACCTGGGCTAGGAAGCTCCAAATGAAATTTCGTAAATAGTGACAAGTAGTACACAGACTTTACTATCTCTGAAAAAAATTTCAGAGGCCGAAGTTGAAACAGTGACACGTGGCACTCCGTACAAGTTCGCTCTCCTGTATTATCTCATCAACAGGTCACGTTACGACACTTGGCATAACTCTCTCTCAGAGAATCCAATTGAGGTCAGACCTGTCAGGATGGAAAGATAACAAGTTGGGCTAGCTCAGGAAAAAATTTCAGAGGCTGAAGTTGAAACAGTGACATGTGGCACGCCGTACAAATTCGCTCTCATTTATTATCCCATAAACAGGTCACATTGCGACACTTGGCATAACTCTCTCTCAGAGAATCCAATTGAGGTCAGACCTGTCGGGATGGAAAGATAATAGGACGGGCTATCTCAGGAAGATTTTTCAAACCCTATGGATCGAAAAGTTTGGATTTACACCAGAAACAATCAGGTACATATTTCTGTCAAAACATAATTATTTTTGAGTACCTTCATTCATGGCTTCTGGAATTTAGGGCTTCGAAGAAAGTTGGAATTTTTGTAATCGAAGACCACGGCTAGATGCTACTCATCAAAATCGAAATTTAGAGACCAAGATCAGAATTTTTTGTTGGGAAGAAGGCCGGGCTTGATCAAACCCTAGTTCGGGACTTTGATCAGAAAAGTGGAAAATTAGGGCTTCTGTAAAAATGGGAATTTTTGAAATATGTCACCACGGCTGGAAGCTCCTCAGAAAAATAGAAGCTTAGAGATTTGGATCAAACCTTTTGATTGGGCAAAAGAGTGGGCTTCATCAAACCCCATTTCAGGGTCATGTCCAGTGAATCTGGAAGTTTCAAATGCAAAATTGAGGAGTGAAACTTTGCAGTTTTCAAACTCTGAATATACCAACTTGATCAGCTCATCAAGGCGCATATTTCTATCCTTTCGGAAGTTTGAATTTTTGGGGTTTCTCTCACAAACCCATATCCAACTCCAGGTCCAGTTCTTGCAAATCAAGTGGATTGGGTTAATCCTAGAAGAAGATGGATTGATCACCTACATAAGTGAAGAAGTTCATGTTTCAGAGGGAGATGAGGCTAAGGCCTTACATAAGAATATTACAAGCGATCTTGACAGGTATGACTCATCGAGGTATGTTTCGATATTTTATGGTATGTTTGTCTTCATGTTATTACGGTTAGTACAATCTTGATTTTAGATTTGTCGTATCACCTTAACAAAATTATGAATGCATGATAGAAGATATTCATTGGTTAGGGTGTTGACACTTATGATTGTACTAATGCATTATGGTGTTGTATGAGGTTTATAACATAAAAGGTACACCAAGAAAGACAAATCATGTTCTACTTCAAGAACATATGATCATGGTGACATGAAGACAAGGATTCATCCATTGTCATGGATCACATAGAAGATCTACTTTCGAGGTATGTATAACTTGTTTCTACAATGGTTAACTTATGAGACATGCAGGTTACTAGCACAAGTCACTGAAGAGAACCAGAAGACATTATGCGGGTATATTAGACATAACTAGCTAGCATGCTAATCCAGGTATGTTTTTTCTATATCAAGCTAGAATCCTACCTTGTGTTAGGATCTTATACTATTGTGTTGTTGATAATGATTATTTATGAAGTCATAGGTTTGAATAATCATGGTGGCATGCATATTATGTTTTGTACCATAATTGATGATATGACTAACCAGAAGAATCATGAAGGTATAGTTTTGAAGAATCACGGGTTTTATGCATATTATATCTCTTCTCTTGATTGATGATTTAACTAACCAAAAGAGTCCTATGATTAAATAAGATCATGTATGAATAAAAGAAGACTTCCTTGAAACCTTGAATACGAATGTTTATTATCTATGTTTGAATTGATCCTAACTATACATGCTTGAGATTATTGTGTTTTGATAATATTAAGATTATACTAATGAATTATGTATGAGACCTAGAGGATAACACAATGATGATACTAATAAGCATGCATAGGGATCGAGAATGTATATAAGTTCAAGGACAGGTAATCCAGGAAGCAAAGATCAAGAGGGAGCACACTGCAGTAGTTTCTACAAGGATGCAAATATCCAGAGGGAGTTGACCACTTCTCACAATCCACATCAGAATGGAGTTGCAAAGATTCAGAGGGAGTCCACCCAACAAACAAACAAAGATAAGTATTTGAATTGTCATTACTTGCATATTTTATTGTTTAAATAATATTGTTCAATAATGTATATACAGATGTTCCTAGAATTAGGTTGTGTATTATGCATATTAGAATAGTTGCATTGATGAACAGTATACTACTAATATGCATGGCTAAGTGGCCTATGGCACTGTACAACATTCCATTGCTACTTATCTAGAATGAAACCTCTTTGCTGACATGTTGGGAGTTGTGCACACTCTTAACAATGTTCTGGTAGAGATTGGAAGGCATCTAGAAAGTTACGAGATATGGATAAATGTTGTATTGAAGCATTGGCTAAGATAATTGCATGACTGTATGACATATTTCTTTATGTGTAAGAATTTGTTCTGAAAACTATGAGATGTTTTCTAATCATGCAATTTAACTTGTTGTGTAGGAAAGATCGTGTGCCATCACCTACAAAAGAAGAACTACAACATTTGTTCAGCAACAAAATTATCTATTGAAGATATTGAAGTTCCCAGGATACGAGAAGAATGCCATGATCCGTCGATCATGAAGAACGATGTTTGGGATGCGGTCCCAAGAGCTGAAGGGAAGTCTGTTGTGACTTCCAAATGGAACTATCAGATCAAGCATGCTGCAGATGACAGCATAGAGAAATATAAAAGTGATGAAATAGAAGATACACCAGATGGATTTCAAGACAGCCTTCTTGAATGGTGTAGTCATATATGTGTGCAGAACTTGGTAGGATAGACAACTTTCTATCCAGTTTGGGCTTTACCAAGAGTAAAGCGGATTCCAACCTTTACTACAAGGTTGAGGAAGGAAATCCAGTGATACTACTTTTGTATGCAGATAACCTGTTTGTTACAGGTGAAGATAGATTGATTGCCGACACGCAGCGGAAGCTTGCTACTGAATTCGATATGAAATATTTGGGAATGATACACTATTTCCTAGGTATGGAGGTGTGGCAGAGTGTAGGTGAAATCTTCCTTCGGCAAGAGAAGTATGCAGTAGAGATCCTGAAGAGGTTCGGGATGATGGACTGCAAGGCTATGGCCACACCTATGGCATCGAACCTGAAGCTTCTGTGTGATGCTTCATCTGAGCCGGTTGATATCACTATGTATCATCAGATGATTGGGTCCTTGATGTACCTGACGAACACAAGACCAGATATTTGCTTTGCGGTGAACACATTGAGCCAGTTCCTGATGGATCCGAGGAGTGTTCACCTGGTTGTTGTAAATCATATTCTGAGGAGTACAGTTGATTATGGGCTCAAGTATGATGCGAATCAAAAGTTTAACCTGCAGGGTTATGTTGATTCAGATTGGGAAGGCAGTGCTGCAGATAGGGATCAGGTGTGATCTCTTAGTTTAGCAGGAAGTAGTCCTGCGTAACACTGAGTACAGCCGAAGCAGAGTATGTTGCGACAGATGATCAGGTTGCAGATGTATTGACCAAGCTGTTGGCCAAAGTGTAGTTTGAGTACTTCAGAGAGAGGCTTGGTGCACTTCAGATCGAGGTTCCTTCCAAAGGGAAGTGATGAGTCCGGAAGATGCATATGCACATGAGCTTTTCTGACATGGTTGATGTGTTCTCCATTGGTCATGATGTAATTGCTGAGCCATTTTTCACATGGTGGTAGATGTGTTCTCCCATGGTGAAAAAGTAAGGGCTGGAGCCTTCCCCGAATGGTGGTAGATGTGTTCTCCCATGTCGGTGGTGTAAGTGATGGATGATGTGCATCTGGGATGTGCTTCATGGACAATGCTATGATGATCAGGAGGATCATGGATGATGAGCATCAGGATGATGCTCCAGTTACTACTCTGTAAATGTATATGCATCATGTTGGATGCTTGTTATGATCAGTTGGATCATTGCATCATGTTGGATGCTTGTTATGATCAGTTGGATCATTTATGTATGTATGCATCATGTTGGATGCTGGATATGATCAGTTGGATCATTTGTATGTATTTTGTATATGCATCATGTTGGATGCTTGGATCATGTATCTGTATATGTATCAGGTGGATACTGAGATCATGTATGTTGATATGTATCAAGTGGATACATTGTGTGGATCATGTATCTGTGTATGTATCAGGTGGATACATTGTATGATCAGGTAGATACTGCATCAGGTGGATGCAGTGTATGATCATGATGATCATAGATGACGAGCTTCAGGATGTTGCTCCAGATGACGAGCTTCAGGATGTTGCTCCAGATGACATGCAGCAGGATGTTGCAGTGATGATGATCAGGATGATCATGTGTACATCATGATGATGTATGATGAGTATCAAGATGATACTTTGTGGCTGTGGATCAGGTTGTGCAGATGAGCATGTCTGGGAGATCCTATAGGTCGGAGTTGTGTACCCGTAACAGCCTGGGATGCTCTTTCAAGACATTGCTCTGGGAGGACATGTAATTTGTGCCCTGGGAGATTTCAGGTTAGAGTTGTGTACCCGTAACATCCTGAGATGCTCTTGCGAGGTTTTGTCCTATGGCATGTAATTTGCTCCTGGGATATCTGGACAGGATGAAAAAGGCCTCAGATGCTTCAACCAGGTTTTGCCATGAACACATGTAATTTTATCCTGGGAGATCTGGACAGGATGAAAAAGGCCTCAGATGCTTCAGCCAGGTTTTGTGGTGGACCACATGTAATGTGCTCCTGGGAGATCCGACAGGTAGAGCTGTGTGCTCGTAACAGCCTGGGATGCTTCAGCCAGGTTTTGTGGTGAGATCATATGTAATGTGCTCCTGGGAGATCTGACAGGTAGAGTTGTGTGCTCGTAAAAGCCTGGGATGCTTTAGCCAGGTTTTGTGATGGGTCACATGTAATGTGCTCCTGGGAGATCCGACAGGTAGAGCTGTGTGCTCGTAATAGCCTGGGATGCTACAGCCAATTTTTGTGACGCACGTAATAAGTCCTGAGGATTCCACAGTATGGCCAGTGATGATAAAGACCTGCAGGTGGTGGGCCTACATCCAGTATGAAAAAGGACTGGCTCTGTAGAACTTCCTATGACGAGTAGATTCAGAGATTGATTGAGATAGCAGTAGTAGTGACGATGATGATGACTCGATGACAATTATCCAGTGACAATGATCCAGAGAAGAAGACTTGTGCTAGAAGACATGTGCTGAGAAATACCTTCCTATTTAAGAGGGAGTGTTGATGTATATGTAACTTCGGAATGTATTTCATATATGTATGTTCTATGTACTCCTATAGAGATGGTATTATTCCTCTATACAGAAGTGTCGTCATTTATATTGTAAATGTCGTAACTTATACTTGATGGGTTATTAGACCACCTTGTTGGGGTCGGCCCTATATAAGTCATGTGGGTCAAAGGGTTATTAGACCACCCTATTGGGGGTCGGCCATGTGGGTTGAAGGGTTATTAGACCACCCTATTGGGGGTCGGCCCAGTCAGCATTATGTTATATGGTTAAGTTCAAGCCTACATGATTTATGTAAAAGGAAAGTCAAGTCAAGTATAAATAGAGTGCGGGAGGCACTCTATTTCATCACTCATTTCTCACTCATGCACTCAAGGAGGAGTGGCCCACTTATGGAGGAGGAGGATCTGCTGCTAGGATATGTCTATCTCTTATGTTTGGGTTGTATCATTGCTCTATCTATCTCTGAGGAAGTTATTGGGGTTTTTCACCTTTATGGTTTTCCCCAAGTAAATCTTGTGTCTCTTGTGTGCTTGCATTATTGTCTCGATGATTGATATGCTGTAGATATGTTGTACATGTTGTTCTCTCAGTTAAGATCCTAAATCAAATTGAAGTAAATTCTGAAAATTTAACACAAGATAGACTCCTGAAAGTGATGGTTGGCTCTCTCTCCTATGCTAGCTAGTGAACTGTTGAACCAAGCAATTCATGGATCCCTCTCCAACAAAATATGAAACTCCTCTTATGTAATCTACACACTGGTCCCATGGCTCACCTCACTGTCACCAGTCCCATCCAACTGAATCAGGTGGAACTCCCATGTCATGTTATGTATAATGAAGGCATCAGATAACAACAATAGATGCCTCTGCTACTGCTCACAAGACTGAACACTAACTAGTGTGTCAGTCAACCCCAATGGAATAACCAAAGGATCACAATGGAGTCTAGAAGCATATATGTGAGTATATTGCTCCTTGTCCCTCCTCTGGTAATACCTTGGATGAAGAACTACCATCAAGGGATATGTTGCATCCAACACTTGACTAAAGATAGCCAAGCTCTGAACCCATTGTGTATCCAATGTAATGTACCCAAGCTCTGATCTGTAATGTACCCATTGTGAATCCATCTCTACCATATATCTATCCACCAAATCCATGGATACATATACTCCTCCACTGGTTGGTCCATATGGAATGTACTCATTTACCTCGTCCATGGCTAAGTCTCTCTCCCATAGAAGCAGCTCATGATCCTCCTAGTGCAAAAAAAAATCTTAGCCAACATCCTCCATGTCAATCCTCTCCTCAATCACCTAGAAATCTGAATGCTCCTCATGCTCAAACCTCACATGAGGCTTCTCCATCAACTCATGAATGCAACCAGCCATCTACAATTGACTATCCAAGGTGTAGGAGGAAGGATGGAACCCACACAACTCCTCATGAAGCTTCTCAACCTCCATTTCCTTGTCTTCAACAAACTTGAGAGCAAGGTCCCTTTCCATAAACAACTGCAAGTAATCTAATTTCATCATTTCCAGTTCCTTTTTGATGATGCACAGTTGGGCATTAATGACCCCTTCAGCAAATCCTCTATGTCTCTCCTCCAACTGAGTCCTCCACATAAGGTCTTCAATAAACTTATGTGCACCATCAATTCTTGTCAGTGCTTGCAACATCTTCTCCTCTGTGACTAAAACCAGCATAGATCCATCTTAAACTCGTATCTATCAAGCACCGAGAGGGATCCAAACTTAAATTTAAACTACGATGTGTATTTTTTTTTTAATTTAAACTTAAGAAATTTGATCTTTCTTGATTGATAGATCGGAGTTTAAGTTTTAAGTTTTTATTTTATAAACGGACATCTATTTTTTAATTACTTTTCATAATATTTTATTTTATGAACCAACATGGATTTTTTTTAAAACATTTTTCATAATTTTTTATTTTATGAGCCGACATGAATTTTTTTAATTATTTTGTTACTAACATTATAATGTTATATCACGTTAGATGATCTCTCCCATACTGGGTTGTAGAGCACCTCGTTTCACTCGGTGCAATAAGTCATGGAAGGTCATCCTATCAGCACTGTGTATGTTGTCACATAAGGAAACATCCAACTCATGTGGATCATGCAAGCTCTCATTTACTGCTTCATCCCTTTCATTATCTTCATCTAACCCAACATCCTTAGTATGGCTAACTAAAGGCTCAACTTCTGCACCTTCTTCCCTTGGAAGAAATGGGATTCCTCTCAGTTGTCTTTCTTAGGTGTAACGTCCCCCTCACCCAATCCTACCATCAGGAGGGGACGTTGGCAAATCCTGGGCTCTAAAAATTCACCCCAATGCATAATACAATTTTCAATAATAAACAGTGTCTGCGGAAACTTAATAAACATGCACAGTGGAATTTAAAATATGTCCACACACATCTAGCAAGCAAATGCAAGCATAAACATTACAGGCATCAATTAAAACAGTTCAGATTCAAATACATGAGGGTACTTACCTTTATTCAATGCATATCCAAGCAACTGGCTGTGTAAGAGCGCTTTTCCACCCAACCATATGCACTTTGTCCAGCATATACTCTTTCTGCTGGGAGGCCACCCCCAAGCTGGGCTATGAGTCCACCAAGGTGAAGGAAGCACCTACAGGCTTCTATCTCTCAGCCCACAATCCGTTCTTCTCTCTGTCTTCTAATTCAAATTCCTAGGTTTAATACACAGTCTGGTAAAAATGGCCATCAACAACAATGGAATAACTCTGAGTGGAGTAGCATCTTGCATGAGAGAATGAGAATGGAATAATGATAATCAAAACAGTGTTGACTCTAAGTATATGTGGTAAGGGTGAAAAGACAGCTGACATGGATTCTAACCATAGAAGAAATAGGACTGCTGACAACTAACATAACTGTCACAAAAGTGCAGTCAGTGCCATGCTTCAATAACTACATGAGGTGAATTTTCCCACCAACCACACACATGCATTAATGATTGGAAAAATGGTCAAAAAAATGAGATAATTGGCTTATTCCCATCACATGACATAATTTTGGGTGAGTTCTAAGGTTGACACTTGGCAGCATAGGATTTGGTTTCCCATAGGCCCCCTTCCTCTTCCCCTCTGGTGGAATCATAGCCCCTTTGGTTCTCTTTACATAGCCATTGTTGGACCATTTTATTATTTATGCACATAATATTTACATATACTCTAAATCGGCATAAAATCCAACCAAACAGTCCAAATAACATCATACGTGCCTATCCATTCACTAGTCGAGCCTTGGCCTTGAGCTCCACACTACGAATTCACACTAGCATATTTACATCATTTACATTTTTAATGTAATGGGGTCAAAATCGAGATATTACATTAGGATACCAACAACACTACCTCCTTAGCTCCCAGTAACCACTCATTTCCCAGGGTTTGTGTCTTGTTCACATTTTCTAATGGCTGATATACAAAATCAGAATGCTTGTGGCATGAATCCACAAAAACACAATTCATCTTTAACACCAAAATTTTGAGTACCAACATTCAAAGATTCCACAATACCATCAATATTACATAAACTGGATGCTATAACATGTTGCCACAAGGAAATATAACTGTTTCAAAAATCAGAATTGTCATCATTCGTTTGTGCTACAGTTTCATCATTCCCATGTGGTCCATCTGCGATGGCATGCTCCTCCAATTTGTGATCAATCGGAAGATTCAAGGTTGCAATTTGTGATTATGATTGGGCAAGAAGTGTTGTGGATAGGAATAGCACCTCTTAGTGTTGCTTCAGTTTGGGTTTTGCTGAGATTTACTGGTGTAGCAGGAAGCAACCCTCAGTAGCACTGAGCACAACCGAGGCTGAGTATATTGCAGTGAGTGTTGCAACTCGGGAAGCAGTATGGCTTCGAAAGCCCTTTACAGGATTGTCCGGACAAACACTTGAGCCAACTATGATTCACTGTGATAATCAAAGTTGTGTGAAGCTTTCAGTGAATCAAGTATCTCATGACAGATCAAAGCATGTGGAGATCAAGTACCACTATATTAGAGACATGGTACAGAGAGGAACAATTCAGATCCTGTATATTCTGACTGATGATGAAGTTGTCGACATTCTCACCAAGCTTCTTTCCAGAGTGAAGTTTGTATACTTTCGTGAACGGCTTGGAGTATTGGAGAATGCTTTCCTCGGTGAGAGGGAGTGCTGAGATTTTAGTCCAGTGTGGACAGGTGATACTGTGTAAACCAAGATGAGCTTAGTCCAATGTGGATAGGTGGTCCTTTGTAGACCAAGATGAGCTTAGTCCAATGTAGTTAGGCGGTCCTATGTAAACCAAGATGAGCTTAGTCCAGTTTGGATAGGAGGTCCTATGTAGACAGAGATGAGCTTAATCTAGTGTGGACAAGCGGTTCTGTGTAGACTGAGATTAGCTTAGTCCAATGTGGACAGGCGACCCTATGTAGACCGAGATGAGCTTAGTCCAGTGTGGACAGATGGTCATGTGTAGACAGAGATAAGCTTAGTCCAGTGTGGACAGGTGGTCCTATGTAGACCAAGATGAGCTTTTAGTCCTGTGTGGATAGGTGGTCCTATGTAGATCGAGATGAGTTCTGTGTGAACTCATGTTCTTGTGTGGAACGTTCTCCTGTGTGAAGAGGACTCTTGTGTAGAGTATGATTGTATCCCTGTGTGGGATGTTGTCATGTGTGGACTATATTGACCTTTCTTATGATGACGAGATGTACGAGACAAGTCGTGACGATCAGATGATGCTCAAATGTGTTCCATCGTGATGATACCTCCCTAGCTAAGAGGGAGTGTTTTTGTTGTAGCTACGTGAAGTATACTCACTAGCTAGAGCCGACCTACAAAAGAAAATAAATAAAATGTATTTTTTATTATTGTAAAAGTGAAGTCGGCCCAGATGGAAAAGTCACTTAAAAATCATGTATAAATAGAGGGGTTACCTCCTCATTTGCTCTCACCTCAAGCAAGTTCGCTCAAGCAAAGGAAAGTTCAATTTTGGGTTGTAGAAGACATTTTGGAGCTCCTTATTTTGGCATCTCTTCTCTTTGTGATCTTATCTTTGTTGTACTTGTATTATGTATTGAATCTCTGAGTAAGAAAGGCTTGTTGGGCTTTTCCCGAGTTTGAGTATTCCCAAGGTAAACTATTGTGTCTCTATTTTGTTTATGTGCATAGTTATTCTTGTAGTGATCCTATATTTGTTTCTAAGTTGGAAGAAATGAAAATTATACTGCTATAATTGAAAATTCAACATAGCATTCATATATACCAAGTTTATGCAAGAATTTGTAAAAGTTATAGTCACTCTTTTTTCACTAAACTCTTTGTAATTTTGTTTTCATGATACAATTTTTTTTGAAGTTAAAAGTTAGATGCACATCTAAATATTGCAATCAAAATAACTCAAATATGATGTTAGTTCTTTGATGTAGGTGGTGATGCCATAACAAATTCATCACAAATAATCTCATCGTGAGGTCATAACTTTGTAACCTGATTTAATATTGTATAAAAAATATGCTAATCTCATATTTGTTGAGAGATTTGATCCTCAACAACATATAAGCTCCAATACACCATGATCCTTGTGCGAATGGGGCTAACCACAAGGGAGTGGTGCATCCTACTAACATACATAGAGTACGATATTCATGTATTTTATCTAAACACATCTTCATGTCATCTTATAAATTATTATGTTACCATATCCATAGATCTAAAACAAATTTGGATCTGGATCTGCTATGAAAGGTATCCATTGCAAATGAAATGTATAAAGAAGGATTGGCCATCCAACATAATACGATTTACAAAATGGAGGTGATAAGTTGTTTAGTGAAATCGAATCGATAAGTTGTATGTTGAAATCATGCCATAATTAAGGATAATCTTTAAATGGATATGTAATTGCACCAAGAATAGTGAGGTGCTTTGCAACCCAGTATGGGGGAGATGTTGTCACATAAAGTAACATAACAAAACATTATATTACCAAAAATAAAAATAAAAATTTAAAAAAATAACTAAAAAAATTCATGTCGAATCACAAAATTAAAAACTAAAACCAAATGAAAAGTAATTAAAAAATCCATGTTCGCTTATAAAATAAAATAAAAAATTAAAACCAACATAGCTCTATCCTAAATCCATCTTAAACCCAGATCTATCAAGAACGGAGAGACATCAAACTTCTCAAAGTGCATATTTTTTCTGGATGTGTAAAAAACTAGAGATAATAAAAAAATATAAACTATACGCCTCAAAAAATTGGATCCTCCTCGATGCTTGATAGATCTAAGTTTAAGATGGATCTATGTCGGTGTTAAGGAAATGAAATGTGCATTACTCGATCTTAGCATGCATATAGATTTTAATGAATAAACATTGTTATTGAGAAACATTAAGTTACATATGTGCATATCAAGATCCGCACTAACCTAGATAAAATGTTGGGAGCAACCCAAATGAATAATAAGTCCAATGTGGAATTATACTCTAAGGACTTTTATCAATGAGATCAACCTAACCTAGAGTCTTTGTGACTTTGTGAGGCAAAGAAATGGGAAAATAATCAATTTTTTTTTAAATAATATTATTTCTAAACCCTGAGTAGGTATTAAGACCCAACGAAATTGAGGTTAACTTGATGATTGTCTACCATATTGATCTAAACCACATAGAGAACAAAATAGAAGGCATAGATATGAATGAAACCACACAAATAAATTACAAAGTATGCAGTTATACAATGAAACTAAACTTCTATTAATTATTGAAACATGAAAAGATTGTAAAATGCACAGCAATACAAACTGACTAGAATGGTGGTAGTTTCTCTAAATAGAGGTGTTGACTATGTTCATTCACAAGAAGACCATTATAAGAGGTTGAAAATTGGCCTTTTAACATAGAGTGATAACCCTGAGAGGAAAGAACCCTAGATATCAAAAACCCTAACCTTATGAGATGAAGTGACAAAATAAATGTGGGCCTCAAGGAATATAGTTGATACACTAACTTCTTGGGGCCACAATTTCCATATACAAACTCCATTGGGGAAATACAATAACCCATTGGAAAGACCCCAATGAGAATTACGATTTGATCAAGGGTTAGGCAAGCCTTTGGCAATCCTCAGGTATCACAGGGCCAAAAACAATTGTTTACGGCTTAAAATACACATCGAAAGTTCAAGACCTAAAAACTTGTAGAAACATTGCCAACATGAAGAACCATTTTGAATCAATGGAAGATGTCGATGGCCATTGATATCCACATTGATCAGTCACCTCTCCTTATAAGCAATGGTTCCATTGTATCATTTTCCTCCATAATATGTGGAGACTTCCAATGAATTTGACTCCTAATGAGCCACTTGCTATGTTGAAGAAGTAGATCTATGTTGACAACCTAATAGAGTTGTACATTAATTCCACGAATGAGCGGCGTGGAATGAACATTGACAACCTAACTCTAACATCGATTCCTTACAAGTTAATCGATGTTCATTTGACAATGCTTAGACATTACATCCACGTTTGTTTTGTTCAAGCCATTTAAAAACATGGCTTATTGAACGTTTAACCGATGTTCATTCCACGCTTGCAACATGTAACCGACGTTAGTTTGATGTAAGCGACGTGGATTGAACGTCGATAGCATAACTCTGTTAGTTTTGTACCTAGGGAAGTGTTCCCCTAGTGACTTTTGCCTAAGTCACTTAGAAGGGGGAAAAAGTGACCCTCACATTAAAAGCTACTTAATGAGACTTTATAAAGTTAAAGTCACTTTTTCATAAATCTTAAGTGGGTAAGTGAAATTTATTTAAGTGATTTAAATAAAAGGTATTTTCACTCTCAATGAATCTCAACCATCGGATGAGATCTAATCTCCACCGTTGGATTAGAACAACCCTAGGGTTTAGACAAAAAGGCTTGAGGGAGGCATTTGAGCTCACTTTTTGAGAGATTCAAGAGGAGAGAAAGAGCTGGAGAGAGCAAGAGACCAAGAGCACGAATTTCAAGAAAGCATTTTAGTAGGTTTTCAGGTGGCATGACTTTCAAGGCAACTTGAGGACATTAAATGCAGCACGATTTTCAAGGCAGCAGCATTTAATATTTCAACACAGAAACCGAGGCATCCGTACAGCAGGTTGTGGGCACAAAAATCTACGTATTCCGTACAGCACGATTTTCGAGGTGTACGAATTCCGTACAGTACGAATTTTTGGGCACAGAAATCGAGGTCTATACAATTGTATGGACTGTACCAGTTTGGCACAGTTTTCGAGGCACAAATCTGCACAGAAATCGAGGTTGGCACATTTTTCAAGGTGCTGGAAATTAGCACAGATTTCAAGACAGCAGTGTGGCACAGAAATCAATGCAACCTCTGTATATTTTTTCTTGGTGAAGATAAGTATATTTTTTGCTGGAAAGAATTATTGTACTAAAATTACATTTGCTGAAGAATTATAAATCTCTCTCTCTCTAACTGGTTTTCCCCGTGGGGGTTTTTCCAGGGCTTGATTTTGGCCAAAAATTTCTGAGTCTATCATTTTCATGGTGTGAATGTTTAAATGTGTTTTTCAGCCTGTTAGAAACATTTTACTGTGTGTTTAATTGTTACAAAAAAATTTCATAAGTAACCTACAGCCAATGCATAACCGGCTGTAAGTGAAAACCACAAAACGTTGACATAAACCAGCAAACAGTAAAGTGCAGAAATTTCTACATGGTATCAGAGCGACGGGGCAGAAAACAGTGATAGTTTGCAGACACACAAAAATTTTCAGATCTCGGAAACTTCAGTTTTTTTTATCTTCTTTTAGTGGGTAGCATTATGTTGGGTTGGTGTTCAAATGGCTACAGGTCTGAGGATTGAGGATAGGCTGAATGGAACAGAAAATTTTGTGCCTTGGAAGGCCAGAATCTTGTTGATTTTGGAGGAGAATGAGCTATGGGTGGAGGTGGTGAGGAATACTGCTGCCAACCCCATTGCCATTCCAGATGGCACAGATGCTACAGCACTTTCAGCCTTCAACAAGAAGGACTGTAAGACTAGGAGGATCATCCTTGATACAGTAAAAGACCACATAATCCCTCACATTTCCGGGAAAACCAAGGCACATGAGATGTGGAGTGCCTTGATCAGCTTGTATGAGAGTTCCAATGAGAACAAAAAGATGGTTCTCAAGGAGAAACTCAAGAGTATCAAGATGAATGGAGGAGAGGGAGTCACAGCTTACCTCACTAAGATTTCTGCAGTTCGGGATGAACTGGCAGCGGTTGGTGAAGTGGTATCTCCTACTGAGCTAGTACGCACAGCAGTGAATGGGGCTTCAAAGTCCTGGAGTGCATTTGTGCAGGCCATAGTGGGTAGAGAGAACCTACCGTCTTGGGAGAGACTGTGGGACGACTTTGTGCAGGAGGAGACCAGGAGGGGTCTCGTACAGGGCAGTTCATCAAATGGTGGGGCAGATGAGGAGAACATGGCACTGACAGCCAAGGGTAAGAAGAAGAAGGGTCCCAAGAAGAATGGGGCCAAGGGGCAGCAGCAACAGCAACCGCAGGGTGGACAGAAGGACTTGAGTAAAATCAAGTGCTATTGTTGTCAGGCGTTTGGGCACTATGAATCACAGTGTCCAAGCAAGAAGAAGAAGAAGGGACAGGGACAGCAGACAGCAGCCTCAGCAGAGGTTGATGATTTTGGTGACAGGTTTCAAAGGGAGTTTTTCCTATATGCTGGACAGATTGAGAGAGAGAGAGTCTCCTTAGCCACCAGCACAGACATAGATATGGAGAGTGAGCATTCATTGTTGACAAGGCATCGGACAGGTCCATCCACCACTGGTACGTGGTACATTGACAGCAGAGCCTCGAGACACATGACAGGTACTCGAGAGTTGTTCTCCGAGCTATCACAGACAGCTAGAGAGGTGGAGGTGGTACTTGGTAACAACACCATTGTTAGAGCAGTGGGTCAGGGGACCATTACATTTGAGAGGGAGTCCATGAGTCCCATGACCTTGAGGGATGTATTGTACGTCCCTGGGCTGAAAAAGAACCTTGTTTCAGTTTCCACTATTGAGGACAGGGGTCTTGGGGTGTGTTTCTCAGATGGGAGAGTGCAGGTGTTTCCCAAGACCACAGGTGTATCTATCCCCATGGATATTGGACTTAGATGTGGACGACTATACAAGTTATTGTTTCAGCCATAGCATGCTCTAGCACAAAGCAGAAGTGAGCTATGTGAGTTATGGCACAGGAGGATGGCCTATTTACATCACCCCGCTCTAAGATTGTTGAGGAGCATGGTCACAGGTTTACATGAGTTTGACACTGAGCAGAGTGATGTGTGCAGAGGGTGTGCTTTGGGAAAGTACACCAAGACTGTTTTTCCTAGAAGTGACACGAGAGCAGCAAGAGTGCTTGACTTGATTCATTCTGACATTTGCGGTCCTATGTCCTCAGTAAATTTGACTGGTCACGAGTACTATATTAGCTTCATTGAATACTACTCCAGGAAGACTTGGATCTACTTCTTGAGGAACAAGAAGTCCCCACTAGTGTTGAGTGTCTTCCAAGGGTTCAAAGCCCTTGTGGAGAAGCAGACGGGGAGGAAGATCAGGATGTTGAGATCAGACAACGGGGGTGAGTATACCTCCAAGGAGTTCAATGCTTTCTGCAGTCAGGAGGGTATACAGCGACAGTTGACAGTTCCCTACACTCCTGAGCAGAATGGAGTAGCAGAGAGAAAGAACAGGTCAATCGTTGGAGCAGCGAGAGCCATGCTTCATGTTCAGGGGTTACCGTTCTTTCTATGGGCAGAGGCTTGCAACACTGCAATGTATCTGCAGAACATGAGTCCTCACCATGCTTTGGGGAGGATGACTCCAGAGGAGATATATTCAGGCAAGAAGCCTGAGGTGAGCCATTTTCGGATATTTGGCTCTCTGACTTACTCTCACGTCCCTTCTGAGAAGAGGACGAAGTTCGAGCCCACTGCAGAGAGAGGTATCTTTGTGGGTTACGATGAGACTTCGAAGGCATATCGGCTTTACATTCCTGGCCAGAGGAGAGTTGTAGTGAGGCGAGAGGTGAAGTTTGATGAGGAGAGGGCCTTCAAGAAGTCGAGAGAGATGGAGCAGGGGGAGCCACCAGCTCCCACACCTCAGTTGAGACAGGCTTCTTCGATATAGGTTTCAGGTCCGCAGGTTTCTGGGGTGACTGGATCACAGGGTACAGGCATAGCTTCTACAGGATCAGTGGTTCAGATTACAGGTACAGGGACACGTTCAGGGACAGGCACAGGTTCAGGATCACAGGTTTCAGGCTCACAAATTACAGGGTCCTCAGGGACTAGTTCATCAGCTACAGGTCCTCGGGGTGTTAGACCTACTGCTTCTGGCACTTCCTCAGATGAGGATACACCAGTTTGGGAGGAGCCTTCAAGGAAGAAGAAGCCTAAGTGGCTTCAGGACACCTTGAAGGAAGCAGAAGCATTTGGTAGACCTCGGGAGGCGATCAGGACAGTTGTTGAGCCAGACAGACATGGGATGGCCCTTGTTGCGAGTCTTCGTGACTCTGCACCTTCTACATTTGAGGAGGCTTCTCAGCATCAGGTATGGAGAGATGCCATGATGGAAGAGTACCATTCCATCATGAAGAATGATGCTTGGGAGATTGTGCCGAGACCTAAGGGGAAGTCAGTTGTGACTTCCAAGTGGCTTTACAAGGTCAAGCATGTTGCAGATGGCAATGTGGAGAAATTCAAGGCTCGATTTGTGGCTAGGGGGTTCTCACAGTTTGAGGGAGTTGACTATGATGAGACATTTGTTCCAGTTGCACGGTATTCCTCTATCAGGGTAGTGATATCTATAGCAGCAAAGATGGGTTGGAAGATCCACCAGATGGATGTGAAGACTGTGTTTCTCAATGGTCTTCTGCATGGGGAGGTGTATTTGGAGCAGCCACAGGGATTCGAGATACATGGGAGAGATTCTCATGTGTGCAGGGTTAAGAAAGCCTTGTACGGTCTGAAACAAGCTCCTAGAGCTTGGTACTCCAGGATCGATGCATATTTGACTTCGATGGGATTTCAGAAGAGGGAGGCTGATCCCAACCTATACTACATTGTGGTTGGTGGTGATCCACTCATTCTTCTGTTATATGTTGATGACTTATTTATCACTAGAGATGAGCGTCTTATTGCACAGTGCAAGAAAGATCTTGCAGCTAAGTATGAGATGACTGATATTGGGTTGATGCATTACTATTTGGGGATGGAGGTTTGGCAGGAGCCTGGACATATTTTCCTAGGACAGGGGAAGTATGCAACGGAGATTATGAAGAGTTATCGGATGGAAGACTGCAGGTCTATGTCATCACCTATGATCACCAACTTGAAGCAACTTCATGCTTCAGAGGGTAAGTTGGTGGATCCCACACTATTTCATCAGCTCATCGGATCGTTGATGTATCTGGTCAACACCAGGCCAGACTTGTGCTTTGCGGTCAACACTCTTAGCCAGTTCATGGTACAGCCTAGGAGTGTGCATTGGGCGGCCGGAAAGCACATCTTGAGATACCTGGCAGGGACAGTGGATTATGGTCTAGACTACAGGGGTTCGAGTGGAGTTAGCTTGGTTGGGTTCACAGATTCAGACTAGGCAGGTTGTGTGAGGGACCGAAAGAGCACTTCCGGTTGTTGTTTCAGCTTGGGCTCGGCAATAGTGTCGTGGTTCAACAGGAAACAGAAGTCCGTTGCATTGAGTTCTGCTGAGGCTGAGTATATGGCAGCCAGTCAGGCGACTTGCGAAGCACTGTGGCTTCGTAAGTTATTGGTAGATTTATTTGATCAGCGGTTGAGACCTACGGAGATTTATTGCGACAATCAAAGTTGCATTCAGCTCTCTGAGAATCCGGTTTTCCATGACAGGTCGAAGCACATTGAGATCAAGTACCACTTCATTCGGGACTATGTTCAGAGAGGGGCAGTTGAGCTACAGTATATATCCACTGATGAGCAGGTTGCAGATGTCCTGACGAAGTCTTTGGGGAGGGGGAAGTTTGTCTTCTTCAGAGATAAGTTGGGAGTGGTGCGGAACACCTTCCTCGGTAAGAAGGAGTGTTAGTTTTGTACCTAGGGAAGTGTTCCCCAGTGACTTTTGCCTAAGTCACTTAGAAGGGGGAAAAAGTGACCCTCACACTAAAAGCTACTTAATAAGACTTTATAAAGTTAAAGTCACTTTTTCATAAATCTTAAGTGGGTGAGTGAAATTTATTTAAGTGATTTAAATAAAAAGTATTTTCACTCTTAATGAATCTCAACCATCGGATGAGATCTAATCTCCACCGTTGGATTAGAACAACCCTAGGGTTTAGACAAAAAGGCTTGAGGGAGGCATTTGAGTTCACTTTTTGAGAGATTCAAGAGGAGAGAAAGAGCTGGAGAGAGCAAGAGACCAAGAGCACGAATTTCAAGAGAGCATTTTAGCAGGTTTTCAGGTGGCACAACTTTCAAGGCAACTTGAGGACATTAAATGGAGCATGATTTTCAAGGCAGCAACATTTAATATTTCAACACAAAAGCCGAGGCATCCATACAGTAGGTTGTGGGCACAAAAATCGAGGTATTCCGTACAGCACGATTTTCGAGGTGTACAGATTCCATACAATATGGATTTTTGGGCACAAAAATCGAGGTCCATACAATTGTACGGACTGTACCAATTTGGCACAGTTTTTTAGGCACAAATCTACACAGAAATCGAGGTTGGCACAGTTTTCGAGGTGCTAGAAATTAACACAGATTTCGAGACAACAGTGTGGCACAGAAATCGAGGCAGCCTCTGTGTATTTTTTCTTGGTGAAGATAAATACATTTTTTGCTGGAAAAAATTATTGCACTGAAATTACATTTGTTGAAGAATAATAAATCTCTCTCTCTCTAACTGGTTTTCCCCGTGGGGGTTTTTCCAGGGCTTGATTTTGGCCAAAAATTTCTGAGTCTATCATTTTCATGGTGTGAATGTTTAAATGTGTTTTTCAACCTGTTAGAAGCATTTTACTGTGTTTAATTGTTACAAAAAAATTTCATAAGTAACCTACAGCCAATGCATAACCGACTGTAAGTGAAAACCACAAAATGTTGACATAAACCAACAAACAGTAAAGTGCAGAAATTTCTACAAACTCTGACGTCAATTATTTACAAGGTAAATGAAATTCATTCCACAATACTTGAACTTTACGTCTAAGTTTTTTCTTTGTTCAAGTCATTTATAAATATGGCTTATCGAACTTTTAATCTATGTTTGTTCCACGTTTGCAATGCACATTAGTTCGACGTGTGAGCAACATGGATCGAACGTCGATAACATAACTCTATTGTCGACTCTTTAAAGGCTAATCGACACTCACTCCACAATGTTTGAACATTACATCCAATTTTGAATTGTTAAGCCATTTATAAACATGACTTATCAAACATTTAATTGGCGTTTGTTCCATGTTTGCAATGTATCACCGACGTTAGTTCGACATATGAACGACACGGGTTGAACATCAATAGCATAACTCAACGTTGATTCTTTACAGGTTAATCGACGTTCATTCCACGATGCTTGGACATTACGTCCTCGTTTCTTTTTGTTCAAACCATTTGTAAACGTGGCTTATCGAACAATTGATCGATGTTAATTCCATCTTTGCAATGTAGCTTATCGAACGTTTGACCAACATTAATTCCACGTTCGCAACTTAGCTTATTGAATGTTTGACCAACACTAGTTCCATGTTTATAGCATAGCTTATCACATGTTTGAGCAACATTAGTTCCACATTTGCAACATAGTTTATTAGATGTTTGATCGACATTAGTTACATGTCTCAAATGTCAATTAAACAATATACCATCCACATTTTTGGTTCAATAAAATTTGAAAAACACATTCAAAACGACATTTGTTCGTCACATTAAACTAGAGTCGTTAAACCAACATTGCAAGCCACGTTAATTCGATGCAAAAAATTGTCAAACAAGCATGGATTGAAACGCAAAATCCAGTAGTGATATTTTTCAACACTTTAATTATCCTACTTATTCTATATCACTATTTATTTTGGCCTCACATGTCTTGCAAAACTTCAAATAAAATCATTTTAAAATTACATGCAACACTACATCCATGAGTCAAAAAATGATTACATATTTGGAATACAAACATAAATTGTCCAAATTAAACAAGCAAATATCTATTTATTGTTTCTACCATGAGCAACATTTACCACAAGTTAAAATAAACTAGGTTGAATATTTTTATAACTTGGTTAATTTTTTGTACATACAAAATTTAACATGTAACTTCATGTTACGTGCTTATTGAAGCAACCCACATATCACATTCTTATACAATATTGGGTCCCTTAAACACCTCCAAGGTGAAATAAACTTATTATCATCTTGCAAGCAACTCTAAAATGGCAAATTTATATTTGTAGGGTAATTGTGAAAATTAACTTAATAAAACCATTCAATTAAAATGTGAGGCAAAATAATAATATAACCTCCAACACCATGATTGTAATTATTGTTCAAATCCATTATATTGACTTATTTGCCAACATATTATAATTTACGCAATCACTATCTATTCAAATGTCTAAAAATTACCGAGTATTTTGTTGCAAGTACACATTTTCTATTTGCTTTGTCATCTTTTGTTTCTAAAAGATATTACCATGACAAACCTCTATGAAATCCAAATAAGCAATCTAAAGACTGAATACTAAAAATTTAATGTAATCGTAATTGTATATATGAATACAGAGTTTAAAATTAGAAAGTGTCGTCAGCAGTCCAAGAAAATGTTATTAGAAGGTATTGTAATAAAAACACAGAGTTTAGTGGCATGATGTATAATGACCTCACTGACTCTAATTGTTTTGATTAATAGATCCCACAAAATTACTAATGTAATGGGATTTTTTTGTTAATCCGCTTCATAATGACAACCAATACTTTTACAAATTACAAAAACTCCTTGAATCGATTGAACATTGATATACAAAGACAAAAAAAAGTGATTCAAAAGCCTGGTAACTATTAATGTGGAAGCTATTATTTACTTGAAGCATTTTAGATACATGTTCTCGTTTAGATACCTGTTCTTCAAAAATGTGTAACAAACATTTTGAGATGCAATTAAGTCGTACATTCATCAGGTTCATCAATGTCAAATGTCGATAAATTAGTCAAAAGGTAAACCACAATAACTACCCAAACAAATTCAAGCGTTACCGGTCATTTTCGTGTATTACTTTTGACAGTGAGTAAAAATTTTAACAATATTATTAAGTAAAAACATTAGCTATTATTGCTCCGACAAATATGATTCCATGTGATTCATCTCGGAGCAAAGTATTGTACGTAAACTGGTTTAGTAACTCGCAACGAGCAGAGGTAAATCAACTTCTCCATCTAAATGTTGTTCTATCTGGCCAAAAAAAACTATAGCATGGCCCAAAGAATTTCATCCAACTTAATCACACAATTTTCACCAATATTCCAAGAGATGAAAAGTCAGACGGAACTTAGTCTCACAACTTCCTTGAAGCATCTTTCTTCTGCACAAAATGCCACATGCAACATATTCTGTCCACGGTAACTTTGCTAAAAATTCGTCATCAAAGTGCCATTATTATTAAATTTCAATATATTTTATTTTCTCATAATGCCTGCTGCATGGATAAAATGCCACATTGTGTTAAAGTGCATGCATAGGAAAATACATCTAAAAATTGCTCTGTGAAATTATTAGGGCAATATGTTATATATTTCCTACTGTCCATTGTGCATCGATAAAAAGATTGTGCTTTGTAGGGTACATGTGGAAAAATGCATCTCACAACTTTCCATAATGAAGTTCAGTGTACCAGCAAGAGACAGGTCCTGAAATGGCTATAATTCATATAGCCCAAGAAACGGAAGCCTGGGTTCCATGTGTGGGTGATTGTTGCCTCCGGTAACTGCTAGTGTAGCTAAACCCACAAGAAAGGATCATTGAAATTTTACTTGGAAATGGAGACCAGTTACTGTTTGGAGCATTACACATTAACATTTCCAGTAGCAGACAAGTGTGCACATCCAGTTACCAGTGTACCAGCAAGAGACAGATCCTGAAATGGCTATAATTCTCTAATTAATTATTTTCATATAGCCCAAGAAACAGAAGCCTGGGATCCGTGTGGGTGATTGTTGCCTCTGGTAACTGCTAGTGTAGCTAAACCCACAAGAAAGGATCACTGGAATTTTACTTAAAAATAGAGACCAGTTACTGTTTGGAGTATTACACATTAACCTTTCCAGTAGCAGACAAGTGTGCACATCCAACATGACATTATAAACAATTTCCAGCACATTCCATTTTTTTAATTCAAAATACTTACATCAAGAAGGTATCACTGAAAGAAGAGGATAACTCCATAAAATGAAAACAAAAGCATACCTTAGAAACGCTTACATCCATCAGAGAATTCTAATGCCTTTCAACTTCAGCGTGAGAATTTCTGCAGTTCATGCCATACACAGACCAACGTATCATAGGCATCCTCTGCAGTAACATCCAAGTTGTTACAAAGTGATTTGTTATCTGGCATTGCTAAGAGGGTCCTCAACCACTGCTCATGTATAGTTGAAAACTCTGCCCTCAATTCACTAGACTCAAAACTACTTGAAAGCCGGGATTTCATAACCTGGCTAGCATCAAATGCTGCTCTGACTACTGATTTTGGCATTCCAGCAAGCAAGGCCACTTGCAGACCATAGCTTTCAGGAGAGGCACCAGACCTTAGCTTATACAAAAAGACAAGCTGCCTCTCAGTTTCAAAGAAGTCTGTACTAAGACAGCTGTTGTCAGCATTGACTGCTTTCTTAGAACCAATATCAGAATTTGCCTCAAATGAGCATGCCATGTGCTTCAGACTGACACAGGGGTGGGAAGAAAATTCCTTAGTTAAAGGATGATAATGTGTGGCAAAGAGCAACCTACAATCTTTTGTTTCCACCATATGTCGAAAAACCTGGAATTCATGTAAAGGCATTATATCAAAGTCTCATTAATTCCTTCTTGCTGTTCTTAACCTCATTGTAAGTGCAATGCCAGCAGGAACAATAAATTTTGATGCATCCATACTGTTACGAAACAACATGAGAATACAAACAGTTTTAATGATCAGATAAATGTATTAAGTTTGGTCTAAAGACAGCTTACTGCATAAGCAATAGCATATCCATCAAATGTGGATGTTCCTCGACCAAGTTCATCCAGCACTACAAGAGATTCATGTGTTGCATATCGCAGGACTGAAGCAGCTTCCATGCATTCAACAAGAAATGTACCTGCCAAATAGAAAGTTAGATATATTTCTCCAAAGATGGCTTTCAAATTTATTCAATATTGTTTGGTCCTCGCTGTATCAATGGAGAGAATCAAGTCAATTTCAATATACATCGCATATGAATTCATTGCATTAATCATGACTTCAGAATATCAATTCCAAAACATAAAAAAAAAAATATATATATATATACTTACTTTCCCCAGACATTATACGGTCACTAGCACCAAGACGAGTAAAAATAATATCTACTGGTGACAAGACACATGATTCACAAGGTACATAACATCCAAGCTGCAAATCCAAAAAAGAGTTAACACAAATCAGAAACACCACCTTAACCACTTCTGTGAAACACCATAGCTCCTGATTTTTCTAAAAAGCTTACCTGAGCCATTATCACTGTTAAACAGGTGGCACGCAAAAGTGTTGATTTGCCTCCCATATTTGGTCCTGTTAAAAGCATTGCCCTAGGACAATCATGCTCTCCATTTTTCCCAAGATCAACATCATTAGGAACAGCCACACCTCCCTGGCCTCCCACAGCATAAGGATGCCATAAATCTTTGATGCTGAGAATAGAACCTTCTTTTCTGACTCCCAAGATATTATTTTCCACCTCAGGGGTGACAAGGAATGGTCTGCATGTAGATCCATTTGATGAGTTTGCCGATATAGCAAAGCCTAGTAGCACATCAATACAGCTTATGGCATCAACAATCTGTGACCAGTATGCTGCATGCTCACAAAACAGGCTCACAATTGAATTCAATGTTTCAACCTCATCCAGATTCACATCATTGTCCTGGCAATAAAACACTCAATCTATTAGTAGATATGAACCATGTGTATTAAGATAATACCAAACAGGCATGGAAATAAGTCCCAGACGTAGTACTAATAATATCCTCTTATTAATCTTCTGCACTAACAATTATAAATAATCTCCAAATCCTTTTGAATTGTATCCTGCAGCAAAACAGGAACATAATGTTCAAATAATTCATCTGGCAGTAGTCAAAATCCCAGTCAAAAAATTAATACCCTGTGATTTGGAGGAAGAGTTACTGATGAACATACAGCCAATATTGAAAGCTCTTAAAAAACTACACTTATAAACTAAAGAGAAATGTTGATCAACTCCATTAGGATAACCATAGTACTAACTCAATGACTAAAACAAATACAGATCACACTTTTATTTTATTTTTAATTACATAATTTTTCTAAATCATCACCTTGCGGACAGAGAAAAATCTATACAGAATTAGCCTTTGGCGAAAGAAGGAAAGTTATAGGGTTTTCCATTATCTTCAAAATAAGCACAAGAAATTGAAAAACAGAGATACAATTTGCAAGTTGCTCTCAAAAAATAATTGCTGCTTGAATTGGAGACATTTAGAAATATAAACAGTTTAATAATAAAAAATGAGAATATGAATGCTTATTGGTCATTTTCAAGTTGAAAAACAAAGAGGAGACCTAAAGGATTATTCAGCTGCTGCTAGCAGTTCAAACTTTCAAAGCACGGAGAGAGAGAAAGAGAGAACATGCTGGGCAGGAAAGCTCCAAGCCAGCCGAGCGTAAATGACAGATTTAGCAAAAGCTCTATAGGAGCCAAAATCTCATTGCAGAAGCCAATAGTTCAGATTGTAAGCATTTTTTTAATAAGATTTTTAATGTCCTCTGGAGTCCTGATGCCTGAGAAAGTTTCTCCAATTAAAAACTCGGTGTTGTATGTGTAAAACTTGTTTCCCTACTGTTATTGTTATTCACATATTTTCTTGAATTAATTAGCTAAGCCTTCACACAATTTCAGACACAAGCTTAAATAAAATTGTTTTAAGAATCTGTAGCTAATTACATTGGGAGATTCTAACTCTCCTACCGAATAATGTATCAATTTTGTATCAGAGCTTATTTTCTTGATTTCTAAACAGTGTTTTCATACTCGGTTAACTCGGCCAAGTTGACAAATGAACATACTGACTTGGCCCTTAAACCAGTTTGGATGACCAGTACCAAGCCGGTCAACTCGACCAAATCCATACTGACTCAGCCGATTCAATGTGGGATTGGACAGTGAGCACATGTGACACTTAAATTCACCTTTTTTAAATTTGACCTAAAAACCTAAGCCTAAGACTCTAAACCTGCTTCATTGACGAGTCAACCTGCTTTGTAGGATTCCTACAGATCATAGCACTATCTACCCTTGTATTTTCTTTGTATTTCCCTTTCTACCATTTTACTTAAATTTTTCATAATATCATTAATTGTTTCAAGATGTTTGAGAGGGATTCCAACCTCATGGGATGTCATATGATGAAAATAGAATTTCACATCCCATTCAAAATTCAGCAGAGTTTGCAGTTTTCAAAATTCCAGTTAACTGTACTGCATCAAACCGAAGACAAGTCCACTAAACCATCCAAAGACACCAAATGTCACCCACTCTTCGACTACATGCCACCTTGGAAATATAGGCCTACTAAAAAATAGACTTGCTAGAGAATGGTCCTGTGGCTCATGCCAAGAATCCCATTTCCAACAGTGGTGATAGGTTTGATAATTGATCATGTTGAACAGTGATATGTTGAACCTTGTAGCATGTCATGTTTTGGATTCTAGAGGTCATTCAAAGCTTTGTTGATTACATATTTTGTTCCACATATATATGGCGCTCAGTGCCATTTTGATATATTCACCTTTACATGATATATACATGAGCAGACTTTGCATATTTTGTCTCTAGTGGTTTGAAAGCCTTAAGATAAAAAAAATTCCATTAAAATTTTTATATTTTATGTATTTTTAGTAATACCAAGTGATTAAATTCAAAGCAGTCTGAGTCATGGCCTGTTAATTTTTCTAAACCCCGGATCTAGACAAACAAACTCCTAGTGATTTTCCTTGCTCAAATATTAAATTTCAGCTCACTAATTTATTTATACTGCTGCGACTAATTAACAGTTTTTTCTTACTGAAAGCAATAACAATGGAAAACAAGTCTACTCAGTAAAATAACATACATAAAATATATGCCCTTCAAATCAGCTTTTTATTCAATAATTTCCAAGCTTAGAAGGGCTCCTTTACTGGGAAAATGGCCCTAAGAAAATACAACAGCAAACCTGGCAAAATGCCCTTCTTCCAACTGCAAAACTGCCCAACAAAACCTGATGTATGCTGCTGTGTCGTACGGCCTGTACAACATTACTATACGACCCATATGAACTGTATGGCCGATCTGTACCTGCAAATCTGCCCACAGAGATGAGCCCTACACACTGTTCGCTCGCGGCTCTGTCTGCACAACTGCAACCTACAAACTGCTTACCTTCGTCTCTGTCTATACGATACTCCTATGAATCGATATGACTTTCGTATGGACAACCATCTGCTTGGAACCTCCGCCCGGTTGGTGCAATTCCCCTTAAGATTTCCTTGTCTGCTGCTATCTCTCTCTATAACAAATCTAGAAAGTAGAAAATCCTTCTCTCCAACTCAATGTTGCCGAAGCGTCCCCCCCCCCGGTTCCAAGGGCAAGTTCGCACTCCGAGCAAGTTCGTGCCCGAATTGACCACCGAAGCGCGCTTCAAAAAACTCGAACAGCGAACTGGGCAAAAAAATTGCGATTCCTGCCACTGTCGGAATCGATATCGCTTCGGCACGCTCCGAATGCCCACAAAAACGCTTCGGCCGCGAACTCCGAGCGCTTCCGACCGCGAACTGGCAGCAAACTCCAGTCGAACCCCAAGCGCTTCGGGCAGGAGTCCGTCGAACCTGCAGAAGGAGGCCGAAAAGTGAGTTTTGTTTTTTATTTTTTTTGGTTTTTTTTTCTTTTTTGGCTTTGTGGGTGGGCCCTAGGGTTTTTTTAGGGTTAGAGAGGGGAGATAAGGCAAATTATCCCCCTCTTTCTTCCTCATTATTTCATTTTGGAGTTGGGGTGGAGAGTGAAGAAGCTCTTGGAGTCTTGGTGTTGGCTTGGTGTTGGAGGCTTGGAGCAAAGTTGGAGAGCTTGAAGAGGATTTGAGAGAGCTTGGAGGAGACAACAAAGGGTTCCACTTCCATCTTCTTGCAAATAGGTATGCCCAAGGCCCCAATGTGTATTTTTGTTCAATATTGTTCACAAAATGTCTTGTTTGTTTATTTTTTTGTTGTTGTATTTGTTTCTTCTCCTACATTTTCCCATTTCCCTCTTCCTCCTCATTCTATTGTAGGTTGTCCATCTAAAACTTGAAGAACATGTTGTTCTTGTGGTGTTTGCTTCCATTTTTGGTTCTCATGGTGTTGGTTGGGAATAGGCATGTGAATGAAGAAGAAGATAGTGGTCGTTCTCATAGTGACCCAATGAATGAAGGAGAGGAGGGTGGTGAAGAGGGTGATCTTGAAGCTGATAGTGGCAAAGCTTCATTAACCCCCTTGTGGAGGTTTGTCTCAAAAATTGAGGAGGGAAGAGGTGGTGGAACCTCTAAGTGGATATGCCCACATGGTTGTCGTCCAAATAAACCTTATAGCGGTTCATACACCCGTGTGAGGGGGCATCTTTGTGGGGTGTTAGACAGTGATGATAACAAAGGGTCCCTTGGTATTACAATTTGCCCTAGGATAACACAAGTAGAGAGAGAAAACTACATTAAAATAGAGGAAGCTGCACAAAGAACGAATGCTAAAAAACAAAAGGTTCACTCTGATGCTTCTTCTAGCTTTGGGAGCCCATTTTCATCTCCTACTTCACCTGGCGGAAGATCCTCAATTGGTAGTGGAAGTAAGAGAACCATAGAAGATTTCCTTGATATTGGTGGCAGGGAGGATGTGGATGCAAAAGTGGTGAGGTTTTCTTTATGCATGTGGTGTGCCATTCAATGTTCTCTGCTCCCCTTATTGGCATTCCATGGTTAAAGCCATTAACAAAGCACCTGCTAGATACAAGTCCCCTGGGTATGAAAAAGCTAGAACCGTGTTACTTGACAAGGAAAAAGCAAAAGTCAAGAGAGCTCTTACACGGTTTACAGATGGGTGGGCAGATACTGGGGTATCCATCGTATCTGATGGTTGGACAAATGTTAGAAACCAACATTTGATAAATATCCTTGGTGTTTCGTCTAGTGGTGCAGTGTTTCTTGGAGCGCAAGACTCCTCATCAATCATGGCCTCTTCTCAGAACATAGCAGACATCTTACTGAAAAGTATTGATGAGGTTGGTCCTACTAATGTGATTCAAGTAATCACTGATAATGCAGCGAATTGTAAAGGAGCAGGAAAAATCATTGAGCGGAAATATACTCACATCTTTTGGTCCGGTTGTTTGGTGCACACAATGAACCTTTTAATGCATGATATTATCGAGCACAAAGAATGCACATGGATAAATGATTTGTACAAGTGAGGGAAGAGACTCATTAAATTTATCACCGGGCATACAACAGTCAATGCCTTTTATGGCACTTACTCTAAGTTGCAATTACTTAAGCTTGCCAAGACTAGATTTGGTAGTTATTTCCTCACCTTCAGGCGCCTATTGAGGGTAAGACAGGCTTTGGGTGCTATGGTGATGAGTGATGAGTGGGATGAAATTAGCACTGATAGAGATGGCATGGATGCAGCAAAGGAAACTGTTCTTGATAGCTACTTCTGGTCACGGGTCAAGTATGTTTTACAGTTCACCAAGCCGATTTATAACATGCTTTGGTTTGCAGATTCTGATAGACCGGTCATTGGGGAGGTGTATGAGCAAATGGACACCGCGCTAGGACAAATCAAGGACATTGTTCAGCCTAAAGATGAGAATTTGTATGATTTGATCCGTATAGCGGTGGAAAAACGGTGGGAGAAGCTGAATATTCCACTACATGCCTTAGCATATGTGCTTACACCAAAGTACTATCATATATCATGGCTTTCAACCCCAACACCAAGAGGTGAGGCAAAGAGAAAACCACACCAAGATCCAGAGGTTCAAGCTGGTTATATGCAAGCATTGGAAAAACTGTACCCAGATGTTGAGGAGTGTGATAGCATTCAACTACAGTTGAGCCAATACATCAGTTGCACTGGTGCCTTTGGGAGCAACCATGTAGTTAGAGATCGAGGGAATTTGCCTTCTCTGGCGTGGTGGGACATGCATGGCACTAGTTGCCCACAACTACAATCTATGGCAATGCGGGTGCTTTCACAGGTGGTGAACACTTCTTCATCAGAGGTGTTGGAGCACATACAGTTTCATCCACAATGTCAAAAGAAACAGGTTGAATGTACAACGAGCAGAGACCTTGGTCTATGTGCATTACAACTTGCGATTGTTGTCGCATTACTGTGCGGATCCAACTATAGACAAATCAAATAAGATGTGGGACTACAATCCAAAGGAGGACAACTTGGAGGATGGAGCATTGGTTTTGGAGGAGTTGGAGAATGCTCTTTTTGATGAGAATGAGCGTGCTGAGATGCCACTTCCATCCAGTCACAGTGCGAGGTCCCATGGACGTGGCCCCTTGACTAGCACTCCAGCTTTAGAAGGACCTTCACAGTCACAGTCAGATGCACATGCTTCATCTTCACTACCACCACACGTACCCTCATGAGGCAATCGTGGTGGTGGTAGGAGAACTAGGAGAAGTAGATTGTTTTTGCATTTTACAGTTTACTAGATAGGATTTAAATTTTAAATCATAACTCAATTTAGTTATGCTTCATGGCACATGCAGATAGCCAATTTTTGTAAACAAAACTATTTGAATTTTGGTACTTAATGATGTACTTCCCTATTTGGTACTTTACTACATAATGATGTACTTCCATAAGTTAATGTCTTAATGATGTACTTCCCTATTATATGGTTCTAACTTTTGAAGGTTGTATGTTTATAATTGACAGAATCTAGATGGTTTGCATTTGTATTTGTAAAATGTATTTCAATTTTCAATTCGTAACTTTGTATGTTTATAATGGAATCATGAATTATGGAATTTAGATGGCATTTCATATATTGGAAGAAGCACAAACATACATGTTTCATAAATTTTGCATCTAGTTTGGTATTCTACATGTTTTTTTTAATATATATATATATATATATATATATATAAACGCTTCTGAGACGCTTCGCTTCCGACCATTTTTTGAAAAATGCGCTTCCGCGCTCCCGCTTCCGCTTTGCTCCCACGCTTCGACAACATTGCTCCAACTCAATGCTTGAGTTTCTCTTGTACCCCTCTTGAGATTGTGTTGTGACTTCTCTCACCTTGAATTACCTTTTATCCTATTGAACCAAAACCCTAACTCCAGTGGCTGAGATTAGATCTCACTCACTTCAGATCTAAGTTGCCAAGAAACTTGGGTACAAGGACAGGTATGGGGACAGGTGTAGGGGTGAAGACACCACCTTTTGAAACAGGGGACTTGGGTACATCGGGGGTAATATATATATAGTTTAAGTCATTTTCACTGTACATATATATTCATGTGCAGAGCAACCATACGAATCCAAACCATATACGCAAATAGGCAATGTTTCTCATTTGTATAGCAATGGTGCATACAACTAAAAAAACATCAAGTGCAAACCATATCTGACCAGCAACCCAAAATACATAAACAAAGAGGCTAAATAGCCTATAGAATCCAAAAATCTTCATGCTACAACAAATAATTACATATTAATATCCTTGCCTATATTGGGATCCTATTCATCAATAGCACCTTGTGCCCCCTCCTCTAGGCTCTAGCCCTTGCCTCTACCTTGAATCTCGAAGTTGGTCCTCCGAGGACATTAGTCAACACCCTACAATTTTGATGAAACTTCCTAACGCAAGTTTTAAAATAAGGTAGAAAAGTTTCCCATGCTTAATAAGTGATTTCGCTTGAGTTCAACAATAAGCACCACCAACATCAAAATAAATCAAGAGGTTGATGTGCTTGATTAAATGTCAATCACATATCCTCATACATGATATAAGTTTATAACAATGGAAACGTTGCAATCTTGAAATCCTGAAAACTGTTAAGTATGTTGAATTCTGAACGGGATTTAAAATTCTGCTTTTTGCATATGAAGTCCAAGGAGGTTAGAACCACTCTCAAACATCTTGAAACAATTAATAGTAATGTTAAAAATTTAAATAAAAGGATAGAAAATGAAAGATAAGGAGAATGTCACTTTTAGTTTAAGAATTTAATATTATTGACTTTAAATATCACTTGTAAAAAACTGGTTGGGCTCATACCAAACTAGTCCCTAGGCATCCTAGGTGTCACCAAAACAAGGGTACCCTATACAAAATTGGTCCCTGGGTGCCCCCAAGCATCCCCAAAACAAGGGTACCCCGTCCCCTCTGCAATCAATATCCCTTGTATCCGTGACAAACGTCTCGAGTGCTTCGACCAAGTTTCGAGTACGACAAGATACGTGGGTATGAGGTATCCGATACGTGGGTACTGGTATCCGATATGGGTACACGTACCCTACCCTCGGGTACGAGTACCCATGCTACTTAGCTTTAGATCAATGGTTGGGATTCGTTTAACTTGAATCACTAATGCCACAAACTTCAGCATTTCTCCAAATTAACCCCAATTAATCTAAAAGGATATTCAATTTAATAAATAACTTTAATGAAGTGAATTTCCTAGACTCTTAAAAGACATTAATTAAGATTTCCATAAGTAAGACACAATCTCATGGAAATACCTGTATGAGCTACAAACATCAACACTCCTTAGTAAGGGAGATATTCTCCACCACTCCTAGCTTATCTCTAAAGAAGACAAATTTCGCTTTCACCAAGGGCTTCGTGAGAATGTTTGCAACCTACTCATATTTAGAAATATACTGGAGCTTAATTGCTCCCTTCTAGACCTTATCTATGATGAAATTATATCTCATCTCATTATGCTTGGACCTATTAAAAGTTTGATACAAGTCTAATTATCACAATGAATCACCGTAGGCTCCAACTCCTAATCAAATAATCATGTAAGCAATTTGCGAAGCCTTAGAGCTTCAAAACTCGCCATACTTGTTGCCATGTACTCTACATTTGCTGAACTGAATGCTACGAAAGTCCGCTTCCTGCTAAACCAAGAAATCGTTGTTGAGCCCAAGTTGAAACAACACCCTAAGGTGCTCTTATGATCCACTACACTCCCTGCCTAATCTGAGTTTGAATAACCCTGCAACTCCACTCCATCACCTCCAAGATACCTTAATCCATACTCAATTGTGCCCCTTAGATATCTGAGCACATGCTTCGCTACTACCCAATGCACCTGCCTCAACTCCACCATGAACTGACTCAAGGTGTTCACAACAAAACATATATCTGGCATGGTGTTGACCAAATACATCAACAATCCAAACAATTATCTGTATACTTTGGGGTGCACCAACTTTGAATCTTAAGAATCAATCTTTTTTAGGTTGTATACCATAGGTGTAGCCATCGGTCTACAATCCTCCATCTTGAATCTCTTCAGGATCTCTACTGCGTACTTCCCCTAACAACGGAAGATCTCGCCCGACCTTTGCCAAAACTCTAACCCCAAGAAATAATGCAACAAATCGAAGTCCTTCATCTCAAACTCTGTGGCCAAATCTGCCTTGCACCCTGCTATAAGCTCCTCTGCAACTGTGATAAACAAATCATCCATGTACAGAACCAAGATGAGTGGCTCATATCCAACAAGTATGAAGTATAAGTTGGGATCCACCTCACTCTTGGTGAATCCCAGCTCTACAAATATCCGTCAATCTTGGAATACCATACCCTGGGTGCCTGCTTGAGTCCATACAAAGCTTTCTTATGCCTACACACATGATACTCTCTCCCATGTACCTCGAAGCACTAAGGTTACTCTATGTATACTTCCTCCTCAATGATCCTGTTGAGGAAGGTTGGCTTCACATATATCTAGTGAATCCTCCACCTTATGACTGAGGCAGTAGATATCAAAGCCGATATGGAAGCATATTGGAGACAGGAGCGAATGTCTTCTCATAGTCCACTCCTCTCTGTGAGAACCCTCTCGCCACAACCTCGCCTTGAACTTCTAGATGTTGCCATCTGCAACATGCTTGATCTTCAAGAGCCATCTAGAAGTCACCACAAACTTCCCCTCTGATCTAGGAACAATATCCCAAACATCATTCTTCATGATAGAGGTGTACTCCAATACCATGGCATCCCTCCAAACATGTTGGTCGACTACTTCCTCATAACTGGACGACATGGAATCAATGATGTTACTCATCAATGCCATATAGTTCGAAAACATCCTTGGAGGGCTACTCTCCCTGAATTATTTCCTAGGCGCCTCAACATGCTCTCGAGCATCCCTCAATGTCTGCTCAAACCATCTAGGTCTCTTGACAGAACTAGAAGGAGCTATCTCCTCCTCCTCACATGAAGGACTCCCTAAACTGGTAGTCTGTGAACTCTATTCTCCCTTCAAAGCGACCTACTCCTCATCCTCTGCCACTGGTGGTAATTCATGAGACTTCCTAGATGCCAAGTTCTCCTCGAACTTAACATCTCTACTCACCACTGTCTTCTGCTCTATTGGCAAGAAGATCTTGTAACCATGAGGTCTCGTTGTACCCCACAAAGACAACCTTCTCTCATGTAAACTCAAAGGCAGTCCATGATCATGAATCATAGCCTTTGTAATATTGATAATGGACCAAGTCTTTCTCTCCACAACCCCATTCTACTGAGGGTTGTATGAGATTGTCTTCTCCCTCTTGATCCATACCTCCTTGCAGAAATCCTTGAAGTCAGGTGTACTCTTCCCCATTGTCTGACCTCGAGACCTTGATCTTCTTTCTGTTGTTGATGTAGCTACGTGAGGCATCCTCATTAGCCCAGCTAACCTACAAAATAAAACAAACAATAAATATATTTTTTATATTCCAAAATCACAGGTCGGCCTAGTTGGGAAATTCACCCAAAAGCAACATATAAATAGGAGAGTTGCTCTCCCATTTGACACACAACTCAAGCAAGTTTGCTCAAGTGGAGAAGTTCGACTTTTTGGGTAGCAAAAGACATTTGCAGCAGTTTTCTTTGGGCATCTATTCTTCTTGTACGTTTATTCTTTATTGTATTGAATCTCTGAGTAAGAAAGGGTTGTTGGGTTTTTCTCGAGTTTGAGTTTTCCCATGATAAAATCAGGTGTCTATTGTTTATGTACATAGTTGTTATTTCAGTAATCCTATATTGTTATAAGTTGAAAGAGATGAAAATTATACTGCTATAATTAAAATTTTAGCATGGCTTCATAGCAGTATTGAAGGAGACTATTGTTGGAACTAGGGTTTGTTATTTCTTCAGTTGCATCCACTAAATTGGTTCGCCCCTAGCATCATTGAGCTCGCCCTAGGAAGGCGAACTTTCCTATAGAAGCAGAATTCCATTCTGAAGATTTTCAAATTTTGACCTAATTAACGCAGCAAGTCAAGAATTAGGGTTTGTTGGTTCTCAGTATTCTGACCACAAATCAAGAAGAAAAGAAGGCTAATTCAACTCGCCTTAGGAGGGCAAATTCATTTGTGGAATTGGTTTTCCAAGAATCCAACGTTCATTTTTGACCTAGCTCCTACTAGAGTTTCAGATCTAGGTTGCAGATAGCTTCCAAGTAAGACAGAGATCTAAGGACTCCAATGGTCCCTGCATGGAGGCAGAGATCAAGAGGGAGCCCACACAAAACAATAAAAGATAAGTATTTGTATTTGGATTATCATTTATCATTATTGCTCTTGTAAATCAGATCTGAATGTTCATAACAGTTGTATGCAAATTTGTATTCCTAGAATCAGGAAGTGTGTTATATGCATGGCAGCATGTTATGATATAGCATGAGATTGACTGGCAGTAGGCTCATATTGTGCATGTGTTGAGTAAGCAGCCTGTAGTGTTGCACAACATTCCATGAACCCTAGATGGGACTAATCTAGGATGAAACCTCTTTGTTGACATACTAGAGTAGTGCACGCTCTTGACAGTATGTTCTGGTGGAGATGGAAGGCATCCAGATAATCACCAAGTATGTTTGGGATATGGACGGATGTTGTGTTGGAGCATTGGCTAAGATGCTTACATGACTATGTGAACTATTGTCATTGAAATAAGATTTAATCTTCGTGATTATGCAAGGTTGCTGACTATTTGACAAAATCTGACTTGTAGGGAAAGACCATATGACTATGGCCTACAAGAGAAGAACGATGGGACTTGTCCAGAAGAACAAGTGATGGATGTGTAGTCAGCCAATTTAAGATCCCGCTAATTTTCAGTATTTGAGAGGGAGTAGGATGCTCTGAAATGGCTCTCAAGATCAGATAACAAGATGTGATGACTATTCTGCAGTAATGGCAGACATATGTGAATCTAGTACATTTAGTCATATGTGGACCCATGACTCACAAGTCCAAGAGATCTCATATGAAGACTGACGATTGATGTTCATCCTTTCGATGAACAGAAGGAGTTGCAATTAGTAGCAACAGATAAGTTCTCTGAAGTTCATCAATTACTTCAGTATGAGATGTGGAGACTACATAAATAGCAGTTGGCTTCCAGTTGACCATTTATTGTGCCTGAGTGGAGCATTAGCATGCTCTAGGACGAGAACCACTCAGTTCACCTCAAAGTAGGTACAGTATACATCCAGTTAGAGCAGTGGCTCGAGATTTAGCATGTGAAGATGACACAGGTTGTTGGTGATGTTTCCTTGATCGTGATGTTGTATACTAGTGATCAGTTCCCCACCAAGATAGAGAGATCTATTGACAGGTTCAGAGGGAGTTGTCCTCTGAGTTCAAGATGAAGAGTCTTAGCCTGTTGCATTGCTTCTTGAGATTAGAAGTATGGCCGAGAGCAAATGAGATATCCCTCGGTCAGAGGGAGTACACAGTTGAGAAATTCAGGATTATGGACCATAAGAAGCCGAAGTATGCTTTCGATTTAGATTTGGTAATAGTTGATTGAATCTATGATATACTTATACTCTCATGAGGAGTTGTGCTTATGAGAGTTGATGATACGTCTACATATCAATGTACTAGCCAATTTGCAGCTCCAGAAGGAGAGTATGATGCAGAGTTGCAAAAGTAATCTGCAGCAAAGATCTAGAGGGAGTCTAGATTGACATCTGGTATTATTGAAGGAACAAGAAGTTCATCTCAATAGACTAACTTGATGAGACATGACACTAATGGATGAGCAACAATGTCTAGTCATACAGCCTACAGTGGTATGCTCTAGTGTAGAGGGAGTGAAAGATTCCGACAAAGAGGGAGCAGTTACAGCATGTGATCAAGTACCACTATATTAGAGCCATGATACAGAGAGGAGCAGTTCAGCTCCTATATATTCCGACTAATGATCAGATTGCAAACATTCTCACCAAGCCTCTTTCCAGAGTGAAGTTTGCGTACTTCCATGAAAGACTTGGAGTATTGGAGAATGCTTCCCTCAGTGAGAGGGAGTGCTCTTAGTCCAGGAAGAACAAAAGGTCCTTGTAGACCGAAAAGAGCTCAGTCCAGGTAGGACACGTGGTCCTTGTAGACCGAAAATGAGCTTAGTCCAGGTAGGACAGGCGATCCTTGTAGACCGAGAAGAGCTCTGTCAAGGTAGGACAAGCGGACCCTGTAGATCGAGAAGAGCTCAGTCCAGGTAGGACAGGCAATCCTCTGTAGACCGAGATGAGATTAGTCAAGTGAGGATAGGCGATCCTGTGTAGACCGAGAATGAGCTCAATCCAAGTAGGACAGGCGATCCTTGTAGACTGAATATGAGCTTAGTCCAAGTAGGACAGGCGGTCCTTGTAGACAGAGAATGAACTCAGTCCAGGTAGGACAAGTGGTCCTTGTATACCGAGAAGAGCTCAATCCAAGTAGGACAGACGATCCTGTGTAGACATAGATGAGCTTAGTACAGTGAGGACAGGCAGTCCCGTGTAGACCGAGATGAGCTTAGTCCAATGAGGACAGTCGATCCTGTGTAAACCGAGATGAGCTTAGTCCAGTGAGGACAGGTCGTCCTGTGTAGACTGAGATCAGCTTAGTCCAGTGAGGACTACTATTCCTATGAGGAACATTCTCCTGTGTGGGGAGGACTCTTGTATAGAGTATACTTGGATCCCTGTGTGGGATGTTGTCCTCTATGGACGGTATTGACCCTTTATTATAATGACGAGATGTACAAGTCCAACCGTGACAATCAGATGATGACGAGATGTATAGGTCCAGTTGTGATAACCAGATGATGCTTAGATGTGTTCCAACGTGATGATACCTCTCTAGCTAAGAGGGAGAGTTGTTGATGTAGCTACATGAGGCATCCTCACTAACCCAACCGACCTACAAAATAAAACAAACAACAAATATATTTTTTATATTCCAAAATCACAGGTCAACCCAGTAAAACTGTCAAGTCGGCCCAATTGAGAAATTCACCCAAAAGAAAAGTATAAATAGCAGAGTTGCTCTCCCATTTAACACACAACTCAAGCAAGTTCGCTCAAGTGGAGAAGTTCGACTTTTTGGGTAGCAGAAGACATTTGCAGCAGTTTTCTTTGGGCACCTATTCTTCTTGTACTTTTATTCTTTATTGTACTGAATCTCTGAGTAAGAAAATGTAGTTGGGTTTCTCCTGAGTTAGTTTTCCCAAGATAAAATCTTGTGTCTATTGTTTCTGTGCAGAGGAACAAAGAGCACCTCTGACACCTCCAAAAGTTCCCCAAACTCTAGCCGGAACCAAACACGTCCAATTCCTCTTACTGCATGCACAGCATCGTCTCCACTCTATACGAGACGATCTGGGCATGTCTCTAAAATGCCAAGGAATACATCTTGCATTCCTGTCATGTGGCTAGAATACCCACTGTCATCTATCCACATCCCAGCATCCTCAAGTCCACTACTGCCGCAACTCGAAACAAATGAGGCAAGTGAGAATTATTTCTCGAACTTTGCAGTGAACTCATCCTCCTTAGCAGAAGCTGCAACTTGTCCGGCCTTGTCCTTCTTGCTTTTCTTTTTATTTGGACATTGACCTACATAATGGTCAAACTCATTACATGCATAACATCAGACTTTGCTCAAGTCCTTCTCACCCTTCGAAGTAGATCCACCTCCGAAGTTCTTCTTCCCTTTGCGCTTGCCTCTGCTCACAAGTGCAATGTTCTCCTCATCATCACCATGCTTGTGGTCTGACTGGCTGGATCTTGTTGCCTACTAAGTTGTACTTAGTTGGATTTCAAGTGAGCCAAAGGTTTGAACAAGGATACTTGTTCACAATCAAAGTTCAAAAGTCCTTCAAGCCTTCTAGGCCCTTTTTTATTGTTTCCACATGTTCATACCCCCTTGAAGGAATTGTAATAAAGTGTGCTAGCATGGATTTTTTGTAAAGGACTTGGCCTCCCTGGGACCTAGACATCAAAAACGAGTATTCCAAGGTGTTTTTTTCCCTTGTTAATTATGCATTGTTGAACAAGTTGTGTATAATTTTCGAGTTTTTCACTCGCTTCCTCCAAAGCTGGAATGCCCGCCCTAGTGCTTAGGCCTTAGGTGGTTATTAAAGTTCATGTGTCAATGTATATTAACATGCTAGACACTAATTTTGAGTCGTATGGACATGTGCTAGGTCTCCCCAAAGTTTTTTCAATTTACGAGAAAAATAACTTTTTTCGTAAAATTAGACCATTTTTTAATGGTTTAATTGGAAATTTTCAAATTGTAATAAAAGTATGGTCCGGAGATGGATTTTGGCATGGGGATGCTCATTTTCACACTCAAAGCATCCTCCTTACCCCAAAACCAACTTTTCCTATGTTTCGGGTGATTACATCATCACTTGCAGCATTTTTTCCTAAAGAGGCATCAAAATGGAAAAGAAATGCTAATGATGCAACAAAATGACCCAAAATATTAAAAAATATATATAATAAAAAGCTAATGGACATGTGCCAAATGAGTTGGCAACTTATCCCAAGTGAAAGGCAACTTAGTGAGGTGAATAAAGTACACGGTAAAAGATCAAATCTTAGACTAGCGATTTGATATCTTTTTGGGGATATGCCCTCATGCTTCACATGAGAATTAGTGAAAGGTGACTTTGTGAGGTGGAGGTTCCATATTTATTGGTGGAGATTACAAAGAAGGATGTGCCAATCTCATGGAGAGGTGGCGCCATCCTATGGAATAGAGATCAAGCATATCCTCTAACTCACCTTCCTCCAAGATTTGGGCTACAATTTGTAACAATTCCCCTCCCTCCTTGACGCACCCTCCTTCCTCATGTGATATAAAAGCAAGAGCATTCCATCACTTTTCATCATGGAGTGTGGAACCTCTGCTACCATTGTAAACTCTTTGTTGAATATTGTTAATGAAATAAGGCTTTGAAGGTCTCAATTGTGTCTTCTTTCAAGTTGGACGAGCATTGTTTCATATGCTAGTTGAGGTAACTATAGGATTCATTTTTGCATTCGTTCTTGCTTTGTCAAATCTTTAGCCTAATGTGATTAGTATTGATCAATAGGATTGAGTAGTGTTGTTTCATTGCTCATTTAAAATTTCTATTTTAAAGATTTAGGATTTTGCGTGCTTGTTTGTTTATGGGTATGCTCTCCTTATTTTCAATCTAGAATTTTACTAAAATATTTTACGAGTTTGTGCAAGTGTGAAGGGATTCACAAGTGCTTCGTTGGATTTTACAATAGATCTTGCTTGCTTCTCTTGTTCTCCAACTCTTTGTGAGAAACATAGTCCTTCTCGAGGCTACAAAAGTGATTCTATTGCCCATTTCTCAAAGGGGGCAATTCCTCACCTTCTCTCAAAATTTCAAACAATATTTCTGGTTACTTCCTCTTATGCTTTAGATCTACTTTGCTAAGATGTTAATATCATTATAGATCTGATTTATAAGATTAGTTTGCTTAGATCTAAAAGTTCATAAAGTTATCATCCAAAGAGATGGATCTAACTTAGAAACTAGGTTGTTTTGCAAGTTTTATCAAAGTAAATTTTTAGCTTGCTAATCAAGTAGTTTCCTTTTTGAGATTAGAGTGTTTAAATCAAGCATCTAAGTGCTATATTTGTTGCCTTTTCAAGGCTGTCCAAGACCCTAAGAGGGTTGGATTTTAGCCAATTCATCTTAGTTACTTGTTTTATTAAAGCTAGTCACTTTTAAAGTGATTTTGGGAACTTTTGCTACTAAAATTCTTTGTTGGTTTTTGTTTTATTTCAGCAGAAAAAGAGGCTTTGGAGAACAAATTTTAGCAAGATCAAGCTTTTTCTCCTTTCTTTATAGTATTTTCTGAAAGCTTTTGTAACCTCTTTCCTCCAAGATCTATATGGAGAAAAAGGAATTCTTTTAGTTTAAATTTCATTGTAAAGCGCATAATAAAGTGTTTCGAGTAGGGACTCATAAGAACCTGTTATCACATATATAGTAGCCGGGCTACCATACATTATTTTTCTGATGCCAGTACACTATTCAGCCAATTCCCTTACATTTCAGATGCTGAGATGAGCATCTATATTGGATCACTATAAGATTGTGGACAGCAGTATATATTCCCCATGCCATGACTGAGTCTCAGGACACTCAGAGAGATGACCGATGTAGCCATTATACCATGGGTACATAGTAGTCAGTAGTGCCCTGAGTTACAGCAGCAGTTTCAGAGGACAGATGATGGTACAAGTTGATGAGCATTCAGGTATATGACTCAGCAGGTATATCATTGTGTTATGGTTATATTGCTTTTATACTTATTCTCATAGCATGTCTTAGCACCTAGTGTCATGATCTGGCGATCATATAGATATATGGACCTGGTTGAGCTTATTATATATATTATATTGTCCCTACTCAGACTTAGAAGATCACTATTCATACTCATTGGTTTTACCCTCCTTAGGGAGAATAGAGGTGATCATTCCACCATACCTTGGCTTGTGTTGGCTCCATTATTCATTGTCTTCATCCATCCATTGCCTGCCTTTTAGTTTATCACCCTGACTTACTACTTGACTAGTGGCATGGAGGACTTTTCCCCACTGTAGCCTCTATATTGGATGAGCTTCCCTGTTTATTGTGTCTCGGCTCTGAGTTGGTGACAAAACTTACCTATGGTGAGTTGGAGTTCCTTGGAATTCCCCCTAGTCACTAAAGTTGTGTTGGCCAAACCTGAAACTTTTAGTGCTGCCATGAATACAAAATCTGGAAAATGAAATGCTATATCTTGTATGAAAAGCCCATTCATGCAATGTGTTTCTAAACACACATGAATGAAAGGCATGCCAAATGAAAAGGTCCATGAAAATAAAATGTTATATCTTTTGGAAATGTAAATACCTAGGTAAACAAGCTGTCCATGACACACCTAGAAGTGCTCAAGTAAACAAGTGCCTTAGAAACACACCTGCAGCAGAAAGCCTAAAATAAATGCAAACCTATGCAATGTGTTTATAAACACACATAGACCAAGGCTATGGAAACTTCAGGCCCAAAAAGCAATGGAACTTAAATGCTATATCAAAACAATTGCTGGCCTTATTTGTATTATGGATTGTGCGCATCTGTTAAAGGTGAATAAACCCTCTTTGAACAACTCATCCATTTGTGAGACACTGCCATTCCTTGTGTTGTTGCTCATTCAGTATATACTATGGTGTGTATTCCCTTTCCCTTTGCTAAAGTGTCACAAAGTTAAGTCAGTCAAGTCATCCCTTAGCCTAGCCAATTATTTTAGCCTTCACCCTTCACTAGCAAATTGATCACAGCTATGAAATGAGTATGATCTTGAAAGTCTAGTCTGAGTAATAATAATAATTAATGACATTATATATTTGGACTTAGATCGCCAGTAATGATTACTTTGTGTTATAATTGTTATTTGAATAAGTTGTAAAGCATGCATTAACCTTTGACACTTTGCAGCAGCTTCCGATGATGGTCTGAGCTGTATTTGGTCATGTTGACTTGGTTAGACCTAGTTTGACCATGGTCAACCATAGGACGTGAGATGGTTGGACCTTGTGATGATATGGATAGATGATATATGGTCTATGTACATGTATATGATGATTCTATGCAGCAGCTACAGGGTTATGATGGTGATTCATGGTTTACAGTAGTATTTGATCATTTACAGATTATTATTATTTGCCCTGTTCCGGTATATTGGATATATATATTGATCATGCAGAGACTCATATGGTGTATGAGTACACATCTTGGATGGATTTGGACCTTCTGAGTCCAATGAGACAGTTTGTTTTCAGTTCCGGGCACTTACAGTGATGATTGAGCCTCAGTAGGCTATCCCAGTGCAGTTTTGGTCTATCGGAGGCCATGTCAGAGCAGATGTGATTTTTATCCGGTTGACCTAGGGCACTATGCTTGGAGGGGGTGGTCCAGCCACTTGTTTTTACCATATTACCCCCCTCCCGGACACACTGGTGCCCTCACCTTGATAGCGCAGGCACTCCAGGAGGTAGTTTGGGGCAGTTTCACGCTTCCCGAGGCATTTCAGGATTGGTAGAAATGGCTATTGAGGAAATCGATTTGGGCTACTGAGGCAATGTTATGGCATGGGATGATTAGTGATGATGGATCGATGTCTTCCACACCCCCTCTAGCAGTTTCAGCTTCATTGGGGCCCGCATCCATCACTTATGGCACTTTCTGATGATTTCTGAGGTCTTTTGAGGCCTACGATTTGACCATAGAGGCATGATTTGGTATATTGATGATTATTTTATTATTATTGTGCTATGGGGATTGACCAAGGGTGTCTAAAATTACCCCTTGGACCCACCATAAGCTTCCTATTATATTTTGTCATCATGATTTTGGTGGGATTCCCCTCTTCTAGGGCGATTTTGTCCACTTATATTATATTTTATTAGTGATCCATGTATTTTATTGTTGAGCTCATCTCAACCATTGATTAGACATTTGTATCTTTTAATCTTAGCCACTCATTCAAAAAGTGGTTAGGATTTTGATGCCTCTCATTCCTATTTAAAGGAGAGAGCTTCTCATTGTAAGGGGTCTTTGGCTCTTGGATTATTGATACAGAAAAACTTTCTTGTGGAAATTCTTGTGGTCTCCTTTGCATCTGGTGTTCTTAGATGGTGATTGGAAAGTCTATTGCAACCTAACATTTGGAATTTGTGGTAAGATATATTTTTTGGAAATCATTGTCTTGTTTACAGGAGGGCGACTTCAACAAGGGCGATTTTGAAAGGCTTCTTCAAATCGACTTTCTTGGCATTTGCTTGTATCAGGGAGTTATCATTAGTATCATTGTGATCTATGCTATCTTTTTGTTACTTCTCTTGTGGCATTAGTCTTATCTCTTGATTACATCAAATCTGATATTGTTGACGTTTGTTGTGCAGGAGAGAGGGCACATTCGCTTCTTGGACTAAATTGATGGCATAGAAAACTACCTCAAAGCTTCTCAAATTGATCGGGTTTGCATAGATCATCATCATCAAGGCATCTACAAGGTTACCCAGATAAGATCCACAGGTTTGTTTCTCTTATCTTGATCCAATCCATTGACATAGCTCATAAATTGATAAAACCCTTATTTCTTCAAGCCCTCATTGTTACATTTTCTCAAATCTACTTAGATCTAGTGGGTTGTTGGGTATAATATTGAAAACCCACTTCTATAGCATCCACGGCATCCCAGATCTATAGTTTGGTGAGGATTGGCTTCCATTTGACCCTCTTCCCAAGCCAACCTAGCTTCTCCAAGCAAGGGCGCACTTCTTGGTGAGGGTGAGTTGACCTAGATTTAGTTGATGGGTAGTTGAGATCCCGCTTGTTTCATGATCTACACATCCAATAACCTACCCCCAGATTGTCACTTTTCTGATTTCTACCTTGTGGGCCCTATTCCACATTTTAAGGGATTTATTCCCCATTTTAGACCACTTGGTATCTTTAAACTCAGATCTAGTAAGATCTAGCCATCAGATTGTCGTGAAATTGTAGATCCACACTCCCCATTGATCAACCTACTTGGATCTAAAGTTTGGGTGCCATCGGACTTGTCTTGACCCCACTTATCCCACTTTTAAGCCTCCTTGGGTAAAGTCGCACCACCTTGGAGAAGTGAGTTGTCCCACTTTTAGGACATGGGTACTTGAGATTTCAATGGATTTGGAACGGGAATAATTTAAAACCTAGGTCTAGTAGGTCACCTTGTCAAATCTTGCCTTGGGGATAGCATTCCTTGTTTTAAGGGATTGTAGTCCACTTAGGTCAAACCTAGATCTAGACCTATTCATCCATCAAGACTTTAATTGCCCACTTGTCTCATGCAATAGGAGTCCTTAACCACAAGTTGACTTTACTTTGACTCCATTATCCCAATTCCCAAGGCACTGGTCTCTCTCCAAGTTAATTCGACTTTCCTAGATTGTTGGATTAACTTGTGGTTTGACCCTTGATTGGTGAGCTAAACCCTTTGATGCCATCATACTTCATGATCAAGCTTGTAACTTGTACTAGTTAGCCCCAATTCAACCCTAAACTACCCTGCATTGGACATGGTTCCCAAGGCAGTGGATTTTCTCACATTGAACTAGTACTTTAATCATGGATCCTATTTCACAAATCATAAGTCACTTTCACATCAATAATGAACCAAAGCTATACTCATTAAACCCCTCACTTGTCTTGTGACTTCATCCTAAGGTCTAGGATAAACCATACACCTTACTTCACTTAGAAATAACTTGATTTGGTGTCTTGGTTTGTATCTCTCCTGTTGGGAGTAGATCGTGTCTCCCCCTTTGTTGTCCAGGCTAGATAACATAAAGCGAAGGTTGCATCGACTGGCGTGACAACCATATATTGGAGGTCGAGGTGATTGTGGTTGCACCTTTTGAGTTGCCCTTCCCTATTGCCATCCATGAGTGGATACATCCATAGGGGTAACTACAATTTAGGTGATAACAGAACCCACTCTCCATCCCCTTGGGCAGATTTGCGTTAGTGTCCTTTTTCAATCTTTTTTGCTTCTTTAGTTTTCTAGTTCTTGTTTTAGTTTTATTTGGTTAAAATTAACTTAGATTAAGTAAAATTTATTGTCATGGTCCAATCCAAATATTGAGCCATCGACTCACTAAGGCCAAAGGAACATTTTTAACTTTGTTTTGCAGATCGTATACTTTTACAATACAATTTGAGTTATCTTTTGCAAAAAGTAATCGAATACTAACCCACTACTTTGGTAGTGTATTAATTAGATAACTTTTTTTTGGTCTTTCTTTTATTTTTAATTAAACCCCTTGCTTTCCCAAACTACGGATTTCAAGATAAGGACTTGCCCATGTACTGGCCGAAAAAGAGACTCTTGGGTTGTTAATAAACAAGAAAACTTTATTCAAAAATCCTTAAAATTAACAAGGCTATACCCTGAGTATGCTCTAGATCTCTGCAACCCCGACGGAACAATTGATCATACCAAAAAGGGGCTTAGTGACTAGTAATTAGTCTTCACATCTTTTAATTAACATCCCATAGACGAATATCCAGCGTCTCCTTTTTGTTTCTGTGTGGGCAAATTTCATAGAGAAAGCGAAAACAACTAGATAGTGACCACGAGGCCTCGTCCGTTGGACACACCCACGTGACTCTGATCTAGCCCACATTTTCTCGCGTGGAGCCACAATTAGCAAGTCTGCACATATTCCCAGTACCTTCGTGGTATATCAGGAATCCCCCTCCCTAATAATCCGCTCATCTTTCATAATAATTTAAAATTGATCAAGAGCATTCACAAAACCTTTCAAGGACAACAATAGCACTCTATTGGACTCCATTTCAGCACTGCTCATTTACTATTATTTTACAAGCTTTATTTTTCATATAATGTATTAAGTGACTTTGTGATCTTTACAATCTTATGTTGTTGTGACTACAAATTTATGTATATTGCAATCTCTTGTTTCAATTGATTTCATAAAAAAAACTCCTAAACAACTACTCATCCACCAGAACTAATTAGCTTAATTAGCCTTAGCAACTTTATGGTCCACCCCCTTGGCTTCGTTAGGAGTTTCCCTAAACGGAGGAGTCAGGAATCAAGTGTCAATACTTGACTCGAAGCTTGCCCCCAAGGACACACTTAGTGGCCTGAAGATTTCTACCACGTTAACCCCTGGGCGTGTGAAAAGCGAATAGATCCCAATCTCAACTCCTCTTGAATGAAATCGCCCCACAATCTATCCCAATTGGGAAGATTCTCTTTGGCAACGATGCACCAAACAAAGGTCTCCCATGCTTTGGAAAAGCCTTTCAAGGTTAACCAAACCATCTTTGCATCTGCAATCTTCTCACCCATCGCAACAAGTTCATCTCAAACTTGTGTAACTCTAGTGAGGTATGTTGCAACAAGCTCATCTTTGAGCATCTTTATACTATGAAGCTTCTCTCGTAGCACCATTTGTCTGTTCTCGTTGCCACTCTGGAAAAGCTTCATCAACGCTTCCCACGTCTCATAGGCATGCGTCTTTCCGCTCACTTGCGAAATCATGTGATCCTTCATGAAATCTAGAATGATTTGTTTGGCCTTCACCTTCCTCTTGTTGTACGCGGCCAAATCTATTGGATCTATAGGAACAGTAATAAGATCTTTGACAATATCCCACAACTCATGCTCTTCCAACAACAAAGTGATTCTTTCCTTCCATGCACTGAAGTTGGTTGCCCCATCCAACCAATCTTCAAATCTCAATCTGATTGCCATAATCCTGTAGATCTGATAAACTCTTATTCAAACCCTCCTGAACCAAAACTGACCTATAGATCATTGTGCACTCTCTGCAATATCATTGTGTAAACCCTCGGTTTCATTCAAAGACAACGCTCTGATACAACGTTAAATTTATCTCTGAGCTTAACTCTAATTACTACTTTCAATAAAATACCCCAGATGCATACTCATAATTAAATCTCAAATCTGATTTTAAAAGCAGCAATACATAAGCTCATTAACTGTCGAACATGCACAGCGGAACAAGAAACCAATCACACAGTACACAAATATTTTACCTTGGAAACCCCAATGGGGAAAACCAGCAACCTAGGGCTTTCTTTGATCTTAAGCCCCCAACTACAACTGCTATCTTTCTGAAGGAATGCCCCCACTTGCCACACGATTTCCTAGTTGTCTACTTGGAAAGTGAGCCCTCTACTTTCTTTGTAAACTCTAGTGGAATGCACCCCCTGTTAATCTCTAAACAAGTGTGCCCCCTCTCAGTCTCTAAAGAATGCGCCCTCAACTTCTCTTTGCCTTCTCAACTAAAGAAGTGTGCCTCTCTTCTTTCTCTGTCTGACTACTCAATGATTCGCCCTCTCTCAATCAATCTGTGATTGATCTCAATGCACCCTCCTCAATCTCCGAAGGAAGAACCTTTGCTTCTCTCTGCCATTCCGACTTCAAGAAGTGTGCCCTCTGTCTTAGAAGTGCACCCTTACCCAAGAAGTGCACCTCTCTCCCAGAAGTGTGCCCCCTCTCTTTGACTCCTCAATCTCTAAAGATCTGTATGTACCTTTACCCCTCTGCTCTCTTTTATAAACTTCAGTGTCTTTTAAGGCTCCCAATCCCTAATTTTCTTTTCATGCTAAATTACACTTTCAAATTAAAAAATTTCCCACATGCAAAAGGTAAAAGTCCTTAAAGTCTCTACATGCTTCCACCACTGAAGCCATGCAAACTGATAAATTGTTTCTCACACAATACATTAATGCCTACTCTGTTAATGTCCCTTCATGCTAGGCATAATCACATGAAGAACATCACGAGATACAAATCTCAACACTCCCTCTTAATGAAGGAGGTCCTTCTGACGAGTCCACCACAATAATCCCTGTACAAACACATCACGTTGTCTATTGCAGAAGCTCCCTCTGACTCTTGAGCTTGCTCTACTACTGTTCCTAAAGACCTGTGCCTAGCTCTCTTGCTCTAAGATGTCTAATCCCGCTTCTAAGCCTCCACCAATGTCAAATCATACCCATTGACCTTCTTGCTGAAACTGGAAGAAACTACCTCTCGCTCACTCCACTAAATCGAAGACTTAATACTCGGTAGAACCTCAATCTTTGGAGCATCTTGCTCTCCCTATGTCTCATGCACCGATGTAGAATCTAATATCCACCCATATCGTCCTGGCATAGGCTATCCACACACCACGTACTCCCTGTCCCTCTGATCACCTAGCAACACTGCCTCAACCGGATCCACTCCCAATACATAGGTAAATATGTCCACTCTTGAACACTACTGCATACCCAACATCTTCCAAGGATGGAACTGAGAGTCTATTTTCTTTCAGCCCTAGAACAAAGAGCACCTCTGACACCTCCAAACGTTCCCCCAAACTCTAGCTGGAACCTAACATGTCCAACTCCTCTCACTGCATGCACTATGTCGTCTGCACCCTGTACGAGACAATCTGGACCTGTCTCCAAAATGTCGAGGAATACATCATGCATTCCTGTCATATGGCTAGAATACCCATTGCCAAGTATCCATTTCCCAGCATCCTCAAGTCCACTATTGCCGCAATTCGAAACAAATGAAGCAAGTGAGAATTCTTTCTCGAACTTTGCAGTGAACTCATCTACCTCAGTAGAAACTTCAACTTATCCCTCCTCCTTCTTGCCATTCATTTCATTCAGACATTGACCTACATAATGGCCAAACTCGATACATGTGTAACATCAGATTTTGCTCAAGTCCTTCTCACCCTTCGAAGTAGATCCACCTCTTCTTACTTTGCCCTTGCTTCTGCTCACAAGTGCAATGTTCTCCTCATCATCACCCTGCTTGTGGTCTGACTGACTCAACTCCTCTTGAGTGAAATCATCCCACAATCTATCCCAATTGGGAAGATTCTCTCTAGCAACGATCGACCGAACAAAAGTCTCCCATGGTTTGAAAAAGCCTTTCAAGGCTGACCGAACCATCTCTGCATTTGCAATCTTCTCACCCACCGCAGCAAGTACTCTCAAACTTGAGTAACTCTGGTGAAATATGCTCCAACAGGCTCATCTTTGAGCATCTTTATACTATGAAGTTTCTCCCATAGCACCATTTTTTTGTTCTTGTTGCCACTCTGGAAAAGCTTCGTCAATGTTGCCCACATCTTATAGGCATGCGTCTTTCCACTCACATGTGAAATAATGTGATCCTTCACGGAATCAAGAAGGATTTGCTTGGCCTTCACCTTCCTCTTGTTGTACGCAGCCAAATCTACTGGGTCTGTAGGAACAGTAATAGGATCTTTGACAATATCCCATAACTCGTGCTCTTCCAATAGCAGAGTGATTATTTCCTTCCATGCACTGAAGTTGGTTGCCCCATCCAACCGATCTTCAAATCTCAGTCCGATCACCATGACCCAATAGATCTAATAATTTGTGATTCAAACCCTCCTGAATCAAAACTAATCCATAGATCATTGTGCACTCTCTACAATATCACTGCGTGAACCCTTGGTTTCTTTCTAAGACAACGCTCTGATACCATGTTAAATTTTTCTTTGAGCTTAACTCTGATTACTACTTTCAATAAAATACCCCAGATGTATACACAAAATTAAATCTCAGATTTGATTTTATAAGCAACAATACCTCAGCTCATTAACTTGTCAAGCATGTGCAGCGAAACAAAAAACCAATCACATAGTATACAAATATTTTAACCTGGAAACCCCAATGGGGAAAACCAACAAACTGGGGCTTTCTTTAATCTTGAGCTAGAGAAAATTATAGAATGATTACAATCAGCTTTTTACACAATGTAAAGGAACCGGATGCCTTGGAGGGCATGCCAAATCACTAGGTCAAACCCCCCTCTAATCAATAGCTGCAACTGCTATCTCTCTGGAGGAATGCGCCCTCTTGCCACACGTTTTCCTAGTTGTCTGCTTGGAAAGTGCTCTCTCTGCTTTCTCTGTAAACTCCGATGGAATGCACCCCGCTATCAGTCTCTGAACAAGTGCACCCCTCTCAGTCTTCGAAGAATGCGCCCTCATCTTCTCTCTGACTTCTCGACTAAAGAAGTGAACCTCTCGTTTTTCTCTATCTGACTACTCAATGATTCACCCTCTCTGTCAATTAGTCTCTGTTTGATCTCAATGCGCCCTCCTCAATATTTGAAGGAAGAACCTCTACTTCACTATTCCCTCTCGGCTTCAAGAAGTGCGCCCTTTGTCTCAGAAGTGTGTCGCTACTCAAGAAGTGCACCCCCTCTCTTTGAATCCTCAATCTCTGAAGATTTGTATGTACCTTTTACCCCCTACTCTCTTTTAAAAGCTTGAGTGCCTTTTAGTGTTCCCAATCCCCAATTTTATTTTCAGGCAAAATTACACTTCCGCATTAAAAAATTTCCCACATGTAAAAAGTAAAAGTCTCGAAAGTATCTACATGTTTCCACCACTGAAGCCATGCAGACTGGTGAAGTATTTCTCACACAATACATTAATTCCTACTATGTTAATGTCCCTTCATGCTTGGCATAATCACATGAAGGACATCTTGAGATACAACTCTCAATAGGGATCACATTTCTAGGCATTCCCATTTCCAAACCCATACTCGTTTACATGTTTCATGCAACTTAGATACACCAATATAGATCCATCTTAACTCTAGCTCTATCAAGGGCCGATAGGGATCAAATCTCTTGAGGAAGTTTATGACTCTAAAAATGGGTTTGCACCTCAAGGGATTTGATCCATGGTCTCGGCCCTTGATAGAGGTTAAGATGGATCCATGTTGCTTTATTAATATGCAACTATTACAAAACTAATATTTAGGTCATTGTTATATTACCAACTTAAAAATACATTTAATCTAATATATTTTATGTTATAATCATTCAAGCACCAATTTGGATATTTTTCAAATAGGGCATAGTTGCATTAATTAATTAATTAATTATGAAGTAAAACATATATTCACCCAAAACTAATATTTAACCATCAACTATTCCAATTTGGAATCATGTTGTAAATGCTAACACATAAATACTACAAATAAGCAAAAATTTCATTCATTAATTAATTATGAAGTAAAATAGTTATTTACCCAAATGTAATGGTCTAAGTGCCAACTATTACATGTTCTAAAATATAACACATCAATCCTACAAATGGACTAAAATTGCATTCATTCATTGGTTATGAAGTAAAATAGTTATGTACCCATTTACCCAAATTTAATCGTCCAAGTGCCAACTATTTCATATTGTAAATTATAACATGTAAATCCTACAAATACACATAAGTTGCATTCATTAATTAATTGTGAAGTAAAATCCTTTCAGTTTACCTAATTATTGGTTAATGTGCAATTATCACAAAACTAATATCTTCACTCCTCATCAGAATCTTCTTATATATCTATCTCTGATCATAACCCTTCTGAAAATTGGCAATTACCACAGATACTTCCTTGTGAAGTATACAAACTTCCATGGTGGAACATCACAGCCGCTACACATATCAGGGTGTCTCGTATAGATGTTTCCTTTACTGATAAGCAAGAACCTGTACATATAAACTTGCTTGATAAATGTCAAATAGATTGGGCTAAAGAACAAAATTTAAAATATGCTCATTTTGGAGCAATTAAGTTAGGCCTTGGTCCTTTAGTTCGTCCACGTGTTGTTGTTTCTTCTCTCTGTTGTATTGTAGATACTCGCCATAGAAATTTTTCCGATGCAATCATTGGTGGTTTCACAGCACCACTCCATGATGGTCCTGCTTTTGGTACAGTTTACCCAAAGTTTTATGTTAGCCTCAATGACCCTCATATCTATAATCTGTTAAAAGCTTATATCCTGCCGAAAGGCTTTGACATGGAGACTGATTCCCGCATAATCCAGCTTAAAGGTGGAGTCTGTGTTAGATTTGGAAATGATACCCTTCCTCAGTTGCGAACTCATGTCCATAAGAGTTCTGCAGACACCAACGTGGTGGAAACGGAGAAATCCCGATCCAAAAATGCCACACCTATCACTTTCAATTGGATTGGTATCAACTATCCCCAATCTTGGGAAATGAAATATTCTGAGTTAAGGAACAGAGAAAGAGTTGCTGCCTCTTTCACCCATCAACCCCTCGTCTTTGATGAAACTTCAAGTTCCTTCTGAGTACCCCAAGACGCGCCCACACAGAGATTTAATCCTCCATTGATAAAATCTGCTTCTATCTCCTCCTATAATAACGCCAAACTACAAGCCTTGTCAAACCAAGTAAGTAAAGCTTCTGCATCCGAATCTTCTTCTTCTGTAAATGAGTCTCCTGTACAAACTTCTTTTTTTGGTTTATCCGATTTCGAACATAGAGGCCAACATGCTGCCTGTCAAGCATGTCAGAAAATAAAACAAAAATTGATTCACCAACAGAAACAGAAACAGAATGACCTACCTTCCTTAGGTATGTTCTCGGTCTTACCTTCCTTACAAATGATGTCACTCCAAAGAGAAGGAAGTAGTTTGGAAGTCATGAACTCTGGCCAAAGATCATTTGTTCCCGGTAGAAATCTGCCTGAATCTGGATTTAGGCAATATACAGCCAATGGTCAGACAAAAAGAGAGTTTCTTCCTTGTAAATCTTCTGCCCAAGACCAAACTGTTTCTGATGAAGTCAAACTTGCAAATTGGGGAAATTTGCAACAGGTTCACACTGCCAGAAACATAGATGATATGGCACAAGATATTTTGCTTCTGAAAAGACAGTGTGCAGATCAACAAGAGCATCTAGTAAAGATAGAAACAAAGCTTAGACTGTTAGATCACTTACTCCATGATTCAACAGAAATCCGTATGGCCATAGATCAAGCTTCTCAAAAGCTTGAAAGAAGATTAGCTGTCCTAGAAGATCTCTGGAGCAAAACAGAGAATCTTAAGAGAAAACAGTATGTGGTCCCAGATCATGTACTAAAAGCAGCAGCAAAAGGGCATGCTAAAAGTCACTCTTTAGGTCAGTTCAGTGTTATGCCTGAAGATGAAAGGCCAAAATGGGATTTTGGGGAAAGTAACACAGTTGGGGAGAATGTTGAAGATTGGTTCAAAGAATTCAAACGTTTCAAACTTGCTTTAAATCCAAAATATTTGGTTAGTTTAAATGCATTAAATGATGAAGGATCTTCTAACCTAAGAAGACAGTTACCTCCTCCCCGCTTTGATACACATATGCCAGATGCTACTTCAGCTTCAGACGCTCCTGCCAAAGTGTTCCACTTTGGTATAAACTCAATGAATGATATCATCTCCCAGATGCCTGAGCAACCTGTATTGAATATACAATGTCAATCCAAAGAAGATATTAGAAATGCAATCCAAATGCTTGCTCAGTGGACTTTATACAAGAAACAACAGGACCCAAATCTCACAGGGCAAATGCTAGGAACCCAACTCATAGCAGGTCTTTCGGGTTTAGCATATGAATGGTAGCGATGGTTGCCACAGGAAACAAGAAATGAAATGCTTGCTGCTGATGATGCAGATGAGCAAATTCTGAGTGCCCTAGGTAGAGAATTTTATGGCCCTGAAGAGGGAGAAGATTATGATCACCTTGCTTCATTATTCATGTCTGCTCGTCTTTGTGATTTAAGCAAGAGTGAAGAGTATTTTTGTTATATGCAAAAGCTTCTAATTTCATCAGGGAAATCAGGTAACCCTGCATACCTAAAGCATTATCTTAGAAGCTATCCAAGACATGTGCCTGATGCTGTTGAACAGGCACTAAAAGATAAAAAGGTAGAATTGAGAAGCATGTCGCTTGCTCAACTTCATGCTCACATTATGGAAACATGGCAAGAACATTGCCTGGAGAAAAGAGTGAGCAAAGATTTTAAATGTCATCAGAAGATGTATTCTGCTTCATTCTGCAAAGATGTTGCAGGAATGCCCGATTGGGGGTGTGGAGCACATAACCGAGGACATCTTGATCATTCTTCTTGTAAATGTCAAAAGAAGAAAAAGGGCTTTTACACCTCAGAACCAAGGTGTCACCCAGATAAGCCCTACCACCACAGATCAAAGCACAGATATAAGAAGCACCGGTATGATAAACCTTATCATAAGTCCAAATACAAAGCCAAACGCTATGTGAAGCGTCGGACTGAAAAAGGGAAGAAAAATGTCTGTTTTATTTGTGGGAAATCAAATCATTTGGGCTGCTAAATGCCCAGAAAGAAAATCTCGGCCTCGACTTGCTGCTTTATGTACTGGTTTGGATCCCGCTTGGTGGGATTTATTTGAAGTTACTGTCAATTCACCTAAGCCCTCAGGTGAAGTTGTATATCTCCCTGATGATGATACTGATTCTTCTGATTCTTGTACTGATTCTGATTTTGAACCTCCTGTTTTAGCTAAATGTGATCCTCCTTCCTCTGAGTCTGATTCCAGTTCGCATGCACATTTAGGGGGGTGTAGTAGCCTACCTGAGTTTGACTTTTCTCTGTATATGTTTTCTAGATCCCCTTCTCGATCTTCTTCTTTCCACATAGAGAAACAGATTGCTAACATTGATCTCCGACTTTCAATGATTCCCATGTACAGACACCATGAGAGAACTGAATTAAGAGAAGAAAAGACCAGACTGCAAAACCAACTTGAAACATTGAAATCAGATAAAGGGAAAAAGCCAATCTCTTCCCATCCTGAGTCTACCCATTATAACCCTGCTGAAATCTACCAAGATTATCCAGGTAACCATGAGGATAGACAAGCCCATAGAAGAGACAAAGAAAAATTGTTGAAACTCCAGCTCAAAGAGAAACAAACTAAGCTCAAATCACTGATCAAAGAAATAGATGAATTGAAAAACATGATATCTGCTTTGGTCCTAGAAAAAGATCAGTCCTCAGATGAGGAACTGTCTAAACAAATTGAGAGAGCCTGTTTCAACCCTGAATGCAAGGAAGAGTCACCTTCGTCAACTCCTCCTCAGTCCCCGCAGTCTCAAAGCGCTAATCTGTTAGGTGCTTTATCTGGTCCCAAGTTATTCATATCTTTACAGTTCTGTCCTCCAGAATTTAAAGCATATTCAGTGCAACGTTTAATTGATTCTGGTTGTCAGTTTAACCTTGCAAAAGGAAATGCCATTCCACAGTTTTATTGGGAAAAGAGTCGAGAGTTTGGCTCTGCCATTGAAGGTTCTCCTGTGTCATTGTCTGGTAAGGTCAAGCATTTTCCTGTACAGCTTTCCGGTGTAAAAAGTGATTTGTCTTTATTTAGATTAGATGTCTTAAAGGAAGACTGTGTATTAGGTTCAGAGCTTCTGCAAAAGGTCAGTCCATTTTCCATTGATACAAATAAAATGGTTTTCTCTTGTACAGTCTTTGGAAAGTCAGTCCAGTTACCTTTGAGTTTCAATCTTGTAAATAAATGCAAACCCATTCCAGTTGAGTCAGTCAGTACTGTCAAGTCAGTAAATTTAAATAAGATGGAACGCTGCATAGCATATGCAGAAGTTCATGGAGAAAAAGCCTTGGCAGAAATAAAAGAAATGTTCAGGTACACAGGGTACTACCAAAGGACCAAACACCAAAAGCAACCACTTCACACAAACAGATCACAGATCAACACACTGATGTTTTGACGTGGTTTAAACCCTCTTGAGGGAAACACTCCACGGCCCCGGCCAAATAGCTTCTACAGGACAATTTATTATGCAAAGAAAGAAAGTTACAAATGAGCTTCTCATAATCGATCAACTAAACAATGACCCTCCATGCTCTTTATATAGAGATCATGGACCAATCGGGTGTTAAGCCACAGATCAAGGTTAGGTTTGATCTAAGAGAAGTTGAGCCGTCGGATCACTCTATGTCGGGAACATATCGTGACCGTCGGATTAAGTATTTACAAATGCATACTAATGCATACTAAAAAAGCACACTATCCCTAACGGATATATTACACAAGTTGATCTTAACTAACTCCTAAGTGTCTAAATATCCTAACAAAAATAAAGAAAGAATGTTGTTCGGAGAGTCCTAATGCATTTTGGACTCGAGAGAAATATTTTGTTTCGCTACCTTTTGACCCGCTTCAGAAAATAAAGCCCATGAAAGCTTCAGCTCGGTTGATGAGTCCCTCTGAAAGGGAATTCTGTTCAAAAGAAATTCAAGAGCTATTGCAAAAAGGCTTGATCGAGCCATCCAAGAGCCCGTGGGCATGCAGAGCATTTGTTGTAAACAAACACTCAGAACAGAAGAGAGGAAAGCCTCGCCTGGTAGTAAATTTTAAACCTCTCAATGTTGTTTTACAAAAGGTTAGATACCCACTGCCTGATAAAGCTAGCTTGCTGCAGAAGATTGTAGGTTGCATTGTTTTCAGCAAGTTTGATCTCAAATCAGGGTTCTACCAGATAGGCATTGAAGCAAAGGATCGCTTCAAAACAGCCTTTGTTGTCCCTCATGGACAATATCAGTGGAAGGTTTTGCCTTTTGGAATTAATAACGCTCCATCAGAGTTCCAAAAAAGGATGGAGGATATCTTCAGAGACATCCCGTGGCTTGTTGTCTTTATTGATGATATTTTAATCTGCTCAAAGAGTCTTCAAGATCATCTTAAGCATCTTCAGTTTTTCTATGATCTTGTTTTTAAACATGGTTTGGTCCTGTCTGAATCAAAGATGGAAATAGGAAAGACAGAAATGGATTTCCTAGGTTTTCATATCAAAAAAGGACAAGTGATTCTGCAGCAACATGTGTTGCAGTCTGTTGAGCATTTTCCAGATAAAATTTTAGATAAGACACAGCTTCAGAGATTTCTGGGAAGTCTAAATTACATAAGGCCCTTCTACAGAGGACAAGCAACAGACATACACTGTCTGCAACAAAGATTGAAAAAGAATCATGTTGCTTGGTCGAATAATATGACTTTGGCAGTTCAAAAAATAAAGGCCAAAGTTAAAGAATTACCAGCCCTTCATCTGCCACAGGGTACTGGTCAATTGATAATTGAAACTGATGCTTCAAGCACTACCTGGGGTGGTGTGCTATTAGAAAAGATTGATGGCGGAGAGAATATTTGTGGCTACAGATCTGGTTCCTTCAAAGCTGCTGAGCTTAATTATCCAAGTAGTCATAAAGAGATTTTGGCTGTGAAGAAAACGTTTACTCATTTTATTATGTTTTTAAAGCCTGTTAAGTTTATCATTAGAACTGATTTAAAGATTATGCCAGGGATATTTAAGAATGAAAACTTGATGGCTGAAAATAGTAGCCGAATTCTCAAATGGTTTATCTGGCTTTCAAATTTTGATTATGAAATTATTTATAAGCCAGGTTATCTCAATTGTCTTGCTGACATGCTTACTCGTGAGACTGTGCAGCCAAAAGAAGCAGTCAATTTGAAAATGTTTTATGTTGGTCAAAGTTCCTCGGGTTTAAAACAAGATAAGGGCAAAGGCCTTGCACCAGCAGAAGGCCCTGTACCAGCAAAATTCACAGAGCCTGATTATGTCAGGTTTGTGCCTCGCAATGCCTTGTTCCTGAAGCCCTGGGATGAAAGTTTATCCCCTAGTGACAGAAGAGAGCTTCTGGACTATGCAGATCGCCATGCCGCTGAGAAGTATCTCAATCTAACCTTGATAAAGCAGATACAGATGAATCCCTGCAAACTGCACATCATGGAGCGCTGGGAGCATTCGACCTTTAGAGGTTTTACTCCGGCCCAAGAAAAATTAAGGTGGTATGTGGACATAGGTGAGGGAAACCTAACTTGGACCTCATATAATTTAATTTTGCAATTCTGCAGAGAGCAAACTTCTATTGTCATCTGTGCCGACCCTGGAAATCTCAGGAATAAGAAGTGGTCTGGCTGGACCAAAATCCTTTTGGATAAATTCTGCCCCAGACTTGATTGGACTGATCGTCGTGCAAATTTCATATTGCACATGGAAGCTGATATGCAGTTAGCGGATCAAAATAACCTATGGTTTAAGTTTTTGTTGCGGCATCATGGTGGTCGTTACAGTCCGCTAGAACACACGGTTCATGTCACACAAAAATACATCAAACGTGGCCACAAAGGGAACCGTCTTGACACTAAAAATACACCGACGGAATTTGCCTTTAGACTTTCGGGTTGAGTCTATGTTTGCCAGTGAATTTATCGACAAAAAGAATGAAGTCCTGCATGGATCAGATATTGAACAGTGCTTCAGCACATGGTTGTATCCTCCTCCTGAGTACAAAGAAGATGCTGCCGTGCCTGATGATTCCCAAGATGTTGACTCTCTCCTTGAACAACGAGAGTTAGAAGAATGCCTCTATTCAGAGGATAGTTTTGATTGTGCTTGTGGCGGTCAGCCAGTTGGACCTCCGGGTAATCCGGAGTTATTTTGTGTTTGCCGATCTGGCGAAAATTAAATGTAAATATTTATTTTTCTGCATTCAATAATTGAAGCCGTGGTGGGCCAGTAACAGTAGCTCCACAGTTGTTTTTGTCGGGTTTGATTCCCTGCTGTACTGGGCCCTATATGTCGACCATGTTTTGTTGATAGATTCCCTGTAGGCCATAGCTGTCGGCCACTTGTCTTGTCTGTCAGTCCGGGTCCCCACATGGCGCTGCCTCTAAGGGACGAGATAATAGTGGTGAGTCCCACCACTACCCCGGATTCCCTCCTTTTGACCGAATGGTGCCTGTTCTCTGTAACCGGTAGACCGGCTAGCAAGCTATAAAAAAAAGGTCCCGGAGTTCATTTGGCAATTCAAGTCTAGTGGCATTGAGCTAGTTAAGAGCTCTGCAACTTAGGAGTCTAGAGCCGAGGCTCTAGTAGTTGGAAGCTCTACGAGTCATAGAGAGTCTGTCCAAAGCCGAAGGTTGTATGCTCTGCTGATTGCCCTTGTGGTATAATACAGCATCAAAAGACCAAGGTTCGACCTCTGTGAAAATGTCGAGTCTGTAAGGTGTGCTAGTAGGCATATCACTGGATCCCCAGGAAGCCTCCAAGTAGGTTCATCGCTCTGCGAAGTTCTAAACGGTAAATGGGCCAGTGACATTGTGTCTAGGCACTCAGTTCTGAGTTTGTGTTTGTGGTGATGAGCTTCGCCCTCTGAAGCCAATCCACACATGAGTCTGTAATATGATGCTGCAATGATAATATAAAGCTTGAAGTTTGTGGAATTGCTGTAAAAGTTGCTGAAGATAGATCCTGGAGCGTATTGGTATCAATATATTCATGCCAACTATTCCTATTTGGGATCCTAAACAATAACACAATAACTATTCCTATTCCTAGTTATTCTTGTAACTGTTTATGAAAAAAATTATTTAAAATGTGAGGATGCATGAATGGAAATTGAAATTGAATTCAATGTATATTTATATAAATGTATTTTACAATCTAGCCAATTTAAATTTGGAGCCGACATGTGACAGATGTGACACATCTCATCCACTTTGGGCTGTAGAAAGGGCCTCTCAGGCCCAAAAACCAACCTAGAACCATTTGTGAAAGTTTTGGTGATGTTCAAGCTCCATGAAGTTTTGATTCAAATGATGCATTTATGAATTAACAAACAATGATGTAACCAACAGATTACTGTAGACTCATCACTAGGGCCTTGTTTCTTTTATATTTTTTATTAACTTCATTTTAGTGGTGAGTCACTTTAAAAAAGCTCTGCATTATATGCAAAACTATGTTTTGCGCATAACAAAAATTTTAGGTATTTTTTGTTCACCAATTAAAGTTCAGATTCAAACCTCGCCAGTTTCGTTAAGCAACCAAAAGGGATAAGATGCTTATAATGATAATGCAATGCCAGCACACGTGTCTGCAGAATAATAGGTAGGAGTATTTAAATCCTTTCTAATCTATGAAAATCAAATTGTGTGTGCAGTCACATGTTTATGTGAGTGAAGAGAGTTGTTTTTGTACCATCGGCAGCATATAATAAGAACACCATGCACTCAAATATAAATTTCAAGTGTCAACAAGTGCAATTCATTTCCAGATTCTAAACTAAGAATCTAAATTTCAACATGTAGGCATGCATATGTTAGAGAGACGGAGAGAGCTTTGTTAGTGCTCCATCTACAACACACAACAGCAAGAAGATATCCCCAAGTCCAGCTGACATACATGTAGCTATGCACTCAAAAAAAAACAAATTAAAAAGGTCAATAAATCTGATTCATTTGCAATCCACCAAGCCACAAACTCTCTTGAACTGACCTCCTTCTGAGATTTCACATTGAAAGAAAAATGGTCTTTCATCATCAAATCCATCTGCTTGAGAATTTTATTAGCCTCGCTTGTATTTTTTAAAGATAATGATTCCTGCAGTAAACATGACTTCGGAGGTCCTTCTTGGTCTCCAGTGTCAATGAACTTCAACAAATCAATCCCATCTTGCAGTCCTTTGACAGTGGTAAAAACTGCTGTGACCTACAAAGTATTAATACATAAATGCAATGATTACAACATATATACAGAGTCTAGACAACCCACAAACGCACTGAATCTATATCATGTCAGATCCATCCAACTTGGTCATAAAACTAAATCAAGCTTTACAGTAAATAAAAAATCAATCTCTTCTGTTTACTCCTTAACCAGTCCAACTGAACAAAATCAATCATCGCAAAGATAAAGCTGATTGGACAGGTAAAAAGCATAGAGAGGAGTTATATGGCCTCCACTGGAGAAAATGTCAAGAAAAATAGCTTCAGAATAAAATATACCAAAAATCATACAAAAGCACTTTTTAAATAGTACACAACATGAATCTAGAGTAGCAAGTTTGTGCATGCATGTGTGGCTATGACTGCTGGTACAGTGATGCCATTTTTAAAAATCTGTGTTTTTCATGGTACAAGGGTGAGTCACGTGTGTATGTACATATATATTGCATGCATATGTTTTATAACATATACAAACATATATATATATTTGGACATATAGCATTTACATAAATGTATATTACATATATAGACATATTGAGGATACATTATACTATAGAATATATGTATACACATCAAATGTTATCATATATTGTCTACATTTAACTACACACACACACACACACATATATATGGAGAGAGAGAGAGATGAACACAGAATGCAACCCTCTCAACTTTTTGAACCATAGACACAAGATCTGCATCTTTGACAAACAGATATTCCATCTCTGATTATCTGCATCTTTAACAAACAGATATTCCATCTCTGATTTGATTAAAGAGAAGCTCTATTTCTTACTTCTATGGGTCAAGTTATGACCTAATGACAAAGCAGTTGCCATTGATCAAGAAGGAAATCCAAAAGAAAAGAAAAAAGTCCGGTCCAGTTGTTCATTAAGTGAGACAATTGAATTCACAAGCTACATAATATATGATAGCATATGGTGGATATACATATATTATACATCCTTAATATATCTATATATGTAATATATATCTATATATGTAATATATATCTATATATGTAATATATATCTATATATGTAATATATATCTATATATGTAATATATATATATATATATATATTATTTTCTGGTTTTGCTGTTTTCTTTACCAACTTTTTTCGGGGGGGAATGGGCAGGCATCCCCTGATTCCCACTGGAGGATATGGGTATGCAACCAAGACCCCATCCCACCAGTCCTGAACAAGGAACGACAGGTAGCAAATCCTACTTTTCTGCCATGAGCTGGTCCAAATTGCAACGAAATTACTAACAAACAGCTAAAGCCATATTTCTAGCAACAACAAAAACAAGAGCATGAGATTGAAGTTTCAATCTACAAGGCGAATTCAATGTGCACAAAGTTTCACTTCAAAGGTAGGTCACAAGATTTGCTGCATCTCAAGGGTGAGATTCAAATTCAGCCGAATTTCAAGGCGAGGAAAAAATTCATTCAATTTCACCAATTTTTAACATAAAATTCATTACCTTGGATTGTCGTGCTTCATTGTTCATTGTTTTCCAGATCTCTCCTCTCCTATACCTTGGACTGACTGTGGCTGACGGTGGATGGTAGTCTAGACTCTAGACACTATTCCTCGTGAGTCATGATGACAAACAGTTATTATTTCCCTCGTGAATTGAGACAAGGAATGGTGATTGACGGCAAGGTATATAGCTAAGTTGCACTGAAACGGATACGGAAACGGATACGGATACGGGGGGGGACACGGATACGGCAAATTTTCAAAAAATCTGGATACGATACGGCAGGGAAACGGCATATATATATATATATATATATATATATATATATTCTAACTAAACTTTGACATTCATCATTTAAATTTCAAATTATATATATATATAATCTAACTAAAATTTGACATTCATCATTTAAATTTCAAATTAAAATTTAAAACTAAATATTTACAATTTAACATATTAGATAATCAAGAATTATCAAAAGTAACTTTTAAAATTTCATAAATCAAGAATTAAATCCCAATTATTAATTTGATTTCCTATTGAACGGATATATAAATATTAAAACTATTATATACGTGACAATGTCTAACTTCAATAAGCACTTACACATCTAATCTTAATATTCCATTTCTACTACATATGTTACCACATAACGGATATATAAAACTATTATATACTTGTGACAATGTCTAACTTCAATAAGCATTTACACATCTTTTTCTAATATTCCATTTCTACTACATATGTTGCCACATTCATACCATTGAACGGATATATAAAACTATTATATACTTGTGACAATGTCTAACTTTAATAAGCATTTACACATCTAATTCTAATATTCCATTTCGACCACATTCATACCTTTCATTACCTATATATATAATTATTATATATATATTAAAACAGTGACCAACTTTTAATTAAAAATTTAAAACTCAAATAAATAATTCCAACTTTTAATTAAGAATTTAAAACTCAAATAAATAATTCCATTCATTCTAATTCTTTGGTGATAGCACTAATTTAACTACGGAGATAACCGTAGATGGAGGGCACAATGGTTCGATGAATCGATAGTAGTTAATAAACAGAAGTAGTATTGGATTGAATACGCAAAGGTTGGGTTGAAGTAGACAGAGGTAACCGTTTGATTGGTGGATGACCACTCCAGGATTGCGTTAACTCAATACATTTATCACTACACTCGCTCGAGAGACTACCGCCGGTGATCGTGGCGATCGCTGGTTAAGATACCTGTTGAATTAAAAACTCTAACAAACTTCAATCCGTTCTAATTTCTTGAAATAAATAACTTTTAGATATAAATACTTTATCTATTTTATTTCTTTAAAGAATTAACCTTAGAATCACGACACTATTCTATGAACAGAGATGACCGTAGGTCGTGCACAATGGTTCGGTTAGTCGATGGTAAGAGGTATACTCGGAGGTCAGAGACTAAAGTTAAGGGTTCGCTAGATTAAGCAGATCGCCTATTCCCCTCGATTCCAGAACAGAGACGGTAAAATGCCGACTAAATGCGGATTAAATTCCGACTGACCGGATCACTTTTTGCGGGTCCGTTTCAGATTTCGTGAATCCGTTTCGGAATTTAGCGGATCCGTTTCAAAATTTGTGGACCCGCTTCCGAATTTTTTGATCCGTATCAACGGCGTTTCAGCCGCGTTTCGCATCCGTATCCGTTTCGGAAGCTTGGAACGGCGTTTCAGCAACCCAAGGGCGCCGTTTCCGGTAACTTAGGTATATAGTGATCAATGGCAAACAAGTATCGTTTACCGCATGAATCGCCACTGTGAATTGATGATCGACGGCAAGGCAGCGAGTGATAAGATGGCAAAAAGACATCTTCAACTTAATTTATATATAATATGTTACAGTTATATTCATTATATATTTTGTATTATGTTATAAATTACAATATAGTATTAAATGTTAGTTATTTTTAATATGTAAAATATATTAAAAATAATTTATTTTTATATTAATATATAATATTTTGAAAATATTGATATGAACAAATTTAATGCCGAACTATATTCGAATCTCATCCAAAAATTCGAATTCAAATCAAATTTCATCTTTGTCGAACTTAAACTCAAAACCGAACCATGTAACATAGCTTCAAAGGCCTAGAAAAGATAGTGTAAAGGATGAGCTACAACCCCAAGAATTCAGCCCTTCATATCATGAGTTCACGATAGCAATTTGAATGTGTTTGGAAATCACCTATCTAGCTTAGGTGAGTCATATAAGGTATTTATTTATAAATGCTTTAATATAGTTTCCTTGATTTGGACATATCACTTGCAATTACCATGATTCCTTGATTTGGACATAATTTGCAATTACCATGCAGATTGTATCCTAACTCTCACCTTGGTTCTTTCATCCATTGAAAATCCTCGTGTCCCCCCCCCCAACTCACTTTGACTGACTTGCATACATATCCTTTATTCTTAAGGCCCTCACCACTCCAACACATGTTCATCCCCTTTACTTAAAACCACAAGTCATTATTTTCCAACATTTGACCCAACATATTCCTACACTTCCAATTCCCATAATAGTGAGTAAATTATAGTGGACAAATATCATAGCTTTTGCCTTGCATCCATTCATTCAAATCCTCCATTTCTCCCCTACCTCCTTTCCGTTGACTTGTACACATATCCTTTATTCTCAAGGGCCTCATCAATCCACCACATGTTGCTCCCTTTCACTCCAAACCACATGCCACTATTTGCCACATTTGACCCAACTCATTTAGTGATTTTGGGCAAAGAAAGCTTAGCTTCTTGCAAGGATGCTCTAAATCACAATCCAATACTCCACACCATTATCCAAGTTCTCATGCATCAGCTCTAATTTACAACTACCTTCAGCTCTAATTTACAACTACCTTGACCCATTTCATGTAATCCTTTTGACCCTACAAAGGTATTAGTAACATACTAACAGCTCTAAAGCACAAACCAATACTCCACACACCATTATCCAAGTTCTCGTGCATCAGCTCTAATTTACAACTACCTTGACCCATTTCAAGAACTACAGATTAATAAGCAAGGGTTGTTGCAGGCCTACAACGAGTTTTTGACTCATGGCATAGAACTTCTTAACTCAACCATAAGATATGTATTTAATTAGGCTCCCTACACTGGCTTCCCACCATTTTCGAATATCCATATCATCAATCATGTTCACAAGTTAAGCAATGTGTCTTATCGAAATAACTAAAGAAACATAGTGATAAAACACATATTGTCTATGCATTGCTCCACTATGGCTGCTTATGTTTCAATGCCTACAAACAAAGCTAAGGGTCAAGCAGATTGCACTCAACTCTACTAAGTTACATTGAAAAAGAAACAAGGGAGAAACAAATATAACAATTTTTAAATAGGCCAAATACAAAATAGCATTGAAACATATGTGTGTGTGTGTTACAAATAACATTGAGATCCCCAAGCTTTGCCATATCTCCAAGAAATCAGTACAAACAAGAGAAGTACCATCTACTAACACTATAGCATGCCAATGCAACCTGTCCAGGGTGATGGTTAAATATTGATCCTCGACATAACTAAAACAACACTTGGTAAACGAACACTCCCAAAAGAGCAATGGCAAACTAAACATCACCCATCTAAAAACTTTTTGTTATATATCGCAAGATGAGATATACCATCAATTCCTGGTTAGGGGGGGGGCATGTTCATCAAGGATGCACAAGCTCTTGACCCACTGCATGCTATGATTTAATTTTAGCTTTAGTTGTTCTCTGAAAAAGGTTCTGATGTTCATTGTATATACCCTTCCAGTTTTAGCCTTTTTGTTTACAGATATTTTTCCATAAATATAAGACGTATTTTTCAATATATATATATATATGCACTAGCTTTCAAGGTTACTCTATAAGTGTTTACACCATGTCTAGGGTTGCTTCATTAGATTCGAGCGACATGGTGTATGTTCAGCACTTGGATGATGCATAATGGATTTGCACATGAAAGATGGTCTGTGATGGATTTGCACATTGGGATGGCTTACTCAATGGTTGTTTAACTTCGGGTGCTTGCTTGGCACTCTTTTCCAAGGTGTTGGAGATCTCTTAACAGCTTGGGTGACATTCTACATAATGGCCACATGGAGATGGTTGCTTACTTGGAGAACACCCTACTTAAGAGGAGGAGTGTTTTGCATCCTAGAGATGGGTATTGGGCCCTTGACAACACGAGGTAGTTAGAATTCTTGTATGGAGGCTTGAAGTTGGTTCGAGGATGCCTAGGTTACAACAATGTTCATGCAAGGGGGAGTGGACCTAGTGGAGTACATGGCTTAAGAGAATCGATGGCGTCTTTGGAGGCTTGTGGGAAGAGCATTAGACACACCTCATGAACTACCATTGCATTTGGAGCCAAGCTTGTGGATGACATCACCTTGGAGCTTGACATGTTTACCCTTGGACTGTATCACTTCACATGAGTGAGCCTACATGTGATTATAGTAGGTTGCTTGTAGGGACATCAACCCACATATGTATTGTCAACCTCCCTTACCTCTCATATATATAGAGAGAGAGGAAGGAGAGAGTCCTTCATTGACTCATCATTCTTGTGGAGACATGATGAAGATCACCACAATAGTATTTCTCTCTTGGATCTTCTCATGTGCTTGATCTCTCTTTCTCTTTGAGTTGCTAGGATTTCTTGTTTTCGTTCCAGCATCCTGAAGACAAGGGTTAGGGTTTTGTCCCTTGGATATTTAGATACTAAGGTTTTCAAATGTAACCCTAGGTTGTACATGGTGAAGAGCAAAGGAAGAAGTGACATCTTGCCATGGAGGACATGCTAGAGTGATTCATGCTTCTTGGATCTTCTTGTTTGAGCTGGGGCTTTCTTGGCTTTCCCTAACTAGGTTTTGGAGAGATAGTGAATTGTACTAGCCTTATAATAAGGCTATGTTATGTAAGTGAACTTCAACTTTATGCATATTAATGAAGTTCCAACTGTTGAATACTGGTGTAAGTTGTAGATTTGATTTTCAACCATTTATTTCTTCATGGTTTGTAATTTCTAGCTCTATGTGTGTTGTTGATTTAGCATAGGTTAAAGGCAAATATGTTAAGTGATTTGACATTATAATTGAAAAATACAAGGGCAAATTTAGTGTTGTTTTACAGATTCCATAAGTGATTTTCAGAACTGTTATAAGCATGATAAGATTGCCCTAGAGGGCTGAAACTTAATGGAACACATTAGTAGCTTTACTCTTGGATTGCCTAGATGATTGAGGTTGTTATGATTTGAAACTCTGTTCATTGTTGCTGCTGTTTTATTTGTATTTCATAACAGCTCTAAAGCTGAAAATTCGCAGGGCTAAGATCTAGCAAACCTATAGTTAAGAGGTGAAATTTCTAGACTCTGAGTTAAGCGATATTTCCATAATATATACATGTTAGCAACACACACAAGAGGAGTGGATGTTGTCTAGAGAGTGCAATGGCTTTGTTTCTTCCTGAAATTGCACTTTGAGTTATCAAGCCCTAACAACAAGTGCAACACTAGGGGGAACTTGGAGGACTTGTGCAATGTCACCACAACAACGCCTTTTATCACTTTAGGTCCGCTCTCCTCCAGCGCAAAGGGGGTGACCCTAAAGCAATTCCTTAAAATATTCTTTAGGTTTCTTGAAGTAATTTCCAGATTTAAGTAACAGAAATAAAATAAAGTATTTTGTTTATATTTTAGGGGGATGAAAGAGTGGACTAGTGCCAATTCTAGCTAGAGCAAATGTAGTCCAACGGGAGATATTAAGAGTGTTCAGAATCTTGAATATTTCAGAATGATTAAGATATTATGAACATGCTAAAACCAACTCATGAACGCTGACTATAGATTACAGAAAATTGGCCCTTACAGAAAATTGGCCCTCCCTAAGGTGTTCCCGTTAAACAGTAAAAATGTATTGCAACAAGGGTGTCTTTTACTAAGAGCAGAAAATTTAACCACCACCTTTCAATGAAATGGTAACAGCAAACCTCACTTATTCAGCAGTAAAGCAGCAAAGGACAAAGATAGGCAGAACCTCAAAAATGGCCTTTCTTCATAGACAAAGCTGTCCTTCATGTACAGCTCCTTACAGCAGATTTAGAATGTGCTTTCCAGCAATAAAAATCAGCATCTGTGGATTAAATATGACGAGCCTCGCATGGCAATAAGATAACCCTTGAAATTTTTTACTTCACTAAATCTCCATCACAAGCTTTAGAGTTATTTTCTCAAACTTTCAATGACCAAAACAATGAGGTACTTTTTCTTTAAGCAGAGTTCATAGCTCAACCCTCGTACAATAAAATAACAATAAAAGAGATCTAGATCCACATTCTTCTCCTGAGAAAATGTTAAAAAATGCATGAATAGAGGCTCTTCATGACTGGGCACTCCTCAAAAATAATAGAATATGCATGGATAAGGGTTTGAATGAGTCCTCAATGCCACTTGTCCACCTCCTATGCAAAAGGCTCCCTTGGAATATGCCTTTATGACCAAGTATTGAGGTCCTTGAAGCCACTTGTCTCCATTCTCCTTGGATTGCTCTTGACCAAGTCTTCATCCTCATACCATAAACGTTGGGGCATCCTAGGTGGTGTTCTCCTCAATATAGGGCGTTATCTTTAATTGAAATGATGAAATGATACCATAAAGGCTACTCAAAGTTATAGCACTCCTTAAAAAGTGCTATAACAGCTCCCTTGAAGAGTGGATCTCCTTGATAGATGTGCAAAACAATGGGCAATAGTTATTATAACAACCCCTTATAAAAGATAGGACACCCTCAAACCATGTACTTTGACTCTAGACCATATCCCTTTTGATTTTAATGTGTATTGGATGCTTTTCAAGGGAAGCTCTGCTCCTAGGTATAGTTCTTTATAAACATGCCATAAACACCAACAAACATTACGCACCCTACAACGGAGCAATTAATGTTGCATATATCCCAGTATATAGTTATACAACATTAATTGCTCTACTACTTGATGCATACTAATTGCCATAAATACCTCCAAGAAACCATTCAAGTGATCGGCACTCCTACCAAGGCTAGAGTTTGACCAAGAGTGAGGGGACTAAAGTAAGAAGTGTAGCTATCACATGAAGGGCACTCCTCAAGATAGTCAACATTTCCCAAACAATTTATCATGCTTCCAAATATATGAATGTGCCTTGGGAAATGTGATATGAGCCCAAAAGTTGAATATACCTCCAAACAATATCCTCAATGAGCAAACTGTTAAAGAAATGTAACTACGGAAGATATTCTAATTGTATTTGTTTATTATATTATTATTATTATTATTCCTCCTTCGAGACATGTCATTGATGCAATTGATCATGTAAGAGTCATCGAAAGAGTCAATGTAAACCTTAGAAGTTGTGCCAGCCTAGAAGAATCCAAAAAAAGTTATTTTATTATGTAATTAACAAGTTGGCCCAGTCACTTAGGAGAAGTCGGCCCTATTGGGGAAAAGTCACCCAACTGAAGAATATAAATACAGAGGTTGAGTTGCTCATTTGGATCATTCACTCGCTCACTCAAGTTCGCATAAGAGAGAGAGAGAGAAGTTTGCTGGTGAAGGAGTAGTTGTTTTGTCTTGGGGCTTTATATTGTCTTGGTGAATTCTATATTGAGGAAGTTTTGCGGGGTTTTCTCCCTTGTGGTTTCCCCGAGGAAAATTTTGTGTTCTTTGTGCCGTTGTGCTGGTCTTTCTTTCAGTGATCCTATTGTTTTAATGTTATTATGCTAAAAAAGTAAAAACTTAACATGGTATCACAGCAGGCCTGAAAGAAAACATTGTGCAACTGCTGCAACTGTAGAAACTAGGGTTTCCATTTCTAGGAGCTCTCTCCACAAATCAACTGAAAAAGAGGGTGGAATCAAATCGCCTCACTAGGGCGCATCTTTTGTTGGAAGTAAAATTCAATTCCGAGAATTTTCATTTTGGGTCCACCACTACAGGCCAGAGAACTAGGGCATCAAGTTTTTGGAGGATCTTCTCACAGAATTTGGAAAGAGAGTACATTGCTCAACTCGCCTTGAGGAGGCGCATCTATTCCTCCAATCAGTTTCTCAAGATCAAAAAGTTGAAAAATTAGGGTTTCTCTATCAAACCCTAAGTCAAGCCAAAAGCAGTTTTACTAGTAAGTACTCTCTTTCTATTTTCCATTTGAGGTTCTCATATTATCAAAATGACAAACAATACCAAGCTTGATGAGAAGCTTGAGGGAGTTGAGAACTTCAGAGCATGGAAATATAGTCATGCTCATTCTTGAAGAACGTGACTTAGAAGGCTTCATAAAGGAGGAAGTTGCAGAACTAGAAGGAGATGAGGCCAAAGCAAAACACAAGAAGAATATGATCAAGGCCAAGAGGATCATAGCAGGCTCTATTAAAGATCACGTGATTCCTCGAGTGTCTTCAAAGAAGACTCCAAAGGAAATGTTTGATGCATTGTCCAATCTGTTTGAAGGAAAGAACATCAACAGAAAAATGACCTTGAGAAATCAACTCAAGGGTGTGAAGATTCAAAAATCAGAGACCATGTAGTCATACTTCACCAGGGTTTCCTAGATTAAAGAACAATTAGAAGCCATTGGAAATATGATAGAAGAAGCAAAAGTTGTGATGACCACCTTGGATGGTCTCCCGAGGGATTGGGAACCTTTCGTTCGAGGCATATGCTCTAGAGAGAAATTGATCAAGTTCAGACAATTATGGGAAGAGTGTGTACAAGAAGAAGAAAGAATAGTAGTAAGAGAAGATAAGTTAAATGACACTAAAGACCAAGCTTTAGCAGCCCATACCAAAGGAAAGAACAAAAGGAAGGACCGTGAACATTCTCCTAGAAGAACTCAAAGATTTCAAAAGAATAAAAGGACTAAGAAAGACTTCTCATCCTTTGAATGTTTTTCTTGTCTCAAGATGGGAAACATTGCAAGAAATTGTCCTCTTCAAGTTGAACATTTCAAGAAGAAGAATAAAAGATTTCATGCCCATGCAGCCGAAGATAATGATCATGAAGATGACAAGAACAAAGAAGATGAAGACTCCAGTGAAGAAAATGTCTTAATCTCAGGCCTCAATGGTTCAGTTTCTCATGGATGTGACACATAGCTCGTGGATAGTGGAGCCTCCAAACACATGACAGGTTTCAAGGATTCTCTTTCACATATTGTGCAGAAAGATTCTCCACACAAAGTGAAGCTTGGAGACGATTACCAATATCCTATCAAAGGAATGGAAGAAGCCTCTTACAAGTTGAATTCTGGAAATTCCATGAAGATGAAGTCCTATATGTCCCAGGTTTGAAAAAGAATCTCCTTTCTATCTCAGCTTTAGATAAGAAAGGTCTTAGAATTGCTTTTGTAGATAGTGAAGTCCTCATGTGGCCAAAAGGGAAGACAATAAATGATGTAGTTGTGATTGGAATTGAAGGAGGACTCTACAAATTAAAGGGATAAGCAAATTCAGCTTTAATAGCTAGTACCATGAGTCCTTGGGAGTTGTGGCATAGAAGACTCGCTCATGTACATTACAAAGCATTACCAATAGTGAGCAGAGTGGTGACAGGATTACCAGAAATCCAAGTTGATCATGAAGGAGTGTGCGAAGGATGTGCACAAGGAAAGAATAAAAGGAATCCATCTCCAAGCAATGGCAGTAAGGCAAAAGGCATTTTGGACATTATTCATTCAGACATTTGTGGACCAATGTCAACTACTTCCCTAAGCGGGTATGTTTATTATGCTTCCTTTATTGATGATTATTCCCACAAAACATGGATTTACTTCTTCAAGAATAAAGGTGAAGTATTTGAAAAGTTTAAGGAGTTTAAGGCCCTTGTAGAAAACCTCTCTGAAAAGAAGATCAAAATCTTAAGGTCAGATAATGGAGGAGAATTCACATCAAGTGAATTCAAAGACTTCTGTAAAGAAGCTGAGATTAAGAGGGAGCTCACCATTCCCTATAATCCCCAACAAAATGGTGTCGTTGAAAGGAAGAATAGATCTATCATGGGAGCAGTAAAAGCCATGATCCATGATCAAGATCTACCCATGCACTTATGGGTTGAAGCAGCTAGAACCGCAATCTATGTGCAAAACAGAATCTCTCACGATGCTCTTGGGAACAAGACTCCAGAAGAGATGTTTACTGGTGGGAAGCCTGAAGTCAATCACCTGAAAATATTTTGTTGTCCAATATTCTTACATATTCCCAAGGAGAAAATATCTAAGTTAGAACCTTCAGGAAAGAAGGGGATATTTGTGGGTTACAGTGAGCAATCAAAGGCTTGTCGAATCTACATCTCAGGATATCGTCTGATTGAACTCAACAGAGACGTTACATTTGATGAGGATGCAGCATTTTACAAAAAGACTCATGAGGATGAGGAGCATGAAGCTCCTAGAGTTACAGAAACTAGCAACACACCAGTAATAAATGTTGAAGAAGAGCATATACCAAAAGATCACAACATGACAGAACCTCAAAGACCTGAGGAGCCACCTCATGAGATGATTTCACGAAAAAGAATACCAGCTTGGGCACGAGAAATAATTCAAGATGCAGAAAAGTGCGGTGCTCCAGAAAGAACATGCAGAGAAAGTAAGAGACCAAGGCCATACTCCAATTATGTAGCCTTGATGTGTAACCTCGTTGAAGAAGAACCCACATGTTTTGAAGCAGCAGCAAAGAAGAAGGAATGGTTGGATGCCATGATTGAAGAGTACCAATGCATAATAAAGAATGATGTTTGGGATGTGGTACCGAGACCGAAGACAAGTCAGTAGTATCTTCAAAGTGGATTTTCAAAACAAAGCATTCAACAGATGGAAGTATTGAAAAGTACAAGGCAAGATTTGTAGCCCAAGGGTTCTCTCAAAAGGAAGGAATTGATTATGAAGAGACTTTTGCTCCTATGGCCAAATAAACTTCAATAAGAACCATTCTTGCCTTGGCAGCTAAGATGAAATGGAAGCTACATCAAATGGACGTAAAGACAACTTTTCTAAATGGTAAGATAGAAGAGGAAGTGTACATACAACAACCAGAAGGTTTCGAGATAGATGACATGAAAACACATGTATGTAGATTCAAGAAGGCATTGTATGGGTTGAAAAAGCACCCAGAGCGTGGTATGGAAGAATTGATGGTTTCCTGATAAGCTTGGGCTTTACCAAGAGTAAAGAAGATTCCAACCTTTATTATAAGGTTGTAGATGATGAACCCATGATATTAATCTTATATGTGGATGATCTATTTTTGACAGGAGAAGATAAGCCCATCATTGAATGTAAGAAGAAGCTTGTTGTAGAATTTGAGATGAAAGACCTTGGTATGATGCATTACTTTTTAGGTCTTGAGGTATGGCAGTATCCAAATGAGATTTTCCTAAGTCAAGGAAAATATGCTATTGAGATCCTAAAAAGATTCGGGATGTTGGATTGTAAGGCCATGCCTACTCCAATGGTGACAAACTTGAAGCTCTTAAATGATGCTTCATCAAAGACTATGGATGTTACATTGTACAAACAGATCATTGGCTCATTGATGTATTTGACAAATACAAAACCAAATATATGTTTTGTTGTGAACACTTTGAGTCAATATATGGTAGAGCCTAAACATGTTCACTTGGTTGCAGCAAAACATGTGATGAGGTACCTAAAGGGTACATTGGACGATGGACTCAAATATGTATCAGATAATGAGTTCAGATTGTACAGGTACACAGATTCAGATTGGGGTGGAAATGCCGAGGACAGAAAGAGGACTTTAGGATGTTGTTTCAGTTTGGGATCAGGTATGATATCATGGCTCAGTAGAAAGCAGTCATGTGTTGCTCTCGGCACAGCAGAAGTTGAATACATCGCAGCATGTTCACCTTGTAGCGACGTAGTTTGGCTTCGCAAGATGTTGGCAGGATTGTTTGATGCCGAGATAGATGTAACTAATATCCTTTGTGATAATCAGAGTTGTAACAAGATGTCAAAAAACCTGGTGTTCCATGATAAATCAAAGTATATAGAAATTAAGTATCACTGCATATGGGATATGTGTTAAATTTCATAAATTCATAACATAATAATATAAATGCATAACCAAGATCACTAGAAGCAAGACAAAGCACAAAACAACAACACAGAGTTTACCCTGGGAAACCCAATTGGGAAAAACACAGCAACCTTCGCATAGAGATGATAATCTCGAGATCAAAGTACAAATAAGAAAAGGGAAGAAATGTGAAAGTGTCTTCCACAAGTAGATACCCCAAATCAACTACCTCCTTCAAGTGATGTGAAATCAACTCTCTCCAAGTGATGCGCAAAAGGAAAGTGTGAGAATGAGATAATGAGGTGCACTAGCCTCCTATTTATACAAGTGCAAAACTAGAAAATTCCCTAACTGGGCCTACTTCACCTAGGAGCAATAAATAATTTAATTTTAATATTTTTATTTGTTTATTTTGCACCCCAAGGCTTACATTGATTCTTTCATGTGTTTACATAAATGATTACATAAAGTTCATCTCCCTTAGGATGTACAAACAAGTACAATGAAGGTACAATAAAATATAATGAATAATATCTTTCGAAGTTGTACAAAATCCAACACTCCCTCTCAACGAGGAAGGTATTCTTCGATCTTACTCTCCATCATGATCATCTAGGTTTCATCTTGTACATCCATTCTGTCTCCATCATCTCTATGCATACTGAAGGTTGTCCACACAGTCTCTGTGCATCTTCTTCACTAGTCCTTCGATGAGTCCAGGAGAATCACTCAATCTTGGATTGAGGAGAATCACTCAATCCTGGATATCTGAGATTATTAGCTGTACCATCTCTGCTATGCAATTTGCTACATGTCTGTCTCATTTGCCGATGGGGTCCTCCCATACCTGGCTGAGATCTCAAACGAGCAAAAGGGCATGGCCATCTACTGATTGTCCGACTCTTCTGCCTATGGGATTTCTCCCATATCTGGCTGAGTACCTGGATTGTAGAGGCACCTGTGCAACCACGGGCAACTGCTGACTGTACTACTCATCTGCCTATGGGATTTCTCCCATATCTGGCTAAGTAACTAGACTACAGAGGCACCAGTGTGAACCCGACCAACTGCTGACTGTCCTACTCATCTGCCTATGGTATTTCTCCTATATCTGGCTGAGTAACTCGACTGCAGAGGCACCTGGAAAAGCCGGGTAAGCATCTCAATGTCATCTTCCCCTCTCAAGGAGGGATACGTTCTCTTCGACTCCAAGTCTTCCGCGAAAGTATTCGAACTTCACCCTGGGAAGAGCCTTGGTGAGAACATCTGCAGTTTGGTCGTCTGTCGACACGTATTGTAACTCGACTGCACCTTTCTGCACCATATCACGAATGAAGTGATATCGAATCTCGATATGCTTCAACCTGTCATGAAATACAGGATTCACTGACATCTGCACACAACTCTGGTTATCACAGTGAATCACGGTCGACTCTGGAATCTGGCCGAACAATCCTGTCAAGAGTTTACGAAGCCAAACTGCTTCTCGAGCTGCTATGCTAGCAGCCATGTACTCGGCCTCTGCAATACTGAGTGCTACCGAGTTCTACTTCCTGCTGCACCAGGAAATAACTGCAGAACCCAAACTAAAGCAACATCCAGAAGTACTCTTCCGATCTCCAACACATCCGACCCAATCTGAGTCTGTAAACCCCTGCAATCTCAGGTCACAATCTGAAGCATACTAATCCATATCCCACAGTGCCACGTAAGTATCTGAGCACATGTTTTGCAGCAATCCAGTGAATCTGCCTTGGTTCGCACATGAACTGACTGAGGGCATTCACAGCAAAACATATATTTGATCTGGTGTTGGTCAGATACATCAATGACCCAATCAACTGGCGATAAATGGTGGGATCAAACAAATCAGAATCTAAAGTAGAATCTCTCAACTTCCTCCAATTCGCATCCATCGGAGTAGCCATCGACTTGCAATCCAACATCCCGAATCTCTTCAATATATCAATGGTGTATTTTCCTTGTCCTAGGAAAATCTCTTTCTGCCTCTGCCATACTTCTAATCCCAAGAAGTAATGCATCAATCCAAGATCTTTCATTTCAAACTCAGAGGCGAGATCCTTCTTACACCATACAATGAGTTTCTCATTTCCTGTGAGAAACAAGTCATCAACATATAATACCAAAATTAGTGGCTCAACGTCTACAACCTTGTAGTAAAGGTTTGGGTCTACATCACTCTTGGAAAATCCCAAGCTCACCGGGAATCCGGCTATTCATCCATACCAAGCACGGGGTGCTTGCTTGAGTCCATACAATGCCTTTTTCAGTCTACATACATGAGACTCCTTTCCTTGGACAATAAACCCATCTGGTTGTTCGATGTAATCTTCTTCCTCAATAACACCATTGAGAAAGGTTGTCTTCACATCCATCTGATGCAACTTCCATCCCACAGCTGAAGCAATCGCGATAATGGATCTGATGGAAGTATATCAGGCCACAGGAGCAAAAGTCTCATCATAATCGACTCCCTCTTTTTCTGAGAGAATCCTCTAGCTACAAATCTGGCCTTGTATTTCTCAACACTGTCATCTGCTCCCTGCTCGATCTTGTATAGCCATTTAAAAGTCACTACTGACTTCTCCTCAGGTCTCGACACAACTTCCCACACATCATTCTTCATGATGGATTGATATTCTTCCATCATGGCATCCTTCCAAACTTGATGTTTGGATGCTTCTTCGTAAGTGGTGGGTTCTAAATCAATAATGTTGCTCATGAATGCCACATAGATGGAGAACCTCTGAGGTCTTTTGCTTTCTCTGAAAGTGCAATGTGGAGCATCATGCCCCTCTGCATCCTGCAGTGTCTGTTGTGCCCATCTAAGTTTTTTTCGACCTACCACATCTCTGGGGATATCAATTGGATCTATGGGATCGATAGGTTCATCCTTTTCTGTTGACTCCCTCTGAACTGGAGGGGGAGATGATCTCATCTCCTTCGGTTCTAGCATTTCTTCATCATCGATCTCCATATCTGATCCTTTGCCTTTCCTGACAGCCATTTCTTCTTCAAAGATCACATCCCTATTGACTTCAATCTATCTGGATCCTGGAATGTAAATTCTGTAAGCCTTTGAAGACTCACTATATCCCACAAAGGTTCCCTTCTTTCCTGAAGGTTCTAATTTTGATCTTTTCTCTTTGGGCACATGTATGTAGACTGGACAGCCAAAGATCCGGAGATGGCCCGCTTCTGGTTTCACACCTATGGACGCTTCTTCCGGAGTCATGTTCTTCAATATCTTATGTGGACATCTATTTTGTACATATACAACGGTTCTGGATGCTTCTACCCACAATAACATTTGAAGACTCTGGTCATGTATCATAGCTTTGGCTGCCTCCACAATTGTACGATTCTTTCTTTCTGCAACCCCATTTTGTTGAGGGTTGTAGGGAACTGTTAGCTTCCTCTTAATTCCTGCTTCCTTCCAGAAATCATTGAATTCTGTAGAGGTGTATTCTCCACCATTATCGGATCTCAACATCTTGATCCTCTTTCCTGACAGATTCTCGACTTGTGCTTTAAACTCTTTGAACTTGCTGAGCACTTCCTCGGATTCTTTTGACTTGAGAAAGTATATCCAAGTCTTTAGTGAGTAATCATCGATAAAGGTGATATAGTAATGATAAACACCTAATGACACAACTGTCATGGGCCCGCACAAGTCAGAGTGTACTAGATCCAAAATCCCTTTGGATCTACTCTTGCTATCCGAAAAGGATTTCTTGACATTCTTGCCAAGAGCACATCCTCTACATGTTCCATCATGGTCTGCCTGGAGCCTTGGCAAACCTGTCACAATATTCTTCAGAACTGGGAGAGCTTGATAGTTCACATGAGCTAACCTTCTATGCCATAACTCGCCCATACTTGCCGCATCATGTATTAGGGCTTGGACTAGTGAAGTGTTTATTCTATAAAAGCCTAAGCTGCGGGGAATCGCTCTACCACCCTCCACTTCGCTCCCGATTCGTGATTTCGGATGAATCGATCCCGAAATCGCGATTCCTCATCGATTCCTCCCGGAATCGATTTCTCAATTCACGATTCCGAGGAGAAAAAACGCTCCCTAGAATTTTAGGAATCGGTCTAGAATCCATGCTTCCGGATCGATTCCTGAGCAATCCCGAGCAAAAAAAACGCTTCCTAAGTGATTTCGCGGGCCTTGGCGGACTTGAGTCTGATTTTCTCATTTTTGCATTTCTTTTTTGCTTTTTAGGGATTGGCTAGGGTTAATTTAGGCAAATAAAGTCTTTTGGACTCCATTTGGACACATTCTATTCCTCATTTCATTGATTTCACTTCTCTTTCTAGGGCTTGGAGTGGGTTTGCTAGTTGTTTGAGAGCAAATTTGTGGGAGCTTGGAGGGGAGATCGAAGGCTTCTATTTGAGGGGGGATTGAAGGCATTCGCTAGTGTTGATGCTATCGAAAGGCTGATATGAAGTACGTTGATTGTTGAAGCAGATTGGGCAGTAGCAAAGATTAATCTAGGTTTGTCCAAGGCAAATTTGGGTTGATTCTAGGCATAAAGGAGAAACAGTAGCAGCCTCATCTCATTCCTGGTCACTCCTACAACCTTTAAGCTTTCAACAACCTGGGCATGTTTTGAGGATTAAAGCAGCGTCAAACGCAGATATGGGCATGTTTTGGCAGTGCTGTGCATATAAACTACCCTAAACTTTGAAAAAACTGAAGTCTGGGCCCTAGATCAGCAACACATGCCCATCTTTGAATAAATCCGTGGGTAAAGGGAACCTCAACCATGCATTCTGGAGAGTCAAATGGTGTAAATAGCAAATCATTAATCACCCAGAAATCTATTAGTCAAACTAGAACATCTAATGCTTAGTCTACCTCATAAATTTCAACAATAAACAAAGCCTAGTAATGCCTTCTTCAACAAGCTCACATAAAATATTTATCATAAACAACCACCTAAAATTTATAAGTTGCATCACTAATTTGTGGCCTATTTTGTAAACATATGGCCTAGTTCGATGGCAAATATTATATGTTGAAATTTGAAGGTTGATATTGTTGATGATTGTTGATTTGATCATTTAATGACAATGTTATAAGTTATAGCTCCTAGATGATTGGTGTTATATCAATGTGTACTAAATGGTTATATGAAATTGAATATCTATGTTTTCATGTTTTCTATAGCTAATTTGGCATAATACATGTTTTTTCAATATATATGCATCAAAATATATTAAAATATATATTATATAAAAAACGCTCCTGAAACGCTCCCAAAACATAAGCTTTTGAAAATTTCGCTTTTCGCTCCCGCTCCGCGCTCCCAACAGCCTTGATACAAGCTCTCTTTTCTTATGCCAATAACTTTGGTTGTGCTCATGCTTGAGTTCTTGTGCCAGGCAAGTACTTTCCCTTCTGAGAAAGCTACTTTAAATCCCTTGTCCTCCAATGTTGAGATGGAGACAAGGTTTCTTTTCATACCAGGTACATAGAGTACATCACTTAGACATAATGTATCATTTGATTCTAACTGAAGGGTGGTGGCTCTAGACCCCTTCACAGTGTAACTTGCATCATCTCCAAGTACCACACGGAGATGTGAATCTTTCTCAATTAATTCTAAAAGATCCTCTCTATAACATGTCATGTCTCTAGATGCACCACTATCTATGAGCCAAGTGTCACTAGTGGTAGGAATAGTACCTGATAGTGCTGATATGAATAGAAATTCCGTGTGATCTTCATTCTTTTGCTTCTTGTGATGATGATCTTCTTCTACATCAGCAGTGGATGCTTCATGTTTCCTTTTGACTTGGTTTCAACAGCTACTGGCGTAATGTCCATACTTCCTGCACCTATAGCATTGAACTTGAGATACATCCTTCTTCTTCTTTTGTTCTTGGCGAGGACTTGATCTCCTTTCTTGGTGCTTGTGTCTATCGAAATTCTTTCCTTTTCCCTTACCTTTCTTGGCATGGGAAACAAACGCTCAAGTCTCTTCATGTTGTGTGCCATGGAGTCTTTGATGTGCTGCAATCCTTGTCTCCTCCTGACAACAATCTGCCCAAAGCTTGTCAAACTTTGGTAGTTTGGATCTACCACTTATGCTTTGGATAAAGGACTCCCATGATGGTGAAAGACCATTTAGAGTGTGGAGGACAAGCTCCTTACCGCTAATAGGATCTCCACTAGTGTTGAGCTTGTCTCGAAGTTCTGTGATCCTCATGAAGTATGAGGCAATGGATTCTGACTTTGCTATTTTCATATTTGAGAGTTGGTTTCTCAAAATCATGGATACATTTAGGCTAATGTGTTCAAACAGCTTCATAATGGTCTTGAACATTTTCCTAGCATTCTTCTTTCCTGAGATTTGAGGAACCAAATGGTCTCTCACTGAATCCACAAGAATCCTTCTTGTTTAGCATCATTCTTCCTCCATGGGGATTTATCCTCTTCGGCTTCTGGTTCAGGGACCTTCTCATTTACATATAGCAAGAGATCATTTTCTTCTAGGAGTAGCAGAACCCTAGACTTCCAAGAGATAAAGTTAGAGGCTCCTTCCAAACGATCTTCAACCTTCATCCCAATCATCTTGATTGCAGATCTGGTTCAAAAACCCTAGCAGGAGCTAGGTCAAAAATGAAAGTTCTCGGAATTTAATTCCGTCTTCACCAATAGATTTGCCTTGCCAAAAACAAAATTCCTATGGCTCTTTTTCTTCAAAATGGTGAGTGAAGACTTCACAAGATGAAACCCTAATTCCGGCAGGGTTCCGACAATGCTTTGGCAATGGCTTCTTCTAGAACTGCTCTGATACCATGATAAATTTCATGCATTCATAGCATAATAATATAAATGCATAACCAAGATCACTAGAAGCAAGACAAAGCACAAAACAACAACACAGAGTTTACCCTGGGAAACCCAATGGGGAAAAACCCAGCAACCTTCGCATAGAGATGATAATCCCGAGATCAGAGTACAAATAAGAAAAAGAAAGAAATGTGAAAGTGTCTTCCACAAGTAGATACCCCAAATCAGCTACCTCCTTCAAGTGATGTGAAATCAGCTCTCTCCAAGTGATGCGCAAAAGGAAAGTGTGAGAATGAGATAATGAGGTGCACTAGCCTCCTATTTATACAAGTGCAAAACTGGAAAATTCCCTAGCTGGGCTGACTTCACCTGGGGGCAATAAATAATTTAATTGTAATATTTTTATTTGTTTCTTTTGCACCCCAAGGCTTACATTGATTCTTTCATGTGTTTACATAAATGATTACATAAAGTTCATCTCCCTTAGGAGGTACAAACAAGTACAATGAAGGTACAATAAAATATAATGAATAATATCTTCCGAAGTTGTACAAAATCCAACAATATGGTGCAAAAGGGAGTTGTAAAGCTCAAGTATGTTCCTACAGAGGAACAAGTTGTTGATGTATTAACTAATCCCTTATCTCAAGTAAAGTTTGAATACTTTCGAGACAAGGTTGGTGTAGTCCAAAAGGACCTCCCTCAAAAGAGGGAGTGATGATAATGATGATGTGGTTCCTGGAGCCGTGGTGTGGAAGCTCAGTCTAGGATTGGTATGTCAATCTGACAAGGCATGTTTGATCCCTAAAGGGATTGGTGTGTCAGCATGGCAAGGCCTGTTTGATCCTAGGGGGATTGGTATGTCTGACTAGGTTTGTTTGGTCCGAAAGGATTAGCAAGTCAGACAAGGCATGTTTGCTCCCCAGAAAGATTGGTATGTCTGACTAGGCTTGTTTGGTCTGAATGGATTAGCAAGTCAGACGAGACCTGTTTCATCTACCAGAGTGCTCACCATAGTGCAGTTCCAGATGCATGATGATTATGTTCCAGCATTTACATGTTGATGATGAGAATGTTGTTCCAGCATTCACACGCTGATGATGATGATGTTGTTCCAGTAATCACATGTTGATGATGATGATGTTGTCCCAGCGTTCACATGCTGATGATGATGATGTTTTTCCAAGTATTCACATACTGATGTATGATGATGATGTTCCAGCATTTACACATTGATGATGATGATGTTGTTCCAACATTGACATGCCGATGATGATGATGTTGTTTCAAGTATTTACATGTTGATGATGATGATGTTGTTCCAGCATTCACATGTTGATGATGATAATGTTGTTTTAGTATTCACATGTTGATGATAATGATGTTCCAGTATTCATATGTTGATGATGATGTTGATGATGTTCAGGTAGTTCCTTGTTGATGATGATGACAATGATGTTGATGATATTCCAGCTGTTCCTTGTTGATTATGATGGCAATGATGTTGATGATCTAGCAATTCCTTACTGATGATGATGATGTGCTGATGATGATGATCTAGCAGTTCCATATTGATGATGATGATAATGCCCCATATATATGATGTTGTTCCAAAACTTCCTATGACAGAGAGAGTTTCACCAGTCAATTGTACAGCTGTTGATGTTGATGTCTGTAGAATACCTTCCTAATTAAGAGGGAGTGTTAAAGAAATGTAACTGCGGAAGATATTCTAATTGTATTTGTTTATTATATTATTATTATTCCTCCTTCGGGAGAAGTCATTGATGTAATTGATCATGTAAGAGTCATTGAAAGAGTCAATGTAAACCTTAAAAGTTGTGTCGGCCTAGAAGAATCCAGGGAAAAAAAAAGGTTATTTTATTGTGTAATTAACAAGTCGGCCCACTCAGTTAGGAGAAGTCGGCCCTATTGGGGAAAAAGTCACCCAACTGAAGAATATAAATAGAGAAGTCAAGTTGCTCATTTGGATCATTCACTCACTCACTCAAGTTCGCATAAGAGAGAGAGAAGTTCGTTGGTGAAGGAGAGTAGTTGCTTTGTCTTGGGGCTTTAATGTTTATATTGTCTTGGGGCTTTAAAGTTTATATTGTCTTGGTGAATTCTATATTGAAGAAGTTTTGTGGGGTTTTCTCCCTTGTGGTTTCCCGAGGAAAATTTTGTGTTCTTTGTGTTGTTGTGCTTGTCTTTCTTTCAGTGATCCTATTGTTTTAATGTTATTATGCTAAACAGGTAAAAACTTAACACAAACATGCATCAAAATCTGCAATAAGGCCTCCAAACTTCAAAGGCCATGTCTTCCATGAACAACCTATTAAAAAAGACCTTCAACAATCGCATAAGTCTTCATGCATCATAAGTTGTCATAGGCTCCAAAAATTAGGCACCTTTGCCATGAACCTAAACAAACTCTTCATTAAGTTCAAGTTAGTAGACAAGCAATACCAACTCAATGGGTTCATACCTCTAGCCTCCCAAATTATTAGATTGCACCAAATGGTGAAGTAACCTTAAAAGGAAGGGAGTAATGTTTCACCATATAAATGCCACTTCTTGTCTTGTAAATTTTTAGAAAAACTTTTGGCACAATCCTTAGAAATTTGTTACTAAATCAATTTCAACAATAGGGATTATCAAAGTTCTCAAGCCTTGTAGATTCTCATAGGACATTCAAACCACCATGGATATGAACTAAGGATGCCTTCTACCCCTAACTCTTTTTAGCTTCCATTTATGAGCCCAAACAAGTTAATAGTAACAATAGTAAAACAATGTATAGATGTCAATTATATGCAATCTCAATTTCTAAAGTAATATTTGGAGTGATCCTCTTCTCCTCCTTACCAGAGAGACTACAAAAACAATTGGATACTCTTGAAAACATTTTGAGTCTAAAGATTTGATGGTTAATCATGGCAAACCACCTTCATGATCTTCAATACCTCCAATGAACTTTGAAGTTATAGTAATTCAACATCTCTACAACCATTTCCCTTCATTTCTGGTGGCTTAGACAAACCACTAAAGGGGGATTCCCTAAATGCAACTAAGTTCAAGAGATAAGGCAAACACTAGGATAAGGATAAGTATGTGAATTAAGTTGAAATTGAAGAAATTGTGAAAGAAGTACTTATACTTAGTCACAACATCCATGGATCCATAAAATCATCAAGTGATTTTCCAAATGAAAGGTGACAAACTTGTTGATACCATGAATTAAAACCTTTGGGATGGTTTGCAAGTAAATCTGAAATGGACAACCAAATATGGCATTCAATGAACCATCACTCTTTGTTCTATTGCTGGATTTGCCAAAAGAAAAGAGTTATACCATTCAGAGATAACTCGCAAAAAAAACAAATTGAGCCATGAATATAAAGACATGTCAATGTGGTTAATTGCAATGAAAACTCCAACAACTTGTAAATATAGAACTGCAAACAAAGTGCTGAAAATAAAGAAGTAACTAAGTGTTGAAAATGAAAGACAATACAAGTGCTTAGTTACTTGCAAGTGCTATTGTTCACTCATCAGTGTACCTTTTAATATTTTATAGACCCATTAGCCAATTTTGGGCACCAATGGACACCAATATTTAAATTAAGTCTAAAATATCTGCTTCTCTTCCCCTGATTTCATTTCATTTTATCCTATTTATGTGGAGTGAGTATGCAATTCCTAGATCTTATCCCAGGAAGGGAACATGTCAACTACCTGGCCACAAATAGCAAAGGTTTATGGAGAACAGCAGAAAACTATATGGCATCATTTTTGCTTCTTTATGTACAGATTCTGCTTTGAGATCATAATTGGATATGTTTTTATTAAGAGATGCATCAAGCACTCCCTCATTGGTTGTGCCTTACATGCTAATTTATCTGCCCCATACACATTTTTTATCAGTTAATGATATTGACATAATTTGAAGTTCAGTTTAATTTTCTGAAGGAGAAACAAAAAAGATAAATGAGAAGGGACTTGCTAGCCCAGAATGTAAAAGAATTATCTTGGGAAGACTGTATTCAATGTAAGGCATGTCACAATTAAAGTCCATGAGTTGAATGTAAGGCATATCATAATTAATCTCCCTACATTTAACAGAGGGATTGCAATATATTCCAGACTATACAATGATTTTTGTGTTGCGATAAGCAGATAATATCACTGATTTCAATCATGGGGATAAACTTATAAAGTAAGAAAGCATTAACCAACATGTCGATCAAGTATATGAGTGACGGGAATGTTCTAAAGATGGACTGGAATGTAAGTGACAGCCCATAAACATCAATCAAAATGAGAGATTGATATTCAGACTCTAGTTTGTCACTTAGAGCAAGACACATTAGATGAGGCATGACAGCAAATAGAAGAAAAGAAACAACGAGCAGTTGATAGACCTCAGGCACAATAACATAACAGTGCAGCCCCTAATATGTTTCAAATGAACCATCCATCTAGTGTATTAAAACAAATATCTAACACACAGGTAGCGTCGGAATACATTTCTATTAGCTAAAATCATCTCCTAAGCAATGGATGACCTGTGCCATCAGAATGCACATAGACAAAGAGAAACCAAACAAACAGGGAAAGATTGCATACCCTCTGTTTAAACTTTTTCTTCCCCACCAAGGGTACAAGATGAACAGATGATGATCCCCAAGATCCCTTGACACGTGCAACAAACCGCTCAAGGTCTGGTAGCTTTCGTAACCTTTCTAGGATAGAGCTAGCAATTTCTGGACGAGTCTTGAACTCCTCCACGGCATCAAGTCTATAATTAATTTCCCTGACGCTTCTCAACGGGTGGCAAATCCAACGCCTCAAAAGGCGTTTTCCAAACGGAGTTGTACAATTATCAAGATATTGGAAAAGGGTCCCTGCCAAGCAATAATTATGGCATCAAAAATTCTGAACTGTATACAAAATTAAGAAATATAACCATTTTAGATACTGGGTAAGAAAATTTTAAAAATAAACTAACAAACAAAACACAGGATTTTCTTGCAAGCTCTAACAAATGAAGGATAATTGAGCATTCAGAGCAGGCATGTCATGTTTGTGTGAATCAATTAACCTTCTTTGCCTCCATCTGCATTATTATTAAAAATCTCGAGGTTTGAAAGAGTTTGTCCATCGAGCCGAAGTGACCCCTTGTAGACTTCATAGGGAGAAACTGCTCCATTTCGAAGAAGATTATCATCCAGCTGGTATTCATCAAACCAAGGGAATGTCATATTACTGTAAAATAATTATATGACAAATAACTTTTTAAGCATCAAATCATGACTCCACAAATATATTACTCACTTTCATCCTATGCAAATGTGCAACTAACCCTCCAAGGGCACTTGTTGCAAGATCTTTATGAATAATTCCAGCAAATGCAGCAGACCATGGGGTCGCAAAAGATCCTTTAAAGTAGCCCCTTGACTGGATCAACTCAGACACTGTTGAAGCATCCATGAAGTCAAAGCCTGGTTGAAGAGCAGTCAGCTCTATTGCCGAGGAACCTGTAAACCATACAAAATAGGTATTACTGTTTTTAAATGAATTCGTGTTTACAGGAACATGAACTCCTTATACTGCAATGAAGGTTTTATTATTCCGCATTTTGCAAATCTTTGATTGAAATTTTTATAATTAAAATCAACTAAAGTCAAGAACAAGAAGCAACCTATCTTGACCCTGGAAATAAATCATCTCTGTTTACAAGGAGAAGATGCTAAAAGGCGGGAACAACTTCAAATATGCTCTAGGAATGCAGTCTGCCTCTACTAGAAAAACTGAATCTAATCTAATATAACAGAAGAGAATTGCATGGAACCAACGACAAACCCAAATTCTGCAATAACGCGATCACAAGTGCACTAGAGAGAGATAACCCTGGTGCCCTAGAGAGGGTAAAAATGTCCAAGTACAAGTGCACTACACAAGATGCAAAAGTTCAAATAAAATAAATGCCAATCACAAGCGAACGCCAAAGTATATGTACCCCTAGGCATAAAACACTTTATTAAAGAAATCAAAAAATTCACAAGATGATGTTATACAAACAAGAGTTGTCATCTATTTAACAAAAGTAGGGCACTCTACCCCCAAGAGGGGTTAATGAGCCTATGTGAACAAGTTTGACTAGGTTGGCCTTAAACATATCACAATAAAGTTGATAAACAATAATAAACGATCAAAGGATGGCCCTAGCCATGATTACAAAACCTTAATGATACATGAGTGTGCCGCAGCCACATGTGAAGATTACACCTATAACTCTAACATCTCCCCTTAAGTTGAATACGGGAGAAGCCTGAGATGTAGGTGGAAAAGGCTCTTGATAGCGCTCGTATGAACCAATGAGAAACTCAGTCACATTAGCAATGGTGGAGATAGCCCATTTACACAAAGGCTTAAGTCAAGCAAGGGAGTAGCTCAAGTCATCACTAACATCCCATCATTGTTATCAAAACCTTAGTAGTAATCAAACCAGTTGACCCCAAAAACCAGAACTAGGCCGGAACCTGACTTGAACAGATAAAAAATTGGAAATAAAAACCAATCGACCAAAAAATACATAAAATATTCAAATTTTGATAGTTAAAAACTTAAAACCAAGAAAAATAAAAAATAAAAAATTATATATATATATATATATATATATCCATGTGAATCCAAACCATTAAACACAAATATGCAAAGTTTTCTCATGTAAATAGTAAGGGTGTGTATAACTAAAATAGCATCGAATGCAATCAATATTTGAATCAAAATACATAAATAAAGATGATATTTTGGCAATTGTGGAAATCGGGATACTACTACGACGGCTGGGGGGTTTTCAACTTCGCCACTGATTCCCCATGGTATAAGTGAGTCAATCCCACTGTTAGATATTATAATGTTATGTAGTGTTACTTTATGTAATAAAGTGATAATGATAATAACGTCATAGAATGAAATAAGTAATACATGATAAATGGCACATATGTTTAATGTAATTATGAAGTTAGGTGAAGTTAGGTAAATTAGGTAAGTAGTTCCTAAACTAGAATAATAAAACTTGCTAGATATACATACAACACCATGTTATGTAACTTGGTGAACATTATTGATAATGCATCTCTCCTTCATTCTCTCTTGTCTCTTGCATATTTCTTCATAGCATAATTTAACATGGTATTAAAGCTACAGTGATTGTGGCATAGGGCAATCTCAAAGTCCATGTCAAAACAAAGTTTGGCACACCACAGAGCTCTGGAGAAAGAGACAAGTTCAAGTTCAAGGGCAAGACCAAGTTCTCTGCACATGTGACCAAAAATCACAAAGACCATGTTCTCTACATATGCAACAGGGCAGTACAAGCAATTCCATACGAATATGGATTGCGACTGAATAATTCAGTACAGCTGCTCAATTAAACTCAAATTAATTATGTACGGTGACAAGCATATGACGACCAGGCAACTGAAAATCCATACAAACAACAAATTCATACGATTTAATTCAATGGTAGAAACCCACAGACGGATAATTTGTACAATTAAATTTGTACAGCAATGAGACTCATTATTTCTATGTACAAATGGCAATGACAGCACATTAATTCAATGAATAGCAACCATTAAGCAGAGTACTGACAAGATGCATAAATTTTTGTATGGCAGCTCAGTCATTAAAATAATTGCACGACAGAATTGTTTGACGAGCTGTAGGCAGCAGCAAAAATTAAAGCATCATACAAAACAGCTGTCAGAATTGCATGGTTGCAACAGTTAAAGTGGTGTTCAAAATAGCAGTGAAGTATGAACTGCAAATTAAATTCAGTACAGACGATGGAGGTACAGTTATTGCATAATTTAAATTCTTGGCTTTTATGCACATCTGAATTTTTGAAGGTGTTACAAGGGCTTTTGGTTTTTTGGCATTATTGTTAAAAAATAATAATGCACAAAAACAAACACATAAGAGGAACACGTATTTTTACATTAGAAACCCTTTATAGGGAAAACCAACACTAATTAGATATCTATTAGTCTTGGCCACTCCAGCCAACATCGGCCACTTTTGGCATCCTACAATGGAGTTACTCAAGCCTTTAAATTATAAATATGATTCATCACATGCTAAAACCATGGGCAAATACCATGGGTTACACAAAACCATGGGCCTGTAAACCACTAACGGTAAACCCATTATTAACCAAATCAAGGTTATATTTAATCACTTTATAACTAAATCAAGATTAATCTAACATTCTCCATTTTAAACTTGACTTGGGGTACGCACCAACTCCCTTCAAAAATTTTAACCACGTATCGAGAATAACATGTCCCCCTCTTTAGTCTACCTAAATCTACATTAAACTTTACATAGGTAACACCACTAACGGTAAACCCATTATTAACCAAATCAAGGTTATATTTAATCACTTTATAACTAAATCAAGATTAATCTAACATTCTCCATTTTAAACTTGACTTGGGGTATGCACCAACTCCCTTCAAAAATTTTAACCACGTATCGAGAATAACATGTCCCCCTCTTTAGTCTACCTAAATCTACATTAAACTTTACATAGGTAACCCACCAAGGCGTATGCATGCCTAAATTGGTCTTACAATTGTATGCCTGTTACCAACTTATTTGTACCATAGTTGGATTTTCTGAAGAGCCGCCATTTGACAAACATGATAAGTGTTTGACTCCAGTGTATCAGATGATTCAGCATTTGTGGCTAGCCAGTTTTGGTTAGCCTATTTTGTTTTTTGAGTCGACATGACCATGGCCCCATGGGGGTTTGTAATAAAGTGTGCTAGTAGGATCTGAGTGTCTCGGTTCCCCATGACTGGATTAAGCAACTAAGGTATTCCAGGGAGTTTTTTCCCTTGTCAATTATACGTTTTGCTTAAGGCGATGTATAATCGATGAGGTTTTCTCCCGCTCCTCCAAAGCTGGAATGCCCGATTTTGAAAATTTTGGCCATGGGGGGTTATTAGAGGCCAACTAATGTATATAAGCTTACTAGACACTGTTAGAATAGGTGTCGGTCATGTCCTAGGTCCATAAAACCCTCAGAAAAAAAAGAATAAAAACAATAAAAAATTTAAAAAAAAAAAAAAAAAAAAAAAAATTCGAAAAAAATTTTACCTGGTCCGTCGAATTTGGGTTTTAATTATTTTTTAAATTTAATAAATTTCTCTATAGTTTAAATAGAGAAATAATTATTTGTAATATGTCAGTCATCCGAGGTCCGAATTCAGTGATTGATGGCTCATTTGATAAGCCAAAAATCACACATGACCTATGGGCCAGCTAGATCCAAGTTTCAGATGTCAATTAGGCCTCGTAATTAATATTTTCTATGAAAAGCCATTTACAAAGAAATTATTAATTAAAATAATAAAAATGATTATTTTGGAGATAATCCAAATCTCTCCAAAATAATCCAAATGGAATAAAATAAAAGGCTAAATGACATGGCACTCAGCATTTATGAAGATTCCAATCATCTCCAAGCATCTTCAGTCAACTATACAGTCAACATAAGTCAAAGCTCTTCAAGTGAATTCGCCCTCATACATGCATAATCGAGTTAGTGATGTGGAGGTCGTATTAATTGGGTTTTTGGTTGGTAAAGAGTTACATTAAATGGAGTGGGGGCGCCTTGCCTAGGTGGAGGCCACCTCCCACTCCCACCTACCATGATTGCAATCAAATCTTGGATAAAACTCCAAGTACCTACCACAAGTTCACGTCAATCTCATTGGAAGAGCGAGTTCCACACATGGCACTTGTTTATTAGTGTGGTGATAGTTCCGAGGTGAGATGGGGGGCGCCTTGCCTAGGTGGAGGCCACCTCCCCATCCACATCATCTCCAAGCTCGACTTGTGTTAGGTGGAGACTCATTTGATTGGTATTTTGATTGGTTGAGAGCTGGTAGATTGAAATTCGATTGGGGTTAGGTGACCATTGGCTCCATTCAAGCCAATTCGACTTGGGTCTTTAGCTAGTCTTCTATTGTTATATAATGGGGCTCATTTTGCCTCATGAAGATGGATCTTTATGCATCGAAACTCTGAGCAATTGTATTTGAATTTATATTTAATAAAGTTGTGACTTTGGAGGTCAAATTCTTGGGGGCTCTTGGTGGCCATGCTTCATCACACTCTTGAGGTGATATTGTGTCATTTTTTCATATGTTTATGATTATTTAGTTTTGATCTATATGCTTAGAAGGCTAACAATCTAGCACATGCATGTATTTCTTTTCTATTCTCTTGAATCATATGTTATTTGCAGGTATTGCTAATGGTTTTGTGAGCTCTTGCAGGTTCTCCTTCACCCCAATTTTTGGCCAAAGATCTCCCTACTTGTTAAGCTCTAGCAAAAGATGAGTCTCTTGCTTCCCATCAACTACTTTCAAAAAAAAAAGCAAACTTCTTGGTTCTAAGCTTATATCTTCAAGCCCATATTCACTAGATTAGCTTTCCACCCATATGTTTTGTCCATCCTCATCCTCTACAAACCATTATCCATCTTCTTTCTTGCCCTAAGTTTCATCTTCCTTTCGTTTGGCTTCCTCTCGTCCCATCCATCTTTTCAACCTTGCTTTTGTCCTCCTAGTCTTCTCCTCCTCTCGTCCATCTAGTCCCTTCTAGCTTTCGTCCATCCTTTGCCTTCTCTAGCTCTCGTCTATCTCTCCCTCCTCCTCTCGTCCCATCTATTCCTCCCTCCTCTCGTCCATCCCTTCCTCCTCTTGTCCACCTACATAAAAGACACAAAACATAAAACAAGTTAAAGGTTTGGTTAGTGTAGATTTACTTCATAGTATAGGTCTTGTCTTTTGCAAATAGATTAGATCTCAAACATTTTTGCTTAGTAGTTCCTAGTGTATGCTTTGAAAAGTAGCATTAGGGCTTGCATCTAGTTTCTTCCTTAAAAGTTTTATAGTTTCGTTTCAAAGGTAGACAAGTTGGCATATCAAGTAGTGTAAAACTTTGTGGTTGCATTTTCATTCCCACCATTTTTTAGAGTGTTTTAGCTTGCTGGTCCGTTTTACCATACTAATTATTTCAGGTCAAAATCACATGCTCTTTTATGTTTTAGTCTTATTTTGCAAACCTAGACTTGATAGTTCAAAGTTTGATTGATTTTCTAACGCTAATGGGTGCATGAGTTTATTGGCTTATCCTTGTGGTAGGATTGTGGGAAGAGAAAGATTTCTTGAATCAAAAGATCAAACCAAAGAGAGAAGAAGAAACCAAGCATCATAAAGATACATTTTAAGATACATCTTCTTATCCTTTGTAAAAACCATTAAGGGCTTCAAGCTTTCAATTTTCATAAGTTTGTTCTAGTATCCATCAAAGACCTTTCAAGGAATTTTCCTTAAGTTACTTGTAAAAAATTAATAAAGTTTATAGTGGAGAGGTCCTCCACTCTTTGGTCTTCTTCCCCATTTGGGGAAGAGTGTTGGGTTTTGTTGGGTTGGTTTAGCTTAGATCTTTTTTCAATTTCTTGTTTTAGATTAGTTGGTTTTACTTTGTCGCTTCTCTTCCAAGCCTTGACCAGAGAATAGCTAACTTTGGGATTGCATCCCAAAGGCCACATAATTTTGCGGTAGCTTCTCGTTCCCCCATTAGCTTCTTGTGGACATCCAGCTAGCTGGAAGGTTTCCAAGACTAGTGGCTTCTAGTGGTTGACCTTGTTCGGAGATTGATCCCACCTATAGTGTAAATTTTTGCTTGGTAGAACACTAGATATTTCAGTTACCTCATTTTATTTGGCGAGTAGTATGCTAGTTGTGTTTCACACTTATTGAAGTATCACATGTTTTAATTCTTTCAAAGTTTCAATATTTTATACCACAACTGCTTCTTGCTTCTTAAAATGAACAAAGACTCTTGAACTTGGCCAAATCCAAGTCAAGAGCACTCTCTATCGGAGAGCATTGTTAGAATTTGCATCTCTCTTGCATTAGGCATTTTAATTTAGCAAGTCTCTTGAACTGCGGTCATAAGATCAAGTCAAGAGAGCTCTCTGTCGGAGAGTTGAACGAGTGCTCTAATAAATAAAACTTTTCAACATACACTTCCCTTTTAATTAATTTATCTTGGTTTTTCGTCCTACACCCGTATGCTCTGCCAATCGGAAACGGTTGGGCTAGTACTCAGAAAGGTGCAGGACTTGTTAATTTCGCAAGTGATAATATTAATTAAAATTTTACCCCAAAACCCCAACCAAAGACAAAATCACTAAGTTCTTCCTGAAAGAGGTGGTGCCGGGAATCCACTGTCAGACTCGAGGGCAATCAAGCCGCAAGCACACTTGCCCTCTTTGCAATCTAGGTGCTCCCGACCTATCACCTAATAGGTTGCCAGTATTTTTCTTGGGTAAGGTTCCACATCCTTTTGATACCTTTGTTCTTAGCCATAATAATCAAGACAACTAAAATCTTCAATTTACCAAGATAAGCTGCAAAACGGTCTCAAGAACTTGTTTCTCAAACACTTGTATCAACATTTCAATCACTCAGTATCTTTCTAACTCCATAAGGCACTGGTCCTTTATCATATACTTTATCTACTTAATATCAATCTGGAGTACTTGCTTTAATTTTCATAAAGAGTGATTTGTTTATGATTCAGTGTATCTTTCATTTTCTCTTGCAACGTGGATTGCGTTATCTTAGTTTCATTTAAAGTATTTTTGTGTCTCTCACCCTCAAACTCCTAAACAACACCCATCCGCATCTCAACATCAAAAAACATATTAAACACAAGAGCCTTAGACAACTCTTTGTAGGGACTACCCCCCTTGGCTTCGTTAGGAGTTAGCCTAAACGGAGGAACTGGGATTCAGGTGACAGTACCTGGCTCATTGCTTGCCCCCAAGGCCACACCTCTCCCCACTTCCCAGTGAGGGAGACAACTTTCGAAAGATTTCTGCTGCTGGTGTGCAGTTTGGCGGACAACAATGCCCATTTACATTGTGATTAATTTCAACTCTATAAAAAATGCTTACAAGAGTATGTGATGCAAGAAACATCCACATGCTTCTTCACCCCCATCCATCTCTACTACAATGAACCAAATCAAGCACTCCTTAACCAGGTACTTCTTCATCCATCCACTATATTCCATGTGCTTCTTCAATCAATGTTGCATATACTCCACATACTTCTTCGGCAATAGAACCCTAGCCATGCTCATGAGGAGTCCAAACTAACATTGCTCTAATACCACATGATAGAAAATAATAATAATGCACAAAAACAAGCACATAGGAACACTTATTTTTACATTGGATACCTTATATAGGGAAAACCAACACAAATTAGATATCTATTAGTCTTGGCCACTCCGACAAACATCGACAACTTTTGGCATCTTATAATGGAGTTACTCAAGCCTTTAAATAGGCTTCATCACATGCTAAAACCATGGACAAATATCATGGGTTACCCAAAACCATGGGCCCATAAACCATTAACGATAAACCCATTATTGACCAAATCAAGGTTATATTTAATCACTTTATAACCAAGTCAAGATTACCTAACTGTTATAAAAAAAAATCAAGTTATACGAAAAATGGTCAATATCAATAATTTCATGATACATGAGTCTCATAAATTAAATGGCAAAAATTATCCCGCCTAGAAACAAAAGATGGAACAAATTTTATCTTATCATGATCTTTAGAAAATAGTTACTGGGACTACTCCAAAACCTAATCCCATGACTAACATCTATAAGAAGAAAAATAAAAATATCTTGCTTCTTCTACATTTGCTTTGGAAGAAGATATTCCCCCTCACATTCACGGCCTTAGTATTGCCCTTGATGTTTGGACAAAGTTAAAGAATTTATATGAAACTTCCAATGAACTTTGAATTCTATTGTTGCAAAATAAATTAACCAACTTGAAGATGGGAGCATCAAATTTAGTCATAGATCATGTCCAAAAATTGCAAGAATGACTTATCAGCAATTGACACAAAAATTAAAAATAAAGGTTTCATCACCATTTTGCTTAATAGGCTGCCTGATGTGTATCAAAATTTTGATGGTGTGTCTTTTCGAAATAAAGTTCCTACCTTTGAATAAGCTATAGGTCTACTACTTCAAGAAGAGTAGCAACTCAAGAAAAATGAACTTGCAAAACAAAATAGAGCTTTTACAGGAAGACACGGAGGAAGAGGTTGTAGAGGACGATACAGTTGGCCTCCCAATTGGAGGCATAATTCTTCAAATCAAATAGGTACTTCTCAAAGTCCTAAGCATTGCAATTATTGTAGTAAGAGAATCATAATGAAGAAGTGTTATTTTAAGCAAAGACATGAAGTTGATCAAAAGAGAGGTAGAGGATATAATAGAGGACACAATAGAGGGGGAAGACATCACATTCATTTTAGAAAGAATCGTATCGTTGTTCCACAGAATGTACCCGCCATTAATTATTTGCTTATAGCTTCTCATACTGACATCTCTGTCTCTTAATGTGTTTGGCATATTGATTCGGGGGCCATCAAACATATGACTGGTAAGCAAGAAGTTTTCTCCAAACTTGTTCCTTGTGATAATGAGACCATTCTCGGTCATGACAACGTTCATCAGGTACAACTGGTGAAGTACCTATGTGAGTTTCAGGAGATCCCATCAAAAATATTCAAAATGTCTTTGTATGTTCCAAGTTTAATGACCAACTTGATTTTTGTTAGTAAAATTACTGACAAAAATTATATTGTTGTTTTTTGTAAGAAACATCACCACTAATTTACTCATTTCGAGAAAGTAATTCATTATCGTCCTGTGCATCAATCAAAGGACCACTCCAGCACACTTGCTTGAAATCTACCTGGGATGAATAACAGCAACATAAGCATTGTGGTAAGGACTCACAACACCTAGCACAGCAGGTGGATATGCTATATTGAAGCCCGCTCTGGGGTTTTTTATTCCAGAATCCAGTTTTAATTTCAGTATTACAATATGCTCTCTCATTCTGGGCTTTTATTAGCCCAATAAGAACCTGTGGATCTGAATCCATATGGAACTGGACAAACAGTGTTAGCTATTTTTTTAATGGAACATCAATAATGGATTACATAGGTGTCAAGTTACCAGACCTAACCCCAATTTTGTGAACCCCAAGTTATACGGTTCCACTGCAGCTATTTAATATAAAATCTTCATCGTTACTAATAATAATAAAAAAGATCTCAACCAAAAGATTTAGTATTAAATGTTCCAATTTTTACATTTTTTTGAAAAATCACAAGTCTTTGTTAAACGGTTATGGCTATCATTTGGCATCAATGCAGCCACACTACCATAGCACCATAGAAAGATATCCTTTGCAAACTGTTGATTTCAAATGAGATAGAACAAGTTTTATTTGGTCTTACTGTGTTTTATAACCTTGCCCAAAACCAATTTACGACTTGATAAAATTAACTGTCACCTTATCTTTACATCAACTGTCCAAAGTGCTTCCCTGCTTGTACCAAGACTTTAGATGGAATCTTATTTGCAAAAACGTGATATCCCATTTTAAAACACCTTTTCAAGTCTTGATCTAGAAGAGTAAGCATGATACATGATAAGTATCAATACTAAAAGCATTATCCTATCCAATAGTACCTTGTATGACCAGGATCCTCTCTTTGGACTTGTGCACTTCAGTTCTACTTATGACAGCATAAATTCTGAACACATGAATATATACAGAATATTGAAATTTAAGCTATTTGCATGGTCGAAAAGGTACGGCTAATTATGGCAAACCGAGAAGTTTTTAGTCCACAGCCAATCTGAGTGACTCTCCCTGGCCAGCAATTCATATATTGGTGAAACACGCCTACTAGAACAGAGCTGTGATGCTATTAGTCAACAGCCAATCTCAGTTGTCAAAGTGATGATTGTACACTGTACAGTGGTCTGACAATGAGATTGCATACATGCCCTTTATTCTCTTTCTCGCTGTACTTGAGTTTATATATAAGCTTTATATTTTTGAGTATTAGTGCAGCCATTGCCAGTTCAATCAAGTCCTCTGATGACAACTTCAATTCTCAGCATTCATTATGGTAGCATAATCAATCTCTGTATGACTCCTCCATTTATTGAAAAGAGCTGCTTTATGTTCTTACAGGTTACAAATTGCAAGTTCTTACTTTCTATATGTTACGTTAACATTTTTTGGCGCCGTTGCTGGGGACTCAAAAAAGAGTGACGACATTCCAATACAGGCAGTCCCAGGCCTAGTTCATTCATTTCTGGCTAGAACGACACATTTGGTAAGAATGTTGAAGTATGTTTTTGTTTTGGTAGTTTGATAAGATTATTGTTGAGGACTAACCTTGCAAGTCTTATCTAGCGACTCAACTGAAGAAAACACAAACAAAGTATACTTCAAGACAAAAGCCTCAGCTATTAACAACATTGTTGGGTGTAGAGGTGAGCACATCCATCAGTTAAGAAAAAGAGCTCATCTTATCAACTCCATTTTGATTCCAGTTGAGATATGATATTATGTATATTCGAATTTGAAGAATGGGAAGTGACATGGAGTTTCTTGGGCTCCAATCATTCATCAGTCGGTTCGATCCATTGGGTTTCTCGAACATTTCAAGATATCCAAATCATTTTGATAATAATGATTGGAATAAAAATATCCCAAAATTTCGTGGATGTAGGGATCTGGTTGAGGTGTATATTGTATCATTTATGAGATTTCTCTCAATATTAGATGTGGTACATGAAGATGTTCGCGATGTCTCGACTTGAAATATAAAGATGTAAGTGATTGGTATCATTGGCTTCCTAAGAAGAGAATATCCTCATTTGAAAAAAAATTCAAGATATTTTGCAAGAGATGGGACCCTAGTTGCTGAAGCGTCCCCCCCCCCGATGGTTCAGCCTACAAATTCGCGCTCCGAGCGAGTTCGACACCAAAGCGTTTTTCGAACCGAGCTTCCAAAATTCGGAACCTCACTTCGATCGAAATTTTCCTGCTTCCTGCCACTGTTGGAAGCGTTTTCGCTTCGACACGCTCGAAGCTCCGACCAAAACGTTTTGGCAACAAACCTCCATCGCTTCGGCAACGCTTTGAGGTTGAACCCCAAGTGCTTCCTGGGGGAGTCCGTCGAACCCGCGGAAAAGCCCGAAAAGTAAGTTTTTTTTGGGGTTTTTTTTTTTTGGCTTTGTGGGTGGGCCCTAGGGTGTTTTTAGGGTTAGAGAGGGGAGATAAGGCAAAATATCCCCATCTTTCTTCCTCATTGTTTCATTTTGGAGTTGGAGTGGAGAGGGAAGGAGCTCTTGGAGTCTCGATGTTGGCTTGGTGTTGGAGGCTTGGAGCAAAGTTGGAGAGCTTGAAGAGGATTTGAGAGAGCTTGGAAAAGACAACAAAGGGTTCCATCTTTTTACAAATCAAAGGAGATCAAAATAGGTATGCCCAATCTGTATTTTTGTTCAATATTGTTCACAAAATGTCTTGTTTGTTTATTCTTTATTGTTGTATTTGTTTCTTCTCCTACATTTTCCCATTTCCCTCTTCCTCCTCATTCTATTGCAGGTTGTTCATCTAAAACTTGAAAAAAATGTTGTTCTTGTGGTGTTTGCTTCCATTTTTGGTTCGCATGGTGTTGGTTGGGAATAGGCGTGTGAATGAAGAAGAAGATAGTGGTCATTCTCATAGTGACCCAATGAATGAAGGAGAGGAGGGTGGTGAAGGGTGTGATCTTGAAGCTGATAGTGGCAAAGCTTCATTAACCCCCTTGTGGAGGTTTGTCACAAAAGTTGAGGGTAGAGGTGGTGGAACCTCTAAGTTTATATGCCCACATGGTTGTCGTCCAAATAAACCTTATAGCGATTCATACACCCGTGTGAGGAGGCATCTTTGTGGGGTGTTAGACAGTGATGATAACAAAGGGTCCCTTGGTATTACAATTTTCCCCAGGATAACACAAGTAGAGAGAGAAAACTACATTAAGATAGAGGAAGCTGCACAAAAAACGAATGCTAAAAAACAAAAGGTTCACTTTGATGCTTCTTCTAGCTTTGGGAGCCCATTTTCATCTCCTACTTCACCTAGCGGAAGGTCCTCAACTGGTAGTGGAAGTAAGAGAACCATAGAAGATTTCCTTGATATTACTGGCAGGGAGGATGTGGATGCAAAAGTGGTGAGGTTTCTTTATGCATGTGATGTGCCATTCAATGTTCTTCGCTCCCCTTATTGGCATGCCATGGTTAAAGCCTTTAACAAAGCACCTGCTGGATACAAGTCCCCTGGGTATGAAAAAGCTAGAACCGTGTTACTTGACAAGGAAAAAGCAAAAGTCAAAAGAGCTCTTACACGGTTTACAAATGGGTGGTCAGATACTAGGGTATCCATTGTATCTAATGGTTGGACAAATGTTAGAAACCAACATTTGATAAATATCCTTGGTGTTTCGTCTAGTGGTGCAGTGTTTCTTGGAGCGCAAGACTCCTCATCAATCATGGCCTCTTCTCAAAACATAGCAGACATCTTATTGAAAAGTATTGATGAGGTTGGTCCTACTAATGTGATTCAAGTAATCATTGATAATGTAGCGAATTGTAAAGGAGCAAGAAAAATCATTGAGCGGAAATATACTCACATCTTTTGGTCCGGTTGTTTGGTGCACACAATGAACCTTTTAATGCATGATATTATCAAGCACAAAGAATGCACATGGATAAATGATTTGTACAAGCGAGGGAAGAAACTCATTAAATTTATCACCAGGCACACAAGCGTCAATGCCTTTTATGGCACTTACTCTATGTTGCAATTACTTAAGCTTGCCAAGACTAGATTTGGTAGCTATTTTCTCACCTTTAGGCGCCTATTGAGGGTAAGACAAGCTTTGGGTGCTATGGTGATGAGTGATGAGTGGGATGAAATTATCACTGATAGAGATGGCATGGATGCAGCAAAGGACATTATTCTTGATAGCTATTTCTGGACACGGGTCAAGTATGTTTTACAGTTCACCAAGCCGATTTATAACATGCTTCGGTTTGCATATTCTGATAGACCAGTCATTGGGGAGGTGTATGAGCAAATGGACACTATGCTAGGACAAATTAAGGACACTGTTCAACCTCAAGATGAGAATTTGTATGATTTGATTCGTATAGACGTGGAAAAACGGTGGAATATTCCACTACATGCCTTAGCATATGTGCTTACACCAAAATACTATCATATATCATGGCTTTCAACCCCAGCACCAGGTGGTGAGGCAAAGAGAAAACCACACCAAGATCCAGAGGTTCAAGCTAGTTATATGCAAGCATTGGAAAAACTGTACCTAGATGTTGAGGAGTGTGATGGGATTCGGCTACAGTTGAGCCAGTACATCAGTTGCACTGGTGCCTTTGGGAGCAACCATGCAACTAGAGATCGAGGGAATTTGCCTTCTCTGGCGTGGTAGGACATGCATGGCACTAGTTGCCCACAGCTACAAACTATGGCAATGCGGGTGCTTTCACATGTGTTGAACACTTCCTCAGCAGAGAGGTGTTGGAGCACATACAGTTCCATCCACAATGTCAAAAGAAACAGGTTGAATGTACAACGAGCAGAGACCTTGGTCTATGTGCATTACAACTTGCGATTGTTGTCGCATTACTATGAGGATCCAACTATAGACAAATCAAATAAAATGTGGGACTACAATCCAGAGGAGGACGACTTGGAGGATGTAGCATTGGTTTTGGAGGAGTTGGTGAATACACTTTTGGATAAGGATGAGCGTGTTGAGATGCCACCTCCATCCAGTCACAGTGCGAGGTCCCATGGACGTGGCCTCTTCACTAGCACTCCAGCTTTAGAAGGACCTTCACTATCAGATACACATGCTTCATCTTCACTACCACCACACGTACCCTCACGAGGCAATCGTGGTGGTGGAAGGAGGAACTAGGAGAAATAGATTGTTTTTGCATTTTATAGTTTACTAGATAGGATTTAAATCATAGCTCAGTTTAGTTATGCTTCATGGCACATGCAAATAGCCAATTTTTGTAAACAAAACTATTTGAATTTTGGTACTTAATGATGTACTTCCCTATTTGGTACTTTACTACTTAATGATGTACTTCCATAAGTTAATGATGTACTTCCCTATTATATGGTTCTAACTTCAAAAGGTTGTATGTTTGTAATTGATAGAATCTAGATGGTTTGTATTTGTATTTGTATTTGTAAAATGTATTTCAATTTTCAATTCGTAACTTTGTATGTTTATAATGGAATCATGAATTATGGAATTTAGATGGCATTTCATATATTGGAAGTAGCACAAACATACATGTTTCATAAATTTTGCATCTAGTTTGGTATTCTACATATTTTTTTAATATATATATATAATATTATAAACGCTTCTGAGACGCTTCGGCAACATTGGATGGGACCCTAGTTTCATGGATGATCTTAATCGTCTCGTTGAAAAGGATACTTCTAGCCCATTGCTTGAGGATGAACACATTGTTAAGTGAGGCAGTGACAGATATCGACCCCTAGAAAGCTCTAATAAAGAAGCCATGATTGAAGAACCTTTGGTTGGGGACTTTGTCAAAGAAATCAAGGAAGTACACAGTGAAGATCTAGAAAATAAGCTTGAAGAGGAAACATATTTAAAAGAAGAATATGTCCAAGAAAAAATCCTTGAAGGTTTCCAGCCACTGGTTGTTATAGATATGGAAGGACAGGAGGAAGGTTTTGTGGAAGAATATGCATTCAAAATTTTGAGGAAGCCAAGGAATACGACATCTCAAGCCCTGTGATTGGAAAGGATGGTTTCAAACATTAAGACCAAGAAGCCCTAATTGAAGAAAGTGAGGAAATGGTGAGTTCTCCTTACTATTGTTTCAAAGATTCCAATGATATTTGGGCCTTTTGGAAAATGGCAAGATTCCTCTGCATGGAGAAGAAAATGATAATTATTGGAGGTTTCTTGGCCCTCCCATCTATTGATTCTTCAAGGGTCGAGCGTGTTGTATTTGATCTTTCGAGCCACAAATGTTCCGAAGAAGATGTCCATTTTTTCTCACCATGCAAAAGCATAGAGATTTTCAATTTGGATCAGCAAAAGATGAGTTTTTATGCAAACATGGAACAATGTTTTCATGAAGATCAAGAAGAAATTAAGAAGCTCTTAAAGAACCATTTTTTATTGAAAAGGGTGTTGAAAACATGGTTGATGAAGATGTAGTTGATGCTTCCCCCTGTTCCCCTCATGATGAAGGTTCGTTAAACTCTCCTCTCTATTTTACATTTGAGGACAGGTTTTTTAAGAATGACAAATGTGGAGATCCTTTGGCTATTGACGATGATGGCCACAGATGCGATAATGTGCATTTTTCCGATAAGCATGATACGGGTATGGATTATTCGAAATTTGTTGAAGATCCCATATATGACTTTTCTAATAAAGGAAGTATAAATTTTGAAGACCTTGGGGAAAACCTTGAAGAGGTCCCTAGCAAAGTTGATCAAGTTGATGACGTCCAAGGAAAGATTTTCATGAACCTAGAAGAACATGAAATAGATATTGTCGATAAAATCCATGAAGAAGATACTAATACGTTTTTGACATGAACTTCGACGAGGTCAAGTCTCGATCAGGTATGGGTGCAGGTATTGTACTAACATCTCCTTATGTTGATAGTTGTTTCTCTTTCCGCCTAGAATTTGAAGGTACTAACAATGTGGTTGAATATGAAGCTCGCTTGCATGGCCTTGAGTTAGCTAAAATTATGGTATTAAGTTTTTAAAGATTATTGGTAACTATGATCTAATTGTGATGCAAGTCAAAGAAAAGTTTGCATGTAAAAATCAAAGATTGAAAAAGTACAGGGATGCAATACAATTGGACACGAAAAGTTTAAACACCTTATCTTTACAAGTGATTCCCAAAGTTCAGAATCAACTTGCCAATTCCTCAACAGTCTCTGCTTTCGTTATTTACCCTTGCAAGACCATCCTAGAATCAAGAAAAATGTAAGTCATTTTCAGACCTTCACTTCCTGATAACTTTGAAGATTGGCAATTTTTTTATGACAATAAACAGATACATAGGTTTATGAACAACATGGCAGAATTTTTTCAGCCTTATTATGCAAAGTTCCTCGTTGGTTTTAAGGGTCACTTAGGGCAACAAACAAAGATCAATGAGCAGGCTTATGATGATGGCATTTTGTACTCGAGCCTTGTCCAAGCTTGGATAGAGGGGGATTCTGAAAGGGGTCCTCCTTTTTCTTGGCAGGAATTTAAAGGCATTCAAGTTCATGATTCCTCCCATTGTTCCAAACCCCATTCCAATGAAAGTAATGACATCTACTCAACTCACCATTGACGTGGTTTTGTCTTGGACTGTTGCCAAAGGCAAAGGAAAAAGCCATAGCATGAATCTTATGCAAAGGTGGCTTCACTAGTCGTATGATTTTACTTGACTTATTTTTCTTATTTTGCATTTGTTATTTCTATTGCTTTCATTTTGGTTTGAACAAGGCAAGATGGAAATTTCTGCCTCCGATGCATTTGAAATAGTTGTTAGATGTGTGTGTAGGTCTACAAGTTCCGAGAGATTATAGAGGGTTCTCATACACTCTCGAGAAGAGCACGTCCTACAATTGTAGCAAGTTGTTATGCCCCAAATTGTCTACAGCGTGCCTTTTAAGATATACCAAAGTGAAGGGGTCTTTTCCATTGTAAAGGACAACTCTGGGCTTGTTTATGGACCCACATAGCATAAACATGAGTGTGGCTAGGAGCCCCTAAGCCATGTGTCATAGTGGGTCCATCCCAAGAAGCACCGGAGCACCAACCTAGGGCACAAAGGCCCAACATGATGGGGGACTTCTGCCCATCAAGAGGCAGTCAACAAAGCCATCAAGCTAATACTCCTTGGAGTAAAAGCCAAGAGGACTTGCCATGACGAAACCATGGGTCTTGAGCTCAGCTAGAAGGTGATTGTGCATGAAAGGATTGTCATACCAGCTTTAGCACACCTCATTTATGCCCACTTGGACATTATTCTTCATGTATTACCCCTCCTCTTGGTCTACATGTACAAAAACCATGATGATGACATCATCTTCATGAAGAAAGATTTACCTTGCTAAAGGGGAGGACGTTGAAGGATCTTCTACATTGTTGGGGTTAGTTGGGGCATGACATCCTCCCCCAGCTCATCACTTCGTTCAAATGAAGCCATTTTCACTATTTTATCATTATTTTAGTCTTTTGTGGTTTAGTCACTGCCTTGTGGGTGACAAACCCTAGTTTTAAATTATTTTTACTTTTTAGAAAGGTAGGATCTAAAGTTAGAAAAGACTAGGAAGTCTCATATAAATAAAGGCTCCTAGCACTCATTTGTAAACAAGACAAGGATTCCAGATATGTACTTATTTCTTTTTCTCTTGATATATTGGAGCATTTGAGTGAGGCACACCTTTCTTTTTGGCATGATCTTTCTGTAATGAAGGTTGAATGATGATATTTCTAGAGTTTACTATCTTGCAAGGCTGATTCAAAGAATAGTTGTAATAACTTGTGGCTAATGAGGATCTGAGAACTGTTTCTCTTGGCATCTTGTTAGTTTAGTTTGACGAGACCTTCCTCTTGAAGGACCTCTCCACTGTGGGCCTTGGGATTCATTGTTTGCCCTAATTAAGGTTTGGCTACTTCAACCTAGTATCAAGTTAGTAGCCATTGCCTTAATTGGTAAATCTTGAATAGCCAAATGACGTTGACCTCGATCTCTAATTTCCCTAGGGTTGAGGACTAAGGTCATAACCTTGGATATCACACCTTAAACTTTGGTTTTGTTGGTTTTTGAAGAATGAAAGACGGCTGGTCAGCAATTTCAGTTTTATTTATAAAAAGATTTTTGAAGCAAATCACTGTATAAAATGACATGAACAATCTGTAAAAGAATGGTTATATAGACCTGAATTGTTTATGACAGGCTATGTTTTTAACATTTCTTTCCTCATTTTTTCTGAAAATTAGGGGAGGTGTATGTGCCAAAAGCGAGCAATCATTGCATCAGATGTTTCTTACTGAAATTGTTAATTTTGCTGTCCCTGTTTCCTTTTATAATCTCGAACTTCTTATAAAATCTCAATTGAGCAGCATACAACCTTTAGCTTTTTACTGACAATTTTTTGTCTAGATTGAGATTACATTAAAGCAATATATTCTTCCTAACAAACAAAAACCAAATTATGTATCGAGAGGGAAGATGGAAAGATTGCCTGCTGGCAATCAACTACTAAAAAAGAGTTTATAAAATGGAACCAAAATTGTTAGATCAGATTACAACCTAAACTCGAATACTTTTTAAGTGCCTTCCGAGTTTCTTTAGATAGTCCTGCAACAAGCAACAAAGTAAATTACCATATAATTCTGGCACATTCTTCAAGGTAGGAAAATTATAGGCAAGCTATATTTTTTTGGATTCAAATAAGCAGCCAATAGCTCAAATAAAAACATGCCAGATTATTAGAATGAATAGTACCCCCAGTCTCAAATAACAACTCCTGAGGAGACACCTGTAAAAAACACATTCTTTCAGTTTTGTATTATAATCAAAATGCCTGTGTTGATGACAACTGCAAAAAAAGACCAGGTAGTAACATAGAGAAAGAACTTACTTGCATAAGCAAGGATCCCAAAGCAGAACATGATGAATCATCAGATAATGAACCCACAAAGAATTGACAAGCGGCAGCATCAACAAAGGCAAAGCCATATGCAACTGAATAATCATTTTCCTTGGAAACCATTTCCTAAATAAATGAAACCAAACAAGATAAGAGATATGCAAATTAGAAGTCCAAGACAAACAATGAAAACCACAAGAACTGTAAATTGTTAAATCTTTACAAGAAGGATAACTAGTTTTCAAATAGAACACTCTCAGGCATTGAGTTGTCAATTTACTATAATTTCAGGAAGCTGTGTTAAAGCGATTTTAGGTTTTTTTTTCCTGAGAGCACTTTTGTGAGAGTATAAATTTGACCAAAAACGCAAAGCATTGCTCAATTGTACAGTTAATTGCCAATACAAGACCCATTATAAAATTGGGAAAAGAATGTAATGCTGTAAGATAGTGTTATATGCTCAATCCTACAAAGGAACAAAGAGAACTCACCACTAACCGCTAAGCAATGTTGAATAAATCAGACACAATACTAACTTGACAAAAGTCAAAATATCAAACTTGGAGAAAACTCAAGAAAAATTTGGAATGTGTTGAGATCAGAAGAGAACGAGGGGATTGAATGGAACCAAACAGCCAACCCAAAAACCTGCAAAAGTAAAGGAAAAACAGCACTAAACAAGTGCACTAGAGCTGTCTAAATGATGGACTAGAGAGAGAAAAACACAGCCATAGAACAAAAGTACACCAAGAGAGTGCCCGTAGGCTTAATCACTCATAAAAGCATGATGCATATCCATGAAAGATTGATGACATGATCACACATGATATACACAACTCAAGTAGGGTGTCCTACCAAGAGGGGTTATAGGCCCATGTAAGTAGGCCACACCCCCCCAGAGGATTAATGAGCCTACATCTCAAAGATGATTAGGTCAACCTTTATTAGATTAGATGCAATTGGATGATGTATTTTTGGTCACTTTAATGGGTGTCCAGCCTTGAAGGCTAATCCTAATGAACCCAATATGTAAATACCGTGTATATAATCCTAATTTGGAGCTCATGGCTGGTCCAACCAAAGAATGGCTAGACTTGTTTAGATGGTCACCATGTTTGTGATGTTTTGATTTGTTCCAAGTGACAATGTGGTTAGACATGACTGTGTGCACTTTATATCATATTGAAAGACTATGTAATGAGGAAATATTAATAAAGTACACCACCAAATAGATTGCAAAGAGGTAAAGAGTGAACTATAAGCCCACGAGGGGGGGGGAGACGAGGGTTCTAGTGATTGACCTTTATCTTGAGGTTCCTTATGCTGAGGTATTATCTTGCTACCTCTAAAGTGCCTCACAAGGTCTAATGCAAGCCTAAAGTATATCAAACCCAATTTCATGCACACATGCATCTCTCCGCTTGATTGTTCTTTCTCATTGTTTCTCCTGTGGATGATTCTCCTCACTAATTCGTATGCACATCTTTGCCGCTATGAACCTGTGAATGGGAAGGCATCCATGGCTGCCATCTACTTGCAACTGCACCAATAAATCCATGGCTGCATCAATGTGTAAGATTGGGAAAGGGAAGAGACTGCAAATTTTGTGTAAATAACATCAATCAACCAGAATTGATGCTAGCAATCCAAGAGCCCTAAGATAAATCAGCAGAATTTGATTCCCTCTACCTGCAATGAGACACCAATGGGGACAGGTTTTCCGAGGGACTATATAGCAAAAAAAGGGGAATCCTGAGACATGTTGTGTGTGGCTGTGGGGAAAGAAATTCATGGTTGATAAAAGGTTGGTTGTGTTTCCTGGAGAGAAATCCACTACGTGAGACTTTTATTTGTCCAGATCTAGAACCCAGGTTCTTGTCTTTGCACTTGATCTTTCGTAGTCCAAAGTCGAGGGTGGCAATCCCATTGGTTTGCCTATGGATGGGAGGAAATGCACCTGCATGCGACGAGTTTGTGATGAAACTATTGGAAAAGATAAATGTTATCTTATTTTCCAAATGAATATTCACGATGTTAATGTTTTCATTTTGTTTTTAATTCTGTTAGAAAATACATTTAAGGGGTACTTTGTTTAAACGCTTAGCATGTGAATGAACTTCATAATTTCCTTATTAATTTTCCCATGCAACTGTTATGAAATCTATTCATCCATCTTTAAATTCCACACCTAGTTATGCATGAGTATTTACTGGCTTCCATTGGTGACCAGGGGTTTAAGTTTATGATTAAACTCATAAGGGAATTTGGGTTTGGTGTGCCAGAATAGCCAAGGGAGGCATCCAAGTACATGACAACCATAGCCATAATTAATGCCTAACAAATTACATTAATGATACAAAATGAGATAGTCGTGACCACATGTGAAGATTACACCAATCTCAACACCACCACTTACACTAAACAGGAGGCCACAAAGAGAAATGGTGAATATAGACGAGAGTGTGTTCATACTATTACTATACCCAACTCAATACAAGGTTGATCAAGGCCAAAACAGAAATCAGAATGGATTTATGGTTACCTAGCACTAATACAGTGTTGAGTAGGTTTATGGATACCCAACTCAAACAGGCTGGTCATAGCCAAAATACAACACTAAGTGGGTTTATGGTTGGTTACCTAGATCAAATTGGGTTGACCTTATTCACAACACCACCACTCAATATGAACAAGAGGCTTTGTAGAGAGAGCATTACATAAAACTTCTCCACTTAATGTTGAATAGGGACCATATAGAGAAGATATAACCCCCTCTAAATTTGGTATCTCCAACACCAACATCGTTCCACAAGTTGGTGAAGTTAGCATAATTTAAGATAAGAGCATATTTTGAATTCTTTATTGCATGTTTGTTATTTTTTCATATTTGAGCATAAATACTATTAATGATTAACCATAATGATTAAATTCATTAGACCACCTGTCCAAGCTTACAGCACTATGTGTGTTACAACAATAAAACTCTTCTACTATAAGAATATTGTCCCCCTTTCCAGCTACAATCAACTTCAAGGAATTATGTTGGTTTTTCTTGTTTACAACTTTACCCTAACAACCCATAAATACAAAACCTAGTGAATTGTTTCTACCAAAATAGAACACAACCTATTCAAACATTAATCAAACTCATCATTACTTTTGTGATTATACACAACCGGGATGAAAGTATAAAGCCAAGCATAATTCTTATTGGCTACAACCAACCTAAAAAGATCATAAAGCAAACAAGAGAAAAAAGAATAGGACCACTGAAGGAAAATAAGTAAAGAATCCTCCTTTCCAAACACAGTTATATATAGTATGGTAGGTTGGTAACTGGTGGAAGACAAGAAAAAATTAATCCATTATGGAATATGATTTACTCAAAATGCAATAGAGGTGGTAATCCTCTCACATTATGTAAGTCATCTTTCAGACAAACTAATCAAGAGCTACTTGTCACGAGGAATTCCTATCCACTAGCATTGGCCCATCTTAAAGATGGAATCAATAAATCACTAAGACGAATCATATTCTTTGAGGTGTCAATCCCGATGCTTTTGCATATCAATTCTTAGTTTGGATTCATTTCTCAATATGTGCAACATTGGGATTGTCACCAAGGGGTATGATACTATGATTCCTTTCAACACTTTCTTCTTGGCAAATTATTTGATTCCATCTTTAAGATGGATCAATGCTAGTAAAATTATAGTCGGCCTATATCATAAGATTAGAATCCCATCAATTTTAAAAGATTTGAGACAAATGTTAACATTTGAATTCAGATTCACGTTATTAAGATGTGATCCACCCCCAACCAAACTATTAGTTTGTGCCTCTAAATGCGATGAACCCGCCTGGCTCCCCTCTCTCCAACTCATGATTTGCCCAAGGTCATATCAAAGTACCCCATTAGTCTTGCAATAGAATCACTTATATTTAATGAGTGAACTTCTAAGTATTGCATCAATACAATCATGGGCTTCACATATGTTTTCAAAAGCTAAACATGCAAAGCAACATTTTAACATCAAATCTAGGCTCATTTCACTCATAAATGTACTTTACTACATACATGCTTAGAAAGAATATGTATGTGTCCAAAATTGGGATCTTACAAAACATAATATAAATGTTTAAAATCTTAAAAGGATGGCTTTGTAACACATTGCAAAATCACAGCGAACATTTATAATTGAACTTCTAATTTTCCACGACTACCTCTATAATTTCCCAAAATAGAAGGGATGTTCCTAATGTCCCTGATATGATGAGGGCACCTTAGTTTAAAGGCTAATTAAGACATAGTTAAGGACTAGTGCTTTTGCTAAAGAAGAAACAAACATTTCATGAAACAAGACATCGTATGGGTAAATATTAATTTTAACTTCAAATTTCAGAGACAAAAAAGAAAGAGCCTACCCTTTTCCCTATGCACATACAAAATACACATTTAATCAGATTATTAACTAACAATGTAATACGTTACACACTAAAAAGTATCACAGATTGTTAGTCTAGAGGCAAAATAACATTGAATTATTTCAAGAAGATGGTAATGGAAAAATTCCACTAGCAAAAGTGGGACAAGATTACCTCTTTCAGGGAAAGAAGATGAACAGCCTCAGGCTTTAGGAATTCATCTATGGCCGTTGATGGTGTTAAAACATTAACTAATTCTCTATTAACCGTCTGCACAGCAAATTAACTAATTAGGCAATCACAAAAACATTTTCAATATTTAAATGAATTTCAAAAGCACCTGAAATGGCTTTCCTCCTGTTTAGACACTTTTCTTGTCTTTCAAGGTTTCTCCAAATAATATCCCTTCCATTTCATTATATCATGAAAAAGCATCTTGCTATGCAGATTTTGTCACAACAAAGACATGCTTACCATGTCACATGTTTGCTACATGATAAAAAGGATATAGTTATCATGTCACTTTCATTAAAAATTCTGTATAACTATAGTGCATAGCTTCTAGCATATTAAAAAGTAATTAACAATATTAATTCGGTACAAATACAAAAGTAAGTTCAATCCAATAATGAGCTTCTGATGCTGCTTACAGCTGATGAACCCCGCTTGGCCTTCGCCTCCTGTGCTGTCTCAATCTGTTCCATCCTCCCAACCTTGTAGCTATAACAGCGCAAATTACATTTTGCATTATCTTCAAATGTTACAAATAATAATCACATTACAAATTTAAAGATTACGCAAGCATCACCCTTTCTCACCCACGTGCCAGAAGCTTCTGAACGGCATCTTCTATCCCACTTTCAGAAACACCAACCTGATAGTCAAATTAATAAAATTTAATCCAATACATTATAGCATTGTTCATGTTTATAACTTTATATAAATAGCTACAAATTTACCAGGAAGAAAATTACCTATCAAGGCACACCATCTTAAATTGTATAAAGTCTAAGTATTAACAAAATTAATAGCAAAAATAAAACTTTTACAATCATCAATCCCGATGGAGAACAGTCTGAAAATTAGGGGCCATAAAAACTAACTTTTGACATTCTCCCAGGTGAATGTATACAGCATATAAAATAGCTTCTGGACTTTATCGTTACTATACAAATATCCAAAACTCATTAACATTTCCAGGACATGGGCCTTGGCCCTCAAATAGGTGAAAAAACATTTCCTTCAACGCATGCTCTAGTCTTGTTAATTATAATGTCATCTCAAGCAAAGGTGCTCAACTTAAAAGTTCAATTTAAGACTAAAAATTCACTGGAAGAGAACTACCCAGTATAAAATAACTGCAATCCTATCAAAATATTAGTTTTGGTGGAGAATATTGCATTTGACTTAAATAGGAGTAACCAAGTATAGTCCAAAAGTGAACTGCTTTCGAAAGGTGGACCACAGATAAGTTTTCATAAATAATATACTAAGCCTGCCAAATACTTTGATCACTAGTAAAACATGATTTAAATGCAATAGCAATTAATAAAAAAATTAAATGGTATTTTGGATCAATGTTGTCAAACTCAAACTTCGCAAAGACTCGGCTGGCCTGGGACTCGACAAGAGTTGATAACTCTACACAATTTAGTTCATGACTTGGCAAGACAACAAATAAAACTCAAAATATAGTATATTTTATTATTTTGTGTAATCTGAGTCTGAACCGAGTCTGACAAGTTTGAGCCAAATTTGGGCCAAATTTGTGTCAAGTCTGATCGAAGCTTGAGCCGAGTCCGAGCCAAGTTTCATGAGTTTGAGACAAGTCTTCTAAGCCAAGGTTGAGTCGAGTCTAGCAGTGTCTGCCAAATTGTGGTTTGTGATGATCATATCATAGACATTGTTCCTGAGATGAGATCTGTGGTTTCCTATAAATCATTGGTCAGAGATCCTTCCAGCATATGCTCAAAACGTTCTTGTGCCTTGATGTGCCTCGTGGAGACAGTTCCAGATGTGTTGTCGTCTGGAATCACACTTGGGAAAACGCAGCAAAAATCTTCAAGTCGCTCAGTGTGGCCTTGGGGGCAAGCCAGAGTCAAGTGTTGTCACCTGAAACTCGACTCCTCCGTCTAGGCTTACTCCTAGCGAGGCCAAGGGGGGTGGACCCTAAAAAGAGAAAAATCTAAAGTGTTTAATCTACAAAAAAGAGAAAACAACTAATCTAGGAGTTAGAAATTTAAACACAAGAACAATGCAATATAAAACATGATATCATTCATTATCCCACATCATCATCATCATCATTGAAACATTTAGCATCATAAAATAATTAATAACAAGACCAGTGTTGATAATGGAGTCAAATAAGTGCAGTTGAAATGCTTGAAAAATGACAATGTTTTGCAAGAGTTCTTGGTAAATTTTATTATTTTGTGGTAATGAATTGTTTATTAGTATTAGAGATGGGGGATTTCCAATATACCGTGAGATACTGGAAATATGTATGTAATTTGACACACGTGGCTCCTCACTTGGAAATGTGGGTTGGATCGGAGTCTCTGGGAGATGTTCAACACTACACCAAACAAGGGTGCAATCTAACGATATCCCGAGGTCACTACCCAGTGGTTCCCACTTCCTTTGGGGAATTTCCCCACACAGTATCAATAAACGTTTACGCTGGATTTTCATAAATGGGAGGTGCTATCACATCCATGTTAGCTGGAGCTACCATGTTGCGAATCGTGTGGTCAGGGACCATACTCCAGATTTTTTTTTCCAGAACGAAGATCAGATGGCATCAAAAGGGGCATCTATTGTATCGAGATTGTCCAGAGCTACTAAAGAGCAGTGATTACAGGCCCTCTTCCTTTCCTACCTTTGCATGACCCCATTGAGAGGGGTAACTTAGCCATCTTATGATGAGAGCAGTATAGATCACAGCTAGTTCGCCACTTCTTGCCCAGATACAGCAGAGATTGGGTTTCAGATCCACCTTCAACAGCAGGTATATGGTATGGCAGGTATATTACTTTATGGTTATTGCTCATGGTTTTGCTTTGAGGGTTGTTTATTTATGATAGTACATGGACTTGACATATGATGGCTGACTTGGTGATCTCATGTTTTAATATGGTGATGCCAGTCCACCTCTTTCAGTAGAGACTCTTGTATATGCACACTGGTTCCTGTCCCCAATTTGGTATAGACTTGGTCATTCGACTTGTAGGAAGTTGGTTTTGGTTCCACCTGTCAATTTCTTCCACCCATCTGACCCATGCATTTTTGGTTTTCTCCCTGACTTAGACCATGATAGGTGGCCTTGAGGACCCCTCCCCCCAGTGACCCCTGAGTATGCCATGACTCCATGTTGTTTTGTGCCTCGACTCTTTAGTGTGTGAGATGCATTCTCAAACCTGAGATTTACTCTTGTTGGTTGCCCCCGATGTTGTAATGCAGTATAGAATTGTGTAGACTCACTGGGTGCTTCCCATTGGTCCTCGAAACATGCACACTTGCCACCATTACTTTGCAGTATGAGTATCCTTGTTCTATCCTATGAAATGTATATGAAGCCAAAAGGGCTATGAATGAAATGAAATGTAAATGAAACCAAAAAGGCTATCTGAATGTAAATCAAGCCAAAAAGGCTAAAAATGAAAGTGAAATGTAAAGGGCAAAGCAACGGTAACATAAGCATTATCTAAAGGACTACTTGGGCACATATGTATTGGAGCATTGTATTGGTTATTTCCTCACCTAGTCCTACAGGGCAAGGAGGTGGGATGGAGTAAGGGACAGTTAATTCTAAGTGTCCCCTAGAGTCTCAAGTTACGGTTTGTCGGACACCCAATCATGGCGGCTCTAGAAAAGATCTTCACGGAGTCTGTTGAAGGCACGGATGTGAGTTCCAAGGTGTGTGTTAGATGGCCAGTGGTGGTTTCCCTGCACTATACCCATTTGTGAGGCACCGCCCTTCCCTTGTGTTTCTCATGGTATGTTTATGTCATTGGGTCCCGCTTTCCCCGCTTATCTTTTTGCCTTGTTGTCTACCTCACCCAAAGTTAGTTCAATGACCAAATCTATAAGTGTGCATAGTAGTAGAGTCTTTGTTGGAGGTGGTGGGCCCACCTCGTGTAATGTCCCTTGTTAAGAATTTTATTAAAATGGCAATTTTTCACTTTTTTCCCTAGTTAGACCTTTGACTAGTTTTGATCTCTAGGTCCCAAATTTGCTCCAAATGATCTCAAATCTTCTGAGAAGGTATATGAATCATATTAGAACATAAATATGTGTTTCAGGGATGCCTTTGGACCTTTAAAATATTTCTGCAAATCCTCTTTCAATTCTGGTCAATGTAGGTAACTTTACTAGTGATTTCCCTTTGACTAGTATTGGTCTCTAGGTCTCGAATTGACTCCAATTGCCTTCAAATCTTCAAGGAAGGTGTATGAATGATATTAGGACTTGAATATGATGTTCAGAGATTATATATGACCACCAAAATACCTCTGCAAACTCTTTTAAGATTCTGGACCAAGTATGCAATTTTACTAGTAATTTGGGGTTCAAATCCCCCTGGGGTTAGTATTGAAAATGGCTTCCCAAATGCCTCCAAACCCACTCAAATTTCTGAACAGAGGTAGGGAATGTATTAAGGATGTTATTAAGGTCTCATGTGCACCATTAATTGATTATTATATCTGTTCCAACCCTCTCCCATTCAACTGCAAAAATCACCAATTCGACCCTTGGGGAAATGGCACTATTTCTTCTCCCAATGCAATTAAAGTGAGTAAAAATACTTCAAATGCTCAAGTACAGTACATGAAACTTGTAAAATACATCCATGGCAGTCCATTAATCACAAATGCATCAGAGAATCATCCATTCATTCGAAATCATCATCAATACATTGGTTCACAACAAGGTAGTGGGGAAATGGCATTGTTCTTCCATTAAAAATGAGATTTATACATTTCTACTTGGAATTTCGACCTGAAACTTTCTAGAGATGAAGAACAAAATATTTACTTCATATTACAAAATAAATGGGGCATGAGAAACTCCCCCAAAGAGTACAATAGCTCACCAAAAACGCCCTCCCTCAAGGATCAAGAATATGCCATCAAAACTAGAAATGGTTGAGAGAATGTGCTGCAATAGAAGAAACCATGAGCTGCCCTATAGCTTACACCTGCAAATAAAGACTCCATTAAAGCTCCAAATGAAAGGTATGAATGGCCTTTCCAATTACCAACTTGGATGAGAATCTTTCACCCTCGAAATTGGCTAAGGCAAGAAACTAGTCATCCACTAGCTCTCCCTCTACACAAATGCAATTGCAAATTCTACAAATGATCAAAAGTTGGTTTCATTCTTTGTTATTGACATTTATAAACTTCTAATGTCCTCCATGGGTTGAATTCCTTCCAAGAGACTCATGCCAACTCAAGTTGGGAAGAGATTCCAAAGAACGCCACTTGTACAACAATTCCTAGTCTCACTTCCACCAAATCACATGTGGAAGCATCTTAGCTGCCCTAACACCCTTGAGCACCCTCTTGGAGTCTATTTTTAGCCCTGACATGTCATATATGTCATATGTCTGCCTTCAGGTCTGATTTGTGTCATAGGTGTCATAGCATCTTCATCATTGTTGTCATAGAGCTAGGGAATCTAGCCCAAGTGTCTCACTAGCTCCAAATTGCCTCTTCCTCTTCCATGGGAGTTACTCTTTCTTTATATTTCGACCTTGGATGAGTCATGCAATGAATAATACCTTTTGGACTCCCCCAAGTATGTTACTATTCACCTTGGATTCGAATTGGTGAGAGAATGATGCCAAGTGTAGTGGGGAAATCGCCATATGTGGGTCCCACTTCCTCCATGTGTCTTCATGATCAAATGCCACTTTGATTTTCACTTGTATATATTAATTTAGCTCCTTTATTAAATATTTATGCCATTCTAATGTTCAAACATCATTTATTATCCCCATTATTCCAAATCCCAAAGCTTCCACCCCAAACCTAGGAAACTAGTAATTTTCCTCCTTGGCAATTATTTGACCTTTAGCATCAATTTGACAAACTCTAATGAATAGGGCCAATGTGATTAGGCCATTGTGACCCAATGCCAAATTTGGGACATGACACCTCGCCTGGGGCCTGTTTTTGAGATATTGTTTATTATGATCGCCATGTTCGTCGTTGTATGTTTTTAGTTATGTACTAACATAAATAAGGAAGCCTTGGCATCCCATGGTGCATGCAGGTTTCAGCCATTGCCATTTTTTACCAAAGTTGATTTGGTCAAACTAGTTTGACCAAGCCAAAAATGGGTCTCGAAAAAAGTTGCAACCAAAACTTCAATTTTGGTTATTTGTTATGTGTTGGGGTCAATCTCATACATGCCCCCAAGCATCAAATTGTGAAAATGTTGAAGCAGCGGTGAGATTTTTAATTATTATTGGCCAGCAAGGCCCTATTTTAATTTAAAATGCTTTGGAATTGGGCAAATTGTGCTCAAACGATGGATCTTGGTCGTTCTAGTGACCATTACTAGTCGATTTGGGGTCCACGATCACAATGCAACAAACGATTCATCAATCCGAGAAAGATAAGTGGGTCAAAAGAGCAAATTTCATCTTCAGCTATAAAAATCAACAGATAATTAATGGAAAAATCAAATTTGGCTAAGTTAACCTTTCAAATGGTAAGTGCAGTGTTGGACAAAGGTAAAAGGGTCTCTAATTGTCATTTTTACATAGTTTGGACATGTATTATTTCGTGTGGAGCCCTCCATTCAGCCCAGCTATACACGTGGGGCGAATTTACCTATAATTGGGCGTTTTTGGACATTTGAAACTTCATATTTTGGAATTATTTTGTAATGAAACTTTGGGCAAAGGATCTAAGGGGCTAAAACAGCCTAAAGCCACCCCTTAGACACCCCCTCACTTGTAGTATGGACCACACACTTGGTCCCTCACTCCACATGGGTGAACTAAGGTAACTCGCCCCCCCTTCTCTAGCATTTGATCTCAACCATTCAATTTGGCATTTGTGGGATTTAATCCCAGCCCTTCATTTTGGCGGGAAGGGTTTTTTATATGAGTTATCTCTATAAGAAGAGAAACTCACTCATTTTTGTGTCTTCTTGGCACTCTTGGCTTTTGAACTTGATTAGAAAGAAAATTCTTGTGAGAAATTCTTGGTGGCTCATGGTGTGATTGTTCTTGGGTGACTAATATCTCTTTTCTGAATGCATTGCTAAGATTGTTAAGCATTTTTCATACTATATATTTGCTGGTTCGATTTGCAGAAGTGGAGACCATCTAGAGAAGGACGCATTACTTGGAAGAAAACTCCACTATTGCTTCCTCTTTGAAGTATCAACGAAAGGGAGTGAATTTGCACTTTGTTATTCTCTCATTTCATCATTTGTCTCATGTTACTTGTGTTGCTTTTCTCCATTTGTTATAGATTCTGATTTTGTTCTCTTTCTGGCAAGTGAAGGAGGGCGCACTTGGGTATCCCAGCAATAGTGAAGCAAAGGGAAAATTTCTTGCACGTTTGGCACTTGAATTTCGGGGAATAATCTTCATACAAGGTACAGCAACACCATCACTACCAAGTAAGTTCTAACTACAGCTCTTCTCTTTGTTTAATTTTCTGAGTATCAAGAGATAAAATTCACATAAACTAATCAAAACTCCCAAAATTCACATCTTCAGTTTTAACCGTAGAATTTTATTTATGTTTTAAACCCACTTTTATTTTGATAAGAAAACCTCTAATCCAAAGCCCCAAGAAATTTTGACTCCATCTACCCACGTTTTCAGCACTGGTCCATTCTCTAATTTCGCTCTCCTCGAGCGTTTTTGCTCTCTTGCTTGGCTGAGTTGTTTTGGGTTTGTGGGTACTTTTGCTTCCGCTTTATATTGGTTTAACGTCATCTAATATCAAGCTAAAACCACTAGAAGTGTTGTCTAGACGCTGATTTTTACTTCTGCTATGCATGTTTGGTCAACTTGAGTCACATTCCCCCATAGGCACAAATTTATTTTCACTTCTAGCTAATTTTTGTTTTCTATTTTAATTTCCAGCCAACTAATACTTCAATTACATTTTTTTATCTTCAAATCAGATCTGAAATTGCTTTAATTATTGTCCATATCCATCACCCAATTTGAGTCTGTCGGTTGGAAAAAAGTCTTAGGACTCCCTAAACACTTCTTCCTTGTCTACTCTTGCTTGTTTGGGGTTTGTAAGTGTCTATTTTTGAGTCTCAACCATAGCTGGTTGAGTAGGGTCTCCCCCTTGACTAGGCTACGTGCCTTGTCTAAAGTGCCAAACACCCTATCCGGAGTGACAACTGCTCTACCGATCAGTGGACTTAGTGTTTGCAGGTGTCACCTGCCTAACTGCCCTACCTCTACCATCCTGGATAGGATTCATTTAGTCGCAGCTAGTGTTTGTGTGATAATAGGAGGTTAATTGGGAAAATGAAACTAATTACTAGTCACTATGTCCCTTTCTGTTTGATCAACATGTTCAGTCAAAGTTGCAGTGATACAAAACATACGAGGACAAAGCCTTGTTAATTTTTACAGATTTTTGAACAATGTTTTCTTTTTATTTAAACCCCAAGAGTCTCTTTTCTGGCCAGTACTCGGGCAAGCCCTTATCCTGAAACCGTACTCCGAGAAAGCAAGGGGGTTGATTAAAACTTTAAAAAAATTTGTTAATAATGGTGAAAAAACTAGGTCCTGAGTGAACTTGTGGCCCGCCAATGGAACGGACCAACAAGGTTAATTTTAATCCTAATTTGATTTTATTAAGTGCGAGAAAAGAAAATATAAACTAAAAAATTGCAAACCACGAAAATTGAGTCGACACTGTTTCCCCCCTAGGGATTGCAAACCACAAAAATTGAGTCGACACTGTTTTCCCCCTGGGGGTATGGGGTGTTGGCAGTGGGTAGCCCACTTGCTCTCATTTAATTTTCCGTTTACAATGCGAATACAAGTGCCCCAATCATTGAAAATCGACTCAAAGGCTTACAAAAAATGATAGAAAAAGTATTTGGATGAAGAGGCACGATTCTTGGGTGCTCCAGATGGCTCAATCTACCAAAAAATGTCCAGAGTTTCATCATACTTGTTCACAAAATGTTGCAAAACAGCAAACAAATAGTAGTAAAAAGTGCCCAAAAACACTTAGAAAGTGAGTTTTGGTCACTACAAAAAATTACTAGAAAAACGACTAAGTTAAACTATGATAAATCGACAAAAAAATAACTAAGGAAAACAAGGGGATCTTGGCTTACTTGTGAGGCAACCAATAAGATGCACTTTTTAAACTTGCAAGATAAACTTTAATCCAAAAAACTAGCTTCCTACTCAAGCCTTGTGATTTTATGATAAAAAATGACTTTGTTGTATGCAAACTAGTGAATCGATCTAGGAATTGATGATAAAACTTATAAAACAACTAGATCTAAATGCAACTAAATAGTAGGTATACTTATGATTGAATCAAAAAAATATAGATCTATTATTTGATTGCATATAGTAACCAAAACAGAAAAAAAGTATATGAAAGAGAGAGAGGGAGATAAGAAAGAGTTGTTTTTATATTTTTTATGCGTTCTTGAAAACAATGTTGAAAAAGTCCGCATCGATGAAAAGTCGGCAAGGGTCCCAAATACAACTTCTCGACAACATCGGCAAAAAAATCGAGAAAAATCAGCAAAAGTCGACAAACATTAAAAAATACAAAATACATTCATTTTTTTCAGAATTTTAAACATATAAAGCAACAATAACATCAAATAAACACCTTGGAACATAAATATGGAGGAAGCATTGATATATAGATGTAGTGGATGCAAATATCTCAGAGCAGTTTGATTTCAATGACTCAAACTGCTAAAAAATACATCAAATCTTACAATTTTAATGAAAATATATATATTAAAGATACCAAGCTATGATTCCAAACCATTAGAGACAAAATATTATCAAAATTGCACCAAGTTCAATACATATCTAAATCAAAATTGAAAAAACATAATCATCAAAATCATTGTCTATGTTTGGGATCCTATTCATAAATAGCACCATATTCCCCCACCTCTAGGCTCTAGCCCTTGCCTCTACCTCTAATCTCAAAGTTGATTCTCCAAGGACATCAATTAACACCTTAGAATTTTGATGAAACTTCTTAATCCAAGCATTAAAATAAGGTAGAAAGAGCTTCCCATGCTTAATAAGTGATTTTGCTTGACTAAAGGGTACATTTTTTATTAAGGTCATGACAGAGGAATTCAATCAACTTCAACAATCAAGCATCAACACCACCAAAATCAAGGTACATAGAGAGCTTGTTGTGCTTCATTAGATTCCAATCCCTTACCCACATGCATGATAGAATCCAGTGGAAATGTTGCAATCCTAAAATCCTAAAAAACCATGAAGCCTCTTGAATTCTGAATGGGATCTAAAATTCTACTTTTTGCATATGAAGTCCGATGAGGTTGGAACCACTCTCAAACATCCTGAAACAATTAATGGTAATGTTAAAAATTTAAGTAAAATGATGGAGAATGAAAGATAAGAATTTAACATTACCATTTAGTATTGTTGACATCAATGTCACTTGTACAAAACTCATCAAATTGTTTTAAAACAACCCCCGAGTTCTTAAAACTGTGAAAAAGCCTCCTTGGCAATTTTTTCCATTATGGAGGCCTGGGCGACTTTTTGGGTCGACCCACGCTTTTTACTAAAAAGTCGCGCCTCCACGACTTTTTAAAAAATCACGATTTTTCCCAGTCAATTTTTCGGCTTAGGGAAAAGCTCGTGACTTTTTAAAAAGTCATTGATTTTTCAGCGAGGTTTTCAACATTGCTTGAGAAGAGGCTTTGGAGCCTTCCAGTGGAGAACCGAGGGACTAAGTCTACAAAAGAGATGTTAGATGAATGAAGGAAACAAACAAGATCCTCCATTAATCCAGATGTTGATGTCGATGTTACTTGGTGAGCTAAATCTTGTCAAACATCATCCTTTTGTCTTATTTTGTGACAATAAAAGCAATATTGAAATTATTTGTAATCTAGTGAATCATTAGAAGTCCAAACACATCAAGATTTGGATGCTTTATATTTGGCAACTCCACACTCAAGGCAAACTTGTGCCAATCTTTATTCCCTCCATAGATCAACTTGCAAATATCTTCACCATAGCTCTTCTAGAGCCCACCTTCAATCGCCTATAGACACATATCCATGTATGTGAACTAACATTGAAGGAGTAAACATGATGTATTGTAATATCATCTCACATTGCTCCCTATTTAGATTATATTTAAATTAGGGAGAGGTGTTGGGAATATGTATAATCTTCACTCATGGCCACAAGCCAACCCACTATGTGTGTAGTTATGCCCCTTAATGGGCCAATCTTTGGGTGGTTAAACCCACTTATTGTATTTTATTATGTTATAAGGTTGGGGGTGCATGGCATTGTTTTGTGGGCCCATAAACCCTCTTGAAGGGATGCCTCCCTTCTTCAAGGAACACCTCACTTCAATTGTGTCCATATACACAACTCAAGCTCTCATTTGTATCAACTCATTCAAGTGAATTCATTCATTCTTTTGCCTAAGGGCACCTACACCATTTCTCTCTACAACTAAGCATCTTGTAAAGTTCAAATTTCAGCTCATCTCCCGTCGCTCGTAGAGCTTCCCTTGTAGCTCGCACCAATCGCACCTGGTCCGCAGTTCGCAGCTCCCATAGCTAGCTGAGTCCGCAATCGTGCTTTGCTCATCACTCACAGAGCCCGCAACCAGCAACCTATTCCCGTACCCCCGTCCATCGAGTAGGTGAAGAGCCACACTCGTGACCATCGAACAAGGAAGCTGTGGCCATAACCGTGAGCCGCCATAACCAAGAGAGTCATCGTAGATCTGTGAGTAGTGATCACGCAAGCCTTTGCGAGCCCGAGAGAGCCATCAAGGAAGCTTTCGAGCAAGGAATCATTAAGCAGGTCGACTGTCGAACATCTCCCATCGACTCCTACACCAACCGCCTTAAGGAGTTACTTTTCCCCATCTCCCACTTCAACTCCTTAGACACAACAACCACCAAATATGAGACTCTCTCAATGGTCCTTGAGGAGGAGGCCCTCAACTCTTTACCCCCATTCTACTCGTCAGCACACCCATAATCCCAACACAGGTTCTTGCCCCATGAAAAGTTGGTTTGATAATGAATGTAAATCCCTCCATAAACAGCTTCTTTTCACCCTTACACATGACCCCCCATCCTCCCCTAACCTCCGCAAAGCCTACCATAGACTTCTTCGTCATAAAAAGTGAACATTCCTCTCCTAGAGGAGGCGTGAGCTTTGCGCAACCCTCCACCACTCCCCCAAAGCTTTCTAGCGAGCCCTCTTTCCTAGACACCACGCCATCCCGCCTAAGCTTGACTCCCAGGCCATGTTCTCCCACACAACCTCCCTTTATGACATCCCTAGACAACCCCCAACCCACATCCCCTCTCCCCCTTTCTCATGCCACCTCTTCTCTGAGAGGGACATTAGGAGAGCAGTAAGAGCTATGAGTACCAACAAAGCAACAGATGAGGAAGGCCTTCACGCCGAATTCTTGAAACATGGACTTCACTCTCTCTTGGTTATGACCAAATTATCTTGATGGAGTCATGGTATGTGAACATCTTCTTGTGATCTCGGTTAAGTGCAATTACATTTCTTCTTGTTAGATTGAGGATTGTTGAAGACATAAACTAGATCTACTCTCTAATGATCTCAACAAACATACTTGGCCTTGAACTACTTCACTAACTAGGAAACAATAATTTCAATACAATAGCAATTAATAAAAGAATTAAATGGCAAATTAGATAAAGTGAAAAATAAATTGAATATAAATACAAAATCCATGGCAACAATACGAGGGAAGGGGAAGAAATGGCTATTTAGCACATAAAAGGATGTAAATACAAAATAGTTTGTGAAACAACAAACCAAAGCATCTTCAACTTAAAATTAACTAAATTGAGTGTTTTAGATGAAAAATAATTTCTTATTGAAAAAAGTTCTTGATTAACATTTTGACATACATTTAATGACCAATCTGGAACAACGTAGACACCAAAGGAATGGACATTTTTATGTCCATTGAACAATTCAAACTTCAAAACATCAACTATTTTTTGCTCAAATTTATGATTGAAAGAACTGCAATATTACCTGCCTACACTTGCCAACGCCGCTAATAATCAACTTCCAGTCAAATTCTTTGTGTCCAATCTCAGCATCCAGTTCGTAGAGTTCATAAAACTTACCCTGTATAGCAACATGTTGACGAAATAAAGTAAGCAGAATTAGGATGTTTATGGAAGTACACTGCAGATAATGTAAGTGGAATGACTATGTGTACCACTTTATTAATTGGAATCTGCTAGCTTAAGAACAAAGTTCACTTGAAAATATGAAAGAGCATGAACTAAATCTACAGTGACCAATAAAATGTCAAATGTTCATTGTAAACAGTGAGTTGTTTTGTTTTATTCTGGGTATTTTTCATGCTGCTCAATTAATTTGCCTTGCTTACACTTATCGATAATAGACTTAAGTTCAACCAGGACAAGTTAAAAAGTCTGATATATATATATATTGAAACTGTAGATAATTATCATCAGCACCCAATAGTCATGCCAAATATCGCAATTTCTTGTACGACTCTCACCCAAAATATTTAAGCCAAGCAAACACCTTAAAGGAAATAATGATGCAGGAGCATCACAGCTAAATGGAGCCTAGAGATTGCACTGAATGGATGAATTAATATGGAACATGTGAAGAAAGAGGAAATTGGACACTGCACTTTGATCATGCAAGAGAGAAAAATAAAGTTGATCAAAGAGAAGTCAATTACAGTCAGAGGGAAAATCAAAATAGTCAAATATAATCACTAGATTCACAGAAAGACCAAAATTCTATAAAAAGGGAAGATACAATTTTGGGAGGGGGAGCTAAGCAATGGTTAAGTTTAGCTCAGAAAAGATGATGGCTAGGCCAAGCAAGGCTCACAAGGGAGCCATAGAAGATAGAGAGAAATAGCTCAGTGGGGCAGCTCAATAGCTTACCTCAGAGAAGAGAGAGCTCAAGTGAAAGGAGCTCATAAAAGGGATAGATGAGCACACAATCAAAGAGGGAAGAGCTTGGAGTGAAGCTTAAAAGAAAAAAGGAGGGGATTCAAGAAGAAGAATACGGAAGAGAGATCGGATCTAGAAGATCAGCAGAGAGCAAAGAGGAGCTGGACAATTAGACATGAGAATAAATCTGGAGGACAGATCTGGGAAGAAGAATACAAAAAGAAGATGATGAATTGTTGGATCATCAACAGAAGAAGAATGTGACAACTCCAAGAACTGTAAGAGCACTTTGTGCTGATGCCCATGAATGTACTGATTTAATGATTAATGAAATTTGTTTTCAAAGTGGTTTTTATGCCCCAGGTGCGTTTCCCACTCTAAAATCTCTTAGTTTTCTGTTGATGAGTTTGTTTGATTCCAAGAAATACTGTGCAGTCTGAATAGGCAGCCCGTAGCTGCATTGATTTAAATGAAACCAGAGCATCTATTGTGATCTCTGGAAAGCAAGGGGTAAAGGTGAGCAACATTCTAAATGAAATGATAAGTATCTTGAACATAATTCCTTGCTAAGAACAACAAGCAGAATTTCTAGTTCTGATTAAAGATGATGCACTCTTTGAAGGAGCTGCCAACTTTGAAAGGCCTCTTGAGAACCTCAAACTTACCACTTTAAAAAATAGTATTGTGTCCATATACAGACTTTTTGTTTTCCAGTACTGTTTCTGAGATGCAGTCATTTTGTCTAAGACATCTTTGGGGATGTGCAAAGTCCTCTTATCATAAATAGGATCGCTTGGTTTCCTTAATTTAGCATCTCGTATGACCAAAGGATCAAGAAAGTCAAACTTTGATCTTGCTTTTTCCCAAGCCCCTCCCTTTTGCAGTCCATCTTCCCCTAGAGCCTCAATTAGTTTTCTCCTTTTGTTTGGACATGAAACAGATGGAAGACCCACAGTCTCATTACATTCTGAATTTTCTTCATGAACCCTTTTTATTCGAGGTACCAAGCGTTGTGTAGCAGGTGTAACCGGACCAAAAAGATCAGCTGCAGCATCATTTTGAACTGCATTTAATCGATCTTCAAAAGTGTTTCCATGAGCATCTGAAGCATGCTGCCTGCATAAGAACCAAACATAAATAACTGTGAGTAGACATGAGATAATTATTTATAAGCAATTACACAGCCTGGGTGAAGTCCCCTGGAGTTCACACTTAGTAACAAGCATCATGAGCATTGAGAATGCACAAACATCTTATCTCAAGTTTTTAAAGATTATTTTCTAAAAGATCAAGTTTTAATATTAACAATAAGATCTGATAAAGTAGCCCATAAATTGATTTAACAATTTTTGGAAAAAAACATGATAACTAGTACTTGTTTTTCAATAAACCAATTTATCAGTGAAGTTTGTTTATAATACAATTAAAGATAAAGCTAATTAGGATTAATCAAATCTGTGTTGCTTGAATAACCTTCAATCTCGCAAGGTAGACTAAGAGTGTCCCTAACGAGGAACCATATTTACAAGGAAATCCTTTGAGGCACCAGTCTGTACAAAGCAGACCTCAAACAGATTTAACCTTAACAGAATCCTCACGGGAATTACTTTTGGAGGAAGACAGAGCTCTGTGATGGCCTAAGGTTGGTTAAAAAAGCACCATCCCTAGTGCCATTATGCAGAGGAACATAAATATTTCTTGAACGACTTACCTAGAATTTGGATAGCATTTTATAAAGACTCGAGTTAAGGTTAGAATCAAATATTCCTAACCAATTGCCATTTTGATTAGGATGCTTGATTAAAATATGTTTTGAATTAATTTTTCCAGTCAAACATAATCAGGGGATTCTCAGTACTTTCAGGAGGCATTTCCAGTTCTCTCCGTCAGTCTTTTCTGGTCTGAAACAATCTATGCTCCCATATGTGTAATACAGGGTAAATGCTAAGGCAGAAGCATTTAGCTAAGAATAGATGTGCATATCAATAAGAGACAACATGAACTCCGTCAGTCTTTTCTGGTCTGAAACAATCTATGCTCCCATATGTGTAATACAGGGTAAATGCTAAGGCAGAAGCATTTAGCTAAGAATAGATGTGCATATCAGTAAGAGACAACATGAATGGCAAATACATATAGACAAGAAACAAGTTAACTGATTTTGAGCTAGTTTAGACGAAATTAATGCACGGTTATAGTATTTGATGAAAGGCTTTAACATAATTTGTTTATAACAGCCGAAAGTTCTGTTGTGAAAACTATCTTGCTCTATATCATTCAAGCATATAAAACAATGGGTGCATTCCAAAGCACTTTAAAAACGTTCTGATTTACTCTAATATGTTCTCCAAAAGACATGATTTAAATTATTCGCATGCATCTGGCAATGCAAAAGCCCTTGATCCACTTTATTCTCGACAGAAACCTCCACAAATTCCAGAGATGGCTTGCAAAGGCAAACACAAAACAGTTTGTCTTAGTTAAGTTGCATGTGCAATGTGGCTATAGTTCTGCTTAAACACGTCAATACTTGTTAGAGATGTTTTATTTGAATTTATTCTCATGTATCAGACCATAGCCCTCGATCAACTTAATTCTTGGCGGAAACCTGGAAGATGCCATATATGACTTGCAAAGGAAAACACAAAGGAGTTCGTCTTCGTTAAACTGCCTGCACAATGTGGCCATAATTTTGTTTAAAAAGTCAATACTTACTGATTACAGAAAAGAGAAAGCGAGCTCGTCTGCATTTGACTGGTTTTTTTTCTTATGAGGCTTCAGATTTGCAATTTTTTTAAAGAAATGACAGCTTAACATCGAAAAAAATGTCTCTTCAGCGAAACCCCTAAGTAAACACAGAAGATGCAACTCAAATTCCAAAAACTGCCTTTGAAGTAAAAAATGTATACATTAAAAAATAAGGTACTAGAAAATTAGGAAGAGCATTTTTACCAAGCAATTTCCGCAACTATTAACCGCGTAGTGCACAAAACAATCGTGAAAGCTTGCTATTTTCTAGTTATTCTAAGTCGCTGTGCATATGCAAGTTTTGGCCATTTGGTTCCTTCACTGGCTAGTTCTATGGTTTGCCAGCGAAAAAACGCACACAAGTTGTTGAGAGAAGTCACATTTTATATTTTCTTTGATGTACCTTTGAATGTCTTTGGTTTTTTTCACTTCCTTGTGCACGGGCGTTTGTTGCTGAAGACTGGGAGAGGATTTTTCCTTTGAAAAATTACTCCCTGCAAATACGTACCGCTCCTTATTCTCTGAAGGTGTCTTGATCGCCTGGACTTCGCACAAATTCTCTTCGACGACAGAAGATGATTGTGCCTTGGGAAGGGCAAATTTGTGCTTCAATTGGTCGAATAGAAGCTGCTTTTCCTCCTGCCGCTTCGACATGTCTGTGTAAGAACCTGGCTTGGGATTCAAATTGGGGTTTTGTTTGGGCTGCACGGTAGGCTTGGATAGGAACGGATGCATGGAGGACTGGCGCTTCATAGTTAGGGTTTATGTGGATGGACTATCAACGCAGTGCTGCAACGGAATTGATTTTTTTGGGCGCATTCATGTAGCGATTTGACATGGAGAGAGAATGGAACTAGTTAAACAATAAACTGAATTGTACAAGAATTTGAGCGGGAGGATTAAATAGGAAAACAAAACACGTCCCTCGCGCCATTTTTTTAAGAATCATGTATGTGCCCATACTTATAAATACGCGAGTGACAATCTAAGATGATCCTAAGTTTTGGACAACTTGTATGATTTTTATGTCTTGCCTAGGAATGTGGTATTGTGGAATGTCATGGGTATACCCTTCATACCCATATTTTTAAAAAGTGTGTTGGTTTTTTCATGGTGATTGATTATTTTTGTGTACATATTCATTTTAGTTCCCTATTTCTTCCTCTTTTGATATTTTAGTTATCGTCTTAGTTCTTTTTAGAACTCATAAAGCCTATATTATGTAGTATCAAGACCTCGTGATATGTTAATTTATTATCTTTTACAATGCAATAACATAATGTGGTGGACGAGAAAAGGAGATTGATAAATTTGTGTGATTTTTTAGTTTTCATGATCCTTTAACATGCAACATGTACTCTAGTTGATATCAATGGGGACCTATGCAACATAGACTCTAATTAATCTCGATGGAAGCATGTGCAACATAAACTCAAGTTGATTTCAATGCAATCTTTTCTTTCCTTTTTGGTTGGCCCCAAGAAAGGTCTAAAAAACATCTTAATCTTAGCATAGGGCAATCAACAAGAATTAGAATAAACATGAGTTTCTCATTGATCAATAATGCCTTGGTGTGAGGATTCATTATCATAGATTATTGGGAAGGAATCATGGATAATGGTCCATCGTTCAACTACAAAACCTCTTGCTCAAGCAAAGAGATGCTCCTAATCATCCCTAACACCACACTTATCAAAAGAGATACTCCAAGGTTGAAGTATCGTGATATCAGAAGCGTGGACACTAAGTAACCTTACATGATATATTTGAAAATCATAATCTCCTTTAGTTTAGTTGGTTGATGATGAGACAAATAAATACCTCTCTAAACAAAATCTTGATAACTCAAATAAATAAATGGTCGAAAATATAAAATTTATAACATGTTGAGAATAAAAAGGTCCTTTGACTTTATCATAGACCATTTCAAAAATGATTTTTAGAAAACACATACTAGCAATTGCAACAAGGAGGTCAAGGATCAATAGATTGATCGGTGAGGAAGTAGGTGTTTCACTTATCAAAAGAGATACTCCAAGGTTGAAGTATCGTGATATCAGAAGCGTGGACACTAAGTAACCTTACATGATATATTTGAAAATCATAATCTCCTTTAGTTTAGTTGGTTGATGATGGGACAAATAAATACCTCTCTAAACAAAATCTTGATAAATCAAATAAATAAATGGTCGAAAATCTAAAATTTATAACATGTTGAGAATAAAAAGGTCCTTTGACTTTATCATAGACCATTTCAAAAACGATTTTTAGAAAACACATACTAGCAATTGCAACAAGGAGGTCGAGGATCAATAGATTGATCGGTGAGGAAGTAAGTGTTTCACTCTCCCCACCCGAGTTCAAATCTTCAATGAGACATCCATGAACTAATTATTGGACTCTTTGTGAGCTAGTAGTTGATAAATGAATTGTTGGGCTCCATGCGAACATTATTGACATGGACTTGTGCCATTGAAGAATCTGGTTTACCCTAGGTACCATTCTCAAAATGAGGGGATATGCTTGGGGGTTTCCTAGGATAGGTATTCCAAGCAGGGTTGGAATCTAGATTCATCTTTGGTCGTCATGCAAATTTTTTTTGGCATTTTGGTTTTTATACTCCCCATCAAAGAACGTTCTGTCTAAAATTGTGTCCTTCAACAATTAAGTTTTGATGAGAAGTCAAGCTTTCAATAGTGAAGTTTTAATTAAAAAATTATCTTTCCACAATCAAATTTTAAGTTAAAACTACCCATGCATTAGCAGGTTGTAGGTGTTCTGGGTTAGGTAAGCTAGCTTCACTATGAAATCAATAAAAAGAAACATCTTAAGACTTAACAGATCCATAATTAGTGAAGGAGATAACGTTGAGGTTGGCAGTTGCAACTTGCAAGTCTACACCAATGGGTCTTTGATTCTTTGAGGTCCATTAACTAGCCCACACGTAACAACGAAGAGGTCGTGGTTCGGTGAGTAGCTCAAAACGGTGAATAGCTAGAGAGGATAGAAAGCTATGGTTGTGACTCACTCACTCACTCGGTCTCGTGTCGTACCATGCTGGGTATACGTATGGGGGACTTGGGTGGGACACAACCTAATAGTATATGCCCTGCCTTATGGGTTTTCAGGTGGTGTTGATTTCCTAGAATGAGCTCTTCGACAAGTTATTTCAATAGCACAACCATTTAAAGAAGACGACTAATAAATAACTTCTTATTTAAAAAACAATATATGTAACATAATATGAAAAACACAATGATACAATTTTTTTACATTTAAAAGTATTATACAAAATAATAAAAAATAAAACCCAGAATTGGGTGATCTAGTTTTTCTCCTCAACTTATAAATTCTAGAAAATTCTTGACATTTTTCAGAAAAAACTAAAAAGAGAGAAGATGATCTTAAAACACAACCGGTTAATTAAATTATAAACATAGCATATTACTTAATAGAACCCAGAACCTATAGATGGATACGCGAACTCTATTAAAATACCATAAGCTCGAATATCGAAGTTATTCTTATTACCATTGTTGTTTTTCCTAACACATGATGTATAGCCTCGATGCTTTCATAAAATGGTTATAAAGGACACTTATATGAACCACTGGAGTGGAGAGCTCAAGGGCACCTACACTTCCAAGATATGACCTTCGTATCCCTGTAGCAGGGGCATTTCTCCTTGTTGCCATAGTGGCCGCTGGGAACAGAACCCTTGCACTTATTACAGCAAAGACTGCAGTACTTCAAGCAACGGCATGGGCGGGCATCAACATTCTCGCATTTCCAGTTGCAGCATGTCAACAAACAAACAAGAACTTTCTTGTATCAAGATATATATTATTACGTTTGAAATTCATGTCAAATTTAAAATAGAAAAAAATTAAACCATTTCCTATAAAATTCATCCTAATAACAGTGAAAAATATTAACAATATATATTCTATCGACATCCACCTTCAAAATTGATAATATATATCCAAATAAGATAAAACCATAGAAACAACCACCTAGCAACACATAAATGAAGAAAAATTTGTGAATTCAAAGAAGTGAGAAACCTTACCTGGTTAATAAATCAGAGGAGAACCCCGTTTGAACAAACTCTTCCGGTGAGTAGCTGGAGACAGCGAGGAAGAGGCAGTGGTCTGGTGGGTAGCTGGAGGGCAAAATGAAGTTAGTTCATTAATTAATCAACACATTTCGGTGGTTCATGGGTAGCTAGTGGGAAGAAGGAAGTTACTCCATTAATTAACCAACACATTTCTTGATTTCATGTTAATTATGGGTTACTATTGTTTTTCTAATTAAAACTAATGACGTTTTATAAAAACAATTGACCGACAAAAGCACGTTCTGCATAATTAGTTGCCCAAAATTGGACGGTTTGATAAAAAATTTGTCTGTATTTGACGAGCAAAATGCCCGTCAAATTCCAACCCTGATTCCAAGTATTAAAAAAATTGCACTAGAGAGGTGCGGAGGCACACCAAAAAAGGTTGGAATGTAAAGCAACATAACAACAGAGAGAAAGTACATCGGGAAGCGAAAAAAATGCATTGAAGAACACATGAGTAAATTAAAGATACATGAAAATATCTCAAGTGGAATTGCAAAGAAGCAAAAATGAAGGAAACAAAAACGAGGATGATAGGAGATTTAAGGGCAAAGATTTGGAGACAAGGGAGGCTTCCTCTTATTGTCTAATTTTGACATGTAAATTATCCTTCTTTTGGGAATAACATCCGAAGGAAAATGTAATGAACAAAATATATAATAAATAAACATTAATAATTAATAATCTATTATCATTATTAATATTTATTAATGTTTATTTATTATATATTTTGTATTTTTCATAACGTGTCTCTTCATTTAATTATTTAATTATTAATTTATTAATGTTTATTTATTATATATTTTGTTCATTACATTGCCTCTCCCTTAGAGATGCTTTGTCCTCGAAGCATAATTATGGATGACTTTTATCCCTTGTTCTTGCTCGTAAAGCTTTTTCGTGATCTTCTGTGTTGGTAGCTACAACACTTGACGAGACGAGGCGATGCGTTCTTTAAAACATTGAGTGGAAATGTTGTAGTGTAACGTCCCCATTTTGACCCTTACGATATTTTGGCTATAATGTAAATATTGTATGCATATGATGTAAGATTCCTAGCATGGAGCTCAAGGCCAAGGCCCTGCTACTGAATGCTCGGCCTTGAAGAGTCAAGTGTTTGGTATTCTAGTAACCATGTGCTAGTAGGCCATGGGAAAATGTAAATGATACCATGTAAATAACAGTACCAAGGAGTTGGCTATTGATGCAACTAAATGAGGGGGCTATGTGTATCCACTAGGGAGTGGTGAGGAGGTTGTGGGATTGAACCCTAGGTTGCCATTTGTCACTTTGAGAACCCCTTTGACTGTCCTAGCTGCCATTGAATGCTACTGTAAGGAAGTGGGTGAAGAACACTATTCATGAGGTCGATGGAGTATGGGACTGCCCTGAAATCCGTAAGGCAGGGCATGGGGCTTTGTCTTGCTTGTTCCATAAGCCACTCTACCTCGTGGAGGATGTATACCTCATCCTCGTGACCTTGGTTGATCAAATAGGCATCAGTTGAACCTTTATGCGACCTAGCAGATGGAGCAAAGAAGGAAGAACCAAGGAAATCGTGATCTAAGTAAAGCCGCAAATTTCAGAGCTAGGATCGATGAGAAATCCATAGATCTGAACCCCTAGGTGGATGTGAGTGGGTCAAATGCCGAAAGAAGCAGTGGGAAGAGACCAGGAGGGTTTAGTTCTGCATGTTAGAGCCAGGGAGAGCTCAATTACTTTGATTTAGCAGTCAATACCAGCCACACTTGCCCAGGTCATTGATAAGGGAAGGAGCACCCTAGGGATTGTTTAGCAGTGAAGGGGACCTTACTTAGGTTGAGAGTGGAGGTGATGGGGATGTTTGAACTGTCTAAGATCATTGGGATATTCCCATTGCTCTGTGGATGAGCTTATTGACCTAGAAAACCCTTCCATTGTTTCCCCACTTGCTTGACAAATGAACTGTGTACTGGATGCCTCAATAGACTGTGAACCAAGCTGTGAGTGAGCCTGAGTGACACTCCTTAGTGGATACATAGCCCCAACTCGGGGGTGGTCTCTGAGTGCTGAAATAATACAGGCTGGGCAGAGACCTATGGTGTGCCTATGGTTGGGTTGGAACATTGCAGTCCATAGCCAGTTTGATTGGAGATTTAATGTAGAAGATAAGTGTTCTTTATGCCTTGAATGATGCATATTCTACATCTGTGCATATGTGTTTATTTATGTATGAATATATGATTTGATCCAAAAGAGTGATAGGGCTGAATTCCCATGTATTGGTTTCATTTTGTGGTGTATGTTATTGATTGGTAAATACATTATACATGGTGTGTTGATGATGTTTCCTTCACCTATGGAGGTTAAGTACATGCATGCATCTATTTTCTTATGTGAATGGTTCATTGGTAAATAGGATTGTATGCCTATGCATTATGTTTCATTTTGTTGCGCATGTCATTGCCTTATCTCTGCACCTTTTCTTCTTTATATTATGTTAGTATTCATATGTATTTAGACTTGAGGGATGGGACCCTCTACATGCTTTCATCAATCTTCCAGGGAGGAATATGTGCATGTATCCCATTATGTGTGTGTGTATAAGGTCTCATCCCCATGTGTTCCTTGATGTATGCATCTGCATATGGGAATGACTTATTAATCTGTTGCATACTTGTATTTCCATTGGTGTAAGGTCCCTAGATTGTTCATTGATGAATTAGGGCTAAGTCTGGTAAATGTGCAGGACACTCCAGCCAGGACGTGGGAAGGAAGGGCACTCCTATGAATCAGATGAAGGGAGGAAGAGACATGGCAGAGTGGAACAGAGCTTCTAGGGAGTGGTGAAAGAGGTAATGATGAGGTTTAAGGCCATATTTGGAGTGGAATGAGGGTAGCAATGAAGTCCTCAGAAGTGGATGAATACCTTGCAGCTGCATGGAGATCTCCAATATCTTTCCAACGGTACCAAACTTGTCTAATTTGGTCCAGGGATGAAAAAGTTATGGGCTGAAGAAGTTGTGCAGTGGGGGCTTCCGCAGTGGGGCTTCCGACTTTCCGAACCCGCATGTGGATTGCGGATCGCGGAAGTTGGATGGGAATTTTCGACGGGGCTGCAAAATGGAAGCTACGAATTCCGAGTTCCGCATGCGGATTGAGGATTGCAGAAGTTGGGAAGGGAATTCCACGGATTTGTGACTTTAGCGTTCCGAATTCCCGAGATCCGCATTGCAGATTGCGAAAGGGAAGTTTTATGGAGAAATGGAGTTTGGCGTTCTGCATTTCTAAGTTCCACATTGCGGATTGTGGATTGTGGAAGGGAAGTTGTCCGGAATGATGGAGTTTGGATTTTTGACTTCTGAGTCCCGCATTGCAGATTGCGGAAGTCGGAGGGATGTTCGACGAGCTGTGAATTGTGGTTCCACCTTTCTGAATTTTGCATTGTGGATTGCATACTGAAGGTCATTGCAGGTGCAGAGTTGCGGAACCTTTGAATTGCTTGGGAAAAGAAGGAAAAAAATTAGCAAGTTATTCAAGGGTTGTCTCCCATTGCCTCTAAAAGACACCGAGGTGACCGAGGACGTGACAAGTGTCATTTGTGAAGTGGTCCATCCGAGATCTACCTTCAATGGAACTATTTGTTGATCGATTGTGCGGGTATAACTTCTCATTTTCCACTTCCACCCAGTTTGTTGATTTTGTTTCCATTTCGTTTTGAAATCACAATGAATCTGTTTATGGTCCTTTTGACCATGTCATTGGTCATAATGATTTTTGTGATTTGGATGGCGATAAGGTATTCTAATCTTTTGTGATTGTTTTTCAGAACCATCTTCTCTTGATGTTTGTAACGATGTGACAATATGATCGTTCTTCTGAATTTGAGCATTGACGAGCTTTGTATTGGTTCCCTTTTTTATGTTTGAATTTGAGCCTTTGATGACTTCTCTATTGCACCAATCATCGTTTCTTTATCGACAATTTATCCTTTGATATCTAGCTTTTTTTGTAAATATTTATTCTCATGCTTTAGCTTCCTAACTTTCATAAGGTGTCTATTCATTTAGTTATTTAATTATTAATTTATTATCATTATTAATGTTTATTTATTATATATTTTGTTCATTACAGAAAATGGAAGAGAGGCATAAAGGTCATACAAGGACCTGACTCTAGAAATGGCAATGAATGTCAAGCTCTGAAGGTCATTGTTGCTTTCTGCAATGTCATGCCTTATGAATTATGTATTGTTAAACTCCACACCAATTGTAGGGGTAGTTGCTTATGAGCTACCCTTTTTCGAGGGATTGGCATCATTTTCCTAAAGCGAACTTGAATAAGTTTCATGGTTCTCACCCATCAGGATGGGTCACCTAGATGAAACATTACTTCGCCCTCCAAAACATTTATAGTGACATGATGAAACTTAGGGTGGGGATCTTGTATCTAGATCCATAAAGATGGCAATGGTAGGAGTAGCATAAAAAATCCTATGGTCGTTATGTCACTTGGAGTCTATTGTCAAAGCTATCCATGCCCATTATGAGCGAGATACCCACTATTTGGGGTGGCTTACCAAGTTACGCCAAATTGGCTCAGTCGCATACTTTATCTCAACCTTTGAACAATCGACCATTTGTATAGGGAACTTAACAAATTATTTCTATAAAGAATGTTTCATTAGTGGCCTTAAGGAGGCGATTAGAGCACAAGTCATAATGCAACATCCTACTACCTAGTTGGAGGCATCTCATAAGGCTTTAGAAGTATATATGGTGATTAATGCACAAACCAAAAAACTCTCTTTCATTCCCCAATCATGCCCTACATAGTTCAATTTATCAAGCACTTGATCCCTTCACCTTCCTTGAAAGTACACAGGTTGTCTCCAGTAGAAATGGTAGGCCGACAAAGACGCAGACTTTGTTATAATTATGATGAAAAGTATGCTCCAGGTCATAAATGTAAAGAACATAAATTATTTCAAATGAAGTGACCACTCCTACCCATTCCAAAAACATCAATATGGAAGATACCCCTAAGTTTGAGGTTGATGACCAAAGTCCTCCCATGCAAGAAGAGGTAGAACCCGAATTCCATCCAGGAGAACCGCCCATCTCTCTTCATGCTTTATCAGGTATTTCATCCCCTCAAATATTGAAACTTTTGGGTTACATCAAGCACCACAAAGTGGTAGTCTTGGTTGATAGTGGAAATTCCCACAACTTTATTCATTGATCAATGGCTAAAGAAATCCACTGTTATGTCCACTCAGTGAACAAATTTCAAATTACGATAGGAAACGGTGGGATGATGAAATGTAAGCTCGTATAGGCACCCATTTTCACAAAAGAGTGAAATTGAAAAGATCACTCAAGAACTACTAGAGGTGGGAGTCATTAATTGTCCCAGCACTAGTGCATATTCATCTCCACTGCTATTGGAATGTGATGCTTTTATAAAAGGTATGGGTGCAATATTAATGAAAGATGGACGACCCTTAGCATTCATTTGTAACTTAATTGTGTGATAGGAATTTGGTAAAGTTTACCCACGAGAAAGAAATGATGACAATCCTTCATGAATTCGACACGTGGTGACATTATCTCCTACAACAAAGTTTCCAAATCAATATATATCACCAAAGGCTGAAGTATTTTTTTGAATGAATTTTGTCATCATCAGAGCAACATAAATGGGTCATCAAGATGATCAGATATGATTCCAATGTCATATACAAAAGGGAAAAGACAGTGTTGTGGAAAATACTTTGTTAAGGAAATATGAGGAAGAGGGGTCCCTCTTTTCCTTATCTTCTCTAGTACATGAATGGATAGAAGAAGCACGACAAGAATGACTCGTGAATGCTACTACATCTCAACTCATTAAGTTACTTTAGGAGGATCCCAACATTCACCAACTCTCCAACACACCTTCACGGAAGTTTTATGGCCCATATCATATTGTTCAATGCATTGGTCAGGTGGTTTAGAAATTAGCACTCCAAGCACAGTTTAAGATCCACCCAATATTTAATTTGTCTTGTTTGCATAGGGGTGTGGGTTAGACTTGTTGAGTTCAAACTACATTACCATAACTAAATGTGAAGGCTCCATTTGGTTCTAGTAGGTAGCAGTTTTAGCCACACAAGAGCATCATCTACACCAATGCAGTGTCTAAGAAGTGATGAACCCGTGGAAGGATATGCATCTAGAAGATGCTTATTAGGAATCACTCGCCCTTTTGTAGTAGTTCCCCATTTCCAACCTTAAGGACAATGTTGTTATTAAAAGGGGGGGGGGGGGAGGGGCATGTTAGGGTCCTTCCCTACCCCCCTTCCCTATTAATGCATAAGGCCATAAGGCCCATTAGTTGGTTAGTGGGTAGTTCCTTAATGTAGAAGGGCCTTCTTAATCGAATAAAGCTTCACAGGTGGTGACCATCGTTAATATTGTGAACACAAGTAATCATGGCTTTGGTTATTAAAGAACTATATAGAGATTATAAGCAATGCAATGTTTAGTCAAGTTTTGTCACTGTATTTGGAGCTTTACTCTCGAAGGTTGCCCCCTCGAAGAAGCAAGTGAACATGGCTATCTATTTTTAATATCTTTCATATAAGAGATATTTTGGGGGGCTGATCTATTCTCTCACGTGTTTTTCTATCTTTGCTCTGAATTTACGGGTTTAAGTATATTACATGAAACCCTAGCATTTAGTAAGAGGAACTCTAGTAGATTGGAGGAAGAGGGAGATCGCTTTGTTACCTCAGGAATTGGCTTAGCTATTTGCAATGATTTTTTTCAAGAAAAAGGCAACTCTTCTTTTACCTTAGTAATGACTAATGCACATCCAACATTTCTTTTGCTAAAGAGAAAATTGCCCAGTTTCCTCCTCTTTAGTGAGCAACTTAAGCATTAGGATGATTTGTGGCAATTAAGAAAATTGCCACAAGTTTCCATTTTGTCACATGGTTTGATTGTTTAGTGCATGAAATGATTATATGAAAAGAGGGAGATTAGTCCATTAACAAGCTACGGAAAGTGAGGGCATAGCCAAGCTAGGATTTTCTCAATTTGGGGACACTACAGGGCATGTTTAATAGCAAACATTGAGCAATGACCAGCTAGAAGGTAGGAAAGGAAAAAAGGTATGGTAACCAAATACCTCAACACACACACACACACAATTTGATTATTTTTATTTGTTTTGTTTTGTTTTTTTAATTAATTATACATTTCTTAAAATAACCATAATATATAACTATAAAAACCCTGGGTTACATTTAATATGGAGATGATGATGCAGATTCATTGTTAGCATCAATATTTGCAGAGGCAATGAAAAAAGTAGAATTTTTTAATCTATAAACAATAATTTCACCCTTCCAAAAGCATTCACATCAAGCCCAATAGAACACCCAAATTCAAGACAACAAACAACACGAGGATCAATTGATTACTCAAGCACTCATGGGTTAAGAAAATATATAGGAGAATATCAATAACAATCATAGTAATGTTGGGGAACAAGTTGTTGATGCAAACCAATGTGGCACAAAAAATTCATTTTCCACATCATGGATAGCATATCAATCATGCATTGGTACTTGAGGTAAAATGATGGAATTGTATATTGTTAGTGGAGAGATATGAAGAAATTGTGTGATGGAAGTTCTTATATAGATTGAGAGATGCTTGTAACCAATGGTTTAAACACAACATACACCTCTCATTCTCTAAGGTATCGTAAGCTTTGAAAATGATAGCGATACAAGATATGCAACCATAGTTTGGTGAAGGTTAGTTTATAAGAAGGTTAAATTGCAAATGTCCCATGAAAGCAAGAGATTTTGTTGCACCCATAGTAAAAGGTTGAAAAAAGATAAAAAGAAGGGCATGCTTTAAAAAAGGCCAACAGACATACCTATAAAGGTATGGCGAGAATAGTAAAAAGTTATGAGAAGTTTTAAGAGAAAAGGGTGGTTAGTGAGGAGTCTACATAGGTATTGAAGCTTGCTTGAAACATCATTTCAATTATTTTAATAAATGAACAATTAATTTTGTGCCTAATTAAAACAAACTATTATGTTTTTTTGTCAAGGACTTAACGACAACATTGTAAAGAGAAGGTAACTCATCATAGTGGCCGAAAAGGATTAAATGCATTGATTTCAACTTTTATAAGTATCGTGAATAGATTATTTGCTTTCTTGGATTTTACAATTAATAATAATATATAATATTTAATGTGTTCATGTTGTTAGAATTTTAAATGTAGTAACAATTAGGATGTGCGGCAAGATAAACAAGCATAACAAAGACAATAGTACACAATAATTTATTCTGGGAAAATCCCCGTGGGGCGGAAAAACCTAGCAAACTTCTTTTATATAGATTCGTTAGAATGTACAATAGTATTCTTCGTATAATAACCCAAAACAAGAAGACTCCAAAAGCAGCTAGTCTTTATGACTCTATCTCTCTACTCATGTGAACTTGATGAGTGAGTGACATGACAAATGAGGAGGGAGAGCTCCTCATTTAGACTAATCAATGACATGGCCATTTTCCCCAACATGGCCGACTTGACTCTCCTAAAAGGATCGACTTGTCCAGTTAACAATAAAATACTCTTTTCTGGATCTTTCTAGGCCGACATAACAAATAGGGTTTACATTGACTCTTTCAATGACTTTTACATGATCAATTACATCAATAATAATACTCGAAGGAAGTACAGTACAAATAATACAAATGATGCAAATAAGAATATATTCTGAAGTTACATTCTTCAACACTCCCTCTTAATAAGGAAGGTATTCTTCTATCATCGTCACCATCGTCTTCCAGCTGCTACACTCCTGTACTCTGACTATTGACATCTAACATCTCCCAAATCTATATATCATAAGAAGTTTCACAGAGCCAACCCTTTTTCATGCTGGATGTATCTAGCCTTGCAGTTTCAGGCCTTTTCCACGTTGTATGCAACTCTCCACAAAGTCAACCCTTTTTCATGTTGGATGTGCCTTTCTACAGGGCCAACCCTTTTTCATGTTGGATGTATCTATCTCATGGAGCTATACCTCTTTCATTCTATATGCAACTCTCTTGCAGAGCTAACCCTCTTTCATGCTAGATGCAAACCTCTACAAAGCCATTCCTTTTTCATACTGGATGTAGGCATCCTGTAGAGCCAATCCTCTTTCATAGTAGATGCACCTCTCTACAGAACCAGTCCTCTTTCATACTGGATGTAGCTATCCTACAGAGCCAAACCTATTTCATACTAGATGCACACCTCTATAGATCCAGTCCTCTTTCATACTAGATGTAGCTATCCTACAGAGCCAATCCTTTTTCATACTGGATGCAACTATCTTGGATAGCTAGTCGTTTTTCATATTAGATGCAATTGTCCTGCAGAGCTAGTCCTTTTTCATACTAGATGCAGTTGTCTTGCAGAGCTAGTCCTTTTTCATACTAGATGCAGTTGTCCTCTTCCATAGCCCGAGCAAGCCATCTGGTGGGTTCAGCCCAGGAGCTCCACCTATGTTACCTCACCGCACGTCCACATCCTCTCGTAGCCTAGGAGACTCAATTACGTCACATAAACCATGATTACCTACTACCTCATATGAGTTGATCACTCCCTCTTGATCTGTACCACTCCAAGCTTGTCCCTGAAGTACTAAAACTTCACCCTCAACAGAGGGTTGGTCAACACATCGACTATCTGCTCCTCTGTTGCTATATATCGAAGCCTCACTGCTCCTTCTGCACCATATCCTGGATATAGTGATACTTGATCTCGATGTGCTTCGACTTGTCATGAAACACAGGGTTCTCAGACAACTTCACGCAGCTCTGGTTGTCACAAAAGACACAAGTCGCCTCTAACTCGAGATCAAACAACCCTGCAAGCAACTTCTGAAGCCACATTGCTTCGCAACTTGCCGAACAAGCTGCCATATACTTGGCTTCGGTTATACTAAGTGCCACACTCGTATGCTTCCTACTAAACCATGAGATCATACCTAATCCCAAACTGAAGCAACACCTTGATGTGATCTTTCTATCCGTGACAGTCCCGACCCAATCAGCATCAACATAACGCCGCAGGTTAATCCTCTAATATGATGCATATTTGAGGCCATAATCAATTGTACCCCTCAGGTATCTCAACACATGCTTTGCCGCAACCAGGTGAACTCATCTTGGTTCTGTAATATACTAACTCAGAGTGTTCACCATAAAGCATACAACTGGCCTCGTGTTCGTTAAGTACATCAGCGAACCAATCATATGCCTATATACTGTGGCATCCACCAATTTTGAAGAAGTATCACTCAACAAATTCAAATTTGATGCCATAGGCGTGGCCATGGTCTTACAATCCATCATCTTGAATCTCTTCAGGATCTCTATCCCATATTTTCCTTGACTCAGGAAAATTTCCTCTGGATTCTACCACATCTCAAGACCTGAGAAACAGTGCATTATACCCAGGTCTTTCATCTCAAATCCTGCGGCAAGCTTCCTCTTCGTTTATGCTATAAGCTTCTCATCACTTGTAAAAAACAAGTCATCTACATATAATAGTGGAATCACATGATTTCTCTCTTCAACCTTGTAGTAAAGGTTGGAATCCACTTTACTCTTGGTAAAGCCGAAGCTCGTCAAAAACCCATCAATCCTGTCGTACCATGTTTTGGGTGCTTGTTTCAAACCGTAAAAGGCCTTCTTTAATCTGCACACAAGAGTCTGCCTGTCACGTGTCTCAAAACCTAGTGGTTGCTCCACATACACATCTTCTTCTACTGCGCCATTCAGGAAGGCAGTCTTCACATCCATCTGATGTACCTTCCACTTCATCACTTTGGCTATAACAAGTATATATCTGATTGAAGTGTATCTAGCCACGGGAGAAAATGTCTCCTCATAATCCATGGCATCTTTCTAGGATAAACCTTGAGCCACAAACCTTGCCTTGTATTTCTTGACACTTATATTTGTTTCATGCTTGATCTTGTAGATCCATTTGGAAGATACTACTGACTTCCCTTCTAGTCTCAGAACCACCTCGCAGACATCATTCTTTATGATCGACTGATATTACTCGATGATAGCATCCTTCCATACTTTCGTTTCAGTTGTCTGTTCATAAATGGAAGGTTCAACATCAATGATCTCACATATAGTAATGCCACATAACTGGAGTATTGTCGAGGTCTCTTGCTTTCTCTGGAAGTCCCTTCTGGAGCACCATACTTCTCTTCATCTTGAATAATATCTCGTATCATGGCTGGTTTTCTGTTGTGCGTGTTCATCTCTTTTGGTGAATCTACAGGTCTCTGTGGCTGAGTCATATCATGTTCTTTAGGTTCTTCTGGAATATGCTCTTCCATCACAATATCTCTAACTCTGGGAGTCTCGGGTTCTTCTTCGTGTACTTTGTCAGAGGGAATCTGCCTAGATCTGCTGAAGGTTGTATCTTCATCAAAGGTTACATCTCTGCTAGTCTCGATCTTCTTGAAGCATGGTATATATATTTTGTATGCCTTTGATCAATCACTATAACCGACGAAGATGCCCTTCTTTCTTGAAGGCTCTAACTTGGTCCTTTTCTCTTTTGGAACATGTATGTATATAGGGCAGCCAAATATTCTGAAATGGTTGACCTTTGGCTTCTCTCCTGTAAAAATATCTTCAGGTGTTTTGTTCTCAAGTACACAGTGGGGAGTTGTGTTTTGAACATATACTATTGTTCTTGTTGCTTCCACCCATAAGTGCATTGGAAGGTCTTGATAATGGATCATGGCCTTCACTGCTTCCATTATTGTTCTATTCTTTCTTTCTGCAATCCCATTTTGTTGTGGATTATAGGGAATGCTCATCTCCCTCTCAATCCATGATTCTTTACATAGTGTTTTGAAGTCTCCTTAGGTAAATTCACTTCCATTATTTGATCTTAATGTTTTTATTTTTTTTTTAGTATGATTTTCTACAAGGGCTTTGAATTCCTTGAACTTGCTAAATACTTCACCTTTTGATTTCAAGAAATAAATCCAGGTCTTACGAGAATAATCATCAATAAAAGAAACATACTAGGCATACTTGCTTAATGAGTTGGAAGACATAGGTCCACAAACATCTGAATGTATAAGCTCCAAAATATCCTTAGATTTGTTGTTACTCCTTGGAAATGGCTTCTTCACGTTCTTCCCTTTCACACATCCTTTACATATGCCTTCGTGCTTAGTCTGGATCTTGGGTAGACCATCCACCATCTTGCTCATGATTGGTAATGCCTTGTAGTTGATGTGAGCAAAACTTTTGTGCCATAATTCACTTGGTTCCATAGTTTCATGAACTAAGGCTTGTTATGGTTGTCCCTTGAGCTTGTATAATCCTCCCTCTTGCACCCCAATCACTACTACATAATCAAAGGTTTTACCTTTGGGCCACATAAGTACTTGACCATCGACAAATGCTACTAGGAATCCTTTCTCATCTAATGTTGAGATGGAAAGTAGGTTCTTCTTAGTCCTGGTACATATAGGACATCCTTCATCTTAATAGGATTCCTTGATTCAAGCTTGTAAGAAGCTTATTGGGGTGCCTTTGCATTGTCAGGTCAAGCATTCAATCGATCTAAACCCTAGTGTTCCTTTACCTAACGGATCAGTTTATTGATGCTCTCTCCTGGAAAATGAGGAAATCAAGTGCTAGATTCAATATTTGCTCCAAAAGGGCATATTCAACCTAGCTCCTCACCTTGCAGAAGTCCAATCGTGCTTGTGCAAAAGAAAGATAGTACATGACAACTTTGTATTGATTATAGAGCTCTAAACAAAATCACAGTAAAGAATCTACACCCAATTCCCCAAATTGACGACCTTCTTGATGAAATCAAGGGCACCAAGAACTTTAGCAAGATTGATCTCAAGTCCGGATACCACTAGGTCCAAGTAGAATCAGCCGATGTACGTAAGAGTGCTTTCAAGTCTAAAGAAGGTCTTTTTGAGTGGCTGGTTATACCCTTTGGCTTAATGAATTCCCCAAAGACCTTCATGAGGTTGATAGACGACATCTTGCGAGCTTTCACCAATTCCTTTGTGGTTGTATATTTGAATGGCATCCTTATCTTCAGCAAGAGTTGGGCAGAACACTTGCATCACATTCAGTAGGTCCTCCACACTCTACAACAACAAAAGCTATATGCTTACTTAGAGAAATGCTCCTTTGGCATGAATAAGGTCCAATACCTCATATACATTGTAGATGAGAATGGTGTGCATGTGGACCTAGCCAAGATAGAAGTCATTCGTGACTGGCCAACCCCGACAACATTAACCGAGCTTTGGAGATTCTTAGGCCTTGCCAACTTTTATTGCAGGTTTGTGTTGGGATTATCTCACATTACATGGCTCCTAAGCCAAGTTACAAAGGGTGCTTGCAAAGCCAAATTTGGGTGGACCAAGTCACCTCAAAAAACATTTGACGATATGAAACATCGTTTATGCTCAGCCCCAGTGCTTGCATTACCTGATTTGCAACAACCTTTTGAGATTGAGACATATGCTTCAAACTACGTTGTGGGTGTCCTTCTCACCCAACACAGTCATTCAATGGCCTATCATATTGAGACACTCTTGGATGTTGTCCATAAGTATCTCACCTATGAGAAAGAGATGTATTCCATTATACAATCCTGGCGCCAATGGAAGCATTACATTATAGGGAGGGAGATAGATGTCCATATGGATCGCAGGCCTCTGTAGTTCATGTAGACACAAGGAAAATTATTATAGAATGACTGTCATCAAAAGTGGTCCACATACTTGCAAGAGTTTCACCTCAACATTAAGTATAAGAAGGGGAGCACCAATCACATTGCTGACTACCCCAATCGATCTCCAGATGCAGCACTAACCACAATGCTCAAATCTTGTGGGCATTAAATGTTCGGGTGGTCCCAACTCTAAGACAACAATCCTAACTTCGCTACATCCTACCAGATGTTGGGAGCAGGCAAGGCCATTACTGACTTTCATTTGCAGGATGGGCTGTTATGCCATCTGGGTCATCTTTGTGTTTCTTCAAGTGAGCGTGTGAGATTTATTTGGGAAGCCCACTATCAGTACTAAAAAAGATAATACCGGTACTACAAAAGTATTTCTATTGGTCGAATCTCCACCAGGATGTTAGTAAGTATCTCAGATCCTGCACTATATGCTCCATCACCAAGCTAGACATTAAAAAACAAGGACTATACACCCCTCTGCCTAGTCCCGATAGGCCCTGGGAGTCCATCCCGATGGATTACATGTCGGGTCTTCCATCAACCAAGCATGCTAATGATTATGTATTCATGGTTGTTGATTGATTTTCTAAGATGGCCATTCCAACAACCCACAAGAAGAGTATCACAATCGAAGCCACTACCAAGCACATCTTAGAGTGCGTGGGGGTACATTTTGGAATCCCATGGACCATCATCTCATATCAGGATAGTAATTTCTTAAGTACATTCTGGTCACGCTTTTGGCACGCTTCTGGTCACTGTTGGACACCAAGATCGCCAAATCCACTACCTTCCACCCTCAAAATGATGGACAAACAGAGGTTGCCAACAAGATGATTGTGCACATCCCGTGCATGTACAAATCCAAGCATCCACCCACATGAGAAAGTATGCTTCCTTGTGTTCAACACAACTACAATAGAGCCCTTAATACTCGTATGGCCACAACCCTTTTCAGGTGGATTTGGGCTTTCAACCATTGGGCACCATTGATGTAGCACTGGTTTTTGCACCCACAAAGGCGAAATCCTCCGATGATCAATCAGAGGCCAATAAAGCCACCAAATTCATTGAATGAATTTAGCATATCCACCAGTAGGTCCATCATATTTTAAAGAAATCCAATGCTAAGTATAAACAACGTTGTGATCAACAAAGGGTTCTGCACAAGTTTCAGGTGGGAGATAAGGTTTGGTTGCATTTGCAGAAAGAGCACCTTACAGGCCCCATCGAAAGCTGCGACAACTTCACTATGGGCCTTATACCATCACCAAGGTATAAGGTGATGGTATCTAATGGTTCTTCATTCTATATATTGTTTTTCATTTTATTTTATGCCCTCGTTCATTACCCAAGGGCATTATAGAATATTGGCCATTTTGCTCCAGACGGTGAAAATATATACCGAGCATGGGAACTACAATTCATAAGTTCAAAAAAGTGTGTTTGACTCTAGCTAAGGTGATAATGATGTATGCATGCTTCCTAGGCACCCATTCCTTAATTTGACCTTCCAATGCAATTTTTGCAATGCCTCCCACTGGGTGAAATCCCAATTTTCAAAATCATCGAAGAAAACAATTTTAGGGTAGTGAAACTCGTGAGATGGGCATATATAGTGTTATTACATGTACACAAGTCCAATGAAGTTGACGGTTCCCTAGTTCGTACTTGAAGCCATTATGGGACAATGGCCATTTTGCTCCCAGGGGTGGAAAAACACACCAAGCATAGGAATTGTGTTTCTTCGCCATTGAAAAGTGTGCTTGGGTTTAACCAAGGTGAGAATGATGTCTACACGTTTTTTGGGCATCCAATTCCTACTTGGACCTTTTAATTCATTTTTTGTATAGTTACATATCAATAGGCAAAATCCTAGTTTTCAAAACTATCGGATAAAATAGTTTTAAGGTAGTGGAACTCGTGTGATATGGATGTCGCTACTGCTATTTTGTGTATACAAGTCCAACACATTCAATGGTTTGTCACTTTGTCACTATGTTTTCATTTTATTGCATACCCTAGTTCATATCCTAGAGCCATTGTGGGACACGAGCCATTTTGCTTCTAGGAAAGAAAAAAACCAATTGAGCATGGGATCTGCATTTCGTCCACTGACATGTGTTTTTGGGTGTGGTTAACGTGACAATTTTATTGACTTTTTACTACATGATCCGTTGTTTTATGGTTTCCTCCACCCTGTTGATAGCCTTTGTCTCCACCTCACTATTCCTCTTGGTCTTTGCCTTGTTGTTTTGTTTAGCCTTTTGTCTTCTCTAGAAACTCCAACTTTTGGGTATGTTGGAAGGATGGTAGTTCATTTTCTTGATAACACCCATAGAAGCATTGAATTTGCGTGGATATTTTCCTCCAGAGCACACCTTGTCCAAGAAAATTGCTCATGTTGATCATGCTCATTGATGAGTGGCAATGTTTTCCATGCTTATATTGAGAAATACTTATAAACAAATGATGTGCCATTCTTCATGCAGGTTAAGTGTTTGTTGTGGATCCTTTAGAGGGAGTGGCATTTCAACATATCCTCTACACTATAGAGCCCATGGATGCCATGAAGTGCTAAGATGTTATTGGGTTGATCTCCCTAGTTGTCATATACTTGTCTCAAATATTAAGTCATGCATGTCGAGCTACAAACTAATTCAGACTATCTTTTATTTAAAGTCATTTGTAAGGAAAGTTGGAAACCATATTCATTTATGCTCCACTCATGTTCCTTATGCAAGGGCATGCTTACAAGTTTAGGCTTGATTTGTTTCAAAATAGTGAAGTCATGACCAAAATCTCTCCTTATTTTGCAATTTTCTTGTCTTTTTACAACATGCTCAATGTGATTTCCTATACCCTATTGCCTGAACTGGTCTTTACCTTATTGCTTTGCTTGGTCTCGCCTTGCCGTTTTGTTTAGCCTTGTTATTCTCACCTTGCAACTTAACTTGGAAACCTCAACTTTTTGGCGTGTGGAAGAATGGCATTTCATTTACTCCATGCCAATTGTCTCAAGGAATGTTGGAAGCTCCAAATTCATTCGGTCTCCTATCCTCTTCCTTTTTCATAAGTGTGCTTGGGAGATTAGACTTAAATTGTCTCAAAAATTAAAGTCGTGACCAAAACCTCTCCTTATTTGACATTTTTTTTTTGTCTTTTTGCCACATGCTCCCTTGTGTTGTTATTTCCTCTACTCTCTTGATCTGATATTTGTTCCTCGTCATACCATTTTGCTTGGTTTTTGCCTTATGTTTCTTTTACCATTTGGTATTCTTTTAGCAAAATGACCATTGTCCCACAATGGCTTGTCTTTCTAATGAATCCATTGTTGGACAATGGCCATTTTGCTCCCAGGGGTGAAAAAAGCACATCAAGCATGGGAACCATATTTCATCAACTCCAACAAGCGTGTTTTGATATGTTCGAGGTGAAAACGATATATGCATACTTCGTGGGTAGCCATTTCCTACTTTGACCTTCCAATTCAATTTTTGCATTGCTTATCACTAGGCAAAATCCTGGTTCATGAAATCATCAGAGAAAACAATCTTAGGGAAATGGCACTCATATTAGACAAGCATCCCTTGCATTAATCCATGCATATAAGACCAATGGAACGGATGGTTCATCATTTTGTCCATTGATTTTCATTTAATTAGATACCTTAGTTTGTGGCCTCGGGCATTTGTGGGATAGTGGCCATTTAGGTCCCAGTGGTGAAAAAACACATCAATTTTCAAAGCTATGTTCCATAAAATCCAACAATTGTGTTTTGGTGTGGCCAAGGTGAGAACAACATCAACATGCTTCTTGGGCAACACTTTCCTAGTTTAAGCTTCTAATTCAATTTTTGCATTACCTCTTACTAGGCAGAATCCTAATTTTTAAAAATCATTAAAGAAAACAATTTCAGGGTGGTGGAACTCATGTGTCATAAGAATCCCTGGCACTATTTCATGTCCACGAGTCAAGCAAAGTTGATAGTTCATCATTTTGTTGCACCATTTGCATTTATTGCATGTTTGGCTTGTTTGCAACCTGGAGACATTATGGGACAATGACATTTTTCTCCCGGGGGTGCAAAAACACACCAAGCATGGAATTGTGTTTCATAAGCTCTAACGAGTGTATTTGGACATGGCCAAGGTGAGAACAATGTCTACAAGCTATCAAGGCAATCATTTCCTGATTTTACTTTCCAATGCAATTTTGCATTGCATCTCACTGGGTGAAATCCTAGTTTTCCAAATTGTACAAGACAACAATTTTAGGGTGGTGAAACTTGTGTGAGATAGGTACATATAGAATTATTATATGCACACAAGTCCAATAGAGACAATAGTTTGTCATTCCATCCATTTTTTTTCATTTTATCATATGCCCTAGTTCATGTTAGCCCTGAATTGTTTTGGGATAAGGCCACTTTGGCCTCGAGGGTAAAAAAACATACATAGCTTGTGAACTACATTTTATGAACTCTAGCAAGTGTTTTTGGTTTGATCAAGGTGAGAATGATGTACACATGCTTCCTGGGTAGCAATTTCCTACTTTGACCCTCCAATTCAATATCTGCATCGCCTATCACTAGGCAAAATCCTAAATAGTTTAAGGGTAATGGAACTCATGTGAGCTAGGAATCCCTAGCACCATTCCATGTACACAATTCAAACGGAGTTGATAGTTCATAATTTTGTCACTATGTTTTCATTTTACCACTTTCCCTTTTGCAACAGAAAAACATCGTGGAACAATGGCCATTTTACTCCAAGGGATAAAAATCACATGAAGCATAGGGACTCCATTTTGTCAACTCTAGCAAGTGTTTTTCAAGATGGACAAGGTGATAACGGTGTTTGCATGCTTCTTGAGATGATATTTCCTACCTTGATCTTTTGATGCAATTTTATGCACTACCTCTCATTGGGTGAAATCGTAGTTTTCAAATTATTTCAAGGATATAGTTTTAGGGAGGTAGAAATCATGTGAGATAGAAATCTGTAATGCTATTAGATGTACACGAGCCCAACAAAATTGTTGACACATTGAACTAAGGCCCAATTTGAGTTTCACGATGAGTTGCAACTCGTGGCTCAGATCCCTTCAGGAACAATTGTGAGATTAGTCCCACATGCATAAAAATTAAATTGAGTAACAAGATCATGTGCCATCAAATCCCACACCTATATGTTTTCCATATTATATAGACCAACAAGTTGTCTAGCAATGATTGGGATGGAGATTTGCAATTTTCACTGCCAAATCCAATTTCTTGCAGTTTTCCTCCTTGAGTGAAACCCTAGCTCCAAATATTGCCCATTAAGGCATGTTTTGGTTATGGGACAAGCAGGAGAAGGGCAACCTTGTAGGTGCGTCAGCAGCCTAAGTCCAATGATGTTGACAGTTTGTCGAACCAAGGAATGCTTTATGCTTTAAGATGAGCTTCATGTCGCCATATGAATCCCTTTAGGGACACTTATGAAATTGGTCTCGATGGCATAAAAATGAATGGAGCAACAAAATTGTGTGAAATTAAACCCTAGACATGTATGTTGGCCATCTAAAGATTAATAATTTATCTAGTGGTGCCTCAGAGTGTGATTTGAATATTCGACCTCTAAACTCAACTTCATGCAATGTTCCTCACTAAGTGAAACCCTATATTTAGGAATTGCTCAATAAAATATGTTTTGTCCATAAGATGAGCTTTAGGAGGGTGCCCCTAGAGGTATTTAAATGTCACAAATCCAACAAAGTTGACGATTCATCGAATCGAGGCATGGTTTAGGTTTTATGACAAGTTGCAACTCATGAGTCATGGCCCGAAGCCCTTTAGAGACACTTATAAAATTGGTGATATGAGCATTGAAATTGAATGGAACAACTAGATTGCATGTCGTCAAATCCTACATCTATAGGCTGGCCGTGTTAAGGGGATCACTTAGGCTTCCCCAAGTCATCATATTAATGTAATTATGCCTAACAAATGAGTAGTTGGAATGAGTCGTTAGAGCGGGTGTAACAGCTCCAACCACTCCTCTCTAAATGTATAAGCAAACCATTTACGAATGCATGCAACAATTGAACGTTCAAGTCATATTTGTCTTTTTGATGATATCTCTGTGTGTACTTCTATTCTCTGCTTGAGTGCACGTGTTGTCGGTGAACAGAGCAGTGGCGCCGTTGCCGTCCTCCATTCGGTATGGGTAGCAACAGCAGCGGATTGAGGCGGAGTGAACCTGAAACGATATGAGGAGTGCCGGAAAACCTGCAAGAAAAGATTAAAATGCTGCTCCTGCACTGATAGAGACAATTTCTGTGTGAAAAAGATAAGACTTGATTAATTTTTGGTTTCCAGGTGTTAAATTTTTTTTCTCTCGTTTCTGTGTTCGTCCAAATCAACCGGTGATTATTCTGATTTTGGCAAGAAGATCTTCGCTTGTTGGCAAGAAGGTCTTCGCTTCTTTGCTTGTGTGCTCGAGGAAGTGACACGTTGTTGTGGTTATAATATCCATTGTTGAATGCATGTAGAATACAATTGAAGAACGATCTCTGTGTGCCCTGACACGTTGTTCTGATTATAATATCCATTGTTGAAAGCATGTAGAATACAATTGAAGAACGATCTGTGTGTGTGAGCAGCTCGTTATTGGATTGCCAACGATTCACTTTATTTGAAAGGTTTTGTTTGTTGGCACGTCAATCAACCAGAAATATAGAGTAACCCGGTAATTTGATGTTCTATAGACCCGACGATCTGTCGACCCTGTCAGTTCAAGTTAACATGCGTCGACCTGCACTTGTATGACCACCGGAGTCTGCCCATCGACCAACCTCATCGACTAACTAAAGAACACGACCAGCAGAGTCTGCCCATCGACCAGCCTCCTTGACTAAACAAAGCACGTGCAAACAGTTATTGATACTAACACCTAGCTACGTTTCGGTTGACATCTTTTCATCTACATGTTGTCTGGAAGAGATTCGATGGGTATACAACAGGTGTTGTCATCGAGCAGCGACGGCTACAGGTGGGCTCAGATCTCATTTATAGATTCAAAAGTGACTGTCGAATGTAAAGTGAACACTTGAAGGTGGAAATAAAGACACTCACAGGTGAAAAGAAGTGGATTGGAAAAGTCTGACTGTAGGTAAAAGCTTCTATGATCTTCTCGTCAAACTGATCTTCTCCCTTCAGCGGGATGCACAAGACAAGGCAGCACCTCTCCCTTGTTCTAACTGAATCTGACACCAATGAGCACATCCTCTACGTGTACTGCACACCATTGACCTGTGTATCAAGGGGATGTCGATCAAGTAGATCCATCGACCCCAGAAATTTCGTTGACAAACAGGCTTGCTTGATTACAATACAAGTCGACCGTCAGCGTTTTGCTAACCGTCAAATAACTTGAAGGTTCGCTTTATTTTTGTCTTTGTCTTGTAGGATAAAAGAAAACCAAAACGTCTGCCTCCAAATTGCTATTTTAATCAAAAATTGCTTTGCCGGATTCCGGCTAGTCGGGGGCGTTTAAAGATAGTCGAGTCAATACTCAAAGCGAGCTTAAAGTCAAACTCTCGTGGCTATTATGTCATGTAAATGGAGTTCATATTAATTTGATATATTTCTTCATTCTGTCATGTAAATGGAGTTCATATTAATTTGATATATTTCTTCAGAATGAAGAAGAGTTTTGGGTGGGGGAGATGTTGAGGGGATTATTTAGGTTTCCCCAAGTCATTATATTAATGTAGTTATGCTTAACAAATAAGTAGTTGGAGCAGTAGCTGCACCAACCTCTCCTCTAAATGTATAAATAAATCATCTATGAATGAATCTAAAAGTTGAATGTATTTGTCTTCTTGATGATATCTCTGTGTGTACTTCTATTCTATGCTTGAGTGCATGTGTTCTCAATGAACACAACAACCATCTAAATATTGGTAACTTTTTCAATGGTGCCCAAGATGGAGATTTACAAATTTAACCCTCAAATTCAATTTATTCCAATGTTCCTCGGTAATCAAAACCCTAGCTCTAGATATTTCCCAATAAATCTCTGTGTGTACTTATATTCTCTTCTTGAGTGCATGTGTTCTTGGTGAACACAACAACCATCCAAATATCGGTAACTTTTTCAATGGTCCCCGAGATGGAGATTTACAAATTCAATTTCTTCCAATGTTCCTTGGTAAGCAAAACCCTAGCTCTAGATATTTCCCAATAAATCTTTGTGTGTACTTCTATTCTCTGCTTGAGTGCATGTGTTCTCAGTGAACACAACAACCATCCAAATATTGGTAACTTAACTTTTTCAGTGGTGCCCGAGATGGAGATTTACAAATTTAACCCTCAAATTCAATTTCTTCTAATGTTTACAAATTCAATTTCTTCCAATGTTCCTTGGTAAGCAAAACCCTAGCTCTAGATATTTCCCAATAAATCTCTATGTGTACTTCTATTCTCTGCTTGAGTGCATGTGTTATCGGTGAACACAACAACCATCCAAATATTGGTAACTTTTTCAGTGGTGCTCGAGATGGAGATTTACAAATTTAACCCTCAAATTCAATTTAGGGATTTGATATATTGTCCAATAAGCTTATGGTTCACCAAACCAAGGTTAGGTTTAGGTTTTATGGTGAGTTGTAGTTCGTGGCTTGGGACCCTCAAAGGACACGTGTGGAAGTGGGTCTATGGGGCATAGAATTACATGTTGTCATATCCTACACTTGTATTTTATCCTTCCAAATATCAACATGATATCCAATGGTGCCCTATATGTCAACTTGAAAATTTGACCCCATATCCAACCTCTTATAGTGTTCCTCGCTAAGAGAAAACATAGCTCTAGAAATTACCCAATAAAACGTGTTCCATGCATGGGATAAGTCATAGAAGGGATCCCCTAGATATATTATAATGTATTGAGCCCAATGGATTCGACAGTTCCTCAAACTGAGGCCCAATTTGGGTTTTATGGCACGCTGCAAGAGCCCTTCAAGGACACTTCTGAAATTGGTCTTAAGGGCATAAAAAATGAATGGAACAACCAAATTATGTGTGGTCAAAACCTATACCTCTATATTGACCATTGAGATATTACAAATTTGTCTAGTGACGCATGGGATGACGATTTGCAAATTTTACCCGTGTATTCAACTTAATCGAATGTTCCTCACTAAGTGAAACCCAACTAACTCAAGAAATTGCCTAATAAAAACATCTTTCGTCAACCATAGGACGAGCATGAAAAGGGAACCTCTAGCAGTATCCTAACATCCCAAGTCCAATTTAGTTTATGGTTCATCAAATCAAGGCTAGGTTTAGGTTTTATGGTTAGTCATAACTCTCATCCCAATGCCCTTCAATGACTCATGTGAAAGTGGTCTAAGGGGCATAAAAAACAATGTACCATCAAAATTACATGTTATCATATCCTGCACATGTATTTGACCATCCAAAGACTAGGACATTTTTCAATGTTGCATGGGATGTCGATTTAAAAATTTGGCCCCCAGATCCAACTTCTTGCAATGTTACTCACGATGTGAAGCTCTAGCTCTTGAAATAAGCCTATAAACATGTTCCGACTACGGGATTAGCAAACAAGTGCCTCTAGTGGTATCCTGACATCTTGATTCAAATAGAGGCAATGGTTCATTGAACGAAGGCCCAATTTGAGTTTTATGGCAATTTGCAACTCACGACCTGAAGCCCATTAGGTAAACTTGTGTGATTGGTCATAAGACCATAAAATTGGAACAAAGCAACAAATTGTGTGATGCCAAATCTTGTACTTGTATTTCAACCATCCAGTTACTAGCACATTATCCAACTATGCTTGGGAAGACAATTTGCAACTTTGACCATCAAGACCATCATTAAATGTATCTACACTTACGCCAATAGGATTAACCAGTATTGATCTATATGCTACTAAAGTCTAAATTAAGCTAAGCACAATAGGCATCTAAATGGACATATATAAGAATGCTTTGCAAATGTTTTAGGTATCTTAAATATTATCAAAGTATCTAGATATTTAGTGCAAAGTTATCAAATAGAAAAAAAGAACATCAATTGCCAAAGTAGGCAATATAGAACCTCATCCATAAATATCCCATTCATTGTATTTTATTGTAATTATTAGCATTGTAACATCCTTAGCAAAAGCACAAAGTTTATTGTGGGAAAAACCTATGATGGAGGTAAAACCCATCTGAGAAGTTAACAACAATCAATGACTAAATAAATGACTAGTTAACAACAATCAATGCCTAATTAAATGACTAAATGTACTACTAAACATCGATAGTTAACGACCAAATAGCAACAATCAATGACTAAATATATGACCAACTCATGCAGTAATCCAAACAATTTATGACTAAGTGATAAATGACCAATTTGGTTGGGTGATAAGTGACTGCTAATTTATGACCAACGGTCACGCAATCGATTTTAGTCATTTAACTTCGATTTATAGTCATTTTTTTAGTCACTTATCACCTATTTTGTACTAGTGCATATCTATTTATACATAAGGTTGCTTGATGGACTAGGTCGGGAGCTCCCATTATTTGCTTATTTCAATCAAATAATTTAAAATTATCAAATTGAGGGGAGTATGCACCCCAACTTCCTTTACCCTCCATATGGTTTAAGGTATACATAGTATTATGCAGCCAAATAACATTCGTTAGTCCATGCCAATCTTCATAGGACCTTATTCAACAAGCATTCACTGTTGACATCTATGCCATTGATTTTGAGTATGCACAAGGCCAACTCCCTCCCTCCCCCCCTCCCCTTGCGACAATTACTTTTTGTCTAGGTTGTCTATTTACTAAGTTAGCTCTCCTTCACTTTATAGCCTTTTAGATCTTGGGGTAACCTTCTTGTACACCTGTACTATTTTACTCATTTTCATTTCATTTCATTTTATTGGGGGGGGGGTCTTTTGCAACCCCCTCTTTTGTTTGGCCATTATTGTTGGTTATAATGACCAATCCCTTTGAACTATTTGATATTTAGAGAACATTAATACAAAGTTCAATTTCATATTGTTTGAAAACTCAAGTTCCCCCTCCGATATAAGCGATGACTAGAGGCCGCTCAACTTTATTGGTCTTGTGATTGACACCTCGCTTACACTTTTTGCCCTGCATGGCAGAGTCATTTTTACTGCATGATAAAGGCTTTACATGCATGTGCCAGCCTTAGTTAATTTCCAATTTTAGCCTTCTTTAATTAAAAGTGGTTGTTCTATTTTAGAATTGTTTTTCCAAATTTAGGATTGCTTTTATTTATCGCACACTTCTCTAGAGGAGTTGGGTTTTTAACACAATCAACCTAATCACTTTTATTGGATAGTTATATTTTGTAAAGCCTAGATCTCTCGTATATATTCTATAAAAGAGAGATAGAGCAGAGTTTTGGAATATTGTTTTGAAGTTTTGGCAAGTGAGTTGCTATGTAACCTTCCAATTTTGAGATAATAAACAAGTGTGAATGGTTACTGCAATATCTGCTTGTTGTTAATATTTCAGTGTGTTATGTTTTCAAATCTAGCATTCCTTACTTATAGTTTTGATAGGAGTTCTTGATTTCATTTTTCTAGATTATTGTAGGAGTGCATGTTTGATTAACATGTCCTAAAAATTTAATAAGTAGTACCTTAGAGCACTAGTACAAAATGAGAGATAAATGACTAGGCGACTAAAAAAGTTAGTCACCACTGTTTTTTCAAGGGATAAACGACTAAAATTGAGCAATTTTAAATAAGCCAACTAAAAATGACTAAGATAAACGACTAATTTAGTCACGGAAAAAAATATATGACTAGATAACAAGTGACTAAAATAAAAATGACTAACATAAATGATTAAAATAAAAATGACTAACATAAATGACTAATTTAGTCACGGGAATATAAATATGACTAACTAACAACGATTAATGTGAATTAGTCATTTATGTTAGTCATTTTTAGTTGTGTGACACTGACAATGGAAAATTACAATTTGGATAATGAATTTGTACAATATTTTACTAAATTTTAACAATGTAGATGGATTTGCTATGGGGGTCATGGTCCATGTGTGTGGCCCCAAACCACCATATTGGCCCTCCATAGGGGATATTTGGCTTGGAAGTGGGATGTGGTGCTCATTTTGAAGTTTCGAACACTAGATATGGTTTCTAACACCATAGGAAAATGATCTAAAATTCTAGTATGCTCAACCCAGGCCTTGTAATTGACATTGTCCAAGAATTCTAGCAATTGACCAATTGGCACTTTCATATTTATGAGGGGGATTTACCCAAACCGGCGTGGCCTTAATGAATTTATAGCTATGAGCGTGGCCTTGAAGAATTCACAATAAACACCTTCTCAATAAACTATGTTAGCCACATGAAGAATATGAATGCAACCAATCCTCTTTTAAATACATAAGTTTGTAGTGCAAAACATTGATGCAAGCCAACAAAATACCTTCTTAGCCTATTTTTTTATTCATTGCTCATAAAAAAACATACAGTCCTCAGTGCTAAAAAGCATAGCAAAAAGCATATAGCTCCTTCTTAGTCTATTTATCAACACGATATCAATAATTAGGATAAATCAGAAAATTTGGTTAATAATCAACTCCTCATCTATGCTTCAATGCCCCTTACAACATTTCCTTTTATTGAGCACTGATAATTATACACAATTTTGATATTTCCATTTGATGGGTGGATGGGATGTGAATTTCTAGGCCTGGTCATGGCATTTCATAATTCCTCATACGAATCCAACACCCATAGTTAATAATGTTTCGATGTACTTTTAGACTTAGGCTCCTAAGAAAAAATGGTTCTTATATTTTGTGATACAAGGACCTCCTTGAAGGCATTATGCCCTAATGTGAAAAGTCCACGTTTTAGAACTTGGAGCTAACATTATCATGGTGGTGTGGCAACATGTGAGATTACCACACGAGCCTTAAGTAATTCTCCCTTGTTCCTTGATCCATGTGAATTACCCTTGCCTTTCATCGTTGACCAAACGTGATGTACGATTTCTTTGATTTGATTTTATATCCATGGGGGTTCTTAGAACCACACAAAGCATAAATTTATATACCGTCACATCCAGTTCAATGCGATTATCATGTCCATATCTTATTTCACCTTTTTTACTTTCGTAATATTATCTGTTCGACGACAGATCCTCCAAGTTGCATCATGTGCGTCATCATAGTGTGGTTGAGTTGAGTCTTGGATATTTGTTGTCTTTTCCTCTGAGCATCATCATGTCGTGAATGTGGTTTCATTGTTTTTAGCTCATCGTACTGATTGCATCCATATTTTGTTTGAACAAAACCATCGTCCTTTAACCCTCTTGACAGTCTATTAAAGTTTCGACAAGTTCATGTATTTTGCGTCATGTTAGCTAAAAATTGTCAATTTCATAACCTCCATTAATTCTCCATATGCATCCATTCATCATGGTTCTCCTCACACTTGATTTTAGAAAGTTCTAAAGTACCCTAGGTCCCTCCTCTACGAAAAATCCCCAATATCCTCCATTTTGAAAAGAAAAAATATACCAGATTTACAAAACATCGAGTTTCCATTCCCCACCCACCTATCAAATTGTTCTGCCTTTTATCCCCATTTTCATTCCTAAACCTAGAAAATAGGCACAATTGATGGAGAATATTTTTCAATCATGGACCTGGAATACTAGGCACAAAGAGAGATGGTTTTTGCAATTATGATAGAAGTACAAACATATTTCACACTAAACCAACCTCTCTAGATAAAATATATTCTAGATCATATCACAGTTGAACAGAAGCCAAAGGGGTGTTAAGCATAAGTTGTAGGGATCAAACTCATGCAACTAGTTTTTCAACTTCTCTAGCAACCAAAAAGCAACTACTCCCCTTGAATTTTCTACTAGGGGGTTAACAGGGTGGTGACTTTCATGGTTTATTTATTGCGATAATCCATTTCTGCTCTTGCTTCTTTGATCACATCTTCCCTCATCTCTACCTTAAGGATCCTTCATGAATTCCCTTGTGCTCCACCTTGTAATATTCTAAATCATTAGAATACTCAACCTTTTCATGATCTACTTCTGGATTTCTGAGTCTCTTCTTGAAAAATAATTATTACATTCATTTAGAAGTAGTTGATTAGGTCTTAACCATATGCGAACTTTCCAAATTGGTTTTTTCTTTTATGTCAAATTCGTGATTTGTTAAAGATCGTACGAATTCCTTGATATCCTTCAAAAGAGACATGCTAATTCCTCCATTTCACTAAGCTGCATATCTTTAATTTTCCTCCCAAGAACTAATTGGGAAGAAATTGTATGTATCAAGTATGCATATGCCTGTAAAGAATTCAAAAGATGCCATATAGAGTAGGCCTTATTTATAATATATGTTATATAGAATATACATATCATAGAATTTTCATACAAAGATAAAGGCATATGTCACTTTCCCTTGGCATAATAGCTTGACCTTGATGCTTTACTTTGTTATGCTCTAACTTTTGTAAATCCAGTTGTTCAGATCTGTCATTAATTCTTAGAATGACATATTCTCACAACATCAGTCTAAAGTAGAATACCTTTGAAGAGGCCAAATATCAAGCTTATTTATCAAGCAATAACTTTCAAGATAAGATATTTTTCCCGATTTTGAGCTGGTAAATGTCATGTCCCCAAATTTTTCATTGGGTCACAATGGCCTAAGCCCCTTGGCCATATTCATGATAGTTTGTCAAATTGATGCTAAGGGTCAAATAATTCCCAAGCATGATGTACAAGTTAGTAATAATGTAAAATTAGATCCAAGTGGACAAGGTGGGTCACATTAAGAGAAAATTCTCAATTCAAAGTTTGTAATGTTCCCATCCAAATGAACTATCATGGAGGAAAATTACTAGTTCCCTGGGTTGGGGGTGGAAGCATTAAAAGTTGGAGTAAAGGAGCTACAAGACCCAAAACGACCTTAGAATTATAAATTCACATTAAAGGGCTTAATTAAATAATAATAATAATAAAATAAGGTTGCATTGGATCATGAGGGCACATAAGAGGTCATGGGACCCACGCGTGGCAAGATTCCCCACTACACTTGGCATGATTCTCTCACCAATTCGAGTTCAAGATGAAGGGTACCACACTTGGGGGATTTTAAGAGGTATTATTCATGGCATGAATCATGTAAGGTCTAATTGGAGTGGAAGAGTAACTCCCATGGAAGAGGAAGAGGCATCTTAGAATAATTGTGACACTTGGAGCTAGATTCCCTAACTCCTATGACAACAATGATGAAGATTATATGACACTTATGACAAAGTTAAGACCCGATTGATGACATCTGACATATATGACATGTCAGGGATAAAAATAGCCTCCAAGAGGGCGCACAAGGGGAGTTATGGCAGCCAAGGTTCCCCCATTCGAATTGATGGAAGAGGAGAGCCAGAAAAAGTTGGACAAGTGGCATTCATGGGAATCTCTCCCTAAATCAAGTTGGGATGAGTCTCTTGGATGGAATTCAAGATAAGGAGGCCTTGGGAGGTTAATAAAATACAAGAAGAAAGAAGGATATTAGATTTTGATCATTTCTCATTTTGCAAATTGGAGAGCATAGCTTGTCCATGCAAGTTGAATGTTTATTCTTCTTGCTTTAGTACCAATTTCGAGGGTGCAAGATTCCCATCCTAATTGGAAATTGGAGAGCACATTCATACCTTTCATTTGGAGCTACAATGAATTCATTTGTTACAATTTTAAGGTACAAGGCTGCTCATGACCATTTCTTCTTCAACTTGTTCCCACATTTCTCTCACTTTTCTCTTCATATTCTTTCTCTTGGAGGAAGGGTACACATGGTGAGATGCTGTTCTCTTTGGGGAAGTCCAAGGGGCCCCATTTATTTGTAATATGATGTCTACACTATGTATTTGATGCTCAGATGAACCTCAGCTCGAAACTCCAAGTGAAACTATGTAAAAATGCCAAACTATGTATAAATGGTGCCATTTTCCCCTATATCTTGTTGTAAGAGCTTGAAGTTGTTTGGTATCGAATTTTTTCAGTCAATATATGTGATTTTATTGCTGTATGGAGAGCCATTAATGTACTGAAAAAGTTTCATATACATTATACAAGTCCTTGGAACATTTCTCTCAAATTTCATAGCAAGTTATAGCGTTTTTCTATCATTTCCCCCTATGTGAATACATGTATACAAATCTCTTATTTATGGGAGTTGCAGAAGCCTTTAGGAACTGATTAATGATGCATTTGGGTGCCCATTGAATTCATATAACTAATCCATGTCTCATTTCTGAAATTTGGGAGGGTCGTACTACATTTAGGAAGCCATTAGTGACCCCTACCCTTAGGGGTTTGAACATCGAAACTACTAGTAAATTTCCCATTTTTATCCCGAATTCAAATGAAGGTTGCAAAAGTCTTTTGATGGTTTATAAGCACCCATTAGATTCATTTTTATGTCCTAATACCCTTCAAACACTCTCAGACCCAATTTGAAATCCTTATGAGTCATTTGGAGCCATCTACTCTTGGGGGTTTTAACATCGATTTTCGTAATATTATTGCCTTTCATTCTCTAGTTGTAAATGCAAGTTGCTAAAGTATTTATAAAGTTTACAAGCATATAATATATGCACTAGTGTATCCTAATACACCTCAATCCACTCTGGACATAATTTGAAACCATTTGGGATCATTTGATACAGTTTGGGGTTTCACTAGTCCAAGGTTCGAAAATTGGCCAAATTGGGGATATTACAGTGGTATCAGAGCATGGTCCTTGCACCTGTGCATTAATATAATCCATTGAAGAATAATTTGTAGCCATGTCTTACTATTATGATGAATCCTATGAGTACAATGCTTATGAGCAGTATGAAGAAGAATGTGAATGGTATGAGTAAGAGGTGCCATCATGCAACACTTCTTACAATTTCATAAGGAATGAGGGTTATTCTTATTACCTTGATTCTGAGAAAGATGAGTGTGTCACATTACCAAATGATTATTCTATGAATGAATTACAAATATTGAGAGCAACATCTAAAACCTTGCCCCAACAATATCAAGCAAATCTTGATATGTATAAGGGAGATACACAAAATTCCATTCCTTTTGAAGACTTTGCCGATTGGGTGTTTGAAAATAGGCCCAAAAATGAAGATGTGGAGAAGTGAAGAAAGGTCTATGCCCTTCTTGCAAAAGACCTTAGAGATCAACTCGTATATGTTTGAGTGAAAAGGAGGAGCGAAATGAGGAGAACCATGAGCCACCTAGTTCTGAAGGTGGTGAAGTAGAAGAAGAATTACATGAAGAGGATCGAAAGTCACTCCCAAGTGACTGAAAAATATGAAGAAACATCACATGATCATGAAGAAGAGTTACATTCTGATACACACTCTACTTTGGACATGAATCAAAGAGCATCTACTGATGGATGCTTGATTTATGAAGGAGTACCTACTGATGGTTGCTCACACCTCTATGTTGGTGACATAGAGATCACTTGTGAAAGTGTTATTGCAAGCCAAAGTTCCATTAAGCATAACAATGAAGGCCTTGTAGCAATTGAAGAAGAACCAAGATCAACTTCCCCATCACCACTTGAGCTTAACGAAGTTGGTCCAAGTAGAAAGTACAAAGAAGAAGAGGTCCCTCTACAAGAGCCTCTTTTTCTTGAAGGGCCATCAAATATGAATGAAAAGAAAATCCAAGATACCCTTAGCATACTCCATGACACTCAAGCATTGGTGTCAAATTATTGTTGGAGAGTTTATTCATTGAAGGATCCATCCTTCCTTGAAGACATGGAGAAGTTTCAAAGAGCAATGTGCAGCATCGATGGTAATTTCATGTCTTTGCTTTTTGATAGAAACAATTTGGTTGAGCTTAATGAAGGGTTACATGGAGCATACTTGAATAATAATGAGGATATTCATAAGCTCAAAATGAAAAATGAACAACTTCTTGATAGGTTGCAAGATACTTTTTCTTCCTCCTATGTTTCAGATTGTCAAATGGTAGATTGCTAGGAGGATTCTCATGACATGATGGATCATGAGAAACATGGAAATTTGCAAGTGCTTGATGTGTTTGAAGACGAGCTTGATCATAAGCAAGCACTTGTTTTGGTGGAAGAGAAACTTGAGTTGCCTCTGGGAAATGCTTACACAATTTTTGAAGAAGTGTATGATTTCACTACCTTGGAACCAACTTATGAGGAAAGTTTTACACTTTTGAGGGAGGTGCATGATCCTACCCTTATGGAGCCTTCACATGATAACACTTTTGCATATTCTGATCATTTGGGTGAGTTGGTCCATTCTCCTGTCACGTCCCCATTTTGACCCCCTTTGTATTAAATCGTAAATGATGTAAATATTGTTATTTAGTCATGGTGAGGAGCTCAAGGCCAAGGCCCCGCCATTTATTTATCGTTCTATGTATCGGCAATTAGAATAGATGCATATGGTTCTTGTGATAGCCGTGCACAATGAAATTTCGGACATCATGTAAATATGCAATTTTAATGAAAAAAACCCACGACCAGCTATGCAATGCAACAAAGAGATGGAGGCATGATCTTTACAAGGAATAGGGAGGAAAAATAACCAAACCCTTGAGCCATGGTGTTAAGCCATTTCATTGAGGAAACCCATGAACTCTCAACTACCCATTTGGTCCCATGCACCCAATCATTTAATTCTTCCATTAATGCCTTGGGATGAGAGAGGTATGGCTATCAATTTTCGTGTATGGGCAAGACAGCAACCTAGGAAATCGAGTTTTGGCTTGTTGGGCAAGAAAACCCCCACGAAATTATGCCCAAAGCCACTCTTCAGCCATGGCATTCATGCACTCACGCAGTTGGAGCTAGCTGGGTCTTTCCCCTACACGTTTTTCATCCAAATCCTGCATTTTTCCATGCCTGGGAGTTCGTTTTTGCATATACAGTAGCTTGGGAGAGAAGGGCCACGATTTGGGGACTGTATGGAGGTCGCTTTTTGCCCCCGAATGTCCAAGGACGTTTTTCTAAAAACGGATTTGGCTTCCCATCTTCCAATTTCCTTTTTGTGTGTTCCCACGTTTTTCTGAGTTAGTTGAAACCCCATCTCATGCATCCCACTGTGGAAAACGTTTTCCTCACGCCCATAAATTGTGGTTTTGTTGTTAAGTGCATCTCATTTTGGATTTGAACCTGTGAGCAGGAGCTTCAAGAGTGGAAGAGGACAGATTTGGCTTGCTGAGCCAATGAAGTATCCATAGCTCCATGGTTGAGCCAGTAGCCTAGTAATTCACCTCTGCCCATCTCTTAGCAGCCTGAGAAACCCAACTGCTGGTTGGCTTGGCTGATTCTGGCGTATCTTTGGCTATGTGAGAGCCTGTTTACCCCTTTTTCCTTGTGGAGATCATGCCCAGCTCAGGGGTGGTAGTGGTGCTGAGAGATTAAGGAGCACACTGGCCTACGGTTGGGTGGAACGTTGCATAAGCGTAGCTGGTTGCTCAGGGATTACTTGGTTTAAGATAAGTATTCTCATTTGCAAATTTGATATTGCTTAAATTGATGAATGGCATAAAAATATGGAATGTATGATGGATGTGTATTGAAATTACTTCCACTATGTTTTAAAATAATTTTGCATATTCATATGTATTTTTATATTATATGAATGCTTACACAATAGTTCATGGGGCTAGATGCCCAGTTTAACATCACGATCCTCTCCATCTAACTGGTATGATGGGAGGGGACGTGACAGAATGGTATCGGAGCTGTTGGTTGCAGGATTGGGCCTCTATGGGCCAAATCCAATTACAGTCATCTCTGAAAGAAAGAAAGTTTTCAAATTTTTCCTAAGTCTGGTTGAAAAATTTGTTTTGAAAAAATTCGTTTAAGTCTGTTTCGGAGAGAATTCCCGAATGTCTTCCGAAACTGTGGAAACATTCGACGAATTGCTCCGAAACTGCGGAAGCATTCCGCGAGTTTTTTTGCAACGCGGAGGAGTTTGGGAAGTCGCACCGAAATTTGCGGAAGGAATTCTCTTCCGAAATTTACGGAAGGATTCCGCGAGTTGTCCCGCAACGCGGAAAAATTCGGCGAAATGCTCCGAAAAAGCAGAATTTTTTTCTAAGTTTTTGGAGTCGAAAAGAATTTTTCGGAAGGAATTCTCTTCTGAAATTGCGGAAGGAATTTTCTACCGAACTGCAGAAAGATTCCGCAAGTCGTTCCGCAACTGCGGAAGACTTCGCCGAGTCGTTCCACAACTACGGAAGGCTTCGTCAAATCGTTCCGCAATTAAGGAAGGCTTCCGCGAACCTCCCCGAAACTGCGGAAGACTTCACCAAATCGTCCCGAAATTTCGGAAGCATTCGGCGAACCGTTCCAAAACTGTGGAAGCATTCCGCGAATGGCTCCGCAACTGCGGGAGCATTCGCCGAATTGCTCCGCAACAGAAGCGTTCCGCGAATGGCTCCGCAATTGCGGGAGCCTTCGCCGAATGGATCCGCAATTGCGGGAGCAATCGACGAACCAACCCGAAGAAAAAAAAGAAAAAGAAAAAAAAAGAGTAAAGTGACGAAAACTTGATTTTTGGATAGCAGGAGCATCCGGACTCAGAATGGAATGATTCCTGTGGGGCTCGGAGGCCATCGATGAAGGCCATGAAAGAACCAGTGAAGACCCCGAGCCCATTACACTCCGATTTGATAGAAAATGGATAATAGTGACTTTTGAAGGACGGAGTCCCGAGGCTTGACGGAAGGTCGGTTTGAGCTGAAATTGATCAGGCGCGGCCATGAAGCAGGCACGATGTTAAGTTCATAATCTTGGAGCCAAACTCCAAGGGATGTGAAGTCGGGGTGATCAAGAAGGCCAAAAAACACTGTTCCGGGCCACTTTTTCGGGATTTTGAAAAGCTAGTGGACAGTAAAAGTGACCTTAGATGTGGGAATAATTTTTTTTACTGAACTAGACATTTCATATTCTCATTAAGATGGACAGATTCCGTTAGATGAAGATTTCCCAGAAATGCACCGTTTGGGAGATAGCCATTTTTGGCCCAAAATTTGAAATTTTGGAAAAATGTGAAAAGTGAGAAGTAGTAAAACCCAGAAATTCATAGAAGATGAATGGTGCATCGGAATTTAAATCCGTGAATTGCTGAGTGTTCCTTGTTATATGGATTAACTTCGCCCGATAGATAAGTTTTTGTGATTCCTCATAGATTTTCTTCCACAGATGTCTAAAGTTGGCATTCTGAACCAAAATGCAACTGTGTAAAATGTGTAGAATTGGAGTGAAAGTTGTCATTTTTTAAGAGATGCAGTTCCCGCACCCGATGTCGGAATGGAACATGAAGACAGGCATTGGAAAGCTTGTCTAGCAGGGAACAATGATGCATGACCAGAGTTTGAATGAGGTCTACATATATCATAGATATTTAGTGCAGAAGAGTGCCAGCGGCTGTTTTGACAAACAAATTTTGTTGTCAATATGGGCAATTTCTACAATTTCATGATATGGAAGAGGAGTTCCATGTTACGATGAGGGATCGAAAAGGGAAAAATTTCTTAAACCTCTGTTTGTTATCATACTTATAATTATGAAATTGTCATATGGCATAAAAATGTTAAACATGTAAAGGATTACATAGATGTATATACACTAGATGGCATCTTAACAAACATTGCATAGTGCATATAGAAATGCTTGTGCATAAATGGGACATTGCATATTGGTAGAATAATGAAGTCTGCATATGCAATGAACCACTAATGGAGAATATTGTGGTTGATAATCACTATTGATGTTGGTATTGGTTGTAGGACCAAAGATAACAAAGAGCATGGCTAAATGTGCTGAGGATGTTGTTGCATGAAGCCAACAACCTTATGCAGAAAGGATGGTGCAACAAATCTATGATCATAAAGTTGGAAAAAGGACTGAGCAACCGGCCAACTGATCAGGTAACATCAAGTGATGTAAACGACAACCATACAGGTAATGGTTATTGGTGCATAAATTGCAATGAATGAGGAAAGAGGATTTGGTAAGATTCCTTCAACTATGTTTGAATTATGTTGAAAGCATAGTACTCATAACTTAATGCAAGGTAGCATTGAGGAAATGTGCATTAAGATATTATGCACAATCTTGTGGTTATGCATTGAGGGAATACACATTAAAAGATTATGTGAGTGATGTAAATGTGCATGCATAGATATAGGTGCACATGATGAGATGCATTGTGAGAATGCATGAGTGTGATGTATGTTTCATTGCAATTAGATAATAGATGGAATGGTGAACTATTATCAATCTTAAGATCAAAAGAATAATTGCATAAAATGATGAAATCGAACCGTGCAATTCTAGTATGGTAATAATTCACGGGAAGTAGATAGTTTTGGTGATATTAAAATGCTTCCGTGACTGTGGCAGCAATGAAATTATTATATGCATAGAAACTTACAAAGCATTTGGCTGATTGAAGTTTCAGATTTCAGGTAGATTGCTTTGGGCATGGAAAATATGGATAAGTCCATGATGAAGATTGGAATCTACCGTGAACAAGAGCCAAACAATATGATGATAGCTTCATTGCTAAGCAAATCAATTTCTGTAGGAGACAGAATTGTAAAATTCATGTTGAATTTAATTATTAATGTTATTGATTGGTTATGAAACAATCATATTTGAAGCTTATTGCTAAATGTTGCCTACTATTTGGCTATTTTATGAAGTGTGCCAGGAGGACACGTTGCAGAAAGACCATGTGTGATGGCCTGCAGAAGCCAAACTAGATGGGAAGGATCCCATGCTTTAAAAATGGGTTACGGGTGAAACGCCATTGATAATGTCTCAACCAAACCGCATGTTGGTAAACCATGAAAGTGAAATGGTAAAGCTATGCCCAGAAGGCATGTGAGACACATCTGCAAAATGAATGAGTATTCTGTGACCCTAGACAAGAACATTCATGTCTAAATTATTAGGGTTAATATGCAGAGCATGGTCTATCTTATTTATATCATTGTAGACTGCTTGAGTATGATTAGGACCTACATGGCGCACATCGGAAAGGGGGTGCACACCTTTTCTGGTACTGGGTCATGATAGGGTTTTCAATATTGACTACACCCTAAGGGAATGGACGCATTCCTGGTGTTTCAATACTTGGTAGTGAATGATATGGAATATGGTTAAGAATTGAACCGCTATACTGATGAGCTTGCTTATCCTTCTTGTGTTGTCAGCCTACACAGATGCAGATTGATACTGCACATTAAAGGGCAAAGTGAAGAAGGGTACGCAAAGGGACTGTATGGGAATTGGAAACCTTTCTATGCTCACGTGAAATATTACCAGATGGGATGGACAGGCCCGAAGAGCTGTGTAATAAGAGAAGGTATCATCCTTGTGTGAGTAGGGGTCATGTTAACCTGCAGTCAAGAAAGTCACCTATAAATTTCCTAAAAGGAACCACCGATTTGCACAAGAGAAGGAGTGGCGTCCTTTGTATAAACCAAGAGTTGATGTGTGTGAAGGGTTACAGTGCAAGAGGTGTGGTGACATTGGTAAAGCCATGAAATCTCTATTGGGTCAGCAGTGGGAGGGCGGGCGCCGAGGACTGACTGAAAACCCTGAGATGCCTATTGGGTCAGCAGTGGGAGGGCGGGCGCCGAGGACTGACTGAAAACCCTGAAATCTCTATTGGGACAGCAGTGGGAGGGCGGGCGCCGAAGACTGACTGAAAACCCTGAGATACCTATGGCTCCATAGTAGAGCCTTGACCTATAATGGTCGGTGGCGCAATTTCCTTCCATTGGTCGATGACCCAGACGAATGTGCTGGCTCGGCACTGGAGAGGGCCAACCAGGTATGGGACTGGTTGGGTGCCACCAAATGCTTGGTAAATCCAGCCGATGGGGAGGCGTACTGGTTAAACATTAACTATATCCAAGTCCGTAGGCGATCCCAAGGCTTGCAAAGCGAAGCAGGATCCTGTGGACCAGAGGGGAAACGCACAATACAGATAAGTATTCGATTTCATTTATGTCTTGTTTGGAATAATGAAGATTTCAGCTATAAGTCTTCTAACAGCTAAGTTGATACACTATTGTTTCTTTGTTGGAAACCTTGGTCATTGCAGGAAGGCAAGACCCTGAAAGACTATAAATTGCTGGTAAATCCAGAGAGTAAATGAGTGGGCGATATAAATTACTGGTAAATCCAGAGAGTAAATGAGTGGGCGATATAAATTACTGGTAAATCCAGAGAGTAAATGAGTGGGCGATATAAATTATTAAGAAATCCAGGGAGTAGCTGGTTGAACGCTATAAAGTTCTTGATAAGTCCAGAGAGTGACTAGTTGGGCATTAACTACTTGATATGGTAGAGCAGCGTGTATGCTGGCCCAACAACCCTTAAACAATTGATAAAACCAGTCGGAGCACTGGCCTAACATATTGCTAAAGGAAATGATTGATAAACCCAGTCGACGTACTGGCCTGGAATTGCTTATTCGAATGATTGTGGAGTAGCCTACGTGTTGGCCCAACATTCGTTATTGTGTTCACGGGAAATCGAAGGCTCGTAAAGCAAAGAAGGATCCCGTGGAATAAAGTGAAGACATCCAATACAGATAAGTATTCAGTTACCTTGCAGCTTCTTGCTTATGAATATACGTGTATATATGATTTGGTTATGATTTCCTAAACTCTTGTTTAGAGAAAAACCCTATGAAAATGAACTAAACTTGTGAATTGATTCAATGTTTGAGTGTAGGTATTGCTGGAAGCAAGGATTATGAAGGCATCCTAGAGATGCATGTGGACCTGTGACCGTCCTAAAGAGCTCAGTATGAGCAGTAATGAAATATGGTGCTAGTGGATACAAGTGGATCCTAGCAACCCAAGGTTCTGTAGGCAATAATGGGAAGGGTGCCCTAGCTGAAAATCCATATGCAGACCTTAGACACTAAGTGTCATAGCCAAGAAAGGAAAGTCAAAGTATTCACATTGAAGTGAAAGAGACTAAGGAGCATGAAACCACAGCGATGGTGTAGCTCCATAATAGAACAAGACCAAGAGGGAAAAACCCCTACTCTTCTCTTTCCTTTTGATTGATGCATTTATAAAACAAAAGATTGTGGAGTGCATATCATGGCTGAAAATAGAATGTGTTTAATTGCTTGAGATGAATTGTGAATGCTGAAATAGTAAATTTCCTATGAAAGGATGAACATGAATGAGTTCATGTGTATGTTGGGAAAGCATGAAAGTATGGGAGTCCCATGAATAAAGCATGGACATTCCATGTCAATTGGGAAAATAATTGACTAATCTTAATGTTTATGTTATGCTTGTCCTAACAAAGAATTCCCATGATGAATTTCACAGGTAAGAAAGTGAAACCATTGGTTGCAGCCGGCACAAGAAAGTGTTGCTAGTAAGCAAGGTGTGTTCAGTTGTGCCCATTAACCATGGCAGCAGACCGAGGGCTATTAGAGTTGGCTGAAAGTCTTCTTCAAACAATTGCCAGGACCTAAGAGAATCTTGGGGAGATGCTCAAGCCACAGAGGCAACAGAATGAGATAAACCATGAGGCTTTGCAGGACTCTATTCGTCTGCAAAAAGAGGTAAAAAGCATTATGGGAGCAATCAGCAAGGGAAAGGAAAGTGGGTCAATGAAGAAGCATTCATCCAATCGTCCGATTAAGAAACGTCCCAGGTGGGAAGAGTCAAAGGAAATGGACCAGGAAAAGGCAAAGCCGCCAATGAAATGTTAGGGATGTGGAGGAAATCATTGCCTCCGTGACTGCCCAATAAGAGAATATCAAGGGGGTAGCAACCGTAAATTCCCCAGGTTCGTGGACCAGTTGGAAGGAAAAGAAAAGGAAGAAATTGTTTTGGAACGATGTCCTCATGCAGAGCTAGAAGGTCCCAGCCAACAAGAGCAGGTTGTAAAGACCAAAGGAATTAGTCCTGAAAAACCCAAGTAGAGGGTGAAATGCAGGACAAACCTACCACATTTTGTGAATTTTGGACATATGTAAAGTGGGTATTTATTTCCAAAGTGTTGGAACACCGAGGACGGTGTTATTCCAAGGGGAGGGGAATGTCACGTCCCCATTTTTACCCCCTTTGTATTAAATCGTAAATGATGTAAATATTGTTATTTAGTCATGGTGAGGAGCTCAAGGCCAAGGCCCCGCCATTGATTTATCGTTCTATGTATCGGTAATTAGAATAGATGCATATGGTTCTTGTGATAGCCGTGCACAATGAAATTTTAGACATCATGTAAATATGCAATTTTAATGAAAAAAAAACCCACAACTAGTTATGCAATGCAACAAAGAGATGGGGGCATGATCTTTACAAGGAATAGGGAGGGAAAATAACCAAACCCTTGAGCCATGGTGTTAAGCCATTTCATTGAGGAAACCCATGAACTCTCAACTACCCATTTGGTCCCATGCACCCAATCATTTAATTCTTCCATTAATGCCTTGGGATGAGAGAGGTATGGCTGTCAATTTTCGTGTATGGGCAAGACAGCAACCTAGGAAATCGAGTTTTGGCTTGTTGGGCAAGAAAACCCCCACGAAATTATGCCCAAAGCCACTCTTCAGCCATGGCATTCATGCACTCACGCAGTTGGAGCTAGCTGGGTCTTTCCCCTACACGTTTTTCATCCAAATCCTGCATTTTTCCATGCATGGGAGTTCATTTTTGCATATACAGTAGCTTGGGAGAGAAGGGCCACGATTTGGGGACTGTATGGAGGTCGTTTTTGCCCCCGAATGTCCAATGACGTTTTTCTAAAAACCGATTTGGCTTCCCATCTTCCAATTTCCTTTTTGTGTGTTCCCACGTTTTTCTGAGTTAGTTGAAACCCCATCTCATGCATCCCACTGTGGAAAATGTTTTCCTCACGCCCATAAATTGTGGTTTTGTTGTTAAGTGCATCTCATTTTGGATTTGAACCTGTGAGCAGGAGCTTCAAGAGTGGAAGAGGACAGATTTGGCTTGCTGAGCCAAAGAAGTATCCATAGCTCCATGGTTGAGCCAGTAGCCTAGTAATTCACCTCTGCCCATCTCTTAGCAGCCTGAGAAACCCAACTGCTGGTTGGCTTGGCTGATTCTGGCGTATCTTTGGCTATGTGAGAGCCTGTTTACCCCTTTTTCCTTGTGGAGATCATGCCCAGCTCGGGGGTGGCAGTGGTGCTGAGAGATTAAGGAGCACACTGGCCTACGGTTGGGTGGAACGTTGCAGAAGTGTAGCTGGTTGCTCAGGGATTACTTGGTTTAAGATAAGTATTCTCATTTGCAAATTTGATATTGCTTAAATTGATGAATGGCATAAAAATTTGGAATGTATGATGGATGTGTATTGAAATTACTTCCGCTGTGTTTTAAAATAATTTTGCATATTCATATGTATTTTTATATTATATGAATGCTTACACAATAGTTCATGGGGCTAGATGCCCGGTTTAACATCACGATCCTCTCCATCTAGCTGGTATGATGGGAGGGGACGTGACATCTCCTACATCCTACACTTCCATATTTTGCAGCATTCATCCTAATGAAGCATGGGTGAAAAGTTTCTTTTTGATGGTGCCACATGATGAGTACGAAACTCCTATATCTCCTTTCGATGATGAAATGATTAGATAACTTTCCTATTATTTACACTGCAGCATAATCCTTTGTTACCTTGTGATGATGCATATCTACATGGATGCACCTATGATGTTCACTTGAGTCACTTGAAGGCTCGTGATTTTCCTTACTCCTTGCTTAGCTCAAGTGATGTTGGAAGAACTTCATCCAATACTTGGGTGAAGAGATATATGATTGGAGCAAATTCTTATTGGCAGCAACATCCTTTGGTATTTCTTGATGATGCACATATACCTGGATGCACCTATGATGTTTACTTGAGTCACTTGAAGACTCGTGATTTTAATTGCTCCTTGCTTATAAGATCAATTGATGTTGGAGGAACTTCATCCAATACTTGGGTGAAGAGATATATGATTGGAGCAAATTCTTACTGGAAGCAACATCCTTTGTTATTTGTTGATGATACACATGATATTCATGGATGCACAAATGGCACTTCTGTGAGCCCCTTGAAGGCTCCTTGTTTTCTTTGCTCCCTCCTTGGTTCAGATTTTAGTAGAGATTCTTCATTCACTTCTTGGATGAAAGAACACATGGATGATTATTTTGATGCATCTTACATCATTTTGGAACAACATTATAGGACATGGGATCCTCACCTATGTCATTGGAGCGGATTTGATTGGTCACTTGATGCTTGTATGCACTAGGCAAATGGTGGTCTACTTACTTGGAGGTATAAGCACTTTCATGATTCTTTGATGAGGCACCTCCTTGATGTACATTTTTATTATGTTGTTATGTACTTTGATGATATATATTTTGTATTTATGATGTTTGGAAGAATGAATACAACGAAATGGGATCCAGGAATTCTCTTGCCTGATGGTATGGGTTGGAGAGCACTCCTAATTGTTGGAGTGCAATACAAGCAATGGGACCCCAGGATAAATTTTAATCTCATTGGTTTCAATTTTTTTGGGAAACAAGTAGTATGGGAGATTGGGTCCCCACTTAATAGGGTGATTGTAATCAGAGTAGTGCAGCATCAAGCATGGTGGTTCCTCTCTAAAATTTTCATGGAATCTTGAAGAATCAAAGCTGGGAAACTCAGAGGAAACTTCAAAGAATTATACAGTGGTATCAGAAAGGGTTTCCTAAATATGAAAGAGGTAAAGAGTAACTGTGAAAACTTTGTTTTGATGGATTTAATTAATATTTTGGTGCTTAGTGGTGATGTCACAGGCGATATCAAAATGAAAAAGAAAACCCACATCTCCTTGCTTTTGGAAACACACAATTGTAGTGCATGAGTGCCACTACTCAGAGTTTTAGGAGGGAAGTTTTGGAAGCAAAGTTTTGGAAATAAAGCAGGTTTTTCCACATCCATGTTTGAAATTTCTTAAGGACAAGCAATATTGTGAGCGGAGGATTTATCATGTCCCCCAAATTTTTCATTGGGTCACAATGGCCTAAGCCCCTTGGCCATATTCATGATAGTTTGTCAAATTGATGCTAGGGGTCAAATAATTGCCAAGCATGATGTCCAAGTTAGTAACAATGTAAAATTAGATCCAAATGGACTAGGTGGGTCACATTAAATGAAAATTCCCAATTCAAAGTTTGTAATGTTCCCATCCAAATGAACTATCATGGAGGAAAATTACTAGTTCCCTAGGCTGGGGGTCGAAGCATTAAAAGTTGGAGTAAAGGAGTTGCAAGACCCAAAATGACCTTGGAATTACAAATTCACATTAAAGGGGTCAATTAAATAATAATAAAAAGAAAATAAGGTGGCATTGGATCATGAGGGCACATAAGAGGTTGTGGGACCCACATATGGCAAGATTCCACACTACACTAGGCATGATTCTCTCACCAATTATAGTTCAAGATTAAGGATAACATACTTGGGGGAGTTTAAGAGGTATTATTCATGGCATGATTCATGCAAGGTAGAATTGGAGTGGAAGAGTAACTCCCATGGAAGAGGAAGAGGCATCTTAGAAGAATTGTGACACTTGGAGCTAGATTCCCTAACTCCTATGAGAACAATGATGAAGATTCTATGACACTTATGACAAAGTTCAGACCTGATTGCTGACATATGACATATATGACATGTCAAGGCTAAAAATATCCTCCAAGAGGGCGCACAAGGGAAGTTATGGCAACCAAGGTTCGCCCATTCGAATTGATGGAAGAGGAGAGCTATGAAAAGTTGGACAAGTGGCATTCATGGGAATCTCTCCCTAAATCAAGTTGAGATGGGTCTCTTAGATGGAATTCGAGCTAAGGAGGCCTTGGGAGGTTAATAAAATACAATAAGAAAGAAGGAGACTAGATTTTGATCATTTCTCATTTTGCAAATTGGAGAGCATAGCTTGTCCATGCAAGTTGAATGTTTATTCTTCTTGCCTTAGTACCAATTTCGAGGGTGCAAGATTCCCATCCTAATTGGAAATTGGAGAGGCAATTCAGACCTTTAATTTGGAGTTTCAATGAATTCATTTGTTACAGGTTGAATCTACAGGGCTACTCATGACCATTTCTTCTTTAACTTGTTCCCACATCTCTCTCACTTTTCTCTTCATATTCTTGCTCTTGGAGGAAGGGCGCACATGGTGAGATGTTGTTCTCTTTGGGGAAGTCCAAGGGGTCCCATTTATTTGTAATATGATGTCTACACTTTGTATTTGATGCTCATATGAACCTCGGATTTAAAATCCAAGTGAAACTATGTGAAAATGCCAAACTATGTATGAATGGTGCCATTTTCCCCTATATCTTGTTGTAAGAACTTGAAGTTGTTTGATATCGAATTGTTTCAGTCAATATCTATGATTTTATTGTTGTATGGAGAGCCATTAATGTACTGAAGAAGTTTCATATACATTATACAAGTCCTTGGAACATTTCTCTCAAATTTCATAGCAAGTTATAGTGTTTTTCTATCATTTCCCCCTATGTGAAGACATGTCTACAAATCTCTTATTTATGGGAGTTGCAGCAGCCTTTAGGAAGTGATTAATGGTCCATTTGGGTGTCCATTGAAGTAATATAACTAATCCATGTCTTTGTTTTGAAATTTGGGAGGGCCGTACTGCATCTGGGAAGCCATTAGTGACCCCTACCCTTGGGGGTTTGAACATCGAAACTACTAGTAAATTTCCCATTTTCTCCTAAATTGAAATGAAGGTTGCAGAAGTCTTTTGATGGTGTTTAAGCACCCATTAGATTCATTTTTATGTCCTAATACCCTTAAACACTCTCAGACTCAATTCAAAATCCTTAGGAGTCATTTGGAGCCATCTACCCTTGGGGGTTTTAACGTTGATTTTCCTAGTATTATTGCCTTTCATTCTCTAGTTGTAAATGCAAGTTGTTGAAGTATTTAGAAAGTGTACAAGATATAATAGCTGCATTAGTGTGTCCTAATACACCTCAATCCACTCTGGACATAATTTGAAACCATTTGGGATCATTTGGTACAGTTTGGGGTTTCACTAGTCCAAGATTCGAAAATCGTCCAAATTGGGGATATTACTGTAAACACAGGACTCAAATGTCACTCTACTCCACACTTATTAGGTATCAAATTTCTCTCCATGAATTAGGAAACCCACACGATCCATGTGTAACAACAAGGGATAGTCGCAGTGACTAGTTAGGCATGCTCCAAATTGCCTTCTCTACAAATAGGAAAACCATGAAAACTCATTAGTTTGACTCCGTGGGACACGAACACAGAGCGAAAGATTGATAGTGGAAGAACTGATCCTTGAAAGTTTCCTACCTTTTCATTACTCAATGGTATATATTCATAATGCATATTGGTGACAAAAATGGAGACTGGAGACAAAAATAGATCTTCAACATTTTATAAAACCAACCTAGATCCATCTTAACCCTCAATCAATTAACCTCCGAGAGGAATCAAATCCCTTGAAATGCAAACCCTTTTGATGGTGTAAAAACTTGTGGAAAATATGATAGATGTGGCGTTGAGATGGGATGAGGCTCAACAGCCAATATTATTGAAGTATATATTTTTAATGTGAAAACTCAACATGACATAAGGATTATTCTCAGTCATTCTTGACACATCTCCCCCCATACAAGGGTTGTAGAATACACCTCTCAAGTTGTTGAATGTGCCTTTACGGTTGCAGACTTGTAGTACGCATGCTTTGTAAGTAGTTCAAGCCAGTTCAATGTCCGATCAAAACTCGAAGGAGCTATCAGATAGCTTTAGATAGTAGTACACATGCTTTGTAAGCAGGTTAATGTCATATCATAACCCGAAGGAGCTGTCAGATAGCTTCAACAAAGATATTGGAGTGAAACAGAGCTGCACCCTCTCCCCAACTATGTTTGGCTCTATAATGACAAATTAGAAGAAAGGACAAATGAAAGAGGAGGTCGAAGGGGGGAAATCGTTGGGCTAATAATCAAAATCCTTTTATAAGTAGATGATGTCACCCTAGCTGAAAGCACATTATGTAGTCTTCATGAGCTTCTGATAGGGCTTGAGATCTTGCATGGAGGTAGGGATGGACTTGAATATAGGAAAAAGCTACCACGAGAGCAGGGTGGTCATATTGTCACCCAGGAAGAAGATAACACCGTCAACAATGAGATTCCACAACGAACCCTTAGAGATCGTCCAAAGCTATGAGTACCTAGGGTTGGAATTTAATAAGAGGCTCGGTGGGACAAATGCACAAGCAAAAGAATCCATGGTAGTTGGAAGGAAACTTTTCTGTTGCAAACCAAATGTAGGACAACCAATACTAGAGCATAATTAGAGGCATCTTCCAGACCCTCATTACTCTGGTGATTCTCTAAGGGTGAGAGATGTGGGGCCCAAGCATTCCAAAAGCAAATGGAATAAAATCGGAAGAATGCAGAAAAAATGGTGATCTCATTTCTGTCATTGAAAAACTCCATAAATACAAAATCATGCTAGAAGAAAGAGGACTATACCCACTTTAGTTGGAGGCAATAAGGATAGTGTTATATAGGAAGAGTAATAGATTTGGACAACAACAGATTACTGCACCAAATCATGAAGGAGATGCTTCAAAGGAGGAAGAACACATGGGATATCCAATGTACAAGATAGCTGGAATGTTGGGGCATAAAAGAAGAGCATTTCCCTTGGGATAGGACAACATTGAACCAACACATACATGAATGCTATAGAACAAGAATATATAGGAGGAGAGCACATAAAAAATAACAATATTATATTGAACATGTTAGCCTAGCAGGAGAAATCAAAGTGCAAGACTACCATAATATTAATGTGCCTTGGAGGGAAAAGCACATATTGGCTCAACCGAGGACAAGCTTATACAGGCTAAGATGCAACACACAGAGATAAATTGAATTGAACTAAATTTAAATATTGAACCTCAAGTTACATTTATGTGAGTTCATATAATCAATCTAGAAAATCAATTTCTATGCTCTGATATTTTAGGTATGCAGTTCAAGAGCATGGGTTATTGGAGTGCGAGAATTTTTGAACGATGTCTGCTTGAGTGAAGTGTAGTTGATGTTTTTTCATCTCTATCATAGGTGAGCACAAGGCAATTTATACACTCTGCGAATTGAGAATTGATTCTTTTACTACAATAACTTTTATGATTCTCAAGTGAAATGAATTTGATGTTTCCTCATATTTTGTCATAAAGGGATGAAAAATGATTGTGTTCTTCATCATTAGCCTTTCCTGAAGATGTGCATTCGTAATATTCTTTTCTTTCACGGTGTCATGGGTGAAATAGAAAGAAATTTGGGAGTATATCTCACAAGACTGTCAATTAGGTTATTTAGGGGGTCAAATTTTGTCATTTCCTATATCATTAAGTTATTACTATGCAAGCATTAAGAACTAGAAGACTTGTAAATTTTCTTGTGCACAGCTAAAGAGAGAGACAAACTGAGCTGATCCCTTCTAATGACAAATTATGGATTATGCAGGAAAAATGTGGAAAGAAAAATGTGTCCTCAACAATGAAGCTCTTTATGCTTTTATTGCTTGGGTTAAGTGGAATGTTTATATGTCTTTTGAATGTTAATCACAAGATCTCAAACAAGAGATGAAGAAAGGAGTAGTTAAGTGCACTAGACTTCATGCACAAGTGGAGTGAGCTCTTAGTCTTGCAAGTGGAGTGCTCAACTAGTCATGCACTCACAACTAGAGAACAACTAACACAACTAATTCACAACTAGCGAAGAAGTGTGCCCTTCTCCATAGGAGGAATATTCTCACCATAGGAGGAAGATCCAAGACACAAATGCACCCTCAGTAAGTGAACTAGGTAAACTAAGCATGTACAAAAATACATTGAAGTTGAAGTCTACTTGCCTATGATTATGTTGAATTTGATTCATAAACTTAGTCTTTCTTTTGTTCATGACCATGTGGAATGGACTTATCTTCAACAAACATTGCCAAATGAGATGTCAAATGAAATTTGATGCAAAAATACAAACAAGTATCAAATGGGGACTTGTTGCTTGAACTATTTTCAACCCTATTATAACATTGTTGAATATTTGGTAGGGTTTCATCCCATCTCTAAGGATTCTATTTGTTAAAACACCTGAGCTACCTATAGGAGTGTGGTGTAGGGGCAAGTGACAAGATGCTCAATATTGTATTAATGTGGATTGGCTTCAAAACACCCGAGTGAGTATGGATGAGGCCAAGTGCAAGTCTTGGGTGACTTTGATGGCATAGATACACCCCTCATAGCAGGGATACTTAGTGAAAGAAACTCTAGAAGATGTATTCCCCCCCCAAAACCGCTAAGCAAATGAACTAGTGTTTGGTTAATGAATTCCATTTCCTCGTCCATTTTAGGTGAAATACACTGCTTCTCTTCAACTTAGTATCTATAAATTGTAATGGATATAAATATATAATATGAATAAATAAATAATAATACAATAATGATTTATAATTAGATTTCCAAAAACAACATTAAGTGATCTATGTACAACTTTGTTGCATCTGACTTTGGGATGTGCTCAGGGCATAGAGGGAGTGAAGCCATGATGGATTTTCTTGCGAGGGGAGTAGACAAACATCAAGTGCAGAGTGTGACCTTCTTAATGCAATGCCATGCAACTCCATATTATGCTTCACTACACCGAAATTTAACTATGCAATTTTTGGATTGTTCCCCAAGGTGAGGTTGTTAGTCTACATTTTCTATTACTGCATTATATACATGTGTTCTCTTTTGAATATAAATTCTTGAACTAATTATGCCTACTTGGGCCTTAACTATGTTTCTGGTTTATGTAATGGAATTCAAAAAGTGACAGCGATGCTGGCATTAGTGTGGAGGAGCTTATAGATGACTCATATCGCTTCATGAGAGATCCAGTAGGCTTTATGTTGGACATGTTTAGTAGTCAAACACTACCAAGTCATATAGTGTTGTTCGACTCTCAGGAAGTGCAATTGAGATAAGTTTTAGCTTTGCATGGCTATGTACAAGTGGTGCAAATAGTCTTTATCACACCAGTGATTTTGGTTATGTTGATGCTTAATTGTTCCTTTTAGGACTATGTTGTCTACGTATTTAATCTGATAAATTTGTCATTGTGGGAGGTTTAGAGATTCTTTCATGCACACTTTCCAGTTGGTCGTGAGCTACAAGGGTATGTTGTTGTTTATCAACAAATTGGTTAATTTGTTTGAACTATATCCAATTACCACTTATTTTCTATGAAATACCTTGAGAAGTTATAACACTGGAACATGAATGTCTCATAGAAATTAGATGGGATAACCAATTGTTAAAATTAGTTTTTTCTGAAAGGTAAATGGCAGTTTGTGATATAATGTAATGTTTATGTCTTTTCGGTAAGGCTGATTACTACTTACAAAAAAAAACAAAAGAATGCAAGTGAGATCAATGGTTTTTGGCTGCAAGCACGGGCAAGTGACAGATTGCTCTTGCATCCTTCTCAATATTCTTGATTCTTTTTCCAATAGTTTGTAAATTGAAATATGTCAATTTCAATTGTGCATCTAAATTTAGTTGATTGGATGTTAATGCAAGATATTTTTCAGTAAATGTTAATATTGAAATAGTTACTCGCGGACTCTAGAGTATGATGTTAGATCTGGATTGTATAGAGGTTCGGTATCGTTTAAACTTTACAACTAGGTAACACGCAATTATCCAAGATAAAAGAACATGATTTGTTTTCATAATTACACTCTTCCTTTGTTTAGCTTTTAGAAGTTATAGTTTTAGATGGACATGTAATACATAACAAGCATAACAATGACTGAATTTCAACAGTAACAAGGAAATAGGTCATCAGACATGGTTTATGAGCATTGAAGGAACCCAATTTTTTTTCTAGGTATAGGTAATTTATTTAGTGTAGAATTAAATTTTCCAATGTAGAGTTAAATTTTCCATCCAATTAGTTTTTTCATGTTGCTTAAATGAAGTTTCATTGGAGAACTTTCAAAATGCTTGACATTGTCCACTTATGAACATGATCATAACTTCAGTGGGCTAGGCCTCATTTTTGTGGGAACTGATTGCTCAAGGTATCATAAAATTAACCTCTTATTAAACGACCAACCAATTTGAGGACATTTATGAGGCGTACACATGTAATTTTTGTAATTTTATGTTTGTTATAAGAAATGTTGCCTCTATCTTCTAAGATTTAGGGTTTTAACTGCAAAAAATGGTACTAGTACATATTTTAGGCATTGGATTGTTTGGATGCATTGAAGGATATTAGCAAGTTCAGTTCAATTTCACAGTTAATTGAGATTGGAAAGACATTCCCATATTTAAATTTTATGCTTGACCATCACCAGTTGGAAAAATTCACAATAAGTTTCTAAAGATGGAGTTGTTAAGCCCAATTAATATCCAATTTACTTCGTATGCTAGTCTTCTTCCATTATTTGGGGAGGTCAAGCGGATCACATATGTCATTGTTGTCAATGGAATGCAAGTATGATGGCATGTAGGTATGACCCTTGATGATAATTTTTTATTTGTGGTAGAATCACTTTTTGGAATAATCCTTGATGATAATTTTTAAGTTGATTTTAGATTTGTGGTAGAATCACTTTTTGGAATGATCTTTGTGTGCAGATACAAATAGCCCATGTTTCAATTAGAGTTGTGGAAATGTTGATTGTTATATTTGAAAGAATTGAACCCATCAAAAAAAAAGTGAGAGGGTAAATTTTATCTAACACTAATGGAGCATAGACATGGGAGGCAGAACAAGATGAACATGTTTCTTCATATGGCATCTTATGCCTTGAACTCAAAACTGCATCTTATTATCAAAACAAGGAGAAAGCCTTTGTGTGATGATAAAGAAGTGACTAAAGAGTAAAGGATTTATGAATGTAGTAGAGGATATTTCTAGTAGTGAAGAGGAGACATTTGTCATTAGGTGATACTTTGTCCAATTTCATGTAGGTTTGCTGAGTCATGGTGGAGGCCTTTATATATGTGTTGGGGGATCAAGACTAATATAAGGCCTTGAATTGGCCCTAAGGCACTCTTGTGTAATGGTCTGCAATCCTCATACTTTTCAATGATGTTCCATGCATACTTAAATCCTTGCATCTGTCTGTGTTATATATATATATAGCCATTGGTAGCAATTTAGCAGTCATTTATCACGCGACAAAAAATGTGGTCATATTTAGCTTGGCCATTAATGACCAAATATATGACCACAAGATAAGCTATAAATGACCAAGCTAAATATGACCGTTTTTTTGGTCACGTGATAAATGACCACTAATTTGCTACTAATACTCACCAACTCAAGAGTGGCCATTTATATATGGAATTTGGTTGTTTTTTTTGTCATGACCAGGCTTTGAAGCCTCAGATGAAATAGAGTTTCAGAAATCGCCCATTGACTGGGCCACCAAACATTTCTTCACCTTCGACTTTGCAGTTTGAAAGTGTTGTTCTGCTGTACTTGAGTTATCACGAAAGGACATGTCCATAGAGAATCAAATTTGCCATGCTTGCCCTTGTCCTGCCTAGGGGCATCCCATTTTAGAACCCAGTCTCACACCTGAAAACATTCCACCTTTGCCTTCTTGTCAAAAGTATCTTTTATCCTCTTATGATGAGATTCTGACTTTTCCACCAACTGTTCTCTAGAAAGCTGCAATTCAACCAAGTCGAGCATTTTTCTCACCATGTCATTTGGTTCATCCTGTTCCTCCTGAAAAAACTTAGTTACTGGCAGGATTAGCTGAATTGGGAAAATGGCATCAGTACCATAAACCAATCTAAAGGGGGAAGTCCCTATGGATTTTTTATCTGTCACTCTGTCAGCCCAAAGAGCAAACTTTAGTTTGGAATCCCAACTCTTTTGATTTTCTTCCAATAGCTTTCTGATGATTCTGACTAGGATTTTATTGGATGACTCGGCGAGGCCATTGCCTTGAGGGTAGTAGGGAGTAGAGTGTACCAATTGAATGCCCATTGACTCACACATTTGAACTAATGCTTTATCTTTAAAAGTTGGTGCATTATCAGTTACCAGCCTTTTTGGGCAACCAAAACTGATAAGGATGTTTTCATAGAGAAATTTCATGATAACTTGATGATTAGCTTTCCTTGTGGGAATTGCCTCTATCCACTTGGTAAAATAATCAGTGGCTACTACGATCCATCTATGTTGACCACTGTATGAAGGATTAATCTCACCTATAAAATCAAGGCCCCATTGCTGGAAGGGACCATTAACCATAATAGGTTTCAGGGGCAAGGATTTTAGCTACTGTTTTCCTGCGAATCTTTGGCATTTGTCACAAGATTTCACAAAAGTGTATACAGCAGAGAAAATAACAGGCCAATAGTATCCAGCCCTTAGAATCTCATGAGCTATAGTTTTCCAGTAATGATGGCCTCCACATATGCTTGAATGGAAGTGATGCATGACTTGACCTGACTCTTCTTGATCAAGACACCTTAGCAGAACACCAGCAGGATCTTTCCAATAAAGCAAATTGTTACTTATGCAAAATTTAACAGATTTAAGCTTAAGAGCTCGTGCTTGGGTTGTGCTAAGTACAGGAGCAACTTCTAAATTCTGCAGAAAATGAATAATACCTGAATACCACTCGCATGAAAACAAATTCTCAGCCACCCACTGACTATTATGTTGCTTTGCTACTACTACTTATGTCTGCAAACTTGCTGAACTTATTCCGATGAAATTCATGTCTAATAGTTCCCAATTTTCTTCAGCCATAATCTTAGGTAAGCCTTGACCTTTTACTAACCTGGTGGGCTTCACCTCTATATAAAATTTGATCAGCTTAGCAATCCACTTGGCTCTCTTGCCATCAATGTTAGGTTGAGTTAAAACATCTTTCACAGAAGCTGAAGGGACATAGGCTATGACCTTTGTATGTAGGATATAAATTCAGAATGCCTTCAATGATTTGATCAGAGCATAAGCTTGTTTCTCTATGGGATCGCATTTTAGTTCAGCATCCCTCAATGTTTTGTTGAAGAAGGCAATTGGGTGATCAAGCCCTTCATCATTTTTCTGCAACAAGACTACTGCCACTGTGTCATTGGAAGCAAAAGAGAAAATATAGAAAACATGGGTGTAATTTGGACTAATCAAAGTAGGAGCATTCATGATAGCGTGCTTGATGGCTTCGAAAGAGTTTCTTGCGTTTTCTGTCCATTTAATTTCGGATCCTTTTTTCAGCATAGAAGTTATGTGTTTCACTAACTCAGAAAAATTTGGAATAAACCTCCTAACAAAATTTATCTTACCGAGGAAAGATTGAATATCTTTTTTCGACCTTGGTATATATACCTTCTAAATTGCTTCAACCCGAACTGGATCAATTTTTACACCCAGTGCTGAAACTATGTGGCCTAGGAGTTTTCCCTCCCCGAGAGCAAAACGAGACTTCTTACGATTCAGAGAAATTCCAAATTGTCTAAATTTCATAAAAACCCCTTTTAGGTGCTGCAAATGTTCTACGTAACTATTTGAGTATACAGTGATATCATCAAGATATATGAGGACAAACTTGTCTTTTAATCCCACAAAGTCTATGTCCATGGTCGTCTGAAAGGTGGCCCCGGCATTCATCAGCCCAAATGGTGTCTTGGCGTACATGAAGGTACCCCAAGGAGTGGTAAAAGCTGTCTTCTCCTGATCATTGGGGTGTACATAAATTTGATTGTAGCCTGAGAAGCCATCTAGGAATGACATGACACTAGCTCCTGAAACTCTTTGCAGTAAATGCTCCATCTTGGGCAGGGGATAGTTGTCTTTTTTTGAACATTTGTTTAGGTTTCTAAAATCGACACATAACCTGATCTCACCATTTTTCTTCCTCACTCTTACTAAATTTGCGATCCATTTAGAATATCTTAGCGGGATTATGATTTTAGCATCAAGGAGCTTTTTTATTTCTTTCTCAATCATAGGTAATGGGAGAGGGTTGATAGGCCTTAACTTCTGCTTGAAAGGGATGGTGTCCTTTTTGGGAGGAATTCTATGTTGAATGGTATCTTCATCATAGGTTTTTAGATCACTGTATTCCCAAGCAAAAACATCAGCAAATTCTTTTATAAAGCTGCAATATTTTGACCTCTGATCAGCTGTCAACTCAGTAGACAAATTTATGAATTTAGGATGATTTTGGTTGCCTATATTATGCTCATGGACAGCAGGGTCTTTCTCCTTTTTCACAGGTTTGAAGGGGACATCATTATGGTCAAAAAGCCTTTCAAGAGGTACTAAACCTCGAGGTATATGATTGCTTGGCAACTGAACAATATCATGTTGACCCATTTTCCCTTTCAACTTAGACTTCTGGGATTCCTCTACATTTAGGTTTTATTGGTCAATATGCATATCAGAAAATTCATCAACGACCTGGAGAAATCTACTAATTTCATCATCATCCTCAAAAACTTTCCAAAATTTGACATTATCAGGTAAGGATGGCCTATACATGACTTGGATTTCATAGTTCAATTTAGGAGGCATAGGAGGAATGAACGTAGTGGCAGAGACAGCAAGGGAATCAGCTAGGTGGTTCATAGGTCTAGGTATATAAGAGATGTTGAAAATCATAAAAGAATCTCTAAGTTTCCATACCTCATCTCTGTATGCCTTCAGCCTGACATTTTTTGCTTGAAACTTTCCGTTCACCTGTTGTATGATGAGCTCTGCATCTCCAAAATCTTCAGGCACATGATTCCCATTTCTTTGGTAGCCTTGACTCCCAACAACAAAGCCTCATACTCTGCTATATTGTTAGTAGTTTTGAAATCTAGTTTATAAGACAAATGCATAACATCCTTCGAAGGAGAGATCAAAACTACACCTGCACCTGCTGAAGCTTGGGTACTAGCACCATAAAAAAAACATGCTCCAAACAGAAGTGGTTACTTCTTCAAATTGCTGACAAGTAGGCTTTCTGAGCTGCAAAGGCGTTGGCTGATTATCATCTATTTGCAGGATACATGCTCCAAAGTCTGTATCCAATGCATAAATGGGATGATTTAAAGAATTATTTTCATTACTGGTGATATAGGCAAGCTGGTTCTCTCTATAGAGTCTTTTAGTTTCACCCCCAAACATCGGAATTGTAGCATAAGTCAGATCCATCTGTAAGGTACCCCCTATTCATTTACTCCATGAACGGGACAAGAGAATGCCAAACTTGGGTGGGAAATCAGAAACTACTACATCCATTACCATGCGTTTTGAAGGCAACTGAGACAGGTTTATGACAAGATCTTTTATGAGGCCTAGGCATTTGACTTTCCTGGTGTCAAAAGAGAAGAGATCATGGTAGGCTTTTGTGATGCTAAGTCCCAGCTCATCCATTACTGCTTTTGGCATAAGATTGTGGGATGCTCCTAAGTCTAGCAAACAATTGTGAAGAATTTTGTTATGGATGTTTAGGGATATGTAGAAAGGTGGACAAGACCCATCCAGTTCTTCAACCATCAGACCTAGGGTTACTGAGGGCTTATCGTCTTGCAAATTCACAAAATCAGAATCTATGGGTTTTTTGGTTGAAGGGATTGCAGTAAAGATGACTTGAAGGAATCATTTTTCATAAGCTCAATCAGTGGGAAAGAGATTTTCAGCTTCTGAATTTCTGATTCGAGATTAAAAGAGTAAGACAATTTTTCAGAAGTCCTTACCTCTTGTACTGGAGCTTTAAGCTGAATCTGATCAGGGACAGAAAGTTGTAATGGCCTTTGCTGCTATTTTGAAGGAGCAACAATCTGTTTTGCAGGAGCAGCAATCTTTTTTGCAGGAGAACCAGGCTTCTTTGTAAGGACACGATTCTTCTTTCCGGGAGCAATGGTCACAGGTTTTTTAGCAGCAATCCTAGACCTAATATTATAACCTCCTTAATCATCTGCCTAATACAATGATTCTTCAGTGATCTGTTTATTCATGAGGGCTTCCTCATAATCAGATTTTGTCAGGAAAGAGGAGTCAACTTTATCTTCCATGCAGTTGATATTTTCTTCTTCTTCTTCTTCTCCCTGAGTAAGCTCTTGTTCCTCTTCTAATATAGCGTGCTGGAAAGGAGCTCTGATTCTTTGTTCTTCAGCAGGATTCCTATCTCTTCGGAGGATCTGAGCCTGTGGGTTGTTCTTTCTGTAAGAGAAAGTATTAGGGTTTCTAGGAACAAAATCATTCGGTCCTTTACCTCTTGCAGGTTGTTGACCTTGAACTTTAAGTTTAGACATTTCAGAGGTTACGCTGTCCAACAGCTTAGCCAATTTTTCCATTTTTGTTTCTAATGAAGAAGAAGAGTTTGAAGTTTGCCTCTTTCTGTCCATTTTTCCCTTAAGAATCTCAGATGCAACAATATTAGAATCAACTTCAAGAGCAGCATCTCGCATGAGTGATAAAGAAGCAGATCTTCTTTCTCTGAGATGAAGACAAAAATCGGGATCAAAAGCATTTGCATAAGTGATTCTGGCTGAAGTGTCTGTAGGTTTGATCTCAGCAAGGATCTTGCCAAACATTTTATTAAATCTCTTTGTGAAAGTTGACACAGACTCGTCATTTCCTCCCTTCAAATTACCAAATTATTTGAGGTAATAGAGGTGGTCTCTTCTTTCTCCCCAATGCTTCAAAAATAAGTCATCTAGGGCTTCGATGTCAGCTATTGATCCAGCAGGTAACTCTTTGAACCATTTCCTAGCCTGAGCATCTAAACTTTGCACAAAAACCCTAGTCCATACATCTTCATGCTCAATATTTATGTTCTCAGCATAACTGTAGAATGCCTCTAAATGTTCTTCAGCTGTAAAGTCCCCCTCTCCAGTGAACTTAGGCATGTATTTTTGGTAATCTCCAGTAGGCATAGCAGAAAGGGGGTTAGAAAAATTTAGAGGGGCATATCTGGCAACAGGGATCTTTTCCATCTTAGTCAGATGGACAACCATAGTGGATGTGGGTATGGAAGGGGTAGCAGAAGATATCGTTGGTGTGGATGATAGGTGAGGAGCTATAGGTGGTGATGAAGGTGGTGGGTTTGACCCAGTGAAGTTACCAAGGGTTGAGGTGAAAAGATTTGTTGGTTGATTGGGAAAATAGGAACCCTTATAGGACTGTGCAAGTAACAAGGCCAGTCTTTCTTCGCGCTGATCTAAAGATCCTGCAAGATGTTTTCAATGGCAAGTAAGTTGGTATGAACAAAAGGATAGCTCTCTTCAGGCTAAGTCGGTAAGGGACTCAGGTAGGAAGAACAGCCCTCTTCTTTGATGGATTCTATGGTTTCTTTTCCTAAGACAACTTGGGTAACAGATCCATAAATAGGGTCTTCAACAGCAGAACTAGTTGAGAATTCTTCAACCAAATCTTCTGATTTAATTTTAATTGTGGACTAGCTGCCTCAGTAGGCGAATATTTAAAGGGAGTTTCGTTTGTTAAAATAGAAGCAGTACCTCTAGAAGTACCTTATGTAGTTCCCCCTGTAGATCTGGAAATCTGTCTTCGTGAAGCTCTTCTGCTCCTTATAATCTATTCGGGATCTGAAACAGGTGTCACTGGTGGCCTTTGAGGATCTGCTCTGGTACTTGGTCTTCTCGAAGCCACTTCGTTCCAATGGAGTCACCAGATAAATGATTACAACCATAATACCGTCCACACTTTGTCTATCATCAAAGTTGGATCATATGTCATTTTCCCAGGGAAACTAGCTTCAACTTCCTCTCCCCGACAACGGTGCCAAAATGTTAGCTCTCCAGGAGTCTTTCTAGGTTGCAGTCGAAAGTGCTTGGTAACTTAATCTTATTCTCAATAATTTACTCAAAATGGATCAAGTTGGATGACTTAAATCAAACCTCACTCCTTCAAGACATGCACGAACACAACAAGTATCGACAAGGCTTTAAATTATCACTACTCAGAGAGTTATAGATAAATGAAAGTACGAAGAATGCTTATTTTACCAGCAGAGACATATACACAACCTGTATAGGAATGGCCAAATAAAATAAGTAAAATACTTGCAGATTCCAATTTATGGATGAATTGACAAGTTGACAGTTATCAATCATCAGACAAACAGAACTGACATGAATTCAATATTCAGGTGCAAGTAAAGAACAGATAGGAAAATGAAAGGCTGAACAACTAATGGCAAAAGAAGCTTGTGTTACTATTATGAAAATGAGAAGCTTGAGTTTACAATGTATGAATAAAGTCTCCAAAATCGAACCCTTGTTCTACATAAGTCACAGGCTTTATAGCCTTTGCAAAACCGCTCAAGATCCTGAAAAACTCGATCGAATCTGCTAAAAATAGCTAGTTAAAACATATTTCTGAAAAGTATGAAAGAATCCTACATTAAAAGGGTAACTGTCATCTTGCCAGTCCTCCTATCTTCGACAATTGTAACAAGCCTTTGAAGGCTGATGAGTAAGGTTGAAACTGCCACCTGGAGGATGGACATGCCATCTTTTTCCCAAAATAGACAAGAAGATTCCTCTTGTTACCTTGCTGATGTCTTTCAATCTGGAACATAATTTTCATCATGACGCCTTTAAACGCTTATCTATAATTAGAAAACGTCCTCGAAGTGTTTGGATCAACAAAAGTCAGGTCTTGTGCATAAAAGCAGCCTTCTGCGTTATTCTGTGGTTTCGATAGCTAGAAAGGCTCGGTTTTAATTTTGTTAGCTACCAAAAACTCTGCTTTCGGTGACTACTAAACAATTCAGCATGTTCGCCTAAGCCACCGAGACAATTTTTAGATGTTTGGAACTTGTCCCTCTTTTCGGTAACTAGAAGAGCCCTATCTTTATGTGGTAAGCTGCCGGAAATTTGATTTTTGGTAGCTAATGAATAATTTCCATGTTCGCCTAAGCCACCGAAAAACTGTGTTTGATCTAGCCTGCAAAACTTCTGACAAAACTTTGTTTCTGACCTCTGCTACTCATCCTCTTACTGTTTGGGATTTTCTTCATCCTGGGCCAAAACCAGAGTGTCGGCAAAACTGATGACTGCTGCTGCTAAGTTGTCAAGGTCTGAGTGTGCCCTAGGCTGGGGTTTTGGAGTCATTTCCTTATTTCTCAGAAGCTCAACCTTCCTGCTCAATCTGATGTTGTCTCTTATCAGTCTTATATTTCTCCCTTTCAACTTGCTATGCTTTTTGGTTAACCCTCGAAAGGAGGTATACAGTTCAGTATTTCTTTCAGTCAACCTTTCATTCTTTTCCTTGATCAACCTCTGAAGTAGTTCGAGCTCATACACATGTCTTAGAAGTTGATTTATCTTCTGAGATGAGGGATTCTTTGATTGGCTGGTTGATGCTTCAACAATTTGTTGATTTGGCTCTTCCTCAGGTGTAGGTGAAGGCAAATTTGCGCGTCCTACTTCAGCTTTCTGCTGCTCATCATCTTCGGAATCGGTGTATGGCAGGTTGAGGATGTTCTTGCCATTTGAACCAACTCCTTCTTCCTCTATTTTATTACTGAACTCTAATTTATTTTTAGCCTTCTGAACTTTGGGAGTTGACGAAAGGGGATCGACTGCAATTGGAGAAATGGCTCTCCTCTTCCCTTTTCCACTTCTAGGAGTGGAAGAATTCTTTTCATCCTCTGGTTGTAGCTCTGTTTCGAATTCATTTCAGAAAAGGAAGAACGCCCTGTTCATGTTTCTTCTTTGCAGCAACTCAAAAACTATGAGTTTGATCAAACCATGGTGGTATAGTCTACCTACAATTTTGGTCGGCTTGGCTCTAACTTGATGAGCCATTTTAGTGAGGCTTTTGTAGAGGTAAAAAGGGAGATTTAAAGGGTTCCTGCCAGTGAAATGGTTCATTAGTTTAAAATGATAAATCAACACCCTGTTATATCTATCCTCACAGGTTATATAAACCGAAATTGACTTCAACAGATACTGCCATTTCTCCTCAAGATGGGTCATAGTAATATCCTTCTTCCATACAAGATTTATGTGCTCAGGTTTCACATAGGATCGGAATTCAAAATCCTTTGTAACAGTAGTCTTGAACCAATTTTCTCTAGTCTTTGGCAGCTGTGTCACCTCGGCTATGAGGGCTTCGTCTACCTGGAATTCCTCCTTACCAATTATTTTCCTTCTGCCATCAAATGTGAGAGCAAACGTCTCGGCTACTTGCTGATGAGATCCTTGAAGTTTTTTACAAAAATCATAACAGCCTGCATCTTTAAAAAGTTGACATACCTCGGGGTGAGACTCCAGGTAACAGATGTCGTCTAATTCTTTCCTGAGGACCACTCCTCCACTTTTCTTCATCTGTAAGCTGCTTCCTGACACCTGCTGTTAAAATTTGAGCTTGAGAGAACGACGCAAAATTGGGGAAAAGGTAAGCTCGACGACGTGGTAAGAGTGAAGGAGGAAGGATGTCGCGGTTTACAGAACCTAACTTCGAGGGATGTGAATTGAAAGAATAATCACGAGGGTTTAATGACTTGTCAATTTAACATGATCACACTGGATGTACAGCTCTTTGAAATTCGGTAGATGTGAGAGATATAGGGTTCAATCGGCTAGGGTAAGATCATGATCGCAGCGGGCTTTACCTTGGAGGGATCGTGTATTTGCTGGAAGTAACCCTTTGCGACGGTTAAGGAATGATGGATCCCCTTTAAACTTCATGATTAATCCCCTGATTAGACATCTCCACTGCTTGACACCGACTTAAATTCGGTAGCTGATGATTTCACCTTCAACCACGTAAGCTGCCGGAAAAGTGTTTACAAATGCCCTTGCTTTCGGTAGCTGTGGACAATTTCGCCTTTGAACTGTAAGCTGCTAGGAACTTTCTTTTCAGTGGCTAATGAACAACTGTCGTATCCGCCTAAGCCACCGAAAATTGTTCCACGATACATGACACGTGCCTTCCCTTTCGGTAGCTTTGAGTAATTTTTCCTTTACGTTGTAAGCTGCTGAAAGCTGGGTTTTCGGTAGCTAATGAACAATTGCCATGTCCGCCTAAGCTACCAAAACCCGAAAATTATTTTTGGAGACAAAGTAACATCAAATGTTATTTCAAACTTCATTACATACTTCAAACTCTTGAAAAAGAACCTCAAATGCATCTAAAAATGAAAATTTGAAAGACTTCCTATCACCTAGAAACAAACAACTAGTCTATGTTTATTTGAGGAGATAACATCTGGCTCCTACTCGGGGATGGAAACCTCGTTGTGAAGTTCCAAGAACCACAGATCAAATGCCTTTCCTGTAAAACAAAAATCTAACCCTATCTTCTAGTGTCCCATTGGGCATGGAGTTATTTTGCAAAAACTGAAAACAAAAAATGATATTTACAATGACCAGGCTTTGAAGCCTCATATGAAATAGAGTTTCAGAAATCACCCATTGACTGGGCCACCAAACATTTCTTCACCTTCCACACTTTGCAATTTGAAAGTGTTGTTTTGCTGTACTTGAGTTATCACGAAAGGACCTGTCCATAGAGAATCAAATTTTCCATTATTACCCCTGTCCTACCTGGGGGCATCCCATTTTACAACCCAATCTCCAACTTGGAAAATTTCCACCTTTTCCTTCTTGTCAAAAGTATCTTTTATCCTCTTCTGATGAGCTTCTGACTTTTCCACCAACTGTTCTCTAGTCTGCTGCAATTCAACCAAGTCGAGCATTCTTCTCACCATGTCATTTGGTTCATTCTGTTCCTCTTGAAAAAACTTAGTTACTGGCAGGATTAGTTGAATTGGGAAAATGGCATCAGTACCATAAACCAATCTAAAAGGGGAAGTCCCTATGGATTTTTTATCTGTCACTCTGTCAACCCAAAGAGCAAACTTTAGTTTGGAATCCCAACTCTTCTGATTTTCTTCCAATAGCTTTATGATGATTCTGACTAGGCTTTTATTGGATAACTTGACGAGGCCATTGCCTTGAGGGTAGTAGGGAGTAGAGTGTACACATTAAATTCCCATTGACTCACACATGTGAACTAATGCTTTATCTTTAAAAGCTGGTGCATTATCACTTACCATCCTTTTTGGGCAACCAAACCTGATAAGGATGTTTTCATAGAGAAATTTCATGATAACTTGATGATTAGCTTTCCTTGTGGGAATTGCCTCTATCCACTTGGTAAAATAATCAGTGGCTACTAGGATCCATCTATGTTGACCACTGGATGAAGGATTAATCTCACCTATAAAATCAAGCCCCATTGCTGGAAGGGACCATTAACCATAATAGGTTTCAGGGGCAAGGATTTTAGTTGCTGTATTCCTGCGAATCTTTGGCATTTGTCACAAGATTTCACAAAAGTGTATACATCAGAGAAAATAACATGCCAATAGTATCCAGCCCTTAGAATCTCATGAGTTGTAGTTTTCCAGTAATGATGGCCTCCACATATGTTGAATGAAAGTGATCCATGACTTGACCTGACTCTTCGTGATCTAGACACCTTAGCAGAACACCAGCAAGATCTTTCTAATACAACAGATTGTTACTTATGCAAAATTTAACAGATTTAAGCTTTAGAGCTCATGCTTGGGTTCTGCTAATTGCAGGAGGAACTTCTAAATTCTGCAGAAAATGAATAATACCTGAATACAACTAGCATGAAAACAAATTCTCAGTCACCTGCTGACTATTATGTTGCTCTGCTACTGCTACTTCTGTCTGCAAACTTGCTGTTGAACTTATTATGATGAAATTCATGTCTAATAGTTCACAATTTTCTTCAGCCATAAGCTTAGGTAAGCCTTGACATTTTAATAGGCTGGTGGGCTTCACCTCTATATCAAATTCGATCAGCTTAGCAATCCACTTGGCTCTCTTGCCATCAATGTCAGGTTGAGTTAAAACATCTTTCACAGAAGCTGAAGGGACATAGGCTATGACCTTTGTATGTAGGACATAAATTATGATTGCCTTCAATGACTTGATTAGAGCATAAGCTTGTTTCTCTATGGGATCGTATTTTAGTTTAGCATCCATCAATGTTTTGCTGAAGAAGGCAATTGGGTGATCAAGACCTTCATCATCTTTTTGCAACAAGACTACTACCACTGTGTCATGGGAAGCAAAAGAGAAAATATAGAAAACCTGGGTGTAATCTGGACTAATCAGAGTAGGAGCATTCATGATAGCCTGCTTGATGGCTTCGAAAGAGTTTCTTGCGTTTTCTGTCCATTTAATTTCAGATCCTTTTTTCAGCATGGAAGTTATGTGTTTCACTAACTCAAAAAAATTTGGAATAAACCTCCTGACAAAATCTATCTTAACGAGGAAAGATTGAATATCTTTTGTCGACCTTGGTATAGATACCTTCCGAATTGCTTCAACCCGAACTGGATCAATTTTTACACCCTGTGCTGAAAATATGTGGCCTAGGAGTTTTCCCTCCCCGAGAGCAAACTGAGACTTCTTAGGATTCATAGAAATTCCAAATTGTCTACATTTCATAAAACCCCTTTTTATGTGTTGCAAATGTTCTTCGTGACTGTTTGAGTATACAACGATATCGTCAAGATATATGAGGACAAACTTGTCTTTTAATCCCACAAAGTCTATGTCCATCGCCCTTTGAAAGCTGGCCTCGGTATTCATCAGCCCAAACGACATCTTGGCGTACATGAAGGTACCCCAAGGAGTGGTAAAAGTTGTCTTCGCCTGACCATCAGGGTGTACAGAAATTTGATTGTAGCCTGAGAAGCCATCTGGGAATGACATGACACTAGCTCCTGAAACTTTTTGCAGTAAATGCTCCATCTTGGGCAGGGGATAGTTGTCTTTTTTGGAGCACTTGTTTAGGTTTCTAAAATCGACATATAACTTGATCTCACCATTTTTCTTCCTCACTATTACTAAATTTGCGATCCATTTAGAATATCTTAGCGGGATTATGATTTTAGCATCAAGGAGATTTTTTATTTCTGTCTCAATCACAGGTAACAGGAGAGGGTTGATAGGCCTTAACTTCTGCTTGAAAGGGATGGTGTCCTTTTCCAGAGGAATTCTATGTTGAATGGTATCTTCGTCATAGGTTTTCAAATTACTGTATTCCCAAGCAAAAACATCAGCAAATTCTTTTATAAAGCTACAATATTTTGACCTCTGATCAGTTTTCAACTCAGTAGACAAATTTATGAATTTAGGATGATTTTTGCTACCTATATTATGCTCATGGACAGCAGGGTCTTTCTCCTTTTTCACAGGTTTGAAGGGGACATCATTATGGTCAAAAAGCCTTTCAAGAGGTACTAAACCTCGAGGTATATGATTGCTTGGCAACTGAACAATATCATGTTGACCCATTTTCCCTTTCACCTTAGACTTCTGGGATTAATCTACATTTAGGTGTTCTTGGTCAATATGCATATGAGAAAATTCATCAACGACCTGGAGAAATCTACTAAGTTCATCATCATCCTCAAAGACTTTCCAAAATTTGACATTATCAGGTAAGGATGGCCTATACTTGAATTGGATTTCATAGTTCAATTTAGGAGGCATGGGAGGAATGAACGTACTGGCAGAGATAGCAAGGGAATCAGCTAGGTGGTTCATAGGTCTAGGTATATAAGAGATGTTGAAAATCATAAAAGAATCTCTAAGTTTCCATACCTCATCTCTGTATGCCTTCAACCTGCCCTTTTTTGCTTGAAAATTTTCGTTCACCTGTTGTATGATGAGCTCTCCATCTCCAAATATCTTTAGGCACATGATTCCCATTTCTTTGGCAACCTTGACTCCCCACAGCAAAGCCTCATACTCTGCTATATTGTTAGTAGTTTTGAAATCCAGTTTATAAGACAAATGCATAACATCCTTCGAAGGAGAGATCAAAACTACACCTGCACTTGTTGAAGCTTGGGTACTGGCACCATCAAAAAACATTCTCCAAACAGAAGTGGTTACTTCTTCAGATTGCTGACAAGTAGGCTTTGTGAGCTGCAAAGGCGCTGGCTGATCATCATCTATTTGCGGGATACATGCTCCAAAGTCTGTATCCAACGCGTAAATGGGATGATTTATAGAATTCTTTTAATTACTGATGATATAGGCAAGTTGGTTCTCTCTATAGAGTCTTTTAGTTTCACCCCCAAACACGGGATTGTAGCATAAGTCAGATCCATCTGTAAGGTACCCCCTAGTCGTTTACTCCATCAACAGGACAAGAGAATGCCAAACTTGGGTGGGATATCAGAAACTACTACATCCATTACCATGCTTTTTTAAGGCAGTTGAGACAGGTTTATGACAAGATCTTTTATGAGGCCTAGGCATTTGACTTTCCTAGAGTAAAAAGAGAAGAGATCATGGTAGGGTTTTGTGATGCTAAGTCCCAACTCATCCATTACTGCTTTTGGCATAAGATTGTGGGATGCTCCTGAGTTTAGCAAACAATTGTGAAGAATTTTGTCATGGATGTTCAGGGATATGTAAAAAGGTGGACAAGACCCATCCAGTTCTTCGACCATAGGACCTAGGGTTACTAAGGGCTTATCATCTTGCAAATTCAGAAAATCAACATCTATGGGTGTTTTTGCTTGAATGGATCGCAGTATAGATCACTTGAAGGAATCATTTTTCATAAGCTCAATCAGCGGGAAAGAGATTTTCAGCTTCTGAATTTCTGATTCGAGATTAAAAGAGTAAGACAATTTTTCAGAAGGCCTTACCTCTTGTACTGGAGCTTTAAGCTGAATCTGATCAGGGACAGAAAGTTGTAATGGCCTTTGTTGCTGTTTTGAAGGAGCAACAATCTGTTTTGTAGGAGCAACAATCTTTTTTGTAGGAGAACCAGGCTGCTTTGTAAGGATAGGATTCTTCTTTCCGGGAGCAATGGTCACAGGTTTTTTAGCAGCAATCCTAGACCTCAAATTATAACCTCCTTGATCATCTGCCTGATACAATGATTCTTCAGTGATCTGTTCATTCATGAGGGCTTCCTCATAATCAGATTTTGTCAGGAAAGAGGAGTCAACTTTATCTTCCATGTAGTTGATATTGTCTTCTTCTTCTTCTTCTCCCTGAGTAAGCTCTTGTTCCTCTTCTAATATAGCGTGCTGGAAAGGAGCTGTGATTCTTTGTTCTTCAACAGGATTCCTATCTCTTTGGAGGATCTGAGCCTGTGGATTGTTCTTTCTGTAAGGGAAAGTATTATGGTTTATAGGAACAAAATCATTCGGTCCTTTACCTCTTGCAGGTTGTTGACCTTGAACTTTCAGTTTAGACATTTCAGAGGTTAAGCTGTCCAACAGCTTAGCCAATTTTTCCATTTTTGTTTATGATGAAGAAGAAGAGTCTGGAGTTTGCCTCTTTCTGTCCATTTTTCCCTTAAGAATCTCAGATGCAACAATATTAGAATCAACTTCAAGAGCAACATCTCGCATGAGTGATAAAGAAGCAGATCTTCTTTCTCTGAGATGAAGACAAAAATCGGGATCAAAAGCATTAGCATAAGTGATTCTAGCTGAAGTGTCTGTAGGTTTGATCTCACTAGGGATCTTGCCAAACATTTTATTAAATCTCTGTGTGAAAGTTGACACAGACTCACCATTTTCTCTCTTCAAATTACCAAATTATGTGAGGTAATAGAGGTGGTCTCTTCTTTCTCCCCAATGCTTCAAAAACAAGTCGTCTAGGGCTTCGATGTCAGCTATTGATCCAGCAGGTAACTCTTTGAACCATTTCCTAGCCTTAGCATCTAAACTTTGCACAAAAACCCTAGTCCATACATCTTCATGCTCAATATTTATGTTCTCAGCATAACTGTAGAATGCCTCTAAATGTTCTTCAGCTGTAAAGTCCCCCTCTCCAGTGAACTTAGGCATGTATTTTTGGTAATCTCCAGTAGGCATAGCAGACGGGGGGTTAGTAAAATTTAGAGGGGCATATCTGGCAACGAGGATCTTTTCCATCTTAGTCAGAGGGACAACCATAGTGGATGTGGGTATGGAAGGGGTAGCAGAAGATATAATTGGTGTGGATGATAGCTGAGGAGGTATAGGTGGTGATGAAGGTGGTGGGTTTGACCCATCGAGGTTGCCAAGGGTTGAGGTGAAAATATTTGTTGGCTGATTGGGAAAATAGGAACTCTTATAGGACTGTGCAAGTAACAAGGCCAATCTTTCTTTACGATGATCTAAAAGATACTGCAAGATGTTTTCAATGGAAAGTACATTGGTATGAACAAAAGGATAGCTCTCTTCAGGCGGAGTCGGTAAGGGATTCAGGTAGGAAGAACATCCCTCTTCTTTGATAGATTCTAGGGTTTCTTTTCCTAAGTCAGCTTGGGTAACAGATTCATAAATAGGGTCTTCAACAGCAGAACTAGTTGAGAATTCTTCAACTTCCAAATCTTTTGATTTACTTATAATTATCTGTGTACTAGCTGCTTCAGTAGGCGAAGATTTATAGGGAGTTTCATTTGATAAAACAGAAGCAGTACCTCTAGAAGTACCTGATGTGGTTCCCCCTGTAGATCTGTAAATCTGTCTTTGTGAAGCTCTTCTGCTCCTTATAATCTATTTGGGATCTGAAATAGGTTTCACTGCTGGCCTTTGAGGATCTGCTCTGGTACTTGGTCTTGTCGAAGCCACTTCGTTCCAATGGATTCTCTAGATAGATGATTACAACCAGAATACCATCCACGCTTTGTCTATCATCAAATTTGGATCTTATGTCGTTCTCCCAAGGAAACTAGCTTCAACTTCCTTTCCTCGACAACGACGCAAAAATGTTAGCTCTCCAGTAGTCTTTCTAGGTTGCAGTCGAAAGAGCCCCATAACTTAATCTTATTCTCAATAATTTACTCAAAATTGATCAAGTAGGATGACTTAAATCAAACCTCACTCCCTCAAGACATGCATGAACACAACAAGTATTGACAAGGCTTTAAACTATCACTGCTTAAAGAGTTATAGATAAATGAAAGTATGAAGAATGCTTATTTTACCAGCAGAGACATATACATAACGTGTATAAGAATGGCCAAATAAAATAAGTAAAATACTTGCAGATTCCAATTTATGGATGAATTGACAAGTTGACAGATATCAATCATCAGACAAATAGAACTAACATGAATTCAATATTCAGGTGCAAGTAAGGGATAGATAGAAAAATGAAAGGTTGAACAACTAATGGCAAAAGAAGCTTGTGTTACTATTATGAAAATGAGAAGCTTGAGTTTACAATGTATGAAAAAAGTCTCCAAAATCGAACCCTTGCTCTACATAAGTCACAGGCTTTATTCCCTTTACAAAACCGCTCAAGTTCATGAAAAATTGGATCGAATCTGCTAAAAATAGCTAGTTAAAATAGATTTATGAAAAGTATGAAAGAATCCTACATTAAAAGGATAACTGTCATCTTGCTAGTCCTCCTATCTTCAACAGTTGTAACAAGCCTTCAAAATCTTATGAGTAAGGTTGAAACTGTCGCCTGGAGGATGGACAGGCCATCTTTTTCCCAAAATAGACAAGAAGATTCCTCTTCTTACCTTGCTGGCATCTTTCAATCTGGAACATAATTTTGATCATGATGCCTTTAAACGCTTATCTATCATTAGAAAACGTCCTCAAAATGTTTGGATCAACAAAAGTTAGGTCTTGTGCAGAAAAGCAGCCTTCTGCGTGATTCTATGGTTTTGGTAGCTAGAAAGGCTGGGTTTTAATTTTGTTAGCTACCGAAAACTCTTCTTTCGTTGGCTAATGAACAATCCAGCATGTTCTCCTAAGCCACCGAGACAATTTCTAGATGTTTGGAACTTGCCCCTCTTTTCGGTAACTAGAAGAGCCCTATCTTTATGTTGTAAGCTGCCGAAAATTTGATTTTTGGTAGCTAATGAACAATTTCCATGTTCGCCTAAGCCACCGAAAAACTGTGTTTGATCTAGCCTGCAAAACTTCTGACAAAACTGTGTTTCTGACCTCTGCTACTCATCCTCTTACTTTTTGGGATTTTCTTCATCCTGGGCCAAAACCAGAGTGTTGGCAAAACTGATGACTGCTGCTGCTAAGGTGTCAAGGTCTGAGTGTGCCCTAGGCTGGGGTTTTGGAGTCATTTCATTATTTCTCAGAAGCTCAACCTTCCTACTCAATCTGATATTGTCTCTTATCAGTCTTATATTTCTCCCTTTCAACTTGCTATGCTTTTTGGTTAACCCTTGAAAGGAGGTATACAGTTCAGTATTTCTTTCAGTCAACCTTTCATTCTTTTCCTTGATCACCCTCTGAAGTAGTTCGAGCTCATACACCTGTCTTAGAAGTTGATTTATCTTCTGAGATGAGGGCTTCTTTGATTGGCTGGTTGATGCTTCAACAATTTGTTGATTTGGCTCTTCCTAAGGTGTAGGTGAAGGCAAATTTTCCCGTCCTACTTCAACTTTCTGCTGCTCATCATCTTCGGAATCGGTGTATGGCAGGTTGAGGATGTTCTTGCCTTTTGAACCAACTCCTTCTTCCTCTATTTTATTAATGAACTCTAATTTCTTTTTAGCCTTCTGAACTTTGGGAGCTTACGAAAGGGGATCGATTGCAATTGGAGAAATGGCTCTCCTCTTCCTTTTTCCACTTCTAGTAGTGGAAGACTTCTTTTCATCCTCTCGTTGTAGCTCTGTTTCGAATTCATTCCAGAAAAGGAAGAACGCCCAGTTCATGTTTCTTCTTTGCAGCAACTCAGAAACTATGAGTTTGATCAAACCATGGTGGTATAGTCTACCTGCGATTTTGGTTGGCTTGGCTTTGACTTGATGAGCCATTTTAGTGAGGCTTTTGTAGAGGTAAAAAGGGAGATTTAAAGGGCTCCTGCCAGTGAAATGGTTCATTAATTTAAAATGATAAATCAACACCCTGTTATATCTACTCTCACAGGTTATATAAACCAGAATTGACTTCAACAGATACTGCCATTTCTCCTCAAGATGGGTCATAGGAATATCCTTCTTCCATACAAGATTTATATGCTCAGGTTTTAGATAGGATCAGAATTCAAAATCCTTTGTAACAGTAGTCTTGAACCAATTTTCTCCAGTCGTTGGCAGCTCTGTCACCTCGGTTATGAGGGCTTCGTCTACCTGGAATTCCTCCTTACTAATTATTGTCCTTCTGCCATCAAATGTGAGAGTAAACGTCTCGGCTACTTGCTGATGAGATCCTTGAAGTTTTTTACAAAACTCATAACAGCCTGCATCTTTAAAGAGTTGACATACCTTGGGGTGAGACTCCAGGTAACAGATGTCGTCTAATTCTTTCCCGAGGACCACTCCTCCTCTTTTCTTCATCTATAAGCTGCTTCCTGACACCTGCTATTAAAATTCAAGCTTGAGAGAATGACGTGAAATCAGGGAAAAGGTAAGCTCGACGACGTGATAAGAGTGAAGGAGGAAGGATGTTGCGGTTTACAGAACCTAACTTCGAGGGATGTGAATTGAAAGAATAATCATGAGGGTTTAATTACTTGTCAATTTCGCATGATCACACTGGATTTACAACTCTTTGAAATTCGGTAGATGTGAGAGATATAGGGTTCAATCGACTAGGGTGAGATCATGATCGCAACGGGCTTTACCTTGGAGGGATCGTGTATTTGTTGGAAGTGACCCTTTGTGGCGGTTAAGGAATGATGGATCCCCTTTAAACTTCATGATTAAGCCCCTGATTAGACATCTCCACCGCTTGACACCGACTTAAATTTGGTAGTTGATGATTTCACCTTTAACCACGTAAGCTGCCGGAAAAGTGTTTATAAATGCCCCTGCTTTCGGTATCTATGGACAATTTCGCCTTTGAACTGTAAGCTGCCAGGAACTTTCTTTTCGGTGGCTAATGAACAACTATCGTATCCGCCTAAGCCACCAAAAACTGTTCCACGATACATGACATGTGCCTTCTCTTTCAGTAGCTTTGAGTTATTTTGCCTTTACGCTGTAAGCTGCCGAAGGCTGGGTTTTCAGTAGCTAATGAACAATTTCCATGTCCGCCTAAGCTACCGAAACCCGAAAATTCTTTTTGGAGACAAAGTAACATCAAATGTTATTTCAAGCTTCATTACATACTTCAAACTCTTGAAAAAGAACCTCAAATGCATCTAAAAATGAAAATTTGAAAGACTTCCTATCACCTAGAAACAAACAACTAGTCTATGTTTATTTGAGGAGATAACAAAGCGACTTGGGATTCCTCTTCCCTGAAGGTGGATCCCAAACTAGTCTCTCATTCTCTAAAGAATTGCTAGAAGTAGATGGCCCAGAAACCTGTGGACCAGTGGCTGGTGAACTCTATTATCTAGAAATAGCAACCGGTGAATCTGTGTCCTGAGAACCTGAAGTTGTCTTCGAAATACCTGTTGGCTGAACCACTGAACCTGAAGAACTTGTGCCTGTAAAATGTGTCCCAATCACTCTGGAAACCTGTGATCATGTACTCGGAACTGCTTGTACATGTGTAACTCTTGAGGTGTGGATGCCTGTGACTCCTCCTGCTCTGACTCTCTAGACTTCCTGAAGGCCCGCTCCTCCTCAAATCTCACTTCCTGCCTCACAACAACCCTCCTATGGGAAGGAAGATAAATGTGGAAGGCCTTCGAAGTCTCATCATAGCCCACAAATATTCCCTTGTCTGCGGTGGGATCCAAATTTGTCCTCTTCTCATAAGGGACATGAGAGTAAGTCAAGCAACCAAATATGTGAAAATCACCAACCTTGGGAGTCTTTCTTCCCAAGGCATGGTGGGTACTCCTGTTCTGAAGGTATACAAATATACTACAAGCCTTGGCCCAAAGGAAGAAAGGAAGTCTCTGATCATGAAGCATGGCTCTAACTGCTCCCTTAATAGCTCTGTTCTTCCTTTCAGCCACTCCAGTCTGCTCAGGAGTGTATGGTATAGTCAATTGTCTCTGTATACCCTCCTGTCTGCAAAACTCATCGAACTCCTTTGAGGTATACTCACCCCCATTGTCTGATCTAAGTGCCTGAATCCTCCTCCCAGTATGGTTCTCCAAAAGAGCTTTAAAGTCTTGGAACCTCTGCAAGACCTCATTAGATTCCTTGCTCCTCAGGAAGTAGATATAAGTCTTCCTGGAATAGTCATCGATGAATGTCACATAGTACTCAAAACCTCTCAAGGAAATAGATGACATAGGACCGCACAAATCTGAATGTATCAAATCAACCACTCCTTCTAACCTGCTATCACTGCTCGGAAAATCAATCTTGGTGTACTTTCCCAAAGCACACCCTCTGCAAACCTCACTGTGCGATCCATGCTAAACTCTTTCATACCTGTAACCATGTCCCTAAACAATCTCAGAGCTGGATGATATAGATGATCCATCCTCCGATGCCAAAGCTCACAAATATCATTGTTGCTACTATGTGCCAAAGCATGCTGGGGCTGAAATAATAGCTTGTACAGATTCCCATGTTTGACTCCAGTGGAAAAAGAAGTAGATGGTCCTATAGGCTTGGGGAAAACAGGCACATGTCCATCCAGGAAGCTTACCCTAAGTCCTTTGTCCTCAATCATGGAAATTGATATCACGTTCTTTTTCATCCCGGGGACAAACAACACATCCCTCAATATCATGGGACTCAAGGACTCCCTCTGAAAGGTAACAGTGTGACGCCCAACAACTATGATAACTGTGTCATCCCCCAACACAACCTACACATCTATACTTGTCTATGAAAGCTCAGAGAACATATCTCGAGCACCTATCATATGGCTCGAGGCTCCACTATCAATGTACCAAGTGCTGGTGGTGGATGCACCCAAAGAAAAGGCGGTCAACAAAGAATAATCCCTCTCATTCTCCATATCAGTGCTGGCGATAGAATCTCTCTCAATATGTACTGCGTAGAGAGAAAAATCCCTCTCAAACATAGCTGCATACTCATCAATCTCTACTGAATTTGTGGTATGCTGCTTCTTCTTCTTCTTCTTCTTCTTTGGACACTATGAAGCATAGTGTCCAAACCCATGACAAGCAAAGCTCTTGAATTTGCTCAAATCCTTCTTTTGTCCACCCTACTGCTGCTGCTTCTTTGCCCCACCCTGCTTCGGGCCCTTCTTGGACTTATTCTTCCCTTTTGCAGTCAAAGTCACATTTTCCCCATCCTCATTACTGTTATAAGATCTCCCCTGCTCAAGACCTCTTTGGCTCTCCTCCTGCATAAAGTCATCCCAGAGTCGATCCCAGGAAGGCAAGTTTTCCTTGGCAACTATAGCCTCCACAAAAACAGCCCAAGGTTTGGTCACGCCATTCACAACTGTCTGCACTAGCTCATTGCCAAAAACAACCTCCCCAATTGCTGCAAGCTCATCTCTGACCTGAGATATCATAGTAAGGTAGGATGTTACTCCCTTCGCTTTGTTCATTTTCACACTTTTCAACTTCTCTCTCAAGACCATCTTCTGTTTGTCATTTGAGCTCTAATATAAGCTGGTCAAAGCATCCCACATTTTATATGCACGGTCTTTGCCTGAAATGTGCGCGATTACATGGTCTTTAACTGCATTAAGTTTGATCATTATAGCCTTGATGTCCTTTTTGTTGAAAGCTACTAGTGTTGTTGCATTAGTAGATGCGAGAAATTGAATTTGATTTGCCTGTGTATTATTTACCACTTCATCCCAGAGTTCATTTTCCTCCAAAATAAGCACTATCCTAGCCTTCCATGAAACAAAATTCCCTGCTCCATCTAGCCTATCTTCCAACCTAAGTCCGGTAGCCATTTCAATTCAAATTCAAAATCCAATAAGGTGCTTCTCACTGATAAAAGAAGACTACTGACAGTCTAAAAATTTCAATGCGCAAATCTTCCCCCAAGCTCTGATACCATGAAAGTTTATGAGGTTCAAACCCAACCTCGTTTCAAGTCAAATTCAATGAGAAATTTAATGGCCAACCCAATGTAAATGAGTGGTGTAAATTTCACAAAAGAATTTCAGACCTTGAAACATAGTATGAACATCAATTTTTCAGGCAGAAAATTAAACAATCTTTGCACACCATGAAATTTAGAGACTTGGAAAATTTTCGGCAATTGCCCAGGAAAAACCCAGAATGGGAAAACCTATTTGAGAGAGGGAGGAATTTTATTTCGTTCAAAAATTGAACTGTACAACAAAACTTCAAAGTTCTAGACAAACTTATCTCAACCAACAGTGTCTTGAAAATAGTGCTAAGACTGCCTTGAAATTTGTGCAACCCCAACCACTTAGGAAAACGTGCCCACACAAAAAAATAGTGTCTCTAACACAGTGTACGGACTGGTAGCACGATCCTCGATTTTTGTGCATGTTTCTGCTTTTCTCTCCTCAAAATTCGCGCTCACTACTATAACCACTGACTACCTCGAAATTCATGCCCTACTGCTCTTCGAATTTTGTGCCCAGATTTTATTCTAACAAAGAATACTTGATGTACGGATCCTGTAATAAATGTTGTTGTATGGTGTCTAGGGATTCATTCCCAACTTGTTCTTGGGATCCGTGTCATGCATTAAATTTTGTATGTCACCTTGAATACGTGCTCCAATTTCTTCTCTTAACTGCGTTCTCCTTCTCTTCTCAAGAATTCGATGGATCTCTAAAAAACTCATTCAAGTAAACGAATGATATGCCTTTCCCTTGCCTTTTTGTTTGGTTGCTTGGGGTGAGTGAAGGGTCATCTAATCCAAGGGCCCAAATTGAATTAGATTTGTAGATGAGAATTAATACTCTTTTAATTATCATAGAAAATTAATTTCACTCGCCTCACTTAAATTTATTAAAAAGTCACTCTAATCTCTAAAGTGGAATTAAATGCTTATCCCAAGTCATTTAATGCAAGGGTCACTTTATTTCCACCTTTTTTAGTGATTTAGGCAAAATCACCTAGGGGAACAACTTCCAAGGTACAAAACTTTAACACTTTGCAATATAACTATAAGCAAGGATTATGGCGCTCACCAAATACACTTAGAGAATGTCAACGTAGTATCATAAATGGAGACTTTAATGCAACCATCTCGCACAAAGAGAGAAGATGAGGTTTATTAGTAAGAGATCCATTTGGGGAAAACGTTGAAGATTTGATAAGATATTTCAACTTGGTGGATATAAAGTGAAAGAGGGGAAATTTTTACTTGGACAAATAGAAGAATAGGTCCAGGGCATTGTTATAGGTCAAATCTACACTTCTCCGATCGTGATCACATTGCCTTGTCGATCACACAAAAGGAAACTATGGATGGAAGATCTGGATTGACCTTAGATGAGTTGTTGCTGAGATCAGACATCTTCAACTGAAAACATATTTTTTCTACAAGTTTCACTATGTGTGCGCTAATATTGCCACTGTCATCTAGCGTTCTAAACGTTGGTTCTGCTGAAGAGAAACCGTGCACTTACCTCAAAAGATGTGTGCGCTGGTTGTTAAGAGCACTAGTTGCATACTATGTGCTGGTTTACTGTTATGATACCTGCGCACATGTTAATATGAATGGAAAAAATATATTAAGATTACGAATTGGGATTAGTTGAGGTTGGTTTTGTAACTCCCCCAACCTCCCAATTCAACTCACAAGGGCTTCACTCAATAAACCGCTATCATAGCACGTTCGTTCATGGCATATGAAACAATACCCCTAATTTCACTAAATATTGGAAAATACCTTCCAAAATCGTTTTTTTAACCCTCTCCCGATATGCCTTCCCAATTTAAAAAAAACCCCTATTTTCACTAGATATTGTATGTATCAATTTTTTCATTGACATTTTCTATACCCCTTTATATTTCTACCTAGTATATTGATATGATACCCCTCATATGACCCCACATGCATTCTATAATGCACCTTGCTTCTTTCGATGTATATTGTGGATGCACATTACTTCACCCACAATGTAATTACTCAACCACATATCATTATGATTTGCAACATCTAATGGTCTAATTAAGAGATAGGAAATCACTTCTTGTATGTCACTAGATCCAATGCACATAGTACAACATTTAATTTGCATGTTGCAATTCCCCAATCGCTGACTAAGCCTGTTGTGGGCTAGGTATCCAAGCCCCCACGGCTTGTAACAAGCTCTAGAAGGCCGACTAAACCTCCCAAGGCATGTAATAGGCAGGAGTGGTTGGGTATTCAAACCCCAAGGCCTATCGAGGGCCTATAACAGGCCCTGGAGGCTTAGAGCCTCCCAAGGCTATTGGTAACAACTGGGTGAGTGCTATTGGTAACAATTGGTTGTCAATGACCACTGTCTCTCGACCATGATCGACTGGAAACCCACTTCACCACGAAACCCCTGGCCTCAAGCATGCCTCAAGACGTGATTTCACTGCGTACTGGTAAGCTCGAGCCTTGCCTCAACCCGATTTCTCATCTGGCCATGATCCCACCATATCCATTTGGCGGATATTTGTCATCCCACCCATATAAAAAAGACCCCAAAGTATTTTTGTATTATTACATTAAATAAAAAAAACCCTTTGCCCCTTAATATATAAGCAATATAATTTTTAGGTTTTCATGAATATTTAATACCACAATATGAATGAACATGATATTATATTGCCTTCTAGTGAAGCCTCCATGATTCAACTGCCTCTCGAATCTAACTTCCACCCTTGTCCCATAAATACAAGGGGAAGCCATGAGGGAATCGCCAATGAAGAAGAAGATACTGTTACGTTGAAGGATTTTCTAAGTCATTGTGAGGAGCAAGAGCCCAGGACTCGGTTGCAGAAGTGTTTGGACAGATCAGGTATATCTGTACTTAACCACATTTCTTTGACAATAAAAGGTGGAAATACCCTTCCCGTCCCAATGGAATGTCTATTTTATCGATTATCTGATTGTGATTAATGTTAAATTGTTTTCAATTTCATTATATATGTTACAGTCAAGATATGCTGTGGAAGGTTGATTTGTTTTGCAGATACATTACTGTGGAAGATTAGGCGAAATCTAGGACCAACCATTGTTAAAAAGGTACTGATTTCAGAATCCTAATCTCATTTCATTCATAGTAATTAGTGCAAATCATAATGTATTTACCTGTCACCCCATGTAAGTTGGTAGTGTCATCTCCCCCACTATAGTGTATATTCCTGCACAAAAGAACTAGCGACTCCACTGGGGAGCACCGGTTGTTTCTGCTCTGGGGACCTTGTCTAGGTTTTCTTTCAGTTTTTACAGTCTGTTGGTTTTTTGAGAGGTTCTTATAAGTTACTTTGCTTTACCTTTTTATCTTGATTCATTTCAGTCTGACTGAGCAAAGCTCTGTTTATTGCTTTAAGTCCCTATGCGCTGGTCTTCTGTCCATACAGAAGCACACTTTTTGCCTCATGTACTAGTTTCCTTGAAACATAGCTGCGCACTTTTTGTTGTAGGAGCTGGTTGTTATACCAGACAAAAGCGCATTTTTCCTGTAGGTCTAAGCCTTCCACTAGGGTTTGGGTTTGAGGTTGTTGGGTCTACTTTTGGCATTTTCCTTGCTTCTCTGACTGTTACTGAGACATATTTGTCTTCTTTGAGTCTTGTTTAACCTCTTGAAAGTCCTTTTGGATTGCTTCACTTGCTTCAACACTTGTTTCAGGTGTCTTTTCTTTTTTTAGGCCTTTTGAAGTTGTGCGCGACTCTTTGCTAGATACAGTAGTGCACGTTTTGCCCTAGACACATGTTGCATTGATATAGACCTGTGCACTCCATACTTGTTGTCTATTGCAATACCTGCGCATTTTTACTGAGTCTTGTCCTTTTTTTAAGGTTTGATCCCAGTTTGAGTTTTTGGGTGGCTTTTGAAAGGTTTGATGGTCTAGATACCTTCTGAACTATTGTTTAGGTCAATCTGAATTGGTTGAATCCTTTTGGTTAGCTTTTCCTTTGAGTTTGTGTGGCAGTAGAGTTACCTTGGTTTTCTTGCCTACTCTATTTGTTTGGCAGATGTTTTGTAGGTTTTGATGCTTAGGAGAAGCCTCTTGGTTTGTTTTTCTTGTTGCATGCATCTATTTTTCCTTTTTCTTTTACATCTCGTTCCAAATTTAGAGTTTTTCATTTGAACAACTCTGTAGGTCAAGTCTTTGTCAAGTTTGTTGATTTGTTTGGTTTAAGCCATTAAGTTTTTATCTTTACCCACACTCTTGATAGATCTTGCTTGTTTCCTTTTTTTTTCAGATTTATTTTCTTCTGCAAAACAGAAGAAAAGATCAAAAATTGAAAATTGGTAGCTTAGTTGAAATATTTGCCACTACTGTTTCGAAGTAGGATAGATTATTTTGCTATTTGCTTTGGAAATTAAAAAAGAAAATTGAAAAAATGCTTATGCTTAGGAGTGCCCATTTCTTGTTTTGAAAAACATAAACGAAAAAACAAAAAGAGTCTTTGTGAAGTTTTAAGAGCATCATTTGTACACACTTTGCTTTTTGTCGAAACCATACCACACACTTCACTACCCTTCTTGAGTAAAAAGTAGCCTCTAAAAAAAAATTTAATAAAATTAATTAGCAACTTTTTCTTTTTAGGTTTGTCACGACATCAACTAGCTTAGGATAGGGTTTCGGGGTAAATCACCTTAAAGTACTCGAAATTAGTTTCATTACTCAATAATCGTAGTAAGACAATCTCTTAGGTAAACCCACCTATATCAAAATATCCTGGGAACGCTCTACTCAAATAAGAGTTAAGCACGAGGCCGTGTGCGAATGGAACTGCCGAGGATAACCCCTCACTTTCCTTTCAAACATAAACCAGAGCTGATTCGCGTACGGGGTCCACTAGTACTTTTAAGTGCTTTTGGATTTTAGGCTTTGCTACCCTGTCCATGCGTCTTGGCTAGGTTGACGACTGTTCCCCCAGGTATTTTCGTATTTGTGGTATCCTTAGTATCTTAACCGTAGGGCTCTTCACAGGTATAGTGGAAGGCTATTTCCACTGCACCTCGGACAGACACAGAAGGTAACCCTTTACAGTAACCCCGGGAGGGCGGTTTGGTGATTCAAACACTTGCACCCATAGGACCTCCATTGGATGTCGTGTAACTGACCGTCGATACTCTATTGGTTTGTTCTGGGCCCTCATCATCCCATACTTGCTTCTGAGAGTATTAGCTTTGTTTGCCTGGTTTTGATCACTATAGAAAATTTTTAGTGGTGTGTTCTTTGTGGTGCTTGTTTTTAGTTGGCCTTAGATATTTCTGGCCCACTGAGTCAGAAACTATGGATAGCATCCCAATGGGCACCAATCAAGGGACCCCTGTTCAAGGGGCTCCTTGTGTTTTTCCATTCATTGGGAACATTGGTACTCCCTTAATAGCTACCTTGAATCTTCCGGGATTCACTATAGGGATACCGGTTTGGTTGTTTTCCACTCTAAACGCCTTGCATGCTCTTGATGCTTCCTAAGTAAGCACCTCACATCAAGAGCATCAGAACCCTATGCCTGCTTCGCCAGTAACATCTTCTCCTCCTCCTTCTACCTCATCTGCTGAAAGTAGTAATACTACACTATTACATATGGGGGGATTGTTCCACGAAATATTTCCACGTTTTCAACATTCGTGGGTCCATGAAATTAATTTTTATTTTTTATTTTTTTTAAATTACATGGCGGAAAAACTGTGGCAATAGCGACGATGTTTAATTTCATCCCTATATCCACGAACTTTTATCCCTATATCCACGAAGTTTCAATGTTTCAATTTTCGTCCCTATATCCACGACTTATTGTCTAGTATAAATATGTTAAACGTTTAACACTTAGCAAGGATGAGAGTTTAAGCCTTGGTGGGATTCTTTTTTTAATTCATATAATTCAAGTCATATGGAATAAATCTCTTTGGTCCATATGATTAGACATATTTAGGCTTTTATGTTCTATAATGTAACGAGTCTTCTTATGGACCCAACCAGACCTAAAATACGTTGTCTATTATTTTAAGGATTGTGGGGTGGGGTAGAATTTGACCCTTATGTCTTAATATGAACCCAAAAATAGTTTTGAATTGGAATCTATAATATTTTGGTCCTTATATTTATGTTTTAATAATGAAAAATATTCTTTATCGACTTATTATTCCTTGAGATATTCTTGGCTAGAGAACTATTCAAGGTACCCTCTATAGACTTGAAACCTCCTTGCTTTAGGATAAACTAAAAATATCTAGTAGCCAAAAAAGTATCCCTCACTCACTCTTGAAATATTTTATTAAAACTATTATAAACAAAATACAATATTTACTTTAAAATAATAAGGAATAGATGATAACAAATATGATATAGAAACACTTATAGTCCTATTTAAAATTTAGACACCCTTATCTTGTTTATTAGACTTAAAAAAAATAAGGTTGTATGTTTGGAATACTTTTAAAGATATGAAACTTCTCTATACATACGTGAGATTAATAGTCACTTATAACAGATGAAACAAAATGGTTGAGTCAACACCAAAAAGAAATGGAATTTCATAATAGACTTACTAGAAAGGAAAATGTACTCGATGGTGATGAATCTAATAGCTCAACTATCCACGACACTCAGAGACAATTCACGCTCATAAATACAATTATCCTTTTGTACAAATGAGTAGTAGTAAATAATGAATACCATTATCAAAATACCTAAGGAATTGTTCATGTTCACAACCTTGTCCCGTGTTCAATCTATGTCACAACATAGCTCTGTCCCAAATCAATGTCACTTAGCTCACTATCTCTTCTCCTCCTCAACATGCTAGGATAGTACATTAACACAAGATAATCAACTTCAATCCAAGTTAAAAAAAATTACCTCTCCAATTTCTAGGACATCCCTTTAAATATGACTCAACTCTACACAAAATCTATATGACTTCACAACACCCACCATTTAGATGCATCATCAATCATATCTATGATATCCCTTAGACCATGCAAGGTCAAATTATATTAAATGCCCATGTTCTTCATTTTACACTTCAAGGTAACTTATCCATGGCTATAGGGTGAAGGAGCTAACTTGGCCATCTTCAAGGTGACTTGGCCATTGTGAATTGAATCCACTCATTGTAAAATAATCACCATCTTCATGAAAAGCACCATCGACATTGGCGTAAGAAGAATCAAATGCAAACAATGTGGAAATTCCAAGTCATGGAATCCTTCCTAATAGCAAAACCTACAAATTGGAATCCATCCTAACAACAAAACGTACAACTTGTGCACAAACCAGACAAACAATTCCAACACTAACGTTGAATCTAAAATACACTACAAGTTTGTATTATTTCTTCCTTTCACATCTCTCCATGGAAAAACAAAGCAAACTCAATGTGGCATGTAATTGTTAACCTATATATATATATACAAATGAGCCAATACCAAATGGTATTGACATTATAGAAGCATCTTTGTTTTATATATGCGTTGTAGAAATCCATGTCTTTGTTGATGAAGTGATGCGGTTGATGTTGGGTTATATGGTAAGCATAAACAATATTGAGGAATAATATAGTTATTGCATTTTCATTGTGGATACGATAGTTTTAGGTAATTTTGCCTTTAAGCATAACATTAATTAATATATATTTATAATATATTATTTATTTAATTAATATATATTATAATTTTTTAAACAACAAACAAAACATAACTAAAACATACCTGTCGAGCTTGGCCAAAACTCTCTGTTGGGTTTGACGGCACCCCTTGCATGCAACCGGCTCTTCGGTCGTGTCCTCCTTCACTGTGCAACTTACACTGGTCTTTTGGTGGCACCTGGTCCGGTAGTGTCCTCATTGCACTTTGCTACGAGGATTTAATGTGCATGTTCCACATGGCTTTTGGTTGCACCCGCTCTGGCATTGTCCTTATTTCAGTTTGCTACGAGGGCTATTGAAGTTGGTTTCTTGGTGGCACCCACTCCGACCGTGTTTGCATATCCCCGCAGACCCTCAATGGCAACCGTAAGTTGAAACCCTCCTCTATTGAGTCAAATCTCTGCATTGTTGGGTGCGAATTAGGTGGTTTTCATTTTATTTTGAATCTTTGGATATTCATATTGTTTTCTAAATTATTTGAGGCCGACTTGTTTCGAATCATATTTTAGAATGTGCCTAGTCCTCGCCTTTCGGACCACCCATAGCACACGGAGTTAAGGTCAGAGGGTAAGGAAGGATAGGTGATGGATGAGTATGAAAATGTCTAGTTGAATCTGCTCCCGGTCATTGGAAACACATTATGTCATGGATTATCGATTTTCAGGTTAATTGCGTCGAGAGGTGCTTTACAGCCCAGTATGAGGGTGATCTTGTAACATGTGTTGTTTGTAGAGTGTTTGTTGAGTTTGTCGAGCAACAAAATAATACAAAGTAAACAAAAAATAATAATACAAAGTAAAAAGTAATCAATATTATGTCGGCCATAAACAAAAAAGAATAATACAAAGTAAAAAGTAAATATGAGACTTAAACAAGAGACTTTAGAACTTAGGATTAGGTGATAAATATTATGTCCGTCATAAACAAAAAAGAATAATACAAAGTAAAAAGTAAATATGAGACTTAAACTAAAGACTTTACTTTTTACTTTTAATACAAAGTAAAAAGTAAATATGAAATTTTAGAGTGTTTGTCGAGTAACAAAATAATACAAAGTAAACAAAAAAGAATAATACAAAGGAAAAAGTAATAAATATTATGTCGGCCATAAACAAAAAAGAATAATACAAAGTAAAAAGTAAATATGAGACTTAAACTAGAGACTTTAGAGCTTACGATTAGGTGGCTCGGGTATTGCACTTAAGGAGCTATTCAAGGAAAGGTTTGCACCTCGGGAGATTTGATCCCTGTCGGCTCTTGATAGAGCCTAGGATTTGGATCTATGCTGGTTAGCCCCCACCTCACTCACACGACTGGATTATCGGTTTTCTAAATGTTTGCAGGGTAGGGTTGGGTTGCTAAAGCATTCATCATGCAGTAATTATGCCCAATTAGGAAAGGTTGCGCAGTGGCCTTGACCCTCTATGTGTTTCCTGTTGAGGCTCTCAATGAACACTTGAATCACTAAAATCCTCTCAATTTCATTGAATGTATTCCCTTCCCAAGGCTCAATGCTAGCGAAATGGTTAATGGGAATTTCATTCACACTTAGCCCCCACCTCACTCACACGACTGGATTATCGGTTTTCTAAATGTTTGCAGGGTAGGGTTGTGTTGCTAAAGCATTCATCATGCAGCAATTATGCCCAATTAGGAAAGGTTGCGCAGTGGCCTTGACCCTCTATGTGTTTCCTATTGAGGCTCTCAGTGAACACTTGAATCATTAGAATCCTCTCAATTTCATTGAATGTATTCCCTTCCCAAGGCTCAATGCTAGCCAAATGGTTAATGGGCATTTCATTCACACTTATTTTCTTACTATCTTGAGAAAAAATAGGGGTGGGAAATACAATAGATTCTATTAAAGTCTTTAATGATGCTTTGGGGTCCAAATTAACCGCCAGCAGGACAGTTGGAGTGGACACGCCCACCCCCCCTGCACCAACTCCTAGGCCGGGCTCCTCCCGAGACACAACATTTACTCCGGATATGACCACACCCCAGTTGGCCTTCTCGCACGCTCCAGCTCTCCTCACCCACATGGCCTGGCGGGTGGCATTAACGCCAGACCAGCTCCCTACCTCCTCTCGCCTTTGCTCGTTTCACTTCGCCATTACTCCCTCTCGTGTGACGCCCCTCCCTCCCAGAGCCCTCCTCCGGGATATGAAGCTCCATGTTCATCCTCATGCGTTCATTAACCGTCTACGCTATCCGCTCTCTGCCTCCTCTACTGAAAGTTCAGCCCCTGTGAAATCTCCAAAACCACCATGGAATGCACGCACGACACCTCTAAGCGTGGCTCTGGACAGGGCACAGGCAAAGCGGCGTTTGTGGAGAAGGAGATCCCTGAAAACATTGGATACAAGGATAACATCTCCATGTTGGTCCGTTGCCTGGTGGATGAGTGGGAATCAAGAAAAGTTGTGGAGATCCTTGCCTTCGGTAGCCCTGGAACACAGGTAAATCATTATTGGCTCCTTGAAATTTTGATTGGTACATTGGTGGAAGAGATGCTCACCAATTGGAACTTCGGTAAGATGGCCATCATGGACACTAGGTCCAACATGGCTCATCTGGATGGAATTCTTGTCGCCTTGGAAGCTATCCTTACAGGTCGTCGCTACTCCCTGTTTCCTCATCATGATCCACCCATAGGAGTCGGTCCGGAAGGTTCAATTGCAGGTTCCGAGGAGGAGACTGCTGTTCATAAAAAAGGTGTTGACTCTCAAGCGGCTGCGCAGGCGACCAACAGCTCATTACATGACTCAATGGGCCTTACGGTTTCAGAGGACGTTGCTCTTGCTCTCGGACAAACCTCTGGACCTGACTCCCCTGCTGCGGTTGTGGTTCAAGGCACCTCCCCTCCTGGGACTTCCTTTCGATTCCCTCTACCATTGCAGTCGCCCAGTACAAGCGCATTCGCAAGGATGAGATGGATGTGATTCTCCCGCGCAAAGTCGATCCCCTTCTCCTCAAGCTCCCGGAACAGCAATGGACATATGACTTCTTCGCCCCTTGCCCTATCTCTAAGGACATCCATGACTCCAAAGGCGCGAAAGCTAGCTCTTGACACGACTTGTGTTGAGCACTGCACTCCTAGTTCTGTTACTTTGCTTTCTTGTTTTTGTTATCTCTGCCTAGTACAGAGTTACTCTCAGTTTATGTCTCTCCTGATCGATGGCTATCTAGCCTTAGCCTCTAGGCTTGTTTTACAGCACTTTTTTTGTAACATTGGCACCTTCAACAGCGCTAGAATGTTATATTCAGCCTCACCTGATGACTGTAATCTTTTTTGTACTATAATATAATCTTTTATGCAGCTTACAAAAAAAAATGATGCTTTGGGGTCCAAACTGTAAATGGAAACAATGAATTGTTATAGGCCACTCAAAAACATTATAGCTTGGTTAGTGAGTTGTGGCTAGTCATGAATTTAGTATAATTGAGTGTTGAAGTTCTTGGGGATCTTCGTGTGTCATAAGCTTCACTAAAATCCCTTAGGGAGGTGGTGCTGAAGAGAATATCCAAGAAAGTTGATAGGTGGATAGCACAAGCTCTGTCCTTAGAAGCTAGATTCTAAATTTTCTCAAAGGTACTAACTATTACTCATGTGTTATGTCTATTGTAGCCTATCAATGAATGGAGAAGCTCTTTCAAGGCTTACTTTAGATTGGATTGTAGGAGAAAAGTACTTTACTAGGTTAAATAGGTTTTTTTTGTATCCCTAAGGAGTGGGGTGGTTTGGGGATGACCAAGGTTCATTCCTTCCCTATGTGCAATATGGGATATTTGGGTCATGGAGGGTCAAGAGAACTCAAAATTAAGTGATATCAGATGGTTGCATCTTGCGAGGAGCAACACTAAGGAAAACTAGTTGGAGGAATCTCAACTTCCAAACTTTGTTCTTATCTCTTGCTAAATTCCATATTCATGGCACTTTTGTGGGTCAAAGTATCTAAATGGTTTGGGATACTGTTTAGCATCACCTTTCCCAAAAGGGTGACTCACTTTGCACAACCTTGTTTTTCAATGAACATTGCATATGGTGATGTATCATGTAATCTAATATGAAGTCAAATATTTGGTAGAAACAACTTGGTTCTCCACCAATCATTTATTAAAAATATATATTGTTAAGGTGAGGGAACTCTTTGATGACAACACGTATCATTGAAAGCCATGGGCTATGTTGAAAGTTGGATTTCAATTAAGTATACCAAACAATCATGCAGCCACTGCACAACCTTTCCTTTCATAATCATTCATCATGCCTTCAAAATTGACTTATTAGGAGCCCATTATAGTCTTATGTTATGGTTGTCCTTTACTATTTATAGTTGCACACTATTTATTGGCTGTTAGTACATGGTTGTGATGGCGCATCTGCTATTAGGGCTCTCACCTACTCTTATACAAATTGAAAATCCACTTGGACTAATTATGGCACATCCTACTATGGCTTAGTTATATAATCTTCTCCATGTTCTTAAACCCTCTTTCTTCATATTTCGTGACCCCATTACCCTTTGGATCGGCTTTGGTTTTGGTCCACCATCCCATTTACTTCTAAGTTTCATCTTATACCTTTCCTTAGGGACACCCCCCTTGTGCTGGAGGAACCAGCCTAAAGTTAGAGGAAGAGTTGTTGTGTTGACAGTGGGCAACATCCTTCCCTAGTTCCCCTCAGGTTGGACTCATATCTCACGGCTTTCTCACTTGAGTGCAACCTTGGGCAGTAACACTATCTATTGACATCCATGAACTTTATTAAGGGTGTTATAAATTAGAAACCATAACCCTCACAGTAAACCAAAGATACCCGTGATTGTAAAATCTATAAAATGACATTAGAATTGTTGTAGTTTATCAAACTGAAGCAATATGAGATTCTGATTCAAACTGCTTTAGATTTCTTTTGATGTACTAAGTGCATATTTGTCCTTTATGGTTCGTAGCGTGGCTACCATGCAACATCATTCAAATTTCATATTACAAATGCAAATAGCAACCTGTGTGTAATCCAGGGAACCATAAAGCAATTTGAGAGAATTCTTCTCATTATGGTTGTTGCCAGTGCATGTGAGTGGAAGCTATAAAAGGAGTTAATGAATATATCCATCAAGTGAGATATGGAGCCATTGTAGGCATCATATTAACTGCACATATAACAACATAATCAATTTTGAAAGATATCTAGGATTAAAGAATCTACCCTTATTTATCATTTTTATGGTAGTCCCAAATGTCAAAGTTTTGAGAACTGTGACAAAAAAATCATGTTCGTTAGGTGATTATTGACAGAAAACATCTGGTAGCTAACAAGATTTATGCACAAATATTTATACAAATGCGCCAAGACAAGGTTACATAAATCATTGACCTTCCATAATGGTCTTGGAAGATTGTCGGCATTCCTAGAATCTGGTGTGAAATGTCTAGAATTAGGTGCACGTGGTGTTGAACATGGACTTCATTTCTTCTTTGTATGCACGGTGTTTTCGAATTTTCAAAATTGACTTATTGCACATTTGATTTTCATCTATCATTGTAGTCATGGTTTGGTTGTTTCCAATACTTATATCTCTTGTTGATTTCATGGCTTGCAACTATTAGGGCTCTCCATAAATAGGCAATGGAAATCTAGTCCAACAACTGTACTTGCAATTGCATAATATATAGTGCTTTGTCACATTACAATGCATAATTGACCATTTTAGGCTCAATTGTAATGTGAATCTATCTCTTTGAATTACCCCGATTATTAATGAAATCTTGAAAATGGTGAAATTGGAATGGTTTATATTGTATAATTCAAAGTCTTGGAAGTTTCACAACTTAAATTTTTTTAATGGTATTTGTGATATTTGTTTTGTTATATATATTTTCAATATGTTTTGAATAAAATACATTTATTTATTATAATTTATTAGAAAAGAGTTAAAGGTTAACTAGTTATGTACTTATTAATTAAAATTTAAAATTTAAAATTTTATTAAAAGAAATCATTATTAATATTTTTAAAATATGCCTATAATATATTTATACATTCAAAAAAATAAATTGTGTATGTAATTTTTATAAACAATATCAAAGCTTCAAATTGGATTAATTGTCTAAGAAAATTGTAAATCACTAACATAAAGTATATAGTATATAGATATGTATAGCAAAGTGCCACTAAGTCATAAAGTTATTGAAAAAATCACCATGATGATTGAGCGTTGCCATTTCACTGGTTTAAAGTTAATGTTGTCTTGTTGACAATCAAATCCCACCCACCATAGCGAGGCTTAAAATGTTTCTTCTTCCATGACGTTGCAACTTCCAATGTTGCAAATTTGTCATTCTTCTATATAAAATTTGAAGTTATTTGTGCTTCCCAACAAACTTGATGGCACAATTTAGTCAAATATTTATGATTATTGACAATGAGTTGTATGATTATTTACAATGAGTTGATGTTGTTAAGGAAATACTAAAAAGTTATATACTCATATTAATTGCAAATTTTAATATAATCAATGCAAACATACCTTGAGTGTGTGTCAATTGATTTAAATGCTATATTATGGTTTAGGCTTGATGAGTGTTGACTCATACTTCACAACCCAAAATAATGATGGGAGGCAATGTTATCAAATATTGGCTCACATCCCAAAATCTTCTCTAATCACTAATCAACAACTATGGCATATTACCACTTAGTGGTTGTTGTTTTAATATGATTTCAGATAGGTTATAATTGTTTTTGTTTTAGAAATTTATATTTTAATTTAAAGTGACAAGTTATTATTTTATTTTATTTTTAATAAAATTCTATTTATAATTACGCTGTAGGCGTTCAAACAACGTAAGATCATCCTCGTCACGGTAGCAGATTCCTCGCTCATTAAGCCAATGGAATGCTGCCACGTTTTCGTCCCTCCCGTCAATGAGTTGCCGCCATCTATCTTCCGGCTTCCTTGCCTCGTGTCCGCTGGGTTTTCTGGAATGTCCGTTGGGTTTCATTTTCCTCCGCTGGACTCTCCTCTCCCTCCTGGTCGTTGTGTTGTTGCCATTAAGGCTGGAGTTTACCTACCAAGAGATAGCTTGCACCGAGGTTTTTCCCTGGCTGCAGAGAGAAGACCGACTATACACAGTTGTGCCGATTGCAACTTCGCCCATCTAATTGCCATTCAATACATTCCTCGAGTAGACAGACTCCTCGACAGGACAAGATGGGTTTGTCAGTTTTCATTGAACCCATTCATGGAGGTTGTTGGACATCTTGTCAATCCAACAACCCTCCCTCATTCATATACTGTTGGGCGGTCACAATTAGCTTTGGTGATCTGAGAATTCCAAGCGATTTGCACAAACAAAACGACTTCAAGCAATTTGCAGGATTTGGGTTCGTTGCTTCTGCAGAGCAGAGGAGCACTGTGAGTTGTGAGATCAGTGGTTATATCTCTTTGGGATTGAAAGGCATATATCTATTTGGAAGTCTTTTGTTTTCATGTTAGAAGATTCCTGAATTTTTGCTTATGCGTTAGCAGTGAAGTGTATGAAACGCCGCACATAATCAAATTCTTCATGCAAATCACACCACCCACTGCCATGGTATTGGCCACGGGAATGACCGACCTTCTCAATACGATCGCACTCAAACCCAAAACCCACAATTTACCTCGTTTCGTCTCTCTTGCGGGATCTCGGCTTGGGCGAGTCCACGATTTCGTCTGATCTTCTTCTTAACCTTTAGAAGATTTTCTATCAGTCTTCTAATCTCATCATTCCTATTGCCGGTGGATTCAACACCAACCCCTAAACTTTGAAGTCGCAGCTTAGCAAGCCTAACGCAGATGGCTACCAGGGGCTGCCAAAAACGTCACAGCAACATGTAAAGGAATCATTTGGTCGTGCCCATGGCCACAAGCTTCTTCTATGGCATGATTCAAGATGCTCATGGCCTCCAGGGTTAGCGTCTGTTGCACTGTGCATAGCCCTGCTCGCTTTATTACCGATAAATTAAAAAAAAAAATTGGATAAGTAAATCAATCTTCAGAAACTGTCTCTAAATCTCTCTTAACTGACTAAAATATATTCTCAATGAGGGACTTCAAATTCAATCATAAAGTCTTTGATTTCTAACATTCCTCGTAAGCTTCATGTGCAATTAAATTTATTTGGTGTTGTGTCTGACCCTCCTGCTACTGTTTCCATCATTTCCCATATACATCTCTTCGTTTTGATAATGATTCCCATGTCGTCTAGAGTCTAACAGAACTCCAAAAACTGTATCCAACTGTTGGAAGTCCCAAAGGTCCTTCATTCCACAGCACTCTGCCAGATCAATAGCTTCTTCTTCCCAGTATTTCTAGTATCCATTCAACTACGGAATGAAGGAGCTTGGACTAACAGGAGACATGAGACACTGATGTCCTTCCACAGGACATCAACCTCTTTCTCTTTAATATACACCTGAATATAGATTAATTGTGACAACTAGAATGTGTTTTGTCAATCATCTTTGTGATTTCTAGTTGCCTTTTTTGCAGCTCGGATTTGTAGTCCATTTATCTACCACTACTACGTTATGGACACTTTGTTGACCGAAAATGTTGTTTCACTTCTACTGCATGGTGTTGTTGACCTTTTCCCACTTCTACGAGTTGTTTCTCTCAACCGAGTAAGCTATCTTAACTCAACAACCGCTCGATTCCGAATCTCTATCTCTGATGGGATTCATAAGCACCAAACCTTGCTTCCAACTATCTACAATAGCGTTGTGGAGGATTGACAACTACAAGAAGGTTCTATCATCAAAGTCACCAAATATGCATGCAACATTCTACACAATGCAACGTATGGTTCATTTTTATGTTCATTATTTTCACTTAATGCCTTTTGCACTCCCAATACTTGTAACATATTCTTTGCTTCTACTTAATTGACTTCGTTCTTCTTACTAGGACTATCACATTGCTCACACTTGAAATTGTCACATTGGAAGCACCAATTATTAGGGAACCATCCCATTTCAACTTTATTATTGGCTTCACCTCCCAAAGTGGTTCCTCTATTTCAGAAAACATCCTTCTTCATCCCCAAACCCCTTCACTTGCCATACCTTTCTCACCAAATCGAACCCCAACCCTTGTTGCACCTTCTGTTGAATTCACATCACTCAACCCTTGCAACAAAACTTGGGCCATTCAAGGATGATTAATTTCCAATACAACTATCAACGCATACAGTAATAAAAAAGGGCCAGGTAAACTCTTTGGGTTTGACCTTGTTATTTCTTCCAGAGATGAGGTCCATATCTATGCGTTCAATGAATTAGCAACATCATTGTATGACCAAATACAAGTTGGAATAGTCTACATGGTCTCAAATGGAACAATCAAATCGTCCAACCTAACATACAACGAATGAAAAGCGATATTGATATTTTCCTAAGCCCCTCCTCAACAGTCCAAGCATGCTTGGAGGAATACCCCTTGATCCATTTTCATTACTTCCACTTTAATTATATCCATGACATCACAACTACACCCCTCAATTCCATGCTTGACCTTGTTGGGATTGTCATTTCCGTTTCCCCTGCATCAACTATACGCAAAAGGGATGGCTCATAAACCATCCGTTGAATAGTCGGCTTGAGGGACATGTCTGGCTATAGCATAGACATAACACTTTTGGGGGAGCATTGTGAAATTGAGGGTTCCCAGCTTGCTAACCTCTGAGGTTTGGTTACTCCCCCGATCCTTGCAATCAAAGGTGGTCGCCTTACAAAGTTCAATGGAAAAACTATTGGAACCATCTCCAATACCAACCTTCTTATAAACCCAAGTATTGAATAAACTGTACTTCTCCAAGCATGGTTTGATGACAATGGATTTCATTTAGCCTCCCCGTCCTTGAGTCGAAAATACACCTCCTCTCCTTCTGGTTCGCACAAATGCATTACCATCTCTGAGCTGCAATCTCTCCAACCCTCTAAGAAGCCAACCTGGTATTCAATCCTTTCTACCATCACAAATATTAACATGGATGACTTTCATTTCCTTGCATGCCCTCTATCTGTTGATGGGATACAATGCATGAAAAAAGTTTCCCACAAAATTGCCAATGTTTGGCATTGTACTAAATGTGATGGGGAGTTTCCAGAGTGTGATTACCGATACATATTAAAACTTGACCTAAAAGATGCTACTGGACAACTATATAGTGTCATAGCTTTTGATTATCCTGGAAATCAACTCATGGGGGTCTTTGCAAAATATATGTGCCTTTTCACAAATGAACCGACATCTCTCCCAAAAATTGTTCAAAGTGTTTGTTCTCGATACTTCCTTTTCACATTATCAGTCAAGACAAATACTTTTAATGTAAATGCTCGCTTGAAGGTGCTCGTTGTCATGTCCGAGGAGGTTTCACTATCGTCAGCAACGATCGCTCCACTTGTTGAAATCGATGACATTGCCCTCAATAAGCGTCCAGTTGTTCATGGGGCCTACTTTTTTCTTGCAACGACACCAAAATGTTGGTCACCCTATATGCTAATCAATTCTAATTAATAGACAGAATGCTCAATATAACTTGTCAACCCAGGGAAGTCTTTTTATTTCAAAGGCAATTAGCAAAATCTATGCATAAACACTCAAGTAGCTGATTGAATGAAATGAAGACCAATACCCTACCTAACTGCTCAGTCAAACACAACTCATTGCTAAAGCTAATCTAAATTATCCATCTAAGAACTTCAAAGGATTTCTACTTTCCTACAACATCAATCCAACAGTTACTGATCTAAGAATAAATAAACTAGACTTACTTCTAATTTATATCTTGCAATATACCTTTCTCTACTCTTCCAATGGCTAGATATATAGTATGTTTCTCTTCCACCAATGCCACCATCAAGTTCATAACCACCTCACATTTTTATTGTAGGCATGCCGAACAATCATGATAGTGATCAAATTAATGCACGTAGAAGAGTTGTATATGCACAGGAAAAACAACAAAACAACAAGCGACAACGTCTTCTTTATAGAGCTGCTCGTCAACTTGTTCATATCCCTTCTCCATTTCACGTTGTTCAAAATTCCATGACACCCTCTCCATCATCCACATCTGCACCAAACTTAGATATGCACCCACTGCATAATCCATCCACCACCCCCCTCAATGGTGCACAACAACATTTCCGTAAAAAGATTGGACAAGCTATCTCCCATTAATGTATGCTCGATATGCATGGAATCTTATCCTGGCATTAAAACAAAAAACTTTTGTGGTGCATCTGCATGTTCTCGTTGCATTATGGAAAGAAATGGCCATCACTTTTCCTTGACAAACAACATGGATCCATGCATACAACCATTTTTCCTTGACAACCATGTTCTCAAGTTGAAGAAATGCTCATTTATTGTGTTAACCCAATCCTACAAGTCACCCATGCCTGTGGCGGACAATATACATATTCTGGCCACACTATTAGCTTCCCCCAAGACATTTCTAGCATTGGCACCTCCCTCCCTCATTTAATTTCAAACATTGACATCCTTATTGTTCGCAAATGCAGTCCTACAAACAAGCCTTATGAATTCTTTGTTAGTCGAGCACATGTTCTTGCTGCTCTACAATACAAAATGTCAAATGATCCCTACTACAAAGATGTTCAAGTTAACCCAATTGAATTATCTTCGTTGCCTCTTGAACCAACATAAATTTCCTCCCTTATTCGTCATGTTAGACCCCATCGGACACCATTTGTTGACCGTACCTCAACTCTTACTATTCAATCACCCAACTTCCCTGAACCCCATGAATTACATTCCTCCTCCTTTATTTCTACACAATCAAATTGTAGAATTGAGCTCCTCTCTATGGCCTTCCCAACCTTGTTTCCCATCGTTGTTGCAATGCTCAAACAACCACACCTTCAAGAGGTTGGGATGCACGATTATGCACTGCACCTAATTCGATACAATGATAGTAGATTCGGCCAACATCCTCATTTTCGCTATTACATATATAACCTCATGATGCACCATCGTAGCCATGCTACTAATTCTATGTTCATCAAACGCAACCTTGAAGATACATTGCCTCCAACAATCTCAGAACTTGTACAACCAATTACAAGACTTACCCGATGCTAAAATCGTTGAACGAGTCATGCACTTTGGCTCTACCCTTCGTGGGACATGATCCTATTGGAACAAAAGCAAGGGTGAGCTCACTAATATGATCACCCAACAAGGGACACCAACCTTCTTCGTCACCCTTAGCACAACTGACACCAAATGGAAGGATTTGCATTCTCTGATGCCTAGACAATCTCCACCCACTTCTAATCAACACCACCAATGGAGGATTCACAACATTATAGCCAATCCACATGTTGCATATCAATACATGCACAATAGATTCGAAATATTCCTTGAAGAGGTTCTTCAAAAAGGGCTTGCTACAAAAGACTACTGGTGCAGGTTTGTAACAAATCATGTTACTTTTCCTTATTTTTGTATTCAAAACCTCAAAGTTTTCCTTTCTAATATTTCCCTTTTCCATGTAGGTATGAATGGAAACACAAGGGCTCTGCACATATACATGGTTTCTTATGGTTGGAAAATGCATCCAATATGGGCACGTTAGACTGGGGGGATGCTTCCAAGGTTGAATATGCAAAACATTACTTTAACAAATTTGTTACAGCATGGAATCCCCGTGCCAGCCACTTGCGAACCCCTGGCTTCCATCATTCTACTGTAAATGATCCATGCACCCTTGGATCACATTCCATACTTGCGGCTGATCACTTGGCTGACTATGAAGAGCTTGTTAATTGCGTCCAATGACACACAAAATGTTCAGAATCTTCTTGCCTTCGCAAAAAAGGGTCATCCCTTAAATGTCGTTACAGTTTCCCCTTCTATCTACAACCTACCTCTTCTTTGTTCATTGATGCAAATGGGTGTAAAACATACAACCCTGCAAGGGGAATGATGCCCTCTTAAACATTCATAACCCTGACATGCTATTGATATGGAGAGCTAATGTTGATTGCCAGCCTGTTCTTTCTAGACATGTTGTCCTTAAATACATTTCAAAATATGCAACAAAGGCAAAGCCAAAGTCAAAAAGCTACCATGAAATTCTCTCTTGTCTCGCACGTGCAACACCAATTGATGGCCCTATCCTTCAGCCAATTAGGCACTTCCTATCAGAAACAGTTGTAGATCGCGACATCAGTGCACAAGAGACTTGCCACATGCTCCAAAACTCCCTCTTTCCCTTTGCAGTCGCTCCTTTGTTTCCTTTAGTATTAGCCGAAGTGTTTTCCGACGTGTTTTTGACGACTCACCTGACACCCCGCCAAAAACCAACTTCATTTCTGCATACATACAAAGACCCCCTACACTTGAATAACTTACCCTTCTTGAAGCTACACGCTCTTGGTCTTTCTCACCTCGTAGAAAACACTCCCAATGGAAACCAATCTACCCTCCCAAGATTGTTTGTGTCTTTCCTCGCTTCACTACCTTTCCACCCTTTGATGTAGACTCCTTTGTTTCATTCTGTTGGAGCGAGCGCCTCCTATACAAACACTTTCGTACCCTCCCTGATGACATTGGATCCACATAATTGGCCATAACTTCTCACTGGCTTCGCATTAAAGACACATACAGTGCATGGCATGTTGATCTCTTACCAGAAGATCCCTCTACACCTCCCTCTGATGATTCTGATTTTGATCCAATTCACTTGCCCTTACCCCCTAACATGGTTGAATGGGAACTCCTTTCTCAACTCTGCCCAGGAAACAATCTCCATTTTGATGACCTTGGCATGCTTGGGCATCGTGATTTTGACAAAAACCACAATTGGACCCAAAACCATATCCCTTCACACATGCACGAGACAACGATCTCATTCATTGACTTCAACCGCTTATCCACCCAAGTACAACAAGACACCTCTTCATCTTCTTGTTCTCCTGCCTCCTTGTCTCCCACACAACGCATGGCCTTTGATCTTGTGCTTTCGCACTTCACAAGTACTGCAAATCCCACCCCACTAAAAATGGTCATTCAAGGCACTGCAGGAACATGAAAGTCTTACTTGATTTCTTGCCTTATATCTGCACTGCAAAATGCCTCTACCCACAATGTTTCCCCCTTACTCCTCCTTGCTCCAACTGGTGTTGTCCCCTTTAACATACATGCACTTACAATACATTTTTCCCTTCGCATACCCCTTTTTGAGATGCACCCTCTTGAAGGCCAATCCCTTTCAAGCCTCCAAGAACAGTTCCGCCATATTCGATACATCCTCATTGATGAAATGAGTTTCATTGGCCCCAGGGTTAGCAGGTGCGGGGAGGGTTATTTTCGACCCCATGGGGAACAAGCAGAGAGACTATTCCTGGAGCATTGGGAAAAAAACCAACAACAACGCCGAATGGCAAGCCCTAATCAAAGGGCTGGAGCTCGCCAGAGAATTGAGAATTGAGGAAATCGCTGCGATTGGTGATTCATCAATCGTCATAAGAGAAGCTAGAAATTTGGCAAGAAAATGGAAGAAGCCCTCTACAAAAATGCAACACCTTTTACTATGTCTAGCTAAAGAATTCAAGAAGATCAAGTTTCTTCATGTCTTGAGAGCCCAAAATTAGCAAGCGGATGGTTTGGCAAACAAAGGAGTTGGCTTGAGCTATGGAACTTTGGAATGTGATAATGTGTCGAGGGAGGAAAGTTGGATCCACTAATTTTTTTGTTTTAAGAATGGTTGAATCAATTATAAACATCACCCATTTAAAGATTCATAGGAATGCGGTTCAAAATTCCCACTCAAGTCCCTCAAATCTCCTTCGGATTCATTGTCCCCTCGACATTTATGGGCCTTGGTTCACGCCATGCTATTGCCAGATGGGCCGCATGCATGAAGCTGAGGGGAGGCTTTGGCAGCACGGGTCCTTCAAATTCAAAAGCAGGAGTGAAGTTCCCTCTTGTATCTACGCAGACAGACGTTGGATCACGTGCAAGGAAAGTTTTGAGCTAAAAATGGAACATATTGTAGTTGTTTCTGGTTCGTCTTGTTCTCTTTGTCATCAACCTTTTAGAAGTTCCAAACAGCCTTGCAACTGGGTCCATCTAGTCTTCGAGGGCGTTCAGTGCCCTGTTGTTTGCGAGCATTCCTCTGAGCACTCAGGTCAGACCATTCCCAGGGATAAGGAAGAACATCCGGAGGTCTTGCTGGAGGATGGGTTTCATGATTCTGGACAAAGAAGGGGTTTCAATTCGGATACTAGGGACCTTCAAATCTGTGTCACTAAGCTGGAACAATAGGCTTGACTGGCTAGGAATGAAAACTTGGAAATGAAACGAGCTTTAACTAGGCTATATACTCTTACAGAAGCCACCCACTCCGGATTAAAGACTCATATCAGGAAGCTCGAGGAGAGGGTTAATTCCCCAAGTGTTGCAATTCCTTCGGATCCCCACCTGAATACTCATGTGGAAGCCATGAATAGCACCAACAGTAATACTGGAAAGAAGCTGGAAAAGTTTGGGAACGAGATGGTCAATTTTGGTCTGCACTTTGGCAACAACTCTGCAAAGGAACGAAGCGTGGAGAATTATGAAGACCTCAGCCTCTAAGCTAGTTGGTCTAGGTCTAAACTTATTTTTTGTTGATAGTTATACTGTTTGTTGGTTTTTTTAGAACAAGTTTATGCTGGAATGATGGAGAATGGCATAGTATGCAGAATGATTATGAACAAGACACGGTTGCATCTTCCTCGGGGTATTAGAATAGTTTCCAATAATGTTTTGTTTTTGTGTTTTCTTGCTTGGACAATATGTAAGAAGCTACAGTTTCCATTGATTAGGCAAATTTCAGAACAACTGTAAATTAGAGAAGGATGAACAAGGGGTGATGGACACTATACTTCTTTGGGAATTGTCATCCTTCTCCTGCTATATGTAACCTCTGTTTTTGTAATGAAAAGCTCTTCAACAGTTCTTGTTAAAAAAAATTAGTTTCATTGGCCAAAAAATATTAACCCGTATGGATGACCACTTACGTGAAGCCTTCCCTTCCCAACGTGCAAGCCCCTTTGATGGTTGTTCCATCCTCCTTCTTGGTGATTTTGGACAATTGACCCCTGTAAAGGACATCCCCATGTACACTGGCACCTCACGAGGAAATGCTCTTTGGTGTACTTTTGACACCTTTATGACCCTTTCAACCATCTTTCGACAACAAGGCAACACCCCTTCTCAAATTTCCTTTCGCCAACTCCTACTCAACCTTCGAATGCAGCCCCGACTCTTGAAGATTGGACCCTCCTCATGTCAAGGACAACCTCCTCCCTTTCACAAGAAGAGAACCATGCATTTGAACAGTGCACTCACTTGTACACAACTAATAGCTCCATTGCATTACACAACAAACAAATGCTAAAACTCCTTAGCATGCCAGTTGCACATTGCTTCACAGAGCAGAAGAATCAATAGGTGCACGCCTCCATAGATGATGAACCAACTTCCCTTCAAAGTTTTACTAGTTGTTGGTCAGCAAGTAACGTTGACAGCCAACTTGTGCGTTGGAGACGGCCTCGTTAACGGATCACTTGGAAAAGTCATTGCGATTGTCTACAAATCCAACAATCAACCGCCTACCTTGCCATCTTTTGTTGTTATCGACTTCCTCCACTACAAAGGCCCCCTATGGGATGCTTCCAGTCCAAATTATGTCCCCATCCCTCCCATAACAAGGGGTTCACAGAGGCAAGTACCATTTCAGATGGCATGGGGTTTAACAATCCACAAAGCACAAGGCATGACCCTACAAAATGCAACAATAGATATTGGCAACATTGACTGACAAGGACTTACATTCACTGCAATATCCAGAGTCAAGACTTTGTTAGGACTTCACATATCTCCACCTTTCTCATTTTCTAGATATTCTCGAATGCAAGACAATCTATATGTGCAACGCAGGATACAAGAGGAGACCTTGCTTGCTTCTAAGTCTTTGTAGCCACACCTTCTATAAAACTTGCATTTTTTCTCCCTTTACACCTATACTTGCCACCAATATTACTTTACTCCCTTCTCCTTGGAATCACTACCACTTGTATATGTTTTTTCAAATCTTGTATTTCTATTGCTACCATGATTTAATAGTTTCCTACAAAAGACAACAAATACAATGAAACATTGCTTTATTGCAAATTTATCTTTTTCCAACATATATAAATCTTTTATTACTAGTCTATCTTATTTACTTCAATGTGTTGCCATTTATTGTTTCAAAAGGAGAAAAAAAAACTCACCATTTCATGACATGTTACTCTTTTCCCCAACAAATATAAAATGTCCCCATATATATACTTCAATATGCTACCATCAATTGTTTCAACATGTCCGTGTTGCATTAGCTATATAACATGTTTTTAATATATTTTTCAAACAAGTCAAATTTACATGTGCTCATCTTATTTATTGCCTATAACATGCAAAGAATGTAACATTGTTTGCATACATTGTCTTTTTGCCTATTGCAAAGCATTAATGGATATGGACTTTCTAACAACACTTGCCCACTATTCTCAACAAATAAAGGAACACCAAGAAGCTTTGCAATGTATATCAACACGATTCCAACCACCAACTTTGGTTCCACTTACTCGCCTTCAGCCAACTATTCGATTGCTCTCTCAATTGAAGGCCCTGCTTCAACGTGTTATTCACCTACATGAAAGAGATGCAATCAGACGAATACGAGCAGACTTGGTACTACGGCATCCACGTCTTGCTCTCTGCATTTCCTGTACTTGGTGTTGCCACTGCCAACAATCTTGGTGTATATATGATTGATTTGCACTACATGATTAGATTTTGGTATTCTATACACTTTCCTACTCTTTTTTGGTGTAGTGTTTTCTAACAAACTTATACTCCTATGCTCATTAGATTTCATCCCCCTTGTGCGGATCCTTGTGTGCATGTGTACAGTTTTTCCTTATCTGCCATGTTTATAGCACTTTGAATGTACAAACTGTTTCTACAATCAACATCCCTTATAGCATGTGTCAACTCTTTATATTAGCATACTATTGAAGACAATATATATATAATTCCATCTTTGATTTCTATACACACTTTGTTTTTTATACTTTTCTCAGTTGTTCACTTATTAATTTGCTTAGTACTTCCTATGCAACTATTAATTCAACTTTTCTTTGTTGCACCTTCACTTGTCTTATCGCATAATCTTATGCAATGCTATATTTTCCTACTTTTATTGCTAAGTTAACTTCAATATGGTCGTTTTATTGTGGTATCACAATGTATACTAGATAGTTTATAGAAATTGTTATGGCCAAAGGAGATCCTAGCACCAACATTAATGTATCAGTATATGCTAATGTTAAATTCAAATGTATTAAGTGAAAAGCTTAGCAGTTATCTCCTAGAATTCTCATACAATCCAGTTTTTGGATGGATGCTGGAGATGTATAAGTTTATAATAATGTTAACTCCAAATTCCTTTACTCAAATGTATATCCCAAAATTCTCATACCATTCGATTGATGTTTCACATGTATCAGTATATAATAATATTAAACCCGAATTCCTTAGGTGAAATGTTTAGTAGTTATCTCCTAGAATCCTCTAACCATCCGGTTTTAGGATTGATGCTTGAGATGTATCGGTACATAATAATGTTAAATTAATATTCCCAGGTAAAGGATGAAGCTCATATGAAGTGATATAAACTTCTGAAACCTACAAATAATTCTATAACTCCCACGAATTCTTGAAAAACTACATATTTGATAATTGTTGAATAATAGATGATGATTTACATTTACAATGGTCGAACTTATATAAGTCCCTTCGTGACTTTTCAACGTAAAGTCATGACTTTTTGATAATTATTAATTATTAATTGTTAATTATCTATTAATATTAATATCAATATTATTGATATTAATATTAATGTTAAGATATATTATCAATATGTTTATATATATATTTTTATATAACATTGCCTCTCTCTTGGAAAGGCTTTGTCCTCAAAGCCTTATAATGTTGTCGCATCGTTCCTTGTGACGTCGTAGCTGACGAAACATGTCGATACGAACTTCTAAGTGTAGAACATAACTTCCGATATGTTGAAGGGTCAATCGAGCCAAAATTGATTTGTTGCTGACTGTTGGGATTCTCTATTGATCTGTCATCAGGAGCTTTGAGCACATTAGTACCATTATCTTTCAACAATTCCCACTTTTTAGGATATTGGTTTATATGGTTGGGGTGTCGATAGGGAGTTATCGTTGTTGGTTTTTTTACCAGATTGTCTTCTTTCTGAACTGTGACGGGGACTAAATTTGTATTTGCTTCTTTTTTCTAAACGTATATTTGTGAGTCCAAGGGCTTTGATTTCCTCTTTTGAATTTGCTCCAACTTATTGTCTAACGAGTCTTTTTCTTTTGTAATATTTCGGGTCATTTCTTCTTGCGATTTCTTATCATTTCTTGTGAATTCTTATCATCTTAAGCTTCTGAATTTGATCCATTAGATCTTGTTTGTGCTTCTTGAGGTGACCATTTTCGTCAATGTTTTTTAATAGTTTCTTCTGAAGATCTTGATTCTCCTCTTCTAGCTTTTGATTTTGTTGTGCTTTATCCTTCGTCTTTTTTATTTGAAGAAGTAATTTATGATTATGATCTTTTAAACGAGAGATCTCTTCTTCTTTATCTGTGACAATCTTTTCAACTTCTTCCTGCCTCTTTTGTTCTGACTTCTGATTACCCTGTGAAATAATCTTTGATATATCCTTGAAGTATTTAGTTGAAGTCTTCAGATGTTGGAGCTTCTAAATCTGACTTTATTGTAATATCTTGAAATGTGATTCTCTTCTGCTTATAGGAAAAAGTAAGAAACTTCTTTTCAGCATTTAAAATGAAGGTCCCCAATGTTTTAATCCAAGGTAACCCCAAAACTATGTCACCATCAAAAATCCATAAGGAACTAACAATGAATTGAGATATGACCATATAATCTCCAACATTCAATTCTAATCCACTTATTTGAAATTGCTTCATGTTCCAAAGGTCTAGCCTTTCACTTATATTTGATTTAGGAATCACTAAATGGTTAGCAAATTCAACATTAATATAATTATTTATTTCACTAGGGGCAATAGAAATGGTGACATCCTTCCCTGCAAGTGTCCCTTTAACTCTAAATAGTATTGAGACATTCATCAGTGAGGTGCTAGGAAACCTTCCCTTCTTTTCAACATTAAAACCCATCTTCTTGAGTTTTTTTTGAAATTTATTCAATATCTCCTTCTTTTTTATAATAAACAATATTCAATATGATTATTCTTATAATATTATTTTCCCCTTAATATATGTAAAATGGTGTAGATTGGGTGGTTGGGGGGAATGGTTTTTACCTTCCCCACCTAGGTTTAAATCTCACTTTTTGTTTGTTGTTGGAGATTAAACCAAAACCACTTATTAAGAAACCACGTGGGATTTCACTTCTTTTTTTTACTTTTCTTTTTCTTAGGACAAGGTCCTATTTTTTAGCAAAACTTTAGTGTTACTTTTTTTTTTTTGGTTACTTCTTCTCACTTCTTTTTTTTCCTTTCCTTTTTAGAAAAAACTTTATTTTACTTTTTTTCTCTCACTATCTTTCTTTTCTTTTTCTTTTTATTTGTTTTAGGTCAAAAACCTAATTTGGAGAAACTCCCGAAATTATTTGGCCAAAAGCCAAATCAACGAAATGCCCAAGAAGGGGCTCTGATACCACTGAAGTTATGACTCTTTGATAATTATTAATTATTAATTGTTAATTATCTATTAATATTAATATTAATATTATTGATATTAAGATTAATGTTAGGATATATTATTAGTTTATATATATTTTTTATATAACATCATAAATGGCTAGTTCTTGTTGAACTTAGATACTCTGAGATGCAAACTTCCTATAGATACTCTGAGATGTAAACTTTGAAGATTCAAGTGTAAGAATACTTTCATTGAGGAGTGAGATAATTCATTTTAAAAAAATATTGTAAGAGTTATGATTATGTAGAAGATGTTTTGAGGAAGAAAATATAAATGAGACTCATTAGTAGATACATTAACCTTGTTTTTCTATAGCACAACATTAAGCTGAATCTTATAACTAGATGCCCAATAATTTTTTTTGAATAATGGATCTTATAATATTATTAGTAATAAGACAAAAATAAATAATAAAGGATTTAGATTTGTAATAGAAAGAGATTTTTTAAAGAAGAGCAAATGTGTATCGGTATTATACAGAGATTATTTTTAATGCATATTTGTATTCACTAATCAACGAAACAACAAAAATAGGTCTATGTTAATTAGCATAGCAATTCTCACAAGGGCCATGATTTCATTGCCTAGCATATCAGTGGGACAAGTTTTGCATGGCCCTTCACGCTATGAAGAACAATAAGAAAACCAACTATAATCTCACTCCACACACACCCTAAAAAGACATTTTCACTGCCATGACTTGTAATAGACCAGGAAACGAGTCTTGAACATCTTTGTGAAGAGGGCTCGCCCTGGATCGATTTATAATGCCCCGAATAGTTACAGTTTTCACCATCTCTACTTCAAAACCGTGAATTTGCAACCAGAAATGGGAAAAAAAATGAAGAAAACAAAAAACACAGAGCACCAAAGGATGAAAAATTGCATAGCACTTATGAATATATTCCAGCAAATACCTTTGGCTTCTTCCAGGGCTCCAACCCTTGAAATGCTTGTTGTAAATGTAATTGTATCTCTTATTTCCTAGCGCATCTCTATGGAAATCAGAACCCTACTCAACGACATGCTCGAGCTAGCGTGCAAGGCTGAAGTCGCCTAGCCACATATTAAACAAAAAATGAAGCATCACATTACATGCCTTCATGTATCTATGTAAGATCTGCGTTTCCATATGTTCATGCAGGTAAAATAATGTTGCGGAAAGCCCCACAATGATCTTGTATCTCCTTCGCCATTCAAGAAATGGGCCATTTTGGATAAACAAAATCATTTTGAGGATGGAGTCAGGAATGTAATATCATAGTAGACCAAAAGAAGATAATTTTTTTCAAAACACGTGAACGACACTAGATTCTTGTGCTGCAACTGCGCTACAATCGTTATTTCGGCCTCAAAGGTCTTCTCCAGGTTACTGTGCTCGTCATTCCTGTAAAGGAATTTCATGGCAATGATCGAGCCATCACTAAGAAACATTGCCTTATAATCCCTACCGAACCCCCCTATTTACCATATCTAGATTCAACTATGGTTGCACACGGCCCAGGACGGTGACCCTTGAGAGCCCCTTGAACAACATAGTGTGCGACTTCTTCTACAACTTGTTGCAGGCTGTATCACATGGGCAATGAAGTATAATTGACTAGGTCTATCTAAAGTTTAGTTTTTTTTAATTAAAAATAAAAAAATTGCCATGAGTCATGCCTTCAACGGAAAAGACCTTCACTAGATTGTCAGCTCTACACATTGGAAATCGCATACTTGGACATTGAAAGTGCAGATTGAGAAGTTCGAACCAAGTGGTAATTAACTGAGGGTGGTTGGAACTCAATGGGTGCATGTTCAACCTACATGGTAGCTAGCTAACTCACGGTGCATGCTCAACGACGTGGTGCTCAAGGTGGACACTTGGCGCACATTTTTATTGTATAAAGGAAATTAAATTCAAAAGATAATAATTTATAAAAATAAATAAAATGACAAACGTAGATTATATGCAAGCTTGGATTTCAGACTTGGATTTCAGACTTGAGCTGTAAAGCTTCCGCAATCCGCATCCTGCAGTCCGCATTTCGCACTCTACAGTCCGCAGACCGCAGTCCGTTCACCGATTCAGGGTTCAGTCCATAGTTCGAGGTTCGAGGTTCCAGTTCCACCATTCCAACTTCCAAGTTCAGCATTCAGTTGAGTAACAAGTTCGGGCCCTCGGGGTTCCATTCATTTGGGATTCCATTTGTTCGGGTTCAAACTTAAAGCTCAACATTCACGATTCGCAGTCAGGGTTCCATTTGTTCAAGTTCAAACTTCAATCTCAGTGTTCACGGTTCGCAGTCCACAGTCCACAACCTGCACTTTACAGTCCGCATACCGCAGTCCGTTCACCGATTCAGGGTTCGGGGTTCCAGTTCCTCCATCCAACTTCCAAGTTCAACATTCAGTCGAGTAACAAGTTCGGACCCTCAGGGTTCCATTCATTCGGGATTCCATTCGTTCGGGTTCAAACTTCAGGCTCAGCTTTCACGGTTCAAGTTGAAAACTTCAACATTCATTAGATCCTGAAATTAGTATTAACTTCAAGTTTAGTTAATATTAACTTTAATATATGGTTCAAGTTTAGTTAATATTAACTTTAATATATGGTTCAAGTTTAGTTAATATTAACGTTAATATATGGATCTTGAAGTTAATACTGTATTTCTTATTAGTTTTCTATCTATAATTTCTATAGTATATCAATTTCACTCATAACAGTTGCAGTGATTTTTTTTTTCGGGATTATGTTAGGGTGGTCTATGTTAGTTGTCTCTGCTCTTACATTTCTGCTTCTTTTCGTTATGTTGTAATTTTACTTTATTCGGATTATGTGTTAAACATAAAAGCTATGTGCACGCAAACATCTGCGCTTCTTTATACCAATGAAAAAAAGATTAAATAAAATATATAATATGAATGAATTGAAATGATGGAATCGACTTTTATTAATATTTTATATTTTGTAAAGTTTAATTTTAAGAAACCGTGTTTTTTGAATTCTGTTCTATTTTTTTTAAAGATAAAATACAATATAATGTAATTTCAGTCATTCACCAATTGAAAGGATGATGACATCCACTCTTTATTAAGATAAGCCAGGTAATCCAGCTTGTAGTAACATGGATAACCTGGTTCAAATCCATATATTATGTATTAAATTTCATTTTTACTCAATTATATATTAAAGTTTTTTATCCGGGAACTCAACTAAAATTGGCAAATGCTTGTAGTGAAAATTGTAAACTTTATATTAGATATTTCAAAAATTGAAATAAAAAAATATATAAAAATTAAATTTTCAATTTTTTTTTATCCCTTTCTTATTGTATTTCCAAGAATCTTCCACCTAAACAAATAATTATTTTGTTATATTTTTTGTACTAATTATAGTCTTCGACAGTCCATTAAATCTCTTGCTTGCACTTAAATCATAAAAAAATTCATTTTTATTATTAATAATTTTCCATTGGACATACATTTAATGAAATTTTAACATAATGAAATATACATTTTTACTTCAAACAAGCATATAACCTACAGCAGTTGATAAATGTATGTTGACCAAGGTTCCTGGATTTGCCAAGCTGTATGCTACAACGATATAACTTCAAGTGTTGATAGAGGTTATATCTCAAGGCCTCGAGGACATGATGTGAGATCATACATCTGGAGCTAATCCCTCTGCCACTGTATAATGATCTAGAGATGTTTTCAGGAACCGGGCCTTTGGGGTCGTGTGATCAAAGCTAAGTATATGGGCAGGCTCCCATTGCCCCTTTGGCTCCGTTCTGGAAATTGGGTGAGTCAGGGTTCTATTATTTGGCGCAGTTTTAAAAAATCGTTTCATATTATCAATGCTGGTTTATGTTGGAATGTGGGAAGGGGTTCACAGGTGTATGTGGGTCTTGATCCCATTGCAGGTATTGGTGATAATTTCCGCCTTGACTGTGAACTGGTTCGTGCCCTTCACTCTCATAATGTTTTTGTCCTTAAGCAGGCCTGCTTGACTCAGGTGGATGGTCTCATTTGTTGGAAGTCAGCTGAAGACTTAATGTTGGAAAATTGTTTTGCTAACTGTTGGGACAACTATGTCAAACTTCTCAGACATGCAGGGATCACCTTTTCGCAAGCGGAAGATGTTTTGTGCTGGGGGTTAAATCCCGGTGCAGGAAATGTGACGGCGAGTCTGGCTTACTCGTACTTGATGGAGGAGGCCTTTGATAATGTGGTGCAGCATCACTACAAGAAGATCTGGAAATTGCATTGCCCCCCGAAGATTAGATGTTTTACTTGGCTGGTGCTGAATAATAAGGTTCTCACTTGGAAGAATTTGTGCAAACGAGGCTATCAGGGACTAGGGAGATGTGTTTTCTGCAGATTGGAGGAAGAGGATGTGGACCATCTCTTTGGAAGGTGTATTTTCTTTGGTAGGCTCTAGGATATTTTACAAACTGCTTTGGGCTTCTCCTTCCCGTGGACGGGCCTTCCTTTTGTACGGTTCTTTCAGCAGTGGATCGAGGCTCATTGTTATGAACCGGCTCTGCTTTGTGTGGCTACGTGGGAGCTTCGGAAAGTTCGTAATGGTGTTGTTTTTAGGGATGTTCTTACTCCGTTATCCATCATGTCTACTCGTATTGCTGGTTATTTCGACCTTTCCCAGTCTTGTGTACAGCGAGCGCCGAGAAGGATTGTTCATCATATGGAGAATGACTTCAGCTTCCCTTTACGGTATTTCGATGGTGCGGCCCATAATGGTTTTTGTGGAGTTGGGGGTGTCTTAAAAGTCAATCGACATTCGTATTATCTTCTGCAGTTGGGCACTGGCAGGGGCAGCAACACAAGGGCAGAACTGTTAGCTCTCTGGGGGTTGTTATTTCTTGCCCACTCCTTGGGACTCGATAACTTGAATATTTTTGGAGACTCCCACGCTATCATTTCCTGGGCCAAAGGTGACTGTGGGCTTGCCTCTTTGATGCTGAATGGATGGATGAGTCGTGTTCAGACTCTTATTGCTGGTTTGGCTGCTGTGACGTTCACCCACATTTATCGCGATTTTAATGAGGAGGTTGATAAGTTGTCCAAGATTGCTTTGGGAGAAATGGGAGACTCTATTTTCATCCAGAAGTTCTCTGAGGGTGTTCTTGCTGATTCTTACCATCTGTTTTTTATTATTATTAAAGATCTGCCGCTAAAAGCTTGTTGCTTGTGGAAAAGGTGGCGATACTTGTTGCATAGTTGCTGGACTAGTTGTGTTTTGCATTCAACTGAATGATTTATATTTATGCTTTGTAAGTTTATGGATGTATTGGCCTCTCGCCATTTTGTATCCCTGATACAACTATTTATCTAATAAAAGTTGTTTTTTTTCATATGAAAAAAAAAACATTTTTATTATTAATAATTTTCCATTGAACATACATTTAGTGAAATTTTAACAAAATGAAAAAAGAGTTTTTTGTTGGATTTCTCATCCTTAAACTCTTGGGTAAAAAGAGGGCCTTCTTGTAGTGAGAGAGCTTTTTTAATAACATGTCAGTTTTAAAATTAATATTATTGATGGTTATCAACGAGACAATTCTAATTTAGGAAAAACCATTTAATTTTTATAAAATACAAAATAATTCAATAGAATATGGCGGCGGCTCTGCGATGGAGGTAGGGTTTCACGTGGGTGGCTGGTAGCTGGGAGCTACCGGTCGATGTAGGGGAGAGGTCGTTGCCAACCCTCTCCCTGTCACCTTACCGTGTTTTTACAGAAAAAGATGGAAGATGTTTTTTACTCGGGGACGGGTTTATTTTTTAATCTGCCGCTGGATGTTTTCTGTGAGGCGTCAGGGTTCTGATGATTGTGTCGGAGCAGAGGGGTTTTGAAGGGTTTATTGTTGGAGTTTGGGTTTTTGATACGGTGAAGGTATGGACATGGAAGCATTCGCTGGTGTACAGATGGAGGCTTTTGATGGCTGGGGGGCGCCAGGTGGAGGGCAAAGGGGGGGCCTGGAAGGTTTCTCTCTGATGGGGCCTGGTGGTACTGTAACAACCGGGATGGGGCAGGTGAGGCCGGAAAATGGCTTAATGACCTCGGAATATTCGACATGCTCCCCATGTGTTTTGTTGCCGGAAAGTCTGGAAAACGATGGTTTGTCTGAGGATTTCTTGGGTAGTCCGGACTGGAGAGCGGCTGATGATTACTTTGCACGGAACCTGGGCTTTCAGGTGTCAGGGTTACAGGATGGCTTTGAAGCTGTGGTAGGTTTTGAAAAGATTGCAGATGCAGGTGTGGCTCGTCAGGTTCAGCAGCTGGTTGGGACGGTTGAAGGTGAAACTGGAGGGGATTTGCGTGTGCCTCTGGCTATTAACGAACATCAGGGGTTTGGAAGCCCTGCGACGGTTGCTGGGTCTCAGCAGGTTCGTGTTGGGACTGATTTGGGGGCCGGGGCTGCTCGTAAAGGACCTAACAGGCGTAGGAAGAGAAGCTAGGTTAAAACCCGCACTGTGGGTAGCTATGCTGTAGGCGAGGACATTGCCTAGGAACGAGTCCTTGAGATGTCTTGTTTGACGCTGGTTGGTAGGGTTATGGGCAGAATTTTTGCTCAGCCCACGGTGATGGCTTGGGTGGATTCACAGTGGCGCAAGGTTTTGGGATACACTCCTGAGGTGGACATGCTGCTCCGTGGGTGGTTTGCGGTGGTACTTCGTTATGAGGAAGATATGCACAAAATTCTGAACAAGAATTGGCATTTAAAACAGAAGCCGGTACTGTTGAAGCCTTGGCATCCTTTATTTGATGCGAGTCGGGAGAGAATTGATTTGTCCCCGGTGTGGGTAAGATTACCGGGACTTCCTCTGCATTTCTGGGATATTCGTCATTTTCGTCAGATTGGGGATATTCTGGGAAATTTCCTGGAAGCTGATCTCTCCTTTATGAAGACACATTACAAGCAGGTTGCTAGAATATTGGTAAATTTAAATGTGCGTGAAGGTCTGCCGGAGCATATAAATATGGAATGGGGGCCTGTTAGTATTACCCAGCTGCTGGATTATGAGAATATACCCTTCAGATGTCGGCGGTGCCATGTCTATGGTCACCCGGAGTCTGATTGTCAGCTATCGGCCCGTTCACTGAATGGGGGGATGCAAAACCCTTCGGGTATGGCTACTATGGATGAACCCCCGGATTTGCTGATCAATGAGACGGTGACTGAGCTGATGGACTTGGATGGGGACAGGATTGTCGGTGTGTTGGAACTTGCTGGCTCGGATTCTGAAGCGGCACGGGACATTCTTGCTGGAGATCTTATTGATACATCCGAGGACTTTACTGGCTCCGTTTCGTCGGCTGTGGTTGCAGTGCCGGGACCTTCCATGCCGGGTATTCCTTTTTTTTCTTTTACACCCTCTATACATCTTTTTATCAATCGGTGCTCTGTGGTCGGTTTTGATTGGGTTGAGGGACTGAAGAATTTATCTTTGTCGGGTCTTTCTGAGACTGCTCCTCTTTCTATTGTTTCGCCCTCATGTGGGTGCTGTACCTACCCGGTGGGTGAACCTGATGCACACTTCCCTAATTTGCCACCTATTCTTCTAGAGGACAAACTGATTTCTATAGAACCGGACCCTGGGAAGGTGGATATGTCCCCTGAGCCTTCTTCACCCGAATCATCTGCATCTGGGTATAATTTCCGCTCCTGTACTAAAATTTCTGGGGGGGGTTTGGGTAAGACGAAGGTGCTGGCCCGGAGGGGCAGAGGCCGGAGGTCTCACTTATCTAAGGCTCAGAGCAGAGCCCGAATGGATCTTAGGGATGGGAAACAAGTTTCTATTGAGAGGGCACTTAGAGCAGTGAATGCCCGGACGAATGTGCGGATATGAAGATCATGTCCTTCAATTGTCGGGGTCTGGCTGGGCCAAAAAAGAAATCAGCCTTCATGAGGGTGCTTACTCTTGAACACCCTGATGTGATTCTGCTACAAGAGACTTTAGGTTTAGGTAATTATCATCAAGGAGAAATGGAACATTGGTTGGCGGGATGGAACTTTTATGACCCCTGGATGTGAGGGGTCGCTTTGGGGGGTTAGCTGTGGGATGGAGAAATTGTGCGATTAAACTGAATAATGCTTGGGGAATGGCTTCTGTGCTGGGAGCTGAATTCCTCTCTGTTGATTTGGGCACTTGCTTCACTGTGGTTAATGTCTACGGGCCTTATGTTAATAGGGCGCCTTTCTGGGAATCACTACTGCAGGATCCGCTCTTTGGTGGTGAATCGGTTGTGGTGAGAGGTGATTTAAACTTCACCTTAGGGAATTCAGAAGTTTGGGGACCTATGGCACATGTGGATCCTTTGGCAGGGTACTTTCAACAGAAATTGGTTCATAAGAATTTGCTGGATATTGAACCTATCAAGCTGAAACCCACTTGGAGGAACAACAGGAGTGGAGAGGCTCGGGTGGCAAAAAGACTGGATCGGTTCTTGGTGGCTGAACAGATGGTGGACAGATTTCTACAAATCAGACAGTGGGTAGGGAGCGGTGGGGATTCTGATCATTTCCCTATCTTTATTGAGATCAGGTGAGGACCTGATAATCCACCAAGCTCACTTAAGTTTAACAAGAATTGGCTCAGTGATGATTCATTTAAAGAGCTCTTTCTGGACCTTTGGAGGTCGTATGATGTGGATCATGCTCGTACTGGGGCTTTTCAGCTCGCTGAGAACATTCAACGGTTAAAAGGAGCTGTTAAAAAGTGGGCATTTGAAAAGAAAATTAGGGATGATGCTGCTCTGAAGCAAAATTGAGGATGAACTACTACATATATATGAGGGGGATGGAGGGGGTCTCCTGACTTTGGAATCCAAGGCTGATATGGCCAGGATGGAAGGCATTAGAAATAAACTTTTGATGGAAAAGGAGGAAACCTGGAGACTCAAGAGCAGGGCGGTCTGGCTGGAAAGTGGGGATGAGAATACTAAATTTTTTCATGCATATGCCAGGGGGAGGAAGGCGGTCAATACTATTTGGAGCTTGAAAGATGAAGCTGGTACTGAACATTTCGACTTTGAAGGCAAAGCTAGATGTGGGGTGGGTCATTTCCAGCAATTATTTAAGGCTCCTGTACAGGCCTCCATTGCAGAAGTTATTAGGATTGCTCAATTATTTCCACGATTTGCTGAGGAGGAGGATAATAGGAGACTGATGAGGGCTGTTACTGAGGAGGAGCTGAAGGAGGTTCTTAGAACTGTATGAGATTGTGGGACTGGATCTCCTTCAGGTGGTTGAGGATACTCGGTTGAATGGGAGGCTTCCTGCCTGTTTTAATTCTACCTTTATAGCCCTCATACCAAAGACCGATAATCCGGTTACTCTCTCAGAGTTCAGACCTATTTCTGTGTGCAATTGTATTTACAAGATTGTTCGAAGGTCATTGCTCGGAGACTCAAGGTATCACTTTCTGAACATATCACAGCTGAACAGTTTGGCTTTCTTGAGGGATGTCAGATTCATGAGGCTATAGGGGTGGCAAAGGAAGGACTTCACAGCATGAAGACTCGGCACATCAAAGGAGCTATTCTTAAAATTGATCTGTCCAAAGCATACGACAAGGTGAGTTGGATTTATATCCAGCTTCTCCTAACTCATTTGGGTTTTGGTATAAATTTTATTAGATGGATTATGTCATGCATTACTACTGTATCATTCTCTGTGTTATTGAATGGAGCTGCCACCCCTTTTTTTCATGCGGAAAGAGGCCTTAGGCAAGGCTGTCCGCTATCCCCACTACTCTTTCTGCTGGTGGCTGAAGGTTTGAGCAGGGCAATTATTGATGCTAAATTACAGGGGCGGTTTAAAGGCATTAACATTGGGGATCGATTATTTATTACTCATCTTTTATTTGTGGACGACATCATCATCTTCTGTTCAGGAGATCGAAGGGATACTTGGACTTTGAAGGAGATCCTGGAACTGTTCTCTATAGCGACGGGGATGGATATTAATGCTGATAAGTCCACCCTTACTACCCATTGCTTCGACAGGAGGAGGAACGGGCACTTGTTGAAAACTTTCCTTTTAAATTATCTACTCTTGATGAGGGTTTGAAATATCTGGGATTCTCGCTTAAAGCAAATATTTATCTTAAGAAGGATTGGAGATGGTTAATTGGCAAGGTGGAGAAAAGATTGAATGTTTGGAGTCACAAGTGGATGTCGCGTGCTGGCAGGCTGGTTCTGGTTAAGGCCGTTTTAGAAGCCATCCCTGTATATTGGATGTCCTTGTCTTGGATACCCAAAGGAATCCTTGAACAGATCAGGCGGTTATGCTTTAGATTCCTGTGGAGTGGTAAGAAGGAAGGTCAGGTTACACCCTGGGTCAATTGGAAGAGGATTGCTGTTCCTAAAGGTCTTGGGGGCTGGGGATTAAAAAATATTTTTCTGTTTGCTCAGGCGCTGGCAGCTAAGGGAGGCTGGCGACTTATCAAGACTAATAGTCTTTGGACCAGGGTTATTATAAGGAAGTATCTTTCAGACACTAGTCTGGAGGAATGGATAAGGAGCCCTCGGAAATCACATACTGGGGGATCCGTGATATGGAAGGCTGTGGTTAAATCTTTCTCACTGGTGGAGAATAATTTGGCTTGGGATGTAGGTAATGGAGAAAAGGTGAGAGTTGGCAGAGATCCATGGATTGGAAGTGATCAATCACATTTGTTGCCCGATCATGTTATTCATACGCTGGAAAATCGGGGTATATACACTCTTAATCAACTGGCTGATCAGCGACCGGATGCACTGTGGATTCAACATTGGAAAACTGCGGATATGTTGGGCTTGGGGGATCCGGAGGCTGTTTTTCTGGGTAATTACATCCATGGGTTGAATCGGGCTGGCATACATCTCTCGGATATGGAGGATGTAATGACTTGGGAACTTGATCCGGTGGGGAATTATACACCAAAGATGGGCTATCATGTACTTAGTGCTGGAGCAGCTATTCGGGATGAGGTCTGGTGGTGGAGATCACTGTGGAAACTTAAATGCCCATCGAAAAACAGACTCTTTATGTGGTGTGCTTTGGAAAATCGGGTGCCGACCTGGGATATTTTGCAGAAAAGAAGTTTCCAGGGCCCGGGATGGTGTGCTTTGTGTAAGATGGAATTGGAAACCGTAACACACCTTTTCATCAAGTGCCCGTTCACGACTGCTGTTTGGAATGAATGTACAAAATTGGTGGGTTTTGACTGTCGATGGGATGGAACCTCTGTTGGCGAAGCATGGGAGCGCTGGTGGAGATGGGCGCACACTAAAAAACAGAAGATCCTACCACTGCTGATCATTTGGGGGATATGGTTGGCAAGGAATGGGGTAATTTTTCAGGATAAACCGTGCATACCAGAGATTATTGGTACTATGGCGGTGGGTCTTTACATGGCATACCCCGAACATGTAAGGGTTGCACAGCAGAGACGTAATCTGGAAGTGAAGATTGACAGAACATACCCGTGGGGGTTTTTTGACGGAGCTGCTAGCAATGAGATATGCGGTGGGGGAGCTGTTCTTTATTTAACCGAATCTCACTATTTTACTATCACTATGGGACTTGGTATGGGAACAAACAACTTTGCAGAAGTTATGAGTTTAAAATTATTACTCATCTTTGCAGCTGAGCGGGGCATTACTAGGCTGGCGGTTTATGGAGATTCCATGAATACTATAAATTGGACCAACAAAACTCAAGCATGCATAGTTCTTAGACTTGCTAATGTTCTTCACACTATTCAGAGGCTCAAACAATCCTTTGACATTTTCATATGCCAGCATGTTTACAGGGAAAATAACCAAAAAGCGGACCAGGCATCCAAAGAAGGGCAAAACATGGATATCGGCACTTGGAAAGTAGTCGAAGAGCAGGATGGACAGAGAACTGAGTTCTTTCTCAGACCTTACATTGCATAAAACAGTTTATGTTCATGTTAAATAGTTTGAAAAACAATGTTTTAATTATGTTTTAAGCACTCCTTTATATCATCAGCATGAATGGTTGTTATTTAAAAACTTTTGAAGTTGTAATAGCAAGACAGTCCGTTGGGACAGAACCATATTTTTTTTTTTTGGAAAACAGGGAAGCGACACTTTTTGCATTTTGAAAGAAGATGTAACAGTCTCATCACGTGAACCATAATTTTGGATATGGTGAACAGTGAATACTGAATGTAATTCTGGTCTCTTTGGATGAATGGAATTATGCTTTTTTTCTTATGAAAATAAAAATAAAAAAATTCAATAGAATATAAAGTAAATCAAATGTTTAATTATTGGCTTTACTCAATATTAGTTGAATTATTATCTTTATTTAAGGAAAACTCTATGAAGATTGGCTCTTATCTAATAAAAAACAGTTTTAGACCTTATTCGAACACCAAAAATGGTTCTTTCAACCCTCTATAATATCTCCTTGTCTCCATCATCCCTATTATCCACGGGGTTAGGAAAATATAATGTAGTATCAATTGATTGATATTATGTTACAAATACAGTTTTATAGTTTGATATATATATTTATGAAGCACTTTATAATGAAAATTATATTCTTCTAAATAACATACTAAATCATTAATTTAAAATTATATACTAAAAATTCATATAAATAAACTAGCATAGCATATAACTTCTTTTCAAAAATCTGCCTAGTGCTAAATAAGATTAATCCACTGGTATTGGTATTTACATTAGTGATTTATCTTAGCGTGACTTCAACCAATTGGCAATCATGGGTATTTACATCGGTGTTTTATGTTAGCGTGAATTCAACCTAATGGCAATCATGCATATTAAGCACAAGCTATGCCAAGTTGTTTATCATGCGTTTTAATAGTTATACAAAATTAAACAACTTATGTTATTATTATTTATAATAAAATTAAAGAATAATTTAATATGTAAATAAAAAATAAAAGAGACCAGCTGCAAAGTTAGTACAAGAGCCCACTATTTTAATCACCTTAATAAAGTACCATTTATTCAAGCTTCTAGAGTTCATATGTTTTTTCAAGAAAATTAACAACCACTTTCTATCTCTATGCAAAATATATATATATATATATATATATATTATAAAGTGCGTGTATAAAAATGTCTCATTCATGTCTAAATTATACAACCAGTAATTAATTAAAAAATCCAAATTGCATAGGGATAATAATCCATTATGTACCTACTTTTAATGTTTTAAAACCCACTATGATCTTAATTAATAATAATTTCTCTTTAATAAATTATTATGTACTACATTCAATGTTTTGAAACCCAACTATGATTTTAAGTAAAAATCCTTTAAGTGTAGATGTCACTTTTAATTTATTTATTAATTTTAATAGACTAAATGAGATTAAATATTTGTTGAACATATTTTATTATTGTGTTGAATCTTTTCGATTTTGCATTGTGTCAGAGTTTAACACGATCATGTGAGATATATAGTGACCGGATGGGTATATTAAACGTTCCGTACACTACCCAGATTTTCCATGTCCTCAAAGTCGACATTATAAAAATGCATTTTATTTATTTGATTTTTTTAGCTGCACAATTATTTTGGTAGTTCAGAGATTGGGATAATATCTCTTAAATTGGTTATTGAAATTTTTGGTGCCCAATTTATTTGCAAGTGGTATTGTAGAGGTTGGCCAATAATGCCTTTCATTGTTCATTGAAATCTTTCTTTGCCATTGAATGTGTTTTTTTGGTACTCCAAAGATCGGCTAATGTTCTAAATTAGCTATTGAGATCTTTATTGCTAAAATGTTTTTCCATGTGGTTGGGGGATTAGTGTGTTATGAATGGGTAATCAAGATCGTTGTTGCTGGATATGTTGTTTTTTTAGTATAGGATGGGTACATGGTGCCCAAGATGAAGGTGGACGAAGTCCCCACTAACAAACTATTGAGTCCAATCGTCTTCCACAATGGGAATTTGGAGGAGAGACCAAACCCTGGGCCAACACTTCTCACTAAACATAGAGAAGGGAGAAGTTGTTCTAAAACCTTTGTCGATTATAACATCATAGCCAACTATGTCTGTAACGTTGTCGATCCCCTCGGTGCCCTTTAGAGGTGACGGGGGAGCTCCATAGAAACAACCTGCTATTTTTTCTAAAGATTTCGCAATTCTGCACTTTTACACAGCTGCAACAACTTTAGTCCGCAATCCGCAATCTGCAAGCCGGAAGTCGGAAGTCGGAACTCCAAATACACAACGTCGAAGGAATATGCCTCCGACTTCTGCAATCCGCCTTGCGGGAGTCGAAAAGTCGGAACTCCAAATATACAACGTCGAAGGAATACGCCTCCGACTTCCGCAATCCGTAATCCGTAGTGCGGGAGTCGGAAGTTGGAACACCAAATATACAGAGTCGAATAGATACGCCTCCAACTTCCGTAATCCGCAGTCCGCCTTGCAGGAGTCAGAAGTCGGAACACCAAATATACAACGTCGAAGAAATACGCCTTCGACTTCCGCAATCCGCCTTGTGGGAGTCATAAATTCAGAACTCCAAATACACAACGTCAAAGGAATACGCTTCAGACTTCCGCAATCCACCTTGCGGGAGTTGGAAAGTCGAAACTCCAAATATACAACGTCGAAGGAATACGCCTCCGACTTCCGCAATCTGCAGTGCGAGAGTCGAAAGTCAAAACACCAAATATACAATGTCGAAGGAATACGCCTCCGACTTCCACAATCCGCAGTGCGAGAGTCAGAAGTCGGAACACTAAATATACAACGTCAAAGAGATACGCCTCTGACTTCCGCAATCCGAAATCTGCCTTGCGGGAGTCGGAACACCAAATATACAACGTCGAAGAAATACGCCTCCAACTTCTGCAATCCGGAATCCGCCTTGCGGGAGTTGGAAAGTCATAACTCCAAATATACAACGTTGAAGGAATACGTTTCCTACTTCTGCAATCCGCAATCCGCCTTGCGGGTTCGGAAAGTCGGAAGTCGGCCACATACCCCTGTTACTGCCAACTTCTCAGGCTGATAATTTCCTCATCCTAAGTCCATTTTTTGAAAACCCGATACCGTTGGAAAGCTCTTCGTCTAATTCTATATGACTTGATAACATCATATTGGATAGAATTTAGCTTAATTCTATATAATTTGATTATCAAGTTGCTTTCTATTTAATCCCCTTGCTCTTGGCACCAATATATAATTATGTTTTCAGTTATGACAACTCTATACAGCTGCAAGCAGTTTCATGGATTGCATTTTAACCAATAAATTCAAAGCTACAACACATCTAAAATCCTTTATGCATTCATTATGTTTCTCAATAGTGAATTTTCTACTGCATTACCCTCTTAATGGACTGGCCATCCCCGTTTTTCAAGAAATAAACAAAATTTACCGTTCTGGATGATAATAGTTTTCATAAGCTGACCTCTGGTCATTTGATTTGACCATATGGTCACCAATATCTTTGCTTTGCTCACAGTCTTTCTGTGCTTCATCTCTAATTGGTGGTCTACCTAAAAATTGTTAAAGTTGCCCAATCATGCTCTCTTAATGTCTTGTAATTCGAAAACATCCTTAAACATTAATAACCAATTCTTTGATCAAAACTTAGTCGAAGCCATGCTGTATTCACAATAGTTAACACATGGATATAGATATACATCGATCATACATTAGTCTAGCAAATACATTGCAATTATATAAGAGTGCAATTACCTTTCCTCTTTTCCTCTTAATGTTCCTTTTGCCCCTCTCACGCAATTGCTAGTATAATATATATATATATATAGCCATTGCTTATAAAAAAACAAAACCATCTCTTCCACAGATCACTCACAGCCAAAATCATCAACAAATTCTCCTCAGCCGCCTCCCATTCACAAATATTCAACCGTCCGTCGGGGAAAGGGATCGAGAATATAAGTGCAACGAAACACGAGGGTCGACTCATTCTTTCATCAATGGCTTCTCCAGCAACAGCACCAGCACCTTCGACCTCCCACCTCCTCAAGTACAAGGTTAACTCCATGTTTCTCATTTTTGCATTTTTCTTTCATTCCTCCCATTAAATCTCTTCCTCACATGCCTCTCTCATGATGTTCACAGAGTGGAATCCATTACACCTTGGCTACTGGTATGACTCCCTTAAACTCCAAGGCCACAACAGCATGGAGGAACAAGAAGAGCATGACGAAGTTCGTAGCAGCAGTAATGGCTCCGCCCCAGCCGCAGCAACGTTCCCCTGCTTCAACTGGCTCCGTGAGTTTCCATCGACAATTTTTTGCCGTTTTCTTTGAAAGATACTTATTTCATAATTGAGCTGATCAACGTCACCACTTAAAAAATCCAACATTCTTCATCAAATCTTTCATTAAATTATGATTTAATTTGATTTTCGATTTTGGTTTTAAGAGAAGCAGTGCTATAGACTAGGTGAGTCCCAAGTCTCAAAGGTCAATAGAATAAACATAATATTTTGAAAACTTTACTCTTAAATTTGCAGGTGAAACACGCCATGACCATGACAGAAAAGATCCTAGCCAGGGCTGCAGAGAGATCTCAAGTGAGCCCCGGGGAAAATGTGTGGGTGAAAGTCGATAATTTGATGACCCATGATGTCTGTGGCCCTGGAACTATCGGGATTTTCAAGAAAGAGTTCGGCTCCCGGGCTAAGGTTTTTGGCATTTGCCTTCCTTACCCCCATTACTGTATCGTTATATTCTTATTTTTTGAGTAAATGCTTGGATAGTACAAGCACAAGCATGCCACTGGATAGAGTTGGACTTGGTGGGGACAATAACAATATCTCCTTTATTCATTTTCACTTTTGATAGTATTGCTATATTTTTGATGGATTTTATTGTAGTTTTTTTAGAAATTGCTTTGATAAACAAGTCTGGAGGTCAATGTATCAACTAGGGGACTGAACTGCATAACATGAACTTCTTTTGGTAGGTATCTAGTTTGCCAAAAATACCTGGGACTTGCACCTGACCTCATCCTAACATGCCATTTGGAGCACCTGACTTCATCCTAGGGTACTGAACTGCATACCATGAACTTCTCTTGGTAGGTATCTATTTTGCCAAACATACCTGGGACTTGCACCTGACCTCATCCTGACATGCCATTTGGAGCACCTGACTTCATCTTAACATGTCATCTGGATAGTATATTGTTATATTTTTTGATAAATTTAATTTGTAGTTTTTTTGGAAGTTGCTTTGAGAAACAAATCTGGTGGTTGGGGTCTCAACTGGTGAATGAACTACATAACATAAACTTCCTTCAGTTTATATGGATCTGAGACTCGAGAGGTATCTATTTTTGTAGTTTCTTTGGAGTTGCTTTGAGAAACAAGTCTAGAGGTCGGGGCTTGACTAGGGGACTGAACTGCATAACATGAACTTCTTTCGGCTTAGATGCCTTTGAGAGTATCTATTTTGCCAAAAGTACCCACTAGGGGGCTAAACTGCATAACATGAACTTCTTTCGGCTTAGATGCTTTTGAGAGTATCTATTTTGCCAAAAGTACCCACTAGGGGGCTAAACTGCATAACATGAACTTCTTTCGGCTTAGATGCCTTTGAGAGTATCTATTTTGCCAAAAGTACCTAAGACCTGTACCGGCCTCATACCAACATTCCATTTGGGTGGCACAGACCATGACAAGAATGGAACCCTGGTGAGCTTTTTATAGTTAGTCAACCCAACTAGTGAACCAAGTCTCTGTTGGCTTTAATAAATTAGGATTTTACTTCCAATATGTGTTTGCAAAGTTTTTTTATTTCTATTTGCAGCATGATTGCAAGAGGTTTATGTCAGTTTCTGAGGCATTCTGGGGCAGAACTGAAGACCTTAATAACAGCTTAAAATTCGGTCAACACAACCAGTGAACCAAGGCCTGATTGGCTTCGTTAATTTTTGGATTATATTTCCATGTGTTTAGTAATGCATTTTTTGTGTTTTCGATAGATACTTCTTATATTTACAAGGTCATATTTACAATCATACACTCAGCAATTTGAACCCGGATCTCCACATGAATACAAGCCCGATCACCTCACTGCTTGCCAACAGACCACATTCTTGTCAATCGTTATTGCCATTCGTAATATGATTGCAAGAGGTTTATGTCAATTGGCCCCAGGGGGCAGAACTGAAGACCGCAATACTAGTTTGTGTGTTTTTCTTCTCGTTGTGCTTGAAGATACTGATTTCTTATTTGACTTGGAGCTGCTTTCAGGTTTGGGATCCAGAAAAGATTGTGATAATACCCGATCATTATATTTTTACCAGCGATGAGCGTGCGAATCGGAATGTGGATATAATTAGGGACTTTGCGCTCGAGCAAAACATCAAGTATTTTTATGACATCACAGATCGCAGTGATTTCAGGGTATTTTCTAGTTTCCTTTCTTGTGTCCCTTCTCTGTATCTCAATAAACTTTAAACATCGGCATGGGATGTAAGTTATGACTTGGTAATAAGCTGCCATTTCCACATGGCCCAATTTGGTGGCATTGTTTTGATTCTGGTTTGGTTCACTTATGAAGTATATGTTTACATTTTTTTTTTAAATGGGTTTTTATATTATTTTCATAGTATAGTCACATATATACTACAAAAATGTCCCTTGCCATTTATCTATGAACAGGGATTCCTTGAGGCAGCTCTTCTGATTCTAGGCTTGCTTGTTATTTCTACCCTTCCAACACAATGACTTACAATTTTTTTATCTGGTTCCATTACCTTGTATCAAAAAAGGACTGCTGACAAAATTAGTAGAACCCACAAAAAAGTTTCCATTACAGGACAATGACTTACAAAATCTCTATCTGGTTCTATTACATTGTATCAAAAAGGACTGCTGACAATATTATCAGAAACCACAAAACAGAAAATGCTATGAGTACTTCCCCATAATCCATGGATGGTAAATGGCATAAACCTTTGGCCCTGATTATAGAGCCTAACCCCAAGAGGATCAAGAGAGTCAAGCCCGTGACCTCCCCAACTTTGGGAGAGAGATCTCGTCTGGTTCATGACCGCCTGAGCTAACCCTTGAGGCTAGAAACCACAGATAATCTCACTAGACATAAGTCACATAACACAAACTAAAATAAGACCACTTTTGAATCACAATTGACTGCAATTTTTAAAAAGATTTTGTGACTACATACTTTTGATGTTTTGGCTTATTCGCTTATATATCTGTAGGCAAATCCAGATTATAAAGGAGTTTGTCATATTGCTCTTGCCCAGGAAGGTCATTGCAGGCCAGGCGAGGTACTGATTTTTCACCTGTTTTGTATGCAAGGATGTGTGTTGTTCTCTGAAAATCTAGCAGTGGTTGAAATTTTATTTATCCCTTTCCGTTTGCTTCATTTTCAGGTTCTGTTTGGTACAGACTCCCATACTTGCAATGCTGGAGCATTTGGACAGTTTGCAAGTGGAATAGGAAACACTGATGCGGGATTTATAATGGGCACTGGAAAACTGTTAGTAAAGGTAGGTTCTGTTGCAAGTGTTATATGCATTTTTATTTTGTCACTTACCACAGACTGTTTTCTTTGGTAAACATTTATAGTTTTGGTTTGGCTATGGCGCTATGCTAATATTTGGTTTGTAGTTGGTACCTAAAATAAGAGGTGATCCTGAGCCACAAGTAAACTGTTTTTCATACACATTATTCAAGATGGAATCATAATTCATGCAGATTCATTGTATAGTAAGGGATGGATACTGTTATCAAGACTTTGCACATCATATGTTCATCATTATACAGCAGTCCATATTTGTACTCAATATGCACAGCATGTTATTGTGTAAAGGCCTAATAGAGGATGGGAAGTTTTTTGCACTGCAAAAATACAACAGATGGGTGCTTTTATTGCTTAACGGTTTTCTACAATTATACTTATTTTATCTCAACAAAAATGATTGCAGTGAGTAGCGAGGTGCTCTACAGCCTAGTATGGGGTAGACGTTGTCATGTAATGTGGGTAATGTTGACGTGGTAACTGTAGCCCCCGTTACAAAAGAATACATGTCGGCTCATAAAATAAAAAAATTAAAACCAACATGGTTAATTCTGATGTGGCAACTATAACCAACATCACAAAAGATTAACATGTCAACTCATAGAATTAAAAAATTAAAACCACCATAGGTCCATCTTAAACTTGGATCTATCAAGCACTGAGAGGGATCAAATTACTTGACGACAGTTGACATGTAAATTTTTTTACACATCAAGAAAAAAAATTACACTTCAAGGAATTGGATCCCTCTCGGTGCTTGATAGATCCAGGTTTAAGATGGATCTATGCTGCAAGAATGTTCTTTACTTAGTATCGATCTAGGTGGGGTATGAAGAACCTACGTTCCACTAAGGTTTAGGGACAAGTTATCAGAACGGTTCGAGAATTAGCTCCCTACAATTACAAGGGATGACAATCCACAAATATATGTATGTGTGTATAATTCAGATAAGTAGTACTAGTTACAAATAATCATTTGCATTGCAATATCCATTTAGACAATTCAATCAAGGAATCAAAACAAAAAAAGTTCATCATGAGACTTTATGATTTGGTTATAGGTCATCTTCGCACAACCCATGATCTCTTAGACTTTATTTGGAGCACCATCCCGGTGAAGCAGGGCTTCTCCCTCTCATTGACCCTCCTTGGGATTTACATTTATTCGTTAGAGTCCTTCCTTGGTGAGCACGTTCAAGATGGGGATGATTACCTCCACTATGAGCTGATAGCCTTGCTCCTCTTTGTAGATGATATGATACTTATGTCATCCAAACTTGAGGGGTTATAGAGACAACTAGATGCTCTTTCCAGCTTTTGGACCTTTGACAATTGACGGTCAACTTGGATAAAACCAAGGTGATGATGTTCAATACATCGGTCAGAGCTCTCGTTGCTTATTTCTTCTTTCAGAGAGAAGAGATTGAGATCACTAGATCTTAGACCTACTTGGGGATTTAGTTCACTGGACCATGCTTTAAGTTACGATAGGCTTTCTAGCCTAGGCTTAACAAAGGCCATGAACATATTTGCTTTCATAATCACTTTTAGGACATCTCTTCTAATATGCACCTTATGGACTCCTTCATTTGACATACAGTTCTTTATGGACTAGAGGTATAGGGACGAAGTGTACTTAAGCCTATATGGGCCAAGATTAAGGGATTCCAAATCATCCTCCTCAGACACATCATTCAGTAGATTCTTACACACCACATTGTTCAAGTAGAGTTTAGGGCCTAACCTTTTGGACAGGAGGCTATTTTCAGGTTGGTTTCTTTCCTCCACAGAGTCTATACATTTGGGGATTTTCCGCACAAAGGGATTGGTACCTATGGCTTGCTCCTTGTTCATTAGAGGCCATGGCTTTGGCCAACTCCATGGGACATGTCCATTTGTTGTTCTTTAAGGCTTCTTTGCTACTCCAGTCCGTGGTTGTCTCTCTAGAGCATCTTCCATCCTTTAAGTACTGCGTTAACGTGTTTGGACACCTATCGTGAAAATTCCAAACCCAAGATGACTACTACCCTTACATTCTCAATCAAACAAGTTTGTTATTTAATTGTAGAAATAGAATTCTTCACACAACAACAACCACACAATAGCTAGAAAGTAAATAGTGGAAGCATAAAAACAATTACACACAGGGAATTTTTCTTTCAAATCAACTTATTGTTAACTTAATTAAAGCTTACAAGGGAACCTCCACAATCTGCTTGAAACTTGCAGCTGCACGGTAAACAAATCACCCTTGAATTGAGTCGTACGACCTGTTGAGAAGGTACAGCTTGCATAGGAAAATGAACAATAGTTGTACATACTACTGGTACGACCACTATACGAATCCATATGGAGTGTACTGATCTGCATTGTATGGATAGTACTTCGACCTTCTTGCTGTTGGTCAATGCTCTTTTTTCTGTCGTTGCTTTTTCTCCTCTGGTAGCTTAACTTGCTCAATTGTTCAATTATCCAACAAAAACTATGTTGAAACACTCTATCTAGGCTTGCCTTTATACTTGAGCTCAAACCCTAATCGACTAAAACCCTAATCGCACATTGAGATGTATGGTTGAGATTAATCTAAATCACTAATGCATAAATACACCTTATTAGACTCAATCAACTGAATATAAGACTTTCACTTTATTCAAAAAGTGAATTACAAAATAGAATTATCTCAAACTTCTTTCGACACATTCACATTAAAGCTGTGCAAAAGTTGTATAAGATTTGAGCATTCATAGATCTAGGCGCAAAAGCTAACAAGATATGATGATTAAATTAAGCATGAACAGTTGTGCAATGATATATATGAATCATTACACATTAATTTTGAAGATAAGAAAGACAATTATTTTATTATCGGAGTACTAAATTAATGAAAAGAGGTTACAATATATAGGAGAGCAATTCGAATTAGGTTAAGGATCAATTCGAATTGTCCATGCTATGAATAGAGGGTTCATGCTATTCAGAGAGTGGTAGTCAGGCTTAACTGAGAGCAGTTAACCCTATTTAGCCATGCATGCACTCTTAAACTGAGCTTAATTGATTAAGGAACTCATTGATCACTCAATTTAACTGAATAATGCATGCAGTTTCCTAAAATCACCCAAAAGAGGGCGCTACTAGACCAACTGGAGCGCTAACGAGTGTTTGGGGTAGTTGAGTGTCAGTTAGGACTTAGTTTAGTGGAGTAACTTAAGTTTTAACTGAGATACACCCAAATCGGGAAAATATCCCCCAAATCAGGGAATGCGCCCCCTAAATCAAGGAAGGCGCCCCCAAAAATAGGGTTTTGTCTCTTGGGTGATTCAAGAGGTATTTTTTGGGGTGATTGGACCCTTTAGACTCATCAACACATGCTCTAGGAGGGTTGTTTACTCCACCCCCCATAAGCCTAAATATGAAAAAAAACTAAGAAAAAGAAATGAATCTCGACAATTTTCAGCCATATTAAGTACTCATGCACAAAAAATAGAAAGATTCGGAGGGAAAAACTCAGTGGACCCTTTAGACTCATCAACACATGCTCTAGGAGGGTTATTTACTCCACCCCCCATAAGCCCAAATATGAAAAAAAAAACTAAGAAAAAGAAATGAGTCCCGACAATTGTCAGCCATATTAGGTACTCATGCACAAAAAATAGAAAGATTCAGAGGGAAAAACTCAGTGGGAATCCCCCCCCAATAAAAGAGAATGTAGAAAGAATGTGAGAAGAAGGTTTTAAGGACCCTCCTCCAAAACTTCTTTGACTCCCAAGGAAGCTCTCACCTGGATGAATAACTTGCCAGAATAGGACTTGGTAAAAATATATACAATCTACTCAGAGGAAGGGTAGAACTATAAACCTATGAGCCCATCATGGATCAATCCTCTGATATAGTGCATATGGATCTCTGTGAGCTTGGTCCGTTGGAGCTGAACATGCTCTCTTGAAATATGAATGGCTCCTTGGTTGTCACAAAAGATGATAGTAGGTCTATGAAACTCTATTCCAAACTCAATGAGAATTTGTTGTAACCAAATGGCTTGTGTTGCAGTTGTTGGATTTTATACAACTTCGGAAGATATTATCCATTATATTTATTGTACTTTAATTGTACTTGTTTGTACCTCCTAAGGGAGATGAACTGGATGTAATTATTTATGTAACCACATGAAAGAATCAATGTAAACCCTGGGGTGCAAATAAACAAACAAAAATATTAAATTTGAATTATTAAATTGCCCCCAGGTGAAGTCGGCCCAGTTAGGGATTTTCCAGTTTTGCACTTGTATAAAGAAGAGGCCAGTGCACCTCATTAGCTCATTCTCACACTTAGCATTTGCGCATCACTTGGAGAGAGTAGATTTCGCACTAGCTGGAGGAAGTAGCTGTTTTGGGGTTTCTACTTGTGGAAGACATTTCCACATTTTCTATTTTTCATATTTGTACTCTGATCTCGGGATTATCATCTCTATGCGAAGGTTGCTGGGTTTTTCCCAATTGGGTTTCCCAGGGTAAACTCTGTGTTGTTGTTTTGTGCTTTGTCTTGCTTCTAGTGATCTTGGTTATGCATTTATATTATTATGCTATGAATGAATGAAATTTAACATGGTATCAGAGCAGAGTTCTAGAAGAAGCCATTGCCGGAACATTGTCGGAACCCTGCTGGAATTAGGGTTTCATCTTGTGAAGTCTTCACCCATCATTTTTGAGAAAAAGAGCTATAGGAATTTCGTTTTTGTCAAGACACATCTTTTGGTGAAGATGGAATTCAATTCCGAGAATTTTCAATTTTTGACCTAACTCTGTGGCTGCAGCAGAATTAGGGTTTCTGAACCATATCTGAAATCAAGATGATTGGTATGAAGGTTGAAGATCGTTTGGAAGGAGCTTCCAACTTTATCTCTTGGAAGTCTAGGGTTCTTCTGCTCCTAGAAGAAAATGACCTATTACTATATGTAAATGAGAAGGTTCTTGAACCAGAAGCCGAAGAGGATAAATCCCAATGGAGGAAGAATGATGCTAAAGCAAGAAGGATACTTGTGGATTCAGTGAGAGATCACTTGGTCCCACAAATCTCAGGAAAGAAGAATGCTAGGAAAATGTTCAAGACCATTATGAAGTTGTTTGAATACACTAGCCTTAATGTATCCATGACTTTGAGAAACCAGCTCTCAAATATGAAGATAACAAAGTTAGAATCCATTGCCTCATACTTTATGAGGATCATAGAACTTAGAGACAAGCTCAGCACCAGTGGAGATCCTATTAATGATAAGGAGCTTGTCCTCCACACTCTAAATGGTCTTCCACCATCATGGGAGTCCTTCATCCAAAGCATAATTGGTAGATCCAAGCACAAGCTTTGGGTAGATTGCTCTCAGGAGGAGACGAGGATTGCAACACGTCAAATATTCCATGACACTCAACCTAAAGAGACTCAAGCGTTTGTTTCCCATGCCAAGAAAGGTAAGGGAAAAGGGAAGAAGTTCCATAAACACAAGCACCAAGAAGAAAGGAGATCAAGTCCTCGTCAAGAACAAAAGAAGAAGAGGGATGTATCTCAAGTTCAATGCTATAGGTGTAGGAAGTATGGACATTACGCCAGTAGCTGTCGAAGCCAAATCAAAAGGAAGCATGAAGCATCCACTGCTGACGTAGAAGAAGATCATCATCACAAGAAGTAAAAGAATGAAGATCACATAGAATTTCTATTCATATCAGCACTATCAGGTACTATTCCTACCACTAGTGACACTTGGCTCATAGATAGTGGTGCATCTAGACACATGACAGGTTATAAACATAATCATTCATAATTAATTGAGAAAGATTCACATCTCCGTGTTGTACTTGGAGATGATGCAAATTACACTGTGAAGGGGTTTGGAGCTACCACCCTTCAATTAGAATCAAATGATACATTACGCTTAAGTGATGTACTCTATGTACCTGGTATGAAAAGAAATCTTGTCTCCATCTCAACATTGGAGGACAAGGGATATAAAGTAGCTTTCTGAGAAGGGAAAGTCCTTGCTTGGCACAAGAACTCAAGCATGAGCACAGCCAAAGTTATTGGCATAAGAGAAGAGAGCTTGTATAGACTAAACACTTCACCAGTCCAAGCCCTAATACATGATGCTGCAAATATGGGCGAGTTATGGCATAGAAGGTTAGCTCATCTAAACTATCGAGCTCTCCCATTTTTGAAGAATATTGTGACAGGTTTGCCAAGGCTCCAGGTAGACCGTGATGGAACTTGTAGAGGATGTGCACTTGGCAAGAATGCCAAGAAATCCTTTCCAGATAGCGAGAGTAGATCCAAAGGGATTTTGGATCTGGGACACTCTGACTTCTGCGGGCCCATGACAGTTGTGTCATTAGGTGGATATCATTACTATATCACCTTTGTTGATGATTACTCACAAAAGACTTGGATATACTTTCTCAAGTCAAAAGAATCCGAGGAAGTGCTCAACAAGTTCAAAGAGTTTAAAGCACAAGTTGAAAATCTGTCAGGAAAGAGGATCAAGATGTTGAGATCCGATAATGGTGGAGAATACACCTCTACAGAATTCAATGATTTCTGCAAGGAAGCAGGAATTAAGAGGGAGCTCACAGTTCCCTACAACCCTCAACAAAATGGGGTTGCAGAAAGAAAGAATCGTACAATTGTGGAGGCAGCCAAAGTTATGATACATGACCATAGTCTTCAAATATTCTTGTGGGTAGAAGCATCCAGACCCGTTGTATATGTACAAAATAGATGTCCACATAAGATATTGAAGAACATGACTTCGGAAGAAGTGTCCACAGGTGTGAAACTAGAAGTGGGCCATCTTCGGATCTTTGGCTGTCCGGTCTACATACATGTGCCCAAAGAGAAAAGATCAAAATTAGAACCTTCAAGAAAGAAGGGAACCTTTGTGGGATACAGTGAGTCTTCAAAGGCTTACAGAATTCACATTCCAGGATCCAGACAGATTGAAGTGTTGGAGCCTAGGCCGTAGCTGCGGTAAAGCTGCGAATTTTGGGGAAAAAGCACAAGTATGAAAGGAAAGTGCTAATTTTAGGACAAGCACTAAGTTTTGGGCAAGAAGGAGACGGTGCGCAGTACGGTGCCAGATGGACAAGCTCAGCGAGGATCACGGACCGGAAATCGCGGAGCTCGCGCGCACGTCATAGAAGAATGAAGGTGGCTCAGCTACCATAATAAATAAGGCAATGGAGTAGAGGGCTCAACTACCCTCATTTAAAGGCTAAGTACAGAAGTTATGGTTGCTCGGATCAAGGAGGAGCAACGGACCAGAGCATTGAAGGCGAAGGACAAGCGCCCATGCCCACAATCTGCGCCGGAAGTCAAGGAGCCTGCAGGAAGCGGCGACATGACTACAAGCGGCGCCTACAGTACACCTAGCCATGTGCGTGGTTAGGGTTTTTGGGAATCACTGTTGGGAAAGGCCCACAGTTTTGTAAAGGTGTGACCGTCATGGCCACCTATATATATGTATACATGATAAGAAGAAGAGTTAGATATTTTGGGGATAGTTAGATGGTTAGACTGTTAGATAGTCAGTCTCGAGGATAGATCATGCGATTGATCATCCTTTGTTATGTTTTCTACCGAGTGTGTAGAACTAGGGTGGAAATCGGATAGCCGAGGAGCTAATCCCTGAGTTGCCAGACAGTCTGAGTTGACGTCTGCGCCTTTGTAATCTCTGTAGAGAAGAGACTAGATCAAGAGAAGGGCTCCCAGCTGTGTGCGTGGAGTTTCCTGGAAAGATCTAAGGCTGCAGCTGTGTGCGCAGCATATTGTATAACTCTATCGTTTTCTGGTTAATATAACACTCCCGTGGACGTGGTTTCCCTCGAGGAGGTGAACTTCACATATTTCTTCTTGTTATAATGTTTGCGTGAATGATTAACTGTTTAAGTTCATTACCTGTGTATACAAGACTCTTGCATTATCTTTGTAACTGTTAAGTGAGTTTGGGAAGGTCCCTTGATAGCTATAAGTGTTAAAGTATTGAAGAAGTGGTGGAGCGCTGTCGTGGCAGCGAACGAGGAAGGCGTTACTGCGCTGGGCGCGCAGGGCAAGGAGGTACTTAGCGCGTTGACGCAAGGAATAGTTGCCTTCTGCGCCAGAGTGGAAGAACTGCGCAGCGGGCCTGCTGAGGGAGGAAGCCGCGCAGCTGAGCCGAGGGGCCTGCGGGCAAGTTAGACCACCGACATCTGAGGAACCGGAAAAAGAAAGAACCATCTCCGCGTCACCAAGGTTAAGGAAATCTGATTCCTTAACCCCCCCATAGCCACTTCGGGTGAGACCTCGAGCTGCTGAGCAGCTCGTTGCCGAGAGGGCCAGTGCGCCTAGGGGTTTGTTGTTGCGCTTCATTAAAACCCGGGTCTGCCCAAGAAAGCAGCCAACAAATGGTTTCGTTGCCTTGCGACTTGCTGTTGTGAGACTTGTTATTTCGGCGACGCGCGAGATCGAGGAGAACAAATGGTTCCGTTGCCTTGCGACTTGCTGCTGTGAGACTTACTATTTCCGCGACGTCTGAGATTGTTGCTGAAGCCAGCACAAGGTTCTGTTACACTGAGACCTGCTCAGTTAACAAATGTGTTACTGGAATCCTACAGCTAAAGAAATTGGAGACTGGTTTGATTTAAAGGCTAAAGAGTTCGCTGAACAAGAAAATAGAAGCTCTACGCTCCAAACAGAAGACTGGTTGCAGAAGTATATTTATACTGACCTTCACGAAATTTTCTTTGTTACATTCGCACTGGAATTGCACGCTTGGATAGCCAAGTTAGCAGATTCTAGACCTATTGTGCATAGTGATCGACCCGTCGCTTGGACGCCTGAGCTAGTTAGTATTGTGAAGCGGATAGACAATCCTGTGTCCCGCGCAGTAGACTTTTGGTTGAATAGTCTACTGAAAGGTTTCATCACCGAGTTTGCAGTAGATACAAGAAAGAGTTTCAGTGAAGCTGAGAGGAATTTCTTCCAAGTACACAGAGGTAAGTTCTTAAATTCTCTGAACTTATGGATTAAAATGCTTCTGTATGAAAAAGGAAAGCTATGTATTGCTTCTGATGAATAGCATAGACAAGTAATGTCCGTAGATTCTGATAGTGATCCTGAACTTATTGGTTGCACTCGTAGTGGAAAACGATATAAAGTAGGCCTTGACCAATATTCTTTTGAGTCTAGCCCAGACGATAGCCAAGTCCCTAGAGCAAGCCATATAGAAAGACAAGGGAGTGCTCATATCCCTTATCACCCCTTTACACCGCAAAAACCAGACGGAGCTCAGTATAACCCCGCCGTAACACCTTCTAGTAGCCCACACGGTACTTCTAGTACCTCAGAACCACCTTTATTTAACCAGCCCAGAAGCACTGCTACAGCACCCTCACCTCAACCTAGCACAAGAAGGATGGGTGATGACATGAAGCTACCAACTTTTAGAGGAACAGGGATAGAAGACCCTGAGCAGCATTGGTTCTTATGTGAAGCCATTTGGACAATTAAGCAAATTAATGATGATGCTGTTAAACTGGTTCAGTTAGCAACCACACTAAGAGAAAGAGCCTTAACTTGGTTCATGAAATACTCAGCAGCACAGAATAGGACGCTTGTTGATGTAAGAAATGCTATGATTCAGGAATTTAAGAAACCTAAATCAGAATCACAGTGTATAACAGAGCTCAAAGACATCAAACAGCTACCTACAGAATCAGTATGGGACTTTGACCAGAAGTTCAAAGCCTTGATAGATCAAGTAAGCTTCGAGTTTGCACCACAGCAGCATAAGGAATGGTTCATTGCTGCGCTGCTCCCACACATTAGACTTCCTCTTATGCAACAGAATCTCAATACTCAGGAACAAGCTCTAGAGATGGCTATGAAACTAGAAGCTTCGCCCATTGCGGGAACAAGCAACGATGTTGCGCAGTTGCAGAACCAATTAGCAAACTTAACCTTGCAAGTGCATGATATTAAGAAAGGCAAGGAGATTAAGGAAGAAATTTGGTGCACAAAATGTAAAGCCCAAGGTCATTCAAAGGACCATTGCCCCGTTTTCATAGACTATATTGCAACTGGAGCACCTAACCCTTTACCACAGGCACAGGGGCCTTGGTGTGAAATATGTAGAACTAGAGGTCATAGACCACAAGAATGTCACTTACTTCAGAAATATGTACAAACTTCAAAGAATCTATATTGTAATTTCTGTAAATCAGTAGGTCATGATGAGAACAATTGTAGAGCATATGATCTTATGATAGAAAGAAAGCATGATGTTTATAGGGTACAAGCAGAGACACAAGGACCCACAGCAGGTCCACCGTATGACCAAACTCGCGACGCCCGAGCAGGAAATTACAGGGGACGCGGACGCACAACAAATTTTGGTCGCGGAAGAGGACAGATCACTTGTTATAATTGCGGAGCACAAGGTCATTTTGCCAGGGATTGCCAAAATCCTACAACCCTCTGTAGGTATTGTAAATCTTCTGACCATATCATTGAAGAATGCCCTCAGTTACAGGCTAAGATGCAAGCAAAGACCCCACAGGTCAATCAGAATATTCAGTTGATTGGAGCAGAAAAAAGAGAACCAGACCCTACAGTTAATATAGTGACACGCAGTGGAGCAACCACCGGTGCGCAAGAGATGGGAATGGGAAAGCAAGCGACACAATGGGTGCGCCGCGCTAATATTAAACCAGCCCCACTTGACCTGCAGAAGCAAAAAGAAGCATTCAAGCAAGCTCAAGAGTATTTCTCAGATCCGAGAGCTTCAAGTTCTGCCGCAATTCCGCAGAACAATATTAGATCGCAAGTGCTAAGACAAGACAACCCAGTACAAGAACAGGCCACTACAGCTGGAAGGCCTGACGAGGAGCATGCACTAGGCAGTGTTCATGCGTTCCTGCGACAATGTTTAAAATTGTTGCGCAATGAAAAGGCAACTCTAGAACTCCAACACCTGTTGGATCAGTGCCAACAGTCTGCTTCGACGAACACACCGCAGTGTGCTGTTCACCAGATTAGGAGTCACATTCGAACTGGAAAAGAGATGAGGCTCACAGCGCAGATTGGAGCATTTGAAATGGACGAAGTCATGTTAGATCTGGGCTCCGAAGCCAATGTTCTCACTATGCAGACATGGGAACAGATGGGAAGCCCTCACCTTACAAGATCCCCTATCCAGCTAAGACTCGCGAATCAGCAACGAGTCTCTCCATTGGGCAGATTACCCAATGTACCTATTAATATTGAAGGAGTAAGAAGCTCTGCAGATTTTGAAGTAATCAAAATCCTGGATGATAGTAGACCATACCCAGCACTTTTAGGAATAGACTGGGCATTTGATAATTTGGCTGTCATTAATTTGAAGAAAAGACAGATGACCTTTGAGGATGACCAGATTAGGGTCATCGCACCACTTGATCCTATTCAAGGACCAAGGTATATAGAACCCATTCGCGCAGAAGAGGAAGCGCGCCACATGGAAAGTTTGTACCAAATGACTACTAACCACAGTGACTATGTCAACCCCACAGTAGATGGCCATATCAGCTGGCGATGCGATAGCTCGTGCACATCAGACTCAGATGCAGGATTGGAAGACTGGCAGAATCGTTTACATGAGGTCTCTGCAAGGCGTTGCGCTATGATGACTAAATCCATTCGATGGATTGGCACAGAATTAACTGACACTCCAATTTTTGATGGTTTAACTGAAGTAACTAAATTCATACATGAATATGAACAAAAGCTTCCAGAACAGCAGCGCATACAGGCATTGGATGTAGCATTGCGCGCCACACCCGCAAGATGGTGGGCTGCGCATAAGGAGAATATTCATACATGGCAAGACTGTCGCAGATTGATACTGCGCAGATTTCAGGACACCACAGCCGAAGTCCTACGCAAGTATGAGGGACAGAGTGACCCCAGGTCACACATTGAAGCATGTATTCAGCAATGGTCAGATATTCCGGAAGATGAATGGGTTCACCTATTTATCCACACATTGGATACAGTTCCAAGGAACTGGTATACTGAAACAGAATTGCGCAAAGGCACTATCAGTTGGCCCCTTACGATAGAAAGCTTTCAACTTACCTTCAGCTTTGAGTCAGAACATCCAAGCATCGATCAGGCTTTGAAGTGTATTAAAAAGAAGATATTTGAACAATGCACGTTATCAGAATATTCCCAACCAGATTGGGCTGTCCAGATAGAACATGCCCTGGAATGTTATAACTTCACCGCTGAAGATGAGGAGGACGATCCTCGCAACATCAATATCCTAGAATCAGAAGGGACGCGCAATATTGAAGGTCCTGAGCTTAATATTCCTGCCATCACAGAACACATCAAGCTCAAGAAGATTAACATTGGTACAGAAGCTGACCCAAAGTTTGCTTCTATAGGAGATTATTGGGATGATGAAACTGTTGGACATGTTTCAGAATTATTACGTGACTACCAGGATATCTTTCCTACCAAGTTCACAGAAATGAAAGGCATCCTAGGAGACTTAGGAGTGATGCGCATACCTCTGAAAGCAGACGCCAAGCCAGTAAAACAGCGCCCGTACAGATTGAACCCTCGGTATAAAGACAAAGTTAGAGAAGAAATTGATAAAATGCTCGCAGCAGGTATTATTGAGCCAGTAGAGGAAAGCGATTGGATTAGTCCTATGGCGGTCCAAGAAAAGAAAACGAAAGGTGAAATAAGAATCTGTGTCGACTTGCGCAAACTCAATGATGCATCAGCGCACGATCCATTTCCCACTCCTTTCACAGATGAAGTACTTGATAATGTTGGAGGACAAGAGGCTTACTCTTTCACTGATGGTTTTTCGGGATATCATCAGATCAGAATCCATCCGGACGACCGCCACAAGACTACTTTTGCAACTGAATGGGGCTCATTCCAGTATACGGTAATGCCCTTTGGTCTTAAAAACGCACCTGCTATCTTCTCTAGAGTTGTTGTTGCTGTTTTTAAAGAATTCATTCACAAGTTTTTAGAAGTCTATTTTGATGACTGGACTGTATTTGGCCTATTAAAGAACCATATTGCAAATCTGCGCATGATGTTAGAAAAATGTAGACAGCATCAGATTTCCCTTAACTTGAAAAAATGTATATTTTGTGCGCCCTTTGGTATTTTGTTGGGACATATTGTATGCAGACAAGGACTCCTGATGGATCCTGCGAAGGTTGCCACCATTGCTAATTTACCTGCGCCCAACTCAGTTAAGCAATTGCGCACTACATTGGGACATACGGGATACTACAGAAAATTTATCGAAGGGTATGCAAAGATCACAGCACCTATGGAAAGATTGCTGAAAAAGGATTCGAAGTTCCAATGGACAGAAGAATGCCAACAGAGCTTGGACACACTTAAAGAAAAGATGATCAAAGCGCCTATTCTAGTTTTCCCGGACTGGAGAAAACCTTTTCATGTTCATGTTGATGCTTCTTCCATAGCATTGGGGGTTGTGCTTACACAGTCTGGAGAAGGAAGTATTGACCACCCGATTGCTTACTCCAGCAGAAAGCTATCTACAGCTGAGAAGAACTACACCACTACAGAAAGGGAAGGACTAGCTATGGTGTATGCCCTACAAAAATTCAGACAGTACCTGTTAGGCGCTCATTTTAAAATGTATACTGACCATTCTGCTTTGAAATATTTGGTCAATAAACCAGTGTTAGGAGGAAGAATTTGCAGATGGCTACTGCTCTTTCAAGAATATGATTTTGAGGTTATTGTAAAGCCAGGCAGATTGAATGCAGGGCCTGACCATCTATCCAGGATAGAGTCAGGAGAGGAACCTACAAGTCTGGAGGACAATCTGCCTGACGCACAGTTGTTTTCTATTCAAGCAGCAGACGAATATTATTCTGATATTCTTGAGTTTCTCACTACCGGGCAAGCACCGGCTGAGTTTACAATCCAGCAGAAGAAGCAACTTGTTGTCAGAGCCACAGACTTCACTCTGATAGCAGGCCAGCTTTATAAGTTGGGCCCTGACGAAGTTCTGCGCAGATGTATCTTACCACATGAAAAGAGCTCTATCATCGCAGAAGCGCATTCAGGTACCGCAGGAGGCCATTTCGCAGGAAAGCCGACTGCGCAAAAGATATTAGCCGCAGGTCTTTGGTGGCCGACATTGCACAAGGATACTAAGGCATTCTGTAAATGTTGCGATGTGTGCCAGCGAACAGGAAAACCCTCAAGAAGAGATGAAATGCCGCTAAGACCCCAGATCACACTACGTGCTTTTGATAAATGGGCCATTGACTTTGTAGGACCTATTAACCCACCAGGAAAAAGAACTGGCGCAAGATACATCATTACAGCTACTGAATACCTCACCAGATGGGCTGAGGCTAAGCCAGTTAAGAACTGCGACGCTGCTACGGCCGCACAGTTCATTTTTGAGAATATTATCACTAGATTTGGATGTCCACTAATTCTAATGAGTGATCAGGGTACACATTTCCTCAATGAGACTATAGAAGCCCTTACTGAAGAATTCCAAGTTAGACACCACAAGAGTACACCCTACCACCCTCAAGCTAATGGTACGGTGGAGGCATTCAATAAAATTCTTGAGAATGCCCTGACGAAGATCTGTAATCAACAAAGAGATGATTGGGACCTTAGAGTCACAGCCGTATTATGGGCTTATAGAACCACTTGCAAGAAACTAACAGGTCACACACCTTTCAGTTTGGTGTATGGACAAGAAGCAGTTATGCCTATGGAATACATTATTCCCAGTCTCAGAATTGCGCAAATCACAGAAATGACAGATCCTGATACTATGAATGAAAGACTCTCGCAGCTGCTTGCCTTAGAAGAAGACCGACTTTTAGCCGGATTCCATCAACAGGTACAGAAGGCAAGACAGAAAGCTTGGCATGACAGGCACATCAAGCATAAGCACTTTGAAGAAGGAGACTTGGTACTCCTTTATGATAGTAAATTCATCAAGTTTCCGGGCAAGTTTCGTGTACATTGGTTAGGCCCTTTTCGGGTGACAAAGATAACAGGAGGAGGTGCAGTTCAGCTTGCAAAGCTTGATGGAGAATTACTACCTACAATGATCAACGGGAGTCGGCTCAAGCTTTATCGCGACGGCCACTCTGCTCTGTCGACCTAACATATTGCTAAAAAGGGTGCAAATGTCCGGTGTAGTTGAAAGAGACATCGCATTCACAGTCTACACGGAAGCTGCGGAACACCTTCAGTTTCCAGCTTCCCGCACAGTTCCTTGAAATATCCGCGCATCCTGAAAAAAATTTGTTTGAAACGAGCTTATCTTTGCGCTCTGGCGAAGTTTTGTTTTTTTGGACCGTTGAACCATCGCTCTTGCGGAGTTCCCTATGTCAAAGCTGCCGCTTGAGGAGTTATCAGCATGGACCCCTTTATGCACAGTTACCTAAGCTGAAATGACCGGCCGCCAAACATTGAATTACCGCAGTTATGTAGCCGCGTCTGAATAAATAAAGGATAAGTCCGCTATTTAAGTCTAGCCGCTCTGACGGATTCGGCTTGATCTCCGAAAGATTTGCATTTAACTCAGGCGCCGAAAGCATTAGCTTCTCCCGGAAGGCTGTCAGAGCCCGTCAATCACAATAAATGTACCATTGCGGCGAGGAGGATAGCGTGTTGTCAATTCATGTATAGCCCCTACAGCTACGTAACCCCACTTGGTCGCATTTACTATCACCTCTGGCTATAAATACCTCACACTTGTATAATTTTTGGGTTACTTTCCTCGAGTTGCTATCTTGTTTAAGAATCCAAGTTATTGTTTTCAGAGCCGAGTTGTGCAGAGTATTTTCCCTTGTTTTCAGCGTCCATACCCTACGCAGGTCCGCCATTTGCTGTCCAAAGTTTTGTTCCCTACATCGGTTCACGACGGAGAACCTGTCGACTGAAGAAGTTGTTCGTCAATTCCTGCGCCGAGGCTTAGATTTCGGCATGACTACTCCAGTCACGGCTTCGACTTATGTACACCCTGGATGGACTGATCCTCGACAGTCGCCCGGCACGAGAGCATCTCAGCAACAGCCAGAAGAACCTGTTCCAGAGACGTTGGCCACCATGGCGAACTATATTCCGCCGCGTCCAGATGATGCGCCAGAAGTACAGATCCCGAAGAATGCAAAGTATCCCATTTCGTTACCGCCACTACCGGCTAGCGTGCGGGTAGAAGGGCAACTGTTGGGACACCTTCCACTGGTCAAATTCTCTGATTTCAATCTGGGAGACTATAAAACGTATCCCCAGTTTGCGCCAGATCGATATCTGACGATAGTTCACAATCCCATCCGAAAGGTCGATGAATTTACCCCAAGGGGATTTGCAGCAAACTTGGAGAAGCTAGGTTTGTTGAATTTGTTGAAGCTACCGCACTTTGGGCGTAGCAACGAAGTCAATGCAGTTGTTAAGACGCTGCTTTCATGTGTTCATGGAGGTTACCTTTGGCTCGGAAGGCCAATTGATCTAAATGTTTATTTGATTCACCGCATCACCGGTCTATCCAAGGCTGGTAAGGATCCCAATATTCATTTTGTGGGAAAGGACAAGGACAGAAAATTGGCTGCACAGCTGGTGCAGAAGTATAACTTGACAAGAGGAGGTCGGGCTTATGACCTCACTACAGTAGAAGATGAGGCACTTCGATTTACAGGAAGTCTGCTTGCAGGCAGACTTCTCACAAAGTGCCGACCGAAGGAAGTTACTGGAGCTGTCGTGGAGCTCGCCATCGCAGCTGCGGAGGGAGAGCAGTACAACTGGTCTCTCTTCCTGCTGAATTCTTTCTTGGCTGATTGCCTGAATGTGCAGGACAATGCAGCCCAATCATTCCATTTTTCTTGGCTTCTAATTTTATGCGCTCTCGTTGGGTGGAAGGAGCCCCCGAATACTCAGTTCCTTCCGCGCCGCGCAGGAGAGGTTGCCGGCATGCGCTACATCAACCTCTGGGATTCTCCCAATCCCGCGAAGCGCAAGATGAATCGCGCTGTATTTTGTGAATACTACTATCTCCTCAGAGATACCATTCAAGAAATGCCAAGGCTGAGCGAGGAGACAGCCACATTATATGAAGGAAAGTTGGCTTTTACTGCCGACATACATCAACTTTACCTCCGCCCTTGCGGCATTCCAGATGAATGGGCGCTAGGCCTTTACAGGATGACTACCGAGGATGTTGAAGAAACCATCAAGTCTTGGTCGGATGAGTGGAGGGTGGCCGCTGATCTCGCATCCGCGCTGCCAACCGCCGCTGCAAAAGAGAAGGATAAGGGCAAGGAAGCCCCGGAGCAAAGAAGTGATGAAGGTTCCACAGAACCGGCCACCAAGAAGCAAAAAGTGTCGCATCCCGCTGAGGCTATTCCCTCGGGGATCGACCAGTACCTACACGAGCAATTTCGCGAGCTGCGCACTGCGTATGCTTACATCAGAAGTGCTTTAGATTTGCAGTTCGTAGAATTGAAAGGTCTCGCAGGAAGAGTTGCGCAGACCCATGCGCCAGCATCTACTTCGCAGGCACCACAAGAAATTCCAAGTGCCGAGCGAGTTGAAGAACTCATAGAAAGGCATACTGTCGTGCATATTCCGCCTACCAGCATGACACTTCCAGATCCGCTAGCTGCACTACAGGTAAGCGCCGTTGGGCCCGTTGAAATCGATTTGTCTCTAATTCCTATAGAGACTCTACAGCTAGTGCATGAGAAAGTTTCTCTTGAGTTGAGAGCTAGAGAGCTCTCTACATTTCAGGAAAATCAACGACTGCAATCGCAGGAGATAGAATTGAAGGCAAGCCATAAGAATATATCTGAGAAACTTGCACTTTATGAGGCGCAAGACATTGGCATTAGAAACGCGGTAGATGAGCTTGCTCAGGAATTGCCGGCTTGCGAGATTCAACCAGACCTCCCTCTGGTCGCAAAAGTTCAAATTATCGGAGGAAGGGTGAAGACCCTGGAGCACGAAATAGTTGCTATGGCTGAGGGCCATAGAACCCAGATCGCTGAGCTAGAAGCTCGCGTTGCTGCGCAGCTTACGGATGATGCGCAGGTACAATTTGAAGCGCTGAGCAGAGCTTCCACACAGATGAAAGACAGAATACAGGAAGCCGAGAACCTGATGAGCCAAGCTATGGAAGCTTGGGCGGAGCTTGAGAAGCTCCCTTTTAAAGTTGGTCTGTCAGAACAGGTGCAAGCCGCAGAACAGTCTCTCACTGTTCTGACTGAAGAAGCTAAGGCCTTAGCAGGCTTAGCAAAAATGAAGAAAATGAGTGAAGTGCGCAGAATGCAGCAGCAACTGCACAAGCTCAGAACTGAAGATGAGAAGCTCACCAACAGCATTCAGCCATTCATGGATGAGTATGCTGAAATCGTCGGTCAGGTTGAGGCAAAAATCAAAGAGATTGCTGAATCTCAAGAGGTAATTGATACCATCACTAAAGAAGAAGTCACCGCAGAAACGGTGCAGACAACTGTGGAGTGTGTCGATGAATTGGACTCCGCTATTGCGCTGTGGAAGAAAACATTCGCGGACACCCAAGCACAAGCAGATGCGCAAATCAAGCGACCACACGCTAGTGCGAGTGGCTCGAGGGCGAGCCACAAGTGAGTGTTAGGGGCCTGTTGGAGCCTAGGCCGTAGCTGCGGTAAAGCTGCGAATTTTGGGGAAAAAGCACAAGTATGAAAGGAAATTGCTAATTTTAGGACAAGCACTAAGTTTTGGGCAAGAAGGAGACGGTGCGCAGTACGGTGCCAGATGGACAAGCTCAGCGAGGATCACGGACCGGAAATCGCGGAGCTCGCGCGCACGTCATAGAAGAATGAAGGTGGCTCAGCTACCATAATAAATAAGGCAATGGAGTAGAGGGCTCATCTACCCTCATTTAAAGGCTAAGTACAGAAGTTATGGTTGCTCGGATCAAGGAGGAGCAACGGACCAGAGCATTGAAGGCGAAGGACAAGCGCCCATGCCCACAATCTGCGCCGGAAGTCAAGGAGCCTGCAGGAAGCGGCGACATGACTACAAGCGGCGCCTACAGTACACCTAGCCATGTGCGTGGTTAGGGTTTTTGGGAATCACTGTTGGGAAAGGCCCACAGTTTTGTAAAGGTGTGACCGTCATGGCCACCTATATATATGTATACATGATAAGAAGAAGAGTTAGATATTTTGGGGATAGTTAGATGGTTAGACTGTTAGATAGTCAGTCTCGAGGATAGATCATGCGATTGATCATCCTTTGTTATGTTTTCTACCGAGTGTGTAGAACTAGGGTGGAAATCGGATAGCCGAGGAGCTAATCCCTGAGTTGCCAGACAGTCTGAGTTGACGTCTGCGCCTTTGTAATCTCTGTAGAGAAGAGACTAGATCGAGAGAAGGGCTCCCAGCTGTGTGCGTGGAGTTTCCTGGAAAGATCTAAGGCTGCAGCTGTGTGCGCAGCATATTGTATAACTCTATCGTTTTCTGGTTAATATAACACTCCCGTGGACGTGGTTTCCCTCGAGGAGGTGAACTTCACATATTTCTTCTTGTTATAATGTTTGCGTGAATGATTAACTGTTTAAGTTCATTACCTGTGTATACAAGACTCTTGCATTATCTTTGTAACTGTTAAGTGAGTTTGGGAAGGTCCCTTGATAGCTATAAGTGTTAAAGTATTGAAGAAGTGGTGGAGCGCTGTCGCGGCAGCGAACGAGGAAGGCGTTACTGCGCTGGGCGCGCAGGGCAAGGAGGTACTTAGCGCGTTGACGCAAGGAATAGTTGCCTTCTGCGCCAGAGCGGAAGAACTGCGCAGCGGGCCTGCTGAGGGAGGAAGCCGCGCAGCTGAGCCGAGGGGCCTGCGGGCAAGTTAGACCACCGACATCTGAGGAACCGGAAAAAGAAAGAACCATCTCTGCGTCACCAAGGTTAAGGAAATCTGATTCCTTAACCCCCCCATAGCCACTTCGGGTGAGACCTCGAGCTGCTGAGCAGCTCGTTGCCGAGAGGGCCAGTGCGCCTAGGGGTTTGTTGCTGCGCTTCATTAAAACCCGGGTCTGCCCAAGAAAGCAGCCAACATGAAGTCAGTAGGGACGTAACCTTTGAAGAAGAGATGGCTGTCAGGAAAGGCAGAGGATCAGATATGGAGATCGATGATGAAGAAATGCTAGAAACCCACCACTTACGAAGAAGCATCCAAACATCAAGTTTGGAAGGATGCCATGATGGAAGAATATCAATCCATCATGAAGAATGATGTGTGGGAGGTTGTTTCGAGACCTGAGGAGAAGTCAGTAGTGACTTCTAAATGGCTATACAAGATCAAGCATGGAGCAGATGGCAGTGTTGAGAAATACAAGGCCAGATTTGTAGCTAGAGGATTCTCTCAGAAAGAGAGAGTTGATTATGATGAGACATTTGCTCATGTGGCCCGATATACTTCCATAAGATCCATTATTGCGATTGCCTCAGCTATGGGATGGAAGTTGCATCAGATGGATGTGAAGACAACCTTTCTCAATGGTGTTATTGAGGAAGAAGTTTACATCGAACAACCAGATGGGCTTATTGTCCAAGGAAAGGAGTCTCATGTATGCAGATTGAAAAAGGCATTGTATGGACTCAAGCAAGCACCCCGTGCTTGGTATGGACGGATAGATGGATTCCTGGTGAGCTTGGGATTTTCCAAGAGTGATGCAGACCCCAACCTTTACTACAAGGTTATAGATAATGAGCCACTGATTTTGGTATTATATGTTGAGGACTTGTTTCTCACAGGAAATGAGAAACTCATTGTATGGTGTAAGAAGAATCTCGCCTCTGAGTTTGAAATGAAAGATCTTGGATTGATGCATTACTTCTTGGGATTAGAAGTATGGCAGAGGCAGAAAGAGATTTTCCTAGGACAAGGAAAATACACCATTGATATATTGAAGAGATTCAGGATGTTGGACTGCAAGTCCATGGCTACTCCGATGGATGCAAATTGGAAGAAGTTGAGAGATTCTACTTTAGATTCTGATTTGTTTGATCCCACCATTTATCGCCAGTTGATTGGGTCATTGATGTATCTGACCAACACCAGACCAGATATATGTTTTGCTGTGAATGCCCTCAGTCAGTTCATGTGCGAACCGAGGCAGATTCATTGGATTCTTGCAAAAATGTGCTTAGATACTTACGTGACACTGTGGGATATGGATTGAAGTATGCTTCAGATAGTGACTTGATATTGCAAGGGTTTACAGACTCAGATTGCGCCGGATGTGTTGCAGATCGGAAGAGTACTTCTGGATGTAGCTTCAGTTTGGGTTCTGCAGTTATTTCCTAGTGCAGCAGGAAGCAGAACTCAGTAGCACTCAGTACTGCAGAGGTCGAGTACATGGCTGCTAGCACAACAGCTCGAGAAGCAGTTTGGCTTCGTAAACTCCTGGCAGGATTGTTCGGCCAGATTCCAGAGCCGACCGTGATTCACTGTGATAACAAGAGCTATGTGCAGATGTCAGTGTATCCTGTATTTCACGACAGGTCGAAGCATATCGAGATTCGATATCACTTCATTCGTGATATGGTGTAGAAAGGTACGGTCGAGTTTTAGTACGTGCCGACAGACGACCAGACTGCAGATGTTCTCACCAAGGCTCTTCCCAGGGTGAAGTTCGAATACTTTCACAGAAGACATGGAGTCGAAGAGAATGTATCCCTCCTTGAGAGGGAAAGATGGCATTGAGATGCTTGCCCTGCTTTGCCCAGGTGCCTCCGCAGTCGAGTTACTCAGCCAGATATGGGAGAAATCCCATAGGCAGATGAGTAGGACAGTCAGTAGTTGGCCGGGCTCACCTAGGTACCTTCTGCAGTCCAGTTACTCAGCCAGATATGGGAGAAATCTCATTGGCAGATGAGTAGGACAGTCAGTAGTTGGTTGGGTTCACACAGGTGCCTCTGTAGTCCAGTTACTCAGCTAGATATGGGAGAAATCCCATAGGCAGATGAGTAGGACAGTCAACATTTGGTCGTGTGGTTGCACATGTGCCTCTACATTCCGGGTACTCAGCCAGATATGGGAGAAATCCCATAGGCAAAAGAGTTGGATAGTCAGTAGATGCTCGTGCCCTTTTGCTCGTCTGAGATCTCATCCAGGTATGGGAGGACCCCATCGGCAGATGAGACAGACAGGTAGCAAATTGTATAACAGAGATGGTACAATTGATAATCTCAGATATCCAGGATTGAGTGATTCTCTTGGACTCACTGAAGGACTGGTGAAGATGATGCACAGAGACTATTTGGACAACCTTTAGTATGCATAGAGATGATGGAGATAGAATGGATGTACAAGATGAAACCCATATGATCGTGATGTAGATGAAGACCAGAGAATACCTTCCTTGTTGAGAGGGAGTGATGGATTTTGTACAACTTCGAAAGATATTATCCATTACATTTATTGTACTTTAATTGTACTTGTTTGTACCTCCTAAGGGAGATGAACTGGATGTAATTATTTATGTAACCACATGAAAGAATCAATGTAAACCCTGGGGTGCAAATAAACAAAAGAAAAATATTAAATTTGAATTATTAAATTCCCCCAGGTGAAGTCGGCCCAGTTATGGATTTTCCGGTTTTGCACTTGTATAAATTAGAGGCTAGTGCACCTCATTAGCTCATTCCGACACTTAGCATTTCCGCATCACTTGGAGAGAGTAGATTTCGCACTAGCTGGAGGAGGTAGCTATTTTGGGGTTTCTACTTGTGGAAGACATTTCCACATTTTCTATTTTTCATATTTGTACTCTGATCTCGTGATTATCATCTCTATGCGGAGGTTGCTGGGTTTTTCCCAATTGGGTTTCCCAGGGTAAACTCTGTGTTGTTGTTTTGTGCTTTGTCTCGCTTCTAGTGATCTTGGTTATGCATTTGTATTATTATGCTATGAATGTATGCAATTTAATAGTAGTATTTATTGCTCCTTTGTACTCTGCTTCCGCTGTTGATAGAGCAATAGTGGCTTGAATTTTACTTGACCAACAAATAGGTTCTGATCCCAAACTGAAGAAGTAACCAGAGGTGGACTTGCCGTTTGTTCCATCGCCAGCCCAATCAGAATCCGTGTATCCAACTAAGTCAAATTTGCAAGCAACACCATAATGGACCCCATAATTATATGTCCCTTTTACATAATGAAGTATTCTTTTGGTAGCCTTAGACTATGTTGAGGTGACCCCCAAATCTAATTGGGTGATTTGGAGTCCAAGAAATAATTGTAACAGTCCTAAGTCAATCATGAAAAATCTGTCACGCAAGGCATATTTGAACCATGCAATGGAGGTAGTGGAGCTTCCGGTAATGAGGAGATCATCCACATAGAGTACAATAAGTAAGAGAGAGCCGTGTTCTCGAAGCATATACACATTTGGATTTGAATTACATCTTGAGATATTTTTGGACAGAAGAAAAGAATCCATTTTTGCATACCAAGCTCGAGGAGCTTGTTTCGGTCCATGGCAAGATTTCTTTAATTTGCATACCAGAGATGAGTTTTGAATGTACCCTGGTGGCTGCTCCATGTAGATCTCTTCTTCAAGGTCCCCGTGAAGAAAGGAACTCTTCACATCGATGTGCTGGATCTCCCATTTTCGTGTAGCTGCTATGGAAAAAACAAGTCGAAGTGAATCCATCATTGTAACTGGAGCAAAAGTTACTGTAGTCAATGCCATGCATCTGAGAGAATCCTTTGGCCAACAATATTTCGTTGTACTTGCTGATAAGTCCATTGGCTGCCATATTGGTTTAATAGATCCAATTGCATTGAATCAATTTGCTCTCTTTTGGAAGAGGTACCATATCCCAAGTTTTGTTGTCCGTGAGGGACTGATTCTTTTCATCCATGGTAGCCTTCCAATGAGGATTGTTAGAGGCTTCCCCATGGATATGAGGATCATATGAGGCCATTATGTAGCAATGAATGGGAAGCAATGGCTCTATGGCTGCAAGAGTGTGAGTGGCAGTATAAAAATCAAAACAGATTCTTCGAGTATCGTCAGGATCACCCAATAGTTCACCGACTGCTTTTAGTGTTTGTTTTGCCCAATGAGGCTGAATTATTGTGTCTGCATCACTCTCTTTTGCAACAAGCTCATCATCATATGTATGAGAATCTGAAGATGTATCTAAATAATGTCCCGAGTGTGTGAAGGAAGGTAGATTTTTGGATAGAGAAGGTACAAGCAAAACATCTTGAAATTCAGAAATTGCCCATCTTTTTGTAAAATATTATCTTTTCCACGTACCTTGATTTGAGTATTCTTTCCCATGAGTACTTCTTGGACAGAGGATGGTTGCAAGGAGGTGAACATGTCCTTGGATGAAGCCATATGATTTGAAGCTGATTTTGAAGTTGAAGAGATCTTGACTTGCGTACTTTGTCTTCATTTTCTTCAAAAAACTTCTTATATTTGCAATTTTCTTCTTTGTGGGGCTTTTTGCAGTAGGGACATAAGGGCAGCTCCTTCCCTTCTTTGTCATAAAAGATCTTGGAGTTTTGCTCCTTCTTGCCTTTGTATGAGGGCTTATGCTTAGTGGCTTTCTGCTTGTCCTCATTTGCTGCAACTGCATGAGCATTTGAGGACCTTTGTAGGCCCATCTGGGAAAGCTTATCCTGCTCTTGAATAAGAGAGGCTGCAAACACATCTAGAGAAGGCATGGTGAGTATTATCTTTTCCACATACCTTGATTTGAGTATTCTTTCCCATGAGTACTTCTTGGACAGAGGATGGCTGCAAGGAGGTGAACATGTCCTTGGATGAAGCCATATGATTTGAAGCTGATTTTGAAGTTGAAGAGATCTTGACTTGCATACTTTGTCTTCATTTTCTTCAAAAAACTTCTTATATTTGCAATTTTCTTCTTTGTGGGGCTTTTTGCAGTAGGGACATAAGGGCAACTCCTTCCCTTCTTTGTCATAAAAGATCTTGGAGTTTTGCTCCTTCTTGCCTTTGTATGAGGGCTTATGCTTAGTGGCTTTCTGCTTGTCCTCATTTGCTGCAACTGCATGAGCATTTGAGGACCTTTGTAGGCCCATCTGGGAAAGCTTATCCTGCTCTTGAATAAGAGAGGCTGCAAACACATCTAGAGAAGGCATGGTGAAGGTTGCCTAAGTGCTAATCTAGTAGAGTGAAATGAAGAGACAAAAGTGCTGAATTCATGACCCAATTTAGATAAGATAGAAAGTACCATTTGAGTGTCTTCTTTGGGGATGTTGCACATCTTGAGCTGAAAGAGGATAGATCTGAACTTTGAAAAGAACTCTTGTTCAAAATCGAACTCACTTGGTCTTAGATTCATTAACTCTACCTCTAAAACATGACCCCTCATGTCATCTTGTGTACCGAATAATTTGGACAAAGATGCCCATATTTCATTGGGGGTCTTCTTGTCTTGAATATGGTAGAGTAGGTTAGGAGATATAGAATAACATAGCAGCCCATGTGCTTCATCCATCCGCTTACGATACTTGGATTTCTCAACAAGAGACAATGGTTCCACCTCATTTCCCATGGTCATTCGGTTCAACCCCTTCTTTCTTAAGAGGATCTCCACTCTTGGCTTCCATTCGAAATAATTGAAGGGTGTTAGTAGCTGATCAGAAGGTGGATCCACGTCTGCAATTTTTTTTTTTGATGGCCACAAACTTTCTTTAATGGTTGTGTTATCACACAACTTGTAGTTGTCCCTAAAGGTGATCCTATCTAGGATGGTAGAGGTGTTGGACAACTAAAGAGGTGACCCAAGAGATGCCATGGTTCCCAATGCAATTGGGTGTCACGCTAACCGAGACACTCTTCACTTTAGATCTAGCCTAAGCAAGACCAAGAGGGAGACCATAGCTAGCCAATGAGAGCTAGCAAACCTACTCAAGACCTCCTAGGGAAATGTGAAGATGAAAAATGAGAAGATCAAGAGAGGATAGATCTAGATTTAGGATGGATAAGTGGACCCAAAGAGTTAGGGCTTGGTTGAAGAGGCTTATAGATGGACAAATGTTCAACCAATGAAAGATAAGGCCACTTATGGGTTTGAATTAGTAGATCTAGATAGATCTAATGCCAAGTAAAAATATCCAAGTGGGGCCTGTTATCACCTAAACTGTAGTTACCCCTATGGATGGATCCAGTCATGGATGGCAATAGGGAAGGGCAACTTGAAAGGTGCAACCACGATCACCTCGACCTCCAATATGTATGGTTGTCACGCCAGTCGAGGCAACCTTCGCTTTATGTTATCTAGCCCAGACAACAAAGGGGGAGACCCGATCTACTCCCGATAGGAGAGATCAAAACCAAGACACCAAATCAGGGTATTTCCAAGTGAAGTTAGGTGTATGGTTTATCCTAGACCTAAGGATGAAGTCACAAGCCAAGTGAGGGTTCAATAGATATAGCTTTGGTTCATAGTTGAATGTAAGAGTGACTTATAATGTTTGTAGTGAGATCTAGGGCTAGTGTACTAGTTCAATGTCAAAAGATCCACTGCCTTGGGAACCGTGTCCAATGCAGGATAGTTAAAGGGTTGTATTGGGGCTAACTAGTACATGAGACAAGCTTGACCATGGTTCATGATGTCTTCAAAGGTATAGTTTACCATGCCTAAGTCAAACCACAAGTCAATCCAACAATCTAGGAAAGTTGAATTACCTTGTAGAGAAACCAGTGCCTTGGGAATTGGGAAGTGGAGTCAAAGTGGGGTTGACTTATGGTTAGGACTCCTACAACATGAGATAAGTGGACAGTATAGGTCTTGATGGTTAAATGTGTCTAGATCTAGGTTTAACCCAAGTGGACCACAATCCCTAAAAACAAGGAATGCAGTCCCCAAGGCAAGATTTGACAAAGTGACAGTCTAGACCTAGGTTTTAAAATATTCCGGTTTCAGATCTGCAATAATCTCAAGTACCCAGTTCCTAGAAGTGAATAAACTCACTTCTCCAAGGTGGTGCGACTTTACCCAAGGAGGCTTCAATTTGGGTTTAGGTGGGTCAAATCATGTCGGATGGCATCCAAACTTTAGATCCGGGTAGATCAGTCAAGTAGTAGTATGGATCTATAATTTCGTGGCAATCCACCGGTTAGATCTTTGTAGATCTGAGTTTAAGTGTTCCAAGTGGTCCAAAATGGGGATTAAATCCCTTAAAATGTGGAATGGGGCCCACAAGGTGAATTTCAAGAAAGGGACAACCTGGGTGTATGTTATTTGATGTGTAGATGTCAAATCAAGTGGAATCTCAAACACCCATGTACTAGATCTAGGTCAACTTGCTCAAATGGTGAAGTGCGCCTTCCTTGGGAGAAGCTAAGTTGGCTTGGGAGAAGGGTCAAACGGAAGCCAATCCTCACCAAACTATAGATCCGGGATGCCGTGGATGCTATAGAGGTGGGTTTTCAATATCATGCCCAACAACCCACTAGATCTTAGTAGATCTAAGAAAATGCAAAATTGGGGTTTTAATTAATTAGGGTTTTAAGTGTTTTTGACAATTGGATAGATCATGGAGATAGAACTTACCTTGAGATCATACCTGAATGATGTGGATGAGATGCCTTGATGTTGAGGAAGATTCCCGCAGAGATCAAATGAGAGATTGTTGATTTGCTTGCCAATTTGATGCCCAAGTCCACAAGTGCGCCTTCCTCTACCTGTCAAACCAAGGAATAAAGATTCAATCAGTAAGAGCAAGTATGGAAGAAATACAAGAGAAATGCAAATAGTAACATGAAATAGAAGGTCCTGGGACAGTAATACTCCCTGTTACCAACGAAGAGCTCCAAAGAAGAAGTAGGGAGAGTCTTCCCCTACCAATACCTCCTCCTCCAAGCAAATCGGCCTCCACCTGTAGATGCAAAATCGTGGTACAATAGATATGGCAAACAAGATCTCCAATAACTCAGTGCAAAGGAAGAACCAACGAACGAACACCAAAAACATTCACCACAACATTGGAGATAGATGCAATAATAATTTTCTATTCCAATAATCCAGAGCCAAAAGTCGCTTTACAATGAGAGGCTCTCTCCTTTAAATAGGAAGGAGAGGCACCAAAACCCTAACCACTTTTTGAATGAGTGGCTAAGATTAAAAGATACAAATGTCTAATCAATGGTTGAGATGAGCTCAACAACATAATACATGGATCACACATAAAATATAACATAAGTGGACAAAGTCGCCCTAGGAGAGGGGAATCCCACCAAATCATGATGACAAAATATCATAAGAGGCTCATGGTGGGTCCAAGGGGTAATTTTATCCCTCCTTGGTCAATCCCCATGGCACAATAACCAATAAACAATCATGAAAGTACCAAATCGTGCCTCCAAGGTGAAGTAGTGTATCTCCAAGGTGAAGTCGTGGTCCTCAAAGACCTCAAAAAATCCACAGAAAGTGCCATAAGTGATGGATGCGGGCCCCGATGAAGCTGAAACTGCAGGAGGAGGTGTGGAAGGTCCCGATCTATCATCACTGATCATCCCATGCCATAACTTTGCCTCAGTAGCCCAAATCGATTTCCTCAATAGCCATTTCTACCAATCCTGAAATGCCTCGGGAAACGTGAAACTGCCCAAACTGCCTCCTGGAGTGATGGCGCTGTCAAGGTGAGGGTGCCAATGTGTCCGGGAGGGGGGTAATATGGTAAAAACAAGTGGCTGGACCACCCCCTCCATCATCAGCGCCCTAGGTCATCCGGATAAAAGTCATCTCTGCTCCGACAGGGCCTCCAACAGGCCAAAACTGCACTAGGACAGCCTACTGAGGCTAAATCATCACTGTAAGTGCCCGGAACTGAAAACAAACTGTCCCATTGGACTCAGAAGGTCCAAATCTATCCAAGATGTGTACTCATACACTATATGAGTCTCTGCATGATCAAAATAAATATCCAATATACCGGAACAGGGCCAATAATAATGCGCTGTATATATACAAACACTGTTGTAACCCCAGAATCATCATCATACCCTGTAGCTGCTGCATAGAATCATCCTGTATGTGTACATAGACCATATATCATCTATCCATATCATCATAAGGTCCAACATCTCATGTCCCATGGTCCTCCATGGTCAAACTAGGTCTAACCAAGACCAAATACAACTCAGACTATCATCAATAGCTGCTGCAAGGTGTCAAGGTTAATACATGCTTTACAATTTATTCAAATAGCTTCTATAACACAGAGTAATCATGACTGGCGATCTAAATCCAAATATATAGTGTCGTTAGTTATTATTATTACTCAGACTAGACTTTCAGGATCATACTCACTTCATAGTTGTGATCAATTTGCTAGTGAAGGGTGAGGGCTGACATAAATGGCTAGGCTAAGGGATGACTTGACTATCTTGACTTTGTGACACTTTGGCAAGGGAAAGGGAATACACACCATAGTATATACTGAATGAGCAATAACACAGGGAATGGCGGTGTCTCAAAAATGGATGAGTTGTTTAAAGAGGGTTTATTCACCTTCACAGATGCGCACAATCCATAATACAAGCAAGGCCAGCAATTGTTTAGATATAACATTTAAGTTCCATTGCTTTTTGGGCCTGAGTTTTCCATAGCCTTGATCTATGTGTGTTTACAAACACATTGCATAGATTTACATTTATTTTTAGGCTTTCTGCTGCAGGTGTGTTTTTAAGGCACTTGTTTACCTGAGCACTTCTAGGTGTGTCATGGACAACTTGTTTACCTAGGTATTTATTTTTCCAAAAGATATAACATTTTATTTTTCATGGCCATTTTCATTTGGCATTTCTTTCATATACAAGATATAGCATTTGATTTTTTCCAGATTTTGTATTGATGGCAGCACTAAAAGTTTCAGGTTTAGCCAACACAACTTTAGTGACTAGGGGGAATTCTCAAGGAACTCCAACTCACCATAGGTAAGTTTTGTCACCAACTCAGAGCCGAGACACAATAAACAAGGAAGCTCATCCAGTACAGAGGCTACAGTGGGGAAAGGTCCTCCATGTCACTAGTCAAGTAGCAAATCAAGGTAATAATCTAAAAGGTAGGCCACGGATGGATGAAGACAATGAAAAGATGAAGCCAACACTAGCAAGCCATAGTATGGTGTAATGATCACCTCTATTCTCCCTAAGGAGGGTATGTACCAATGAGTATGAATAGTGAACTTCTAAGTCTGAGTAGGGACAGTAATATATATATAATAGGTCAACCAGGTCAACATATCTATATGATCGCCAGATCATGACACTAAGTGCTAAGACATGCTATAAGAATAAGTATAAAAGCAATCTAACCATAACACAATAGTATACCTGCTGAGTCATATACCTGAAAGCTCATCAACCTGTACCATCATCTGTCCTCTGAGACTGCTGCTGTAACTCTGGGCACTACTGTCTGCTCTGTACCAATGGCATAATGGCTATATCGGGCATCTCTCTGAGTGTCCTGAAACTCAGTCAAGGCATGGGGAATATAACTGCTGTCCACAATCTGATAGTGATCCAATATAAATGCTCATCTCGGCATCTCAAATGCAAGGGAACTGGCTGAATAATGTACTGGAATGAGAAAAATAATGTATGGTAGCCCGGCTACTATATATGTGATAACATCTGGCTCCGGCTGGGACAAGTGCTCGGCTGAAGTGAGCGCTTGAGAACCTCAGAATCTCTGGTCCTCGAACTCTGCTACTCGAATCCACGATCCAGCACTCTACCATTTTATTTCCAGCTTTATTCTTGCAACCTATTTTCTGCATTCACAAACATCTAAAGAAAATACCTCATGCCGCATGTGTGGGAAGAATATAAAATCAACTGAAATAAAATCTACTCTATGTCAGAAATATAAATGCATAAAGTATAAATGCAAAAAGTAAATTAAACTACTAACATAATTTGCAAAATTTGAAATTTATTGTGCAGGAAAAGAAAAAGTGACAGGTACTCAGTTAAACTAGGAGCTTACAAAGGAGCTTAGAGACTAAGAAGGTGCCAGACTCAATGGCTGAAAAGACTAACTACTGCCTAAGTAGGCTTATTTGGTTTCCTACCTACCCTAATCTAACCAGTCATCACAAATGTTAGGTAAAATCATAAATCCAGTGCAACCATTCATTAAATAAGTTAATAATTCTTCTTTGATTTTTGCTTAAAGAACGAGTCAAGACTAGATTAAGGATTAATGAAATAGATAGCACAACTTTCCTGACTTGTTCAAAAATTGAGAAAGGAGTTGAATGGTGCAAAATGAAATCATGCAAAGGGAAAGACTGATTACTGCAAACATCCTCCATCCAAGAATTGATAGGGTCATAAAAATTGTGCAAGTTATTATTCAAAATATATGGAGGACAAAGATGTGATAACAAATTTAACTCCCCTTGTTTCAAAATGCTTTCCTCATCTACCTGACCAGGATATTCAATTCTGAGAGCTCCAGGAATGATGCATAAACCAAGTAGGGATAAATTGTGGAATAAAATTAAGATTGAGATTAGCCCCACTTGTTGTTTAAGGATGGAAAATCGATGAAATTGATCTTCATATACCCCTTCCAGCCACCAAGAAGATTTAAGAATGTTATTTGTTAAAGATAACTGAAAGGGAAAATAAAACTCTGTATCTCCATTTATGCGACAATACCTAGACTCTGGTTTGAAAATTTCAACATTCAAAGATTTACCAGACCACAAATTCAAAGTAGACTTAGAAAAATTAGATGGGGGGGCGGATTGAAAATTGATTGACCCAATTTTTTTAGAAAAAGGACAGAACTTATTGCGAGCACCCCACCCCAACAATTGAAAAAGACAATCCGGAATAAAAATTGAATTGGAAAAATTATAACCATTGGATGAGTTAAGTGAAGGATTATTTCCGAGCTTCCCATAAACATTAAGATATTGATTTGAGGATTTGATTAAGGAAAACTCTTGATTAGTTTGATTCACCAACCCATCATCATGAGACTTCTCTTCAATTGATTCATCACTAAATTCATATGACGATAATTTATCAGGAATAGCATTGACCAATTGATTAACAACCATTTGAACATTTTCATAAAATTGATCTCTAAAAACAGGATGATCATTAGCTTCTAAAGAAACTTGGTTGTTGTCCCTACTTTCTTCTTCAGTGTCATGGTAAGAAAAATCATCAATTACACAAGGATTATGAAAAGGGATCTCAAAAATATTTTCAAAAGATTCACTAATGGAAGACTCAACCATGGATGCTTCTTGATGGAAATCATTGGAATCATCCTCTTCATCTGAAACTTCTTCAGGTAATGATGATAAAATTCTCATAAGTTCCCCTCTTATGTCAATATTAAGGCAATAATCCTGAGGGGTTGAAATTTGCTCAGTGTCATACATTACCTCATCATGGGACTCAATTGGTTCAGGGGAAGAGGAATTACTTTGATAAGAACAATCGTTAGTTAGCTCATTATCGTAATATTCATCATCTTCATCAAGTTGATTTTCATCAATACATTCATCGTTTGATTTCCCTTCCATAGATTCACCAATTGTTTCTTTCCATTGACTTACTAGCAACTGTTGGAACATGTCATACCCGGTGATGGATCCCGGTGCTAGATAATCAAACCATATCCGAGCATTTCCCTCTAGAGATGAACCCAGAGCCCTCATTAGAACATCCTCCTCGGTTGTTCCCAAACTATCCATATAATACCAGAGATCATACAAATGATTTATAATTGAAACACCATCGCTTCCATTGAAACGAGGTAATCTTTGATTAAAATTGTTTGGCATAGGATGAGGTGCCCCATAGATTTTAGAGAAGTCAAAGGCTTTTAAACGACCGAAAGTTCTAGGTCGCTCAGAAGCAGCCATGGATAATAATTTTATTTTTTATTTTTTTTTATTTTTATATTTATTTTTAAATTTAAGAACTTGAAAACAAAATGATACACCCCATGGGTTCTAGATAACGATAAGATCTGTTTATAGGGATGTAAATGAGCTCGCTCCTCAGCGGAGTCACGATTGGGAGTCGCCAGGTAGATTTAACTCTTCTACCAAGATATGTGTCGTTGTATATGCAGGAGAGAGTGAGTAAAGACTACTAACTTGTCCGAGGTAAGCCCTATGCTTTCAATACCAAAATGTTGGGCAAAGAGAATGGGAGGGCTTTAAGAAAGGTATGTCAAACCGAGGTAAGCTATTGCCTTCCCCGGCAACGGCGCCAAAATGTTATCACCTAAACTGTAGTTACCCCTATGGATGGATCCAGTCATGGATGGCAATAGGGAAGGGCAACTTGAAAGGTGCAACCACGATCACCTCGACCTCCAATATGTATGGTTGTCACGCCAGTCGAGGCAACCTTCGCTTTATGTTATCTAGCCCAGACAACAAAGGGGGAGACCCGATCTACTCCCGATAGGAGAGATCAAAACCAAGACACCAAATCAGGGTATTTCCAAGTGAAGTTAGGTGTATGGTTTATCCTAGACCTAAGGATGAAGTCACAAGCCAAGTGAGGGTTCAATAGATATAGCTTTGGTTCATAGTTGAATGTAAGAGTGACTTATAATGTTTGTAGTGAGATCTAGGGCTAGTGTACTAGTTCAATGTCAAAAGATCCACTGCCTTGGGAACCGTGTCCAATGCAGGATAGTTAAAGGGTTGTATTGGGGCTAACTAGTACATGAGACAAGCTTGACCATGGTTCATGATGTCTTCAAAGGTATAGTTTACCATGCCTAAGTCAAACCACAAGTCAATCCAACAATCTAGGAAAGTTGAATTACCTTGTAGAGAAACCAGTGCCTTGGGAATTGGGAAGTGGAGTCAAAGTGGGGTTGACTTATGGTTAGGACTCCTACAACATGAGATAAGTGGACAGTATAGGTCTTGATGGTTAAATGTGTCTAGATCTAGGTTTAACCCAAGTGGACCACAATCCCTAAAAACAAGGAATGCAGTCCCCAAGGCAAGATTTGACAAAGTGACAGTCTAGACCTAGGTTTTAAAATATTCCGGTTTCAGATCTGCAATAATCTCAAGTACCCAGTTCCTAGAAGTGAATAAACTCACTTCTCCAAGGTGGTGCGACTTTACCCAAGGAGGCTTCAATTTGGGTTTAGGTGGGTCAAATCATGTCGGATGGCATCCAAACTTTAGATCCGGGTAGATCAGTCAAGTAGTAGTATGGATCTATAATTTCGTGGCAATCCACCGGTTAGATCTTTGTAGATCTGAGTTTAAGTGTTCCAAGTGGTCCAAAATGGGGATTAAATCCCTTAAAATGTGGAATGGGGCCCACAAGGTGAATTTCAAGAAAGGGACAACCTGGGTGTATGTTATTTGATGTGTAGATGTCAAATCAAGTGGAATCTCAAACACCCATGTACTAGATCTAGGTCAACTTGCTCAAATGGTGAAGTGCGCCTTCCTTGGGAGAAGCTAAGTTGGCTTGGGAGAAGGGTCAAACGGAAGCCAATCCTCACCAAACTATAGATCCGGGATGCCGTGGATGCTATAGAGGTGGGTTTTCAATATCATGCCCAACAACCCACTAGATCTTAGTAGATCTAAGAAAATGCAAAATTGGGGTTTTAATTAATTAGGGTTTTAAGTGTTTTTGACAATTGGATAGATCATGGAGATAGAACTTACCTTGAGATCATACCTGAATGATGTGGATGAGATGCCTTGATGTTGAGGAAGATTCCCGCAGAGATCAAATGAGAGATTGTTGATTTGCTTGCCAATTTGATGCCCAAGTCCACAAGTGCGCCTTCCTCTACCTGTCAAACCAAGGAATAAAGATTCAATCAGTAAGAGCAAGTATGGAAGAAATACAAGAGAAATGCAAATAGTAACATGAAATAGAAGGTCCTGGGACAGTAATACTCCCTGTTACCAACGAAGAGCTCCAAAGAAGAAGTAGGGAGAGTCTTCCCCTACCAATACCTCCTCCTCCAAGCAAATCGGCCTCCACCTGTAGATGCAAAATCGTAGTACAATAGATATGGCAAACAAGATCTCCAATAACTCAGTGCAAAGGAAGAACCAACGAACGAACACCAAAAACATTCACCACAACATTGGAGATAGATGCAATAATAATTTTCTATTCCAATAATCCAGAGCCAAAAGTCGCTTTACAATGAGAGGCTCTCTCCTTTAAATAGGAAGGAGAGGCACCAAAACCCTAACCACTTTTTGAATGAGTGGCTAAGATTAAAAGATACAAATGTCTAATCAATGGTTGAGATGAGCTCAACAACATAATACATGGATCACACATAAAATATAACATAAGTGGACAAAGTCGCCCTAGGAGAGGGGAATCCCACCAAATCATGATGACAAAATATCATAAGAGGCTCATGGTGGGTCCAAGGGGTAATTTTATCCCTCCTTGGTCAATCCCCATGGCACAATAACCAATAAACAATCATGAAAGTACCAAATCGTGCCTCCAAGGTGAAGTAGTGTATCTCCAAGGTGAAGTCGTGGTCCTCAAAGACCTCAAAAAATCCACAGAAAGTGCCATAAGTGATGGATGCGGGCCCCGATGAAGCTGAAACTGCAGGAGGAGGTGTGGAAGGTCCCGATCTATCATCACTGATCATCCCATGCCATAACTTTGCCTCAGTAGCCCAAATCGATTTCCTCAATAGCCATTTCTACCAATCCTGAAATGCCTCGGGAAACGTGAAACTGCCCAAACTGCCTCCTGGAGTGATGGCGCTGTCAAGGTGAGGGTGCCAATGTGTCCGGGAGGGGGGTAATATGGTAAAAACAAGTGGCTGGACCACCCCCTCCATCATCAGCGCCCTAGGTCATCCGGATAAAAGTCATCTCTGCTCCGACAGGGCCTCCAACAGGCCAAAACTGCACTAGGACAGCCTACTGAGGCTAAATCATCACTGTAAGTGCCCGGAACTGAAAACAAACTGTCCCATTGGACTCAGAAGGTCCAAATCTATCCAAGATGTGTACTCATACACTATATGAGTCTCTGCATGATCAAAATAAATATCCAATATACCGGAACAGGGCCAATAATAATGCGCTGTATATATACAAACACTGTTGTAACCCCAGAATCATCATCATACCCTGTAGCTGCTGCATAGAATCATCCTGTATGTGTACATAGACCATATATCATCTATCCATATCATCATAAGGTCCAACATCTCATGTCCCATGGTCCTCCATGGTCAAACTAGGTCTAACCAAGACCAAATACAACTCAGACTATCATCAATAGCTGCTGCAAGGTGTCAAGGTTAATACATGCTTTACAATTTATTCAAATAGCTTCTATAACACAGAGTAATCATGACTGGCGATCTAAATCCAAATATATAGTGTCGTTAGTTATTATTATTACTCAGACTAGACTTTCAGGATCATACTCACTTCATAGTTGTGATCAATTTGCTAGTGAAGGGTGAGGGCTGACATAAATGGCTAGGCTAAGGGATGACTTGACTATCTTGACTTTGTGACACTTTGGCAAGGGAAAGGGAATACACACCATAGTATATACTGAATGAGCAATAACACAGGGAATGGCGGTGTCTCACAAATGGATGAGTTGTTTAAAGAGGGTTTATTCACCTTCACAGATGCGCACAATCCATAATACAAGCAAGGCCAGCAATTGTTTAGATATAACATTTAAGTTCCATTGCTTTTTGGGCCTGAGTTTTCCATAGCCTTGATCTATGTGTGTTTACAAACACATTGCATAGATTTACATTTATTTTTAGGCTTTCTGCTGCAGGTGTGTTTTTAAGGCACTTGTTTACCTGAGCACTTCTAGGTGTGTCATGGACAGCTTGTTTACCTAGGTATTTATTTTTCCAAAAGATATAACATTTTATTTTTCATGGCCATTTTCATTTGGCATTTCTTTCATATACAAGATATAGCATTTGATTTTTTCCAGATTTTGTATTGATGGCAGCACTAAAAGTTTCAGGTTTAGCCAACACAACTTTAGTGACTAGGGGGAATTCTCAAGGAACTCCAACTCACCATAGGTAAGTTTTGTCACCAACTCAGAGCCGAGACACAATAAACAAGGAAGCTCATCCAGTACAGAGGCTACAGTGGGGAAAGGTCCTCCATGTCACTAGTCAAGTAGCAAATCAAGGTAATAATCTAAAAGGTAGGCCACGGATGGATGAAGACAATGAAAAGATGAAGCCAACACTAGCAAGCCATAGTATGGTGTAATGATCACCTCTATTCTCCCTAAGGAGGGTATGTACCAATGAGTATGAATAGTGAACTTCTAAGTCTGAGTAGGGACAGTAATATATATATAATAGGTCAACCAGGTCAACATATCTATATGATCGCCAGATCATGACACTAAGTGCTAAGACATGCTATAAGAATAAGTATAAAAGCAATCTAACCATAACACAATAGTATACCTGCTGAGTCATATACCTGAAAGCTCATCAACCTGTACCATCATCTGTCCTCTGAGACTGCTGCTGTAACTCTGGGCACTACTGTCTGCTCTGTACCAATGGCATAATGGCTATATCGGGCATCTCTCTGAGTGTCCTGAAACTCAGTCAAGGCATGGGGAATATAACTGCTGTCCACAATCTGATAGTGATCCAATATAAATGCTCATCTCGGCATCTCAAATGCAAGGGAACTGGCTGAATAATGTACTGGAATGAGAAAAATAATGTATGGTAGCCCGGCTACTATATATGTGATAACATCTGGCTCCGGCTGGGACAAGTGCTCGGCTGAAGTGAGCGCTTGAGAACCTCAGAATCTCTGGTCCTCGAACTCTGCTACTCGAATCCACGATCCAGCACTCTACCATTTTATTTCCAGCTTTATTCTTGCAACCTATTTTCTGCATTCACAAACATCTAAAGAAAATACCTCATGCCGCATGTGTGGGAAGAATATAAAATCAACTGAAATAAAATCTACTCTATGTCAGAAATATAAATGCATAAAGTATAAATGCAAAAAGTAAATTAAACTACTAACATAATTTGCAAAATTTGAAATTTATTGTGCAGGAAAAGAAAAAGTGACAGGTACTCAGTTAAACTAGGAGCTTACAAAGGAGCTTAGAGACTAAGAAGGTGCCAGACTCAATGGCTGAAAAGACTAACTACTGCCTAAGTAGGCTTATTTGGTTTCCTACCTACCCTAATCTAACCAGTCATCACAAATGTTAGGTAAAATCATAAATCCAGTGCAACCATTCATTAAATAAGTTAATAATTCTTCTTTGATTTTTGCTTAAAGAACGAGTCAAGACTAGATTAAGGATTAATGAAATAGATAGCACAACTTTCCTGACTTGTTCAAAAATTGAGAAAGGAGTTGAATGGTGCAAAATGAAATCATGCAAAGGGAAAGACTGATTACTGCAAACATCCTCCATCCAAGAATTGATAGGGTCATAAAAATTGTGCAAGTTATTATTCAAAATATATGGAGGACAAAGATGTGATAACAAATTTAACTCCCCTTGTTTCAAAATGCTTTCCTCATCTACCTGACCAGGATATTCAATTCTGAGAGCTCCAGGAATGATGCATAAACCAAGTAGGGATAAATTGTGGAATAAAATTAAGATTGAGATTAGCCCCACTTGTTGTTTAAGGATGGAAAATCGATGAAATTGATCTTCATATACCCCTTCCAGCCACCAAGAAGATTTAAGAATGTTATTTGTTAAAGATAACTGAAAGGGAAAATAAAACTCTGTATCTCCATTTATGCGACAATACCTAGACTCTGGTTTGAAAATTTCAACATTCAAAGATTTACCAGACCACAAATTCAAAGTAGACTTAGAAAAATTAGATGGGGGGGCGGATTGAAAATTGATTGACCCAATTTTTTTAGAAAAAGGACAGAACTTATTGCGAGCACCCCACCCCAACAATTGAAAAAGACAATCCGGAATAAAAATTGAATTGGAAAAATTATAACCATTGGATGAGTTAAGTGAAGGATTATTTCCGAGCTTCCCATAAACATTAAGATATTGATTTGAGGATTTGATTAAGGAAAACTCTTGATTAGTTTGATTCACCAACCCATCATCATGAGACTTCTCTTCAATTGATTCATCACTAAATTCATATGACGATAATTTATCAGGAATAGCATTGACCAATTGATTAACAACCATTTGAACATTTTCATAAAATTGATCTCTAAAAACAGGATGATCATTAGCTTCTAAAGAAACTTGGTTGTTGTCCCTACTTTCTTCTTCAGTGTCATGGTAAGAAAAATCATCAATTACACAAGGATTATGAAAAGGGATCTCAAAAATATTTTCAAAAGATTCACTAATGGAAGACTCAACCATGGATGCTTCTTGATGGAAATCATTGGAATCATCCTCTTCATCTGAAACTTCTTCAGGTAATGATGATAAAATTCTCATAAGTTCCCCTCTTATGTCAATATTAAGGCAATAATCCTGAGGGGTTGAAATTTGCTCAGTGTCATACATTACCTCATCATGGGACTCAATTGGTTCAGGGGAAGAGGAATTACTTTGATAAGAACAATCGTTAGTTAGCTCATTATCGTAATATTCATCATCTTCATCAAGTTGATTTTCATCAATACATTCATCGTTTGATTTCCCTTCCATAGATTCACCAATTGTTTCTTTCCATTGACTTACTAGCAACTGTTGGAACATGTCATACCCGGTGATGGATCCCGGTGCTAGATAATCAAACCATATCCGAGCATTTCCCTCTAGAGATGAACCCAGAGCCCTCATTAGAACATCCTCCTCGGTTGTTCCCAAACTATCCATATAATACCAGAGATCATACAAATGATTTATAATTGAAACACCATCGCTTCCATTGAAACGAGGTAATCTTTGATTAAAATTGTTTGGCATAGGATGAGGTGCCCCATAGATTTTAGAGAAGTCAAAGGCTTTTAAACGACCGAAAGTTCTAGGTCGCTCAGAAGCAGCCATGGATAATAATTTTATTTTTTTATTTTTTTTATTTTTATATTTATTTTTAAATTTAAGAACTTGAAAACAAAATGATACACCCCATGGGTTCTAGATAACGATAAGATCTGTTTATAGGGATGTAAATGAGCTCGCTCCTCAGCGGAGTCACGATTGGGAGTCGCCAGGTAGATTTAACTCTTCTACCAAGATATGTGTCGTTGTATATGCAGGAGAGAGTGAGTAAAGACTACTAACTTGTCCGAGGTAAGCCCTATGCTTTCAATACCAAAATGTTGGGCAAAGAGAATGGGAGGGCTTTAAGAAAGGTATGTCAAACCGAGGTAAGCTATTGCCTTCCCCGGCAACGGCGCCAAAATGTTATCACCTAAACTGTAGTTACCCCTATGGATGGATCCAGTCATGGATGGCAATAGGGAAGGGCAACTTGAAAGGTGCAACCACGATCACCTCGACCTCCAATATGTATGGTTGTCACGCCAGTCGAGGCAACCTTCGCTTTATGTTATCTAGCCCAGACAACAAAGGGGGAGACCCGATCTACTCCCGATAGGAGAGATCAAAACCAAGACACCAAATCAGGGTATTTCCAAGTGAAGTTAGGTGTATGGTTTATCCTAGACCTAAGGATGAAGTCACAAGCCAAGTGAGGGTTCAATAGATATAGCTTTGGTTCATAGTTGAATGTAAGAGTGACTTATAATGTTTGTAGTGAGATCTAGGGCTAGTGTACTAGTTCAATGTCAAAAGATCCACTGCCTTGGGAACCGTGTCCAATGCAGGATAGTTAAAGGGTTGTATTGGGGCTAACTAGTACATGAGACAAGCTTGACCATGGTTCATGATGTCTTCAAAGGTATAGTTTACCATGCCTAAGTCAAACCACAAGTCAATCCAACAATCTAGGAAAGTTGAATTACCTTGTAGAGAAACCAGTGCCTTGGGAATTGGGAAGTGGAGTCAAAGTGGGGTTGACTTATGGTTAGGACTCCTACAACATGAGATAAGTGGACAGTATAGGTCTTGATGGTTAAATGTGTCTAGATCTAGGTTTAACCCAAGTGGACCACAATCCCTAAAAACAAGGAATGCAGTCCCCAAGGCAAGATTTGACAAAGTGACAGTCTAGACCTAGGTTTTAAAATATTCCGGTTTCAGATCTGCAATAATCTCAAGTACCCAGTTCCTAGAAGTGAATAAACTCACTTCTCCAAGGTGGTGCGACTTTACCCAAGGAGGCTTCAATTTGGGTTTAGGTGGGTCAAATCATGTCGGATGGCATCCAAACTTTAGATCCGGGTAGATCAGTCAAGTAGTAGTATGGATCTATAATTTCGTGGCAATCCACCGGTTAGATCTTTGTAGATCTGAGTTTAAGTGTTCCAAGTGGTCCAAAATGGGGATTAAATCCCTTAAAATGTGGAATGGGGCCCACAAGGTGAATTTCAAGAAAGGGACAACCTGGGTGTATGTTATTTGATGTGTAGATGTCAAATCAAGTGGAATCTCAAACACCCATGTACTAGATCTAGGTCAACTTGCTCAAATGGTGAAGTGCGCCTTCCTTGGGAGAAGCTAAGTTGGCTTGGGAGAAGGGTCAAACGGAAGCCAATCCTCACCAAACTATAGATCCGGGATGCCGTGGATGCTATAGAGGTGGGTTTTCAATATCATGCCCAACAACCCACTAGATCTTAGTAGATCTAAGAAAATGCAAAATTGGGGTTTTAATTAATTAGGGTTTTAAGTGTTTTTGACAATTGGATAGATCATGGAGATAGAACTTACCTTGAGATCATACCTGAATGATGTGGATGAGATGCCTTGATGTTGAGGAAGATTCCCGCAGAGATCAAATGAGAGATTGTTGATTTGCTTGCCAATTTGATGCCCAAGTCCACAAGTGCGCCTTCCTCTACCTGTCAAACCAAGGAATAAAGATTCAATCAGTAAGAGCAAGTATGGAAGAAATACAAGAGAAATGCAAATAGTAACATGAAATAGAAGGTCCTGGGACAGTAATACTCCCTGTTACCAACGAAGAGCTCCAAAGAAGAAGTAGGGAGAGTCTTCCCCTACCAATACCTCCTCCTCCAAGCAAATCGGCCTCCACCTGTAGATGCAAAATCGTAGTACAATAGATATGGCAAACAAGATCTCCAATAACTCAGTGCAAAGGAAGAACCAACGAACGAACACCAAAAACATTCACCACAACATTGGAGATAGATGCAATAATAATTTTCTATTCCAATAATCCAGAGCCAAAAGTCGCTTTACAATGAGAGGCTCTCTCCTTTAAATAGGAAGGAGAGGCACCAAAACCCTAACCACTTTTTGAATGAGTGGCTAAGATTAAAAGATACAAATGTCTAATCAATGGTTGAGATGAGCTCAACAACATAATACATGGATCACACATAAAATATAACATAAGTGGACAAAGTCGCCCTAGGAGAGGGGAATCCCACCAAATCATGATGACAAAATATCATAAGAGGCTCATGGTGGGTCCAAGGGGTAATTTTATCCCTCCTTGGTCAATCCCCATGGCACAATAACCAATAAACAATCATGAAAGTACCAAATCGTGCCTCCAAGGTGAAGTAGTGTATCTCCAAGGTGAAGTCGTGGTCCTCAAAGACCTCAAAAAATCCACAGAAAGTGCCATAAGTGATGGATGCGGGCCCCGATGAAGCTGAAACTGCAGGAGGAGGTGTGGAAGGTCCCGATCTATCATCACTGATCATCCCATGCCATAACTTTGCCTCAGTAGCCCAAATCGATTTCCTCAATAGCCATTTCTACCAATCCTGAAATGCCTCGGGAAACGTGAAACTGCCCAAACTGCCTCCTGGAGTGATGGCGCTGTCAAGGTGAGGGTGCCAATGTGTCCGGGAGGGGGGTAATATGGTAAAAACAAGTGGCTGGACCACCCCCTCCATCATCAGCGCCCTAGGTCATCCGGATAAAAGTCATCTCTGCTCCGACAGGGCCTCCAACAGGCCAAAACTGCACTAGGACAGCCTACTGAGGCTAAATCATCACTGTAAGTGCCCGGAACTGAAAACAAACTGTCCCATTGGACTCAGAAGGTCCAAATCTATCCAAGATGTGTACTCATACACTATATGAGTCTCTGCATGATCAAAATAAATATCCAATATACCGGAACAGGGCCAATAATAATGCGCTGTATATATACAAACACTGTTGTAACCCCAGAATCATCATCATACCCTGTAGCTGCTGCATAGAATCATCCTGTATGTGTACATAGACCATATATCATCTATCCATATCATCATAAGGTCCAACATCTCATGTCCCATGGTCCTCCATGGTCAAACTAGGTCTAACCAAGACCAAATACAACTCAGACTATCATCAATAGCTGCTGCAAGGTGTCAAGGTTAATACATGCTTTACAATTTATTCAAATAGCTTCTATAACACAGAGTAATCATGACTGGCGATCTAAATCCAAATATATAGTGTCGTTAGTTATTATTATTACTCAGACTAGACTTTCAGGATCATACTCACTTCATAGTTGTGATCAATTTGCTAGTGAAGGGTGAGGGCTGACATAAATGGCTAGGCTAAGGGATGACTTGACTATCTTGACTTTGTGACACTTTGGCAAGGGAAAGGGAATACACACCATAGTATATACTGAATGAGCAATAACACAGGGAATGGCGGTGTCTCACAAATGGATGAGTTGTTTAAAGAGGGTTTATTCACCTTCACAGATGCGCACAATCCATAATACAAGCAAGGCCAGCAATTGTTTAGATATAACATTTAAGTTCCATTGCTTTTTGGGCCTGAGTTTTCCATAGCCTTGATCTATGTGTGTTTACAAACACATTGCATAGATTTACATTTATTTTTAGGCTTTCTGCTGCAGGTGTGTTTTTAAGGCACTTGTTTACCTGAGCACTTCTAGGTGTGTCATGGACAGCTTGTTTACCTAGGTATTTATTTTTCCAAAAGATATAACATTTTATTTTTCATGGCCATTTTCATTTGGCATTTCTTTCATATACAAGATATAGCATTTGATTTTTTCCAGATTTTGTATTGATGGCAGCACTAAAAGTTTCAGGTTTAGCCAACACAACTTTAGTGACTAGGGGGAATTCTCAAGGAACTCCAACTCACCATAGGTAAGTTTTGTCACCAACTCAGAGCCGAGACACAATAAACAAGGAAGCTCATCCAGTACAGAGGCTACAGTGGGGAAAGGTCCTCCATGTCACTAGTCAAGTAGCAAATCAAGGTAATAATCTAAAAGGTAGGCCACGGATGGATGAAGACAATGAAAAGATGAAGCCAACACTAGCAAGCCATAGTATGGTGTAATGATCACCTCTATTCTCCCTAAGGAGGGTATGTACCAATGAGTATGAATAGTGAACTTCTAAGTCTGAGTAGGGACAGTAATATATATATAATAGGTCAACCAGGTCAACATATCTATATGATCGCCAGATCATGACACTAAGTGCTAAGACATGCTATAAGAATAAGTATAAAAGCAATCTAACCATAACACAATAGTATACCTGCTGAGTCATATACCTGAAAGCTCATCAACCTGTACCATCATCTGTCCTCTGAGACTGCTGCTGTAACTCTGGGCACTACTGTCTGCTCTGTACCAATGGCATAATGGCTATATCGGGCATCTCTCTGAGTGTCCTGAAACTCAGTCAAGGCATGGGGAATATAACTGCTGTCCACAATCTGATAGTGATCCAATATAAATGCTCATCTCGGCATCTCAAATGCAAGGGAACTGGCTGAATAATGTACTGGAATGAGAAAAATAATGTATGGTAGCCCGGCTACTATATATGTGATAACATCTGGCTCCGGCTGGGACAAGTGCTCGGCTGAAGTGAGCGCTTGAGAACCTCAGAATCTCTGGTCCTCGAACTCTGCTACTCGAATCCACGATCCAGCACTCTACCATTTTATTTCCAGCTTTATTCTTGCAACCTATTTTCTGCATTCACAAACATCTAAAGAAAATACCTCATGCCGCATGTGTGGGAAGAATATAAAATCAACTGAAATAAAATCTACTCTATGTCAGAAATATAAATGCATAAAGTATAAATGCAAAAAGTAAATTAAACTACTAACATAATTTGCAAAATTTGAAATTTATTGTGCAGGAAAAGAAAAAGTGACAGGTACTCAGTTAAACTAGGAGCTTACAAAGGAGCTTAGAGACTAAGAAGGTGCCAGACTCAATGGCTGAAAAGACTAACTACTGCCTAAGTAGGCTTATTTGGTTTCCTACCTACCCTAATCTAACCAGTCATCACAAATGTTAGGTAAAATCATAAATCCAGTGCAACCATTCATTAAATAAGTTAATAATTCTTCTTTGATTTTTGCTTAAAGAACGAGTCAAGACTAGATTAAGGATTAATGAAATAGATAGCACAACTTTCCTGACTTGTTCAAAAATTGAGAAAGGAGTTGAATGGTGCAAAATGAAATCATGCAAAGGGAAAGACTGATTACTGCAAACATCCTCCATCCAAGAATTGATAGGGTCATAAAAATTGTGCAAGTTATTATTCAAAATATATGGAGGACAAAGATGTGATAACAAATTTAACTCCCCTTGTTTCAAAATGCTTTCCTCATCTACCTGACCAGGATATTCAATTCTGAGAGCTCCAGGAATGATGCATAAACCAAGTAGGGATAAATTGTGGAATAAAATTAAGATTGAGATTAGCCCCACTTGTTGTTTAAGGATGGAAAATCGATGAAATTGATCTTCATATACCCCTTCCAGCCACCAAGAAGATTTAAGAATGTTATTTGTTAAAGATAACTGAAAGGGAAAATAAAACTCTGTATCTCCATTTATGCGACAATACCTAGACTCTGGTTTGAAAATTTCAACATTCAAAGATTTACCAGACCACAAATTCAAAGTAGACTTAGAAAAATTAGATGGGGGGGCGGATTGAAAATTGATTGACTCAATTTTTTTAGAAAAAGGACAGAACTTATTGCGAGCACCCCACCCCAACAATTGAAAAAGACAATCCGGAATAAAAATTGAATTGGAAAAATTATAACCATTGGATGAGTTAAGTGAAGGATTATTTCCGAGCTTCCCATAAACATTAAGATATTGATTTGAGGATTTGATTAAGGAAAACTCTTGATTAGTTTGATTCACCAACCCATCATCATGAGACTTCTCTTCAATTGATTCATCACTAAATTCATATGACGATAATTTATCAGGAATAGCATTGACCAATTGATTAACAACCATTTGAACATTTTCATAAAATTGATCTCTAAAAACAGGATGATCATTAGCTTCTAAAGAAACTTGGTTGTTGTCCCTACTTTCTTCTTCAGTGTCATGGTAAGAAAAATCATCAATTACACAAGGATTATGAAAAGGGATCTCAAAAATATTTTCAAAAGATTCACTAATGGAAGACTCAACCATGGATGCTTCTTGATGGAAATCATTGGAATCATCCTCTTCATCTGAAACTTCTTCAGGTAATGATGATAAAATTCTCATAAGTTCCCCTCTTATGTCAATATTAAGGCAATAATCCTGAGGGGTTGAAATTTGCTCAGTGTCATACATTACCTCATCATGGGACTCAATTGGTTCAGGGGAAGAGGAATTACTTTGATAAGAACAATCGTTAGTTAGCTCATTATCGTAATATTCATCATCTTCATCAAGTTGATTTTCATCAATACATTCATCGTTTGATTTCCCTTCCATAGATTCACCAATTGTTTCTTTCCATTGACTTACTAGCAACTGTTGGAACATGTCATACCCGGTGATGGATCCCGGTGCTAGATAATCAAACCATATCCGAGCATTTCCCTCTAGAGATGAACCCAGAGCCCTCATTAGAACATCCTCCTCGGTTGTTCCCAAACTATCCATATAATACCAGAGATCATACAAATGATTTATAATTGAAACACCATCGCTTCCATTGAAACGAGGTAATCTTTGATTAAAATTGTTTGGCATAGGATGAGGTGCCCCATAGATTTTAGAGAAGTCAAAGGCTTTTAAACGACCGAAAGTTCTAGGTCGCTCAGAAGCAGCCATGGATAATAATTTTATTTTTTTATTTTTTTTATTTTTATATTTATTTTTAAATTTAAGAACTTGAAAACAAAATGATACACCCCATGGGTTCTAGATAACGATAAGATCTGTTTATAGGGATGTAAATGAGCTCGCTCCTCAGCGGAGTCACGATTGGGAGTCGCCAGGTAGATTTAACTCTTCTACCAAGATATGTGTCGTTGTATATGCAGGAGAGAGTGAGTAAAGACTACTAACTTGTCCGAGGTAAGCCCTATGCTTTCAATACCAAAATGTTGGGCAAAGAGAATGGGAGGGCTTTAAGAAAGGTATGTCAAACCGAGGTAAGCTATTGCCTTCCCCGGCAACGGCGCCAAAATGTTATCACCTAAACTGTAGTTACCCCTATGGATGGATCCAGTCATGGATGGCAATAGGGAAGGGCAACTTGAAAGGTGCAACCACGATCACCTCGACCTCCAATATGTATGGTTGTCACGCCAGTCGAGGCAACCTTCGCTTTATGTTATCTAGCCCAGACAACAAAGGGGGAGACCCGATCTACTCCCGATAGGAGAGATCAAAACCAAGACACCAAATCAGGGTATTTCCAAGTGAAGTTAGGTGTATGGTTTATCCTAGACCTAAGGATGAAGTCACAAGCCAAGTGAGGGTTCAATAGATATAGCTTTGGTTCATAGTTGAATGTAAGAGTGACTTATAATGTTTGTAGTGAGATCTAGGGCTAGTGTACTAGTTCAATGTCAAAAGATCCACTGCCTTGGGAACCGTGTCCAATGCAGGATAGTTAAAGGGTTGTATTGGGGCTAACTAGTACATGAGACAAGCTTGACCATGGTTCATGATGTCTTCAAAGGTATAGTTTACCATGCCTAAGTCAAACCACAAGTCAATCCAACAATCTAGGAAAGTTGAATTACCTTGTAGAGAAACCAGTGCCTTGGGAATTGGGAAGTGGAGTCAAAGTGGGGTTGACTTATGGTTAGGACTCCTACAACATGAGATAAGTGGACAGTATAGGTCTTGATGGTTAAATGTGTCTAGATCTAGGTTTAACCCAAGTGGACCACAATCCCTAAAAACAAGGAATGCAGTCCCCAAGGCAAGATTTGACAAAGTGACAGTCTAGACCTAGGTTTTAAAATATTCCGGTTTCAGATCTGCAATAATCTCAAGTACCCAGTTCCTAGAAGTGAATAAACTCACTTCTCCAAGGTGGTGCGACTTTACCCAAGGAGGCTTCAATTTGGGTTTAGGTGGGTCAAATCATGTCGGATGGCATCCAAACTTTAGATCCGGGTAGATCAGTCAAGTAGTAGTATGGATCTATAATTTCGTGGCAATCCACCGGTTAGATCTTTGTAGATCTGAGTTTAAGTGTTCCAAGTGGTCCAAAATGGGGATTAAATCCCTTAAAATGTGGAATGGGGCCCACAAGGTGAATTTCAAGAAAGGGACAACCTGGGTGTATGTTATTTGATGTGTAGATGTCAAATCAAGTGGAATCTCAAACACCCATGTACTAGATCTAGGTCAACTTGCTCAAATGGTGAAGTGCGCCTTCCTTGGGAGAAGCTAAGTTGGCTTGGGAGAAGGGTCAAACGGAAGCCAATCCTCACCAAACTATAGATCCGGGATGCCGTGGATGCTATAGAGGTGGGTTTTCAATATCATGCCCAACAACCCACTAGATCTTAGTAGATCTAAGAAAATGCAAAATTGGGGTTTTAATTAATTAGGGTTTTAAGTGTTTTTGACAATTGGATAGATCATGGAGATAGAACTTACCTTGAGATCATACCTGAATGATGTGGATGAGATGCCTTGATGTTGAGGAAGATTCCCGCAGAGATCAAATGAGAGATTGTTGATTTGCTTGCCAATTTGATGCCCAAGTCCACAAGTGCGCCTTCCTCTACCTGTCAAACCAAGGAATAAAGATTCAATCAGTAAGAGCAAGTATGGAAGAAATACAAGAGAAATGCAAATAGTAACATGAAATAGAAGGTCCTGGGACAGTAATACTCCCTGTTACCAACGAAGAGCTCCAAAGAAGAAGTAGGGAGAGTCTTCCCCTACCAATACCTCCTCCTCCAAGCAAATCGGCCTCCACCTGTAGATGCAAAATCGTGGTACAATAGATATGGCAAACAAGATCTCCAATAACTCAGTGCAAAGGAAGAACCAACGAACGAACACCAAAAACATTCACCACAACATTGGAGATAGATGCAATAATAATTTTCTATTCCAATAATCCAGAGCCAAAAGTCGCTTTACAATGAGAGGCTCTCTCCTTTAAATAGGAAGGAGAGGCACCAAAACCCTAACCACTTTTTGAATGAGTGGCTAAGATTAAAAGATACAAATGTCTAATCAATGGTTGAGATGAGCTCAACAACATAATACATGGATCACACATAAAATATAACATAAGTGGACAAAGTCGCCCTAGGAGAGGGGAATCCCACCAAATCATGATGACAAAATATCATAAGAGGCTCATGGTGGGTCCAAGGGGTAATTTTATCCCTCCTTGGTCAATCCCCATGGCACAATAACCAATAAACAATCATGAAAGTACCAAATCGTGCCTCCAAGGTGAAGTAGTGTATCTCCAAGGTGAAGTCGTGGTCCTCAAAGACCTCAAAAAATCCACAGAAAGTGCCATAAGTGATGGATGCGGGCCCCGATGAAGCTGAAACTGCAGGAGGAGGTGTGGAAGGTCCCGATCTATCATCACTGATCATCCCATGCCATAACTTTGCCTCAGTAGCCCAAATCGATTTCCTCAATAGCCATTTCTACCAATCCTGAAATGCCTCGGGAAACGTGAAACTGCCCAAACTGCCTCCTGGAGTGATGGCGCTGTCAAGGTGAGGGTGCCAATGTGTCCGGGAGGGGGGTAATATGGTAAAAACAAGTGGCTGGACCACCCCCTCCATCATCAGCGCCCTAGGTCATCCGGATAAAAGTCATCTCTGCTCCGACAGGGCCTCCAACAGGCCAAAACTGCACTAGGACAGCCTACTGAGGCTAAATCATCACTGTAAGTGCCCGGAACTGAAAACAAACTGTCCCATTGGACTCAGAAGGTCCAAATCTATCCAAGATGTGTACTCATACACTATATGAGTCTCTGCATGATCAAAATAAATATCCAATATACCGGAACAGGGCCAATAATAATGCGCTGTATATATACAAACACTGTTGTAACCCCAGAATCATCATCATACCCTGTAGCTGCTGCATAGAATCATCCTGTATGTGTACATAGACCATATATCATCTATCCATATCATCATAAGGTCCAACATCTCATGTCCCATGGTCCTCCATGGTCAAACTAGGTCTAACCAAGACCAAATACAACTCAGACTATCATCAATAGCTGCTGCAAGGTGTCAAGGTTAATACATGCTTTACAATTTATTCAAATAGCTTCTATAACACAGAGTAATCATGACTGGCGATCTAAATCCAAATATATAGTGTCGTTAGTTATTATTATTACTCAGACTAGACTTTCAGGATCATACTCACTTCATAGTTGTGATCAATTTGCTAGTGAAGGGTGAGGGCTGACATAAATGGCTAGGCTAAGGGATGACTTGACTATCTTGACTTTGTGACACTTTGGCAAGGGAAAGGGAATACACACCATAGTATATACTGAATGAGCAATAACACAGGGAATGGCGGTGTCTCACAAATGGATGAGTTGTTTAAAGAGGGTTTATTCACCTTCACAGATGCGCACAATCCATAATACAAGCAAGGCCAGCAATTGTTTAGATATAACATTTAAGTTCCATTGCTTTTTGGGCCTGAGTTTTCCATAGCCTTGATCTATGTGTGTTTACAAACACATTGCATAGATTTACATTTATTTTTAGGCTTTCTGCTGCAGGTGTGTTTTTAAGGCACTTGTTTACCTGAGCACTTCTAGGTGTGTCATGGACAGCTTGTTTACCTAGGTATTTATTTTTCCAAAAGATATAACATTTTATTTTTCATGGCCATTTTCATTTGGCATTTCTTTCATATACAAGATATAGCATTTGATTTTTTCCAGATTTTGTATTGATGGCAGCACTAAAAGTTTCAGGTTTAGCCAACACAACTTTAGTGACTAGGGGGAATTCTCAAGGAACTCCAACTCACCATAGGTAAGTTTTGTCACCAACTCAGAGCCGAGACACAATAAACAAGGAAGCTCATCCAGTACAGAGGCTACAGTGGGGAAAGGTCCTCCATGTCACTAGTCAAGTAGCAAATCAAGGTAATAATCTAAAAGGTAGGCCACGGATGGATGAAGACAATGAAAAGATGAAGCCAACACTAGCAAGCCATAGTATGGTGTAATGATCACCTCTATTCTCCCTAAGGAGGGTATGTACCAATGAGTATGAATAGTGAACTTCTAAGTCTGAGTAGGGACAGTAATATATATATAATAGGTCAACCAGGTCAACATATCTATATGATCGCCAGATCATGACACTAAGTGCTAAGACATGCTATAAGAATAAGTATAAAAGCAATCTAACCATAACACAATAGTATACCTGCTGAGTCATATACCTGAAAGCTCATCAACCTGTACCATCATCTGTCCTCTAAGACTGCTGCTGTAACTCTGGGCACTACTGTCTGCTCTGTACCAATGGCATAATGGCTATATCGGGCATCTCTCTGAGTGTCCTGAAACTCAGTCAAGGCATGGGGAATATAACTGCTGTCCACAATCTGATAGTGATCCAATATAAATGCTCATCTCGGCATCTCAAATGCAAGGGAACTGGCTGAATAATGTACTGGAATGAGAAAAATAATGTATGGTAGCCCGGCTACTATATATGTGATAACAGGGCCCACCCTTAAATTAAGGAAAATTGGTCCAAATGGGGTCCACAAGGTGAAGATCAAGATGAAATGGCACTAGAGGGTTTGCTAATCAATGGATCTAATGATTTGACAAGGAACAAGCAATGCCCAAATTGTGGATCTAGCAAAAGCCCACCTACCCAACAAGTGCAACCTCCCTTGGAGAGGCCCAGTGCCTTAGATGAGGGGATAAATGGAGTCGGATGCCCACCAAATTTTAGATCTGAGATGTCTTAATTATTATAGAGGTGGGTTTTAATTATTAAGCCCAAGCGATTGCTAGATCTCCATAGATCTGAAAAATATAAAAAATGAGGGTTTTGACTTTAACGGTTTTGAGATCTAGAGAATAAATGGATAAGTTAGAGGATAAAATACATACCTTTCAAGCATACCTGGATAATGAAGATGGATGCCGATTATGACGAGGATTACTTCCACAAAGATCAAATGAAAGAAGATGTAGTTTCTCTTGCTTATGCGTTTTGCCCTAGTCCACAAGTGCGCCCCTCTCTTCCTGCAAAACCAAGGAGACAAAGCTCAATTAGCACAACAAAAATGAGGGTAGATACAAGTAAGAGGAAAAAGATAGAGAATAATTGGTACAAAGACATAATCACTCCCTGTTTGAACCAAAATTTGACAGAAGATTGCAGGGCAAGCCTCTCCACCAATGCACACTCCTCCCAAATCGTCCTCTTCACCTGGAAATCGATATAGTGGAAAAAATACAAGATAGCTACAAAAATCCTTCAGTGCAATGTAGAAGCATTTACAATCATCATAGCCAAACACCCATTTCAAGATCCAAGCAAGTACTCAAAAGATATTTCTTCTATTTCGGTAGCCAAGAGCCAAAAATCTCTAGATGCCTTTACAACAGGGGGGCCTCTTCCTTAAATAGGAGGAGAGAGACCAAAACCCTAACCACTTTATGAATGGGTGGTCGAGGTCAAAATATAAACATAATACAATCAATGACCAAGATGAGCCAGTACAATATAACATGGATCACTCACATGAGGGGGGTGCGCACTCACTAAAGGATGCCCTAGGGGGGTGCGCACCACATAAAAGTGACTAAGATACAATTGTGCCAATAAGATGACAAGGACAAGTGACTAGGAGCACATGGTGGGGCTAGGAGGTCTTATTATCCTTCACTAGCATCACCCCATGGCACAATAATATAACATATGACTCAATGACATGTCCAAGTGAGCAAATGATCAAATCCTGGCCCCCTCAACTGAGAGAAGAATGCATCAAAAGACAACCCGGAGATTGTGTGGACCCCACTGAATGCTGCAAGCTGATCTGGAAGGAGTGGGATACACCATAAATGACCTCTGAACATACCTCATGCCAAAAATTTGCCTCAATTGCCCAAATCGATTTCTTTAATGACCTTTTTATTCCATTTTTATCCCCCTGAAAAACCATCACACTGCCCACAGCCCACTGCCTGGTGCCCAGGCACAAAATCTGACTGTACCATCATGTCCGGAGAGGGGGTAATATGGTAATGACAAGTGGCTGGACCACCCCTCTCCTCTGTAGCGTCCTAGGCAACAACTCTCATCATAGTTACTTCTAGACAATCCAACTCAGCAAGGCCAAACTGGTCAATAGGTGAATAACTGCTCATATCATCACTCAAAGTGCCTGGAACTGAAAAATAAGTGTCTCAATGGGTCCAAAATAACCAAATCTACTAGAGATGAGTACTCCTACACCTCATGGTAACCTGTAAGATCATCTGTAGCATCCACCATACCCGGACAAATAAAAATATGATGGTATGGAAGTAACGATAATCAATAAAAAGTGCTTCAACCATCATCTGAAACCTGTGTCCAATATATGGAATCATCAAAAGGCATATCAAGGACCATGGATCAACATCATACAACATAACTGGTCCAACTCATCAAAGATCCCAAGGTTGGCCTTGGTCAAACTGATCAAAATATGACCTAGGCTAGAGAAGCCTGCTGCTGCAAGTGCAAATGGTTAAGACATGCTCTTTTAATCATTTTCATAGCAAGACTTTTAAAACATCAAGCATCATTTCACTGGCAGTTAATAGATAATTATAATTAATCATAGGTTAAAATAATAATTTACTTTCAAAAGAACCTCAAGGATATACTCATTTTGTAAACATGATCAATTTGATAGCAGAGGGTGAAGGCTAGGCAAAGGGGAATGACTTTGACTGACTCAACACTATGATACTTTGGATAAGGGAAAGGGTATTACACTTTTAAGCATATGTTGGATAAAGAATACACAAGGGATGGCCAATGCACATCATATACTTGCTGGGTCATATACCTGCATCTGTAATTTGGACCAACTATAACCCCCGAGAACGCTGCTGCTGAAGCTCTAATCACTGCACTGCATTTGTATGGAACAAAAGGTCATCTCGGTCAAGAGGCTCAGCCCTGGCATAAGATCTACTGCATGTCTGATATAGGGCCTGCTTTGATGTGTGAGTGATCACAAATGACACTGCTCATCATAGTTGATCTCACTGAAGCTATGTAAAGGCAAAGCTCAAAAATATGCAGATAACTGCTCTGCAATCATGGTAGCCCAACTACTATGACAGGTTGCAACAAACTTGCTTCCTTGGTGGAGCCAAAGGAGCCTTCTTCAAATTGGAAAAGTAGTGGTTTTAAAAACCTCTTTTTGAAGGCAACAAAGGGCCTTTTTTGGTAGATGCAAAAGCCTTGTTTGGTGGCTACAAAAGCCGTGTTTGGTGGCTGCAAAAGCCTCCTTAGTGGTTGTAAAAGCTTGGCTATGAATGCCCTTCTCAACCTGCAAAAAGCTTGATAAACAATACTATCACACTAGCTAGTTTAGCATCCCCTCGCTTTGATAGCATATAAGATTTGAGCATTCATAGATCTAGGTGCAAAAGCTAACAAGATATGATGATTAAATCAAGCATGAACAGTTGTGCAATGATATATATGAATGATTACACATTAATTTTGAAGAGAAGAAAGACAATGATTTTATTATCAGAGTACTAAATTAATGAAAAGAGGTTATAATATATAGGAGAGCAATTCGAATTAGGTTAAGGATCAATTCGAATTGTCCATGCTATGAATAGAGGGTTCATGCTATGCACAGAGTGCTAGTCAGGCTTGATTGAGAGCAAATAACCCTATTTAGCCATGCATGCACTCTTAAACTAAGCTTAATTGATTAAGGAACTCATTGATCGCTCAGTTTAACTGACTAATGCAAGTAGTTTCCTAAACTCACTCAAAAGAGGGCGCTACAAGACCAACTGGGGCGCTAATGAGTGTTTGGGGTAGTTTATTGTCAGTTAGGACTTAGTTTAGTGGAGTAACTTAAGTCTTAACTGAGACACACTCCTAAAATCAAGAAAAAATCCCCCAAATCAGGGAATGTGCTCCCTAAATCAAGGAAGTCGCTCCCAAAACTAGGGTTTTGTCTCTTGGGTGATTCAGGAGGTGTTTTTAGGTGTGATTGGACCCTTTAGACTCATCCACACATGCTCCAGGAGGGTTATTTACTCTAACAAGTTCATGTCCGAGCCACATTAGTCAACACTCCATCTTAGCTAGGAAGGAATTATGCACCAATCCAAGGTTGTCTCAGAATCCTTCAAGCTTCCCTTTTGCTAAGGGCTTGGTCAGAATATCAACAACCTATTGATTTGTGGCCACATGTTGGAGCTTTACTGCTTCCTTTTGAATCTTGTCTCAAATGAAGTGATATTTGATCTTGATGTGGTTGGATCTGTCTATGTCATGAATCAATATATCCTCAGAGAGTTTGATACAACTTTGATTCTCATAGTAAATCACCATGAAATCCAACTACTGATCAAATAATCTTGCAAGCAACTTGTGAAGCCAGATGGATGCACAACTAGTAGCATTGGTTGCTATACACTATTTTTATTGCGTCGAGTGCCATGGAAGTCCACTTTCTGTTGAACCAGAATATCATCGTTGATCCCAAGCTAAAACAGTAGCTTGAGGTGCTCTTCCTATCTGATGCACTGCTTGTCCAATTTAAGTTTGAATATCCTTGCAACTTCACCTCACCATCTTCAAGATATCTCAACCCATACTTCATTGTGCCCCTTAAGTATCTAAGCACATGTTTTGTTGCTACCCAATGCTCTTGCCTCAACTCCACCATGAATTGACTCAAGGTGTTCACTGCAAACATATATTTGGCCTAGTGTTGATTAGATACATCAAAGAACTATCATTTTCCTATATAGCGTGGGATCCACCATGTTACGATGGTACCAGCATCAACGTACCTACAGAGGTACCCCAGGGAGAGGCTAGCATTTTTTCGACTTGGAGAGTGTGATACAACCACTTTGCATAGGTGGGGTCATGGCAGATCCTCTGGCCCCCTCTTGGGGGTACTATGGCTTAATGGAACTGCTGAATGCCTCATAAAAGGGCTTGAAGCCCTGAGGTTGGTGACCGGGGCCCCCAGGAATGGGTTTTTGGACCACATGACTCCCCCCATTACTTTTACACCGGTGGCATGCCTTTCTTCAGCACTGGGGCCCATGTCATGGCCCTAGGTCTTCTCCTGCACCCTCTTGATGCTCCAGAGCTCCAGCGCTAGCTCTCCTTGGCCTCCACAGAGGATGACGTCATCCTTTCCTTGGATGCAAAATGCTTGTTTTGAGGGGGGGCGTTGAGGGTTTTTCACTATTTATGGGGTTAGTAGGGGTATGATGACCCCCCCTCCACATCTCAGCCTTCAATTCAGCCCGATGTGACCTCTTTCAGTCATTTTTGACATGTAGGGGTGAATACTGGGAAAAAAGTCCCAATTCTCCCACTCTTATCATTATTTTATATTATTTTTGTTTTAATTTTAAGTTGGCATTTTGAATATTAAATTGACCTTATTTTATGTAAAAGTGAGTGTGAGATCATATAAATTCAATCTCCTCACTTCATTTTAAATCATCAACTCTTGGGATAAGATCATTATGTCTGCTATTTGCCCTAACTAGGGCTCTTTGAAGGGATGCACTCCTTGACATTGTGACACTGTGATACTTCGATACTTCGATACTGTGATACTTTGATACTGTGATACTTGACACTGTGATACTTTGGATGAGGGACATGGTGTTACACACTTAAGCATGTGCTGGACAAAGAATACACAAGGAATGGCGATGTCTCACAAATGGATAAGTTGTTCAGAGAAGTGCTTATTCAACCTTGGCAAAAATGTCTGTTATCCACTAAATTGCACTTAGTGGATTCCGAGTGAACCGTTGAAGTTGTGAACATTTTCAATGTTCATCATCTGTGTTCCGAGATCCATCAGGCCAAAATTTTTTGGCCCTTTGTAAATTTTTGCATGTCCAGACTCCTACGGGGAATTGTAATAAGTTGGTCTAGCATGAGTGTTTTTTATGAAAGGTTTGGCCTTCCTTAACGTTTATTATTAGGGGGATACTCTAGAGTGTTTTTTCCTTAGGAATTATGCGTTACTCTTCAGTGACGTATAATTCCCGAGTTTTTCACTCACACCTCCAAAGTTGGAGTGTTTCCATGATGATGAGTTTTGAGGGGTTATTAAAACCTACCGGAATGTATGTTTGTAACATGCTAGCCATCAGTATTGAGTCATATGGACATGCACTAGGTCCCCTAAGATTTTTGAGTCATTCTAAGAAAATTATTTTTTCTCAGTTTATGAGATTTTTTAATAATTTAATTAAAAAATGAGAAAAGTGATAAAAGATGGGTTAGGAGGTGAAATTGGACATGGGGGTGCTCGTTTTCTAACCAGAGCACCCATAAAACCCCTAAACCCACTTTTCCTAAGTATTGAGTGATTATTTTTCACTTAATCAAATTTCTCTCCAAAATATCAAAAAAGTATTTTTTAATTAAAAAATAATGGATTTGCAGAAAATCCAAACTCCTACAGAAAAGGTAGGTGGTATGGTGAGTTGGCCCAGATGAACTGGCAAGGACATTTAAAGAAGATCGTAATCAATATTGGAGTGTTGTGAGCATTGATTTGATTGGGAAGAGGTGGCAGCCATCCCATTGAATACCACTCCAACCACGATATCAATCATGATTTGGATCCTACATTTGTCATTTGATGCCCTAAATGGCTCTCTTCTTCACAAATTCGAATTTGTGGTTGGAGAGGTGTCAAGTGGAGGTTAAGAAGTGTCAAATGGTTAGAGAAATGTGTCATTAACCTCCCCAAACCCCTCACATGTGTCAACAAGCCTTTTCCAAGTGTATCAATGCATTTCTCCAAGTGTCAAAGAGGATCTATCTTGGGAAATGCACCTTCCCCTCTCTCCTTTTTCTATTTAAGCAAGGCATTGCTCCATTGAGTTTCATGGATGCATAGAACCTCTACTATTGAGTAATATAATTTTGAAGACTTTGGAGGTCTATCGGGTGCATCTTGTGTTGTAATGCTATACATATGAGGTGATATTGTTGATATTTTATGCTATTTCATGCTTTCATTGTGTAGATTTAGTCTATTGGATATAGAAGCAAATATTTCGGTTGTAATTTGTTTGTTTATGCTTAGATATTAGGAGATTGGAATGTAATTGACTGTCTTCGGTTATACTTAGATTCATTTGGTCTCATTTTATTCTAACATATTAAGTTTCACATTGTTTTTGCAAGTTTTGGCATTGTTTTAGCTGTAGATCCAAAGGCTCAAGGGGATTGAGAACTCGGTTGTTCTTCTTGTTCTTGGGCAGCCATCTTTTTTCTAACACATTTGTATTTCAGAGATCTTTTCAAAGCTATTTGCAAGAGACAAGGGCATTGGAAAACAAAGTTTCATCCATTTCTCTAAAACAAACTATCTCTTTTCCCAATTTTTTTTTTGCTTTGCTTAAGAAGTAGATCCATTCTCATGCTTAGTATTTAGATCCATTCTTCTTTCAGCATTGCAAACTAGTTTAGATCTGATATTTAAATCAAAAGTCTTATCATTCATTAGATCTAGGCTAGATTTGAGATTTTCTATACTAAAATTTTTTTTTTGAAATTTTTCCAAATGTAAAATTTTTCAATTTTTTTTTTATTTTTTCATTGTTTTTCCCATCATATTTCCACACTTTTAACTTGCTGGTTTTTAGCAGGTTTGCACATGAAAGTGACTTTTTGGAGTGATCAAGACCATCAAAGAAGGCTTAAAACGAACTGGTGGACACCCAATTTGTTGTAAAACTATTGTACATCATTGTAAGCTCTTAGATCCAAGTTTAATGGACTAAGAAACATTTTATTTCAGCATTCAAATTGTAAGGATTTAAACGAGAGTAGTGGGGTAACCAACATCCGCATCCCATCCCCCCTGGGGGGATTTGCGTTTTTGTCAATTTTCATGTGATTGAATTTTTCTAACTCCACCTTTTCACACACTCACTTTTGAAGTGCAGGGTGTATCCTCCATTTAATTTTGCAACTTAAATCATTTCTTAATTTTTCATTTATGCAAAAGTAGAATAGAAATAAAACCGTCTTCGTCGCCACAAAGTATGCTCTCACCTTCACCTAAAGGCAATTTTGCTGATTAGTGATGGTTGATAAAAAAGTGACGCATAAGATTAGCCATCAATATCTTTTATTTACAAAGTTTTGCATTTCAATTTCATAAGACTCTTGAACTTAGCTGAAAAGCAAGTCAAGAGCGCTCTCTGTCGGAGGGTCGATGGTTACTCGCTTCTAATTGGAATAAACTATTTGCCTGCACTGCGTATGCTCTACCCACCAGCAGTACGTCTGAGCTGTGGGATACCAAAAGCAGCTGGAAGCACTTTTTAATTCTCACATTTAATTTAATCAAGTCACCTAATAAAATTAACTACCCACAACATAGTGAAAATCCGACACTTCGAGACTAAATTTTGGTGTGGATTCTGCCTGGGGAAGACGGGTAGCTGTACTCTAACCTTGGGGCATCATTAGATTACATCCTTGTTGGTGTAGTGTTGAACACGCGCTCAGGGTATTGACAGTCCGTCATGTTCTTGTACGCAAGCACCAATCTTTATAACTCCGGACATTCCTCTCTGTCCCTTTTACGGTATATCGAGAGTTCCCTTTCTTTTCCCTAATCAAGATTCATCTTAATAATTTAAAATCAACCAAGATACAATTGCACAACATTTACTTTTCGAGCATTTCAATTTCGCATTGTGTTTTGACTCCACAAGGCACTGGTCCTTGCACTTTTCATTTGCTTTATATCGATCAAGTATTTGTGCATCTTTATAGTTTACAGTGTTATCTAAACTTATGCTGGTGAAAGCTTTCTTAACTATTGTTGCAATTACATCTTGAATCTTAATAAAAAACTCCCCAAAACATTAATAAACAACCCATCACTTAACTGGAAGACCCTAACAACCTTAGTAACTTTCCATAGGGACTACTCCCCTTGGCTTTCGTTGGGAATTTTGCCTAAACGGAGGAGTCAAGAATCAAGTGACATACTTGACTCGAAACTTGCCACCAAGGGCACACCGAGCGGCAGCATAGATTTCTGCTGCGACAAAGACAGTGTGTAATCCGGCGGCAACAATGTCTACAACTAGAACCGCCATGAACTAGGTGTCAGGCTAACCATAACTTGAGGTTCTAGGGGACACTTAGAATTAGCTATCCCTTGCTCCATCTCATATCATAACCCGCAGGCCCAATGAAGAAAGTTTCACATAAGGTCAACAGTCTTTAGATTTGGCATACATTTAACCACTGCTTTTTAGGACCTTTCATTCCATTTCACAAAATTTCATGGCCAACAATCTCTAGATTTAGCATACATTTATCCATTTCCTTTTAGGCCTAATATGACCCCTCTGGGATTTTGCATGTGCTTATAAGCACAACTAATCGCATCTTTCATCCGAGGTACATTTACATTTCACAACATTGAGTTTCATTTCCATTTCATAGCCCTTTTCATTGGGTTTTACAAGGTATAACCATAATTTCCAAATGTAGTACAATTTGCTTCAGGTTTTAGTTAACACAACTCAAGCAACTAGGGGGACTTCTGCAATTAAAACCACACATCGGGGCAACCGACTAGAGTGATAAAGGCATAGAATCCAACTCACCAAAGGCAAGTTTTGTTTCCAACTCAGAGCCAAGACACAAAATAAACGTGGATGCATGTCCAACATAGAGGCAGAAGCGGGGAGGTCCTCCATATCACAAGTCAAGGTGTAAGTCAGGGTGAAAATCAATAAATGGGGAAGGATAAATGGATGGATGGAAACAAGTGGAAATGGTGCCTAGGCTAGCAAGTCAAAATAGACAATAACTGATCATGTTCACATTCATAGGAAGGTAAAAACCAACAAGTATAAAGCAAGAGTTTCCAAATGTCAGTAATACAAGCATGCATATAATCCATAACAATCAATGTCATTTCAATATTAATACACTGCCAGATCATAATTACTATATACCAAGTCAACTCTATCAAAATGACCTAAACAACAAGGTAATAACATCAATGCATATCATATATATATACTGGGTCATATATCAACATCTGTAATCTGGACCAACTACAACCACTAAGAACACTGCATCTAAAACACTGAACACTGCCCTGTATCTGTATGGAACAAAAGGTCATATCGGTCATCAAATCTGAGGTCTCAAGGCTCAGCCTTGGCATAAGGTCTACTAAATGTCTGATACAAAGATGCTCTGATGTGTGAGTGATCATAAATAATGCTGCTCATCATAGCTGATCTCACTGAAAATATGTAAAGGCAAAGCTCGAAAAAGTGCAGATATCTGCTCTGTTGACATGGTAGCCCAGCTACTATGTATGTGATAACAAAGCTATTCACTCATTTGCCATAATTAGTCTTAAATAGATTTTCAGATTAAGCAAGAAAAAGTGAGATCCGTTATTAAGATGCACCATTACAACCATTGAATTAAATCCAAGAATAACATGCAACCATTGAACAAAGAAAAAAAACCATAACATGAAATCCAAGATGAAGAAGATAAAGTAGGACAACCTTCTTACTGAACAAACAACCAACAATACATCATTCTTCAAATCAAATTTCACACAAGATCAAGAGAACCATAACATGTCACACTTAATCTTTCTCCTTAACTAGGACAACCCTCAAAATAGAGTGAACAACCCCAACTGGAAAATTACAGCAGTAAATATCCTTCAATAATTCATGGTTACATCAAGGATTAGGGATGGCTTAACAACCTCAATCCTAATCTCTTGTCATGTGACAAACTTGTCCATCTCCAAAGATTACTTTAGCAGCAAGTGATTTGTAAACAATAGGCCTAAGAACTGTTTGTCTCACCAACATGGATCTTCTGCTAAAATAAAATACTTAATTGTTTCTGCAATCACAATCACGATATGAGATCAAATTTCACAAGATGGATTCATAACCATGGATGAAGGGCTTTGCTTCTGATTTGGTTTCAAGACTTGATTGGTTTGTTTGTATGGCAGCGGAATGAGCAGAGTTAAGAAGGTTGTGTATTCAGAACTGGGAGAGAACAGAAGCAAAAGAGTTGATGGAAACGAAAGTGGAAGTGTGGTTTGAAAGTGGATGGCCTCCCAGCCTAAAGTTTAATTTCTATCCAGCAAAAATTTTGGCACCCGACCTGCAGAAAGAACCGCTCCGATATGACCTCTGATGTATTTGGTGGTATTCACAAGGAGACATCATTAAATTATAAGGAAATGGACAAACCCAAGCAAATAAATTATTATATATCGAATATTAAAGTGATGACTACAATAAATGAATGGTTTGGTCTTATACGAGTGGTCACGATGAAGAGTTGTGACCCTGACATATTCATCTATTTATAAACATTAATATTAATTGATGTCTTTAGTATGTAATGTACGGGATTAGGTATATTACATTTACGTCCTTAAAAAATGGGTTTAACCCTTTCAGCCTTGCAAATAACAATATTTGATGGTGACATTATTATACTCATCATGGAGTCCTCTTTCTTTGTCTTTGTATCTATTCTTAAATGATATAATTCAATCTTTTGATGAGTGCATGTCTAGATGCTCCATGTCCACATCTTGATGGTGAAAATTTTGTGATTTCAGTGGGCATGCGGTGGATTATATCATATATTTTCTTTTAACATATATTCTGAATTTTGAATTTTATCTTTCATGAATAAAAAAGTGGTAAAATTATTAACAAAACATCTATATACCTTTGAAATTTGAACTTTCTTGAGCTAACATGCATTGCTTGGCATCAATTGCAGGTGCCAGCAACACTGAGATTTGTAATGGATGGGGAAATGCCACATTTCCTACTTGCAAAGGATCTTATTCTGCAGGTAATGTCCACTACAGTTCTGCGGTCTTTGAAATATAGCTTGTTGGCTATTCCTCTTAACTTGTCCACCTCACATATTTCATTTCAATCAGTTCGTTGGCTGATGTTCCCTTTTAATAATAACTTTTGCTTTTGGTCCCCATGCAAAATACCTTTGAGGGTACACTTTTGGCATATTTGTTTATCAATCTGTTACAGTATGATGCATTAAGTATTGCAGATTATTGGTGAAATATCTGTTTCGGGGGCAACATACCGAGCCATGGAATTTGCAGGATCTACTATTAAAAGCTTGACGGTTAGTATTAAGCATGCTGATAATTTTTCATAATTTAGTTTCTTCTGTATGGTAATGACTTCAAGTACACAGTTTTTGTGGAAATCAGCATTTATCGCAAGACCTTAGTTATGGTTTTAACATCTAACAGATGGAAGATAGAATGACATTGTGTAACATGGTTGTTGAAGCGGGAGGGAAGAATGGTGTTGTCGCTGCAGATCAGATAACGTTTGACTATCTTGAGGTGTTGTAGTTTCTTATATTTGCAAGCAACAATGAAGAATTGGAGACCTGCTAAAATGCGATAGAATTTAATATATCTTTTTATATTCCATCTTGGCAGCCCTCTGTAGCTTATTCTTTTGCTGTTTATGCTTGAACTGTTTCCATAATATTATTGGTGGCATATAGGAAAAACATAAATCTCAGTTGTCCTGTGCTCTACAGGGGAAGACATCATCTAGTTTTGAAGCGCTTTACAGTGATGAAGCAGCCAGGTATGATGAACAAGTTTTTTCACAGACACTCAAATAGTGGCTGTAGCTTATTTACAAAATTTAAGTCAAAACTGGATAAATTGATCACAACACGACTTAATGAAAATTCTGTTGATTGGTTATATGAATTATAGTTTTGTAAATAAATTGATAATCACCATCAGTTTAATGAGTACTTGTCTCCTTGTACATGGCATTTTCCTCACTTTTCTTTTTTTGTGTGAAGCTATAGATTTATTAACTGAAAGAGTAATTATATCATTGACAAAATTGGCCTGCCACATGGGCAACCGGACCACTGATGATACATGAGTTTATCAAAAATAGCATAGAATGCTTTACTAGTCCTGCATAAACTGCTACAGATATCTAAGGATCCCTGAACATAACTGTGTTAACTAAAAAACAAAAGGAAACCCTGAAGCAGGGTTGGACTATTTGGCCATACCATAATCAGAAACTGGAATGAAAGGCACCTCTGCTGCTGGAGCTTGAACATCAGCTTCACACTTCTTGCCTGTGGTTGCCTTGATGAGAAAATCCATTTTAGCATTCAACTTGTCCATCTGCATCAACAGCTTGTTCCTTTCCTCCTCGGTATCAAGGAGAAGTAGAACCTTTCCAAGCAGAGACTTTGTAGTAGTCCAATACAGAGCTACTGTTCTGTAATATTTAGTGTCCCTATTGTTGGTGTTGCTGGAGTCATTAACCCAGGGATTCATATCTGGCATTTTCTTCACTTTTCATTTACACATGAAAATGTCTATTAAAAAAAAACTGTTCTAATTTCGATGGAGCATAAGATAAGATAAGATAATTTTATTAATGTCCAAACAAATAGGTCAAAGGGACTGCTAAGTACAAAAGTGTGGATTACAAAGTGGGATTGCAAAGGCCGCTCCTAAAAACTATATAAAAGCAGCTTGAGAGAAGCAAATATAAACTGAATGATTGATAAAATATTCTCGGAGAGATAAATAAAACATTGACTTGCATGATAGAGGGGCTTAAAATCGAGGGTGTTAGACTGGGTGATGATAAGATTACAATGATGGGCACTGAAGATGCATTTTTTCTATTATTAGCAGATTCATAGCACTAAGTTATTTTTGTAGACAAGTGAGGCCAAAATAGGAATCTAACTTACTCTTTTTTTTCCCTTGGAGATAACTCCTTGAGAATCCCCTGGGCACTTCTCCTCATGCTGAGGATGGTACCCAGTGTAAAGTGGGAGGCGTAGAATTAGTGCATCTAACCCCGTGGGAATCTAATCAAGGACATGCATGTTAGATTTTTGGGTTACTTCAAAAGTATTTACACCATGTTTGGGGGTGCTTCTTGAGATTTGAGGTACTTGGTGTATGTTCAACCTGTTGTCCGCCGAGATGCACACCAGCAGCAAAAATATTTCGAAAACTGTTTCCTCACTACAAGTGGGAAAGGTGTGGCCTTGGGGGCAAGCAATGAGCCAGGTACTGTCACTTGAATCCCAGCTCCCCCGTTTAGGCTAACTCTTAACGAAGCCAAGGGGGGTTGTCCCTAACAAAGAGTTGTCTAAGGCTCTTATGTGTTTTAAGTGTTTTTTGGGTGGATGGATACAGATGGGTGTTGTTTAGGAGTTTTTTGATGAACACAATAATATTTAAGCAATCCACGTTGCAATTGCAAAACACAACGATAAGATAAACAATATACGACGACTGAAAATTAAAGCATCCACAGAATAATTAATGACTTAAGCAAATAAATGACAAATGGTCCAAATTAAGGTGATGCATAAAAGTTTCAAGACCAGTGCCAAATGGAGTCAAAAGTGCTTGGGATGCTGAAATACAAGTCTCAATATGTGTTCGTGAGATCGTTTTGCAATTGTTCTTGGTAAGTTTTATTGTGTATTTTAGGGGTGATCTTGATTATTATGGCTAGGGAATTTCCAACCGATACGCAAGGTACTGGAAGTCTGTCTGGGAAATACTCTAAATGGCTCCGTTTGAAGACATGACGGACCACCCAGTTCTCTAGCTAGGTGCTCAATAGCTAACCAACAACTAGAGTCTGAACATGGCTGCCCAACGCCCCCACTTGGAATTTCCCCACTTTCGAGTATTGATTGATCAACGCCGGATTCGTTGGTTATGGGGTGAAGATTTTATTATGGTTTAAAATTGAGAGATTAAGCAACCAATACCGTTTCTGAGTATTCCAACCTTTCTCAAGGGTTGGCCAGAGCATACGTGGTATGGAGAAACGAATAAATTCCAATTTTAAAGGGAGAATGAGTTGTGAATGTTTTAATTAGAGCATAAAAGACCAACCTCTCCGACAGAGAGTGCTCTTGATCCACCTTATGGTGAGATTCAAGAGTCTTATCTAATCTATATGCAAATGCACAATGCAAACAATGCTCTCCGATAGAGAGTGCTCTTGACTTGTCTTATGACAAGTTCAAGAGACTTTGTGTTCCTTTTAAGAATTTAAACAATAAATGACAAGAACACAACAGTTATATCAAAGAAATGAAAGACTAATCTAACAATTAGTATTCTAAGAAAGCAAGAGAGATCTAAACTAGCAATTTAGTGATCTACTTGCAAAAAGATGAAACTAAGCTAAGAGTGAAGCAAACAAAAACAAAGACATTACAAACTTCCTCAAATGGGGGATGTTGGGTGTGGGAGCTTAAAAATCCGACTTGCAAATTTTATTAAATGATTACAATGCCTTGGGAATTCAACCTTTTGAAAAGAACTTGAAAGAAAAATAGAAGAATGCTTATGAAGCTCTTAAGAGCTTTTACAAAAGGAGAGTGTTTTTAGATCTTCTTGGTTCAAAGTCTTCTTCTTGGTTTATTGCTCTTCTTTTCTTCTTGATTTTAGCTTCTTGTTTGTTTCTTTGCTTCTTGGATCTTCCTTTCTTCTATTCAAGTACCTACAATCAATGAAAGCTTCAAGCACCCATTATTCTTTAGTCAAATCAAAATGAAGGTTAATCTAGATCTAAAAACAAAGAAATGGAAACCACTTAACCTTTCAAAAGCAAATCAAACTTAAACAAAAGTGATGCAATCCTAGATCTAGATGCAAAAAACTTGAGACTATGAGATCTAATGCAAAGAACAAGAAACTAGATGCAAAACTAACAAGCTAATCTATATGCAAATCACTTTTTAGATGCAAGTTTTTTGAACTTTTAAAAGATGAGATCTAAATGCAAAAATGCAACTAAGTTAAGCCTTTAAATGAGATGCAAACTTTGAAAAAGACTAAGATCTAAGAATGAGATTTAATTCAAACTGACAAATGAAACAAGATTGAGATCTAAAACTTTAACTTCGAAATTAAACTAGAACTTAAACAAAGTGAGAATGGAAAGGAGATCAAAGAAGGGAAGGCAAGTGAGAAGGCAAAAACGAAAGGGAGAGCAAAAGGATGAGAATGGAAGAGAAGGACTAGAGGAGAAGTAGAGGAAGGTAAGACGAAAAGAGATTGAGGAAGGAGGACGAGAGCAAGGATAGGAGACTAAAAACGAAAGGGTGAAGGGAGACCTAAAACGAAAAGACGAAAGTCTTAGAAGAGGGAGACGAGAGCTAGGAGGATGAAGAAGAAAAACGAAGGCAAGAAGATCTAAGATGGTAGGACAAAAGGGGGTTGAGGAGGCTAGAGAGAGGAGAATGAAAACGAGAGCAAGATCAAGCCTATTGAAATCAAAGATGAGCTTGATGGAATTTCCGAGATTGGAGAATAGTATTTCTTGAGCTTTCCACAACTTGAAGATGGATCTAGTGACCAAGTAACCAAAAATTTGCTTTTAAAAATTGAGTTTGATGGATGAGGAAGAGCCCCTGATGGCTATGTTTCTTCACTTGGAAGAAGAAGCCTTTGTGAATCCCTGCAAAGTGAATATGTTAGATGGTAAGAACTCTTGTTTAATGAAGAGAAGCTTGATCTCCAAACCCTTCTCCACCTTTAGTGATCCTTGAAAAACACAAATCTCAACAAGGCAAACTAGATCAAATGCTAGGATGTTAAATCAAACAAATATCTAGATAAATGAAAGATCTAGCATAGATAATCAAATAAAAACTTTAATTGACTAACCTTATGTACTAGATTGATAGTCTTCTAAAGCTAGCATTGATCAAAATTTGCAAATAAGAGAGAAGGGTGAGAGAGAACACCTCAAAAGGATGAAACCACAACACAAAGAGCCCTTGCACAGACCTCCAAAGTCACTTTTATTCCAAGATTTAAACAAATGAATACAATACAAAATTGGGCAGAGTTCTCTTGCTCAAAATCTCCATCAGAAGAGAGCCCAAGAGGCATCTCTTTATACAAAAGCTAGACACCTAAAACCTAAGTCGAATTTGGCTTGATAGAGAGCCAAATGGAAATAGACATGAATTCAAATCTCAATCAATCCAAGCTTGGAGTGTAGATCCAAGTAGTTAACTCGAGCTTGAGTAATGGTGAGTGGGGAGGTGGCCTCCACCTTGGCAAGGCGCCCCCCACTCCTACATTGGAAGCTCCTTCACTCCAATACGTGAGTGCCATGTAGGATAGACGTGAGCTAGCAAGGAGAATGCGTGAGCCATCCATGAGGTAGTTTGGAGTTGATGTAGGGATAACTTGAATTCAAAGGAAGCCAAGCTATGTGATGTGGCCACCAATTGAGGAAGGAGCCTACCAAATAATCAATGCACTTTCAACCATCCATTTATTAGTTGCCACATAACCAATTCGTGATTGCACATGAGGAGGGCGAATTTCTTGAAGGAGATTGACTTGTGATGACTATATACTCAACTGAATCCGCTTGGAGTTGATTGGAATCTTCATAAATGCCTGATGCCATGTCATTTAGCCTGTTTATTTAATCCAATTGGATTATTTTGGAGAGATTTGGATTATCTCCAATTTATTATTTTTGATTATTTTAATTAGTAATTTCTCTTATATTGATTTTTTGAGAAATTAAGTGGCTAAATGACTATCCGAAGCTTAGGATAAGTGGGTTTGGGGTTTAGCTGGGATTATTGGCTTAGGAATTAAGCCTCCAATCTCTGAAATCCACCCCCAAACGACTGACATATTACAAATTGAATTTTTCCAATTAAATATTTGGAAAAATAATAATAAAATAATAAAAAATAAAAACTTGTCCAACGCGTCCGGTAAAATTTCTTAGGACATTGTTTTAAATGGACAAGGGACCTATGAAATGACCATCTAACACATACATGGTGTCTAGTAGGTTTATATACATCAGTTGGACTCTAATAACTCCCCAAGGCTCAACTTTCAAAATTGGGCATTCCAGCTTTGGAGGAAGCGGGAGAAAACCTCGTCGATTATTACTCGGCCATAGGCAAAGCATAATTGACAAGGGCAAAAAACTCCCTGGAATGCCTTAGTTTTTAGTCAAGTCATGGGGAACCGAGCCACTCAAAACTCTACTAGCACACTTATTACAAACCCCGTGGGGCCATGGTCATTTTAACAGAAAACAAAACTGGCTAGCCAAAACTAGCTAGTCACCACGAACTAAACCCCTGATACTCTGGAAGTGAACATTGATCATGTTCAAACACTGGCTGCTCAATGTAGGTTCAACTATTGTACAGTATAGTTGGCAACACAACCTTTGGATGGTCCAAGATGGATTGTAGCATGAGATAGCTTGATTAGTGGATGCTTGACCTCAATTGATTGTTGGCTTAGTGTTCTTTCCTTGGGCATTTGAGATCTTTTTCCTGGGTGGTGGATGCACTTCATGATGGCCACATGGAGGATTTACTCGGTGGGAGATTGTCCTATAAATAATGTGGTGTAGTGTTCGTCATGGAGGAGGTCTTCAAGTCCTAGATGGCATATGGCAGCTTGGATTCTTCTTTAGAGGATTGCAGATGTCTCGGGGATGCCTGGGGCTTTGACAATATTCTTGTAGGGAGTAGCTGACCTAGTGGAGTACTTTACTTTGGAGGATAGATGGAGTCTGTGGAGGCTTGGGATCGAGTAGTGTGGATTTGTATTCTGTAGCTAGAGGACCTTGGAGTCCTTATTGTGCACGACATCATCATTGGAGCATGACACTTGTACTCTAGGGTGGACCTCTCACTTGTGTGGTCTACAATGATTGATGTAGGTTGCTAGTAAGAGCTTGTGCCCACACAATATTACAGTATTACTGGCCTCCCTTACCTCTCACATAAATAGATGAAGGAGAGAGTCTTTCATTCACGTGACTTGTGTATTCAATTTTTTCTCTCTTGGGTGCTAGGGTTTCTTGGTCTTTTTTGGAATATTTTGAGCATCTTGAAGTTTTAGGGTCTGGGTTTTACTTTTGGGGATTGGATATTAGGGTTTTGGGAGTGTTACTGGACAAACTAGCAGGGCTAGTGTCCGATAGACAAATTTAGAGAGTGTGACTATTGTCACCTCAGCCACACCCCCAACTTCTTAGTGTTGGATTTTGTGCAACTTCAGAAGATATTATTTATTATATTTTATTGTACTTTTATCCAGTGTATCTCCTAAGGGAGATAAACTGGATGTAATTATATATGTAATCACATGAAATAGTCAATGTAAACCTTGGGGTGCAAATAAACAAAAGAAAATTATTAAAAATAAATTATTTATTGCCCCCTGGTGAAGTCGGCCCAGTTAGGGAATTTCTGGTTTTTGCACTTGTATAAATAAGAGGCTAGTGCACCTCATTATTCTCATTCTCACACTTGCCTTTTGCGCATCACTTGGAGAGCGCTGATTTCGCATCACTTGGAGGAGGTAGTTGTTTTGGGGCTTCTACTTGTGGAAGACATTTCTACAATTTTCTCTTTTCTTACTTGTACTCTGATCTCGGGATTATCATTTCTATGCGAAGGTTGCTGGGTTTTTCCCAGGGTAAACTCTGTGTTGTTGTTTTGTGCTTTGTCTTGTTTCTAGTGATCTTGGTTATGCATTTATATTATTATGCTATGAATGTATGAAATTTTAACACTTAGGAGTGTCGTAACCTCCAAGGGGAGAGCCCTTTAAATACTTTGCAAGACTCTTGGACAAACAGACTGTATTCTCTATACAATGATATTAGTGACCAGTGCCTTAAACCATTAACTTGAGAATGAAGAAGATATACTATGAACGTGGTAGATGCAACAAGTATATCAAGCTTAGTAACAAAACATTTGTTCACCATAAGCATGTAACCATTCAATAGACAACAATATAATAATGTAATGGAAGATAACAATGACAGTCCTTTATGGCAGTGATTTCAATAGTAAACAGTCCCTCTGTCATTTAAATATTTAGGCATTCATTCACCATTAACATATGAGTGTTGTAACTGGTTATGATGACAGTTTATAGCAGTGAATAGTCCCTTTATGTCAGTGCTTGCAGCAACATTTATCAAGCAAATTTAAACAATGATTTTATGCACTCAATATACATCAAACCAACTTCAACTTGAAGCACTCTTCTAGCAATATAGGTTAATCATTCAAAGTTTGATATGTCATTTATGGCATGTAAAACAATGTCAAAATCAGTCCTGTAAGAATGCAATTAATTTAAAACCTCAGACCTTTATACCAGCTCTTATTCAATAGTAATTAAGACCACTTTTGACTAACCTTTAATGTTGTTTGTGTTGTCTTTGTAACAGGTGTTGAGGGCTGCAAAAGAGCGTCAGTCTGCAATATTTCAGACCTCAAGACAGTGACAAAGAAGGCTGTTACAGCCTTGTTGTGGGTTGCAAAAAGGAGGGCCGAGACCCTAGATGAGAGGCCGAAGATGGGGAGAGGCCTAAGGAAAGGAGGGCGAGGGTTTTGGAGATGAGAGGAGAGGGTGGTCAGGAGAAGGGAAAACTAGGGTAGGACTGTTTTAGGGTTTTATATTTTTTTGGGTTTTTAGGGCTTCCTAAAATTTTGCCCTAGGGTTTTTAAGGATAAAGAAGGTAGGCTGAATTTGTAGGAGAGAGGGCCGAAATTTTAGGGAGAGCAAAAATTGAAAAACATATTTTTATTTTTTAGGTTTTCAGACATAAAATTGCAGACCTAATTCTAACCCTAATTCTAGCATGAAAATGCAAAATTAGACATGAAAATGTAAGAGAAATTTAATAGAAGTTGATAAATAGGGTTTTTATGGATGACACCCTTAATCCTAGCCTTAGGGGAAGGTGACCAGCCTTCCTCTTGGAGTAATTTCTCCTTGTCTACTAAACTATGGCTTCCTCAAACAACGTCTAGGGTTTGTTATAAGAGCCTAATTTAGGGCAAAATTGGAGATCCAAGGCTAAACTTGGGAAAACCTCCTCTAGGGAGCGTTTTCCACCATGCAAATAGGATAGAAAGCAGACAAAAAGACCCTATTCAGAAAAAATGCAGCCCTAAGGCCACCATTCAATCATTCAAGAAGCAAGAATTAACCTACCTTTCACTAAGCAAGGCTAAAAACTAGATTTACTTGAGTTTGTGTTCTTCCAACAATTCTAGCATCCACCAAGGATGAGCAAAACCAAAGACAAGCATCCAATTTCATCCACAAGAGCAAGAAGAGCCTACTTCAAGAGGTGCGCATTTCCAAGAGAGCTATCTAGGGTAAAAGAGAAACATATTGTAATTTATCCCATGAGTTATGATTTACAAATGAAGTGAGGAGTTGTATTTATAGTGTTCTCAACTCATTTTTACAAAATAACCAGGTCTATAGGCCAAATAAATGTCAATGTAAAAATGTAACATGAAATAATATAAAATAGTCTAAAGATGGCCAAAAGATGGCTTAAAGATGACTACCCGGGGCATTTTCCCCCTAGGTGCCTAAAAACTGCTAGAAAAGACTAAAACTGAGCAGAAAGCTTCACTCCGAAAGGTGGAATGAGTAGGGTGGGATCGTCATGCCCCATCTAACCCTAATAATGCTGAAAATCCCTCAATGTCTCTCCTTTATAAGCCTGTGGGCCTGGTGACCAAGGATGACGTCATCAAGGAAACTGCACCAAGGAGTGAGGGCGCTTTGCTGGAAAGGGACCAGGATGGGTGCATAAGGTGACCGGAAGGGGAGGCAAGAGCCTTAGAGTTGGAATACTGTCACCGATGAAGAAAACAAGCAGTGGGTCATGTGACCTAGTGATCCACCCCTAGGAGCCCTAGACACCAACCTTAGGGCTACAAGCCCTATAATGAGGCAGTCAACAATGCCACTAAGCCATAGTACTCCTAAAGGAAGGACCGAAGGGTCCGGTCATAACCACCTCTGAAAAAGTACTAGTAACAAACCATCATGGTCCTAAAAAAAATGACTCTGCCCTGGGAAAATATTTGAATGTGGCAAAATGACACTAGCTCCAATTGTGGGACAAGTGCTCTTCTCGGGAGCGTTGGAGAACCTGTGAATCTTCTGGGTACCTATAGACCTACACCCACATCAAATATTCATTTAAAAGCATCATGAGGTAGGCACTTCCGTCCTGCCTTGCTCAGTATAAAGAAATGTAATGCAAATAACTAAACATGAGAGAACGACAGATGCGATGCAAGGGTAACAGTCATAGTTGCACGGGTACTGCTCCCGGTATTTTGGCAACTCGTACCCGGTGTTTCCCCGCTCCTAGGAGCTTGGGAGCTGGTACGAAACGTCCCCTTTTTGTTGGGAGCTTCTCTGGGAGCTTGGGAGCTTTTGGGAACTTGCTTTAGTTGCTCTCTTTTTTTGGGGAGCTTGTAGAAGCTCCTTGTCTGTTTAGGAGCTTCTGGAAGCTCCTAAACAGACAAGGATCTTCTACAAGCTCCCAACCACATGGAGCCCAAAATCACAAGAAAAGTGTCGAAAATCAATTGAATGATTGATGTTTATTGTTCCAAGAAATCAACAATAATAAAAATTCCAATTGAATCTATCAATAACGCCATTTTTAAAAATTTCAAGGTTATATAAATTAAGAGGGCTCACACCTCTTAAATGTTTAGATCCATTCATGCTCAAATTATAAGCTGTCGGTTTACTTAAGTGAATAAACATGGATCTTTCTACAATACAAAGTTATTGAACAACTTTAATTCATGTCTCAAATGTTTATAGCTAGCTTACGTTATTCATATGGATTGATATAGCAATTTAGGATCATAAACCACATCAAACTCAAAATAATGAAGATTTTGAAAGTTTGTTTCTTGAACTTGAAACAATCAAGCCTTCATTCACATAAGAAGTAAGTAGTAGTTACCATCAAAAAAATGCAAAGGCACCCAAATACTAAGCACTCTTAGGAGCAATAATAGAGATGGAGTTGAAAAAGGAATTAGAAAAGATTTAATCTTATGATTTATGAAGTTATTTGTGCTTCGTACACACACACACATATATGCAATTTTCCTTTACAAACTCGTACATTGGGATAAAGTTGGAGGTCAAATTTACAGAACATACCATGGCACTAGAGTCATGCATAGTTAGGGTTTACTTCAGGTCACACACACCCAATTTTGTATAATGTAGACCTAGAGGAGTGAGCAAATTTAAAATGATTGAATTGCATGACACTACTAGAGGCTTAAGAGGCTAACATAGTTTAAGCTATGAAATTAATCTGAAATTATGTTTTTTTAACTCTGTAATTTTTTGTAATATATTTTAAAAAATTAATATATATTATTACCGCTCCCAACTCGACGTTTCCTGCAAATTTGGGCAAAGCTTCTAGCCGTACCGGAAACTCGTACCCACGTACCCGACGTACCCACGTTCCAGAAACTTGTGCAACATAGGTAACAATATATGATAGACTCAAATGAAACTAATCCTACCTACCCTAAACATGGCAACAAAAAGGGTTAAGTGAAGTCATACCACCATTGCAACCAGTTGAGTAGGTCATTCATACCTAATCCTTTTCCTTTGTCTTTAGAAACAATCCATGATAAGATATCATCGGTAATAAATTGAGTACATACTAGGAGCTGCATCAAGATGGGGAATGAAAGCTGAATAATTGTAGGAACCTGGAAGCCTCGATACTGCTGCCAAGGAGAAGGATTGCTTTCACAAGCTTCATTTATCCATGCTTCTATTGGGCTTATGTACGGGCTACCTCCATCATACATTGGCATTGAGAAAAAATTCTGCCTGAAACTAGGCACCTGATTTTGAACTTGGGAGACCGTTTGTAGAGGTGGACTTCGCAAATCTTCATATGTCAGCTGCAACCTGTTCCTGCATTTGCTTAAACATTTCTTTGGATACACTAGTATATTGTTCATCTTTGTAATGATCTTGTTAGTATCCTTAATAATCTTAAAAAAATTGAAATTGTCAGCCACACAATTCATACCTTCATTTTTCAAGCGAAAAGATAGATAATAATTATCATGACAATGTGAAACGAACAACATACCTGTATTGGTTTTGTTGGAATGCATCATTAAAAACTTATCGATACTGGACAGAAAGGGCTGATCAACTTCTGCAAAACTTGTCGCAAGATAATCCTGGAAGTATTGGTTTGGGGACATCATCGAATGGAGGATAATGGAAAAACTCTGCATATCACCATTGACAACATGAACCATATCTCGTACTACTCCATCATCGAGTAAAGCAAAAGGGTTGATCAATTCTTCATCATTAGCATCATAAGGAGATGGAATACTCTTATCTTGTTCAACATGGCTTTTAGTGATTGTATCTTCAATGTCCCTCCTCAAGGTGATCATGACTTCCTCATCCTAAACTGTGTAAAATTCTGGCTCAAGCTGATCTATATTGACTTTTGGTTCTTCTGTGAATGGCATGAAAAATTTATTGACTTCCTCTTCAAAGTACTCGTCACTAAAAGGTCTGGAAACAACACTGCTAGGTTTTGAACAATCATAAAGTGGCGGGCCCATAAACCTCCAATAATCATCGTCTTCGATAATCTTGTCATTCTGCTTCAAGACATCCGAGATATCATAAGAAATTGTTGTATGATGGCAAGGAGAACTCACCATTTCCTTATGTTCTTCAATTTCTTCAATTAGGACTTCTTGGTCTTCAATTCTAGGATCACAAGCATGTTCATCTTCACGAGGATCTTCATCTTTGAATATTAGGCTTAAGGCGTCATTGACCATGTCCTGAGCAGTGGCTTCTTCAAGTAAGTCTTCTGAGACTTGATCCTCATCGTTGTGTTGTTCTTCATTGTTTAATTTTCGGGACCATTCCTTTGCCATTTTGGCATAGGGCATACATTCCTCACGCTTTGTTGGTAACCAACGAATGCAAAATACCTGTATCAGCTCTGCTAAAGAAGATATTGTACCTTTTCCCAATTGTAGAAACCAATCAAGTCCCTCATCATCTAGATGCCATGCAAATGCTTTCATATACGCTTCCTCATTCTTTTCAACGACAAGGGACAAAACAACTTCCATAAAATTTTTGACAAAGGATAGGGGATCATCATTAGAGACTCCCACCATAAAAGCTTCTGGTAATTGCTTCAAACCATTTGGCAAGTTAAGAGGAGCGAGATGTTCTTTGGGAGTTATTTCGACTGGTTCCTTCGCGGGAAGAGTACTAATGATGGTCTCGATAGTTTCTTCGTCAAGATTAGGATCCCACTTCTTTCCAAATGCCTTCACCAATTGCAAGAGCGAAGAAATCCCCTGAGGAGGGAACTTGTGATACCAATCACTCATCTCTATTATTCTGTAGATCAAGAGAAATCACAAACCCTGTCATTCGTAGATCCTCATCCATAATATCCCATGCTATAAGATATTCTCTAAACTTCACTATATGCTCTGCAGCTGTATCTTCATGTCGATGGAATATCGGGATGGCCTTGGTTGACCCATGTTTACGTGACCGATTTGGATATCCCAGAACATTCGAGAAATCCAATGGAGCATATGGATTATGAAACCATATTTCTTCAATGGAAGCCATATCATTTCTTATTGGGTTGGCCTAGTCCTTGTAGAGTACTTTTATTTTCTTAAGTAGGAGTTGCCAAGAAAGACCTGCCAAGTTAGACTTAAACAAACCTCACCAAAGCACTAAACAAGAATGTACCTGATCGATGGCAAGAGTAATTGCCAATGGAGTCGCCAGGTAAGGCTTGTAGGGTCAGTCCTTTAATAATATACTTCAAAACATGAGGAAGGGGACTCACCTTTGAGTTCTTACTGAATTGTCATTTTGCCAAGGCTGTAAATGACTCCGGATAAACCACTTCAATCTTTGAAACGTCCTCGGCAACAACGAAAAAAATGTTACTGGACAAACTAACAGGGCTAGTGTCTAATAGACAAATTTAGGGAGAGTGTGACCACTGTCACCTCAGCAACACCCCCAACTTCTTAGGAGTGTCGTAACCTCCAAGGGGAGAGCCCTTTAAATACTCTGCAAGACACTTGGACAAACAAACTATATCCACTATACAATGATATTAGGGACCAATGCCTTAAACCAATCAACTTGAGAATCAAGAAGATATACTATGAACGTGGTAGATGCAACAAGTATATCAATCTTATTAACAAAACATTTGTTCACCATAAGCATGTAACCATTCAATAAACAACAATATAATAATGTAATGGAAGATAACAGTGACAATCCTTTAAGGCAGTGATTTCAATAGTAAACAGTCCCTCTATCATTCAAATATTTAGGCATTCATTCACCATTAACATATGAGTGTTATAACTGGTTATGATGACAATTTATAACAGTGAACAATCCCTTTATGTCAGTGGTTGTAGCAGCATTTATCAAGCAAATTTAAACAATGATTTTATGCACTCAATATACATCAAACCAACTTCAACTTGAAGCACTCTTCTAGCAATATAGGCTAATCATTCAAAGTCTGATATGTCATTTATGGCATGTAAAACAATGTCAAAATCAGTCCTGTAAGAATGCAATTAATGTAAAATCTCAGACCTTTATACGAGCTTTTATTCAATAGTATTAAGACCACTGTTGACTAACCTTTAATGCTGTTTGTGTTGTCTTTGTAACAGGTGTTGAGGGCTGCAAAAGAGGGACAGTCTCCAATATTTCAGACCTTAGGACAGTGACAAAGAAGGCTGTTACAGCCTTGTTGTGGGTTGCAAAAAGGAGGGCCGAGACCCTAGATGAGAGGCCGAAGATGGGGAGAGGCCTAAGGAAAGGAGGGCGAGGGTTTTGGAGATGAGAGGAGAGGGCCGTGAGGAGAAGGGAGAACTAGGGTAGGACTGTTTTGGGGTTTTATATTTTTTTTGGGTTTTTAGGGCTTCCTAAAATTTCGCCCTAGGGTTTTTAAGGATAAAGAAGGTAGGCTGAATTTGTAGGAGAGAGGGCCGAAATTATAGGGAGAGCAAAAATTGAAAAAAATATTTTTTATTTTGTAGGGTTTCAGACATAAAATTGTAGGCATAATTCTAACCCTAATTCTACCATGAAAATGCAAAATTAGACATGAAAATGCATAAGAAATTTAATAGAAGTTGATAACTAGGGTTTTTATGGTTGAGACCCTTAACCCTATCCCTAGAGGAAGGTGACCAACTTTCCTCTTGGAGTAATTTCTCCTTGTCTACTAAACTAGGGCTTCCTATAACAACCTCTAGGGTTCATTATAGGATCCTAAACTAGGGCAAAATTGGAGATCCAAGGATAAACTTGGGAAAACCTCCTCTAGTGAGCGTTTTCCACCATGCAAAGAGGATAGAAGGCAGACAAAAAGGCCCTATTCAGAAAAAATGCACCCTTAAGGCTACCATTCAATCATTCAAGAAGCAATAATTCTCCTACCTTTCACCAAGCAAGGCTAAAAACTAGACTTACTTGAGCTTGTGTTCTTCCAACAATTCTAGCATCCATCAAGCATGAGCAAAACCAAGGACAAGCATCCAATTCCATCCACAAGAGCAAGAAGAGCCTACTTCAAGAGGTGTGCATCACTACCAAGAGAGCTATGTAGGGTAAAAGAGAAACATATTGTAATTTATCCCATGAGTTATGATTTGCAAATGAAGTGAGGAGTTGTATTTATAGTATTTTCAACTCACTTTTACAAAATAACTAGGCCGACAGGCCAAATAAATGTCAATGTAAAAATATAACATGAAATAATATAAAATAGTCTAAAGATGGCCAAAAGATGGCTACTTGGGGCATTTTCCCCCTAGGTTCCTAAAAAATGCTATAAAAGACAAACTGAGTAGAAAGCTTCACTCCGAAATGTGGAGTGAGCAGGGGGGGATTGTTATGCCCCATCTAACCCCAATAATGCTGAAAATCCCTCAACGTTCCCCGTCTATAAGCCTGTGGGCATGGTGACCAAGGATGATGTCATCAAGGAAACTACACCAAGGAGAGAGGGCACTCTGCTGGAAAGGTACCAGGATGGGTGCATAAGGTGACCGTAAGGGGAGGCAAGAGCCTTAGAGTTGGAATACTGTCACCGATGAAGAAAACAAGCAGGGGGTCATGTGACCCAGTGACCCACCCCTAGGAGCCCTGAACACCAACCTCAGGGCTACAAGCCCTAGAACGAGGCAGTCAACAATGCCACTAAGCATAATAGTCTTAAAGGAAGGACCAAAGGGTCCAACCATAACCACCTCTCAAAAAGTACTAGTAACAACGCATCATGGTCCTGAAAAAAATGACCCCTCTCCATGGGCAAACATCTGAAGGTGCGTTGGTACTGCTACCACGTAGTAGGGAGAAGACCCTAGGGTAGACTTGTGAAGAAGAAGAGAAGAGGAGGATGTCTTGCCTTGGAGATAGTGTTGGAGGGATTCTTGCACTTGTTCTTCTTGGTGGAGCTAGCATTTGATGATTTACCCCAGCTAGGGCATTTTGCATGTTGGATTTTGTAGCCTTGAGAGGAGGTTATGGTATGTACTTCATCACTGAGGTTATATATGAATTTTCCAGCTATACATATCTTGTGTCAATTTCAGATTTGGTTTTCAGCTACATGTGTTTTTCATATTTTTCTATTTACATCTATTTACTGTTGTTACTTCTACTGTAAAAGTACATTTTCAGATTTGAATATTGACTGATAAGTTGCCCTAGAAGGGCTGAAACTTATCTCATTGGTTGGTGTCTTTTCTCCTTAATTGCCAAAAATTTAGGGCTGTTTGAAAGTGAGTTATTGTACTTCTGCTGCTGTTTTGTATTTTAATTTACAGCCGTCCTAGGGCTGAAAATTATGGGTTTAAGATCCGATGAACCTTCTAGAAAGAAGGTGAAATTTCTGAATTGCATTGAAGTTCCATTCGGGCGAAATTTCCAAGGATAACACTATGGATATCACAAGGTTTATAGTCATTTGATGAAGAGTATCTTAAACAAAAGTCAAATAAAGGCAAAGCTAAACTTTGATTGTGGAGCATCAACTAGAAAAATCAAAATCAAATTTCTTATTAAATATTAATGTCCACTAAAGACCAAATAGGTGAAAGGGGTTGGTGACCACAATTGACAATAATATCCCAAAAAAGAGAATTGTTGGGGGAGGGGTGCAATAGACACCCCTAAAATGATAAAATGAAGCGAAGTACAAGAACAATAGTAAATGAAGTGTTTTAAGCATAGGTGTAGAAGTATTTTATCCCAAGAAGGAAAATCCTATAATGTGAAGGAGAGATAGTAAAGAAAAATAACCTACACAGAGATGTGATGCAATGAAAGGAGTATGGAGGGGGTTAGCCTTGCCCATCATTTGGATCAATGGTGTAGATCTATGTTACTGGAAACTCTACCCCAGAGTGTTGGGAATGTGTTTTGGCATTTTGGAAATGATTTTCTTCTTTAAAAACCCACTAAAACATGACTTAATTGTTTTAGATTTTGGAACATTGTGTCAACCATTTCAATAGGTGTTTTGGTTGTTTCAGCAGGTGTTTCATTTGTTTTAGTTGACGTTCAGTCACTTGACAAAAAAACATTAAAATTTTAAAAAAAGAATGGCAACAATAATTTTTTACAAATCCGCTTATAAATAGAGGGTTGGAGCCTCTCTTAGTTTTAACTCTTTTCTTGTTTTTAATTCCAAATTTGAAATTCATGAATGGTATTTGAATTTTTTGTTTCTTGGTTTCCTTTTGAAATATAGATATATTATAAGTATTTGATTGATCCTAGCCGTATCATATCTTAATTTTCTAAAAAAATGTCGTATCTGTTTTAGATTCCATATTTGTCTTTGTTCTTATATCTTTGCAACTTAGGTGTATTTGTCAACATTGAGTGCTTCGTGAACAATGGCCTAGACTTATTGGGTCCTAGGCAGAGTGATCCTGGATGGCTTCATCCTTCTCTTGATTGTAGTCAAGACTAAGGAAGTAGTGGGAGAACTCCTAACATCTAGGACAAAAGAACTCCCAGTGGAAGGAAATAACTAGTAATTCACCTTTGAGTAGGTGTCCCATATTGGCGGTTCTCCTGAGCAGCTTTGAACCTCCTAGGAGCCCTGGATGTGTCACGACCTAGAGCTCAAGGGGTGCAAGCTAGGGAGTAATGCTAAAGGGTCCTAGTGTTGTCATAAGTGGCAACGATTCATGGTACCCCTTAAAGCCCCAATGTAGAAGAGAGGAGGAGATATTTTTGGTAGCTATCGCAAAAGAGTTAGAGAAAGAAAAGACATGATAATTGTATTATCCAATCCTAACACTTCCCATCCTTAATTGGTTCTTGCAACGGATTGTTTCACCTCTAATTGAGAAGATATTTTTACTTACAATTGCTACATTAAAGATCGTTTGTCTCACTTAATTTTAGATAGTGGCAGTGAAAATAATATCATATGTTAGAAGCAGTGTTCCACGAGGACTCGTCCCCCAGGGTCGGGGGCGCGCCCCCCTCGCTCCATGCTCCCTGGGGACTTGGGGACTCCTGGTGAAACGTTTCCCAGTGTCCCCAAAATCAGGAAACTTGGAAACGCACAAGGGAGCGCGTCCCCCTGTTTTGCAGTGTGCTCTGGTGAAGGGGGGCTCCCACACGCTCGCTCTTCAAACTAGGGGGCTCCTAGACGCCCCCCATGATTTTCCCAATTTCAGTTTAAAAATACAAAATTTTAATTTTAATAGCTATTTTAGTCTCTATTTCAGACTTAGTCTTTAGTAATTTACTATTTTACTATTTTAGCATGCAATATTACTAATTCAATTTTTCAATTATAATGACTGAAATTAGAAATATGAATATCAAGATTCAAATGACAAATTTGAAAACGATCATGATGAATTGTGTAAAATGTTTGTTACATTTTGATTTACATTGCACAACGATGAAATGATTATTTAGTATTTATTATTTACTTTTAGTGATTTACATGGGATGAATCATTGAATTGTTATTGCTGGGCTTTAATTATTTATAATATTAATTTTTATAATTTTTATTATGACTTGGACGTCCCCCCGCCCCCCCTCGAATTTTGCTAAAATTTGGGGGTGATCTCCACACGTCCCCAATGTGCGTTTCCCCGCTCCCGCATCCCGGAAACTTGGGGGAACATTGGTTAGAAGTTCGTCAAATCTCTTAAATTTCCTACACGAGGACATCCACACCCTTATCACCTTGGCTCAGTTAGGATTGGTGGTCAACCCACTTTTATGATTCTCAAGTTTTGCATCATTTATGTTGTTGATTCTCTCATTGGTATCGTAGAATGTGACATACATTAATGGATAGTTGTTATTGCTTCTTGGCATAACATATTCATATGATTGTCAGGCTATATATACAACTACCATAAAACTTAAATGCTGCAGATGGACATTAAGGTATAAAACTTACATCTTCATTTGTCAATCCATAGGTCATTCACAAGAAAGAAATTAAAGAACAATCTTCCTCTTTACATTGTCAAATAAGGATGAAGCACAAAGTCATGAGCTAAGTCACCTAACACAAGGACATGGAAATACGAGTATTCGACACGGACACAATGACCCCCAAAATCAGGACACAGAGGACGCGTTATATATATATATATATATTAAAAATTATATATATTAAAAATATAGACATATAGATCCAAATTTTTATACATATGAAATATTCAATAGAAATTAGAATCAATACACAGTGCACATTAGCAATTTAGTAATTACACATTCACAAATCACAATGAGACACATAGATGATAAATCATTGGATCAAGACGTCAGAACCATATTTTTCATTGACATTAAGTCATCAAAATCAAAATGTATTACATAGATGTCGGAATGCCACTGGCAAATAGACTAATAGTAAATACAAAAAGGGGTAGATTAATATGGAAGAATCTCATCTGTCAATAGTCCTCCTCCATGCTTGAATCAACAAACTCATCACTACTCTCTTCTTTTCCCTCCTCCTCCTCTCTGCCCATCCGAGGATCTACATCTGCTGGTGTGGAGGATGACCCCTCCAAAGGATCACCATCATCAAAAGTGACCGGTTCTAGCACTGGATCATTAAGATCCATGTTGGCCAATGCCAACTCAACACTGCTCTCCAAATCCATATCATCAGGAAACACATCCCACATCTTTGTCTTTCCCTTCACCCACTCCTCCCTCTACTTGTAAATAAGACGAAGGTTGGTGTGCACATACACCATCGTCTTTGCCCTGGACTGCTTAAGCCTGCTCTTCTTCAAAATGTACAAGTTTCCATATGTGCTCCAATTCCTCTCACAACTAGAGGATGATGTAACTTGAGAGATGATCCTCAAGGATAACTTTTGTAGAATAGGGCATGTTGCCCCATGAGTTTCCCACCAAGCATAGGGTTTTTTAACCCCCCTGTCTCTGACCACATCATAGCCTCCAAATCTCCCACTAGCAGTGGAAAAATCTACAGATCCCTCCTCCACCTCATCAAGTAAGTCTCTATCATGATATAACCGCTTAAATCCTATCTTCCTCCCTTGTCAAATCTCTCCATGCATGTGAGGAGGGACTCTGTGTGAGGGCCCACCATTGAGCCATTCATGACTATAGAACTTGGGGTTCAATGAGTGGACCAAGCAATGCAAAGGTTTGCAATTCTTATCCCACCAAAATATAAGAATATCTTTTATGGTGGACCATAAGTTCTCTGCCGATGTCTCATACTTGGGACACTCATTCTCCATAACAATGGTCCTCATGGACTCAATCATGGAATCCCACCTCTCATAAACATCTAGGATGGGCTGGTTCGTGTCTGCAAACCGCAACAAAGAAATGATTGATTCCATGGTCTTAATGGTAAGATCTACCCTTTCCCACCAACCATCATCTAACACTATGTACTTTACCTTTTTTGAAGCAATTAGATTTGTCTTTCTCCAAAAAGACCAAAACTCTGAAATAACCATGGACCCAAGAGCGGTTTGACCTCCCTCAACTTCTTAAGCATGATGAATGAGGAAACAAACCGAGTATCTGCAATCTTCAACAATGAAAGATGTGTGAACTTTGTGTAGATCGTGAGGGCATTGGTGTGGTTTTGTACAAAGTTACTAATATGGCGTGCATCATCAATAAGGTTGCCAATCCATGTCACATCTGAAGCAATAGATTTGAGTGCTAAATTCAAAGAATGGACAATGCAAGGTGTCCAAAATACCTGTAAGAGCAATAAAAGCAAGTATAAATGAGTCTACAACTCAAATCTATAAAATGAACTTTCCCTTAGATAAATCCTGCGCTAAATTCAAAGAATGAGCCATGCAAGGTGTCCAAAATGAAAATACCCGTGGATATTTAGCTTCCACAATCATGCCAACAACCTTGCAAATAGGTGCATTGTTCGTGATGATTTGCACACAAGAATCAACACCTACATCTTCAATGACTTTGATGAACAACTCACCCATACACTGTGCATCCTTGTATTTCCCAAGAGCATCCACCGCTTTCAAGAACCTCGGTCCATTTTGGGAAGCCACCATGAAATTGATGAGTGGATGGCATGCTGCATCCCGTCCATCCATCAGAAACAATACTGATACCAAATGAGGGCCATGTTGATCCAATTGGCTCTAAGATTTTATCCACCTCCTTTGCCTTAACCAATAGTGTGGTTCTAAGCTTCTCTGAACCAAGAGGCACATAACCACTTGGATCTCATTCAATTAGACTTCGACACATCTCAATAAACAATCGTGACCGTTCAACATTGATGAAATGAAGTTGAGGTAGAAAAAAAATGCAATGGCAAGGTCCACCTCATCTCGTGCCTCTTGTTGGAAAATCCTGTCCATTGGATTAATTGGAGTTGGCCTCTTTCTTGTTGGTTGAATATCAATCTCAATCCCATATCTGCTGGGTGGAGGCCTAGTGCTAGAGGGTTTCCTCAAGAATGGAATAGGATCCTCATTCTTTTGTTTCTTACTTGCTACTACCGCCTTCCCTAAAGCCAACATGATCCTCTCTTTCCATTTCCCTTTGTTGGGTAAGACTCATTGCTTTACATGCTGCAAGTCCACAAGGAAGGCCCTAACAAATGGCCCTTAACCCGGTAATAGGTGGTCTTGAACTCATTCTTTCAGAAATTGCAAGTCCAACTCACATTACCTCGCCCACTAAGCTTTGCCCCAAGCCCTTCTTTCCTTGTCACATGCTTCCACAAGGGGTATTTTTTCTCTTGGGCTTGTTGTCTTGCTAATATAGGGTTATATGGAGCTTGAGCTCCACTAGCAGCAGATGGAGCACTAGTAGGAGTAGATGAACTTATGCTTGGAGGGGGAGGAGGAGGGGAGACACCAACTGGGGTATTTCTCCCTTTCCTTTGCCCTTTACCAGCTGCCCTAGCTGATTGAGACATTCTTCTTTTTGCTTGATGGTAAGCTTGCAATGCTCCCAATGAAATCCACCCTCAGATCACTTCCAAATTCTTAGAAATCCTTCAAATGCTTTTCACTTGCAAAAAAAACCACTCTCAAAGCTCTCTTCTCTTGCAAATGAGAAAGAATGAGGCAAAAGTCGGGTTTTAAGAGGTTGTGGTCCTCTCACACGCCTTTTTTGTGTCCTGTTTTCGGGACACAGAGCACGTAGGTCGGGACACGAGCCAAACACGTGTTTTGACCGTATCCCGAAAATGGACACGGTCAAAACATGTGTTGGACACGTGTCATGGCCGTATTCGTGTCCGACACGATGACATGTGACATGGGGCCCTGTTTGGACGTGTCCGGTTTCTTAGCCGATGAGCCTAATGCTAAACAACCCTATTAACGGCCTTGTTTGGATGTGTCCGGTTTCTTAGCTCATGATCCTAATGCTAAACAACCCTATCAACGGCTCCATGTCAAACATTTATTATACAACAGTTCTTGCACTTGCTTTCTGGCATACACAAGTGTTGTTTTATGTAGGTAGGATATCTATTGGTTGACCATTATTAGAATGTCGTACCAAGATAACAAGTACATGAAACAGGCAGATTATTACATGTTTGGAAAGGGAGCTTTCCCTTTGAGTGGTAGTTTTGTACTGTACTCTCTTGATGCAATGAAAAGACAATTAATTTGGGAGAGTTACCTCTCCAAATTCCCAACTTCCGCTGTGTGCATGTATCCTACAATCAACATTAACAATCTCAAGAGTCCCAAAATCTGCTAAAGTTAATAACAGATTCAGACATGTATTCTCTAAGGCCAGTTTTAAATGTATTCTTAGAAAATCTTTGAAGTCTGATTCAGATTATTTTTTGATTGCCTCACTTTATTTTATATATCAAGCAACAAAACTCATAGGTAAGATGCAAAGTACCAGTGCATCTCAACATTCTTTGGTTATAGGTGGCTATGGGGTTCATGAAACTCTAATTATGACCATCACAGAGGCACTAAGCATGGGTCTGGACTTGCTATAACCTTTATTATTGATGCCCCCTTGAATTTTCTTTAACAGGAACAACCTTTTGCATGCTATTGTGCACACTATTCACCAGTTACTTCAGAATTGCTGCTCAGTATCAAATCTTAAGAGCATTGAAAAATTCAAAGCCTTTATCCAGTGTAGGGGCATGCTTCATATGGATGAGGTAGGGGTGAACTGTAATAGTAGAAAATCATATGTTCTGTTCTAAGTCATATCCGTCTCTAGTAATGAATGAACTTCTGGCATGATACAAAGAGTTAGCAATCCATTATATGAACGGTCTTTTGTTGTACAATCATGAAGGAGTCATGGCCTTACTTTCAAGTTTTTTTAGCTCGAGAGTACAAAGCAACATCCATAGTAGTTTTCTCACTTATCACTGTCCTCTTGAGTGGACATCCACGAATCTCCATCCTTGGTTCTCATAAAAGGATAGTGGAACTGCTCTTACACTGTTAGACTGCTGCATCTTGAATCTCCTTTATGTTGGAAATATTGTAACTTCGGAAGTTATTCTTATTGTATTTTATTGTATCTTTATTGTACCTCCTTTGGGAGCAATTATTAATGTAATTGATCATGAAAGAATCATTGTAAACATTGGGTTGAAATTACCCAAAGAAAACATTTATTAAATGTAATTTTTGTATTCCCAAGACAAGTCGGCCCAGTGGGTAAACTGCCCCAAAATAGTGGGCAATCTGCCCCAAACAATGGACAAAATTGCCCCAGTTAGGGAAAGTCAGGTCGGCCCAATAAGGGAAAAAATCACCTTTTAATGTGTATAAATAGAGAGGTCGAACCTCTCATTTGGTCATCCACTCAAGACAAGCAAGTTCGCTCTAGAGAGGAAGAAGTTTGCAGCAACAACTAGGAGAAGACTTTTTGGGGTTTCTACTATTGGAGAAGTTTATCTTTCTCTCTCTTGTTCTTGTACTCTTATCTCTGAACTGATTATCTCTATACAAAGGTTGCTAGGTTTTCTCCCTGTTGGGTTTCCTAGGGTAAAATTGTGTCTATTGTTTCTGTACTTGGTTATTCTTTTAGTTATCTTGTTTTATTATCTGCAAATAATGATATTGCTAGAATTGTACAAAATCTAACATGGTATCAGAGCAGTACTAAAAGAAGCCATTGTCGGAAACTAGGGCTTCATATTTCGAAGCCTTCCCACCTTAGTTTGGCTTGAAAAGAGCACTGGGAATTTCGCCCTAGGGAAGACGCATCTTTCTGTGAAGGAAAGTTCTAGTTCTGAGAATTTTCAAATTTTGACCTAATTCTACAGAAACTGCAACAACTATAGAAATTAGGGTTTCCAATTTTTAGCCCTTCTGCCCACCATTTTGGCTTGTTCTTATCTTTCTCCAACTCTCCTTGGTAGGGCACAACTATCTGTGGAAGCAGATTTTAGATCCATAAATTTTCATTTCTGACCTATTATCTGCCAGAATCGAAAAACTAGGGTTTCCAGTTTTGAGCTATTCTGTCCATAGATCTGGGAGAAAAGGAGGTCTTTTCAACTCGCCCTAGGAGGGCGCATTTACCTGTGGAATAATTTTTCCAAGAATCCCAACTTCAAAATTGACCTAGCTCCTACTAGGGTTTCTGATCCAGTTGTAGTCAAGATGATTGGATGAAGCTTGAGGATAGGTTGGATGGGGCTTCCAACTTCAGCTTTTGGAAGTCTAGAGTTCTTCTAATTCTTGAAGAAAATGACCTATTGAAGTTTGTAAATGAGAAGGTTCCAGAACCAGAAGAAGAAACAGGAAAGAACCAGTGGAAAAAGAATGATGCTAGGGCAAGAAGGATCTTGGTAGATTCAGTAAAACACCACTTGGTTCCTCAAATTTCTCAGAAGAAGACAACCAGGAAGATGTTTAAGGTCTTGAAGAAGTTATTTGAAAATGGCAGTGTCAACCGTACTCTTGCATTTAGAAATCAACTATCAAATCTCAAGATGTCAAGGTCAGAATCAGTTGCTTCCTACTTCATAAGGATCTCTGAGCTAAGAGATCAACTAAGCACCGGTGTAGAATCTCTTGATGACAGAGAACTTGTTATAACAACCCTTAATGGTCTCCTTCCCTCTTGGGAACCATTCATCCAAAGTCTAAGTGGACGAACCAAGTTGCCGAAATTTGATAGATTATGGGCAAATTGCATCCAAGAGGAAACAAGAATTGCAACACAGAATAAACTACATGGTACTCAACCCGAAGAGAATCAAGCTTTTACATCTTATGCCAAGAAAGGGAAAGGAAAAGGAAGAAAGTTTCATAATAATGGAAACGGATATAGAAGATCAAGCTCGCCACCAGATCAGAAGAAGAAAGATCTCTCTCATATTCACTGCTTCAAATGCAATAAGTATGGTCACTATGCCAGATATTGTCGAAGTTCAAATAAAAGGAAGCACGAAGCCTCAACTGTAGATATTGATGAAAATACTTCTCACAAGAAGTCAAGGAATGATGATCATACAAAGTTCTTCTTCTAGTGCTCCCCATGTTGAAGTGATGATACGAAGATCTAGACTGCGATGGACTCCCAGCAAGAAAAATGAAGAACAGAGGACTCCCATTCCCACAAGGAGGCAGTGGGAGCCCACTCACAAAAAAATAAAAGATGAGTATTTGGATTTATTGCTCACATAGATCTGTTTTGTCTTATATGTTTTCATAACAAATTGTATTTAGATCTATTAGGAAGTTTGTTGAGCATTTGATATAGTTCACTTATTGATGTACGGTAGGCACTTGTTGTACCTATTATACATATGAGCTGCACAACACTTGATGGAGCTAGTCTAGATAATATCTCCTTACATGCTTAGAGTAGTGCACACTCTTGATGACATGTTCTAGTGGAGATAGCAGACATCTAGATAGTTACCATGTGTTTGGGATACATGTATATGATTGTTGTGCTGAAGCTCTAGCTAAGATGCCTACATACCTGTGTAAACTATTGCCATTGCATTGAAATATAAATTTGTTAAATTTGATTATGCAATGTTGCTAATCATCTAATGGGATAAGACTTGTAGGGAAAAGACCATATGATAGACCTACAAGAGAAGGATGATGAGACTTGTTCCAATGAACAAGTGGTGGATACATGAATCCCGTTGATGTTCCGACTAATCAAAAGCAGGAAGCTTCTAGGAGCATGACTCTCAGCCTAGAAGGATGACTCCTAGACAAAGCAGTTAGATGGAAGTCATGACTATACAACAACGGACAGACGAGGGCTTAATACATCCAGCTATATTTGATACATGACCCACAGGCCCAAAGGATCTCATATAGAGATTGGTGTTTGGGAGCAAAAGGCTCCAAAGGATGTCGGTCTCTCTCTATTGCAGATGTTCGGTTCTTAAATGATTATGGAAAGAAATTGGTTTCCAGTTAGAGTCATGACAGAAGGATTAGAGTATGACTAGAGTTACTCAGTTGATTTCTGAGGAGGTGCACATCTGTTCAGTTAGAATTGTGCCTCAGGATTCAGAACATATTGTTGACGATGATCTCTTGTTCGTGATTTTGTATACTGAGGAGGTGCACATCTGTTCAGTTAGAATTGTGCCTCAGGATTCAGAACATATTGTTGACGATGATCCCTTGTTCGTGATTTTGTATACTGATGATCTATTTCTCACCGAGACAGAGGGAGTTAGCCCTTGAGATGAGGATCTTGGCCTATTGATGGTGTTGTAGAAACCTGATGAGATCTTCCTAGGTGAAGGAAGAACACAGTTGAGATTCTGAGTAGATCCAGCATTATGACTATGAGTACCTGACTACACTGATGGCGTTGCTGGTTGATTCAGACAGACAATTGAAAGGATCCTTAATGTACCTGGTCGTCACCAGGATGGATACTAACATTTTAGTAAGGAATTGTGCTCTTTTGCTTTGTGAACGCTGGTGCTCAGATTGGCACCCGGAGTGGTAGGCCGATGGACCTACCTGTGGATAGCTCCAGAGAGGGAGCATGATGCTCAGATGCAAAGGGAGCAGGACGCTCCAGCACAGAGGGAGATGTGATGAGTATGATTGCAATATCGGACAAGTATTAGCCACGTGTCTTGGCTAAGGGTGAGTGGTCCAGTGGTAGTACCACATCTTCTCCCAGACACCCTGTGATAGGGTGGGGAAACTAGTCTCTTGATGCTCTTCCATACAGGTTCATAAATTCACTCATGTGATTTGTTATTATTTCATTTATTTGCATTTCATGACTAGAACAGGGCAGGACATAAATGTCTGCCCTGATATACTTGATGCCTCTGTTAGCTGATATGTGTGCAGGTATCTTCTCCCGCTCACTCCAAGAGGGAGTGAGGAGATTGGTCCCATGATTGACTCCCTCGGTAAGAGGAAATGATGACTTTACTCCTTGACACTCTATGATGGAGTGGGGAGATTGGTTCCATGATTCTATCCCTTGCTAAGAGGGAAGGACGATGATACATAGACCAAGCATTCTCCCGATCAGTCCGAAAGGAGTGGGGAGATCTCTCAGACATCCCAAGACAGGATGGAGAGGCCACTGCATTCTCTTGATCACTCCGAGATGGAGTGAGGAGATCTCTCAGACATCTTGAGATGGGATGGAGAGGTCACTGCATTCTCCCGATCACTCCGAGATGGAGTGAGGAGATCTCTCAGACATCCTGAGATAGGATGGAGAGGCCAGCACACACTCCCGATCACTCCGAAAGGAGTGAGGAGATCTCTCATGGAGATATTTTGTGCATTCTCCCGATCACTTTGAAAAGAGTGAGGAGATCTCTCAGACATCCTGAGACGAGATGGAGAGGATGGTGCATGTTGGCGCCTAATACACACCTGCGGGAGATGCGGCACGAAACCTTCAAGCCGCTCAGTGTGTCCCTGGGGGCAAGTGAGAGTCAAGTGCTGTCGCCTGATTACTCGACTCCTCCGTCTAGGCTTACTCCTAGCGAAGCCAAGGGGGGGTGGTCCCTATGAAAAATAAACTAAGGCTTTTAATATATAACAAAGAAAAAGTCTGTTCTAGGAGTTAAAAGATGACGAGATGAAAAAATTAACAACTAAGCACTGCTTGCAAATTAAATCAATTGATTAACCCAACACAAGATAGATGAGCATTCAGGACATTTATGATTGAAACTTAAAACATGGAAAATTAAAGACCTGTGCCGAGAATGTAAAAATGCTTGCAATTGCTACTGTGTAGTCTCCGTGAAAGTTATTGCAGTGTCTCAGTTGGTAAATTTTATGATTATTAAATGAGTGGATTAAGGAGTGGGTTAATTCTTGGTTTGGCCCAAAAGAAACCTAACCTTCGAACTGAGTGCTCTAGCAACCTTACCAAGTGTCCAACCAGGAGCGGATGAATCGGCTTAAGAACCTGCTGACTCTGTGGATTCAGTCCATGCAACCTCCCGAGTTTTTAGGATTCGATTCTAATGGATTGTCCTATTAAAACTAAGTACCTTGCACTCGTTTTCGATTGAGCCAATTGTTCCGACTAAGCTGCAGTAGTCAAGAGCATACTCCGGGTTTGGGGCGTTGTTCTTTTTATTAAAATGTGTGAGTGGATGATTAATCTACACTAAACCCCAAGAATAAAGCAAGGGGGGTTAATTTTAGGATTAAATTTTAAGAACAAAATAATAATTGAATAAAAAACAAAAGCATATGACAAAATGATGAACGGGTCCTCGGAGGACGTTGTGTGCTTGAGTGAGTTGTTTAATTACTACTGCTCAAATGAAACTAATCTAAAACAAAAAATTAGAAAAAGTGCAAAAAACTGAAAAAAGTGCATATCCCCCCTGGGGGAAATGGGGTCAGGCACTGGAATTGCCTACTATGCTCTTTTTATTCTTTCGATTACAACATGAAACTCAATATGAAACACTGCTTGCCCTTTATGCTCAGGGAACAAGACAGTTTACAAATTATTGCAAAAGTAAAACAGTGCTTGAGCAGCTGCTTCACAAGGTGGTTCTGGGAGCTTTCAGGATGACTTTTCTGTGAGTTTTTTAGCTCCAACCTGCTAAGAACATAAAACAGACCAGCGAGCTAAAGTTGATTAGAAATGATAATCATAACACTTTAAGAGTGTTCTGACAATGCTACAGAATGCAAAAATTAAAACTAATGCAACTAGTATGCAAAAACCTTGTTTTCTAGGCAATTGTTTGAGTCTTTAATTGACTTTAAATTAATTTTCTGATGTGCGGAACCAAAAAACCAGCGAGCTCTTTTTGTCATGTAATGGCCAAAAAACACTCAGAAAGTGATTTGGCCACACTTGCGAAATATGCCCAAAACAAAACTATGAAAACTAATAACGAAAAACAAATAAAATGAACCAAGAACACGAACTAGAAAGTTCGTTTCTTGGGATCTTGGCTTGCTCTTTTGGGGCAGCCAATAGCAAGCTCTTAAAATAGCCAAATATACTTTTCAACCGAGACAAGACTTTCCTATCAAGAACTCTAGATTTTACGATTAAAACAAGCTTGAAAAGGAAAACTTGTAAAATTAGATCTACTTTCAGAAATTTATGCTTTGAAAGAACTATGATCTAACATAAGTAACAGTAACCGAAGATAGTTAAAGAAGATTGGATTAGAGGAATGGAACCCTTGGGGGTTGAGCGTTTTGAAGAAAGGGCGATGGAGTCAAGCTCCCTGATGCACCGGTAGGATCAAGACTTTGTTCGAATTTACTGAATGAAGATACGCTCTAACATGTTCGTGGACCTCTTCAGCTTAGGCTACCTGTAAGTGTTTTGAAGAAAGGGCGATGGAGTCAAGCTCCCTGATGCACCGGTAGGATCAAGACTTTGTTCGAATTTACTGAATGAAGATACGCTCTAACATGTTCGTGGACCTCTTCAGCTTAGGCTACTTATAAACAGCTGCAAACAACTAGCAAGGGGATAAGAGCATATGTGTAAATGAACAACAGAAAACTTGAGAAATAATAGATTCAAACAAGAGATCATATTACTTCTAGGATTCTAATATCATCGACAAAAGTAAGAAACCTATAAAGCATTACTCACTATTCCTTATGAAAGATAACTTCCCTTTAAAAAAGACATACAATCTCGACAATACTAACTATGCAACACGATACAGTTTACCTCAAATGTAACAAGCATGAAGATCCAACCAAAGACAATCACCAGACTAGCCTCCAAAGCCTTCTTTATTAAACTTAGAAAAATATTACAATGAACGAACAGAGGTTCCACCTTCCAGATGTTTTACAATGGAGCCAAGCTCCTCAATATATAGCACAAGGAGAGTGAGCTAGGGCGCAAAACCCTAAGGAGACAAAGCTCCTCGTTTGTAGAGCAAGGCAACTCATGACCAATGGAGAAGCACCATTCACTTGGACAAAAGCTCTTTGAAATGGAAGTTGCTTACTTGTGAAAGCTGCTCACGCGTGAGGCAAAGAGAGCAAGTGATGTTTCCATACTTTGAATGAGCTTTTCGTATGAAGAGTTGAAGACTTTCGATTGGCTGATTTAAGTAGCAACTTAACCATATGTGGTGCCACCTCACTATGGTGTAGGCACCCACCATTTGACAAACCAATTCGCACAACACAGATCCGTATGGTACACCCATGTGAAGGATGAGGATGGCACATGAGTTTGAAAGAATGCCACGTTGGAGGATGGGTTGTGATTGGACTTTGGATGAGAGCCAATTTAAATGGCTGCCACCTCTCAATTAAGGAGCCTCCCCCACCAAATGACATGCCAATAACCAATTCCGTATGGCCGTGAAGAGAACTCGGCCCCACATGAAAGAGAGTTTTACGTAGCATGTAAATAAAGGAATCGCCCAACCTTTAGACTTTAACCATAAATCATAGGCCTTGACCGTTGGAATAAATTCGCCCACCATAAATTGACTTGCATCACCACTAATTCGCTCATGGCTGGCCCACGTGAAGGATGGAGAGCGTAGCATGAGCTTGGAAAATTCCAATTTTGACTTTATCTTTGACCTTTGTCATATGCTCTAACTCTTAAACATAATCGCGTACGTTAATTGAATTAATGCCATGTCATTTGGCATGTGCTATATTCAATTTTTTAATAATTCAATTTTTTGGTAATGGTGCATTTTGTTGCATTTCTGGCATTAAAGTGCCACTTTGTAGCTCTGATAGGAAAAACTGCTCCACGGGGCATCTTGGTCTCCCGAAACCTAGGAAAACCGGGTATTAGAGTAAAGAGGATACTCTGAGCTTGAAAACGAGCATCCCTGCGCCAAATTCCGACTCCGGATACCACTTTTATCACCTTTTGAAAATTTTCATTTAAACCATTAAAAAATGGCTTAAAAATGTGAAAAAATTATTTTTCTCGGAATTGACTGAAACTTGAGGGGGACCTAGTACATGACCAAACGATAAAATTCTAGCGTCTAGCATGTTTATAAATGTTATATAATGGGCTCTAATAATCTCCTAAGGCCTTTGGGCATTCTAGCTGTGGAGGTGCAGGAGAAAAACTCATCGATTATACTCGGCTAAAGGCAAAGCATAATCGACAAGGGAAAAAACTCCTTGGAATACCTTCTTTGGTTGTTAAGTCCTAGGGAACTGAGTCACTCAAAGACCACCATGCTAGCACACTTATTACAAACCCCGTGGGGCACGGTCATGTACTACAAAACATTAAAAAAAAGGGGCCCTGAACAGGCCAAACTTGGAACTTCTGAACTCTGATAAGCACAAGTGACTTGTGCAACATTGGCGACTCACTGAAGTCCAACTAAAGTGCAACTTTAGGTGGTAACAGTGCACATCGGTACTCTTGTATGGACTCACCAATGGACTGGTTGAGTTGGTGCATGTTCCCTGATGGACTGGGTTGAGCTGATGCATGACGGACTCTCCGATGGACTATGCAGAGTTGTTGAGTTGATGCATGATGGACTCTTTGATGGACTATGTAGAGTTGTTGAGCTAATGCATGGACTTGTTATCACACAAATTGTAGTTGCCAACTAGAGGGATCCTATCCAGGACGGTAGAGGAGGGCAGGTAACCGATGACACTTGCAAGGGCGTCGTTCATCGCTAGATACAGAGGTTGTCACACCGAATGGGCACTTGTCACTTTAGATAAAGTCGAAGCAAGATCAAGGGGGAGACCTGTTATCACACAACTTGTAGTTGTCCCAAAAGGTGATTCTATCCAGGATGGTAGAGGTGTTGGACAACTAAAGAGGTGACCTAAGAGAGCCACGATTCCCAAGGTAAATGGTTGTCACGCTAATCGAGGCACTCTTCACTTTAGATCAAGACAAAGCATGACCAAGGGGGAGACCCTAGCTAACCAATGGAGGCTAGCGAACCTACTGTAGACCTTCTAGGGAATTGTGAAAGTGAAAAGGAAGAAGGATCAAGAGTAAGTGGATCTAGATCTAGGGAATATAATTGGACAATGGAGTTAGGGCTTGGTTGAGGACGCTTATAGAAGGGACAAATGCTCAACCATACGTTAAATATGCCACTTATGATATTAAAAAGATAGATCTAGATAGATCTAAGGCCAATAAAAAATACCCAAGTGGGGCCCACCCTTAAATTAAGGAAAGTGAGTGAAATGGGGCCCACAAGGTGAAGTTGAAGTAGGAATGGCACTAGGAGGGTGGCTAAGCTATAGATCCGAGGTTTTAATGACAAAATAGCAACACCCAGATGATAGATTTGGAAAAAAGACCACTAACCCACAAGTGCGACCTCCCTTGGAGAGATCCAGTGCCTTAGATCGAGGGGTAAATGGAGTTGGATTCCCACCAAATTTGGTCTCCAAGGTTTATTAATTAATTATGAGGTGGGTTTTAATTATTAAGCCCAAATAATCGCCAGATCTATCAGATCTAAAAACTAGGGTTTTAATCAATGAGGGTTTGAAGTGACCAATGGGTAAAATGCATGAAAATCGATGCGTACCTTGTAGATCTTACCTCAAAAGCTTGCGGCCGCCTTTGCAAATTGATAATCTTCCCAAAGTGAGGAAATCAAGAGTGAGATCCAACTTCCCCAAGTAGATCGCTATCCTTCCAGAGTGAAAAGTGCGCCCTTCCCTGCCAAAAACGATCTATAATGAGAATCGATCAAGCATGAAAGAAACTATACGGAAGAAAAGATGAAACAAGTAGCATCAAAATGTCACAACGATACAATAAAGATACTCTCTGAGACAAAGATTTTGATCCGAGAAAGAGATATGGGGTTTCCCCACAATAGCGCCCTCTTCAATTCGCCCTCCTCTTCTACCACATGGCCTCCTTGCAGAAAAACGTTTGGAGAAACAAGATCCACAATGATAACACAGAGAAAAGATTGTATATTCAACTTGCAAGAGTACCCATCAAAGCCAGAGAAGTAGATCTGCAAAATAATATTTTTATTCCAAGAGTTCAAGAGCCCAAATGTGCCTTTACAATAGGGGCGTCTCTTCCTTAAATAGGAGATGAGAGAGACCAGAACCCTAACCACTTTATGAACGTCGTGGTGGAGATCAAAAGATAGATACAATATAATCAATGACTATGATGAGCCGAAACAATATAACATGGATCAACTCACTAAGAGGGGTGCACACTCACTAGTAGAGGCCCTAGGGGGGGGTCGCACCACATAAAAAGAGACCAGGACAAGTGTAGGAGCACATGGTGGGGCTAGGAGGTATTAATATCCTCCACTAGCATCACCCCATGGCGCAATAACATAAGATATGACTTGTTGTCTCCCAAAATGGCATGGATGTGTTGAAGCCCAAAATATAACACACGCAACTGGATGACAACTCTCTCAGGAGAGAGGCCAATGTCACCACACTCCTCTCCTCTTCGCTTTAGGTTGGCTCTCCTCCAACTCTAGGGGGGTATCCCTAAGATAGGATTGCTAAGGCAGGTACAGTAAACGGGGCAAGGTGAATTGAAGAGGCTGCCTTAGGAAACAAATGTAACAAAAGATGTATTTTAAATGGGTGATGGAAAAGAAGGGAAGATCAATCCTGAGGGAAAGACCAGTGCCAATATATTAGAGGGGCGAATGGAGTCAAAAGAGAACTCAAATGGGCCTTGCTTCCAGGTGAATGTAGTGACCAACTAAGAGCCCTTGCACTTGAGAACACCTGAAAGCCGCAAAACTTAAGAGAAAAACATGGGTCAAATAAAGTTGTGCTAGATTGTTAGCCTTCTATTCAGATGATCCCAGCTTAAGAATCGAAAGAAATGGACTAAGAGAGGTATCGCTCGGACAAGATGAAAGATGGCAAACAAAGAAAAAGAAAAATGGCATACAAAGAGAAAAAGAACTCTCAATTTATCCAAAGAATCCCTTGATATTTTTTCTATTACGCTCAAGGGGAGAAAAATCCCAAGTTTTTCCATGCTTACAATGAAAGAAGATGGCCTCTTTATAGGCCCAGAAAGTCTTCCATAAAATAAAATAATAAAATATAGGAAATAAAGTGAAAAAAGGTCATCCACTTTTTCTCCTAAACGAATACATGATTGCTCTAGTTATTAAATAGAACTGCTACCTATGCTATTCGTTGCACATCCATGAAACAAACACGACGCCCAGACAACTGTCATATCTGCTACGTGGGTAAAAATTCATAGGCACACTGTAATGTCCCCATCTTGACCCTATTGCATTAATATTGTAAATGATGTACAATATTGTTATTTAGTCATGTGAGGAGCTCAAGGCCAAGGAGCCCTGCATTGATTTATCGTTCTATGTAGTTGGGCAATTAGAATAGATGCATATGGTTCTTTTGCTAGCCGTGTGCACAATGTAAATTCGGACATCATGTAAATATGCAATTTTAATGAAAAACCCACAACCAGCTATGCAATGCAACAAAGAGATGGGGCATGATCTTACAAGGAATAGGGAGGAAAAATATAACCAAACCCTTGAGCTAATGGAGTCAATCCATGTGTCAATGAGAAAACCCATGAAATCCAACTACCCATTTTGGCTTATGCCCCAATCATTAAATTCTTCCAAGAGTTGGTTGAGGCAGTTAATGCCTTGGGAACTGGATGAGGTATGGCAGCCAATTTTGGTGGTTATGGGCAAGCCATCAATCTGGGAATTCGAATTTTTGCTTGCAAGGCAAGAAATCACACCCACGTTTTGCCTTCCCAAGCCATTCTGAACCACGATCTTTCCTCTCTCACACGCAGCTTGGGGCGAATTGGGGTTTTTCCTTCACGTTTTCACCATGTCTCTGCATTCTCCCATGCTTTGGAACTCGTTTTTGGTTAGCACAGTGCGCTGGGAGAAGAGAACCACGATTTTCTGGGGTTATAGAGGCCGTTTTTGCCCATGAAATGCCCATGGATGTTTTTCTGAAAACGATTATGCTCCTGGGGTTGTTTTCCCATTTTCCATTTTTCATTTTGGGCTTTCCCACGTTTTTCTGAACTGGTCGAAATCCCATTGTTGGGCATCCTACTGCAAAAACGCCCAACACTTGCATTTCTGGCTGTTATGTCCTGTTTAGTTTGAACCTGTGAGCAGGAGATTCAGGAGTGGAAGAGGACAGATTTGGCTTGATGAGCCCAATGAAGTATCCATAGCTCAATGGTTGAGCCACTAGCCTAGTAATTCACCTCTGCCCATCTCTTAGCAGCCTGAGAAACCCAACTGCTGATTGGCTTGGCTGATTCTGGTGTATCTTTGGCTATGTGAGAGTCTGCTTTCCCCTTTTCCTTGTGGAGATCATGCCCAACTCGGGGGTGGCAGTGGTGCTGAGAGATTGAGGAGCACACTGGCCTACGGTTGTGTGGAACGTTGCAGAAGCGTAGCTGGTTGCTCAAGGACTACTTGGTTTAAGATAAGTATTCTCATTTGCTAATTTGATATTGCTTAATTGATAAATGACATGAAAATCTGGAATGTATGATGGATGTGTAATGGAATTGAATTCTGCTGTGCTTTCAAATGTTTACGCATTTGCATATCTCCATCTACAATTTATATGAATGCTTATTTGATTAAGTATGGGACTAGATGTCCAGTATTATTGTTAGTGTCCTCTCCATAGCCTTGTAGGATAGGAGGGACACTACACACACAACAATGAATCAAATCTGAAGTGGTCACTAATTCCCAGCACATACTCAAATGAAGGAAATGGCATTTAGTAACTCGGTGAAATGCCCAGGTGGATGCTGAGAAGCGTTGTTTGCAGTAATGAAACCAAAACGACCGTCAGAAGGAACTCCTCGTGATAGACATGCACTCGGTGGCCATCAGAATAAGAGACACGTTGGAAAAAACGGAGATTATCATGAAGCCACCGTTGGGAATTGGTGCGAGTGATCAAATAAAAGCTCGAGCTCTGTATTTTATAGTAATCCAGAATAAAAAAATCGGCTTTAATTATCAACGTAGAACTCCATGTCGATACTCAGCGCTTTTAAGTGAACTGGCGTTTATCTTGAGATTTCGTATGTCACGGACACAATTTCGTGCTTTCAGCTGCGACTTGGTTCTAAGATTTACGGCCATATTTCGCAACTGCCACATTAGAATTCGGATTCAGGCTTCACGTGACACATAATGGTGACTGCGATTTGCCCCCTCTGACTGCATGCTGAAAAATATCAATCACCGGCGTTTATCGGATTTTTAAAACTCGAATTGGCATTTGAATGGCCCCCGATTTGCTTGCTGCGTTTTTTGATTGATGATCTAAGCGACAGAGATACTGGCCGTGAGCTCTGGCGTTCAAATCTAACTCGGTGATCATGACGGCTGTCAACTAATTTTGATAATCTATGGAGCTTTATCTCAAAGTCGCAGTTTTATGATCCGATTTGCAACCGGCCGCGTGATACAAGCGTACAAAAAATGTTGTGGTCTGGAAAATCCATGATACTGACATGCTGATATGCACTGGCTAGGTTGTAATTAGATTCCTGGTTACTATTGCACAGTCGCTGATAGTTGTGACGGAAAGCAAAACCCCGAAATACAGATTATATGCTTCCAGATACTCCCGCAAGGCACCCTTGTGATTGGCTAATCGTAGCAAATTGATGCCCATAGATCACCCTTGGTGAACACAGCCTGGGCTCGTGGCTGGTGTTGCAAACACAAATTTCCCCTGTTTACCAATTCGATTCTTCAATTGAGAAACCACCCTGCAATAGCAAATCTCAGGTACCAAGGCCATATGTGAATCCTTAAACGTCGACAGAATCACAAATAGAGAGAGCAAACTCAAGTGCCTTCACTCCTGTGCCTTTGGCTGAAGATCCAAAAGATGTGCGTAACAGGATTGCGAATTGGAACCTAATGTCATGAATGGTAGTTCTAATAATTAGAGCTTTTTCTAGTTTCATCCAATTCTGCAACTTTATCAAGGGCCTTGGTTGATCCCATGTTGAGAAGCCGAAATGTACTTTTCTTGCCCACATATTGCGTATAATTCTTTGTGGGAGCTCCATTTCCTCGTATAACAACATCATAACTATCAATCTCTTTTCCAAACTTTGTTTTTTTTAAAAGATCACCTGAATTACCAATCACTGCACAACGTCCATACCGTCGTGGGAGATAAGGTGGTATATCAAGGAGTACCAAAGCAAGCTTCTCCATGCAAAAGTGTTTTGTTTTGACATTTATTACTGGAAGGTTTTGTAGCAGAAACCTGATTTGACAACTCTCGTATATAGAGAATGAGACTTTCTTTCAATATTGTGGCATCCCACGAATGCTCCTGAGTTGATATATTTGATGTAGATGCTGAGAATATGAGAGCAATGAACAAACCTACCCACTGTAGTTGCTGATTTGTGCTTGATGATGGCAGTCCTCTCACCAATGCAGTGAATAATGGATAATAACGACGGTAACATCTGGCTCCAACTACGGGACGTGTGCTCTCCTCGAGAGTGCACGAGAACCTCAGATTCCTTGGTTATCGCAGACCAAAAAACAAAATGAAAAACACAGTGTGGTAGGGATGGCTTGATTCACATCCCATAATGACCACTTATTACAAAATTTGCAGAAAGACAAAACAAATGCTCATGCAAGGAGCTTATTTTTCCTATCTACCTACTCTAACTTATCATGAAACTGAAACATGCTAAGTATATTCATATAACCAGTGGAGCCATTCCAGCATTTTATGCATAACAAAATGTTTTGCCTCGTGTTTGATCATTAACCGAAATACAGTTTTATCAGATAGAATGCGAATATGAAACGTGCATGCCCTCAAAGTATAAGAGACAACTCCCCCATGGAGATGGGAGGACATACCTCAAATGTGCAGATAAGTAATGTGATTGATCACAAGCTATGTCAACACAATGCTGCAGAGGGCTCACATAATGAGTGGTCAGCCCCTCTTCAAGTTGAAATCTGTCACCCCAAAACTTCTCATGAAATAGACCTGCAAAATAAACATTATTCTCTTTGATGGAATGAAACTCAAGCGGGTCTAGACCTTCATCATAAATCTGCTCAAGCTGATCCGTAACACAATGGCAGCGTTATATCTTCAATGTTTTCTATTGCAGCAGGGGGTTGTTCACAAACTTGAGGCAGATTCGTATTTCTGATGGCAATATCAGGAGGTTCTTCAGCAACATATTCAAACAAATACCCTTCTGATGCTTCTTCATGGATCTGCTCTTTAAACTCATGATGGACCCTAGGGATGAGGGCATCATATTCTTTAGCAAGCTGCTCAATTTCCTCTACAGTTCCATCATGCCAGCGAAGGAGAAACTTCTAAAAAAACTTTGCCACTTAATCTATGGATTCATCCAAAAGGCCATAGAACCATAATACTGCATCGCCTTCCAAGGTTATAGCAAAAACAATCATAATATCATCCTCATGATGAACATTAATTCGCAGAGGGAAGCAATATGATGGGGTGGCTGAAACTCTATCATTTCCACGAATTCAGGAAGAATGTCATGCACCCTCCCACGGTCGTAGCATTCATTAGGAAATCCATGGATTTTTGAGAAATCCAATGGGGCATAAGCTTTGTGCAAAAGAGCAAGATGTTTGTTCTTTTTTATCGTCCATCAAGTCAAATAACGAAGCACTAAATCTGAAACACATATTCATACCTCATACCAAGCTGTGGAGTCGCCAAAGGTGAGCTTGAAAGCCTTCCAATGGGTGTGCTCACCTCTACACCCAATAGGATCTTCAAATCTGCAAAAGGACAAGGGCTCTGTCCCTTTGTGGAGTCGCCATGTGAGAAAAAGAATTCTGCATTATAATCTCCCACAAATGTCGTCAATGAAGCATAGTCTTCAAATTTCGGGAATTGGACTTTGTCCCCGGCAATGGCGCCAAAAATGTTGTCTCCCAAAATGGCATGGATGTGTTGAAGCCCAAAATATAACACAACAACTGGATGACAACTCTCTCAGGAGAGAGGCCAATGTCACCACACTCCTCTCCTCTTCGCTTCAGGTTGGCTCTCCTCCAACTCTAGGGGGGTATCCCTAAGATAGGATTGCTAAGGCAGGTACAGTAAACGGGCAAGGTGAATTGAAGAGGCTCGCCTTAGGAAACAAATGTAACAAAAGATGTATTTTAAATGGGTGATGGAAAAGAAGGGAAGATCAATCCTGAGGGAAAGACCAGTGCCAATATATCAGAGGGGGGAATGGAGTCAAAAGAGAACTCAAATGGGCCTTGCTGCCAGGTGAATGTAGTGACCAACTAAGAGCCCTTGCATTTGAGAACACATGAAAAGCCGCAAAACTTAAGAGAAAAACATGGGTCAAATAAAGTTGTGCTAGATTGTTAGCCTTCTATTCAGATGATCCCAGCTTAATAATCGAAAGAAATGGACTAAGAGAGGTATTGCCTTGGACAAGATGAAAGATGGCAAACAAAGAAAAATGGCATACAAAGAGAAAAAGAACTTTCAATTTATCCAACGAATCCCATGATATTTTTTCTATTACGCTCAAGGGGAGAAAAATCCCAAGTTTTTCCATGCTTACAATGAAAGAAGATGGCCTCTTTATAAGCCCAGAAAGTCTTCCATAAAATAAAATAATAAAATATAGGAAATAAAGTGAAAAAGGTCATCCACTTTTTCTCCTAAACAAATACATGACTGCTCCAGTTATTAAATAGAACTGCTACCTATGCTATTCGTTGCACATCCATGAAACAACACACGTCCAGACAACTGTCATATCTGCTACGTGGGTAAAAATGCATAGGCACACAACAATGAATCAAATCGGAAGTGGTCAATAACTCCCAACACATACTCAAATGAAGGAAATGGCGTTTAGTAACTCGGTGAAATGCCCAGGTGGATGCTGAGAAGCGCTGTTTGCAGTAATGAAACCAAAATGACCGTCAGAAGGAACTCCTTGTGGCAGACATGCGCTTGGCGGCCATCAGAATAAGAGACACGCTGGAAAAACGGAGATTATCATGAAGCCGCCGTTGGGAATTGGTGCGAGTGATCAAATAAAAGCTCGAGCTCTGTATTTTACAGTAATCCAGAATAAAAAATCGGCTTTAATTATCAACGTAGAACTCCATGTCGATACTCGGCGCTTTTAAGTGAACTGGCGTTTATCTTTAGATTTCATATGTCACGGACACAATTTCGTGCTTTCAACTGCGACCTGGTTCTAAGATTTACGACCATATTTCACAACTGCCACATTAGAATTCGGATTCGGGCTTCACGTGACACATAACGGTGACTGCGATTTGCCCCCTCTTTGACTACATGCTGAAAAATATCAATCACCGGCGTTTATCGGATTTTTAAAACTCGAATTGGCGTTTGAATGGCCCCCGATTTGCTTACTGCGTTTTTTGATTGATGATCTAAGCGACAGAGATACTAGCCCTGAGCTCTGGCGTTCAAATCTAACTCGGCGATCGCGACGGCTGTCAACTAATTTTGATAATCTATGGAGCTTTATCTCAAAGTCGTAGTTTTTTGATCCGATTTGCAACCGGCCGTGTGATATAGGCGTACAGAAAATGTTGTGGTCTGGAAAATCCATGATATTGACATGCTGATATGCACTGGCTAGGTTGTAATTAGATTCCTGGTTACTGTTGCACAGTTGCTGATAGTTGTGACGGAAAGCAAAACCCCGAAATACACATTATATGCTTCCAGATACTCCCGCAAGGCACCCTTGTGATTGGCTAATCGTAGCAAATTAATGCCCACAGATCACCCTTGGTGAACACAGCCTGGGTTCGTGGCTGGTGTTGCAAGCACAAATTTCCCCTGTTTACCAACTCGATTCTTCAAGTGAGAAACCACCCTGCAATAGCAAATCTCAGGTACCAAGGCCATATGTGAATTCTTAAACGTCGACAGAATCACAAATAGAGAGAGCAAACTCAAGTGCCTTCACTCCTGTGCCTTTGGCTGAAGATCCAAAAGATGTGCCTAACAGGATTACGAATCAGAACCTAATCATTTTACTCATAATGTCATGAATGGTAGTTTTAATAATTAGAGCTTCTTTTCCAGTTTCATCCAATTCTGCAACTTTATCAAGGGCCTTGGCTGATCCCCTGTTGAGAAGCCGAAATGTACTTTTCTTGCCCACATATTGCGTATAATTCTTTGTGGGAGCTCCATTTCCTCGTATAACAGCATCATAATTGTCAATCTCTTTTCCAAGCTTTGTTTTTTTTAAAAGATCACCTGAATTACCAATCATTGCACAACGTCCATACCGCCGTGGGAGATAAGGTGGTATATCAGGGAGTACCAAAGCAAGCTTCTCCATGCAAAGTGTTTTGTTTTGACATTTATTACTGGAAGGTTTGTAGCAGAAACCTGATTTGACAGCTCTCGTATATAGAGAATGAGACTTTCTTTGAATACTGTGGCATCCCACGAATGCTCCCGAGTTGATATATTTGATGTAGATGCTGAGAATATGAGAGCAATGAACAACCTACCCACTTTAGCTGTTGATTTGTGCTTGATGATGGCAGTCCTCTCACAATGCAGTGAATAATGGATAATAACGAGGTAACATGACTCAATAACATGTCAATGTGACCAAATGACCAAATCGTGCCCCCCCTCAATGAGAGAATAATACATCAAATCACAACCCGGAGAGTGTGTGACCCCACTGACTGCTGCAAGCTGATCTGGAAGGAGTGGGATACATCACAAATGACCTCTGAACAAACCTCATGCCAAAACCTTGCCTCAATTGCCCAAATCGATTTCCTTAATGACCTTTTTATCCCATTTTTAGTCCACCGGAAAATCATCAAAATGCCTGTAGCTCACTGCCTGGTGTCTCGAACACAAAATCTGACTGCACCATCATGTCTGGAGATGGGGTAATATGGTAATAACAAGTGGTTGGACCCCCCATCTCCTCTGTAATGCCCTAGGAGAACGTGCTAGATCAATGCAACTGTTGGGCAGGCCATTTCTGCATGGCAAAACTGGATAAAAGTGGAAATCTGACCATATCATCACCGAGAGTGCCTGTAACTGATAACTGAGTGTCTTAATGGAATCAGAAGATCCAAATCTACTAGAGATGAGTACCCATACACCTTGTATAAACCTATATAATCATCTGTAGCCTCAACCATACTCGGACAATATAAAAATAATGGTCTGGAAATAATAATAACCATAAAAAAAGTACATCAACCATCATATGAAACCTGTGTCCACTGTATGGAATCATCAAAGGTGTATCATAGAACCATAAATCATCATCACATAACATCACTGGTCCAACTCATCACAGATCCCAAGGTTGACTTGGTCAAACTAAGTTTGACCAGGTCAAGACTGATCAAAATATGATCCAAGATAGAAATGCCTGATGCTGCAAGTGCAAATAGTTAAAGCATGCTCTGTTTATCATTTTGATAGCAAGACTTAAAGTATTAAGCATCTTAATAGATAATTATACCAAGTACAAGTTTATATAATCATTTTCTCAAAATAGAACCTCAGGAATATACTCATTATGTAGACATGAACATTTTGCTAGCAAAGGGTGAGGGTGAAGGATGCAAGGCTAGGATAAGGGGATGACTTGATTGACTCAACACTGTGATACTTTAGATAAGGGAAAGGGAATACACACTCAAGCATATGTTGGATAATAAACACACAGGGAATGCTAGTGTCTCACAAATGGAATAAGTTGTTCAGAGAAGTGCTTATTCAACCTTGGCAAATGTCTACAACTCACATCTAAGCTGAAACAACTCCGTGAGGATTTTTTCTAGAATCACCATGGCTGGGTGCCTGATTAACCGTAACTTGAGGTTCTAGTGGACACTTAGAATTAGCTATCCCTTACTCCATCTCACATCACAACCCGTAGGCCCTGTGAGGAATTAATCATTACATTTAATTTCCTGGCCAACAGTCTTTGGATTTAGCATATATTGAACCACTGCTTTTTAGGCCTTTATGACCCTTTTTGGATTATGCAAGCCCATGGAAACAAATAAAATTGTGCTTCTTAGCACAATGAAAGAGGGATTTCGAAACTGAAATGTTAAAGCACCCTACATGTAAGCTGCGATTAGTTGTGCTTCTAAGCACATGGCCTTTATGACCCTTTTTGGATTATGCATGTGCTTAGAAGCACAACTAATCGCAGCTTACATGTAGGGTGCTTTAACATTTCAGTTTCGAAATCCCTCTTTCATTGTGCTAAGAAGCACAATTTTATTTGTTTCCATGGGCTTGCATAAAAGATAATATAATAGTTTCCATATGCATGTAATGATGGTAGTACAATTTGCTTCAGGTTTTAGCCAACACAACTCAATCAACTGGGGGGATTCTCCACAATCAGGACCAAACATCGGGGCAACCGACTAGAGTGATCAAGGTATCAAATCCAACTCACCTAAGCTCAGGAACCAACACTAGCGGGTACCCTTGGCCCAGAAGGATCAAGGCTTCGGTAAGTTTTGTTGCCAACTCAGAGCTGAGACACAAACTAACAGGGATGCTATCCAACATAGAGGCAAAAGTGGGGAGGTCTTCCATATCATAGGCTGAGGTGTAAGTCAGGGTAAAAACCAACAAGGGAGAGATAATGGGTGGATGGGGAAAGTGAAGGTGATGTCTAAGCTAGCAAGCCATAAAGGTGGGAATGATCATGTCCACACTCCTAAGAGGGTAAAACCAATGAGTATAAAACAAGAGCTTCAAATTATGAGTAATAAAACCATTTAAATAATGAATAATAACCATGTCCATGTCATACATATATATACTGCCAGATCATGATCACTAGATACTAAGTCAAGCTACCAAAATGACCAAAAGAGCAAGATAATCAAAACCAATGCACACCATATACTTGCTGGGCCATATATCTGTACCTGCTATCTGGAACATCTGTATCCACTGAAAAACATTGCTGCTAAAACTTTGGGCACTGCACTGCTCTGTATGGGATAAAAGGTCACCTCGGTCATCAAATCTGAGGTCAAGAGGCTCAATCTTGGCATAAGGTTTACTGCTGTCTGATCTGGGGCTGCTCTAACGTGTGAGTGATCATCAACAATATTGCTCATCATAGGCTGATCTCACCAAAACTGTGTAAAGGCCAATCTAAAAAATATACAAGGAATTGCTCTGCAATCATGGTAGCCCGACTACTATGGATGTGATAACAAGACCCTAGCTAGCCAATGAAGGCTAGCAAACCTACTCAATACACTCTAGGATGATATGGAAATGGAAGTGAGAGTGAGGTCAAGAGTACGTAGATCTAGATCTAGGGAATGAGTGGCTTTAGGAGTTAGGGCTTGGTTGAGGAGGCTTAGGCAAGAGGTAAATGCTCAACCGAAGAGAAATGTGCCACTATGGAGTTTAAATGAGTAGATCTAGATAGATCTAATGCTGATCTAAAAGACTCAAATGAGATCCACTTAGGGTTTAATCAAATTGGAGTGAGGTGGTGCCCACTTGGTGAAATTAAGCAAGGAAAGGAACTAGAATGATTGCTAGGTGATAGATCTGGAGTTTAAGCACAAACTAGCAATACTCAATTGATAGATCTACAAAAATGACTGAAAACCCACAAGTGCGTCCTCCCCTAGAGATTGCTAGTGTCTAGATCTGTGGGAAAATGGAGTCGGATCTTCACCAAACTTGGTCTCTAAGCTTTATTAATTATTTAAGAAGTGGGTTTTAAGTATTAAGCCCAAAATATCGCATCAGATGTAGAAAACGAGGGTTTGAAACTCATGAAAATGAGTGACAAATGGATGAAAGTAAATAATACCACTACGTACCTTGTAGATCTTACCTCAATTGCTTGCGGCTGCCAAGTACATTGATGATCCTTTCACTTAGTTACAATTCCGAGTGAGATCCAAGTGGTCTCGAGCTAAAACGTGTAGATCCAAGGAGGAAATGTGCCTTCTTCACCTGCAAATTGAAACAACCCAAGTTAGATTTGATCCACAAATAAAAGAAGAACTAGGCATGACATCTCAAAGTAAATAACTCAATGGATGAAATCACAATTGGCTACTCCCTGAGAGATGAAACGATTTTCCCAAGAAGAGATGGAGAAACCCTCACAATCGCCCCTCCAAGCAAGTCCCACCCTACAAAAGATCAATTTGGCCTCCACATAAACAATGTCGAAATCACATGAAACTCATTGGGATGTCTAAGAGAGAGGCATTCCAGTCATGTACGAGAACATTCATCAAAGCAAAAGAGAAAGAGAGCTGCAAAATAGTAATAATATTTTTATTCTAGAGCCAAAAGTCCCTTTTACAAATGGTGAGAGTGGATATAAATAGCCTCTCACAATCCAAAACCCTAAAATCCCAATAGTATGGAGGGCTAGGATCAAAAGATACAAATATAAGATCAACGACTATGATGAGTTGGACAAATAATACATAGATCACTCATGACTAAAGGGGACGTCCTCCCTCAATGACGCCCTAGGGGGGGGGGCGTGAGACACATAACATGACTAGGGACACAACATGACATCATAACATGGTGGAGGGGTCTAGGAGATCCTATCTTCACTAGACTAATGCCCCACCTACAGCAAAATAATATAACATGTGATAAAGTGTCAAAAGACACCAAGACGTGTGTCAAAAAATACAATAATAAACCCCCAAAATGATGAATGGGATGACGTGTGGACCCCACTGATGCCAGAGACCAAGCTGGAAAGTGTGGAAAGTATCATCATGAAGTCCCAGACCAATCTCATGCCATTTCCTCACCCCAATAAGCCAAATTGATTTCCTTTGTTAGCCATTTTACTGCCGGAAAACCACCTCCGAAAGTACAAAAATGCATGTAACTCTCTGCCATGTGCCCCGGGCACAAAACTAACTGCACCAAAACGTTTGGGGATGGGGTAATATGGTAATAACGACTAGCTTGGATCCCATATCCCCTCAGGAGCGCCCTAGGAGAAAATAAATGCTCAATGAAAGTGCTGGACATGGCATTTATGCATGGCAAACTGAAGAAAAGTGGTAATCTGACCATATCATCAACTGTAACTGCCTGGAACTAATAACTGAGTGTACCAATGGACTCAAAATGCTCAAATCCACTAGGAATGAGTACTCATACACTATGTGACCATCAAGTGATACATTTGTAAACTCATCCATGCCCGGAATAATAAAATAATGGCCTGTAAGTAATAATAATAATAAAAATCCATCAAACCATCATCTGAAATTACTGATTGAAGCATGGAACCATCTAATGGGCACAAAGGGACCATGAATAATCCATCTCGAACATTGTCGGCCTATACTCATCTTGGACCCTGCGGTTGACTTGGTCAAACTAGTTTGACCGGGTCAAGACTTATCAAAATAATGATCCAGACCACAAATAACTGTTGCTGCAAATACAAATGGATGAGATATGCTCCTTCAATTATATCAGTAGCGAGGCCAAAGTATAAAATGATGTCTAACTGGCATGATCATGTAAATATAATAATAATAATAATAATAATAAGTCCAGATCAAAGTAACCAACTAATATAAACAGGAACCTCAAGTGTATACTCATTTACAAACTGGGACAATTTGCTAACCATGGGTGAGGGTGGAGAAACAAGGCTAGGCTAATGGAAAAGACTTGACAATCTGAACACTGCAATCTCTCGGATAAGGGAAAAAGGAAAGATCACCTACACATATGCTGGATAGAGAAAAACGCAGGGGATTGAGATGTCTCACAACTGGGTAGAGTGATGAGATTGCTTCCAATAGACTCTAGACAAGCAACCTTTTTAGTAATTTCATTTATTTGTCAGCTTTACTCACATTGAGCTTTAGCATTTATTTCACTTTATAGATTTTCACCAGCCAACCTCCAAAAACAGGTGCGCTAAAAGCCTTCTGGGCTTCAGATATGACTCAGTATGACCTCCATTGCCCACCACCGTCCATAGGTGCGATGGAGAGACCACCCTGTTGTCCTGTGGGGACAAACAACCTTACATCAAACAAGGATGAGTGTTCGTCCTTTGGCCACTGGCTAGCTAATATAGATATATGTAGTAGTGTTTAGCAACACTGTTTTTGTTGGCTTAGCATTCCTTTAGATATAGTATTTAAGTTTCGATGCTTTAGTGTTTAGCAACACTGTTGGTTGGCATACTTGGTTTCGAGGACTAGAGAAGAACAATCACTGTGACTAGAATCACACACTCCAGAGCCGAGACACAATGTAAACAAGGAATCTATCCAACACATAGGTCTAGGTGGGGGAAGTCCTCAAGATCACTAGCTAAGGTGTAAGTCGGGATCAAATCAAGACTGGAAGATAACGGATGGATAGGGAAGTGACTAATGATGCCATGAATAGCAAAATCCCTACAAAAAGGGAATGACCAAGTCCATACTTGTGAAGTAAGGGCATGACCAATGAGTATACACAAGAATCCCCTACTCATAGTAACTCACCACTTCTACTCTAAACAACAAGCAAGCATAATATAAAGTATAGCCAGTAAACAATCATCATATACCCAGTCAAAACTACCTAGATAAAAGAAGGAGCACATCAACAGTCCAAATGCACAAATCATATACCTACTGGATCATATACCTGAGTCTCTGATTTGAACAGCTGAATCATAATGAAGCACTGGAGCTGAATACATCATGGGCTCTGACATCAATATGCTCTGGATGATAGAAGAATGGCTACCTCAGTCACCGACCTGGGGTCATGGGGCTCAGTCATGGCATGAGACTGTCAAATGTACTAGCTCTGGATCCACTAAATACATGAGAGTGATCATCAGTATGTTGCTCATCATCAATTGATCTCAATCAAAATGTGCAAAGGACAGGCTCAAAAATATAGTAGGAACTGGTTTGCGATCATGGTAGCCCGACTACTATGGATGTGACAACATTTGGCTCCAACTGCGACAAGTGCTCCAAGGGAAAGAGTGCTTGAGAACCTCAGAAATCTTTGGTCCACAATACTCACTGCATCAATCCTCGATCATATACTCAAGCATCTGCATCATCATTTGATATGATCTTGTAATCTGCACTATGCAAAGCACTATACCAATCTCACAGACCGGTCGTCACTAAGCCTCATATAAATATAAAATAATGCATAAATAACAGTACTGAAAGTAAAATGCTGTAAATAAAATGCTAATCTAATAACTGACAAGTTTTATTTGACTTTAGGCAACAAAGAAAGCTAAGAAGAGAAAGGAAAAGGGCCAGACTCAATGGCAAGGAAAACTAACTACTGCTCAAGTGAGCTTATTCGGATTCCTACCTACCCTACTCTAACTAGTCAGACAACTGCTAAGTAAAATCATAAATCCAGTGCAACCATTCATCAAACGGAGTAATGACTCTTCCTTGATGCTCTTTAATGAAACAAGTCAGGATTGGATTAAAGATTAATGAATTTGATAGCACGGTATTCTTGACCTGTTCAAACATTGAAAAAGGATTAGAATGGTGCAAAATGAAATCATGCCAAGTAGCAAATTGATTGATGCAAACATCCTCCATCAAAATACCAATAGAATCATAGAAATTGTGCAGGTTATTGTTCAAAATGGATGGAGGGAAAATATGTGATGCATGATTCATCCTCACTTGACTGAAGCTAATTTCCTCATTCACTTCTCTTGCATATTCAATTTTGTTCTCCTTGGGATTAATGATAGAACAAGAACCAAGTGGGGACAAGTTAAAGCTTTGAAGACAAGAAATCAAAATTAAGCCCCCTTGTTGCTCCAAAATTGCGAAAAGATGAAAATGATCTTTAAACACCTTTTCAAACCACCGGTTAATGAATTGAAACACATCTTGCAGCGAGGATAGATGGAAAGGGAAATAGAGCGCTTTGCTATCAATCATGCGACACTCACTAGACTCCTGACCAAAAATATCAAAAGAAAATGTTTGATTCAAACTCAACACCATGCAAGAGGACTCCAGAAGTTGGGATGGGCGGATGGATTGAAAACACGTATTCTTTCCTATACAATTTATGATGATTGATCTTGGAATTTGATGAGAAAAGTTTTTTTAGATCAATGAAGCTTTCATTTCTAGGAATGATTTCGAAATTTATAGTAGGCTGAATACTTACTTTTATCATTAAAACCATATGAAGATAAATGATCATTTTCACTGAATTGGTCAGGGGAAACATTAATAAGCTCATTAAGAACATTCTGATTATTCGCACAATGATCATGTGAAATTGTCTCAAAAGGATTTTGGTTATTATCCCCATTTTCTTCTTCTTCAATAAGATGATCAGTAATTGAATGATCGCCAATGACATAATGGTTAAGGAGTTGCTCCTCATGAGGATCTTCAATGGACTCACTGATTGAAGGCTCAACCTTAGAAATTTCTTCATGAAGGTCAATGGGCTCCCTCTCTTCATCTATGCCTTCTTCAGGTAATGATGACAAAGTGCTTCGGATGATTTTCTCAAGTTCCCCTTCTATGTCGATATTTAAGTCAAGATCTTGAGGGTTTGCGATTTGCTCATTGTCACACAAAACCTCATCATGGGACTCATCAAGAATACTCTTGAAGTACTTTGTGACACTCTTACGGATGGAAGGCTCACATAAAAGGTCAATCAAAGGCACATTCACAGTTGCCTTAGAAGAGGAGAAATCAACTTGATAAGGACAATCATCAGGTATTTCATTATTATTTTGATTATCTTCATCAAATTGATCTTCAACAACATAATCATCGCTTGCTTGTTCTTTTATGGGCTCAACAATGTTTTTACGCCATTCATCTCTCAATTATTGAATAAATTTATCGTACCCAGTGATGGATCCCGGTGGTAAATGTTCAAACCATAACTCGACATTTCCCCCTAAGGGTTCACCTAGGGCCCGCATATAAACATCTTCATCATCCGCACCCCTAACTTCCATATGATCCCAAAGTATTTGCAAATGACTTTGGATAGATTCAAAATAATTTCCATAGAAACGGGCCAATCTTTCAATGTAATTATTCGGCATAGAATGAGGTGCCCCATATATTTCAGAGAAATCAAAAGGAGATGGCTTAGCTTTCGTTCTAACTCCTATGGCTTTTCTGCTAGGGACTTGATTTGGATGTCTAACTGGAATACAAGAATCATTCAACCGAATGCTTTGGTTGCAAGGCGGTGGCTAAGACTGACTCTTACTTGGAGTAATTGGGACAACACTTTCACTTAGAGAATGAGGAAAATGGTGGGAATCATAAGAATTATGATATTCAGGCTCACACCCAAAATCATATTCATAATTACCCCCACACTGATATGTTAATCGACTTTCACCTCTTTCCTCCAATTTCCTTTTATATTGAGATAGATTTTCATACATTTTGTTCATGCATCTTGACATTTGAAGGAAAACGTTTGAATTCATTATGATTTATAAATTTTAAAATTTAAAGATGGGTACAGGGTCGTTTCACAGCGGAGTCACGTTTTGGAGTCGTCAGGTAAACTATAGATCTCGTCTACCGAAAGATGTGTCGTGTGATAGTGGGTAGAGATGAGTGAAATGAGATGGCTACGTATAGTTTAAAGATGTAAATTTTAACCATCTAGAAATAAAACCGAATGCGATAAGATATGATATACGCGCGAAAACTCGCAGACACTTGAGGTAAGCCTCTACCTCCACGGCAACGGCGCCAAGTCCACCCGAGATCTACTCTTGTTCCCCATTCCTAGTCTGTAGAGTACCTTGAGTTGGTTCGCTAGCCCTCATAGGCTAGTAAGGGTCTACCCCTTGATTTTGTCTTAGCTTGATCTATAGTGACAAGAGCCCGTTTGGTGTGACAACTACCCTTTTACAGTAGTGGATGAGGCCCTTGTAGTGTCACTTGGTTAGCAACCATACCTCTACCATCCTGGATATGATACCTTTGGTGGTAGCTACACTTTGAGTGATAACATGACTGTGCAGAGTTGTTGAGTTGTTGCATGGTGGACTCTCTGATGGACTGTGCAAAATTGTTTAGCTAATCCACCGATGGGCTGAGTGGAGTAGATGCATGATGACACTTCCCGACGGATTGAGATTGTGTTGAAGACCTTCCGTATGTATAGAGATGTTCGAGACAAATGTGATGTACAGTTGTGATTCAGATGATCGTGTCCAGTGATGCTGATGATGACCGTGTCCGAAGAATACCTTCATTGTTAAGAGGGAGTGTTGGAAATAATGTAACTTTGGAAATTATTCTTATTGTATTTTATTGTATCTTTATTGTACTTCCTTCGGGAGCAATTATTAATGTAATTGATCATGTAAAAGATCATGAAGGAATCAATGTAAACATTGGGTTGAATTACCCAAAGAAAACATTTATTAAATGTAATTTTTGTATTCCTCAAGACAAGTCGGCCCAGTGGGTAAACTGCCCCAAAACAGTGGGCAGTCTGCCCCAATTCCAAACAATGGGTAGAACTGCCCCAGTTAGGAAAAGTCAGGTCAGCCCAGTAAGGGAAAAAGTCACCTTTTAATGTGTATAAATAGAGAGGTCGAACCTCTCATTTTGTCATCCACTCAAGACAAGCAAGTTCGCTCTAGAGAGGAAGAAGTTTGCAGCAGCAGCTAGGAGAAGACTTTTTGGGGTTTCTACTATTGGAGAAGTTTATCTTTCTCTCTCTTGTTCTTGTACTATGATCTCCGAACTCATTATCTCTATACCAAGGTTGCTGGGTTTTCTCCCTGTTGGGTTTCCCAGGATAAAACTTTGTGTCTATTGTTTCTGTGCTTGGTTATTCTTTTAGTGATCCTGTTTTATTATCTGCAAATAATTATATTGCTAGAATTGTACAAAATCTAACACTTTAGAGGAGTTTTTGTTCCAAATCCATCCCCTGGTGCAGGACATAGTTATTGCAAGTATTTTTTTTGCGCATACTCGTCACATAATACAGTTGCAAATAATAAAAGATAGAAATCGTGCAATGTTGTATATTTTTCCAAGTTGTATGTTTAAAGGGAATGATGCCTGCTTTAGGTCTTTTAGGCTTGGTGGCATTTGGCACTTTTGGAGGTTATGTTTATGCTTTATGCTAGCAATGGATTCCATTATGTGATTCATGCCTTTGGTGGTTTGAGCATCTTGTAGAAGGCAATAGCCTTTTTCTTTGCTCTTCTGCCTATGATCACCTTGTTGCTACAATGCATTCATTATAATTTACGAGTTTATGCAAAAGTTACACTCTTGAATTAAGATTATTTAATATTCTGACCATTTTGCTTATACTTTATCTAGTGGAGATTCTTATTTTCTTGTGCTCTGCTACTCTCAAGTTCCAAACACAGATCATTGATTTTTTCTTGTAGTTTGTATTTAATTATAGACTTGTAGCAGGAACTAACGTTAGTCCATATCTGTTTGCATCTATGCCTTGCAGATATCTCCAGGAATACAGATTTGATGTTTCTAAACTTGAACCTTTGGTTGCAAAGGTGGGCTGTTGGTTTTACAACAATCATTTTTGTAGTCTCACCATGAAAAATAATTTCTGTTAAAAAGCTACAATTCTTTTATGATCTGTGATGCTTTTGCTCAGCTTCATACTAATCTTGTGTTCAGTGGTACTGATATATTATTCATTATTGGATGCATGGAAAATTGAATCTTAGCATTGCTGTTCTACTTTTCCATTACTGAAGTTGGCATGTATTTGTGTTTACTCTTTTCCTGCCTTTGTCTCGTTATTTCTAATATGAGGTTTTCCTTTACAACTGATGATACAGCCCCACTCGCCTGATAATCGTGCTTTAGCAAGGGAATGCAGGCACATCAAGATAGACAGAGTATACATTGGTTCATGCACTGGTGGAAAGACAGAAGATTTTATCGCTGCAGCTAAAATCATGCTTTCTGCGGTATTTGATAAAGCCCTGACACTTTTTATGATCTATATCTCACTAGTGTTCAAAATGAAGGTTTATAATTCTTATGCTCTTCTTTGAGCATTAAAATTGCATCAAACTGGATATAAACAGGCCATGCAAATTTTGAATCGAGGGGAAGTATTAAGATGCAACTTATTCTATATAAGTATATATATCTGACAAATCTTTTGAATATTCTTTTTAGAACAGGTGTATATGAGGTGATTGTTTTAAAACTTTAAATTTCTGTCTTTTTTATGAAAAATGTCATAAAATGAAGAGATTTCAAACTTTCACCCACCAAAAAAAGAAAGAGAAGAGAGAATAAAATGAATTAGATTTTATATCTATACTGCAAAAGATTTTGTAGCATAAAAAAGAGAATCATAAGATAAATATTTCAGAATGACATTGAGATAATTTGTTGTCTTTCTATCACAAAAGGTTACATTTTTTGTCTATACAGACAAAAAATCGATGACACCAAATCCACATCTTTGCTTTTAAGTAAAACATAGAGATTGACGGATGTTATTATTGGACTTTCCTTTATGGAAAAACTTTCCAGGGAACTAGAAATTTGTAGCTGTAATTTAAGCAGAACTAGCATTTATCAGCATGTTGTGCATCTGACCCCAAATGCTTAAACATTTTCAAAACTTGAAACATGACATCTCAAAAAATAGATTATATGTTAAATAATTTCTGAATTGCTTCTCTCCGAAGGTGCACTATAAGGTGTATTGGTATGGGCAGAAATGTTTGTCACTTTGCTTTATTACTTTACCTGTTGAGATCACAACAGAACGAGAGGATTGAATGGAACCAAACATTCACGATTCAACCCAAAAATATGCAAAAATAAAGGAGAAAACATCATTAAACAAGTGCATTAGAGCTGTCCAAAAGGTGTGTTAGAAAGAGAAAAACACAGCTAGAGAGCAAGAGAATGGCAAAGAGATAGTGCCTATAGGCTTAATCACTTGTCTAAAAGAAAGATGCCTGGAAGGCTAAAGAATGATCACACGATCACACAAGATAATGTCATAAATGAGATTTGAGTTGTGTATTTATACACAACTTAAGTAGGGCGTCCTCCCAAGAGGGATTATGGACCCACATAAATAGGGTGCATTCCCCAATAAGGTTATTGAGCCTACATTATCAAAGTTGACTAGATCTACCTTAACCATAATCTAGAAAATATAATAATGATCACATTAATGCCCAACCAATTGCATTAATGACACAGAGTTTGGCCGTTGCTGAATGTGAGGATTACACCATTCTCAACATTACCATTGTTTCTTGTTATGCAATATAACACTGTATGTGGTTCACAACTTGTTATCAGTTATAGGCTTTGGGGTTGGCATTATTCCAAAGAAATAATTGTCTGCTGGGAATTTTTCTAAAATTTTGACCATGCCTAATTCATTGAACATTTTTCTCGTGATGCATGTCTATACACATATACAGTCGTGACATTTGCCCAATTTGAAAATTTAAATGTTTATTGTTAAATGTGATTGGACTTATGATTGGTTATTTACCAAGGTTGATCTATCTATATGGTTGTTGATCTTACAGGTCCCTTTCTGTCCCTTTCTTTTCACATTTTTGCTGATAATTGTCTTTATGATATCAGGGACAAAAGGTTAAAGTGCCAACGTTTTTGGTGCCTGCCACTCAAAAGGTTGGTTGCAATTCCATGAATGATTTGCTAATATTCGGTTGTGGAGATATTTAGTTGGTGCTAGACTAAATCTGTACTCTGGCACATTGCATGTGACTGTCTTTTAATAGGTTTGGATGGATCTCTATACTCTTCCTGTACCGGGTGGTAATGGCAAGACATGTTCTCAGATTTTTGAGGAAGCAGGTTGTGATACTCCGGCAAATCCTAATTGTGGAGCTTGCTTAGGGGGTCCTCGGGATACATATGCCCGTATGAATGTACCTCAGGTCTGTGATCTTCTTGCTGCGTTAATAAAAACCTATGGGTGCTAATATCCCTAGATTGTTTTTTGTTTTGAAAATTGAGATGTTTTCATAGCACATTTAAGACAAGAACACAAGAAGAATTTGAAGAAGAAAAGAAACGAATATTGAGTCTCCATAGTAGGGAGCTAAATGCAGAGAAAAGTAGTTTTTTCACTGATAACTCACTAGATATATTCAGAGCAAAGTTGTATAAGAAAGGGAAATTAAGATTTTGCAAGGCTGACTAAATTTTCTGGAAACTAAATCTCATTCAACTCTTATGCCTACACCTTTGAAAATTGAAATGTTTTCTTTGCATTTAAGTCAAGAAATTTCATGTGCAGTGTTTGAAGAACTCTCAATCTAATGTCTATTCTGAAATCTTAGTCTAAAACCTTAGTTTGTTTCTGCAATATACCTAAACATATATTACATTTATTATACGTATTAGTTTTATTAGGTTATTAATTGTTAGTTGTTAAACGACTTGTCTATTATAGACATGTCCTTTCACTATCGGCCATATAAAACATTGGCCATTTATCGTTGTAAAGATATCATCAAATTATATAAAAATATTATCAAGTATCATATCGCAAGAAAGTTCTTTGCAACTGTTATCAGAGCTTGGTTTGTTCGTGAAGAACACTGCATTCATCACTCATCACTCACCTTCCCTTCCTCTCATTTGCTCTGTTGTCGTGGCATAGATATTCAAGCCACTAGGTGTGTCCTTGGGGGCAAGTCTCGAGTCAAGTAGTGTCACTTGATCTTGAATCCTCCGTCTAGGCCAACTCCTAGCGAAGCCAAGGGGGGTGGTCCCTAATGAAAAAAAAAACTAAGGCTTTTAGTTTTTAGGTTATTAATGTGAAAATGATTTCTAGGAGTTTTTTAGAGAAATATTGAAACAAGACTTGGAAAGATTTAGATAACTTCAACAGCATATAACAATATATTCCATCCAACACATAAATTCACTTAGATAAAATGTGATTGTTGCAGGTCGACCTGTTGAATTTTTATATAATTTTAATCTCTCTCAACTTTAGCAAAATTAAAACAAAAATTCACTGTGTTGGGTTTGAAACAACAATTTAACAACTGTTTATAGACACATAAAAGTACTGCAGAAATAAAATCATAACCAGTAGAGCAGCAGCAGTAATAAAGTAAGCTAATTAACAAAAAATTAGGATTAGAGTAGCAGTAAGAGATCTAACCAACAACATAAAAGAAATAGTCTGATAACTAACTTGATGAGCTGGAACCTTCCTTATACTCAGATTTTAACTTTCAGATTAGATTTTGCCTCTCAGAGGCAAGTCAACAAATGGAACAAAAACTGACCCTTACCTGAGGGTATGCACATACCTGGGAGAGAGAGATAAAGTGCTGTAGGATAGGGTTAGACAGTTACAAAAGAAGCTCACTGAGATTACAATAAATCCAAGATCAGCCGAAACTTTAACCAAGACAGTCAACAGGTAACCAACAGTAAGTGGCAGTCACAAAAACCCTCACAGCAGTGTATGGACACCTCACAACAGATCTAAGTAGTAGCAACAACCTTCAAACCCTCATGGTAGTGGACATACACCTCACAATTGGCAGCTGCACTCTCACAAGTGACAACGACAGCCCTAAACAAGCCTAAACAGGCCTCAATAAGATAACGACAGCCCTCAACAAGACCTTGGCAGGCTGCAGCCGCCCTAAACAGGCAACGACCTACTTAAAACAAGGAGCAGCAGTCTCAGAACAGACCTCGACCTCCTAAAAATCAGTCAAACAGTGAGCAGCAGCAATCACACAAGCCTTGCCCCCCTCAAGGCAGTCAATCATAGGCAGCGACAGTCCCAGGATGGCAAATGAACCCCTCAGAATAGTCCACACAGGCAGCAGGAAGCCCTACACAACAGATGGCAACCCTAAGACAGTCCACATAGGCAACAACCCTTCTTTAACAGTCCAAAAGTAGTCCACAGTTCACACGTGTGAGGGAGAGGTGGGGAGATCGGCCTTCAAGCGGGACAGCCATGAATAGTAGAGTAGAAAACAAGAGAGCGCTCAAGCATAGAGAGGGGAGAAACCCTAGATGTCACCCACACAAGGTTGCTGAAAACTTTAGACAGTCACACAAAATTCAGAGATGAGTTATGTCTTCAAGATGCCAAAATAATGAGGGCTAGGCTTTTATTTATAGCCTCTTGATGGCCTTCTAGAAGGTTGCTATTCTAACTTCCCATTGACTTAGGGTTACATTACTAAAGTCAAAACGTCCTACCTTTTAGGAAGGTTCCCTACACATAAAATATAATTTTATAATGGGACGTCTTCAGGTGAGGGTTACACATAAGATAAAACAATAGGTAAGTTATCACACTCAAGAGGGGCACTAGCACATAGGACCAACAAAGGAGGGGTCACAAGACCAAACCAAACACATGGCAATCCATAAATCAAGGAGGGGTAAACAACCCTTCTAACCACAAGACCAAAGGTGGAACAACAAGGTGGGAAGACAACCCTTTTACCCACAAGACCAAAGTTGTAACACAAAGGTGGGAAGACAACCCTTTTACCTACAAGACCAAAGGTGTAACACAAAGGTGGGAAGACAACCCCTTTATCTCTCTCTCTCAATGTACAAGTGTTCCATACAATGTCTGGAAGTTCATCATTACCATATAAGGAAGGTCCACACTAGATGATGTGATCCTGTGGTCCTCCTGACTGCTCCTAAGGTCAAGTGGTAGTGACTCCATCAAGGGGTGGCCAGTCCCTTGAGGAAACAACCTAGCTCAACCATCTCGAAGACCTAGGAGAGGAGGTCATCACACATCATCATCTTGGTTAATCGACCAAGATCCACTTGGTTAACTGACCAAGAATATACCTATAGGAATTGCTTTGTCCCAGACCAAGAATCTGCCTGGTCCCAGACCAGGATGTCTCTGTCTCTGCCTGTAGGATCTGCTTGGTCCTCATGACCAAGAAACCGTCTGGTCCCAGACCAGAATGCCCTAGAGATAGATAGGGGACCTAGCCACATGCTAGGGACTTTGCCATGGCACTGACCTGCTTGGTCCTAGACCAAGAACCCCAGTAGACTGTTGGCGGCCCTAGATACCTGCTAGGGACTTACACTGCTTGGTTAACTGACCAAGAACCCTAGTTAACTGAATAGGGTGCCATCCTCCTAGAGAATGGCTCTCGCAGTTGCATTATCTTTAACACAACCAGTGCTATTGGAGTCAAATAGTGCTGTAAAGGGATTGTTTTGCAATTGTTCTTTGTCAATTTTAAATTATTAAAATGAGTTGATTAGAGGGAATTGATGGCAATATGGCAGAGGATGTAGATTTTCATTGATGGCAATCAGAAATGGCAGTGACAAATAGCCATGACAAGAACAAGAAATGAAGCAGCAATGCACGCTTTCGGCCAGAGACCATTTATGTACGCCAGAGGTCTGAAATCTCAGTGAAAGATTAGTGGCCAACAAAGTAACAGATTCTATCCCTACAAAAATCAGCAAACTGAGTCTTTTGTCTTGACAATGCTGAAAACATATGCTCTGTTGGGACACACTGCTGCATGAATTCTCTGACCTCAAAGCAAGGTACAAGTTACTATCCTTGAAAAGCTAACAACAATATCCAGACAGCTGAAATGATGAGGTTAAATTATAGCATCTCTGTGAGCAAGACTCCTATTTTAGCTGTGGTGCTGTTATGATGGTGACCTTTCTATTCATGAAAGAGGAAGAAGAAGAATGCTGTTTGTTTAGAGATTGATATTGATGAGTTTCATCCTCAGAACACTGTGCAACCTTTAAGGAAGAACATAGGGTGTGCATAGCTACTATGTCTTTACAAAATAATTGAGGACACAGTTATTTATGGTGGAATCCATAGTGACTCAAAGGGGGATGAAGAAAGGATCTACAATTGATATCAGAATCTACAATTGGTATCAATTAGTATCAGTAATCCATTCTCCTCTATAGATTGAGGAAGATGAGATTATAGCACAATCTCATGGAGCAGATCCATCAATTGGTTCTATCAAGCACTACATGAAGCTTCACAGCTTGTCATAGTGTTAGTTTGAGATGACATGGCAGTAAAAGACACTCAACGGATAATTATAAAGCATTGAACAAAAGAGTTAAAGACAATTCCTTTAACAGATTTGAAGATAAGGGAGATGTCACTAGAAGAGGTAAAACAGCTATAACAACAAGAATGGGACATTAATGACAGGGGGAGCAGTCTGAAGAATGAGAAGAGTGCATGTGTACAAATGTCACATAGGAAATGCTTCTTCAATGCATGTCCAAGATTTGGTATCAGATTTGCAATCATCCAGGGTTATTGCAAATGGCCAAAGAAGTCAGAGAATCCAAACAAAGTAATGATACAATTGAGAATTTCATGATGGTAGCTTCAGAGTTGATGATATAGATCAAGACTTCTCCAAGAGAATGAAGATGGAAGACTTCCCAAAGAAGAGCAGGATATGGCATGGGAAAACCTTAAAAAGGTTCTTGGAATCAGAAAATTTCAAGCATTCCATGGAAATCACTCATGTTGAGGTGGTCCTGTTAAAAACTCAGCCCGTTGAAAAAAACAGCTGGGAGAACAGAGCTGTGGTGTTTGCTATGAAAGACAGGCAAAGGTTAGGGGTGATATCCTCTCCAATTTAAACTCTCCAAACATTCGAGTGGCATCACCTCAGGGGGAGACAGGAATCAAAGTCAGGGGGAGTTAATCAATCCTTTGCCCTTGATGTCAAAGGGGGAGAAATGAAGTATTGCCATCAATGCCAAAAGGGGAGATTGTTGGCAATATGGCAGAGAATGTAGATTGTCATTGATGGCAATCAGAAATGGCAGTGGCAAATAGCCATGACAAGAGCAAGAAATGAAGGAGCAATGCATGCTTTTTGCCAGAGATCATTTATGTACGCCAGAGGTCTGAAATCTCAGTGAAAGATTAGTGGCCAGCAAAGTAACAGATTCTATCCCTACAAAAATCAGCAAATTGAGTCTTTTTTCTTGACAATGCTGAAAACATATGCTCTGTTGGGACACACTGCTGCATGAATTCTCTGACCTCAAAGCAAGGTACAAGTTACTATCCTTGAAAAGCTAACAACAATATCTAGACAACTGAAATGATGAGGTTAAATTATAGCATCTCTGTGGAAGATGACTCGTTGACAATTGCCAATTTGAAATGGACATGCTTTCATTCGATTGCCAATCAATTTTTGCGATATCGAATTGGAAGGGCATAAAGAACGTGGGAGTGGAAGAAGGGGAAATTGGAGTGGCCGTTGGATAGAAGATAGTTTAGACAGCATTCTTGGTCGTGATGAGTTACCCCCAGATTGGATGGACAGAATTGGGAGATTGAGAGATGCCACCACTAGAATTGGAAGAGGGACACAAACCTTTTGTGACAATTTGATAGAAGACGCTTTAGAGAGAATTATTGAACGTAATGAGGTGGATGATCAGCAACAGGCTTTATTTCAAGATTTGTTGGCCAATATTAGAGATGCAAAAAGAAGATCGAGAGATGCCCATGATATGGAAATGGAAGGGCAGGGAAAAAGAAGCGAAGAACTTGGGAGTGCAAGAAGGGCAAATTCCACTCAGTTGAGACCTGCAATTAATAATCAGACATAAAACTTTGGTGACCGTTTGTTAGAAGACACTTTAGAGAGAATTGTTGAAGGTAATGAGGTGACTGATGAGCGACAGGTTTTATTTCAAGATTTGTTGGCCAGAATTAGAAGATTTGAAAACGCCCAAAGAAGATGGGGAGATGCCAAAATTAGAAGATTTGAAAACGCCCAAAGAAGATCGAGAGATGCCCACGATATCGAAATGGGAGGGCAGGGAGAAAGAGGCGAAGCATCTGAATATGAGAGTGAGGGCCTTGAAGATGAGGAGCCTGGAGAAGACATTAAAGAGCAGGAGCTCGAAGAAGAAGAGCTTGAGAAAAGATTTATGCTCTTAGAAGAAATAAGCCAAATGGCATATTGAAGACTTAGCAGCCGTTGGATTAGCAAATCGAGGGTTGCGATTTGTTTGTTCAATGGGATATATCCCACATTGACTACGACATGGTGTATCTATGCGTTCATAACACCAATGCTCAATAGTTCTATTTGACGCATAGAGCAAAGGATTCTTGGTGGGGGCTCTGGGTGTTTGGAATCCACGAAGAGATCACCAGCCCGGAGCTCGGGACGACCTGTCATGCCCCCAATCCTTTTGGCAGACGTGACATTAACGTGGCATCAATGAGGACAGTGACATGGCTTCGACAAGGACATCGTGGATGATGATATAGCTTCGACGAAGACGAACGTGGTGAGGTGGACTGCGTGACAATTGATAAGTTAGATAATGGTCAGGACCTAAGGTTAAAAGTCATACGGTTGGGTGCTAAAGAGATGATAAAATAAAGAATTAATAAAATAATAAAATTTGCATAAAAATATAGTTAGAAGTCATTTCATTAAAAGATAAAATTAAATTGAAATGTATTATATTTTTTTTTTGTAAACATTTCGTATGAAGGGGTGTGTGTAATGGTTGAAGAGTTGTGTTAGTACACATGACCATTGAAGAAATATATATTGAGAAAACAACTTATTTTGAAAGGGTCTCTTAGTTCTTTATAAAGACATTCTAAGCAGAAGCAGAAGAGAGAGACCAAGAGAAGTGTGTCTACTAAGTGTGTATTGAGGATCAGAAGCAGAAGAAGAGGGTGCATTAAAGATCAAAAGCAGATGCATTGAAGTTCAGAGGCAGATGCAGAAAGGCAGCAGTCCAGTATATTAATGAAGAAATCTAATTCTAGGGTGGCAGGGTGGAGCTAGGGCAGGTTGGTGCCTGCAGAAGGGGAGTTGGTGCTTTCCTTGTCAGTTGTAGCTGACTAAACAAGGGGGGTTGTAGCCTCCTACCAGTTGGTGCTGGTGAATAAGGGTGTGGGTGCATCCTGATTAGCTGGTGCTAATCAAATTCTATTGTAACGTGTAAAAGCAATTTTGTAGATTAATAGACATGACTTTGTGGTTTTCCCTTTAGGGTTCCACGATAAAATGCTGTGTCCATTTGAGTTTATTGTTTAATGAAATGTTTAATATGTGTGCTTAAAATAATTGGAATTAAAAGAAAAAGTTTACAATACTGATTCACCCCCCCTCTCAGTATTGCTGATATTCCATCAAGGGGTTCCAATATACCGCGAGGTATGTGGAAAAAGTCTGGAATTGCCGAATGTGGCCCCACACAAGAAGAAGGGCTAGTTCGGAGTCACGGGGGTATGTCCAACACTTACACCAAATTAGGGTGTAGCCTGACGGGTCCCCACAGTCACTATCTAGTTGTTCCCTTTTCACTATGAAATTTGCCCACAAAAAGACAAAGGTGTGATGTTGGATTTCCATCTACGGGGAAGTTAATTTTAACTTAAACGTGGAAATTAATAAATTCTACGAGTCTCGTTTCTGGTTGTTCCAAAGCTTGGGAAAGCCTACGATGGACAAGAGCATACGCAGAGACTTGAGCGAAATGTTCGTTACAATTATTACTTACAAAAATTTAACTTGCAAAAAAGAAGTAAATGTTTTGCTAATTACTAATCTACGAATCTCTTTTCCAAGTACCACCTACTCAAGGCAAGCCTTTTCAATGATACTGTACTTCGAGAAAGCATAGAAGATGGGTTTGTTTCCTCTTGCAAATGATAAAGAAGAAAAATGAAAGTAACTTGACTAATCTAATCTACCAAAAAAATAAAATTTACTCTACGAGTTAGTATCAAATAAAAGCAAGAAACATAACACAACCAAGAGGTGATACAGGCTCCCCCAAGGGGGAGAGGGGTGTGGGCATTGTTACCAGCTAAGTTGCACTTAGATGGTTTCAAGTGAGCATGTGAAGATGGAACAAGTTTACTTGTTCATATTCAAAAGATCAGAAGTGCTAGCAGGCCACCTTGGCCCTTTTTTTAATAAAGTCGCATGTCCAAGCCTTACAGGGAATTGTAAAAAATGTCATAACATGATGGTTTTGTAATGGACTCGTCTTTCCTAGGACTTAGATATCAATCCGACTAGCCCAGAGTGTTTTTTCCCTTGTCAATTATATGTTGTTGAATAAACGACTTATAATTGACGAGTTTTTCACTCATACCTCCAAAGTTGGGGTGGTCGTCATGATTTCTCGGCCTTAGGAGGTTATTAGAGCACAAGTTTCAATGTGTATTACCATGCTAGACATTAGAATTGAGTCGTATGGACATGTGCTAGGTCCCACTAAGTTTTTTTTTTAAATTTTGAGAAAAATAATTTTTCCCGTAAAATTAGACTATTTTTTAATAATTTAATTGGAAAAATAAAAAATGTAATAAAGTATGGATTGTGGGCATAATTTGTCAAGTGGATGCTTGTTTTCTAAGCCAGAGCATCCACTAAACCCATAAACCCACTTATCGTATGTTTTGAGTAAGTATTTATCTCATAAAATAATATTTACTCAAAAAACCCCAAAAGACCAATTTAATTGGCAAAAAAGACATAATAAAGCTAAGTTGCACGAAACGGGGAAACGTCGAAACGAGGGAAACGTGACCCCCCAAAATTTTGGAAACGGGGAAAACATTGATGGAATCAGGTTCTCTTGAACATCCGTCAATATTGCTCGTTTCAGGAAACCCTTGTTCCATGATTTGACAGGCTGAGTAACAAGTGGATTCTTCATGGAAGTCATTACATGGCCTACAATAAGGGGGAACCTCATTAACCATGTTGGCTATCTCCAATTGATTAGGTGGTCTATTATCTTGGGATGGTCTTGTTATCACAAAGTTAGTAGCTGCCACGAAAGGTATCCTATCCAAGACAGTAGAGGTGAGCAACTAAACTAGTGACACTTGCAAGGGCCTCGTTCACCACTTGATTGAAGGGTTGTTACACCGAACGAGCTCTTGTCGCTTTATATCAGGCGAAAGGCAAGATCAAGGGGGAGACCCTAGTCAACCAATAAGGGCTAGCGAACCTACTCAAGACACTCTAAAAGGTATGAAGAGGAAGCGAGAGTGAGACCTTAAGTAGATCGATCTAGATCTAGGAAATAGATGTGGTATGTAGGAGTTAGGGATCGGTTGAGGAGGCTTAAACAATAAGTGAATGCTCAACCTTGAAGAAAATGCACCACAATAGGTTTAGACTAATAGATCTAGATAGATCCAGTGCCAACAAAAAATACCCAAATGAGTCCACCTAGGGTTTAGGCAATAAAATGTGAGATAGACCAAATTGAGGAGTTTAGGGGACTAAAAGGAACTAGAATGATTGCTTGAGGTTAGATCGGGAGATTAGAAGTCAATCAAGTAATGCCCAACTGATAGATCTGAAAAAATAACCACTAACCCAAGGAGTGTGAATTGCCTAGAGATGACCAGTGCTAGATTTGTGGGTAAATGGAGTCGATTTTGGCCCAAACTTGGTCTCTAGGGGTTTCCTATGATTTTAGACTTGGGTTTTAGTTTATAAGCCCAAATAATCGCCGGATCTATCAGATCTATAAAACGAGGGTTTTAAAATTGTAGATCTAAGTGACAAATGGAATAGAAATATGAAAATCAAAACATACGTTGTAGATCTTACTTGGAATTACTTGCGGTCGCCAAGCACATTGATGATCCTTTCACCTAGTTACAATTATGAATGAGATCCAATTGTTTCCGAGCTAAAACGTGTAGATCCAAGGAGGAAATGCGTCCTCTTCACCTGCAAATTTAAACAACACAAGTTATATTTGATCCACAAATGAAAGAAGAAACATGCAAGACATCTAAAGAAAATAACTCAATGGATGAAATCACAATTGGTTACTCCCTGAAAGATGAAGCGATTGGCCCAAGAAGAGATGGAGAAACCCTCACAATCGCCCCTCGAAGCAAGTCGCACCTTGCAAAAAGATCAATTTGACCTCCACAAAATAGTGTCGAAATCACATGAAACTCATCAAGATGTCTAAGAGACAGGCATTCCAATCATGTACAAGAAAATTCATCAAAGCATTCCAAGAGATCTGCAAAAATTGTGTCTTTATTCCAATATTTCTAGAGGCAAAAGTCCCTTTTATAAATGGTGAGAGATCATATATATAGATCCTCAAAATCCAAAACCCTAAACCCCAAAAGTATCAAGGGCTAGGATCAAAAGATAATACATCAAGATCAACGACTAATATGCGCTAGATGCAATATACATAAGATCACTCTAGAAGAGGGGGACGCACTACCTCAATGATGCCCTTGGGGGGATGTAAGACATAACATGTGACAAGGTGCATCAATATAACATCATGGTGGGGGGGTAGGAGGTATAAGACATCTTCACTAGCAACCCCACAATACATATCATAAGATATAACATAAAGTGACGGCCACTAAGACGTGTGCCCCCAACAACATAAGATGACGCCCCCAAATGATGAGTATGAGGACGTGTGAACCCCACAAGTGACGAAGATCATGCCAGAAGGTGAGTGAAGCATCAATAAGTCTCGGACCAATCTCATGTCATTTCCTTGCCTCACTGAGCAAAATCGAGTTCCTTGCTAGCCATTCTTCCATTAATTTCTTGTAACTTACTGCCAAGTGCTCTAGGCACCCATTTGAATGCAAAAATGAGTCCGGGGACATAGGAATGTGGTAATGATGAGTACCTACACCCCATATCTCCTCTGTAGTGCCCTAAGAGAAAATAAATGATCTTTGTGAATCCTCTACAGGCCATTTTTACATGGCAATCTGCTGCTGGATGATGAACTAACCATAACATCAAGTACATGTGCCCAGAACTGAAAACTGAGTGTACCATTGGACTCAGAATGTCCAAATCAACTAGGAACGAGTACTCATACACCATGTGTCCATCAAGAAATACCTCTATAAGCTCATCCATGCCCGGATAAATAAAAATATGGCTTGTAACTACAGATAATAATAATCTAAGTTGCCAAGAAACGTGGGTACTTGGGTACGTCATGGGTACTGTATATATATATATATATATTAAAATTTATAAAAATAAAACATGTCACATCACATCATACATGTATATTTGATATTTCTAAATTCAATGATTCATATGAACATTCACATTGAAAATTTGAAACATAAAATAATAAATTTGATAAATCATATGACATAGACTCATAGTAGATATCAAGTGGAAGATTGGAAGACTGAATGGAATTTCCAGACATGAAAATGAAAGTTCAAAATAGTAAACATTGAACAATGAACAAGATAGCTGATTTGGCTTCCTCAAGCCATGCCATCAGTGTCCTCAGGATCAATGTCATCAGCATCACTAAGGTCCTCTGTCAAGAAGCTCTCTAGATAGGCATCGCTGGAGTAGTGAGCACGGAGCACTAGCAGTGAGAAATGGAGTGCCGCGCAGGTTTAGGTAAGGGGTAAGTGCCCACGTAACATTTGTTTCAGTGTTTTAATTTTTAATTTAAAAAATTTTAAACATCAAACATTGCAAATCGACCCCCCTCGACGGCAAGCTAAGGTAAATTTCCCAACGGCCGTACCTCCCGAGTACCCAAACATGCGGTATGGCGTACCAAAATCCATGCAAGTACCCTGTTTTCATAAGTGAAGTACCCGGTACACGAGTTTGAATTTGGGTACGGCTGGGAACGTACCATTGAAGTACCCAAGTACTCGGTATGCGTACCCGGTACGGGTACGTGTACCCGACCCCCCGGTACGGGTACCCATGCAACATAGATAACAATAAAAATAATGCAAGCCATCATATAAAACCACTGTCTGGAGCATGGAACCATTTAATGAACACTAAAAGGCCATGAATAACCAAGATCAAACACTGTCGGCGAAACTCATCCCGGAACCTGATGTTGACTTGGTCAAACTAGGTTGACCAGGTCAAGAATGATCAAAATAATGACCCAGGTTGAAAATCACTGATGCTTCATGTACACATGGATCAAATATGCTCCCTTATTTATGTTAGCAGCAAGAATAAAGTATAAAGTGGCATCTAACTGGCGATCATGAACATAAAACATAATAATGAGTCTAGATCAAAGCAACCATTCACTTTAAACAAGAACCTCAAATGTATACTCATTTACAGACTTGGCCATTTTGCTAGTAATGGGTGAAGGTGGAAGAAACAAGGCTAGGCTAAGGGTTTGACTTAACAACCTCAACACTGTGACCTCTCGGATAAAGGATAAAGGGAAAGCTACCTATGCATACGCTGGATAGAGAAACACTAGGGGATGGCGACGCCTCACAAATGGGTAGAGTGATGAGAGTGCTTCCAATAGACTCTAGACAATCAACCTTTATTACATTTGATTCATAGTTAGCTTTGCACACTTTAAGATTTAACATTTAACTTTAACTTTTTGATCAACTTTCACTAGCCATACTCCAAGAGTAGGTGCCCTGAATAACCTTGCGGGCCTCAGATAATGACTCGGTATGACCTCCATTGCCCGCCACCATCCATAGGTCGATGGAGTGACCACCCCGTTTCCTTGTAGAGGCAAACGACCTTACATCATACAAAGGATGAGTACTCGTCCCTTGGCAACTGACTAGCTATAGAAGACATTTCATTTATTTGCGGTAGTGTTTAGCAACATTGTTTTTGCTGACTTAGCATCCATTTATATATGCATTTAAGTTCCGATGCTTTAGCATCTAAAGACACTTTTGTTAGGAATACTTGGTTTCAAGGACTAAATGAGAACATCCCCGTGACAAGAATCACACACTCTAGAGCCAAGACACAAGGTAAACATGGAGTCTATCTAACACAGAGGCATAAGTGGGGGAAATCCTCGATACCACTAGTTAAGGTGTAAGTCGGGATCAAATCAAGAGTGGAAGATAACGGACAGACGAGGAAAGTGACAAAATGAGGCCACGACTAGCAAAGACCCTATGGGGAATGACCAAGTCCATACTATGAGAAGGGCATGACCAACGAGTATACACAAGAACCTCTCAATTAAAGCAACTGAATCCCTTCTACTCTAAAGCAACAAATAAGGGCAACATAGAATATCGCCAATGCATAACCACCATACACCAAGTCAAGCTACCAAAATAAGTAAAGGAGCACAATAAACATCCAAGTGCACAAACCATATACTTGCTGGGTCATATACCTGCATCCGTAACCTGTAGATCTAAATGGCACTGGAACACTGCTACTGAATATACCATGGGCACTATCATCATATATGCTCTGAATGATGAAGAATGGCTAACTCAGTCATTGACCTGGGGTCATGTGGCTCAATCTTGACATGAAACTGAAACTGTATATGCTCTGGGTCCACTAAATGTAAGAGTGATCATCACTAAACTGCTCATCAATTGTTGATCTTGTGCATAGCATAGCAAAGGACTAGCTCAGGAAAATGCCCAAAATTGGTCTACAGTCATGGTAGCCTTGACTACTATGGATGTGACAATGGGTCCTTTCTTTTGCCAATTGGTCTTTGGTGGAAAATTCCTTTGAGTTGATTGGGACCTCTCCATGACTATCATTCTATTTTGCATAGCTTTCAATTGAGCCACATAGTTAGCCTCCATAACTTCCATGTGTTCATTCATTTCTTTGATTTTCTTATCATGAACATCTTGGTTTTGAGTTATAGGCAATGTTGTCAGACTCGGTCTCGGCAAAGATTCGACTGGCTTGGGACTCGACGACTCGTATAAGACTCAGATAAGACTCGACAAATAGAAAAAAAAACTAAAAATATAGTAAATTTTGTGCACAAAATAATATACTAATGATATTTCTAATCCATATGAGTTATAAAACCACATTCTATGCAGAAATTCATTGTATCATCTCATAAAAAATGATAATACAACATTTGACACTCCATATTTATATGCAAAATAGTGAACCGAAAGACGATTCCTTGAACAAATTCACAAATAGTACTAAGTTCAACTACATAACTCAAGCCATAAGTAGAAAATCAAAATAGACAATATCTTCAAGCCTAATCTCAAGTCTCATACATGACTACGAGAAGTAGAATGCCTAGAATAGGGCCTAGAGGAGTTAGTGCCAACATCACTAGACCAAAGAAACAATTGTGATGTAGGTGTAATGGATGTTTCCATTTCAAAAAATGGAAACATTAGAGGGATCCTCAATCTCCTTATCAAGCCAACTCAAATCATCCTAGGAGATTCATACAGAAAGTACGGGTTCATGTAACTAAAATTGCATAGAGTGCAATCCATATCTAACCCAAAATACATAAACAAAGAGGCTCTAAATCGCCTCTAGAGTCCAAAAAACTTCAAAACTTCATGCTACAACAAATAACTACATATCATCAAAACCATTGCCTATATTGGGATCTTATTCGTCAATAGCACCCTGTGCCCCCCACTTCTAGGCTCCAGCCCTTGCCTCTATCTCGAATCTCAAAGTTGATCCTCCAAGGACATTAGTTGACACCCTACAATTTTGATGAAACCTCCTAATCCAAGTGTTAAAAAAGGTAGAAAAAGCTTCAAGTGCCTAATAAGTAAGTTTGCTTGAGTGAAGGGTACATTTTTACCAAGGTCATGACAAAGGAGTTAAACAATTAGCACCACCAACATCGAGGTACATAGAGAGGTTAATGTGCTTGATTAAATGCCAATTCCCTACGGGCATACATGATAGAATCCAGTGAAAACGTTCCAATCCTGAAACCTTGAATACTGTTAAGTCTGTTGAATTTTGAATGGGATCTAAAATTCTACTTTTTTGCATATGAAGTCCGATCAAGTTGGAACCACTTTCAAACATCCTGAAACTATTAATGGTAATGTTAAAAATTTAAGTAAAAGGATAGAAAATGAAAGATAAGGAGAATGCCACTAGAAAATGAAAGATAAGGAGAATGCCACTAGAAAATGAAAGATAAGGAGAATGCCACTTTTACTTTAAGAATTTAACATTACCATCTTTAGCGAGTTTGGTGAGTCTCCAGCAAGTTTCGTCGAGTCTGGCGAGTGGCGAGTTTGCTAGCCGAGTCTTTGCCGAGTACTCGTTTCACAGCAAACTCTTGTAGACTCGACAGACTCGGCGAGTCTTTAGCGAGTCTGATAACACTGGTTATAGGTGCCTTTTCTTTAGGTTCATGCTGCTTGGTGGAAATGATGCCCCTTGTGAAACCATGAATATTTGACTTGCCCGAGGCTTGCATATTCCTATCAATTTTAATGGCCATTTCTAGAGCAAGTTTTAAATTAGTAGGCTCCTTATCCCTTAGTTGATATCTGATTTCACTATTGAGGGCCTCCATGTAATATATAAGAATAGAGGCATGTGGGGGTTTAAAATCATTATGATGCTTGACACTAAGTCCTTGATTTTTTGTTGAATTCTTCCATAGTCTCATTTTCATTATTTTTAATGGAGTGAAGGGCTGCCAATTGGTGAGAAGGCTCTTTCTTTTCACCCCACCTCTCTTTGAAACTACTTTTGAACTCATTAAAGGTTTTATAAGAGTTGTCATCAAGGCTCATGAACCAATTACAAGCATTCTCTTCCAGGGATAAGGCAAAGAGTTTCATGTAAACATCTTCCTGTTTCTGACCAGGCGTACGACACCAAACCGAGTTTCTTGCAAATTTGTTGAGATGGATTGTAGTGTTGACGACGTTATTCCCTTGGAAAGTCGGTAGCTTTTCAATGGCTTTATCTTGCAATTCATGAGGGTATCCTACTATCTGAGTAAAGTCAAGGGGTTTGAAAAAGTCATCCGTTGCAGACAGATTATTATTATTACAATTATTATTAAACAAGAAGTGGATGTCTAAAATGGACTTGGATCCAAGATTCTCAAGGATCCTACGAGAAGCTAGATTTTTCTGTCTCCTTCGATAAACCCTCTCAGGCTTAGGAATGAAATTTAGTAAACCTTCAGAATTTCTTCTTGTGGAATACCTTGTTGAGTTTAAAGACAATGGAGTTGCTAGATGGATCAAGTGAATTTTAGTTATTGACTAGACACATCAAACAAAGTATAAAACAAAAAGAAAACAAAAAGTCATACTCCGAGAATAAAAGGATTTATCCCCAACAACAACGCCAAAAATGTTGCCGCTTGATACACACCTTGGGTAATGTGGCAGAAATCTGCAAGCCACTGGGTGCATCCTTGGGTGCAAGTCTCGAGTTAAGTACTGTCACTTGATCTTGACTCCTCCGTCTAGGCCAACTCCCAGCAAAGCCAAGGGGGGTGGTCCCTAATGAAAAAAAACTAAGGCTTTTAGTTTTTAGGTTAATGTGAAAATGATTTCTAGGATTTTTTTTTAGAGAAATACTGAAACAAGACTTGCAAAGAATTAGATAACTTCAACAACATATAACAATATATTCCATCCAACAAATAAATTCACTTAAATAAAAGTGTGATTGTTGCAGGTCAACCAGTGCTATTGGAGTCAAATAGTGCTGTAAAGGGATTGTTTTGCAATTGTTCTTGGTTAGTTTCAAATTATTAAAATGAGTTGACTAGAGGGAAGGGGGTTCCAGTATACCATGAGGTATGCGGAACAAGTCCAAAATTGTCGAATGTGGCTCAACATGAGAAGAAGGGCTAGATCGAAGTTGCGGGGGAATGTCCAACACTGACACCAAACTAGGGTATAGCCTGACAGGTCCCCACGGTCACTATCTAGTTGTTCCCTTCTCACTGTAAAATTTGCCCACAAAAAGACAAAGGTGAGACGTCGAATTTTCGTCTACAGGGAAGTTAATTTTAACTTAAATGTGGAAATTAATAAATGCTACGAGTCCCGTTTCTGGTTGTTCCAAACCTCAGGCAAGCCTACGATGGACAAGAGGCATACGCGGAGACTTGAGCGAAATGTTTGTTACAATTATTACTTACAAAAAAAAATTGCAAAAAAGAAGTAAATGTTTTGCTAATTACTAAACTACGAATCTCTTTTTCGAGTACCACCTACTCAAGGCAAGCCTTTTTAGTGATACTGTTCTCTGGGAAAGCGTGGAAGATGGGTTCGTTACTTCTTGGAAATGATAAATAAGAAAAATGAAAGTAACTTGACTAATCTAATCTATCAAAAAAAGTAAAATTTACTGTACGGGTTAGTATCAAATAAAAACAAGAAACATAACAAAACCAGACACAACCAAGAGGCGATACAGGCTCCCCCAAGGGGGAGAGGGGTGTGGGCGCTGTGTAGCCCACTTGCTTCTTTTATTATAATATTTTTACAATGCTTAAGAAGAAATGCCTTTGATCCTTTAAAAGTAGGATCGGGGAGGCTTACAAATATACATAAAAGACTATAAATAAAGGGAATTGAAACTAGCGCTTTGACTGGTTCAAATCTTTAGAATTTCGCCAGCATTTCCGCTTACGTGTTCGTTAGAATGTAAAAATTAGTGAGCAAATAAAATAGAAAGATAGTGGGTTAGTCAAATAAAACATAAAAAACTTAAGGGGGAGAGGGGTGTGGGCGCTATGTAGCCCACTTGCTTCTTTTATTATAATATTTTTACAATGCTTAAGAAGAAATGCTTGTAATCCTTTAAAAGTAGGATCAGGGAGGCTTACCAATATACATAAAAGACTATAAATAAGGGGAATTGAAAATAGCGCTTTGAATGGTTCAAATCTTTAGAATTTCGCCAGCATTTCCGCTTACCTGTTCGTTAAAATGTAAAAATTAGTGAGCAAATAAACTAGAAAGATAGAGGGTTAGTCAACTAAAACATAAAAAAATTAAGCCAACTTAGTACTTGAGAAAGATCTGAAATATTTGTAATTGCAAGTACTAAAACCAAGCCTAGATCTATGCTTTCAGATAAGAATTTAAATGGTTTTTAGATCTAGCTAATGAATCATGTAAAAACAAGAAAGGTGAATGATGTATCTTTGAGTTAGATCTATTCTTGCTAAAACATGGAAGAAAGTAACCGAGAGAGTATTTGAATTTTAATTAGGGAGGAAGAGAACAAGCCCAAGCTTGAATCTTTGAAGACTAGAGATATCGGTGGGAAACAGGGCGTTAGATCCACATAAAAGTTCTGAAGATGGACAAGGATGCAGCTGAGCTCAACTTCCCCTTCAGAGTGGTAACCTGCACAACTAAAACGAACTTGCACAAATGAGATCAAATCAGGTATACTCTACCAACAAAGATAAAGAGAGCATAAAATATAACCGACTATAGTATACTACTCCTAGATCTCTAAAGATAAAGAAATAAACAAGTACGTTGTAGCTTCAAATACCTGCTCTATGGGATGATAGTAGCCTTCTAATCCAGAAAGATCTACAAGTTTATAACAAAGAAGAAATAACTAGCATGATATTACCTCAATACAAACCAAAGCATTCACAAGAGACATTGATGCACATCATGGACCTCCAAAGCGTTCCTTTATTCAGAATAGAAAAATATTACAGAGTACATGAGCATAAGTTCGACCTTCCATCCTCAAAGGAGTGATGGAGCCTTGCTGCTTTTATAGCCAAATGAGGCCCAGGGGAGCGCACTTGGCAACTGGAGATGGCTGGGGCTCATTTGGGAGTGAAGAGGAGTTCCTGGAGATGATTGAGGGATTGCGAGGGAGTTAACTGAAGAGGAAAGGCACCACCTCTCAAGAGAGTGCGCACCCCTCTCTTGGGATGATCTCCCTCCAATGCACAAATGCCACATCATGAAATGTGCCTTCTTTTGGGTAGATGCGCCCCCCTCTCTGTGGAGTTAACTCGCCTTCACTAGATTTGATGACAATCTTTGATCTGAAGCTTCATTAACTCACTTTTGATTGCCATTTATCTATTCCATCACTCCGTACAGGTGCCAAACAAACTTCCATTGATTTAGGAATGTTGATTTTGTCTTTTTTGGCCATTTTTGAGAGAAAATTAATTTAAGTGATAAATAATCACTCAAAGTATTCTCAAAGTGGGTCTAGGGGTATTGTGGGTGCTCTAAGCTGGAAAACGAGCACCCCCATGGCAAAAACCACATCCTAACCACATTGTTATGACTTTTTTTATTTTTACAATTAAAACATTAAAAAATTGATCCGTTTTACAGGAAATTTTTTTATTTGCGAAAAATAAAATAAACCTAGGGGGGACTTAGTACATGTTCATAGTGACTCAAAACAATGACTAGCATGGTAATATACATAGACACCTAGACTTTAATAACCTCCTAAGGCCTAACAACCAAGGCAAATCCTCCAGCTTTGGAGGTGTGAGTGAAAAACTCAAAATTTATTTGTCGTTGAAAAGCAACATATAATTAACAAGGAAAAAACATTCTAGACTAACGCATTGATGTCTAAGTCCTAGGAAAGCCAAGTCTTTTACAAAAAGTCATCATGCTATGTCAACTTATTACAATTCCCTGTGGGGTATGAACATGCAAAAAATTTAAAAAGGGCCAAAATTGGCCTGCTGAACTTCTGAACACTGATGTTGAACAAATGGCTTGTTCAAATCTTCGGCGGCTCACTGGAAATCCAACTAAGTGCAACTTAGTGGATAACATGCTCCATTTACATGCTCCGCTGCACAGCCCTCTCTCATTACCTCTCTTCCTCCCTCGTTTTCCCCTACTACTCCATCTCACTCTACTCGTTCTCTCTTCATACTCTTCCACGATATCTTCACCCCACCTGCCTTTTCACTCCAAGCTTCATAACACTCGTGCTCATACACTTCCCCATTCTGCTACATGCAACTGCTGCTATGGGGAAATGTACCAATTGCTTTGTATTGACTGATCTCTAATCTCAGCTTCAACCAATCTCTAGAAGGACTCCAATTGACTCTGCTTTGATTTGCTCATCTACTGAAGAAATGCGTATGGGGAAATGTACCAACTGCTCTGTACTGACTGATCTATGATCTCAGCTTCAACCAATCTCTGGAAGAAGGACTCTAACTGACTCTGCATTGATTTGCTCATCTACTGAAGAAATGTTGTAACCTCAAACTCTGAAGTGCATCCCTGCTCTGGAAGTGCACCCCACTACTCTGGAAGTGCACCCCTCTCTGGATCTTTGTCAATCTCTGAAGAGATCTGATCGAGTCCTCCTCAATCATTGAAGAACCCTCTGCTTCTCTCAGCCCTCCTGGCCTCAAGAAGTGCACCCCCCTCTCCTTGGGAAATGCACCCCTCTCCTTGGTGAGTTTTCCCTAGCTCAATCTCTGAGCTTCGTCTATGCAAATAGACTCACTGCACTGTTAAACAGATCCTCGGTGCCTCGGATCAAGCAGGTATTGATCCCTCTCGGATCCACTCACTCTCTCCTCGTGCAGATGCGCCCCTCCTCTCAAGAATGCGCCCTTTGCATTCACAAGTGCACCCTCACTCTAAATCTCCTCACTATTTGAAGAAAATACTAAGTAACCCTTTCCGATGACCCCTTACCTCCTTATATCAACTCATTGACTAATTAGGGTTTCCAAAACCCTAATATGAGTGCATGCAAAAATCTCGCTTTTGCATGCTTTTTAATTAAAAAGGTTGCATGCCTAAGGCAAATCACACTAAAAGGTCTGCATGCATCCACCGCTGGATTCATGACACTTGGTATAGTGCATCTCACCCTCTACCCCATCTTGATGCCTATACTAAAAATGTACCTTCATGCTAGGCATCTGAACATGAAGGACATCCCGAGATACATCTCTATCTCTAACACTCCCTCTTATCGAGGTAAATCCTGTAAATGCATGTATCATCTACATCCCCTTCCACTGCAACTGCTGCACTCTAAACTAGCTGCCACTGCTGCACTCTGATCTGATAATCCATGATATACCTCCATCAATTTCACCTTGAGAGAAGCCTCTCGCTCTCTCTCTGCCTCTGACACTAACCCGTATTCTCGAATCCCTCTGAACCGTGCTCAAAGCTCCCTTTGAAGCTGATCATTAGTGGATCCACTAGACTGTACCTGAACCCCCTGTCCTGAGATCTCTCATCTCTCTCCTGAGCCTGATCTAGCTCAGTCAACTCGTACCAGGTCAATCTTTGACTAGTACTTGTGTGAGCCTCTCACTCATCCCTCTGATATGAGGACCGACTCCTTAGTGCCTCATCTGTCCTGGGAGCATCTCGCTCTCTATCCATCTCAAACTCTAAAGAAGACTCTGAGATCCACCATGACGTACCTTAAGTGGGTTGTCCCCAGACCACATACTGCATACCAATCTGATGACCCATCAACATAGGATCACTGAAATCTGCTCCCACTAGGTAAACAAATATGTGCTCCCTTTGAAACAAGATAGCATATCCTGCATCCTCTAAGGAAGACACTGAAAGTCTATTGACTCTCAGTCCAAGAATGAAGAGTACTCCTGATACCTCCAGGAGTTCTCCAAACTCCCTCTTAGCGAGGAAGGTACTTTTGGAGAAGCATCCATCAGGATCAAACACATCCTTTGTTGCTGCAACTACTCCCTCTGAGCTGAAAGACTTCCCGACTGCATTTGCTGCACTCTGATATGAAGATATGCGCTCTTCATATATCAGTGTTACCATGAGAGAAGCCTCACGCTCTCCCTCTGTCACTGACATTGAAACTGGATCCAAGATCTCCCTGGACCCACATACAGGCTTGCCCAACAACCTATACAACTTGCCTTGTCTGATGCCATCCCTCACGACTACATACAAAGTCACTCCATCTGAATATAGAAACCTCTGTCCATCCCGAAACACAATACTATATCCCTCAACCTCCAGAGTTGATACTGAGGGTAAATCTCTCTGCTTTGGTATATGCATGCATCCCTCCTGCCATCTTCAGTAGGCCTTCTGACTCCAGCAGGAACATCATCGAACCAACTCTCCTCACCGCTTACCTCTCATTGCAGTTTGAGTCTGTCTCTGAAACACTAAGGAACACTTCTTGTATTCCCATCATATGGCTAGATGCATAACTGTACAAAGTCCTGAAGCCATGACTCTGTAAATCTGATAACATTGCTGATTCAAAATCTCTGAATCAGTACCAACCTATAGATATGTGCCTTGGTGAACAAGCTAACCCTCTCTTTCTTAGATCTAGGGTTCACTCTCCCAGATCTGATCTCTGTTCTCATAGATCCGGTCTTTATCCTTACAGATATGATAGATCTGGTATCTATCCTCACAGATCTGATGTTTGCACTCATAGATCTGGTATCTATCCTCACAGATCTGATGTCTGCACTCATAGAGTTGATAGATCTAGTATCTATTCCAACGCTGTTGGGAGTGGGGAGTGGGAGCGAAAAGCAAAATTTTCAAAAGCTTCCGTTTCGGGAGCGTTTTTTATATAATATATATTTTAATATATTTTGATGCATATAAATTAAAAAAAACATGTATTATGCCAAATTAGCTATAGAAAACATCAAAACATAGAATCTAGATATTCATATAACCATTTAGTACACATTGATATAACATTAATCATCTCGTCTTCTAGATTCTAGGAGCTATAACTTATAACATTGTCATTAAATGATCATCATCAATCATCAATCATCAACAACATCAACCTTCAAATTTCAACATATAATATTCGCCATCAAACTAGGCCATAATGTTTACAAAATAGGCCAACCACCAAAATAAACATGAAAATGAAATACAAACTACAAACTACAAAGTACTATGAATCTACTAAGCTTTCCGCTTGCCACGAGTAACTTCCAATTTCTTTTCTCGTGTTCTAGGTGGAATAAGTGCTGGTGGAAGTGATCGTGGAACATGAGTAGAAGATGAATGGCCCCCGCGGGCTGAAATTGGACGTTGTGAAGCTAAAGGCAAAACTCCTGCATCCGGAAAGCTGCTTCTGCTTGGGGGTGGCATCTCTGTATGGGTAGTCTGAATTGGATCATCATGATCACCCAATAGTTCAGCCTCCAAGCGCTCTAATGCTATGGCTCCATCCTCCACATTAGCCTCCTCTGGATTGTTGTCCCAAGTCAAAAATGTTCTATCATTCTTGGCCGCCTCACAATAATGGGACAACAACCTCAAGTTGTAGTGCATATAAACCAAGCTTTCTGCGCGATCTACATTCAGATTGTTTCTCTTTACACTGTGGATGAAGTTGTAGGTGCTCCAACACCTCTCTACAGAAGAGCTATTAACAACCTATGATAGCACCCTCAGCGCCAATTTATGCAAATATGTGGCTCCAGAGCTATGCATGTTCCACCAATGGATAAGATCCAATTTGTCTCGATCTTTGGTTGCAAACAGGGAACCAAAGTGTCCATGCTCACTTATGTATATGCTCAATTCACTCCGTACTTGAGCACACTCTTCCTCATCAGGGACCAACTTTTCTAATGCAAGCATATACCCAGCAGCAACCTCTGGATCTGTGTGGGGTTTTTTCTTGTCTCCACCCCCAGGTGTAGGTTGGGCCAACCAAATTGGAGAATAGTATTTTGGGGTGAGGACATATGCAAGGGCATGGAGTGGAACATTTAGATTATCCCACCTTTTGACCACAAGTTTATGAATATGGTCATACAAGACTGCATCTCTTTCCTCAACAATGTCTTTGATTTGACCAAGCATGCTATCCATCTGCTCATATACCTCCCCAATCACCGGCTGATCTGTATCTGCAAAATGAATCATGTTATAAACTGGCTTGGTGAACTACAGAACATACCTAACCTGTGACCAAAAATGACCTTCAAGAACGGTGTCCTCCACCTCCTGAAAGTCACTTCTATCTGATGCACTTGCAACTCTGTCTTTCAATTCCTGCCATGGATCACTTGATACCATACTAGCCAATGCCTCTCTTACCTTCAAAAGCCTCCTGAAGGTGAGGTAGTAGCTAGCAAATCTAGTCTTTGCAATCTTCAATAGCTCCAAATTAGAGTGATTGCGAAAAATGTGGTGGGCCATGCTATGATTGGTAATAAATTTGATCATTTTCTTACCTCTCTTGTACAAGGCACCAATCCATCGGTAATTATTGTCCTTCATCTTAACAATATCACGCATCAAAAGGTTCAATGTGTGAACCAAACACCCTGACCAAAATATGTTGGGATACTTATCCATAATGATTGCTTCTGCTGCCTTAGAATTAGCAGCATTATCAGTGATGACTTGAATGACATTGTATCTCTTGAATGGTTTTAAGTAAAGGTTGTGCAATATTAATAGCGGTCTTGTAGCGATTTGAGTAGTCATGGGCTGAAAGGAAGACCGCACCGCTAGCAGAAACGCCAAGAATATTTATCAACGGCTTTCCTTCAACATTTGTCCACCCATCAGATACAATGGATACCCCATAGTTGGACCAATCATTTGTGAACTTTCCAAGAGCACTATTGATTTTGGCTCTTTCCTTGTCAACTCCCACGGTTCTAGCTTTGTCATACCTAGGGCTTATGTATCCTTGAGGGCCACCATTGATGGCTTGTACCATTTCATGCCAATAGGGTGAGCGAAGAACATTGAATGGCACACCACATGCATAGAGAAACCTATAAACTTTTGAATCCACATCATCTCTACAACCTTGGTCAAGGAAATCGGATAATGTTCTTTGTATAGGCGAGACTCCATGGGGAGATGAGGCTCCCGATCGAGCCGATGATTATCTAGCAGCAGCTCCACTACCAAACATTCTCTGTGGGGATTTAGAATCAACCCTCGATCTCTTGGACTTGTTTTGAGCGGCCTCTTCTTCCATCTTGTATTTGCTTCTCTCTTTAGCTCCTACTTTGTCACAAGTTTTGACTCCATGAGACTTACCTACATCGCATGGCATAACCCCACACAAATGCTTTCTCACCCGGGTATATGAACTTGTGTATGTTTTCCCACAATGGGGGCATCCAAACTTTGTGGTTCCACCCCCTCTCCCTCCCCCTTGCCTTGTCACATACATCCACAAAGGTGTTGTGTCTTTTTGTTTTTGCCCCACATCACCCTCACCCTCATCCTCATCATCATCACCCTCTTCCCCTTCCTCCTCTTCTGCTTGGTATGCATCACTCTCTACCTCTTCCCCCTCATCACTACCACCACCACATCTACTTCCCAACACCATCATAATGAGAAGAAGTGGAATGAAAAACCAAAACCACATACCCATCATGTTTCTTGATTCAAGATGAGAGTCACTTGTTCCCTGCAATAGAATGATGGAGACGAAGATATTGGAAAGAGTAGGAGAAGAGAACATTGCAAGTTTTCCATTTTTTAACATAGTGAAAAAAAATTGCAAAAACAAACAAAGATGAGTTTATGGAGCCTACCTTTTAGCTCTTCAATGGTGGTTGAATGTCTCTATGGAAGCTTCAATCTCCCTTGCAAGCTCTCCCCTTCAATCTCCCACTCAATTCTCAAAGCTCTCAAACAACTAGCAAACTCACTCCAAGCTCAAACTCTTCCCAATAAAGCAAATGAGTAATGGAATGAGTCCAAATGGACTCATTCACCTTTTATTGGCCCAAAGTGACCTATCCCACCAAAAAAAAACCTAAAAAAAATTCCAAAAATAAAAAAAAATTCAAAAATCCGCTCGTCCGCAGAATCGCTCTCAGAATCGATTTTTTTTGGTCGGGTTCGATTCGGGATCGACTTGGGAGCGACGATTCCTAGCCGAATTACAGAAAGGCAGGGATCGTTTTTTTTTTCCTCAATTCGTGAATTGCAAAATCGATTCCGGACGGAATCGATGAGGAATCGCGCTTCCAAAATCGATCCCTCATCGATTCCGTCCAGAGCGCGATTTGGGATCGATTCGAGGGGGGGGGTCGATTCCCAGCTGCTTTGATCTATTCTCACAGATATGATGTCTCCACTCACAACTCTCATACCTCCTCCCCAGATCTGAACCCTACTTTTCAGATTTGAGTCCTGATCTCACAGATTTGATTAGTGTGCCCTTCTAGATCTGAATACTCACAAATCTAGTACGTGATTGCCCAAACCTTTAACAAAGCTCTGATACCATGATAATTTTCCAGAGGTCACTACTCGCTTTGGATATCTCAATCCCAATTTGGAATAATGAATGCAATACACTTATAGAACAAGGCACATGGAATATACTTATCAACACAACAACTGAAACAATCACACAATGGACAACAATATATCCTGGAAAACCCCAATGGGGAAAAGCCAGTTACTGATGGGCTTTCTTCAATCTCAAGCCAGAGCATATAAAGAAGAGTAGTACAATCAGAAATATAAGGGTAAAGAAACCTGAAGAGACAAGCCCTAGATCTGCATGCAGCTACAACTGCTGCTCTGGGGAAATGCACCAACTGCTCTGTACTGACTGATCTCTGATCTCAGCTTCAACCACTCTCTAGAAGAAGGACTCTAACTATCTCTGCTCCGATCTGCTCAATTGTTGAAGAAATGTTGCAACCTCAAACACTGAAGTGTGCCCCTGCTTTGGAAGTGCGCTCCCACTGTTCTGGAAGTGTGCCCCTCTTTGGATCTATGTTAATCTCCAAAGAGACTTAATCGAGTCCTCCTCAATCGCTAAAGAAGAACCCTCTGCTTCACTCGGTCCTCCTGGCCTCAAGAAGTGCGCCCCCCATCCTTGGGATATGTGCTCCTCTCCTTGGTGAGTTTGCCCTAGCTCAATCTCTGAGCTCCCTCTGTGCAGATAGACTCACTGCACTGTCAAATGGCTCCTCAGTGCCTCAGATCAAGCAGGTATTGATCCCCCTCGCATCCACTCACTCTCTCCTCCTGCAGATGCGCCCCCCTCAAGAATGCACTCTCTGCATGCACAAGTGCATACTCACTCTGAATATGCTCACTCTCTGAAGAAAATACTGAGTAACCCTTTTCGGTGACCCCTTGCCTCCTTATATCAACTCACTGACTGTTTAGAGTTTCCAAAACCCTAATATGAGTGCATGCAAAAATCTTGCTTTTGCATGCGTTTTAATTAAAAAGGTTGCATGCATAAGGCAAATCACACTGAAGGGTCTACATGCATCCACCGCTGGATTCATGGCACTTGGTAGAGTGCATCTCATCCTCTACTCCATCTTGATGCCTATACTAAAAATGTACCTACATGCTAGGCATCTGAACATGAAGGACATCTCGAGATACACCTCTATCTCTATCACTCCTCACTCCCACTGCGCGCAATCCGCGTACTCCCTTCACACCCCTAGCACCCCCATCCACACTCCCCACCCCCCGCACCACGCTAGTCCACTCTTGCACTCTGCCCTCCAACCCTCTCCTTGCATGTTCCCCCCTCGGCGCACAACTGCTCTCCTGCACTTTGTTCCCCCTTTTAGTCCACGCCCTTCATTCCAGCCTAGTCATCCCCAACAATCCTGTGCACTCACCTCCCATCCTTCCGTTCACACACACACTCCCCCTCGTAGCATGCAAATCGTGGCACCGCAATTCGACACCTCCCTACCCCTCTAGCCGCACTCCGCATTCGTTGCCCCATTGCCATCTCCATCCGAGCTGCGCTGCACCAATGCCCTCACACCATCGTCCCCACCTCCATACAGCGTTGCTCCATATCAATGTTTCACGACTCGGACTCGGCAAAGACTTGGCTAGCATATGACTCGTCGACTCGGGAAAGACCCGGGACAGACTCGGCAAATAGGAAAAAAATTAAAATATGGTAAATTTTGGGCACAAAAAGAGGTTAATAACATTTCCAATCCATATAAGTTATAAAACTACAATCTATGCAATAATTCATAACATTATCTTATCAACTTTGATAATACAACATAACACAATCCATTTTGTATGCAAAAATTTAAATAATGATCTTAAAATTATTATTTTTTGTAGCAAGATTTCTGTGGTTGGTGATTTCAGTAGTTTTCGGAGAATCCAGAGTATTCATTTTAAGTCGACGTTTCGAATCCAGAACAGGATTCATCCTCGGGACGAATAGTCAATTTGTGAAGAGTAGAAGATCTGAGGTATAAATATTGAGGGTTTAATTTTAGATGCAAAGAAAAATAAGGGTCGGCAGAAGAAATTAGGGTCGGTAGAAGAATTTAGGGTTTATACTTGATATTTGACATAAACTATTCATTAAATTAAACTATTAATACTAAACTATTAATCAATTTAAACTATTAATCTAGTTAGGCTATTAATTTTGATGTTAGTAATATTGATGTAAACAATATTGAAAATATTAAAAATTAACATTAAAATATTAATTTAATTTAGTAAGCATTAATGGTTAAACATACAACTAATAAGCTTATAGAAAGCCTTAAATTTTTTTAGTAAAATTGTTAAAATTAATAGTACTAGAATTAATATAATCTTAAAATATTAATATTGGGATTCAAATAAAATATATAATTTTAACAAGTCCTTAAGGTTTAAGTTTTAAAAGTTATGATAGGCTTAAGTTTTGAAAGTTATAATTAATAATTATAAATTGTCCATAAAGTGTTTAGTTTTCTTTAAAGGCTTACATTACCAATAAATTAAGACTTATAATATATTTTAAGTTTAAATTAAAAGTTTAATATTAATTTAAATTTTTTATTAAAAGTATATTCGGGTTTATCAGCTCTCGCGACCAGCCTCGGTTTAGCGCCGTCAAGCCTCACGTCTCCGGTTGGCAAGAATCGATATCCGGTTCTCAATCGATATAAAGTTATCAATAATAAATCAGTTGGGCAAGCAACCATCGCATCAATCGTAGCTTTCCCATCCCGCCCGCCTATAATCTATCCAACAAGTGGGCTCAAAATTGTGTCGAATCTCTACGAGGCAGCTCACCGGTGTAAAATCGTTGCCCACTCCTTCCGTCTGGGGTCACGAGTTCACTGCCACCATTGCCTGTGTATTATTTCCGCAGGGATTTTTTTCTTGCCCCATGCCGAGTCCGACCGAGTCCAGGGCGAGTTCACCGTGAGTATGGCAATCCATGGCGATTATCGCGAGTTTGCCAGTTATGGCGAGTTTGGGACGAGTCTACAGCAAGTACTCGTTCCCGAGGTCGACTCGGCCATACTCGCGAGTCACAGCCGAGTGGTGCTTCACTGCTCCATATCCCTGCTCTCATGCCCCCTTCATTGTTGTACTCCAGCTACCTAAGCATCCTCTCCCCACACCCTTCAACCCCTTCCTCTGTGGACCGTTACACTCCATTCAAAAAAGTTCTATAATAATAATAATATTTTTTATTATTATTATTATTATATTTACAACCCTAATTTTTCCAATCCAATTTTTTATAATAATATTATTATTATAAATAATAATAATAATTAATATTATAATATTTATTTCTTCCCTAAACTATTAAAATAATAATTATTTAACCCCTCTTTACTATTAAAAATATATATGAAGAATAATAATATTATTATTAATTTTTAATAATAATAATTATTACCATTATTAGTCTTTTTAATAGGAAACTTTTTCAATAAAATTCCAAACTCTTCGGAGATTGCAATGTCTTCTGCTCTGGATAGGTTTTTTGATAAAATGGTTGAAATAAGTGAAATGTGGAAAAAACAAGAAGAAAGATTTACCCTTGAAGAAATGATAAAAAACCATTTCAATCAAGACAATGAAAAAGAAAGCCAAGAACTAGGCCAAGAACCAAACCAGGAAGAAATGGTTGATGAAGATGAAGTCGAGGAAGATGGTAAAGTCATCACAGCAAAAATGAGTGATCACGAAGACAAAAAAAAATACGTAGCAGAGCATATGAACAAAAAGAGAGCAAGGGAAATAGGGAAATAAGTGATGATCAGACATTGAACCCTCATTATGAGATGGGGCAATTCAATATCGCTACTATACCCAGGACAAAAGAAAAACCATATCGATCGCTTCCTTATATCCACCCTCACCACAGGATCACTACAATGCACACGACAAAAGAAAAACAAAAATCATATCGATCCACTCCTTATATTCCCCCTCACCAAAGGATCGCGCCATCAGATACAAGGAAGTATAAGAACCAACGTTTCAAACACAATGCTTCAAATGGGATGCCTACTCATGAATACACATATGCACCAGAAATTAATAAAGATTCTGTCACTCTTGTGTACAACTTCTTACAAGGAACATAAATGAGTTGCATAAATGTCCACACAACTGTAAAATCTATACAAATGCCGAGTAGAAATCCAGGGCAAAGACAAACTAGAGGCCATGCAGCAATGATGAAGAAAAGAAAGATGTAGAGAATGAAGTCCAATGTGTGAAAGATCAAGGTAAACCTGGAAAAGAAATTGATGAGAACAACAGCAACGAAACCGAAGATATTGATGCTTGGGATATTGATGAACATGATGTCAATATCGATCATAAAGAAGATGACGATATCAAAGATTATAATAATAAAGCACAAAATAATGATGAATATGAAGATCATGCCAATAACGATTGTGAAGAAGATGAAGATGTAGACAAGTATAATAATGAAAATGACTTTGATGATCATAATGATGTCGCAAATGTTAAACTAGAGAAGAGGATTAAGAAGAGACAAAAAGACATTTTGCAAACCAGGATTTTGACTTCTAGAGCAATGTCAAATTGTCCTCCTTGCCATGTGTCCATGTTCAAAAAAATTTCCAAATGTGGTCACCAATGCGAATCCAATTACTCCAAGAGGTGTCCTCTCTGCAAGCATCCTCGTGAGAATCGTCGGCTGCATAATTGTTGCGTTCTTAGACACAGAATTTTATGCATGCCATGCATGGAGAAATTGTTGAAAATTTAACCAGGGAAGTTGTTCTTTGGAGGGCATGAAAAGTTTTGCATGCACAGCTGCATGCAAAAGTGAGTTTTGCATGCACTCACTTTAGGTTTTTGGTAAACCTAATTTACCAGTGAGATATTATAAGAAGATAGGAGGTCCCTTACAGCGGTTACCGAGAAAACTAATCTTAGATAGATCTAGTTGAGAGGTGGGCGACTTTCCTGAGGGAGGAGGGCGCATTCTTTGAGGAGAGAGAAGCTCGTTCTGCTTCCGGTTGATCGATTGAGCAGCTGAGACTTTTAGAGTATCCTTGTCTCAGCGATTGAGGAAGAACTGTGACAATCAGAGCTCAGATCTGATTCTGTACGGGCATCTGATATCTTGAGTGAGGGCGCACTTCTCCATGCAGAGGAGTGGTGCATTCGTCAATTGGCCTTCTTCTGTAGCAAAGCAGATCATAGCAGTGCAGTGAGAGAGACAGTACAGATAGAGTTACCTGCTGACAAGATCCAAATCCAGCTGACAGCTAGGGCACATTTCCTCTGTGCATGCATCAGTTGCTGCATGCAGATCTAGGGTTTTGACCCTGTTAGGTTTGGTTGTTCCATCTGAGGTAACATTGTATGTACTTGTATTCTTCTCTTTTTCTCTGGGCTCGAGACAGAAGAAAGCCCCACAGATAGTTGGTTTTCCCCGTTTGGGGTTTCCAAGGTACATCCAGTGTTGTGTGATTGTTGTGCTTTCATTGTCAAAATTGTTAAGAGATCTATAGCATTTGATTCTTAAGTCCTTATTGCATTATTGATTTATAGAGACTCAAACTACTTGAGATCTCAGGGCTATCCAGAGGGAGTAGTGATCTCTGGATAAAATTAACAGAAGTATGAATGGAAATGTGAGCAATTGTTTCAAGAATTATTGAATCGTGGTACTATTATTCAAGATAAAACTATTGAACCAAGTTCATTGTCAAAGAGTATCTTACCAAGTTCAGTAACCTCTCTGAAGTCACAATCAATCAAGCAAATTCGAAGTTTAAGTCTATAATTCTTCTTTTACCCAAGCTTCAAGGTCAAATCTTTTCAGGGAGGGATGACTTGGAATATACGTAAACGTATATTACATTTATTATACATATTAGTTTATTATTAGTTTTATTAGGTAATTAATTGTTAATTCTTAAACGACATGTCTATTATAGACATGTCTTTTCACTATCGGCCATATAAAACAACGGCCATTTATTGTTGTAAATATATCATCAAATTATATAAAAATATTATCAAATAACACATTGCAAGAAAGTTCTTTGCAGTTTTATCTCTTAAAATCGAGTTTCATGTTTGTGCATTATGTGAGCTCTAGCAGCATAATTGTGTTGTCCAAAAATGGTGTCAGAAAATAGTAAACCTCTGGGTAACCAGTCCAGCCTATGTGATATATGATATACTATGTGTTAGTCCAGTCTATGTGGGTCCATATGGTCTTTGTGCATGGGAGTTGTCGTCCCAGGCATCGCTACATCACATGCACATTAACTGTGCAGTGGATGGCTTAGTCCAAAATCAATTGGTCACGATGGCTTCACAAGCCAATAAGATTTAGGAGATTGCAAGGAAGAGTTCTTAGATCACTTTGCCTTAAAGCTAAGGTTAAATTTTCCTTTTCATTTTCTCCCCAACATTTCCTCTCTAGAGCCCAACTTGATAAGCTTTTTGGCCGGTAACATCTTTCTCTCTCTGGCAAAGCTGTTGCTGTCAAATAGGTTGGGCATTTGAACCAATCCTATAGATGTCCATTCAGCTTCCTCAGTAAGCTTGTTAACAATCCATTGAAATATTCCCCAATGTTCTGATTCCCAAGCTTTCTACTTCTCTCCTAAACCCTCTTGATCATTCTTGTTCAGCACTCTCAACATCCAAAAAGATTAGCAATTATATTGTGCGATGAGGATGATTCTTTATTTGAAGGCAAGCATGAAAAGTTGGATGCATTGTACATATGATAATAACTGCAGTGTATGGGATACCTCATTATTCTCCAAGATTTAGATAAGTACTTCCAACTTACACTATAACACGTATTCTATCAAGATCATATGGATCTTCTTTCTTGGCATACAAGACATGCCAAACTCTGCCTACCTTTCTTGTAGCATGCAATACTTCTATCATCCAATTTGTGTTTTTAGTCCCTAGGGGGCTATATTGTGCAGAGGAAAAGTATGGTCGTTGTTTTGTTACATTGGATAAGAGTTTCATTGCTCTTTCTGTTTATTTGCAACAGGCGTGATTCTGTTTATACTGTTGCTATTTTTATTGTTTGCTTCCATTTTTAAAATGACCTGTATTCAGATTTTTGAGCTAAGCATTTGCTGAATCTTGATTAAGGCAGTAGTCTAAGTTCAAGAGAAGCTAAGAATTTGAGATTGGATGGTAACCCATAAGTACTTTTGGGTAAAAGATGGAGCTCAAATAAAACATACATGGTGTTGTTGTTGTCCAACTTAAACATCTGTAAACTTCCAAATCAACGAGAAAGCTTTTGGAAAGGAAGGTTATGCACACTATCTTTATTGAACAGCAGCCACGATGCAACAAGCAAAAATGCTGCTTTGGATGAGTTCAGGCTTTTTAAGACTTTCTTGGAGCTGATTCAACACTGTCCTTATGTGGTGGAAATGACACCAATAATATTTACAGTTTCACGTTCTGTTGTAGATCCAAAAGCTGTTTCTTATTTGTATTCTCTTCTTGTTTTCCTGCTTCATTCTTGTATGATACTTCAGTTTAACAACCTTCATTATAATTTACAAGTATCACTTGGAGTTTTCTTTGACGATTTTACCCTGAAATGCTTGAGTTCAGCAGGGGATATCACAAGTAACTGAAGCCCATCCAGATGGTTTTCCAAATCACCATACATTCCTTAACATAGTTTAAAATCTATCTCTGATTGAAGTGTTTCTCCGCTGACTGAGTTTTGATGGATAGAAAGTGGCACTTGCTCCATGACTACGCTGTTGATGCCACTCCAAGTGGCCTTACATATCAGTTGACATACATTCACAATACATCAAGTTATATAAAGTATATCAAATTGGTTTTGCAGTAATTTCGTCTACTATAGTACAAGGAGTTATTACAATATCTTATGATTTACCATGTCCTGTTCTTTACCAACCAAATTAGATTGGTTTCTTGATCATTTCAATGTAGTTTGCACACAAGTGTCGAGCTGAACTCCCAAAGCACTAAAGCATATGTACTAACCAGGCCTGCTATAGTTTCTGCTAAAGGCCACTGAACATATCCATAGACAGCCCAACAACAAAACAAAAGTGAATGAGATATATAATCACTAAAATCTTGAAATGTACTTTATACACAACCTAATCTTCCATGATCTCACAAAAATATTAAATTTTAGTGCAAGATATAATACACTTTCTTCATTGAAAGTTGTGTTAAGGATTCATTCCAGAATTGGGTTAAACTTTATTACATTGTTAGGGAGAGGATTTAGAATATACAGTAGAGAAGTAGAAATGGTCGTTACTTTGTGGACACTTGAAACTTGAAAGGTTTGGTCTTTGTGGGAGAAACTAATATATACTTGTTTGTCTTTGAAGTTATAAGTTGAGACGGAGTGATATGTCTTATCTCTATCATTCTGGAGTCTACCATGGTTATTTCGAATTAAGGATGAACAAAGTTGCCTTTTCTGGTTAAAAGTATAACATGCTTTTGTGTTTTTTCACTTCATCATAGTTGGAGTTTGGACATAATTTTATGTATATTTTCCTAGTTTTCAGGTTCTCTTTTTGTGTGGTTGCAACATGCCAATAGGAATTGCGAGGACTTATTTTATACATGCTAAATATTTGTGAATGATGTTCCCAGGTCTGTGTTTCAACTACAAATAGGAACTTTCCTGGGAGAATGGGCCATAAAGAAGGTCAAATTTATTTGGCTTCTCCTTACACAGCAGCAGCATCAGCTCTCACTGGATTTGTTACTGATCCAAGAGATTTTTTGTAATGTAATAAAAAATGCAACCTAGTTATTTGAGATGGAAGTGTGTGGGTTACTAGATCTAGTTGTGAAATGATTTTGCATGAAAATAATTACATTTTTATCATTTCTTGAACTCTGAGGAATGCATCGACAATGCTTTCAGTATATTGTTTTATATGGAGTAGTCACCTTAGAAAAAACAAAAGCTTAGCTACAATCCGAGTATTTGAGGTTTGGTTCCACGTTGAGGATTTAACAATATTGCTTTTATTATTGTACCTCATTTGGCCAATTATCATACTTTGCGTATTTCCTTGTGATCCTTACTTTTTGTGGCTTGGGCTTTTCTAGAACTAATCTTGTACTTTACATGGATATGTATTTAAGTTTGGCATGCATCATGTTTTATTAAATTTTACATACAAAGAATCTGAGAAGATATATAACCCTTTTCATTTCTTTCTTCTTTCTATCACCTTGCAAAATCCAAGTATGATTGTTTTCAACATCGAATATGAAGTTTGATTTCATCCACTTTTCATTTGGTAAAGCACAGTAGGTCCATTTTGATCTCCTTTCTATTAGCTTGCAAAATCCAAGTATGATTGTTTTGAACATCGAATATGAAGTTTGTTTTCATCTACTTTTCATTTGGTAAAGCAAAGTAACTCCTTTTGATGACTTCATAGTTTGGTCTTTTAATATCTACTTCTTGTGATTATCTGAAACATAAATATTCAAGGGGATCTCTAACACTCAACCATGCCTTTTATAAATTACTACAATAGGGCTACTAAATTTAGTCACCTTTTTGGGTACAAAGCAATACATTTTTACTTCACTCCAAGTACTGTATAAAGACTGACATTTTTTAATTATCTTATCATGTGCCACTTGTCTTAGTGGCATGTTCTCTGTGGATTTTTCAAATTGGTTATTGCAGCTTCCAGATTTTTCGCAATTAGATAATGGTACTCTCTACTTTTGCAATGAAGATTGATATCATTTATCCTTGGTGTCAGCAGGGTGAGCAATGTAGGAGTAGTCTAATGTGGGTGTTTGGATGGCGCTGAAGATGGGTAGGGCATCACAACCTTGCAGTCGTCTTGTTCATCTTGGTATGCATCCTTGATTCCTTTTAAGGGTGGATGGGGCATTGCCACCCTTACCGCTGTCCTGTTTGTACTGGCACACATCCATTGACAAGTGGATGCAATCTATACAAACCAGTGGTATGAATCTTACTTCATTACAAAGCCGAGGATAAATCGTTGTATGCCCACATCCATCCTTGATAAAGTAGGTACGATGTATTGAGGGAGGGCAAGCACAGTCGCTCTAGGGGGATTATGTAGAGATATGGCCATTTGAAAAATCCAATTTTGAGGGAGATTGCATGAATGGATAGGGTGGGGAGGCGAGAAGGTCCCTTGCCACAATGAACACCAATTACAGGTGTGAATGGGTTTTTGGGGACTCGACTTTAGCAATTGCCTGGGCATTCACCAACAAGTGCACCACATGCTCCATTTCATCATCATGTCGTGCATCTATCTATTAGTACATATAATTCAGAGATGCCCAACTAACCATTTTCATTAATCTTTCAAATCTCATGTGAACTTCGTTTATGTATGTCATCTGTGAAGGATTTGTAGTGCATTACATCACAATGACATTATCTTACAATATGTGCATATGTATGTGCACCAGGAAATGGACTCTTGTAGAACACCACAATAGTGTATAGAAACCTATGATGCCCGATACAAAAGACTATGGAAAGCAAACAATAATCACAACATGTAACCCAATTGATAGTTGAAAGAACTTTGCAATATACCGAATCACGAATACAAGAGCCCTAGATCTATACATTGAAATGTTTCCAGTAGATAGTCTTCATAACCAAAGAACTCTACTAAAGATTACATTGCGAATACAAAACCCGAATGGCTTATCCATCTAAACATGTGCCCCACAGATAATCATGACTTTGTAGTAGAAGAGGGATGTTCATTTCATACATTATTAGTGGAACATGGTGATATAATATGGATTTGATTACATTACATTCCTGCTTAACATCAACCATCTTGGATAACAAAAGGTTTCAACTTTGCTTATGTTAAATTTCATACATTCACAGCATAAAACATAAATGCATTACCAAGATCACTAGAAGTAAGACAAAGCACAACAACACAGAGTTTACCCTGGGAAACCCAAATGGGAGAAAACCCAGCAACCTTCGCAAAGAGCTGATAATTCTGAGATCAGAGTACAAATGAAGAAAGAGAAAGAATGTGAAGTTATCTTTCACAAGTAGATGCCCCAAATAAACCTCCTTCTTCTAGTGATGCGAAAATCTACTCCTCCAAGTGATGCGCACTTCACAAGTGTGAGAATGATCTAATGAGGTGCCTCTTATTTATACATGTGCGAAACTGGAAATTCCCTTATGGGGTTGACTTCACTTGGGGGCAATAAATAATTTATTTTTAATTATTTTATTTGTTTCTTTTGCACCCCAAGGCTTACATTGATTATTTCATGTATTTACATCATTGATTACATAAGGTTCTTCTCCCTTAGGAGGTATAAACAAGTACAATGAAAGTACAATAAAATATAATGAATAATATATTTCCGAAGTTGTACAAAATCCAACAAAGATAGCGAGGAAGGACAGAATCAAGTTGGTCCACAATTCTTCATAAAGATCCATATGGAGAAAGTGAAGTAAATAGAGAGCTAATTTGCACAAAAGAACTTCCAAGAGTAAAGCATATAATAAACATGATAAGCCCATAATTACACAGAAAAAAGTATACATGACATTACATATGAAAGATAGATGAGCATATGAAAGATAGACTTCTTCCCCAATAACACCATTGAGAAAAGTTGTCTTCACATCCATCTGATGCAACTTCCATCCCATAGCTGAAGCAATCGCGATAATGGATCTGAAGGAAGCATATCAGGCCACAGGAACAAAAGTCTCATCATAATCGACTTCCTCTTAACTGGAGGGGGAGATGATCTCATCTCCTTTGGTTCTAGCATTTCCGCATCATCAATCTCCATATCTGATCCTCTGCCTTTCCTGACAGCTAATTCTTCTTCAAAGGTCACATCCCTACTGACTTCAATCTGTCTGGACCCTGGGATGTAGATTTTGTAAGTCTTTGAAGACTCATTGTATCCCACAAAGGTTCCCTTCTTGCCTGAAGGTTCCAACTTGGGCACATGTATAAAGACGGGACAGCCAAATATCTGAAGGTGGCTTACTTCTGGTTTCACTTCTGTGAAAGCTTCCTCCGATGTCATCCTTCTAGACTAAGAGTCATATTCCAGGAAGCTTCTTGCTGAACATCAACAAGATTCATATGTCCATCGGAACAAGTCTTCTCTTGTAGGCCAAATCACATGGTCTTTTCCCTACAAGTCAAATCTTGACTGATGATCAGTGACATTTTATAATCAAGTGAGAAAACATATAGTTCACACAGGCATCTTAGCTAATACTTTATCACAACAATCATGAGCATGTCTACCAAACATATCTAGGAACTATCTAGATGTCTGTTATCTCCACTAGAACATGCCATCAAGAGTGTGCACTACCCTAAGCATGCAAAAAGGAGATATCATCTAGACTAGCTTCATGAGTGTTGTGTAGCTCATATGCATAATATAACAATGTAAACTATATCAACTGCTCAATACATTAGATCTGCATATAAAAAGCATTTAAGACAAAAACAGATCTATGTAAGCAAGAAAAACAAAATACTTATCTCTTATTGTTTTGGTGTGTGGGCCCCCACTGTCTTCTTGTGGGAACCATAAGAGACCTATGTTCTTGCATTCTCGATCTTCTAGAAGAGGAACTCCGAATGATCATCATCCCTTTGCTTCTTGCGATGATGATCCTCTTCTACATCAGCAGTTGAGGCTTCATGCTTCCTTTTACTTGAACATCGACAACTATTTGCGTAGTGTCCATATTTTATGCACCTATAGCATTAAACTTGATATATGTCCTTCTTCTCCTTTTGATCTGGGCGAGGACTTGGTCTCCTATCTTGGTGCTTGTGTTTATGGAACTTCCTACCTTTTCTCTTACCCTTTGTGGCATGAGAAACAAAAGCTTGGTTCTCCTCAGGTTCAGTGCCATGGCCATGGAGTCTTTGACGTGCTGCAATCCTGGTCTCTTCCTGAGTGCAATCTACCCAAAGCTTATCAAACTTTGGTAGTTTGGATCTACCACTTATGCTTTGGATAAAGGACTCCCATGATGGTGGAAGACCATTTAAAGTGTGGAGGACAAGCTCCTTATCGCCAATAGGATCTCCACTGGTGCTGAGCTTGTCTCTGAGTTCTGTGATCCTCATAAAGTATGAGGCAATGGATTCTGACTTTGCTATCTTCATATTTGAGAGCTGGTTTCTCAAAGTTATGGATACATTTAGACTAGTGTGTTCAAACAGCTTCATAATGGTCTTGAACATTTTTTTAGCACTCTTCTTTCCTGAGATTTGAGGAACCAAATGGTCTCTCACTGAATCCACAAGAATCCTTCTTGCTTTAGTATCATTCTTCCTCCATCAGAATTTATCCTCTTCGACTTCTGGTTCAAGGACCTTCTCATTTACATATAGCAAGAGATCATTTTCTTCTAGGAGTAGAAGAACCCTAGACTTCCAGGAGATAAAGTTGGAGGCTCCTTCCAAATGATCTTCAACTTTCATCCCAATCATCTTGATTGCAGATCTGGTTCAGAAACCCTAGCAGGAGCTAGGTCAAAAATGAAAGTTAATAATTTGAAAAACTGAACCCACAGATAAATTCACCTTGCGAAGGAGAGTTGAATAGAGGATGGGATGGTCCAAATCTGTGGAGAGAAATGAGTTAAAACTGAAACCCTAATTCTGCTACGGCCATAGAGTTAGGTCAAAAATTGAAAGTTCTCGGAATTGAATTCCGTTTTCACCAATAGATGTGCCTTGTCAAAAAACGAAATTCCTATAGCTTCTTTTCTCCAAAATAATGGTTGGAGACTTCATAAGATGAAACCCTAGTTCCAATAGGGTTCCGACAATGCTTCGGCAATGGCTTCTTCTAGAATGGATCTGAGACCATGTTAAATTTCATACATTCATAGCATAAAACATAAATGCATTACCAAGATCACTAGAAGTAAGACAAAGCACAAAACAACAACACAGAGTTTACCCTGGGAAACCCAAATGGGAGAAAACCCAGCAACCTTCACAGAGAGATGATAATTCTGAGATCAGAGTACAAATGAAGAAAGAGAAAGAATGTGAAGTTATCTTTCACAATCAGATGCCCCAAATAAATCTCCTCCTAGTGATGCGAAAATCTGCTCCTCCAAGTGATGCGCACTTCACAAGTGTGAAAAAGATCTAATGAGGTGCACAAGCCTCTTATTTATACATGTGCGAAACTGGAAATTCCCTTATGGGGCTAACTTCACCTGGGGGCAATAAATAATTTATTTTTAATTCTTTTATTTGTTTCTTTTCCACCCCAAGGCTTACATTGATTCTTTCATGTGTTTACATCATTGATTACATAAGGTTCTTCTCCCTTAGGAGGTATAAACAAATACAATGAAAGTACAATGAAATATAATGAATAATATCTTCCGAAGTTGTACAAAATCCAACAAAGATAGGGAGGAAGGACATAATCAAGTTGGTCCACAATTCTTCACAAAGATCCATATGGAGAAAGTGAAGTAAATAGAGAGCTAATTTGCACAAAAGAACTTCCAAGAGTAAAGCATATAATAAACATGATAAGCCCATAATTACACAGAAAAAAGTATACATGACATTACATATGAAAGATAGATGAGCATATGAAATTGCTTTACACAAGGGTCAGGAACAACATATAATGAGAGAACATAATATGATACCATGATAAAATATTGAGCAACATATGACACCATGTTAGAAGCATCATCATTATTAGAAGAGTGAGACCATGTTAGAATATTGAGCAAAAAATTGATCAAAATAAAGTAATGATATCACTTATAGATATGAAAATATAGCCATCAAGCAACTAAGTCCTAAGCATAGGTTCATTTCTTGATGTCCCCATCACCATACTAGAGATCCATGTCCCTGAAAATGTCAAAATATCTTCCACGTAATAAGGCTAGATACAAGTAAAATCGGAACAAGACAACCTTTGTCAACATGATGAATAAACAAATAACATAAACCCCAATGCAAAAAGAAAATGAAGCTCATGACAAGAATTTCAAGACAAGAGATGAATAAATCAAAGATCTATCACCAATGTTGAAACCTTACTATAACTAATCGATAGATATGTCACTCTTATGCACAAAACAACGAATAGAAACGAATGAAAAGCAAAAAAAAATTGCCAAAAAAGGGGCATGTGCACCTTTGCTCACTATAGTGTGTGTATGGATCAAGGTCATGCGTGCTTTTGCAATGTATAAGGCGCATATATGTCCGTTAAGACCAAAAAATTGTAGAAAAATCACTGAAATCGAAGCTGAAGCATTCTGGTTGGAAACCTGTAAAAACCTGAACCAAAAAAAAACAAGCCAACGGGTCTGCAAGCCAAAAGATAGATACTTGATTCTAGATCAGTATACAATAGATTTCAATTCAGATCTACAGTAAAAAATCAAGAGAACTTGAATAGAATCTGCAAAATTTCTGAAAATTAATGGTGAGGGTTAGTGTTTGAAAAACATTATCAAACATGTAGCAAAATGACTAGATCTAAAAAATACCACTTGGGTATGATAGATCAGATGTCAAATCTACAAACTATAGAGGGTCCAAATCTCAAAATATTAAGAATCGTTGCTTGTAATTTTTTTAAAAGAATTACCGAAGAAGGTAGAGCATAACAACTAGCTCTCATACCATGTTAGAATATTGAGAATATGAATAAACATACAACAATACATTTACAATAACATGTAAATCAATTGCAAAGATCTTATAGTCTAGTCTTCTATCCATACAAGCAACAAAATCTGGTAAGAGACAAGAGACAAGAGATCAATACACTAAATATACACAGTAAAACCCCAAACGGGGAAATATCCACGAGAATGTTGGTCTTCTATATTATTCATAAATCTTCATCTTACAATACAATGCATCTCCACATATGCATCACTCTTCATCTTTACATCATGTCACAATGATGTGTGTTTCCACAACATACCCAAAAGGGTCTCCTTCACCTCTATTATATGGCTAGAGGTATAGAATATTTACATCCCATAATGCATGTGTGATAAATAGCTTTCCACCCCTCTTATATAAAGAATGGTTATAAGATATATTATTACATGATGCATGTGAGATAACTCTAATTTATAATATTAGAGTTATTTATGATTTTTATGATATTTTACCAACAATACCACAAAAGTCATCATTGTATATTCAAACACTTCGTTGTTTCGTGACCAATAAATAAAGAAAGTGGTTCTAATGGTTACATTTTGAAAAACGGTGGTATAACTCTACTTCCCACACATAAGCCAAAATTGATTCCTTTTAAGCTCTATATGGTTATGAACCCCCAAAATGGAAGTAGCTTCCATTAAACAACACTAAGGTTCTGACATTAAGGAATCAACTAGTGGAAAGTCATAAATGATCATCTAAATAATTAAAGGTTACTTAACAACTATAGGAAACCATATGAAACAAGAAGTAGATATACATAGGTTGGAAGTCATTGGGAATGTAGGAGAGCATTGAGCCTTAGGTAGCATGGGGATAGTTAGTTGGTTGCATGGAGGCTTGTATTGACTTGAGGACACTTGGGTTGAGGATGACCAGATAGTTATGTTGGACTCAAAGGTACACGTAGCTTAGGATGGAGCGTTGGAGCATTTGAGGCCTTTAGAGAAGGATTGTTGGACATTTATTGTCGAGCACTCACCTTGGGACCCTTGCTTGGTGGATGTGCATACCTTGGAGCTTGACATGTGTCACTTAGAGTTGAACACTTCACAAGTGGACCTATCTAGTGATTAGTTAGGTTGCTTGTTGTGGACATTATTCACTTTGTTATCATTGTCCTACGTCACCTTTATAAATAAAGAGAGGAGAGAGTTAAATTTCGTTCACAATTCATGTTGATCACATGCTGTCATTAGAGATGTGAGAGCTAGAGTGAACTTGTCTCTTTCATATGTACTCGTATTCCATTTCTTTATCCCTAAGGTGCTCTTATTCCTTGTCTTTTCAACATGTTTTCTCAAATGCCCTAGTGCTAATTATAATTGTTGTCCTTGACTTGCACAACCACTCCCCCAAACAAAATTCACCATGAGTTTTCATTTTCACCCACTAATTGAGTTGATTGTCCTTGTCATGAACCCCCTATTTACCGCATTTTTTTGTCATCCTTGTGTACCCAAACCTCCTACAAGTCACTCATGTACCCTTGTTTCATATGATACTATGTACTTATATTCCTTGTCTTTTGCATGTCAATGTCATGATTGCTTTAATTATCATGTTTGGTACTAGAAATCAATCATAAAAAATAAGGGTAAAGGCATCCTAACTCTAAAATAGAAAGAAAAAAAATTATAGATCAAAGATAACCAACCTTAACATGATTAGTCAAAGCCACGTGCAAAGAAGAAAACCAGATATAAAAAAACATGGGAAATTGATGTAACACCTATAAATGCTCATGGCACAACAATGATGAATGCTTTGCTAGACAATCTGCATTGGATGTATTAAAAGATTTACAATATAATTCAGTCCTAATGCCTCCAAAGGTTGTGTATAGGGCAAGTGGAGCATTGATGCAAAACCTAGTGTTACTATTTCCATTGCACAATCACAACTAATGAAAGGTGATCACCTCCATCATTCACACATGTAGATGAAGAAGGACTTATGTGATTGCTGATAAAAACAACCATAATAACTTAATATCAACAAATGTTGTTAATAATATGAAATTACCAATTATGTCTCACCCTTAGCTATACATAATTAGTTTAGTGATCCAGGGACCCCTAACTATACATAATTAGTTTAGTGAGCCAAGGATGAGACCCTGTATCATTGAATAATACTATCTATCATATGACATCAAGCCCTTAAACAATTATGTACTTTGTGACTTATCCCTACTTGAAACTTGTGAGATATGTGTGTGTGTTTAGGTACTTTGTGACTTCTCCCTACTTAAAACTTGTGAGATGTGTGTGTGTGTGTGTGTTTAGGTACTTTGTGACTTCTCCCTACTTAAAACTTGTGAGATGTGTGTGTGTGTGTGTGTGTGTTTAGGTACTTTGTGACTTCTCCCTACTTAAAACCAATGAGATATTTGTGTGTGTGTGTGTTTAAGTACTTTGTGACTTCTCCCTACTTGAAACTTGTGATATATTTGTGTGTATATGTGTGAGATGTGTGTGTGTGTGTGTGTCATGTTTTTTTTAGTCTAGGACCTATAATCACTTTGGGAGATCAACTCTAAACAATGCCCAAGGCATCCCTGACTTTGCATTCTCGATGACTTCTAAGTAGTGAAAGGAGATAATTTATCAAACTACGAGGATTTTCAAGGAGAAAAGAGAATGATTGCGACCACTAAGGGCTAACATACAAAGGGCCCCTCTATATAGTAGATAGAGATATACCATTTCAAGGAATGAGACAAAGACATTCACATGAACCATAAGAATACCCATGCAATATTAATAAGTAAATCATGCAATTAATTTGACACTCAGTGCCTCTTTACCCAATTTCATTATGGATCGGTGTTCTATTATGGAGATCAACTGCCACATCCGACCAATCTCCTCAATGAACCTATGGGATCTCGATTGCACTAGTTTAAAAGAAGGATAGGACATGGTGAGTTTGTAAAAGAAGCAAAAGCTAAAACTCCTAATATTTCCCTTAATCCTAATACCATAGACAAAACATATGGTTTACTTTCTCGTGACTATTTTTTTAACACATAAAAGGGTCTTCACTTTGGTTCTTATGGCTTTGATTAAGATTCAATGAAGCAATATAAATATGAAAACTTGTTGGTCCTTATGTTAAGAGTTTGAATTGCAGGTGTCATGGTGGTAAAAAAATGGTTTCATTGGTTTACTAATACATATGAATATCATTAGATTATAATTATTTAACCAACATCTCCTATATATGCTTGAGTGATGTTGCATACTTATATGGTTCACCACCTTATGTTAAATTAACATACGAGAGCCCTTCATTTGTGGGACAAACCACTTCCAGTCAATGACTTCATTGCTTATCCTTGAGGTGTACATACCTTCACCCCCCCCCCCCTCTCTCTTCTAGAGTTGAACCTATGACTCCTAAACAAGAAACACATGTTCTTAATCATTAGGCCCAATCAAAGTGTACTAAGAATCATATTTATTTATATTTATCATTTTGAAGATTTTCTCCTCCACTGCTTAATATGGATGGACGAGATTGAATAAGAGATCTTGCTCAACCATAAGTTGTCGATCCTAGCTAACAATTACATTGGTATTATTCTAATGGTAATAGTACTAATGGATTTCACTTAGCATATGATTGACTTTAGTCTCCATCTATGTCAAGTCATGGTGAAAATGCAATAACGTATTAATCTAGATCTTTATCAGTGGTTTACAATTGCTATCACATTGAATGATTTATGGTTATGACATTGTTACATTTTTTATATTTGGATGTGCCTTGGCATTCTTACCCATGGATGCAATCTTGACTATGTTTTACCCATTGTTTCTTGTGATGTATAGGGTACCATAGAAATCATTTCAATATGCATAGATTTTAAGTGTATCTAACTTAGTAATGCACATGTTTTTAGGAAGCATATTAAAGGGGCATTGTGTAGTACTACCAATGTGCAGTTATTTTTTATTATTTTATGTGATGTATGTTTCATAATGTGAATAATTTATGAAGCCACAATAACATTAACTATTTATATTCAATGAAAATTGTTCCTGGGAAAATTTCCTATTCATTCATCTTTGTTTACCTGCACATGAGTATGAGATATTAGTATGAAAATAAATGTATATGCTCATGCACATGATGCAATCCTCTATATATCCATTTTCATGTTACATGACAGTTTGTCTTGCTTGCTTGAAACAAAATATTAAAAATTTCATGGGGGGAGTTACAAATGAAGTTGTGCATAAAGGAACAATAGCAAGGTGATGTAAAAGCATCTATGAAAACAAACCTCAATATGTAGGAAAGTGCAAGAAGGAAGAAATGCTCAAACAAAATTAGGCACAAAAGAGGATAAGGCTTGTGCATATGAAATTCCAAGCACACAAGATGTTAAATGTGTGCATTCTAGACACAATGAAGAGAAGGCATGAAAGAGCAATGTACAAGAGTTGGTGAGCATGATGAGTGCATGAAATTGAAAGCACCAAGGGATGTTGGAGGGGCATGCATGGAATATGAAATGACATGTGCATGGAAATACAACAATTACATAACGCGGTTGAGGAAGATGAAGCAACATGAGAGCACAAAGACAATTATGACAATGAAAACTGTGGGGGAAGATTAAGAGTCACCTAAGGAAGGTGAATAGTTAAACAATATAAGAATGAATAGGGTGGAAACCAAGAGGATCAAGTTGACCAAGGAAGAAGCATTCCAAGGGGATGGTTAGTTACAAATCCTATTATAGTGTTGTAGACAATCGACCAAGTCTAGCTATAAGGAGCATCATTGTAAAGTTATACATGTCTAATGAAAATGAATAAAGTATTTCCGTTGTGGTTGTGTATTCTAGTTGTGTATTGTCACTATGTGATTGTTGATCATTTAAGTGTGTAAATTGTCTCTATTATAACTTGTGAATTACATACCATTGCACATAAATCTATAAATTTCTAGATTGGTTGATTGCAAGCCTATTGTGCTCTTAATTACACCAATACCCATATCTAATTTGCATATGGGGTCATATGGTTTATTCTTTATATTTCTATCAAAGTCCATCTTAATTTGAGGCTTCATGAATTTGCATTTCCCAAAACTTAATTCCAATTAAAAATTTCTCTTGATATGAAAAATTGGGGTTTGCGGCTTGAATGCAAAACTTGAACCTTCTCTACCACTAACAACACATCCATCTAGCTTTAATTAAGAAGATGAATTTTGCATATGATCTATGTAGCTCATGTGGTATAATATATCTCATAATCAAAGATAGAGAAAGTTAAAGGTCAAGAGAGCATGAATATTGCCAATTAATGTATAATGTGCTTTATATGATGTAAATGTTTGTACTATGTCTTGAGCAAGGCTAAATTTCTTTCATTAATTTGATATCATAAATTTATAGATTCAATATTGGGTTGACACTAGAATTGGAGTTTGGAGTCTTAGTGTGGTATGTGCTCCAACTTAAAAGGAAAACACTGAATACATCATAGGAATCATGCATTTCAGCATTCATCTTCGACTTTAGAGATTGATGAAAATGTAAGACTGAGCCGAAGCAAACAATTTATTAGTTAACTAGCTATGTCAAGGGTTTGCGCCCTCAAATTATCCAGTGAATGGCTCAATTGCATGCATATGATTAAGATGAGATATTTGTTGGAGTACTTACTAGAATGTAAGTATTGCTAGATTTATCAAGACTTTGACTCAGTTGCCTCAAGTATCAAGTTACCAAACTCTTCCAAAACAGTAATAGATATTGGTGATTCAAGAAGTTGCTTTTGAGGGGTTTTGAAAGCATGTATTTATCACTTCAACACCCAAGAATGGACCACATTATGACAAAAACGAAATGACAAAAGATTATTGAATCGTTGTGGTGTGAAGTTATTGTGTTTTTTCCCATGTTGTAAGATAGCCAACATTTTGAATACCATTAGAGGTATTAAGGGCACGTAAACAAAATGTACAAGTCTCTATACTTCCATCATTAGTAGTTAGAGTTGCATTAGTTAGGTCGACACTTCAATTCAATCACTTAAGTGGTTACAATGACTTTGCACCCATTAATTTTGTATCAAGCCCCGGCCATTATGTGACACACTTTTCCTATGTTTTAAGGAACAAAACATGTTATAGGGTCAAATGATTCATTTAGGAACTACCTACCAAGGAAGGAAAACAACTATGATAAGTAAGAAATCACAAGAAAGTGGGTTCTCCTTCTAGTTCAATTCCTAGTTCAATGGACTTGTTACCAACCTCAATCCTTCAACTTTTCACAAAAGTTTGTTTCTTCTCCAATAAATTTATGTTTAACTAACTCAATTCCATTTCTAGTTGTTAGCTCTTTTATCCATTGACAATTTATCTTCATAAATGCCAACTCTATCAAATATTATTAACAAGAATTTCTTTAGATACTTTTAGTTAACATTGTTGTATGGATAAATTTGTATAACGTTATATTAAAAATCATGTTAGTATGATAACAAGCTAAGAAATCAAAGAATCATTCATGCATCATATAGTGATTTAGCTAATTTGAAAGCCAAAAGAGTTATTGAAAGAGAAGCAAAAAAAGTTAGAAAAAATGCAACAAATTCAAAATTTGATATAATTTCTTTAATTTCCTCCTTAATTTTTTTTGAATAAATTAGTTACATGGAATGGATCCATTTCGTTCTCTCCAGTATCAAATTCAAATACCTAGATATTGAAATATATAAATGGGTTCTCTATGTATTTATTTATGTATTATTGTAAAATATATCAGTTACTCAAGGCTATGTTCCTGATCGAAATTACACGGATGGGGAAGAAGAGAAAATGGAAGAAGGATGATATTTATCTTGGATTAAGAAAGAAAAGAATTGGTTTAATATCATCACCATCTTTCAAAATAGAAGGGGTTTCCTTACAACCATTGATCTTCTTAGGTTTGCGATAGATTTTATCTGGGAACATCTTCCTATTTGTTCAACTTTTCTAATAAAGCTTGCATGATTTTTCCTATTTTGAATATCAATAGATTATGATTAACATAAACATATTGATGTACATTATCATTCAAAAATAATAATAATCAAAAGTTATGAGATAATCTACCACCTACAACCATTGAAACAACCTACATCTACTTTTAAGGCTTTCAATTGTGGCTCAAGTATGACTATGCTTAGATCAATGTTTTCTAGCACAAGAGTGATAGGCATCAAAAATATGATTAACCCTACAATAAAGTAGGAATTTTTAAAGATATAGTAGATTAGAAGTTTTAGGTTAGTGTGTAAAAAGTTTACTTTACTTTTACGAGGGGTTGTTGGTCCATATATGATGTGAATATAGGAAACATGATGCAAGTGGGTCCCTTAGGTCCCTTGCACTAGTAGTAATTTGTTTTAGCTTTGTTTTGCCTGGAAGCCAAGATCTTAAGGAGGTTTATGGAGAGGTCTAGATAGTAGTTCTTTGTATTTTTTTTAAACGTGGAATGTCTTTTACAAGAAAATCCACCAAACATTTCTCATTCCAAGGATGGTGCCTAGGGTAAACCGATGGTGCCTAGGGTAAGCCAATGATGCCCAAGTTCCAAACACCTTGTCTTGAGGAAATGAAAGAGAGTTGAATACATGACCTCCCCTACAGTAGGGAGGAAGAGAGATCTCATGCATGACTCATGGCCACTTGAGCTAACCCTTAGAAGTAGTTCTTTGGATTTTATTAGTAGTTTTTTGAATTTTATCCTTCCCTCCAAACATTAGAACAATCTATTCATTTGCTTTATCTTAATTTTTTCAAATGCCAATATCTTAAGGAGGTCTACATGGAAATCTTTCAATTTTATTATACCTTCCTACGATAGGTATATTGTAATCACTTTTGAGTCAAATTCCTTTTACTCAGTATTAATTTTAATGGTTGCTTAAAAAATTCAATGTTTTATATAAAATAAGTATTAAATGGAATTTTGATTGTTAAACTTAGACATTACTTTTTTTTAATTGGAAAGTATTTGTGAATTGCCAAATTTTATTATAATGGCACGTAGTTTTGGAAATTGTGTACATTTATTTGCTCAGTATAAGTTTGCTCGGTACAAGTTGTTTGGACTAATCGCTATATGGACTTCTTTAATTTTGCATGGTTGTTTTAGGTCACTACAAGATTTGTGTGATTGATGGGGGCTTATATGAACACTACAATTTTTAAGTATGTGTTTGAGAAATCTGCACCGTCAACAAAGAGGCTTCTTCAAACCTCCAAAGAAGATCATAGCATTTTAGCTAACAATGTTGTGGCAGTGACTCAAGATAGGAGTGGTAATTATACAACAATTAATGACGCATTGGATGACTCTGCATAACAAGTTGGAGCTCGAGTCTCGGCTAACTATGTATTCAAAATTGGTAGTTTCAACTAAACGGCTAAACCATCTGCTAAAAACAATATTGCCCTAAAAATATACACTATATCTTATTTAAATTTAAAAACAAAAAAGCTCATATTCAAATCTATGCTCTTACTTTAATATTTTTCAACTTACTAGATTCTTATCTTTATATTAGTGACATCCACCTAAACTATAATATTTATTAAAATTTTAAATATCAAACTTTTATAACTTTTACATTTTCAATATAAAAAAAAATATTGAAAAATTAAAAAGAGTAAATTTATTCACTTTATAACACTAAGAAACAAAACAAAAGAACTTAGAATCTTAAAAAATTAATATCTCATAAAAAAAATCATAAATAATTTAAAAAAAAAAAATTGAAATAAATATATGAAAATAATTGTTCGTATAATTGGTAAAATATTAAATATTAAATTTAACAATATTAAATATTAATTATTAATAATTTATAAAATATAAATAGTCATGATCTTATTAAGAGATAATAATTTCATATTTTTTTTGTTTTTTGTTTTTCTCATAAAGTTGATTTCCCTTTCTCAATTCAAAACTATATGTTAATATATACCCATATAAAATATAATTAGTTTTTATCATTTGATTTGATTATTTATGTCATTAATGCTTTAGTAATTATAATTGATTCACATTGTTTTTCTATGAGAATTTTTTATAACTTTTGACGAGGTATAATATAATTAGTTCTTATTATTTGATTCATTTCTTGATTTTGCTTTATACAATTATTGTTAATTTACATTGTTTCTTTATATAAACTTTTTATAACTTTTACAATAAAGATTTCAACTATAAAACTATGTAAATCCCTAATAATCAAATTATACATGGCCAAGAAGATTTAAATCTTTAATGGTTTAAAGAAGGCAAGGAACATTTAAATCCCTAATAATTTAAAGAAAGTGTGAAAGCATTAATCCCTAGATAATTAAATTATAAAATTATATATGACAAGGAAGATTTTTTAATTGAATTTGAGACTAATAAAAAGGAGGATCACAAGCCCTTAGATGGTCTCATTTCTCGAAAGGTGAGGAGGAGCAAAATACGGAAGTATTAAACTCTAAGAGCCAGGTGGAGGTGCTAAAAGACTTGATACCACCAGAAAGAAAGGATAAGACAAGCTCAAATTTAATCCTTATGAAAGAAATAATTAAATCTGGCAATCTAGAACAAGAGGAGAGAAAGGTGGATGTAGACATACGAGTAATGCATAATAAATAGTTGTCAGGGTTAAACAAGCTCAATACAGATATCCAGGATTCATGTAAGGAAGGGAAAACAAAGTTTGAGAAGGACTCATAGAATGGTTCTGAATCTGAATCTTCTAAAGTTGAGGGCGAAGATGGAGAAAGATGGTTTAAAGAAGAGGTTGATATTTTGGTGAAATTTATGGAAACAAGACAAGGTATCCATCTCCCTCACAAGAAACATCCACACAAAGTAATCAAGAAATGCGTAGATGTAGTCAGAATGTGTGTAGAGGAAGATATCAGGGTTTCCCAAATTATGCAATTTATGGGGATTACGTTGTTGGGTTGTTTTCCTGGTAGAAGAATCTCGACACTACACCTTAATAGTTGGTTTCAGAGGGTGTGGGGACCTAGATTGGGCTACGAGCCTTCTTTTAACATCCTTTCAAAAGGATGGATAAGTTTTACCTTCCGAAGAATAGATGATGCAAAGACTATATTGGCAAGGAAGTGGTTTTGGGGATTATATTTTTTTATGCTTAAACAATGGCATCCATTGTTTGATCTAGATCAGAGAATCCTATTAGGAATCCCATCTGGGTTGAATTCCCAGGATTGCCTTTAGAATTCTAGATGGTGCCATTTCTAACGATCCTTGGAAATGTAATTAGTAAAAACAATTAAAGTGGACAATTCTTTCTTGGATTATTGCTACATATCTGTAGCTAGAGTCTTAGTGGAGGTTGACATAAAGGAAGGTATGTGAGAGACAATGGAGATAGAATTGAAAGGAAAAGTTTATGTCCAAACATTGGATTACCATAATGTTCCTTTTCGTTGCGCTCAATATCATAAACATGGAAATATTGCAAAGGAGTTCTCAATACCTTTCGAAAATAAGATTTGGAGGAAGAAGTGGGAGAGATCGGGCGGTGAGAACAAGTAGGTAATGAAGATGTCAGAGAAAAGGAAGGCCATTGTCGAGTTGGAGTCAGAAGGACATTCAGAGAAGAATGGTGAAGACCATGAATTAAGGTTGGACAATTTTCATAGAGAAATCAGTTGCATATGAAGAAGAGGGGATCATTAAAGAGGATAACTATTTGAGGACTAGAGGGAAAAATGAAAACAATTCCACCAAGGTGGACCAAAATCGAGTAGAAGACATGGAAACATGGACAGTTTCTTCCTCTGGACCCGGTAAGTTTTTAAATCCTATTCCTCCCAGTATGAATTGTACAAGCAATTTAGGGTTAAATAGTCCAGACATTTCTCTTCAAATGCAAAAGGAGTGTAGGAAGGTAGGAAGTCGAGGAATTCACATGTTAAATTCTGCAAGGGGTCTTGGGGATCATTTTTTATGGAACCGAGAATGGATGCTCCGATAGTAGAAGACGAAGAGGCTTTACCAAACGAGGGGTCTATCCTTAGCGGGGAGGGACAGTATGATTTAAGAACTAAGAAACCAATTGGACAAGTGAAGTTAGGGGGATTGGGGGAATAGATTCCAAAGGGTTCACTCGATTCCAATTGGGCGCAAATATTTTTTAAGTCATGCACAAGACCGAGCAGTCATCAAAGTCTTAAAAGGAAAGAAGGATACATTCAAGGGGACTCTTAGAGGAGAAATACCCCAGGAAAGTTTCATTCAATGTTCGGGGGTTGGGTAGCCTTAATAGGAGGCTGGCCTTGTTTAGGTTGATAGAAAAGGAGAGGCCTAATATTATTTTCCTACAAGAAACAATAAGGACAGGAGATGTTTTGGTAACAAAACTAAGGAGATATCTAAATCAGTGGGAATTTTCTTTTGTGGATTCTTTGGGACTTTCTTGAGGTTTAATTACAAGGTGGAATAACTCATTTTCACTGATAAATTCCTTTTTAGTTTTCTCAAGACGATGTATTGATCTTAGGAACAATAATTTGGTTCATTCTTATAATTTTTTGAATATCTATAGTCCATACGAAGATAAGAAACAATATCGGGATAAGTTGTTAAACTTGTTAGTAGTCAGAAGGGCCACTGATCATAGGGGAAGATTTAAATTTTACGACAAGCAAAAGAAATATGGGGGGATTCTAATAGGGAGGATAAAGTGGTAGGTTATTTTTTACGACATTTTGAAGAGCAAAGGTTGATAGATGTGGAACCAGTAGCTCTAAAACCTATTTGGAGAAATAATAAAAAGGGAGAAGAACGTGTGTCAAAGAGGTTTGATCGATTTTTGGTGATTGATTCCATTCTACAAGATTTCGATAAGTATCTACCGTGGGTCGAACCAAGTGGCTTCTCTAACCATTGTCTGATTTTTTACAGATGGATAAGTAGGAAGACAAACCTGCAACACCATTCAAGTTCCATCTAGTGTGACTAAAGATGATTAATTTAGGAAACTTGTGCTTCATCAATGGCGCCCTTATGATTGAAATGTAAGCCTTTCAGTGTGCCAGCAGTTAATACATTCACTAAATAAATTAAAGGAGAGAACTACTCCATGCATTATAGATCGTAGGCGAAAGCAACTCAAAATCTAGGGGAGGTAGAAACAGAGCTTAAAATACTTTTCCAGGAAAATTGCTTGAGATGGTTTGGGGATGAGGAGATATCGCAGATGAAGGATTTGGAGGCAAAAAATAAAAATTTACTAAAAGAAAGAGAGGAAGTCTAGAGGATGAAAAGCCTCGAAGGGGAGGGTGAAAACACAAAAAAATTTCATCAATATGCCAACTTCAGGAAGAGTTATAATACAATATGGGAGCTACAGTTAGAGGATGGAAGCACAATGAGAGGCTTTAGGGATTTGTCAGAAATTGGAGTATCTTACTTCAAGGAAATAAATAAAGAGTTAGAGAGACCGAACATAGAAGAAATTATTAAAATTTCGGGTTTATTTCCACAAATGGTTTTGGAGGAGGATAATCAAACCTTCAATAAAGCAAACACTAAGGAAGAATTACTGAAAGTTATGGCATCCTTAAAAAAGGACAGGATCCCTAAATCGGATGGTTGGTCATTCGAATTTTTTAACAATTTTTCGAGCTGATGGGTACGGATTTACTTAGTGTTGCAGAAGAAATCCGACTCTTTGGAAAAATTTCGGGTTCCATGAATTCTACTTTTCTTGTCCTAATTCCAAAGTCGAAGCTAGTTCTTTTGGTGATTTTCGGCCAATAGCCTTACGCAACAGTGTCTACAAATTATTCTCCAAAATAATAGCTGAAAGATTAAAGGAAATCATGGGTAAGTCAATCTCAAAAAAAAAATTTAGTTTTTTGAAAGGCGGGGCCATCCATGAGGCTATTGGATCGACTCAAGAAGACTTGCATTCAATTCTACAGAGAATCCCATCGATAGTGATGAAATTTGATTTGGCAAAGGCCTATCATAGGTGTAGTTGGTTGTATCTTCAATTTTTGCTTATTCACATTGGGTTTGATGTCTGGGCAATAAATTGGATAATGGGATGCATCAATATCATAGGTGTAGTTGGTTGTATCTTCGATTTTTGCTTATTCACACTGGGTTTGATGTTCGGGCAATAAATTGGATAATGGGATGCATCAAGACTGTTTCATTTGTTGTACTAAATAACATAGCAGCTTCTAAATTTTTTAAACTTGATCAAGGACTGCATCAAGGTTGTCCTTTGTTCTTGTACCTCTTTTTATTGGTGGTAGAAGTTCTAAGTAGAGCACTAATAGCAGCTCAAAGAAATGGAGTGATAAAGGTATAGATCTAGGAGGTTTAGAGTTTCTAACACATTTATTGTTTGTAGACGATGTTCTGCTCTTTGATAGAGGCACTGTGGAGGAGCTAAGAGAGATACACTCCATTCTCAAATTATTTTGTACAACGACTAACATGAAAGTGAATTCAAAAAAATCTACAATTAATTGTAGCTATTTACAGGATAACATTGCAGATAGTTTTGTTCAACTTTTTCTTTTTAGTCCAGTGTATCTTAATGAAGGCTTAAAGTATTTGGGATTCTACATCAAACCGAATGGTTATCGAAGCAAAGATCGACAATGGATGATATGTAAAATTGAGCGGAGTATACACTTTTGGTGCCATAGATGGTTGACTAGAGGAGGAAGATTGACTCTTACCAAGGCCGTTCTTGAAGCCATTCCAGTTTACTAGTGTTTCCTAGCAAATATACCAAAGAGTGTGATGGACACGATGACCAGAATTTGTATGGATTTTTTGCGGAGAGGTACGAAAGAAGGTACAAGGATCCATTTAGTTTGATGGAAATACATTACGCTGCCCTTTCACTAAGGAGGTCGAGGATTGTTAAAGATGCAGGATATAAGTAAAGCTTTGGCAGTGAAAAGTGTATGGAACTTGATCAACAAAGGTGGATTATGGCAGAGAATTATTTGCTATAAATACATTGTGCCCATAACATTGGTAGAATGGATAAGGAATCCTATAAAAAAATTTAAAATATGCTCAAATAATTGGAACACTTTAGTACTTGCATTCCCTATTATCAGAGGTAGGCTGGCTTGGAATGTAGCAGATGGCACCCAAGTCATAATAGGGAGAGATGGTATAAAAGGGTGCAATAATTCAGTTTATCCCTCTGAATAATTGATTCAGTGTTTACAACAACAAAACATCTTTAACTTATCTCAGGTAACGGATGAACACGGGACGACCTACTGGCAATAAGGATGGAAGAATGTGGAGCAATTGAATTTAAGAGGAATACTAGTGGACTAGTGGGAGTACACTTTTGAGATGCAGAGAGGATTTATTAGAATTCGAGTTGGAAAGGATAGTTTAACATGGGCTTTAGAACAAGGAAGATGGAAGATATGTTGTAACCCAAGGCTATGACACACTTACAGAACAGGAAGGGCAGGAAGAGAATTGGTGGTGAAGACTATTATGGAAGGTTAAGATGCCCAAAAGAAACACAATTATTTATGTGGTTGTCTTTGAGATCAAAGATTCTCACATGGGATTTTCTTAGAAAAGGCAATTTCAAGGTCCAGGAATTTGTTTTGTATGCAAACAATCCGAGGAGGATACCACACATCTTTTTACCAAGTGTCCCTTTGCAAAGCAGGTTTGCACTAACGTCGAACAATGGTAGGAGTCAAATATATATGGGTTGGAAATAATGTAGAAGAGAGATTGCTCAATTGGTTTAAAATGGTGGTTTGACAAAGTTTTGAGTAGTTACTTTCCTCACAATCTGGAGCATATGGTTGGCAAGAAATGCGCGAGTTTTTGAAGATAGGATAATGCCTAAGTTTCATGTTTCAATCAGCATATGCTCTCTTGCAAAGGTATATAAAACCTCATCTAAAGTTAAGGAAAGGATAACAAGACATCTGGTTATTGATAGATCGACATCATGGGCATTTGTTTATGGTTCTTATTAGCAGGAGGATCTGAATGGAGGAATTAGGGGCATCATATTTGTAAGGGAGAAGCACTATATCAAAATAACAGCAAATATAGGAGGAGGTAATAATAAGGTTGAATTAACCAGGTTGGCAGGTGCGGGAGGGGTCATTTTCGACCCTGGTGGAAATAGACAGGTAGAGTTTGCATGGGGACTTGGGAAAGACACAAACAACAACGCGGAATGGCTAGCACTGCTCAAAGGAATGGAATTAGTTGTAAGCCTATGACTGAAGGAATTAGTAATTTTCGGTGACTCCCTCCTCATAATCAGGGAGGCCAGGAAGCTAACCCTGAGCTACAATCAACCAAACTCTAAGCATCATCACATCTTCAAAAATATTCTAATTGATTTTATTGCCATCAATCTCCTACACATCCTCCGAGCAAACAATCAGGCAGCTGATACCATGGCTAACAAAGGGGTTCTCATTGATTATGGGTTTATTACCCTTAATAACAATGTTATGGAAAAATGTTGGATTCCCTAAGCTCTTTCTTTTTATTTCCCTTAATCCACCACCTTTTCCCCATGATCCCCATCCCCTATCCCTCCAACCTGGGCATTAACTCCCACCCTTTACGTGGCGCCCCACTTCAATCACCTTCCAACTTTCCTAACCACGAATTAATGGCGCATTGGTATACACCCTGTCCTCCCTGGGATGGCACGCTTTACATATCCCTTCTCCCCTCGCATCGTTCAGGTTATTCACACAACACTCTTTTGACCTCCGTCTGGTACTCCTTGCTCTAGCTCCGGGCTTCCTGTGTAATGGGTGACTCTCCCTCTGCGTTTCACTTAGCATCCTCCACGGGTGCTACTCCTGTCTCTGGCCATCTCCCTCCTCGTTGCCTTCTCTGCCATACCTCTTTTCCTTCTGCACCCTCGTCTCCCTCCACTTTGCAGAACCTCAGCTCATTATCCCTAGAATTTTCAAGGAAAGCTCTCTTATCCCACACCCTTAACCTCGCCGTTGTTGAAGACAATCTTGGGATGGCAGACACAAAGGAGAAACTCTGACGCATTAGGAGCGAGAATGCAAAGCTGAAGCAAGCTCTGGGAAGGGTTTATACTTTTCTCTCTGCTACTATCACATAAGTTAGAAATGGGAATACCCTGATGAATGGAATATTTGGCACCATCTCTGAAACTCTGGACTATGCAGTTCTCAACATTTCGAACATTAATTCCAAAATCGATGACAATAACAGGAATATCATTGATGTGGAAGGAAAAATCGACAAGCTTAGAGATGAGGTTAGTCGCTGCCTCCCAGCCATCCAGGACAGTGCAGAATCGGAATTTGGCAAGCAGCATGACCCATCGACCGAAAGTGTTCCTGGACCTCCAGCACATCATTATGGACACCGTTGAAGACCTCTCAAGACCCTGGTTTTTCGCATACTCTGCCTCCTCTCTACAATTAATGGGAATGACTCTTTTTGTTTACAGTATACTCTATAGGGCAGAAACTACTCCAGTTATTAATTTTTGCCTCAATTACGCAGTATCGGGCTTTTTTACGCATTTTCAGTATGTTTTTCTTTGTAATCTTTCTACTTGGGCAATATGTAAGGAGTTATAGTCTCCATAGAATAGGACTCTACATAAACAACTTCAATTTTGTAAAAGAAAAGCATGATGGTACAGATAATAGCTCTTCCAGAGAGCAGTTCCTCTCTTCTACTCTGTAATCTCTTTTTTTTCTAATATAAATGACTCTTAACCATTCCTGTTAAAAAAAAAAAAATGAATTAATGGCACTTTCAGCTGTGATGAAGGTGGCTCTACAAAGAGGCACAAGAGCTTTACAAGTATATTGAGATTCGCAATTGGTGATAAAATGCATGAATCAAACTCATACCAAAGGGGATATCAATCTCCAGAACCTGGTAAGTGAATTAATAAATGTTGCTACTTTGTTTGAGATGATTTTTTAAAGCATTTACAAGGATAAATGGTAGAATCAGTCTTGAATTTTGGTAGCTCAGGTGTATGGAAATCTTGTGGCTACAATCAGTTGACTTTGAAATGTTGAGAAGTACATATTGCAGATATAATCTTAGCGCTTTTCGCTGCTACATGATTCTATGAATCTATATGATATGAAAAGCATACTGGAATTTAAATTGTACAGGCTTGGTATTGATTCTGAATGTAAACTAGGTGGACTATCAAGACTCGATTGCACAATCTCTATGAGGAATCAATGTTGTGTTTTTTGTAAATGCATAGTATTGAAATTCAACCTGGCTATTACAGGTGTTTCTCGTGGAGGTGGACTGCACAATCTAATGAAGAAAAAACAGTCAAAGTTTTCGAAGAGCTCTACACAGAAAAACATATATTTTACAGCTTCCCTCTAAATGCAGACAAGAATGATTGTCTTTTTTAAATGAAAACATAGCGAATAGTTGAGTCATGTAAATTTTGATTTTTTTTGTTTGGTTACTTTAATATGGTGCTCACCACTATGATGAAAAATTGCACCAACAAAGAGCTCCGCGCAATTGAAAAGCAGATAATAAGTTTGGCTTTTACAGCTTTGCTGTGAAGGCATACAAGAATGATGATCTTTTAGTCATGAAAATTTTGAGTTTCTTTGTAAGATTTATTGTAACTTTAATATGGTGCTCACCACTGTGTATCACAACTGAAATGAAGATTGTTATTTTAATTTTGCTTTGAATAAAAAGTGCAAATTTTTTTGGAGAAAAAATGTAAATCCCTAATAAGTTAAATATTCTTTGTATCATTTAAAATTTGGTCAAAACTTGATGACCCGTCTTTTAATAATCTATAGCATTTTGTCACTATAGATACCTTGTAGCTTCTGCAATTGGATTCTCGAAACAATCCTCGAACGATAACTTTATCCACTATATTTAAAAACTACTTTTAAATATCAATGACATTAGCACAAGGAAAGTAATAAAGTGTGTACTATATTGTTATTGGTTTAATTTGTGAGAGAATTCGGTTACTATTTTTCATCAATTTTTTGTTAAGAGGCCAGTAGTATGTGCCTTTGGTGCTAATTCCACTTGTTAATAATTCTTTCAATTTTATTTGTTTAACTTAGTTTTGCCTTGAGATCAATATACTATGGAGGTCTATGGAGAGTTTTTTTTCCATCTAAACTCCATTAAAAATTGGGTAACTTTTAAAAGAGTAATGAGATAATTTATTTACTATTTTCATGTAAGAATATTTATTTTTAGGTGACGTTAACTCAAGAATATTTTTATTAATATAATATTTTTCTATTCTCGTGTAAGAATTTATTTTGATATGTTAAATGAAAACTATTTTTTATTAATTTACCTATCTGGGCTCCCTTTCAAAAGATTAAGATATTTTGTCAGAACAAAAAATAAATCAAATATTTTATTACACCATCTTACTTTTTACAATAAAGGTCATTAATATCACCATCATCTATAATATTGAACCAAACCTACCTTCCTCATTTAAATATATGGTGGCGGTGATGCCATGTTTAGCCATGTATTAATCCATCTTCAACTACTTCCATGTCAATATAGAAAATAATAATTAATCATCAAACCTACCTTCCTCTTATTAAAATATATGGTGGCAGTGATGCCATGTTTAGCAATGTATTAATCCATCTTCAACTACTTCCATGTCAATATAAAAAATAATAATGCACAAAATTTCAACTTCAAAGATTGTAAACACCTAAAACAATGTTTTAATGAAAATAATTTTAATTGACTTGATATAAGTTTAAGATGAAAACATTACTGTATTTAATATAAATTCAAATCAATATAAAGAATACATTGTAAAAATGACATTTTCTTCATAGAAGGGCTACTAGGATAACCTTCATTTTGAACTTGCGCACTCTAAAACTAAGGTGCTCTTATTCCTTGTATTTTCAACATGTTTTCTCACATGCCCTGGTGCTAATTAAAATTGTTGTCCTTGACCTGCACAACCGCTCCCCCAAAAAAAATTCACCATGAGTTTTCATTTTCACCCACTAATTGAGTTGATTGTCCTTGTCATAAACCCCCTATTTACCGCATTTTTTTGTCATCCTTGTGTACCCAAATCTCCTACAAGTCACTCATGTACTCTTATTTCATATGATGCTATGTACTTGTATTCCTTGTCTTTTGCATGTCAATGTCATGATTGGTTTAATTATCATGTTTGGTACTAGAAATCAATCATAAAAAATAAGGGTAAAGGCATCCCTAACTCTAAAATAGAAAGAAAAAAAATTATAGATCAAAGATAACCAACCTTAACATGATTAGTCAAAGCCACGTGCAAAGAAGAAAACCAGATATAAAAAAACATGGGAAATTGATGTAAGACCTATAAATGCTCATGGCACAACAATGATGAATGCTTTTCTAGGCAATCTGTATTGGATGTATTAAAAGATTTAGAATATAATTCAGTCCTAATGCCTCCAAAGGTTGTGTATAGGGCAAGTGGAGCATTGATGCAAAACCTAGTATTACTATTTCCATTGCACAATCACAACTAATGAAAGGTGATCACCTCCATCATTCACAAATGTAGATGGAGGGACTTATATGATTGTTGATAAAAACAACCATAATAACTTAATATCAACAAACGTTGTTAATAATATGAAATTACCAATTACGTCTCACCCTTAGCTATACATAATTAGTTTAGTGATCCAGGGACCCCTAACTATACATAATTAGTTTAGTGAGACAAGGATGAGACCTCTATATCATTGAATAATACTATCTATCATATGACATCAAGCCCTTAAAAAATTATGTACTTTGTGACTTATCCCTACTTGAAACTTGTGAGATGTGTGTGTGTGTGTTTAGGTACTTTGTGACTTCTCCCTACTTAAAACGTGTGTGTGTGTGTTTAGGTACTTTGTGACTTCTCCCTACTTGAAACCTATGATATGTGTGTGTGTGTGTGTGTGTTTTTAACTACTTTGTGACTTCTCCCTACTTGAAAATTGTGAGATATTTGTATGTATATGTGTGTGTGTGTGTGTGTGTCATGGTTTTTTACTAGTCTAGGACCTATAATCACTTTGGGAGATCAACTCTAAACAATGCCCAAGGCATCCCTGACTTCGCATTCTCGATGACTTCTAAGTAGTGAAAGGAGATAATTTATCATACTATGAGGATTTTCAAGGAAAAAAGAGAATGATTGCGACCACTAAGGGCTAACATACAAAGGGCCCCTCTATATAGTACATAGAGATATACCATTTCAAGGAATGAGGCAAAGACATATTCACATGAACAATAAGAATACCCATGCAATATTAATAAGTAAATCATGCAATTAATTTGACACTCAGTGCCTTTCTACCCAATTTCATTATGGATTGGTGTTTTATTATGGAGATCAACTGCCACATCCAACCAAGCTCCTCAATGAACCTATGGGATCTCGATTACACTAGTTTAAAAGAAGGATAGGACATGGTGAGTTTGTAAAAGAAGCAAAATCTAAAACTCCTAATATTTCCCTTAATCCTCATACCATAGACAAAAAATATGGTTTGCTTTCTCGTGACTATTTTTTAACACATACAAGTGTCTTCACTTTGGTTCTTATGGCTTTGATTAAGATTCAATGAAGCAATATAAATATGAAAACTTGTTGGTCCTTATGTTAAGAGTTTCAATTGCAGGTGTCGTGGTGGTAAAAAATGGTTTCATTGGTTTACTTATACATATGAATATCATTAGATTATAATTATTTAACCAACATCTCCTTAATATATGCTTGAGTGATATTGCATACTTATATGGTTCACCACCTTATGTTAAATTAACATACAAGAGCCCTTCATTTGTGGGACAAGCCACTTCCATTCAATGACTTCATTACTTATCCTTGAGGTGTACATACCCTCACCCCCCCTCTCTCTCTTCTAGAGTTGAACCTATGACTCCTAAACAAGAAACACATGTTCTTAATCATTAGGCCCAATCAAAGTGTACTAAGAATCATATTTATTTATATTTAGCATTTTGAAGATTTTCTCCTCTACTGCTTAACATGGATGGACAAGATTGAATAAGAGATCTTGCTCAACCATAAGCTGTCGATCCTAGCTAACAATTGCATTGGTATTATTCTAATGGTAACGGTACTAATGGATTTCACTTAGCATATGATTGACTTTAGTCTCCATCTATGCCAAGTCATGGTGAAAATGCAATAACGTATTAATCTAGATCTTTATCAGTCGTTTATAATCGCTATCACATTGAATGATTTATGGTTATGACATTGTTACATTTTTTATATTTGGATGTGCCTTGGCATTCTTACCCATGGATGCAATCTTGTGTTTTACCCATTGTTTCTTGTGATGTATAGAGTACCATAGGAATAATTTCAATATGCATAGATTTTAGGTGTATCTAACTTAGTAATGCACATTTATTTAGGAAGCTTGTTAAAGGGGCATTGTCTAGTACTGCCAATGTGCAATTATTTTTTATTATTTTATTTGATGTTTGTTTCATAATGTGAATAATTTATGAAGCCACAATATCATTAACTATTCATATTCAATGAAAATTGTTCCTTGGAAAATTTCCTATTCATTCATCTCTGTTTACCTGCACAAGAGTATGAGATATTAGTATGAAAATAAATGTATATGCTCATGCGCATAATGCAATCCTCTCTATATCCATTTTCATGTTACATGACAATTTGTCTTGCTTGCTTGAAACAAAATATTAAAAATTTCATAGGGGGGAGTCACAAATGAAGCTGTGCATAAAGGAACAATAGCAAGGTGATGTAAAAGCATCCATGAAAACAAACCTCAATATGTAGGAAAGTGCAAGAAGGAAGAATGCTCAAACAAAATTAGGCACAAAAGAAGATAAGGCTTGTGCATATGAAAGTCCAAGCACACAAGAGGTTAAATGTGTGCATTCTAGACACAATGAAGAGAAGGCATGAAAGAGCAATGCACAAGAGTTGGTGAGCATGACGAATGCATGAAATTGAAAGCACCAAGGGATGTTGGAGGGGCATGCATGGAATATGAAATGACATGTGCATGGAAATTACTACAATTACATAACACGGTTGAGGAAGATGAAGCAACATGAGACCACAAAGACAATTATGACAATGAAAACCATGGGAGAAGATTAAGAGTCACCTAAGGAAGGTGAATAGTTAAACAATATAAGAATGAATAGGGTGGAAACCAAGAGGATCAAGTTGACCAAGGAAGAAGCATTCCAAGGTGATGGTTAGTTACAAATCCTATCATAGTGTTGTAGAGAGTCGACCAAGTCTAGATATAAGGAGCATCATTGTAAAGTTAAACATGTCTAATGAAAATGAATAAACTATTTCCCTTGTGGTTGTGTATTCTAGTTGTGTATTGTCTCTATGTGATTGTTGATCATTTAAGTGTGTAAATTGTCTTTATTATAACTTGTGAATTGCATAACATTGCACATAAATCTATAAATTTCTAGATTGGTTGATTGCAAGCCCTTTGTGCCCTTAATTACGCCAATACCCATATCTAATTTGCATATGGGGTCATATGGTTTATTCTTTATATTTCTATCAAATTCCATCTTAATTTGAGGCTTCATGAATTTTCATTTCCCAAAACTTAATTCCAATTAAAAATTTCTCTTGATATCAAAAATTGGGGTTTGCGGCTTGAATGCAAAACTTGAACCTTCTCTACCACTAACAACACATCCATCTAGCTTTAATTAAGAAGATGAATTTTGCATATGATCTATGTAGCTCATGTGGTATAATATATCTCATAATCAAAGATCTAGAAAGTTAAAGGTCAAGATAGCATGAATATTGCCAATTAATCTATAATGTGCTTTATATGATGTAAATGTTTGTACTGTCTTGAACAAGGCTAGATTGCTTTCATCAATTTGATATCATAAATATATAGGTTCAATATTGGGTTGACACTAGAATTGGAGTTTGGAGTCTTAGTGTGGTATGTGCTCCAACTTAAAAGGAAAACACTGAATAAATCATAGGAATCATGCATTTCAACACTCATCTTCGACTTTAGAGATTGATGAAAATGTAAGATTGAGCCAAAGCAAACAATTTATTAGTTAACTAGCATTGTCAAGGGTTTTCACCCTCGAATTATCCAATGAATGGCTCAATTGCATGCATATGATTGAGATGAGATATTTGTTGGAGTACTTAGTAGAATGTAAGTGCTGCTAGATTTATCAAGATTTTGACTAGGTTGCCTCAAGCATCAAGTTACCAAACTATTCCAAAACAATAATAGATATTGGTGATTCAAGAAGTTGCTTTTGAGGGGTTTTGAAATCATGTATTTATCACTTCAACACCCAATAATGGACCACATTATGACAAAAACGAAATGAAAAAATATTATTGAATCGTTGTGGTGTGAAGTTATTGTGTTTTTTCCCTATTGTAAGATAGCCAACATTTTGAATACCATTAGAGGTATTAAGGGCACATAAACAAAATGTACAAGTCTCTAAACTTCCATCATTAATAGTTAGAGTTCAATTAGTTAGGTCGACACTTCAATTCAATCACTTAAGTGGTTGCAATGAGTTTGCACCCATTAATTTTGTATCAAGCCTCCGCCATTACGTGACACACTTTTCTTATGTTTTAAGGAACAAGACATGTTATAGGGTCAAATGATTCATTTAGGAACTACCTACCAAGGAAGGAAAACAACTATGATAAGTAAGAAATCACAAGAAAGTGGGTTCTCCTTCTAGTTCAATGGACTTGTTACCAACCTCAATCCTTCAACTTTTCACAAAAGTTTCTCTTCTCCAATAAATTTATGTTTAACTAACTCAATTCTATTTCTAGTTGTTAGCTCTTTTATCCATTGACAATTTATCTTCATAAATGCCAACTCTATCAAATATTATTTACAAGAATTTCTCTGGAGTGTTTGGGTATGATGACTCTATCAACTAAAAAGATTTGTTTGATAGTGAATAGTGAATGAGATACCACTTATGACCTTCAGCTCTATACTTTTAGTTAACATTGTTGTGTGGATAAATTTGTATAACGTTATATATTAAAATTCATGTTAGTATGAAAAAGCCAAGAAATCAAAGAATCATTCATTCATCATATAGTGATTCAACTAATTTGAAATCCAAAGGAGTTATTGAAAGAGAAGCAAGAAAAGTTAGAAAAAATGCAACAAATTCAAAATTTGACATAATTTCTCCAATTTCCTCCTTAAATTTTTTTGAATAAATTAGTTACATGGAATGGATCCATTTCTTTCTCTTGGGTATCAAATTCAAATACCTAGATATTGAAATATATGAATGGGATCTCTATGTATTTATTTATGTATTATTGTAAAAGATATCAGTTACTCAAGTCTATGTTCCTGATCAAAATTACACAGATGGGGAAGAAGAGAAAATGGAAGAAGGATGATATTTATCTTGGATTAAGAAAGAAAAGAATTGGTTTAATATCATCGTCATCTTTCAAAATAGAAGGGGTTTCCTTACAACCATTGATCTTCTTAGGTTTGTGATAGATTTTATCCGGGAACATCTTCCTATTTGTTCAAATTTTCTAATAAAACTTGCATGATTTTTCCTATTTTGAATATCAATAGATTATGATTAACGCATATTGATGTACATTCTCATTCAAAAACAATGATAATCAAAATTTATGAGATAATCTACCACCTACTACCATTCCAACAACCTACATCTACTTCTAAGGCTTTCAATTGTGGCTCAAGTATGACTATGCTTAGATCGCTGTTTTCTAGCACGAGAGTGATAGGCATCAAAAATATGATTAACCCTACAATAAAGTAGGCATTTTTAAAGATATAGTAGATTAGAAGTTTTAGGTTAGTGTGTAAAAAGTTTAGTTTACTTTTATGAGGGGTTGTTGGTCCATATATGATGTGAATATAGGAAACATGATGCAAGTGGGTCCCTTAGGTCCCTTGTAGCAGTAGTAATTTGTTTTAGCTTTGTTTTGCCTGGAAGCCAAGATCCTAAGGAGGTTTATGGAGAGGTCTAGATAGTAGTTCTTTGTATTTTTTTAAACGTGGAATGCCTTTTACATGAAAATCCACCAAACATTTCTCATTCCAAGGATGGTGCCTAGGGTAAACCGATGATGCCAAGTTCCAAACACCTTGTCCCAAGGAAATGAAAGAGAGTTGAATACATGATTATTTATGTTATTAATGCTTTAGTAATTATAATTGATTCACATTGTTTCTGTATGAGAACTTTTTATAACTTTTGAGAACGTATAATATAGTTAGTTCTTATTATTTGATTCTTTTCTTGATTTTGCTTTATATAAGTATTGTTAATTTACAATGTTTCTTTATATAAATTTTTTATAATTTTTGCAATCGAAAATGAATGTCATATATAAAATACTAAAGATTTCAACTATAAAACTATGTAAATCCCTAATAATCAAATTATACATGACCAGGAATATTTAAATCCTTAATGATTTAAAGAAGACGAGGAACATTTAAATCCCTAATAATTTAAAGAAAGTGTGAAAGCATCAATCCCTAGATGATCAAATTATATATGACGAGGAAGATTTTTTAATTGAATTTCAGACTAATAAAAAGGAAGATCACAATCCCTTAAATGGTCTCATTTCTCGAAAGGTGAGGAGGAGCAAAATACGAAAGTATTAAACTCTAAGAGCCAGGTGGAGGTGCTAACAGACTTGATACCGCCAGAAAGAAAGGATAAAACAAGCTCAAATTTAATCCTTACGAAAGAAATAATTAAATCTAGCAATCTAGGACAAGAGGAGAGAAAGGTGGATGTAGACATACGAGTAATGCATAATAAATAGTTGTCAGGGTTAAACAAGCTCAATACATATATCCAAGATTCATGTAAGGAAGGGAAAACGGAGTTTGAGAAGAACTGGTAGAATGGTTCTGAATCTGAATCTTCTAAAGTTGAGGGCGAAGATGGAGAAAGATGGTTTAAAGAAGAGGTTGATATTTTGGTGAAATTTAAGGAAACAAGACAAGGTGTCCATCTCCCTCACAAGAAACATCCACACAAAGTAATCAAGAAATGTGTAGGGCAAGATATCAGGGTTGCCCAAATTCTGTAGTTTATGGGGATTGCGTTGGTGGGTTGTTTTCCTGGTAGAAGAATCTCGGCACTACACCTTAATAGTTGGTTTCAGAGGGTGTGGGGACCTAGTTTGGGATACGATCCTTCTTTTAACATCCTTTCAAAAGGATGGATAAGTTTTACCTTCCGAAGAACAGATGATGCCGAGACTATATTGGCAGGGAAGTGGTTTTGGGGATTAGATTTTTTTATGCTTAAAGAATGGCATCCATTGTTTGATTTAGATCAGAGAATCCTATTAGGAATCCCATCTGGGTTGAATTCCCTGGATTTGCTTTGGAATTCTAGATGGTGCCTTTTCTAACAATCCTTGGAAATGTAATTAGTAAAAACAATTAAAGTGGACAATTCTTTCTTGGATTCTTGCTACATATTTGTAGCTAGATTCTTAGTGGAGGTTGACATAAAGGAAGGTTTGTGGGAGACAATGGAGATAGAATTGAAAGGAAAATTTTATGTCCAAGCATTGGATTACCATAATGTTCCTTTTCGTTGTGCTCAATGTTATAAACGTGGAAATATTGCAAAGGAGTGCTCAATGCCTTTCGCAAAGAAGATTTGGAGGAAGAAGTGGGAGAGATCAGGCGGTGAGAACAGGTGGGTAACGAAGATGTCACATAAAAGGAAGGCCATTGCCAAGTTGGAGTCAGAAGGAAATTCAGAGAAGAATGGTGAAGACCATGAATTACAGTTGGACAGTTTTCATAGAGAAATCGGTTGCATATGAAGAAGAGGGGATTGTTAAAGGGGATAACTATTTGAGGACTAGAGGGAAAAATGAAAACAGTTCCAGCAAGGTGGACCAGACTCAAGTAGAAGACATGGAAACATGGACGGTTTCTTCCTATGGACTTGGTAAGTTTTAAAATCCTATTCCTCCCAGTATGACTTGTACAAGCAATTTAGGGTTGAATAGTCCAAACATTTCTCTTCAAATTTAAAAGGAGAGTAGGAAGGTAGGAAGTCGAGGAATTCACACATTAAATTCTGCAAGGGGTCTTGGGGATCATTTTTTTATGGAACCGAGAACGGATGCTCCAACAGTAGAAGACGGAGAGGCTTTACCAAACGAGGGGTTTATCCTTAGCGGGGAGGGACATTATGATTTAAGATCTGAGAAACTAATCAGACAAGTGAAGTTAGGGGGATTGGGGGAATCGGTTCCAAAGGGTTCTCACTCGATTCCAATTGGACGCAAATCTTTTTTAAGTCATGCACAAGACCGGGCAGTCATCAAAGTCTTAAAAGGAAATCGAGCTACATTGAAGGGGGCTCTTAGAGGAGAAATGCCTTAGAAAAGTGTCATTCAATGTTCGAGGGTTGGGCAACCTTAATAGGAGGCTGGCCTTGTTTAGGTTGGTAAAAAAGGAGAGGCCTAATATTATTTTCTTACAAGAAACAATGAGGGCAGGAGATTTTTTTGTATCAGAACTAAGGAGATATCGAAATCAGTGGGAATTTTCTTTTGTAGATTCTTTGGGACTTTCTTGAGGTTTAATTACAAGGTGGAATTGCTCATTTTCACTGATAAATTCCTTTTTAGTTTTCTCAAGACTTTGTATTGATCTTAGGAACAATAATTTGGTTCATTCTTATATATTTTTGAATATCTACAGTCCATACGAAGATAAGAAACAATATCAGGATAAGTTGTTAAACTTGTCAGTAGTCAGAAGGGCCACTGATGATAGGGGAAGATTTCAATTTTACGACAAGAAAAAAATAAATATGGGGGGATTCTAATAGGGAGGATAAACTGGTAGGTTATTTTTTACTACATTTTGAAGAGAAAAGGTTGATAGATGTGGAACCGGTAGCTCTAAAACCTATTTGGAGAAACAATAGAAAGGGAGAAGAACGTGTGTCAAAGAGGTTTGATTGATTTTTGGTGATTGATTCCATTCTACAGGATTTCGATAAGTATCTACTATGGGTCGAACCAAGTGGCTTCTCTAACCATTGTCTGATTTTTTACAGATGGATAAGCAGGAAGACAAACTGGCAACACCATTCAAGTTCCATCCAGTGTGACTAAAGATGATTCATTTAGGAAACTTGTGCTTCATCAATGGCACCCTTATGATTGAAATGTAAACCTTTCAATGTGCAAGCAATTACTGCATTCACTAAATAAATTAAAGGAGGCAACTACTCCATGCACTGTAGATCATAGGCGAAAGCAATCTCAAAAGATGGGGGAGGTAGAAACAGAGCTTAAAATACTTTTCCAGGAAAATTGCTTGAGATGGTTTGGGGATGAGGAGATATCGTAGATGAAGGATTTGGAGGCAAAAATAAAAATTTACTAAAAGAAAGAGAGGAAATCTAGAGGATGAAGAGCCTCGAAGGGGGGAATGAAAACACGGAATTTTTTCATCAATATGCCAACTTCAGGAAGAATTATAATACAATATGGGAGCTACAATTAGAGGATGGAAGCACAATGAGAGGTTTTAGGGATTTGTCATAAATGGGAGTATCTTAATTCAAGGAAATAAATAAAGAGTTAGAGAGACCGAACATAGAAGAAATTATTAAAATTTCAGGTTTATTTCCACAAATGGTTTTGGAGGAGGATAATCAAACCTTCAATATAGCAAACACTGAGGAAGAATTACTGAAAGTTATGGCATCCTTCAAAAAGGACAATAGACCTAAATCGGATGGTTGGTCAATCAAATTATTTAACAATTTTTCGAGCTAATGGGTACGGATTTACTCAGAGTTGCAGAAAAAAATCAGGCTCTTTGGAAAACTTTCACGTTCCGTGAATTCTACTTTTTTTGTCCTAATTCCAAAGTCGGATAAAGCTAGTTCTTTTGGTGATTTTCTGCCAATATCCTTACGCAACAGTGTCTACGAATTATTCTCCAAAATAATAGTTGAAACATTAAAGGAAATCATGGGTAAGTCAATCTCAAGTGAACAATTTAGGTTGTTGAAGGGCGGGGCCATCCATGAGGCTATTGGATCAACTCAGGAAGACTTGCATTCGATTCTACAAAGGAGAATCCCATCGATAGTGATGAAACTTTATTTGGAAAAGGCCTATCATAGGTGTAGTTGGTTGTATCTTCGATTTTTGCTTATTCACATTGGGTTTGATGTCTGGGCAATAAATTGGATAATGGGATGCATCAAGACTGTTTCATTTGTTGTACTAAATAACAGAGCAGCTTCTAATTTTTTTAAACTTGATCGAGGACTGCATCAAGGTTGTCCTTTGTTCGTGTACCTCTTTTTATTGGTGGTAGAAGGTCTAAGTAGAGCACTAATAGCAGCTCAAAGAAATGGAGTGATAAAAGGTATAGATCTAGGAGGTTTAGAGTTTCTAACACATTTATTGTTTGTAGATGATGTCCTGCTCTTTGATAGAGGCACTGTGGAGGAGCTAAGAGAGATACACTCCATTCTCAAATTATTTTGACACTCAGTGCCTTTCTACCCAATTTCATTATGGATTGGTGTTTTATTATGGAGATCAACTGCCACATCCAACCAAGCTCCTCAATGAACCTATGGGATCTCGATTACACTAGTTTAAAAGAAGGATAGGACATGGTGAGTTTGTAAAAGAAGCAAAATCTAAAACTCCTAATATTTCCCTTAATCCTCATACCATAGACAAAAAATATGGTTTGCTTTCTCGTGACTATTTTTTAACACATACAAGTGTCTTCACTTTGGTTCTTATGGCTTTGATTAAGATTCAATGAAGCAATATAAATATGAAAACTTGTTGGTCCTTATGTTAAGAGTTTCAATTGCAGGTGTCGTGGTGGTAAAAAATGGTTTCATTGGTTTACTTATACATATGAATATCATTAGATTATAATTATTTAACCAACATCTCCTTAATATATGCTTGAGTGATATTGCATACTTATATGGTTCACCACCTTATGTTAAATTAACATACGAGAGCCCTTCATTTGTGGGACAAGCCACTTCCATTCAATGACTTCATTACTTATCCTTGAGGTGTACATACCCTCACCCCCCCTCTCTCTCTTCTAGAGTTGAACCTATGACTCCTAAACAAGAAACACATGTTCTTAATCATTAGGCCCAATCAAAGTGTACTAAGAATCATATTTATTTATATTTAGCATTTTGAAGATTTTCTCCTCTACTGCTTAACATGGATGGACAAGATTGAATAAGAGATCTTGCTCAACCATAAGCTGTCGATCCTAGCTAACAATTGCATTGGTATTATTCTAATGGTAACGGTACTAATGGATTTCACTTAGCATATGATTGAGTTTAGTCTCCATCTATGCCAAGTCATGGTGAAAATGCAATAACGTATTAATCTAGATCTTTATCAGTCGTTTATAATCGCTATCACATTGAATGATTTATGGTTATGACATTGTTACATTTTTTATATTTGGATGTGCCTTGGCATTCTTACCCATGGATGCAATCTTGTGTTTTACC